>JAUDYJ010000004.1:29831808-31081808 GCA_030761175.1 Masticophis lateralis | reverse complement strand
GTGTAATTAATTAAAAGCCATTATGAACAAAAAAGGCCTGCAAGATCTGGCTAGAAACAGTTAAGATCTGAATGAAGTCAATGTAGCATATATAAAATGCACAAATGAGCCTTGAACTCAGTGTCCGAGTTTCCAATTGACATTCAGCCAACTATGCCACAATCATTTTCTACATCTAATACTTTTCTAAACATAAGAAAAGTACTACAGTTGGGTTCTCCTGGAACTGCAATAAGGGTGAAAAGTGACCTTCAGCCAGCTGATACCAGCGTGTGTCAGTGCCGAAGAATTTGAAAGGCGGTTCCAAAGAGCGCACATTTTGCACTTACCTTGAACATTCTGAGAATATCATGGCCTATTAAAAATTTATTGCCTTGGTACAAAGAAGGAAAAAGAGTTCAGCCAATCCCCTTCTCATTCACTACTGGGAACATTCTGAGCCAGCATTCATTGTGTACTACAGTTTAACCAAACAAGCTCCTGATCAGTCATTAAAATTAAATGCTTCTTTTTACCTTGGATTGCGTAAAATATTAACTCTTGGGCAATTCAACTGAACGCCAGATTTCACTTACCACAATGTTTGATGGCATGCGCGTAAAACTATTATCATAAAGACATATATCAGGTTAATATTGGAACAGGGGTGTGTTGGTTTTTCTAACTTATCTAATATCTGCAGTAAAGAATTATCTTAACAAAAAAGAAAAGGAAAACTGGGAGGGCAGGCAAGAACAAAGATGATTTCAACTGGAATTCATAAGATAGTTTTGGAACCAAGTACAATGTGCACTTACAATAGTGTAGTTAGGGTTCTAGTTGTATATTCCTTGACAGGAGCAATTTCCAATGAACTAAATGGGGTTTACATTGAATAGACTTGTAAAGATTAGCATTGTAAATCTTTTTAATTCAGATCGACTAATCAAATTAGTGATGCAAATAATCCCATTGTACAGCCTTATTACCTTTCTACTAAAGCTTAAGCTGAATCACAATCCAGTTCAGATGGTCAAAGGATGAAGCAATGTCTATTTCTTTTCAATAGCACATTGATCTATAATGTGCTATGTATAATGCTACTTATGAACATTTTAACTATTGTGACCATAGGATTATAGAACACTAAAGCACATCCTTAGAACTGCAAGTGTAAAGTGGCTGCCTAAACAAAATATAAGTGTAAACAGAAGATCCAGTTCTCCAGTTTGTTCTGTTTAAAATCCAGTGGCAGAGACATAGTGAAACCATAGCAAACAATCTTGAATTGCAGGTATTGGCAATCTTTTAGTGTCAAAGGACAAAAGTGAAATTTTATGAGTATGTATAATGGCCTCACTTGAAAATGATTTAACAAAATGGCTACATTGCAGACATGGACTTTCAAAAAAATACTTTCTAAAAAGCAAACTGATGAGATTATTTTCTGCCATCTCCTCTAGTTCCTACCTTGTCTTTTTGCCATGTCTCTTCCATCACAGTTTATCTTTCCCCTTTTTTCTGGAAGAGGAGTTTATTTTCAAACAAAGCCCTGGGCTGCAGCCCTCCCATTTCTTTCTCCTAAGAATTACTGTAAAAACCTATATAATGCAAAGAAGAATTCTTAGAAGAAAGTATGAACTATAAAAAAAAAAAAAAGCACCAAAAATACATAAAATTAAAATCGGGTTCTACAGGAAGCCTAACAGACACCAAGAGGAATGATGTTGGATATATTGACGTCCACGGGCATCACACGTTGTTTTTCAATTGTAGCCTACGATGGTTTGCAAATTTGTGAGTCACAGCAGTCTTACTCATCCTTAGCTTACCTAATTCTTTTAACTGTAGATGTCTGAGGCTGAATTTAAAAACATCTACAGGTAGACCTCAACTTACAACAGTTCATTTAGTGACCGTTCAAAATTACAACAGCACTGAAAAAAGCGACTTATGACCATTTTTCAGAGATACAACCGTTGCAGCATCCTCAGGGTCTTGTGATCAAAATTCAGATGCTTGGCAACTGACTCATATTTATGAGGACTGCAGAGTGCTGGGTTCAAGTTATCACCTTTTGCAACTTTCTACAAGCAATGCAGGGGTGAAATCTAAAATTTGTTACCTAGCGGTTCTGTGGGCGTGGCTTGGTGGGAGGGGGTAATGTGGCTGGGTGGGCGTGGGCCTGGCCAACTTTTTTACTTTTAAAAGTATTTTTTCTACAACCTTAAGAGGTTGCAGAAAAAAATGCTTTTAGAAGCCTATGACAATCAAGCAACTCAGTTGGGATTGCCAGAGACTTTTAAAGGCTTTTTTTTCCCTACAACCTCTTCAGCTGAAGAGGTTGCAGAAAAAATGCTTTAAATGCCTCTGACAATCCCAGCTGAGCCACACAATCATCAGAGGCTTTTTTTTTAACTTTTAAAAGCATTTTTTCGATCAAAGAGGTTGTAGAAAAAATGCATTTAAAAGTAAAAAAACAGCCTCTGATGATCATACAGCTCAGCTGGGCATGGGGGGAGGCACAGGGATTTTTGCTACCGGTTCTCCGAACCACCAGCCGCCATCGCTACCAGATCAGGTGATCCGGTCCGAACTGGAAGCATTTCACCCCTGAAGCAATGCAAATGCTTGTAGATGCAATGGGGAAGCCAGATGCACTTAAAAATCATGTGACTATCTTAACAACTGCAGTGGTTCATTTAACAACTGTGGCAAGAAAGTTCGTAAATAGGGCAAAATTTACTTAGCAACTGTCTTGCTGAGCAACAGGAATTTTGGGCTCAATTGTAGCCATAAGTCGAGGACTATCTGTATAGGCAAAATACATGTTATCAAAGCAAGTAAAAATTGAATATGGCCTTTTGGACAGAGAACATTATAGTAAAAATACATAAACCTATGCTTATTAATACAAAAAATAAGCATAAACCCAACAGAGTAAAATAAAGTCTTCATACAGTATGGCCCAAGGATTACAGAGGGTAGTGTATCCAACTTGGCTCAAAATACTGATTAAATACAGTTGAAAGTTCAATAATAATAACTGTATTATTATACATGATGCTACATTATAACAATAATAGTATAGCACAGTGAAAAATCTGTTAAGTCACTGGAATTACATTTTCATAGCATGTCAGCTGCTCTATGTTTCAATGTAATTATTTTTTTACAAAAGTTTCAAAATCTCTAGAGTAAGAGCTATTTACAAATGTTTCAAGTTAATATTCTTGTCAAAAGAAACCCTAATTAAATGCTAGCAATTTATGCATTTTAAAGAGTTCAGAAACCAGTAGAAAAATATCTTTGGCAAGTAAATAGCTCCACCTAGTGTTCCAAAAACAACTGATTTTATATTTAATCCTAATGCAATTAGCGAATGTGATCAATGTACTTATAGTCTGCTTACCTCTTTACTTGAAAACAAATCCCACTTCATTCAGTGGGCTAACTGGTATGCTGTGAAAAGCATTTCAGCCTGAAATTTGAACCCATAATTTTTAGGTATGTTAATCTCTTGTCGATATATTTTCAGACCTATTCATACCGGCTTATTTAAAATATTGAGTGATAAAGGACAAATATTTTTTTAAAAAATAAATATTATTTAGTTGAATGTTTCTAAGTTTTTCTACAAACTTACTCTGAAAATGCTGAAGGAGAATCCAATCTATTTTTAACTGCAGATAATACCAACATTATCGATTGCTTTTTTCATTGATGATACCCTTTTATTGATTACTCTTATTCTTCTTTTTATTAAAAAAATGGTTAAACATAACTCCGTATTTGGGGAATTATGGACCACTGCCAAAGCTGTTTACATCATGGAAATTTAATTAGAGATATAAAAAAGTTTATAATTTAAAAACTGTACTTAAAAATACCCCCCTCTCTCTCTCAAAAAAAAAGAAAATTGGAAGAATGTTCATTACCACTTTCATATAATTATTTATTTGAGTTTAAACAAAGGTCACAAAACCCAAAATGAAATAAGACAATAGCTTTAAGATAGTCAGCTAGCAATACTTTATAACAGGTGATTTCAAATGCTGAAGGGCTGTGACCCACAAATATAATGAATCTGTGTGAATAAAACTGATGGATTGGCACGCTGCACTCTGACAAGGTTGCCATTATCTTTGCTCATCCAGGCAGAAAATGAACACTGTCTGGAAGTGATCTGTAGAAGGCTAGCTCAGGAGCCTTCCACATAAAGAACAGAGAGGAGGCATGCTCAAGTGGCACAAGGAGAGTTTGATTAAACTGGCAACGAATAAGTCTCTCCCTCCCTCCACCCCTCTCTCCCTCCCTCCCTCTTTCTCTCAACAAGGGACTATGCAGACTATTTCCCCTGGCAAAGCAGTGAAAGGAGGAGCAACCTTGCCACTTAGTGACATTCCTCTAATGAACAGCACTTCCCATCCAAAAGACCTACATACCCACTCCCACAGATCCTAACTGAGAATTCCTAGGAGTCCAATTTCTCCTGCCTCAAGGAATAGCCCTTCCCATTCCCACTGCACTACCATTCCATTAATCTTGCAAAGAAGAGTTGGCAAATAAGCCTAGATAACCAAATAGCTGTTCCATACGGGCCTCCAGGGCAATGCAACCTGGTACAGACAAGGTTGGAAGCTTTATTTTTACACTAGCAGCAGTCAAATGTCTCAGTGTAGGGAGCCCTGGAAAGTCTCTGTGGAACTCAGAAACAGATTAGAGTTGGTGTAAGAGTCACTGCATGTACACACAAAAAAGGGGGAGCTCCTGTTTCTAGATTTTATATACAGGCCAATGTAGAATCAATAATTCAGTGAGGCCTACCCACATTAAGGCAGAATCAGCGCAGCCCCCTTGCTCCCAAATGTTGTTGGACTCCAATTTCATCATCTGTGACTACTGACTTGAGGCAGATAAAAGCAAAGCATCATTTGCCTGTTGTATAAATGACGTTTTAGTACTATTAGAGCCAGCTTGGTCTACTAATGGTTAAGGCACCAGCCTAGAAACCAGGAGATCGTGAGCTCTAGTCCTGCCGCAGCCATGAAAGTCAGCTGGGTGACCTTGGGCCAGTCACTCTCTCTCAGCCTAATTTATCTCACAGGGTTGTTGTTATGGGGAAAATAGGAAAATATGCTGAATATGTTCATTCTTCAGTTATATTTTTAAAAAAACAATAAAGGCAGAATATAAATAAATTATATAACTTCTGTTATATAATTTATTCTCCCCATCCCTATTCTCAGACACTGCCAGAAAAAGACAACTGCAAGCTTTCTTACCTAATTTTAAACTAGACCGGGTGTCAGCAACCTGCGGCTCCGGAGCAGCATGCAGCTCTTTGGGCCCTCTGCTGTGGCTCCCTGTCAGGTGATCCCACCACTGGCTGGCCCCACCCCTCGCCCTCCCCTCCCCATCACTCCTCGCCTAGCCTGAGAAGGTAAGGGCGACGGCAGGGGATGGAGAAGCAGCCAGGGCAAAGACAGAGAGATACAGAGGGAGGGAGGGAGAGAGAGAGAGAGAGAGAGAGAGAGAGAGGGAGAGAGATGTCAAAAGGTTTTTGTGGTTCCTGGTGCTTTTTAACAACTGGTTCTCTGCCCTAATGACCGGCTGGGTAGACGTGGCTAGGGGGTCATGTGACTGGTGGAAATGAATGACATCGAGTTGGCCACACCCACCCAGGTTTTGTGGCTCACTATGGGTTTTTTTTTTTCTGTAGGAAATGCGTCCAAATGGCTCTTTGAGTGTTTAAGGTTGCAGATCCCTGTCTCTTAATTCCTGTTGAGTGAGCAGTGGTAGCTATGTAAAGAAAGGCCTAGCAACCCTATTGGTTGCACTAGTGCCCTTTCCTAATTTGGGAGGCCCTTCAATCATTCATGCCCTATTCATCTCATAGCTTAACTGTTTCAACATGCTCTATCTCTGGAATGACCTACCCCCGGAGATACGCAGGATTCCAGATCTCCGGACCTTTCGTCGGGCCCTTAAAACCCATTTGTTCCATCTAGCTGGGCTAGCTTGATCCCATCCTCCGTTTTTAAATTTGACATTGATCTTAAATTGGGTTGTTTTAATTCTCGGCCGAATAATATTTAATAATTTTTAATTGTTTTTAACTTTTGTATACCATGTTTTATTCTGGCTGTTCACCGCCCTGAGTCCGCAAGGAGAAGGGCGGTTTATAAATTGAAATAATAAATAAATAAATAAATATCTAGAGTTGACTTTGAAGACCACCTGAAAACTTCAGATGGTTCAAAATGCAGCAGCATGGGCAATAATGGGCATCCTTGATAAATTATGTTGGTTAACAGCATGCTGCTGAGTGCAATTCAAGGAGCTGATTATGAACTATAAAGCCTACATACATGGCATAGGTCCATATTATCTGAGGGACTGTCTATCTTCTGTAGTGTCTGCCCAGCAGGCAAAAGCCAATAGGGTTGGTTCAGCCTGGTCCTTTCAATTGAACAGTGTCAAGTATCAGACTCAGGAAGCATGCCAGCCTTCTAGAAAGCAGTACCACCAGAGATCCATTTGGCTTCCATTCTGCTGCATTCCAGAAATCCTTAAAGAAATGGCTGTTCTCCCAAGCCATGTGGTAGGTTTGCAGGAGTCCCTGTTGAATATGTTGATCAGTGTGGGTTTTGTTAGCTGATCCTGACATCTTGTACTTTTTTCCTTTTCTTTTTAATTCATTTCCTATACTTTCTACCTGTTTGGTTTTATTGCTACCTAGAAACACTGGAGTTGGGTGGTACCTAAATTGAGTAAATAATCACGTTGTTTTTTTAAAAATCAACTCAATGGAGTGTTGGGAAGAAACTATATAAAGTGATGCAGGACTCTGTTCATCAATTTCATTACCAAGGTAATTGTTTGCAAACTGAATCACATTTCCCAACATTGAAAAGCCAGTAAAATAAATAATTTTTATTTTTGCGGGTGGTCAGAAGTTCACACCATTATCGACTTCTTCATTGTAAGCGCCTTTACTTCCCCATTATGTTGTCCAAAGCAGAGCTACCTTTAAAGGATTGCAAAGAATTTCATGCTACATGGCTTCCTTAGCTTTTATTCCTTCCAATAGGAAGGGAGGGAGGGAAATCTCTCAATAAATCCTAATGGCAAATCAGCCAAATAGCAGCATGAAATATTACTGACACCCCTACTCTAAAACCTGTACCATGATGCAGCAACCCTGTGCTACCCTATGCATACAAGAGATAAAAATGTACAGATGCACCAAGGGAGAGAAGAAATATACTGCAATTTTCTGAAATGAGGAATGGTAGTTTGCAAAATATTGGTCAGAATATCTGTATATATCTGGGTCAGACAAACAGGTATCAACTTCTCCTTTGCATCAAGAGGCACTTAAAAAAAGGATCAGAAGAAACAAAGACCCACTTCTGATTCTGCGAGATTCCCCCCTCTCGCAGGCATGGCCCTCCACTCTATCGAGGGCCTACCTTTATGACGGGCTTTGGAGCCCCGAGAGGTGGCATGGAGCAAAAAGGGGTTTGAGGGGTTTGTTGGGTAAACTTTTAGATAAATTTTTAAGGGGTTTGGGAAGTGGGAGGGTTGTGTGGGTTAACCCACAGGAGGAGGGGTTGGGTCCAGCTGTTAGTGGGGCTACGGGGGGTGTAGATTCTGGGGGTAAGGGGTACATTGAAGTTCACTCTGCAGAGGGCCTTTCTATCAATACGCTGAGTGGGAGGGGCAGATATGGCGAGTGCAGGGGACCATATCATGTGAGGGGGGCGCGCACTCGCTATCTCCGAGCGATGGTGCGCCCCGGTCCCCAAAGCCCTTCTCGCTCCCCAGGTTGCGCAGACTCTCAGGGCCCGAGTCTCCGGCTGTTGTTGTGCAATGCCAAGTCCGTGGTAAATAAAGCCCCCCTCATCTGTGATCTTGTCCAGGAGGGGGGAGCGGACCTGGCAGGTATTACGGAGACCTGGTTGGGCCAGGAGGGGGGAGTCCCCCTCGTGAATATGTGCCCTCCAGGCTTCCATGCATTCCATCAGCCGAGAGCTCAGGGCAGGGGCGGGGGGGTGGCGGTTATCATAAAAGAGAGTCTTGATCCGAGGGAGTCCACTGTACCTCAGATAACCGGGTGTGAATCCCTCCTTGTGAAGTGGGGTCGCGGAGTTCAGATGGGTCTGCTGCTTACGTACCTGGCTCCCTGCCACGTAGCAACAGCCCTGCCTGAGCTACTCAACGTGATAGCCGAGGTGGCGGTTGATACCCCCAGACTTTTGGTCTTGGGGGATTTCAACCTGCCATCTGCTGGTGAAACATCTGAGGTGGCTCGGGAGTTCATGGCTTCCATGACGGAAGCCATCGTGCCTTTGCGGCCTCTGACCCGGCGCCGAACTCAGCCAGCTCCTTGGTTTACTGAGGAGCTGAGGGAGATGAAGCGCCGGAAAAGACACCTGGAGAGCGGTTGGAGGGCCAGCCGTTCCGAATCTGACCGAACACTGGTGAGGTCTCATATTAAGACCTACCTAGTGGCGATAAAAGCGGCAAAGTCTAGCTACTTTTCCGCTCTTATCGCGTCATCAGATAATCGCCCAGCCGCCCTGTTTAGGGTGACCCGCTCCCTCCTTCAACCGGGAGCTTGGGATGACCCCTTGCAGGGTCGAGCTGAGGACTTTGTCCAGTATCTGCATGACAAAATCGCTCAGATCCGGGAAGGTCTGGCCTCTGACTGGGTAGATCCGGACGGGATAATCGAGGCAGGTCTTGGGGGTGTGGTTTGGGAGGAGTTCGACTCTGTGGCTCCCGAGGACATGGACAGGATCCTGGGACAGCTGAATGCGACCACGTTTATTGGACCCGTGTCCCTCCTGGTTGGTGCTGGCCTCCCGGGAGGTTACACGAGGCTGGCTCCAGAAGATTGTTAACGCTTCTTTGAGTGAGGGTGTTCTGCCGGCCGCTTTGAAAGAAGCGGTGGTGAGACCCCTCCTCAAAAAGCCCTCTCTGGACCCGGCTGTTTTGGCCAATTACCGTCCAGTCTCCAACCTTCGCTTTGTTGCGAAGGTTGTTGAGAGTGTGGTTGCACGGCAGCTTCCCCGGTTCCTGGATGAAGCTGTCTATCTAGATCCGCTCCAGTCCGGCTTCCGGCCTGGGCACAGCACGGAAACGGCATTGGTCGCGTTGGTGGATGATCTCTGGAGGGCACGGGATAGGGGTTGTTCCTCTATCCTGGTCCTATTAGATCTCTCAGCGGCTTTTGATACCATCGACCATGGTATCATGTTGCGCCGGTTGGAGGGGTTGGGGGTGGGGGGCACCGTTCTACGGTGGTTCTCCTCCTATCTCTCTGACCGGTCGCAATCTGTGTTGACAGGGGGGCAGCGGTCGACTCCGAGGCGCCTTGTTTGTGGGGTGCTGCAGGGGTCGGTCCTCTCGCCCCTTCTGTTCAACATTTATGTAAAGCCGCTGGGTGAGATCATCCGTGGCTTTGGGATGGAATTCCATCAGTACGCTGACGACACCCAGCTGTACATCTCCACCCCAGGCCACCCCAACGATGCCGTTGAAGTGATGTCCCGGTGTCTGGAAGCTGTGCGGGTCTGGATGGGGAGAAACAGGCTCCGACTAAACCCCTCCAAGACTGAGTGGCTGTGGCTGCCGGCGTCCCGATATAGCCAGCTGACGCCATCGCTGACTATTGGGGGCGAGACATTGGCCCCCACGGAGAGGGCTCGCAACTTGGGCGTCCTCCTGGACGCACGGCTGTCTTTAGAAGAACACATGACGGCCGTGGCCAGGGGGGCTTTTTATCGGGTTCGCCTGATAGGCCAGTTGCGTCCCTTTCTAGATCGGGACTCCCTACGCACAGTCACCCATGCTCTTGTGACTTCCCGCCTGGACTACTGCAACGCTCTCTACATGGGGCTCCCCTTGGGGTGCACCCGGAGGCTCCAACTGGTCCAGAATGCGGCCGCGGGGGGAATTATGGGAGCGACATGGCGCTCCCACGTGACACCTCTCCTGCGCGAGCTGCACTGGCTCCCGGTGGTCTTCCGGGTGCGCTTCAAGGTGTTGGTGACCACCTTTAAAGCGCTCCATGGCTTAGGACCTGGGTACTTGCGGGACCGCCTTCTGCCGCCAATAGCCTCCCACCGGCCAGTACGCTTGCACAGAGAGGGCCTCCTCCGGGTGCCGTCGGCCAGACAGTGTCGGCTGGCGACCCCCAGGGGGAGAGCCTTCTCTGTGGCAGCGCCCGCCCTCTAGAATGACCTACCCCCGGAGATACGCAGGATTCCAGATCTCCAGACCTTTCGTCGGGCCCTTAAAACCCATTTGTTCCATCTAGCTGGGCTAGCTTGATCCCATCCTCCGTTTTTAAATTTGACATTGATTTTAAATTGGGTTGTTTTAATTCTCGGCCGAATAATATTTAATAATTTTTAATTGTTTTTAACTTTTGTATACCATGTTTTATTCTGGCTGTTCACCGCCCTGAGTCCGCAAGGAGAAGGGCGGTTTATAAATTATAAATAAATAAATTTACTGAAAATTGAAGACCTAAAAGCAGGCTTGTCAAACAGGCAGCCCGCAGGCTGGAAATGTTATGCGCAGGCCATGCCCACCCCAGCTCCACAAAGGCAAAAAGTGTTGTGATATGTGACGATACATCACATGGTGCGATCGAGTATGACACCTGTGACATACCCAGTTTTTAAGATGCTGTAGCCTAAGCATGTTCCTTTAAATCAATTTAAAGAATGCAACTCTTGGAAACCAGTTTTCTTAACTGAAAGCAACCGTCATGGGACTAACTTACACAGAGAAAATACACGTCTTTCCTTCTCAGTAAGTCAAATAAAAATACATGAAGCAAACACACAAGAATCTGCCCTGATCACTGCTCAGAAAGACACACATATACAGGCAACAATAATGCATATAACCGGGGCAGGAAAATCACTACACAGAAGAAAACGTGGAACCTCTTATGATTACTGGTAGTACGGCAATTGGAAACAATGCACAAAGCTATGCTTGTATACTCAGTTAAAACATAAGAACTCAAGAATTGTTTGTTAACAATCTAGGAATATACATTCATCTCCTAATCCCTTGTTGCCCTCTTTGCATTCTTAGGTTCCTAAATTTTTACAGATGCATTCAGATTACAACTATTTATTGATCAATCAAATGTATATGGCTTCCATCTTATGGAAAGTGACTCTGGTAAACATACAGAAATCCAATAAAACAGTGTTATATAAAACAATCATCTAAAATCATTAAATATGATTCAAAAACTCAGGAGTAAGGAGGCTAACTTCATCTCTAGTGGAAGAAAAGATTCCACAATGTAGCAAAAAAGGACGATTTTGTATGTACAGTAACATTAGAGTACAATATAGCATTACATGCCTAGGTTTCTGGCATACATATAGTAAACTATCGCATCCATAACTACAGTTTACACTAGGCCAGGGGTCAGCAACCTGTGGCTCTGGAGTGACATGTGGCTCTTTCACCCCTCTGCTGTGGCTCGCTGTCACTCAAAATATGCATCACAACCGCCAATGTGCAACACCTGCCGTCACGTGGGTTTATTGAGCTTTTCAACCCCCGATAGGCCAACCATGGATAAATCCAAGAAAAGAAAAGTTTCAGAAGAAAACAGAACATTTAATTCAACCACATATGCTAGTTTTGTGGCCGTTCAAGAAATAGTCAGGCACAGGAATGGTTATGTGGCTACAGGTATTTTCTTTTCTGTGGGAAATTGGTCCAAATGGCTCTTTGAGCGTTTAAGGTGCAGACCCCTACGCTAGGCATAAAACTGCAAGGATGGATATTATGGGATTAGAAGCAGATACTGTGTATTTAGGTATTCTTCTCAGCTTCTGACTAGATTCAAATTCCATAAAAAGTTCAGGAATTCAGCATTTCTATAAAACTTTAAAGGATATATTTAGCATGAAATAAAATGCTTGTCTTTTTCATATTGCTTTTTCTGCTTGTTTTATATGTTATCCATCATATAATTATAATTCAGGTTCAAATGCATTTCTTCATAGAAACAGACTTTGCATCAGGAAGTATCATTATGCCGATAATATCTACCTACCTACATATAGGGGTTTTTTTGGTTTTGGGCTGACATCTTCTTTGAAATCTTTTCTTTTTAAACAAAGTGAAAGGCTACTTTTCCCTATTGTTTTTTTCTACAAATGTTGCAATGTTGGGGATTTTAGCCAGAGTTATTACTGCAGTAAGAAAAATGTTTTAAAGATTTTAGGTAAAACAGGTGAAAGAGATAAAAATACATTGTTATCACTGTTGGGCCAAGAAAGGGTTCCAAGAAAAAAGGAGCTTGGCACAAAAGATTATAGAACCAATTAAAGTAGAACTATGGAAGGTTAAGTAAATACATACAAAGTAGCTGAGAAAAATCAAGTAAAAGATAATTAGCGGGAGTAGTGGAGAAAATGTATGTTGCTCTATTTATGCATTGCAAATTTAAATCCCACTGTATTCAATATAATTGTTCTAAATGTATTAATATGCATAAAATTGCAGTCAAACAGAATCTTAATTAGCTAGATTCAAATTCTGCTTACTGTATTCAGAAATAAATCACTGGTTTTACAGTTGTATGGTTTTACGTCTATAATTTCTGCTTCACAACTGCAATTTCTGAGACATGCTTTATACGCCTTTGCTTCTATGGCTGCATATAAAATACTACAATGTCTAGCAAATCTACAAAGCACAGGAACAGGCCATACAACCTCAATTTACTCACTGAGATAAAATCACTCCAAAATTCGGTTTGTCCAACACATTATGCCCAAACTATACAAACCACATAATGTCTTAATATGCTGTGTAAACCAGAGCATAAGTTCCAGCCAACGCCAGCCTGAATTCTTAATTCTTTACCGCTTTTTTTCCATCTTGCCTTCCCCTTCCTGCATGGAGGGGGCTTCATATTTCTCCAAACTAGAAGGCATCGTTTTTCTAAATCTAAATAAAACCTTGGCTCATTAGGATACCATGAAGATAATCTGTAACAGTTAGTAACTATAACAAGTCATCCCAAGTTTTTTCACACATTTATCTAAGAAACTCTGGTCTTCCTTGATTACTGGGCATGCTGGCAAGAGTTGATATAGTGAAAAGGATGGAAAACATATCAAAGTCTGCTTAGCCTGGATAGCTCAGCAGACTAAAGCATTGTAATTAAACACCAGCTGTCTGCAATTCCTGTAAGTTTGAATCTCACCAGGCTCAAGGTTGACTCAGCCTTCCATCCTTTCTAAGGTAGGTAGGTAGGACCCAGTTTGTGGGGCAATAAGCTGACTTTGTATAAATATACAAAAGTATGAAGGCTATTGCTTAACGCATTGTAAGCCACCCTGAGTCTCCAGAGAAGGGCGGCATATAAATCAAATTAAAAAAAAAAAAGAGCAGACTGAGTTAACTTGGAACATCATTTAACTATAAATAACACTGAATGATTGCAGCCTACTACTTTCTAAGCCCAGCCTACCTCTCAAGGGTACAGTCAAAATAAAATATGTAAAACTATAGATGCTACATATGGCTTCTTTGAAGAAAGATAGATTATAACTGCAGTCTCATTACATAAATAATTGTTCATTTTTCCCTAATACGTTCTTTATTACAAAAGACCATTCTTTGCAATATTTCAGAAAGTTGTTCTTTGGATTTATTTTCCTTTTGGATTTTCCTTTGCAAAGCAAAGTTATAACATTTTTTTTCCTCCTTACCTCAGATTTGCCCCATTTTAGATTTATTTTTTTCCAAGAAAACATGGTCACTGTACTATCAACAAAACCTGGACTTCCGGTTTGGGTGCGCTCCGTCGCCGGGCGGCTCGTTGAAACGGCCGCCGCCCCCGCTGCCTGTAGAGCCGCTTTTTACACCTAAAAGCGGCTCGGAACGCTCCCCCTTGGAAATTAAGGGGGGGCCAGAGTGGGCAGCTTTAGGTAGAGCCCCAGAAGCGCTGCCAGGGAGGTTTTTTTTTGCCTTGGCAAGCGCTTCGGAGTGGGCTCCCTTTTAAGCTGCCGATCCTCCAAGCGGCGAGGGAACTCTGCAGGACAGAGCGAGGCGGAGAAGGCAACTCAAACGAAAAGAATATATCCTTAGTCAAGCTGAATGGATTTGGTGAGATCTGGAATTTTTCTTGGGATTTCATAATTATATTAAAGGACTTTTTTTTTAAACTTAAAATTCAAGCTGTCCCTGTGGGAAAGTGCCTTAAAATGGCGGATTAAAGCGGAGTTAATGAAAGGAGAAAGTGAAGTTAGAAAGTGAAAGTTTGCCTGCCTGCAACTATAAAGACTCTAATGATAAGTTTTACAAGTGTTTTTTAAACTTAAAACATAAAGTATTGGACTCCTTTTCTGTAAAACTGAGGATAGGGAAAGGAGAAGATTTTTTCTTTGCTTTTTAAAGTTTTAAATATTGTTCAGGCATGGCTTCAAAGAAGGCGGGGGGGGATTCCCCCACACATCAGACAAAGGAGAAGCCAGCTGCAGTTTCAAAGCAGCCACAGGGCAGCGAAATAGAAGATTTGAAAACATGTATATTAAATATGCACAAATCCTTGGGAGAGCTCTCTGCAAGAGTGAATAAAATAGATGAAAAGTTGGGGAAAAATCAAAGAGAAATGAAGGAAATAGTGGGGGAAGTTAAGGAGACAGTGGAAGAAGAAACTAAAGGAGTACATCAGAGTGTTGCTAAAGTAGCTACAGTTCTTACAGATGCCCTATTGGCAGTTGAGAAAAAAGTAGAAGATTTAAACACAGAAGTGGCAGTCAACAAGAAGGAAGCAAAGGAACAGATTGTTAAGGTGGTGGCTCAGAACCAACGTTTGGAGGATGAGATCACAATGATACAATATCGGAATATGGAATATGCCATAAGATTGCGGGGTCTGCGTGAGAACAGTAGAGAGAATTTAAGAGCTACATGTGTGGAAGTGTTGGCTAGGATTCTAAAATGTGAACCTGATGTGATCGCTAACAGGATTGATAAGCTGTACAGAGTCAACTCGCGTATAGCGAAACAGAGAAACTTACCAAGAGATGTTGTGATTTATTTTACCGAGAGAAGACTGAGGAATGATATCTTGTTTGGTTCGTTCCATATGACCGTTCAACATGAGGGCAATCAGATTGGCGTGTATAAAGAGCTGCCACCAAAAATGCTAAGAGATCGGAAAGATTTTGCTTTTCTTGTAAATGAGTTGAAAAAGCGCCAGATACCATTTAGATGGGACGCCCCTGTCGGTATTATTTTGCGGCACGAGGATGTGAGATATCGTATTAATTCTGTGGAAAAGGCGGAACAATTCTACAATAATGTTCTTAAAAAAATTCCAACGCCACCTCTTTCTTCAACACTTTTGCCTTTTGAAGATATTTCAGCTGAAAAGAGGCCTGAAGAGGCTAGTCAAGAAGTAATTTCATTAAAAGAAAGTCAGGCAAGTCAAGAACTAGCAAGGGAGGAAATCCTAGGCGCTGTTGGAGGTGTTGCAGAGGAATCGCTAATAGAACTTCTGGAAGCCAAACCAAAGCAAATTAGAGCCACAAGAGAGGTGGAGCCAGATCTGGATTTATTGATGCAAGAACCAAAAGATCAGCGCATAACCCGTGCCGCGGAAAAGCAAAGATTAGAGAAATGTCAGGGGCCAAAATCACAACAGGAAGAGCATGGTGCTAAAGGGAAGCCACATTCTGAAGCCATGGGAGGAGCGAGACCGAAGACTTCTACTGTAGGAGAATCTCTTCGTGAAATGCTTAAAGGGCTTCATTCATTTTCAGAATGACACTCAAATTTCTATCGTGGAATGTCAATGGCCTGAATTCACCTCAGAAAAGGAGGAAAATATTTCATTATTTGAAGCAGTACAAAAATGATGTTGTTTGCTTGCAAGAAACCCACATTAGATCCCAGGATCAAAAGTTTTTAACCTCAAAACTTGGCTCATATTTTATATCTTCTAGTTTTGTGAAAAGGAATGGACTTGTTTTTTATATCTCTAATAAAATACCAGCTAAATTGATAGAAGCGGATGTGGATGGGAGATATCTTGCTGTGGAAATAAATATACAGAATGTTTCGATACTTTTAATTGGCATTTACGCCCCGAACCAGCAACAGGAAACTTTTTATAAGCTGCTGAATAACAAGATACTGCAGTGGAATTACAAGTCTTTTATGATTATGGGTGACTGGAACGGGGTGATTGATGCAACGCTTGATAAAAAGACGACAGCCAAGAAAGGGAATAAGTTACCATCGACGTTCTTTGCTTTGAAAGAAGAAATGGATTTGAAGGATGTATGGAGAGTTCATCATCCTAAGGAATTGGATTTTACTTTTTTTTCTGATAGGCATAAATCTTTCTCAAGAATTGATTTTATGCTGGTTACTACTGATCTACTTACAATGGCGACTAAGACAAAAAATTTTTCTAGAACATTGTCGGATCATAGTCCGGTGTGGATGGAGATAAACTTGGGTAAAAGAGAAAGGAGATCTTGGCGTATGAATGAAAATTTATTCAGATATGAAAAGAATATTACTGATCTCAAGAAACATATTAAAGAATTTTTTGACGTTAACTTAAATAAAGGTACACCGATTGAGATTGTATGGGATGCAAGCAAGGCTTATATGAGGGGTGTACTGATTTATATGAACTCTAAATATAGACGCATACGTCAAAAGTCAAGAATAGAATTGGAAGCAGAGATTAAGGAGAAAGAGCATTTGTTGATCAAAAATCCAAATGATGAAAAAGTACAACTAACGATAAAACTTCTGAAAGATCAGTTTCAAACTTTGATGGCCGATCAAACAGCGACCAATCTGCAGTATGCAAAACACAATACTTTTTGCAATGCTAACAAACCCGGCAGATGGTTGGCTTATACGCTGAGGAAACAACAAAGTTCTCGTATAATAAACTCTATCGAGCTTAATGGGAAACAAGTATATCAACAGAACTTAATACATAAAGCTTTTTTAGCTTATTATTCTAAATTGTATCAAGTTGACAAAACTAGAGAGGATTTTATAGAGGAATATTTGCAGAATATGAGAGTTACAAAAATTTCAAATATACAAAGTGAAAGATTGAATCGACCCATAACATCGGAAGAGATCTTATATGCAATTAAACAATTGAAAGTATCTAAAGCTCCTGGGACTGATGGTTTGACAGCAGTATATTACAAGACTTTACAAATGGAACTGGTTGAGCATCTCAAGGACTTGTTTTGTAATATCCAGCAGGGGGGTAAAATACCCCCCTCATGGAAGACAGCTTTTATTTCACTGATACCCAAAGAAGAACAATCTGTAAAACCTGAAAACTTTCGTCCAATATCTCTCCTGAACACGGATTACAAGATTTATGCTAAAGTACTAGCCAACAGATTGATGCCAGTGATTCAAGATGTGATTCATGATGACCAAGCAGGTTTTATAGAAGGTAGATACATGAAGGACAATGTTAGGCAACTTATAGATTTGTTGGAATATCTTGAGAAAAAGAAGCAGACTTCTGCGGTGCTAGTGTTTTTGGATGCGGAGAAGGCCTTTGATCGAGTCAACTGGGATTTTCTAAAAAAGACTTTGCATAAAATGGACTTTGGGGAGCAATTTATACAAGCAATTTCTGCAATTTATCAGGAACAGCACGCACAAATTATTATTAATGGTACCTTAACTGACACTTTTAACATACAGAAAGGAACAAGACAAGGTTGTCCATTATCTCCACTATTGTTTATTTTGACGCTAGAAGTGCTGCTGAACGCTCTACGGGACTCGGACAAAATGAGTGGAATAGTTGTAAGGCAAAAAGATTACCGAACAAAAGCATTTGCAGATGATCTGGTTGTTACCCTAACACGACCTTTGGAATCAATCATCCAGATGAATAAAATCATAGAGGCATATGGTCTGGTCTCAGGTTTTAGCCTGAACCAGAAAAAGACTAAGATGATAGTTAAAAATATGTCGGAACCACAAAGGAAAGAACTGGAAAGGGTGGCAGGTTTTGAAATAGTTACAAAGGTGAAATATCTAGGGGTACAAGTTGCAGCATCTAATAGAAAACTTATTCAAAATAATTATGAAGAACTATGGCATAAGATTCAAAAGGATCTTGAAAAATGGAAGAAGCTGCAACTGTCTATGCTTGGTAGAATAGCAGTTGTTAAGATGAACGTTTTACCTAGATTTCTGTTTCTGTTTCAAATGATTCCGGTGCTTAAAAATGACAAATTTTTGATGGACTGGCAAGCAGGTCTAAATAAATTTATATGGAATGGGAAAAAACCAAGAGTTAAACTTAAAATTATGCAAGATGTTCGTGAAAGAGGAGGCCTAAAAGTTCCCAACTTACGTTTATATTATGAGGCTGCGGTTTTGATACAAGTTGGAGACTGGATTGGACTAACAAAAAGCGAAGTTTTGAATATAGAAGGCCACGATTTGCAATATGGATGGCATGCATATTTACTTTATGAAGATAAGAGGGACAGTGTATTTAACAGTCACGTTTTAAGACATGCTTTGATGAGAGTTTGGAAGAAGCACCAACTCCAACTGGATTACAAAATACCTTTGTGGTTGGATCTTGGGCAGATTTTGCCAAATATTAAGTCACTCGGGGGGTTGTTATATAAAGAGCTACTCTTTAATGATGGGGGCAGATGGAGTTTGAAACCATTGAACATTCTGTTGGAACAAGGTGTGAATCTAACTTGGTTGCAGTATCTTCAACTACAAGCAAGATGGAGAGAAGATCAGAAAATTGGATTAATGTTACACGAAGAAGATTTGGTAACCCAGATAAAATGTAAAGGGCCGATGCATATTAAACGTGTGTATAATTCACTGTTAGAGAGAGATTCAGAGGGTGAATTAGTTAAAGACTGCATGATAAAATGGGCACAGAATTTTGAAGAACCAGTAATGTTGGAGACTTGGGAGAAGATTTGGGTCCAGAATGTTAAATTTACACAAGCACAGAACCTGAGGGAAAATTTTTATAAGATGTTTTATAGGTGGCATCTCGACCCTAAAAAGTTATCATGTATGTATCCAAATGTTCAGCCTAAATGTTGGAGGTGTGATTGTTTGGATGCAACATATTTTCATATTTGGTGGACGTGTAGAAAATTGAAAGCATTTTGGATCAAACTTTGGTGGGTAATGCAGAACATCTTGAAGCGGAAGCTTGATTTCTCACCTCAGCTTTTTTTGCTGGGAATAGTTAAAGGGTGCTCATCAACCGATACTAGACTGATCTTACACATGATTACTGCAGCTAGATTATTGATTGGCCAAAATTGGAAGAAGGATAAAGTACCCACGATAGAGGAGTGGGTATTGAAGATGTCTAATTTTGTAGAGATGGCTAAAATCTCTGCATATCTAAAAGATAAGACTCATGAAGTTTTTGCTAAGGAGTGGGTGAAATGGGTGGAATATATGAAGCATAAATACCAAAGTAAGAAGTTTCAGTTAGTATTTAACTGAACGTATACCTTTTGCACTTAAGTAACTTAAAAGATAAATGTACTGAATCTGATAATTTCTATTTTTACTTTATGTTAAATGATTGAACTTATATTTTAAATTTTTGTGTTATAGTATAAAGAGAAATGTACTAAGTATGTTGTTTGAATTAGATTATGATAGTTTATTATTATTATTATTATTATATAAAATATTATTATAGTTTTAGTTTAATAGTTGGATCTCACCTAGAACAGTGGATAAATATGGATTAATTGTTAACGTTTGATTAATAGCGGAAGTCAAGGGGGGGGTTGGGGAGGGAGGGGAGTGGCTGGGGTGGGGGGTGGGGGGAAAAGGGGGGGGTTTATTAAAAAAAAATTTTTTTGTAATGTAAAACTTTTTCAATAAAAAAAACAAAACAAAAACAAAACCTTAACAAACCTTAATAAACTTACGTACACAGAGAGCATATACACCAAAGACAAATTCCTTGTGTGTCCAATCACATTTGGCCAATAAAAAATTCTATTCTATTCTATTCTATTCTATTCTATTCTATTCTATTCTATTCTATTCTATTCTATTCTATTCTATTCTATTCTATTCTATTCTTCTATACTGTTGTGTTCTGTTCTGTTCCTAATTCTATTCTATTCTATTCTATTCCCTACTCTATTCTATTCTATTCTTCTATACTGTTGTGTTCTGTTCTGTTCCTAATTCTATTCTATTCTATTCTATTCCCTACTCTATTCTATTCTATTCTTCTATACTGTTGTGTTCTGTTCTGTTCCTAATTCTATTCTATTCTATTCTATTCTATTCTATTCTATTCTATTCTTCTATACTGTTGTGTTCTGTTCTGTTCTGTTCCCTATTCTATTCTATTCTATTCTATTCTATTCTATTCTATTCTATTCTTCTATACTGTTGTGTTCTGTTCTGTTCCTTATTCTATTCTATTCTATTCTATTCTATTCTATTCTATTCTATTCTATTCTATTCTATTCTATTCTATTCATTTCTGTTCCGTTCCTATTCCTATTCCTATTCTTGTCACTGAACTACACAGGACATACAAGCACTGATAATGTTACCTAGTTTGGGTAATGAAACGTCTGCAAGAAAACAAGCAAGCTCAGAGAGCACCAAGGACCCTTCATTTCAACCCTGAGCTACACAATATTCTTCTTCATTGGTAGAAGAAGACGTGTTATCAGCTCAAGTGCCAACATTTCTTTTCATAGGGATGCTTCGCAGGGGTCGTTGCCTCCCAGCCCAAACAACTTTTTATGCTCCAGCATCACGGGAGTCTCTTTCCCGCCGGAGATCTCCTTCCCCAGCGCGCACAGCCCACTTCCACTCACCATGGTCCAGCCACCTCCGCCTTCCCGGCCGCGATCGCTCCCTCACCGTTGGAGCGCTCGCAAAACAGGAGAAAGAAAACTAGCGTCTAAGCGACACACGATATCCCACCCCCCCACAAGCCGCTTCTTAGCAACCGAGGCCACGCCTTCTCTTGTTCTGCGGCTTAAACGTCCGGTTTAAAAAAAAAAAAACCACCAAGCCGCCTTGAATTCCTATTGGTTGGGAGTAGTATCATTCACTCTCGTGACGGCAGTCCTGTGTTAGAGTGAAAGGGCCTCGAGTTTTGTCACTGGAAAAAAAAAAAGACCGGAAATTCCCGCGGGCCTGCGCAAGGATGAATGTAGCTAAGGGCACGTCATGATTACTTTCCCGTACAAGAAGGTAGAGATAGGAAAATAGAGATTACAGCCTTCATGAACTTTCAAGTCAACAGTGGTGCTTTTTTTTACTTCCGCCGCAGACTCCAACCGCTAATAGAGTTTATTATAATAGAGTTTATTATATTATTATTATAATAGATTAATATAATATAATATAATATAATATAATATAATATAATATAATATAATATAATATAATATAATATAATATAATATAATATAATATAATATTATTATTATTATTATTATTATTATTATTATTATTATTATTATTATATTATAATAGAGTTTATTATAAGGAGACCTGTGGCTAAACCAGGGGTCTCCAACCTTGGCCACTTTAAGACTTTAAGACTTGTTTGCTGGCTGAGGAATTCTGGGAGTTGAAGTCCACAAGTCTTAAAGTGGCCAAGGTTGGAGACCCCTGGGCTAAACATACATTAATCCTGGAACATTTACTAAAATGGAGATGAAAAAAGAAGCTGGTTGCACTCCCGTTATCCTCTTTAAAGTTATAGCACTAAGGATGAGGAAAAACACTGCTGTGCGCAGACAGAAAATGAAGGAGTTGTACGATTTTCTAGTCTGAAACATTTGCCGATGATTTGATTGGTTAGTCTCTGAACCTAAGGCTTGGGGGAAAAAAAGTTGAAATTGAGCTCAGAAGTTGCACGATTTGGACGAATCTACTATTATACCTCTATAGACGGAAGGGAGTTGCTCGGAAGTTACTCCTTCCCAAAAGGAGAAAGAAAGAACCAGCGATGAGAAGCAGCTGGGAGGAGTGGAGAAGGAAATCCCACAGCTGGTTAGTTTTTCAATTTAGACGAATTTACACAGCAATTCGCCGTTCTGTAAAACGAACACTGTTTTACAGAACACCGTTTTACTGGTTTTACAGAACACCGATTTACTGGTTTTACAGAACACTGTTTTACAGCGTTTACTGTTTTACAGGACAGTGTTCTGTTTAAACGACCTCGCCTAGTCGTCCAAATAACGACCGGGTTGGCGTCGGGTGGGGGGAAATGGAGCCGTCGGGGGGGAATTGCCTGAAGCGAGTTATTCAGCTGTATTGAGGTAGTCCTCAAATTATGTCAAATCCTGGACGTAAATTGTTTCAACGCCTATCCTCAAAATGACGCTATACTACACACCACAACTAGACACAAAGATAGTTCCCCCCCCCGAATGCCATCACTCTGCTTAACAACTGATTCCCACAACACTGTTAAATAATTTACTAAGACTAGTTTACTAGTATTCTTCTCTTCCTTACTAGTATCTCTCTCTTCCCACTTATTACTATAACCTTGTTGCTTGTATCTTTCGATTTATATTGTTTTTATTTGTTTCCTAGTACGATTTGGTAGCTTATTAGTAACCTTGACTATCACTAAGTGTTGTATGTTTTTATTCTTGACCAATGAATTTTATTCTCCTTATGTATACTGAGAGTATATACACCTAAGACGAATTCCTTGTGTGTCCAATCACACTTGGCCAATAAAATAATTCTATTCTATTCACTGTTCTGTAAAACAACCTTGCCCAGTCCAAATAACGATTGGGTTGGTATGTGGTGGAGAAATGAAGCCGTCAGAGGAATTGCCTGAAACGAGTTATTCAGCTGTACAGGTGGTCCTCAAATTAAGACAACGGTTGAGCCCGAACTTTATGTTGCTGAGTGAGAAATTTGTTAAGTCAAAATGTGGCAACTTTTCTTGCCACATTTTTAAGTGAATCATTGCCAGTTGTTAAATTAGTAACTCGGTTGTCCCAAAAGTGCTTTTTTTCCAAAGGCAACTGGACTTTCTGGTTTTTTTTCTTTGAAGACGTTTCACTTCTCATCTAAGAAGCTTCTTCAATGAGAAGTGAAATGTCTTCAAAGAAAAAAAACAAGAAAGTCCAGTTGCTTCCTGAAGAAACACCTTTGGGACAACCATGACCTGGATGACTGAGAATCTCCATAGACATTTAGTAACTCGGTTGTTTTAAGTGAATCTGGCTTCCCCATTGACTTTGCTTGTCAGAGGTTTGCCAAAGACGATCACATGACCCCAGGGCATTGCAACCGTCATAAATATGAATCAGCTGCCAAGCATCTGAATTCAGTTCGCATGACCGTGGTCGTAAATGTGAAAAATGGTCATAAGTCACTTTTCTCTGTGCTGTTGTAACTTTGAACAGTCACTAAGTGAATTGTTTTAAACAATTCCACAACTGGGTTTATTGATTTATTTGTATGGTTCGTGAGTGTTGTGTGCTGCCAAATGTCATGGCAGTTTACAGCAAAAAACATCCCATAAAGTTGTATGGGAAGTTTGTTTGTTTTTTACTTGCCCATGATAAGATATAAGAACACGGAACAATTACTCCACCATAGAAACTGCAAAAGAAAGGGGAAAATAACTACCCGATCAAACTACCTGCCCAAAACATCTGGAAGAACTCCGTTTCAGCCAGCAGCATCTTCAGAGTGGCCAGTCTAGCTTTTAGGGGAATCATCTCTCAGCCTCAGTGCTATAACATATGGTATAGCATATTGGAGAGTGAAAATATGATTTTTCTATAGCTCAGTGTTGAAGAGTGGTATTCTTGATACTACTGTCTGAACTTGGTTGTTTGTTTGCAGATGTTTCAGTACCCAACTAGGTAACATCATCAATGTATAGTGAATGAGTTTTGCAGTCTGTATGTGGTAGCTTTAGGCAACTACCAAGGCAAAATACAGGTAGATGTGGCTCATGTCCACTTGTCCAGCAGTCATTCAGAGTTACTGAGGCACTGAAAAAAATGGACTTAAACAACCAGTCTTCCAAGTTCCAGCTATCCTGATATCCCTTTGATCATGTGATTGTAATCCAGGTGCTCAGGGGCCTGGCTCATGATTACAACATTGCCATCTGTGACTTTCTCTGGCACCTTCACACAAGCAAAGTTAATGGGGTAGCCAGTAGGGAAGGTTGGAAATTGTCCCAGTAACATCACCCCCTGTCTGCTTGCACTCCGTCACATGCACCTGTGTACAGCACCCCCTGCCCTCCTCTGGTTTCCACCACCCCATCTGAGATCTAATGCCAAAATGACAACTCCTTGGCAGCTCCTGGGAATTCCAGAGCTACAAAGAGCTATGAAAAAAATTAAACCTTTTTTACCCTTCAGAAATTGTCTGAATTAGTGTAGCCAAACCTAGTACCCTAATTTGGATTTATGCAAACTAGTTTACAATCCAAAATACTAGGGTTCCCACATACTGAACCAAAGTTCACATGTCATATGACAAATCAATGTGTAGGGTAAGCTCTTTCAATAAGTCAGAAAGATAGTTCTGCCTCTTGATTTGCGTGGTATGTACTGTATTTTTATTTCTGACTTCTTGGTGCACATACTTGTTCCATGATGGTATGGAATTTGTTAAGTATTAATGATGGTTGAAAATACAGGCCAGAAATAATGTTCATGCCTCAGTTTTTTAGGGGAGAAGCCTTGTTTGAACCTGTTACAGCTGAGCAAAGAGATTTGCTGCCTGATGTGTCCACATCCAAATCTCACTAGCATCTCTTTGTTTCCAGTTTGCAAAGTAAATAACTATTGATTTTCTATCTATTCACAAATCCCCAAAACTGCTATCTGCAGTAATCACTTCATTTTGCTTTATGCTTGAGATAGGTCTTAAAATTGTATGAGTGATTGAGGGTCAAGATATCTTAAACATATCTTGGTTATTCAGGGACCAAGTTCCAATATTGCCTACATGAGAAAAGAAAAGCGTTCTTAGTCAACTTCCTGTTTCAAAATCATAGACATTTTTTTCAGCATTTGCTGAAATGAAATAGTACCTCTTTTTGTCTTTCAGAGTTTTAATGTATTAGCTGTTTTTATTAGACTAAGATCTGCAGCTTTTAAAAAAAGTAATAAAGCATCAGGAAAATATTTTTGCAATACTTTAAATAATGATCAACCATCCCAAATAGGATGCATATCCATCCAGGCACTTCCAAATACATGGGGGCTTGAACATTTTCTACTATTTTTGTGAGAAACTGCATTTTGAAGTTGAATTAGTATGTTGCAATATGTTCTGTACTAATGTTTCTATATTCTGTTTAACCGAACTGACAGCCATAACCTTTTTATTGTTTGTTTATTTCTTTTAGGCTTTAACAGTTTTTTCTTGTATGCAATCCTGTCAATAAAATGGCAGCTCTAAATAATGCAGAAAATAGTAAGTATTCATCTTTCTTAGGAATTAAATATTGGTTTTGGAGATATATTCTGCTGATATTTACAAATCAAAGGTTTTTAATACATGTCGAATTTTAAAAATAGATAAGAGCTTTTGTGGAAGAAACTGAATACCAGTTATTTAGCAAACGAGAAACCCTTCCATGCTTTTTCATAGTACTATGAAAAGCTCTGGGCTTATCCAAGAAGCTTCAGCTCTGAGCTGAAAAAGATTCTTGGAAGAGAAGAGAAGTGAAACGTCTTCAAAGAAAAACCAAAGAAAGTCCAGTTGCCTCTTGAAAAAGCACTTTTGGGACAACCATGACCTAGATGACTGAGAATCTCCATCAACATTTAAATTAGTATTATATCTAAATCTGCAGTTAGTTTTCTTTTACGGGTAGGCCTCAGTTACGGCCATTCATTCAACAACCATTCAAAGTTACAAATGTACTCACCGAGCGGGGTTTATGAATGGTCCTTGGTAATGTCAGAAATTGTGATCATGTGACTGTTGCTCGCTGGAAGGACATAATCGCGAGTCAGGCACCAAATGCCCAGATTGTGATCACATAGTCACTGTTATGACTGGAACTCCAAGGACATTACCTGCTGGCTTCCCATAAGCAAAATCAGGGGTCCCACAGCATCTCCCCATGACCTGCTTGCCTGGGATGCCAACCTCTTCCCACTTAATGACCTGTGTGATCCTAGAGTGAGGACCGCCCAACTGCTAGGATTACTTTCCTGAAGCAATATGGTCTCACATTTTGCTTTATCACTTAGCAATGGAAATTCCAGGTACTATTGTAACCCAAAGACTACCTTAGCTTATGTTCCTTAATATGCCTAGAAGAGTTTCAAATGGAATGTGAGACTGAGCCTTCCAAAGTTATGTAGTAAGGAGTTTTTTGACACAGTGCTGTCAAACATTCCATGCTATGGGAAATGGCAAGCTTTGGATGTAATCTAATATGGGTAGTCCTTGATTTAGGACCAGAATTTGGAGCAGAATCTCAGTTGTTGAGTTAAGCAGTTGTTAAGCATGACTGCTTCATTCAACCAATGCCAGCACTTCCAGTTAGGATTGTTAAGTGACCTCCCAGATTATTAAAGGAACAAAGCAAAAGAGCTGTCTGCCAAGTTCAGTTCCCCTCCATGCATAGAAAGCAATTGTTCCAGAGGTCTGCGGAATGGAGCTGGGATCTTGGTGATCTGTTTCTCCACTCCACTGGAGGAATTCATCTCCCCTCCAGAGCCGTTCTTTTTCCACACACAGAGGGAAGATGAACTCCATAGGGTGGAGTAATAGATCTCAGATCTTGAATATCGCAGCTCCATACTTGCGGTTGCCAGAAGAATTCATCTCCCCCCTGTTCATGGAGCAGGATTTGTTTGAAGGACTGCAGAAATGGAGCTCAGATCTTTGAGATCTGACCTTCATTTCTGTAGCACTTTAGAGAAGTTCCACTCTCCATGCGTGGAAGAGAACTCTTTTGAAGGGCTGCAAAAGCATATCTTAGTTATTCCAAGATCCATTGGAGTAGTTGTCTATGTGAGAAAAGAATTGCATTCTTAGTCAGCTTTTTGATTCAAAACCGCAAACATTTTCTTTTCAGCCTATGCATCTCTAATGTCAGAGCAGACCAGAACTGTAGCATTGATGTGTAGAAAAATAACAGATGCATAGCAAAAGTAAAAGTTTATTTTCAGAACAGAGCTCGGTTTCTGCAGTCCACTGGAGGAGTTCCCTTCCCCTTGGCAGACAGCCTTCTCACTCTTAAAGAGCTACCTGCTGTGGAGGGAATCTCAACTGTGTGGCAGGCAGTACCAGGTTGCAACCTTCTCTGCCACCATATTGCAAATGGCGAGCACGTGATTGTGGGACATATGGAAACTGGTCATAAATGTGAACAGGCTCCCAAACACCCAGGTCATGAACATATGACTGGGGGAGCAGTGCAACATTTTGTGATGACCAGAAGTGCTTTACAGGCTATAGAGTACCCCTTTCCAAGGCCGTCATAACTTCAAACAGTTGTTAAACAACCAGTGGTAATTCAAGAATTATCCGTAATTTTTTTTTTCTGCCATTCAGTCATGTCAGATTCTCTTGAGACTGCAAGTCACTTCAGTTTTCTTGGCAAGATTTTTCAGAAATGCCATTGCCATCTTCTTAGGCTTGACAGAAAGTGACTAGTCCAAGATCACTTAGCTGGTATTGTGTCTAATGTGGGACTAGAATTCATGGTCTCCCAGTTTCTAGCCTAATGCCTTAATCCACTACACCAAACTGGCTTTCCTAATAGTATTAGATTATATTAATCATGTTTTTATGATTTAAACATATTGTATGCTATTTTCTGCCTCAACTTGAAGGTGAATACATTACCTCACCCATTCGTGGACCTGGTGATGGCATGGAACAAGAGCAGCCTTCAAAAGCTGTTGAAGTAATCCCCAACACAACCAGCCATGCCCATCGAAACCCACACAAGAAACTTCTTCCATCACTGAGTCCTGGAGTTCTTCAGCTGGGGAAAATTTATGGTGACAAGGCTGTGGAAATTGAAGCTGTACGAATAGTGGTTCCTAAAGCTTCGATAAGCCATGTGGTGCCTGTTAAAAATGCTAAAGGATCTAAATCCTCAGGTCCTCAAAAAGAGCTCCTCAGTCTCTCCGATGGGATTTCATCAGATACTAAGAAAGAACTTCTGGAGTTAAGAAGTGAAATAGGGAAGCTTAAAAATTCGGAAAAGAGACTCTTACAGGATAAGGAAGGCCTTTCCAATCAACTCCATGTGCAAACGGAGGTAGGAAAATAGACTTGATTGAATTACTTTTAAAGACTACTTTATACCATTTGTTCGGAAGAAATAACTGCAGTGTATAGAAATAATTATTCAGGGAAAACAATGCAGCTTCAACCCCATATAATAGTTTATACTCAGGGGTTTTTTTCATAGTTTTGGTTATTCTCTATTCATTTTCATTCAGAATTAAATTAAAATTGCACTCAATGATTATTTCATAAAAAGGCCTTTAAAAATTGTAGTCTGCATCATTGGATTATTCTGAGCAATGACTATAAAAGTATTCAGTATAAAGTAGCTCAGAGTATCCCTATAAAGGAGAAGAGCAGTCTCTAAATATGTATATAAACCATAAGTGTATAAATAAATACAGAACTAAACTCTCCACCTGAAAATTGATAAAAGTATGTAGCTGCTGTGTTTGAATATACCATTATTCCATAAGGTTGTAAACTCCCTATCCCTTGGAAAAAGCCAACATTACAATTTGGAGTTTTGGAGGAGCTTCTTGAAAGTTACTATGGGATAAAAAGTTACTGATCTTAGATTATGAAAGCTAAGAGCGCATAAACTTATTTTCAGCTCATTATAAAATCCTGTCTTTTTCTTTTTCCTTCTTAAAACATAAGTAAATGTGATGTTTATACAGCCACTCTTCAGTAATACAAACAGTAACAAGCTTTGTTTGAGGTCCATCATATTTTGAACTGCACAGTAGTCAGCTTTTAATATATGCTGTAATTAACTACTACACCTATCTAACAACACAAAACAATCCAGTTCTTCAACTGCGATAGGTTAATCAACTCTATGCATGTTGAACTCATTTCCCTATCTTAGGTCAATCGGGAGTTGAAAAAGTTACTTGTTGCTTCTGTTGGAGATGACTTGCAATATCATTTTGAGCGTATGGCCCGTGAAAAAAATCAACTGATTCTTGAAAATGAAGCCCTTGGGCGGAATGTGTCTCAGCTGTCTGAGCAGTTAGAACGGATGTCTATACAATGTGATGTTTGGCGAAGCAAATTCCTAGCAAGCAGGTACTATTAATAGTGCTGCCTTTTAAAGGATGTCTTAATAAATAAATGTACATCTACCTAAGCAACCATAGACATATAAGTACCATTTCTCTATCAGAGTTGTTGTTGATTGAGGATACCAAGCTTTAAGGTTTAACAGACATGATTGGTCTGGGGTCATGCTTCCCTTAAAGATGAGGTTTCCAGCTTGCGACTGCTTTTAACCTAAGATACACATCAGTAGCAGGCTAAACTTTCATCAGCCTTGGTGGATAAACCAGTTGGATATTCCTGGAGGAGAGAGAACTGACATCGATAATATATGGTTTGGTAACCCTGAGGCTGGATTACTACTACACATTGCTATTTATGGAGTGCCTCTTGAAAACAATGACTATTGGTCCAGACTAAGGCAACATGATTGGTGCTTCTAGGAGGTGTCACAACACGCCTTTTGTAAAGCAGCTATGCAAACTTGAGTAATTTTCTAATTCCAATTCAAGGTACTCACTCTGACAGACAAAATTGGGTAGATCTTGGAGCCAAATTACTCTTAAATATCCATGTTCTAATATTTTTAACGGGGCATCTCTGCAGTTTACTCCACTAATAGGTTTTAGAACAGTTAATTCTTGGCGACTGTAAACTGATACTTTGCCTGAGGCTTAAAATATTTCATTTCCTTAAATCTCTTATAGTTTGTAATAATGTTTAATAGTCACTTTAATAAAGTGTTAATTTTGATAATTATGAATATTTGTATGCCAACTAAAACATACCAAATGAAAATTTCATAGTATATGCTAAATCTACTTAGAGTATAAGTATAAATCTACTTAGCTTTTAGAAACTTGTTTGACAAATATTGTCTATCCACTTAATTGATGTTTTATACATTCCTAAATTATTGCAAAAAAAGGGAACTTGATATTAATATGATTGGGAATTGGGAAAGCTACTATGATGTAACTGATACCATGTCTGAACTGGTCTAAAGTAAGAATTCAAATCTCAATTTAGCAAACAAGCTCATTCCATGGTCCTAGAATGCCATCCTTCAGCGTAATATATTTTACAGGTTTATTTCCATTGTAATATTATAATAGTACTCCTGCGGTAAACTGAGATGACATTCATAAGAAAGTTGCACCTCATATCACATTTATTTGTTCAAGATGTATTATCCCTTTATTCCAAATTATGTACATAATCTATTTAGGTTGCAGCATGAAAACACAACCATTGAATTAACTGCTAATGTACAGTAGGAACACAGTGTTAATTAGTTAAATCAACTTTAACTAGGTTATATCTGAAATTTGTTCTACAGAGTCATGTCTGATGAGTTGACTAACTCCAGAGCAGTTCTCCAGCGTCAGGCCAGAGATGCCCACAGTGCAATTCAGGATCTGTTAAATGAACGTGATCAGTTTCGCCAAGAAATGATTGCTGCACAAAAGTATGAATATATGTATTTTTTAAATTTCTGAAAGACATTGCTTTAAATCCCAATTTGCCATTTTATGTAGATGCTCTGGATTATTGATATTTAGAAATAATAGAGTCTTATACCCATATGTTTATTTTTGCATAAGTCTTAATTATAATCTTCTTTATTCAAAGATTTACTTCTAATTCCATAGACGGAACTAAAATTCTATATAATCAAATTTCTATGAGTAAAATGCAGGCAAATATTATGAGTGTCTAAAACACTTTGAATAGTGAAAACAGTAGTATGCAATTAGAAAATACTTGAACCAGAATGATCATATGTATGTAAAGGTGTTCTCGGTTGACAATCCATGATTCATTGAATCATTGTTCCAGACGTGTCATTGTTTCAGTTGTGTCATTGTTTCACTTGTGTCATCATTTTTGGGAGCAAGAATGATTTCCAATTTCCTTCTGTCTTTCCTACTAACTTTGTTTTTGGGAAGCTTGCAGAGAGAAAGTCAGTGGGGAGTATTGCAAAGTGCTCAGGCAAGTCTCCGCCATCTGTGCACTCTACCACAGACCCTTTGTGCTCATGCCATGCCAGCAACCTGCACACCTCTGTCCCCCCTCACACACCCACACGCCATGACCTGCTGCACCTCCCAACCATTGCCACTCTTCTTACCTGTCTGCCTCGCTGATTTTGCTTGTGGGAAGCTGACAGGGAACGTTGGAAATGACAGTCCTGTGACTATGATAGAACAGGACAGTGGTGTGTCAGTGCAGCGGCATTGAAACAGTCACAACTTTTCCGAATTCCAATACCACTAGAATAATGGGTTATGGATTTTGTAACTTAGGCCATTTGAATTACCTTGATTCAAAAGCTGTTGTGTTATGATGCATCGTTTTGCCCAATTGAAGGTACAAATAGAAAAACGAACACAAAGAGTTTTAGAAGTGTATATCGGTGGGTGCATATTGTTTGTATATGTGCATTATATAGGGAAAGAATTGAAAGCAGTGTCATTGCCCTAAAATGTATTTAGTAGAATAGACTATACAGTACACAGCAAAACCCATTCTCTGTGACAACAAAGCTCTATCATCCCTAGTTATTAGGTGCTTGCATAGCTTAAATTTTTGTTCTCTAGTCTGTTTATCTTACATTTTGTTCTCAGAATTATCCACAAGTAAGAAACTTCATTCTAACAAAATTTGAAAATGGATAATAGGTCTGGGTGAAATTTCTGTCCCATATGCCTGATGTGGGCTGCAGGGCTACCGATGCAAGAGGAAATCTTTTTCCCCCCAATGATTTTTACCTCTTTTGAAAGTAATCCACAGTTGGTCTGTAGTTTTCTGCCCTTCCTGTTGGGGCTTCCCATGTTATCCAAGGACCATAATTCAATTTTACACTAATTTTCCCATTCAAAATCTTAACCAGAAGCTACATAGTCTTTGAAGCAGTGACAAAATTATAGGGTAGAAATTTTTGCTCTTGAATAATTTAATAACCTTTTTTTTTAATCCCTCCTCCTTGATTGTTTATCCTGTTGTTTCTCATGGTCTAAAACATTCATAATTGAAACTGATGTATTTCCATTGCAGATTATTAGAGGAGCTCCTGGTTTCTCTACAGTGGGGAAGGCAGCAGACATACTACCCTAGTGCACATCCTCATAGTACGGTGGAATTAGCTGCTGTAAATCATAAGCTTGCTAGAGCAGTAACTTCACATCTACTTGGAAACTCTAGTATTGCTAACAGTCCAAAAAATGGCTCTTCATCCACAGAACTCTGCACTACCCCTGCCGAGAAAATGGCTGAAATGGTAAAAACTATTTTACATAATAACATGCTATTCTGGCTCCCTTGGTGGCTCAGTGGCTAAGACGGTGAGCTTGTTGATCAGAAAGGCTGGCGGTTTGAATCCCTAGTATAGGTCTCCTGCGTGAGCAGGGGGGTTGGACTAGATGACCTCCAAGGTCCCTTCCAACTCTGTTACTGTTGTGCATTAAAAATTTTCAAGTTTACTTTCTAGAAACATGAAGCAGTACCTTCTTATGGCATAACAATAAATGCTATGACTTAATAAGCCTTCGCATTCTACTATATAGTATTAGTATTCTACTGTACTGCGTGGCGGTATAGTTTTCTACTGTTCATTTGCCAGACAAGGTACAAACTCTCTGTCATGGCCCACTTCTATAGTAGATTGCTGATAGAAAGACCTGAGGAAGTTTTGCCTTGAACGTAATCTAAACTATGAAGTTTAAATTGCAGTAGCTGAGGGTAATAGAAAACCTGAACTGAGAATTATTGTTTGGCTTGTGCTGGGCAGACAAGTTTGCATTCCTGCTTGTTGTCCAGATACAACTTTGTGCCTTTCATGTTAGATGCAATCATTTCCAAACTGATTGTATATGAATTATAATAATCTTTGCATCTCCTGCGTTATTGTTCAGTTAATACAGATCAACCTTGAGGAGTTTGTGCAAAGTTCAATTGGTGTAAATTGTGGCAGCTAGGTAATACCAATAGATAATACGTTGTGTTCTAGTCACAATTCAAGTTGCTGATTTTAATGTTTAAGATAATAAACAGCTTTAAGAAGCAAACTCTTTATTCTGTAGAGAATAAAATAATGTTATAGAGATGCCACTCTATCTCTAAAAAGTAAACTATAAATTACAAGAGAGGCCTTTCCCTTGCATGGGAATTGAATTGTCTAACTTTAAAAAGTGAGATACCCCTTTATCTAGAATATTTCAGATTGCTTTAAATACATTTTAAATATTTTTACAAAAGAAACCATAGTGATTCATTGCTTTTACTATTTTCCAGGTATTAAGAATGCTGGATTCTGGCAAATGTACAGAAGCATCAGAACTTTCTTTTTCTGAGCCTTCAACAGCATCTTTTCTTTCCCCAAAGAAAAATATTGGACGGTTTCATCCCTACACTAGATATGAGAACATAACTTTCAACTGTTGTGATCACTGCAAGGGAGAATTACTTGTTCTTTAAAAAAATCTATTTGGTAGCAATGGTTTCAGATTCTGATAAAGCATACAATCTTCGTGCACTTTTATTTTCTCTACTTTTATCTAATGATTGGATTTTGTGCTGGAATTATGCCTTTCATAAAGCTTTCAAGACAAAATCTGCTGTGCAATTCTTTTTTGTGGCAGATTGAATTTGTAATGCACCGTCAATTGTTCAATGCCAACCAAGAATGTATTAGAAAAATGTTCCAAACTGTACAACGAATTATAGAATTTGCATACCGATGTTTCTTCTTTAAGGAAACACTTGAGAATATTAGAAGTATCCCATGAACCTCAAATATTTTCTTCCTTGAAAAGATGCAGCTTATTTCCATATGTGAACTATTTTATTTTAGAATTAGGGTGGGTGTTTAAGTATTTTCTACAGTTAACTTCCAGTATTAGAGAACTGTTACATGGGCAGGTTAAAATGCATATTTCAATGAAAACTGAAAATGCTTCTTTAGGTATAAACTGTACTTTAAAGATCTTAAGTGATGGAGCTGATTTGGTGAGATTAAATCTAATGCACAACATTTATGTCAAAGAGTAGAAACAGCATTTATGTGCAAACTACTGGAGATGTGCCTCTGAGTTCACCTTTTCTACAGAATGGGGTGGGGTTTTTTGGAATGGGTATCCTTGAGGGATTATGTGAAAAGGTTTTAATGGTGCTATTAAATGTGGTTGGACTACACTTCTTGTATCTCTTTTCTCTAATTTGTAAATAGGCAAAAATATACTGTCATCACTTTAAAAAAACATTTCCTTTGTAAATCTCTGTTTCTTGACAGTGGAGGTGGGATTGATGGTATAATTTGCAATTTTTCAATAACACACCAAATACCCTGGATTATTTACAATGGGACTTCCAGATAATGCTATGTCATAGTATTATTCAGCCATTTTTTTGTTTGATACAGCTGTTTAGTGGTGTAGCATTTCTAACCAAATGCCAGGTGTGAAAATGGTAAGTCAGGAGATAAACTAATTCTTTAAAAAAAAATACACCATACTTACAGGAGGAGTATTTATTTTATTTAAGTTTTATAGAACTGAGAAGGCAATCCCGATCTATTCACAAATAGATAATTATTCCACGTTTAAGATGGGGCAAAATTACTAAGATGGAGAAAATTAAGCCATTATTGAAGGACTTCAAAACATTCCAGAAGAGAAACCACTTCCAACAGGCAATCTCAAGCTATGCAAGATATTCTGGAACACACTAGGCATCCAGGGCTTCTAAATTTCAGCAGTATTGATCTGTAAAGCGAAGGGACTTTGGTTCAGAAATTGAATGCAGAATATTTTCTATTTGCTTTGCTCTTCTGGCTTCTTGCCTAAACTGTTTTGATCGTTCTCTAGCAACTAGTTGCTCTTCTCGCCTCTCACGTCTCTTCCTCCTTAGCCATCTAGAGAGAAATGAAATCATGTTTAAAATTGAATATTAACCGACTCTTCATTTTTGCAGTTTATATAGTATCTATACCTAAAAAGATATATTATGAGATAGAATCATAAATAACTATCTTATTAGACAATTACCTGTGATTTGGGCTATAGTTCATAATATTGAGACCAGGAAGTATTTTGAATCTTTTGATGACAATGAACATTATTCATTAACATAATATATTATCATGCTCTAGCTTACAGAGAAATATAAGCACAAGTATTTTAGTAAAAAATTAAATGTTGAATCTGAAACTATTTTCATCAAGCAATAACCAGCTTTCATTTCTATTGTTACAGGCCATGATCTAAGGTTATTTGGAATTGAATCAAACTGCTCACTATCTTCAGTTTAAAGCTGAATAATTTTATAATGTATTTCAACATTTAGTATTGTAAGAGAAAAAGAAAAAAAATGACAAATCTAGAGTTACATAACATCATAATAGTATACTGTGTTAAAAACATGATTTCTAAACTAATAATAATAATAATAATAATAATAATAATAATAATAATAATAATAATAATAATAATTTTATTTCTATACCGCCCTTTTCCCGAAGGACTCAGGGCGGTGTATAGCCCATTAAAAGCACAAAAATATAGAGACGTCAGTTAAAAATTAAAATTATTAAATAATTTTGGCCCAAATTAAAACTCAAAATTTAAAACCCCAATTTAAATTTGATAGACCGGCCTGGCGGAACAGCAAGATCTTGAGGGCACAGCGAAATACATGGAGGTCGGAGATCTTGCGCATTTCCGGGGGCAGTTCATTCCACAGGGCAGCAGCTACCACAGAGAAGGCCCTCCCCCTGGGTGTCGCCAGCTGACCTAACTTGGCCGATGGCACCCTGAGGAGCCCATCTCTGTGGGAGCGGACTGGCTGGTGGGAGGTTACTGGTGGCAGAAGTCGGTCTCGAAGGTACCCAGGTCCTAAGCCATGGAGCGCTTTAAAGATGGTGACCAACACCTAGAATCACACCCGGAAGACCACTGGGAGCCAGTGCAGCTTGCGCAGGAGAGGTGTCATGTGGGCACAACAAGTTGCGCCCATAACCACCCGCACGGCTGCATTCTAGACCAGTTGGAGCCTCCGAGTGCTCTTCAAGGGGAGCCCCATGTAGAGAGCATTACAGTAGCCCAGCTGGGAGGTGACAAGGGCATGAGTGACCGTGCACAAGGCCAGAAAGGGCCACAACTGGCGAATCAGTGAACCTGATAAAAAGCCCCCTGGCCACCGCTGTCATATGCTCTTCTAAAGACAGCCATGCATCCAGGAGGACACCCAGATTGCGAGCCCTCTCGGGGGTGGTGGTAAAGATTTACCCCCAATAGTCAGCGATGGCACCAACTGATTATATCGGGACATCAGAAGCCACAGCCACTCGGTCTTGGAAGGGTTGAGTCTGAGCCTATTTCTCCCCATCCAGACCCGCATGGCCTCCAGGCAATGAGACATCACATCAAGGGCATCATTGGGGTGGTCTTGAGTGGAGATGTACAGCTGAGTATCATCAGCGTACTGATGGACTCTCACCCCAAAACCATGGATGATCTCGTCCAGCGTCTACATAAATGTTAACAGTAAGGGGCGAGAGGACCGACCCTTGTGGCACTCCCCAAGCAAGGTGCCTCAAGGTCGACCTCTGCCCCTCTGCCAACACAAACTGCAAACGGTCGGAGAGGAAGGAGGAGAACCACCGCAGTACAGTGCCCCCTATTCCTAACCCCTCAAGCGCTGCAGCATGATACCATGGTCGATGGTATCAAAAGCCCGAGAGATCTAATAGGACCAGGACAGAGGAGCAACCCCTGTCCCGAGCCCTCCAGAGATCATCCACCAATGCGACCAATGCCGTTTCTGTGCTGTACCCCTGCCTGAAGCTCAACTGATTCAGGTCCAGATAGATAGCTTCATCCAGGTACCGGGGAAGCTGTCCTGAATTTACAGGAGAAAACGAGAGAAAACAACAGGAACCAAAGTTCATCTGCTTCCCGGAATAAAAACATCCAGATTTTATTAAAATAACATTACATTGGTTCCTAAAATGAAAAACAAAAACACTTACTGTTTATAAGCTTTGTCGTTTTCAGCTGTTCTTGGAAGGAAGAACATGCCCTCTTCTTGCTCCTTCAGGGTTTGCATCTGTTTTTCTTTAATCTGTTCCTGCTGCTTTCTTTTAAGCCACAACTTGAAAGCTTCTTCTGGATTTCTATTCTCCTATTTAAAAATTAAAAATATATGTATATTTAAAATTCAGAAAATGTATACTGATTCTTAGAGTCATGAAAATAATTTGATAGCTGTATGTCCTAAACTGAAGATACAAGATACTAATCTATTAAAATCAAAAGAGAAGATATTCATGATCTGGTTATGATTTGTAGATGTATACCTGCCTTTCAGAATAATATCAGAAAAGTGGGAAAGGGAAGAGATTACATCATAAACATAACCTTAAAATAATTCACACTAACAATTCCATCTTAATCATTATTCCATATTTAGTAAGAGTGATACACTGGGTACAAAACCAGTCATCTGCAGGTGTTCAGAGGCATCTTAATTCTTGTAATTAGTATTTTTATTTTACTATTTTTATGAATAATGGGTTCCAGTTTGGTCTCATGGTTAAGAGACCAGGCTAGGAAGCGGGAAACTGAGTTCTAGTTCCACCTTAGCCATGAATGCTGGCTGGGTGACCTTGGGCCTGTCACTTTCTCAGCCCAACTCACCTCAAAGAGTTGTTGAAGGGAACAAAGGTAGGAGGAAGATATGTTGCATATGTTAGTGGCCTTGAAGTGTTTCTAAAAATAATAAAGGTAGGATACAAATAAATAACTGAGGGTGAAGTACATACATAACATTCTCTGCTATTTTCCTCACTACAACAACTCTGTGAAGTGGGTTTTGCTAAGAGAGAGAATGAATGGCCCAGGGTCACCCAGCTAGTTTTCATGCCTAAAGTGGGACTAGAACTCAACAACTCCCACTTTCTAGCCTGATGCCTTAACCACTGGCTCTGGTTTTAATTTTTGGGTTGCACAACTTGTGTTTTAGTTCACTGCCTTGCTGCATGATTCATTTCTCTTGAGCTTCAGTTCATATCACAATTTCCTATAGAATTTTCAGGTACAACTCAGAATTCATAGTTCTATCAATGTCCTGGTCCAAAGGCAGCAAAGCAGGCCAAATCATGATACTGCTATCACCATGTTTCACAGATTGGATAAGCCCTAACATGGTCTTTCACTAACTCTGGACAGGCAGCAATGTTTTTTGGAAAGAAGTGGCTTTCTCCTTGCAACTCTGCCATGTAAAGTATTGTTCAGTGTTCTCCTGATTATGGTCTCATGAACAGGGACATTTGAACAGTGACATCAATGCAAGTGAGGCCTTTATTTTCTTAGCTATTACTCAGGTTCTTTGAGACCTTTTGGACTATTACACTCCTTGTTCTTAGTGTGATCATGACTGGTCAACTATTCCTGGGGATTGTAACAATAGTGTTGATTGACTCCATCTGTACACAATCTGCCTGGAAATCGATTGTTGGATTCCAAACTCTTTGGAAATAGTTTTATAACTTTTTCCAGTTTGGTGGGTATCTGCCTCCTTCTTAGAATAGCTCTGTGTTGCCATAACTCTTACCCACTGATTGTCCATGTGCACATTCCATCACATATTTATGCAAAAATATTGAAAATTCAGAATGGTTCATAAACTTTTAAATATTTTACATAACTCAATTTATATAGCATAATTTTATTTTCAAAATACTAGAATAAAGCATTTTATTAATTTACAAAATTAACATTCCATTCTTTTTATAACAAAGTGGCACTCTAGACATTTTCCGATGTAAGCAAGGAATATGCATCTAGAAATTGATATTTTGCCACTGTTTAGGATATATTTGAGGTTGGGGAGATATCCATACAAACAACACATTGTAACAATAAAAAATTCAGTACTGTTTAATACCATGCCAATTTGGCTTCTAAATAGGTGATCATTATATTATCTGTAAGAAAATAATCTTAGATTTGTCCTTGATATACAAATAGTTGCATCTGGAAATAAAAGGCCGAATTTTATCCATCCTCATCAAGAAAACTTGCTTTAAACTTTTAAAACTGAACCAACCCCCAGAAGAATAATGGAAACTTCATCTTACCCTGCTGTTTGAGTTCTCTATTTCTTTTGCACGCTGAACTCTTTTCTCTTGCAGCATTTGGTTTTTTTTCTTTTGTAGCCAAGCCTGGAAGACTCGGTCATTTTCTTTCTTTTTTTCATCTTCCAGCATCTTTTTTTGGGTTTCTTCCTTGCATTAAAACATCAACAAATAATGACAATTTTAGAAAAAACCCCATTCAAAATACAAAGAATTATGAACTTCCAGAATGCAAATTGTAAAAGAAGTTAATTAAGTAGTTTTCCATCACAGAGCTTCATATTTTGGTTTTATACAGAATAGGCAAAACGGATGTGATTTTCAGCTGTTCTTTCACAAGATATCCCCCATCTCAAGGTCCTCTGAAAGCTTGGGAGACACTGAAAATAAAGGAAAACTGGCCCAAAGATTGTAAGCAGGAGCAGAAACTGCCCAAAATCATGTGATCTCTCATTCTGAGGTTCTCTACAGGATCAGAAGACAAAGAAATTGAAATCAGAGGTAATCAAAAATTTTGTTTTTATCCAAAGATACTATAATAATGGAAACCACAGTAGAATTTCAAAATTAATAAAATTCTCAATTGCAGTGAAGCCTCATATTATTTGATTTGGTTTCCCTGCTTCCTCAAACCATTTCTGCTTTTAGAACTGCAACACAGTCCATACAATATGTGTTCATACAATACCCTGAATCACAAACCAAACGCTAGTGTATGTGGTTTTATGAATCAAGTTTATGTTGTTAATTTATGGTTCGGTATATTGTGCAAGCCCAGGAAATTGATACTAAGTCAACTACCATTGCATAACAAGAACAAAGCCAGCAAGGGAAACTGACTTCTGGACACAGCCTTAAAAAGGGAATAGTATTAGCAATGTTTTAAAAGATGAAACAGAATATACTAAATTTAAGATATGGACCAGCAGGATTTATTTTAAAGTTTATTCTCAAGTCACTCCTGTTAGAAGTTTTTAAAAAGGAGTTTTCAAACACAAATGACTGCATAAAAGAAGACGACAGCTAAAAAGCCCCCATATATAAAACTGTACTCTTAACATTATTTGCAAGAGGAACAAATATGAAGGGTATTCTTTGCTTCCACATCCTAACTGTAGATTTGTAAAAGTAATCACATCATTAATATTCTCACCTCTCTTCTTATTTTCTCTCTTCTTTGCTCTATTTGTTTTTGTAGCTCTTTTTGCCTGGGTGATAAGCAGAATGTAGAACTTCTTACACTAAGGCACACTTTTGCTGACTGGACCCTGCGAGGGCTTCTTCCCCGTTCTATATTCCTTGTAATATTGATGGCAGAGCTTGGTCGAATAGGTGGTGGTTGAGGGAAAAAAAAATATCGTTCTTTGGAAGGAGAACAAGATGTTATAGGTGTTTGCAGGAAGGACTCGTCTTTTGCACCAAAAGCACTAGCATATGAACTTTTAGAAGAAACATGTTGAGTTTCAATGTCACTAAAAGAAATACTCAGAGGAGGAAATAAGCCTTGACTTTCAATATCGCGGATACTCAAGAGTTCAAATTTCCCATCTCTTTCAACTAGGATTTTGCCATCCTTGTGCTCATCATCCATACCACCATTAATGGACAGAGCTATATCTTCCTGTCCTGTTTCATTAGAAATGCGCAACTGAGACAGCCTACCAGCAATGTTTTGTTCCCTGTAAGGATCATTTTTATCCACTTCTGTATTTGTCAGAGATGGTACTTCTAGTTCTACTATATTATCGTTGAATTTTAGTTTTCTTTCTTTTGTTTCATCTAAAGGCTCCTGACCCAACAGAAGTTTGTTAGCTTCTTCAATTTTTTCTAAGATATAACGCTTTATATCTTCTTCATCATCTTCCTCCTTGTCTTCTAGCCTTGATTCCTGACCAGAGCTTTCGCTATCTGTATCAGATGCTGGTTCCAATGCCTTAGGATCGAGTTCAAATACAGAATGTATTTCATTTTGTGAAGCATCATTTATAGCTTCCTCAGGCTCAGGAGGTTCTTGTGAAGAATTACGTTCCTCAACCTTCAGTATTTCTTCAGGCTCAAGAGAATCTTGTGAAGGATTTTTTCTATCTTCTAAGTCTTTGTCAGTGTTAGTTTCAAAATCCTCTTCATTATCATCATGATTCTACGAAAAAAATATAGTATTTACACAAAATGCAGGAGGCAATGTACACAGTCATGGTCTATGTACTATTTAAAGCACAATTTGTTTGACCATGATTTATTGGATGACAATTGATTCTTAAACTATACTAAGTTGGGAATACATAATTTTCTGATCTGAGGACTACTCTAAGGTTTTGCACAGTAGTCTACACATCAAATTCCTAAATTGATTTCATTTATATTTAATTGAAATCAAATATAATTAACATAAACTTTTCCAGTTATGCATTTAATAATTCCTCCTTTATCATATTAAACATTACATAATTTAATAATTTTTGGTGGACCCACAAAAGCTTTGGAGGAACTTCACAAATCCTTGGGGCTTCAGATTGTGTACCACTGAACTAAATTGTAATAGTATACAAATTGCAGTGGTTAGACTCATAAAACACAGTGACCCAAACGTAAGCAAACACCTTATTAATTAACATGATGGTGAATCAAGCCACAGAATAGCTGACTGCCATCTGGCATTTAATCATAAGCCATTTAAATTTCATCCTGCGTTCAGCATCTCTTCTAATCAATCTGTATTACATATCTTAGTTTGCTCTATGTATACTGGTATAAGATTATATTCTCTTAATACCTGTATATCATCAGAAATTTCTTTTTCTTCTTCATTAATTAGCCACTCAAGATCTTTCTCAAAATCATCCTCATAGTCACCACCTTCTGTGGTATCACCCGTGTCTGTAGATTCACTGGTTTCTTTTTTGTCACTCATTGTGGATGTTTCTTAAAATAAAACTATAAAAGTGGAAAACATAAAATTATAAATAGCATATATACCAATTTATATTGTAACTCTATAAATAATGGCAATAAAATGTAATTCAGCAAAGTACCTGTCCTAATTATCTCAGAACACTAACATGTTATTCTACAAGTTTATGTTAAGGCAACAGAAAATTAAAAATGGACTAGGGCTAGGGCTAGGGCTAGGGCTAGGGCTAGGGCTAGGGCTAGGGCTAAGGCTAAGGCTAAGGCTAAGGCTAAGGCTAAGGCTAAGGCTAAGACTAAGGCTAAGACTAAGACTAAGACTAAGACTAAGACTAAGACTAAGACTAAGACTAGACTAGACTAGAATAATAGCTATACATTCTCTCCAAAGGAGAATACGCAGATATAGAAACAGATAAAAATCTTGTGCAATACTCAATTTTCTCCCATGTCAACTTTGAAAATGAATTCCTATTGAAAGCAGTCTAACTCAAATTAAATGTAAGTCACACATATATGTCTGTGTGGATAAAGATTTGCTGGAAGCCATACTTCAACTGAAGAGGGAAGGAAAGAAACCCTGTTTAGATCCTACAAAAAGATTTACATTTATCAGGCAAACAATGCTCCTAATCAATATTTCCATTCTAAACTTCAAGACATCAAGGGTCTGTGGTGGGCATGTCAAAAAGCGAAAAAATATTGCACAAAAATACATACATAGCTGGAAAAAATGATAAAATAGCATATTGATTTGAAACCAGAGACATTTTTGTTAGGCATTTTACCAGACAAGTACAATAAAGGGAATGTATACTTCATTTTACATGTATTGACTGCAGCTACAATAGTATTTACACAAAAATGGAAAAGTGAAGAGATCCCAACAGATGAAAATGTGATTTAAAAATATTAGAATGTGCAGAAATAAGCTGGATAAGCTAACACTTGTAATTAAGGAAAAAAAAGAAACTGAATATTTTTCGACTTGGGACTTATTTTATCAATGGCTAGCTGACAAAAATAGGAGTTAGAAACAGGGAAATATATAGAAAGATCAGTGATATAAGGAAGGTATGTTAAATTGGTTAAACAAATATTATGGTTGTTGTTATTATTATATTATTGATTCTAATGCAATGAATATTGTTGTAAACATTTTGATTATTATTTCCTAAAATGATTTTTACCCAGACAACACACTGTAAATTGAAATTGGAATTTTTGTATGTTATAAAATAAAATAAAAATTTATTACAAAAAAAAAAGACATCAAGGGTATCTACACTTTTCAGCAGACTTGTGTACAATCCTTTTATAAATGAAGCTTTTGCTCATTCTTTTATTCCACATCCTACATTCCTAAGTAATTATTTGGAGAAAATCTGGTAGACCTCCTTGGCCAGTGTTAAAGTTGCATATCTATTCAGAAGTTCAAAAGCAATTCCAAAGTAAGTATAGGTAGTCCTCAACTTACAACTGCAATTGAGCCCAAAATTTCTGTTGCTAAGCAGGACAGTTGTTAAATGAATTTTGCCCCATTTTATGAACTTTTTTGCCATAGTTGTTAAGTGAATCAAGTTAATTTAAGTTAGTAACATGGTTGTTAAGTGAATCTGGCTTTCCCTTTGACTTTGCTTGTCAGAATGGAGCAAAAGGTGATCAGATGACCCCAGGATACTCATCATAAATATGAGTCAGTTGTCAGGCATCTGAATTTTGTTGTCAGGCATCTAAATATGAGCATGGGGATGCTACAATGGTCATAAGTGTGAAAAACAGTCATAAGTCACTTTTTCAGGACTGTTGTAACTTCAAACTGTCGCTATAAGTCGAGAACTACCTGTATATGCAGGATTGTAATCTTCAAAAAGTACAGGTTTATTTTTATTATACTTAATTTCACAGAACTCTTTAAGATAGTATAATGAAATGAGATACAGTATCCATCATTCTGATCAATTGAAAGAAAAGAATAATAACATTGGAAGATGGAGCTGATAAATCCAATATATTATAATCCTGCTTTTCTGTTTCTCTAAATAAAATTTTAGAAAAGGCATTAAGCTCACATGGGCCATTTTAGAGTAGTTTTCATTTAGCAACCACAATTAGGCACAGCAACTAGATTGTTAAGTGATACCACAACCATGCTTATGATCTTACTTCAGCTTTCCTTTGCTTTACAGACCTGCAAAGGTCACAAATCTAAGTATTGTTCATAAAGTTACTCTTTCATCACCGTCATAACTACAAACAGTTGCTAATCACTAAATAAGGACCCCCTGTACAGAAATTAGATAGGCATTAAGTCAAGTTCTAGTCTTGTTGACTATATGGACAAATACTCAATTCTCCTTTAGTTATACTTTACAGCTCTTCTGAGAACATTCTAGTAATTTCTTCTTCTTCTCTTCACTATCCACTTTTTCTTCTACTTTTCTCTACACAAGTATTTTGATGAATCTAAGAATCAAAGAGTCTTCTGCTCTATAAATACTAATAAAAATTTTATCACATTAATTTCCACATGTAGTCCACCTAATCAAATTCTTTGAATATACTCTTTAGAAATGTGTATACATACTGTATATATACAAACAGCACTTGTTAAAGAAAGGTGGGAGATATAACTAATCTCTAATATGGATAACTTAATTAACAATTAAAAAATGTTCTTGCATGTAGTAGCCACATATAAAACTGACTTTTGTGTTAATATGATAGAACTGCAACCTGTCTTTTATTAAGGCAAAGGGTGCAACCGGTTAATTGTTCTGTCAGGAAATTTTTCCTCAGTTCTAGGTTGAATCTCTCCTTGATAAGTTTCCATCCTTTTGACACTTTTTGCCCTGCCTTCAAATGCTTTGGAGAAGACCTTTTCCCACTAGTATGATTTGCCAAATTCATTGAGGCAGAAGATAATAAAGCTTTCCTTACAGACCCGAACAAATTCTGGAATTTCCAGTCCCATAACCCAAAACCGAGCGACACGTGAATCGGGATAATTTGCAGATTAAGGCAGATTGATGCTGCCTACTAGGTTCGCTAAGCGTCTGAAGGTGAGGAGGAAACGAAGCGGTAAACCAAGTCTTTAAACCCGTCGCCATGGCAATCGCCACCTCCGTTTTGGTCCTCGCCGAAATAAAGTCCGACTCGGACCCTCGAGACGAAGCTCAAGCTGGCTGAACTACAAAACAGCGACATACATACACACACAAACACACACACGCAAAGCGCCTATCTCGGACGCCTGCCTGCTCTTTAACACTAACCGCAGAATCGACGCCCTCCGAACGAAAAATTCTATTCAGACAAGTGAATTAAGTAACTAAACAAATCCCATTCTCTTTTCTGGTCAGGGAACCCTACGCCGACTTCAACGGAGTCAGTAACTTTTCAGCCTTCGTTTCCCAACGAAGCAAGTTTCGTCGGGTTTTCCTTCCCAGGTAAGAGCCTGCCGGGGTGCCGCGCGTCGCCCGTCATAACCCCGGGCCTTTTCACTCTCTAAAGCGCCGGCTCTCTAAACCCTGCTGCACTTTTCCTCTCATCTCCACCTGTGGACGGCGCTGAGCAGCGACCCGCCCGCCAGGGCGTCGTCATGGTAACTGCTGCACCCACCGGCGTCCTGCCATGTCTCCCGAGGTTCCCCCACCACTCACCAAGCAAAGAAGGACGGCGGCTGTAAAGGATCAAACGGAGCTCTTTTGCCGCACACCACGCTTCCCGTCTCCATAGAAACCGGAGGGGGCGGGGCGACCTCACGATCGAACGGAGCCCTCGTGCCACTAAGGAAAAAAATAGTTGAAGTGTTATTTGCGATGGTGGCGAAATGGCTGTGAAATGTGTTATTGGGCATACGTAGATTAAATATGCACTTATGCGGAGTAACGACTAACAGTCTAATGGAGGGGGGGGGCGGGAAATGGTACAAATTAGGTTGCAATTTGAGAAAATGACATTTTATTTGGCCAGTCTAAAGAAAAGAATTAGAGGTGACAAGACAGCAGTATTCCTGTGTTTGAGGGGCTGCCACAACAAAGAGGGGATCAAATTATTCTCCAAAGCACCAGAGAGCAGGACAAGAAACAATGGTTGGAAACTAATGAGAGAGAGAAGCAACCTGGAATTTATTTATTTTTTTAATTTAATTTATATGCCGCCCTTCTCTGGAGACTCAGGGCGGCTTACAATGCATTAAGCAATAGCCTTCATACTTATCTTTTTGCTGTCGTGTGCCAAAAGTGGGGGAAGCATGGGTGGGAGGGGTCGTGTGCACATTCACAGGGGGGTGGGGCTTGGGGGGTGGGACAAACACATGCGCGATCCCCCTGCACTCCCCCTGCTTTCGGCACACAACAGTGAAAAGGTTAACCATCACTGGTCTAGACTCTAGACAATCACTTGTCTGAAATGGTTCTCCTGCTTGAGCAGGGGGCTAGACTAGAAGACCTCCAAGGTCCCTTCCAGCTCAATCATTCTATTTGTATGAATCCTGAGTGCACGTTGCTCTCGAGTGTGCATGTTGGACTGTATGTTAATATACACATATTTGATTGGTGGGTTACAGGCAATGGTACTTGAAAGGCTTGAAAGGTCTTGCTAGAGATCCTGGTTGGCATATAATAACATGAAGATGTTTGGATCTACTTCTGCCAAACTGGCCAAAATATTCCAAAACCGATCAATCGTTACTATCCTTAGATCTAGTATGGATGGCAGCATTTGGTGGCTTTGTAACTGAGACTGGTAATCTGGTCCAACCTCCTATCTTACTTTATTTACTTACTTGTGTCAAAGCCTCTGTTGACCATGGCAGATATATGTAAATAAAATTGTTCTAATCATCTGGAGTAGAACTGATTAATATACGCTAGGAAGTAAAATGCTAAAATATGAGAAAGTATATATTAATGTAATCTATTATAATTATATATGAAAGCTGGTCAGTAGTACAGTAATACATGATGATAAAGAATCAGGTACAAATTTTGGAAAACACTGCACAATTCTAAATGATCATAAGGATGTGGATGATTTTTAAATGATATATATTAGAATTATTGTTGCAAAAATGATGAAAAACAAACTTTAAAATTACCAAATATATTTATTTGTTTAAAATAGTTTTAAACAACTATACAATAGTTTACAGTTTGGTTAAAATATTTTTTCCTATCAAGATATTTTTATTTAGCTTTCCTACTATTTTTCTTTTCAGACACTGTGCCCTAATGCAATTATATTGATGCAAAAAACATATATCCTCAAAAATAATGCACTCTATTAGTATGGCATAAGTCTGTGTGTATGTGTGTGTGTGCGCGCGTGTGTTCACAGAGCAATTCTCAAACAAGGAAAGTGTCTTAATTCATCCATTAACAATACCCTTTACATAAATAAGGTTTTATAGATACTGTATCAACCTCCAGTTATCAAGAGAAGAAACAAAAAGGTCTGAAGTACATATAATTTTAGTTATATTTTAAATTATAATTAAAATTATATTGGTTATATGAATAGTTGAAGGGAAGACTGACCTTTATGAATCAAGATGCTCTCTGGATGCCAACAAAACTTACTACACCAAGATATCACTTGAAGTTTGTTGGATGCTTTCATAAGATTTACTTCTGAAGTAAAATTTGTCACAAAAAAATACGATGCAGTGTCGTAACAATGAATATTATGGCTTTAACCAAAAATGAGTAATTAGTGTTTTTCTGAATTCTTCAATTGTTTGCCAGTTTTTATCCTCACACTTTGGGAACCATAATACTCCAAGTATTACAATAAAATCTGGTAAGGCAAAAATAGCACTGGACGAGAAAATATTACAAGCTTGGCAGAAAAAGTGATAAAGACTCCACTGAATTGAGCTCAATTTCTGATTCCATAGACAAGTCCACAAAATTTTTGGCAATAATGTAGAAATACAGTACCTTCCTGCTGCCTTTTGGGATATTTTCAGCTTCCCAGTTGGGGACTTTTCAGTACCTCCTGTCCAATACTGGACCAGCTTTTTCAAGATCAGTCAAGGTCAATTAGTTGCTGCTAATTGTGGGGAGTGGGGAGTGGGGAGTGGGGAGATAAATGGATGTTGCATGAATGTCGCTGCGAGGCAGTGTGCAGAAGTAGTGGGGCTCTAAGTGACTGCTATGAGATAGAGAAGCATGCTCAGGCTCCTCCAGGAAAAAAAGCTACAGGAGGGCGAACAATTTATAGAAGCATCTTCCCTGCTCATTCACTTTGCTTGTGGGAAGGCGTCAAAGAAGGCTGCAAATGGTGATCACATGAACGTGAGATGCTACAACGAGAGAGAGAGAGAGAGAGAGAGAGAGAGAGAGAGAGAGAGAGAGAGAGAGAGAGAGAGAGAGAGACAGACAGACACAGACAGACACAGACAGAAAGAACCTGGGCTGTCCATCAGCCCTCAGATGGAGAATCAACAGCCCCCAGGTCTGGAGGTGACTAATGAGGAAGAGGAGGAACAGCTGGGTCCAGTACCTGACAAGCGGATGTGCAGAAAGCAGAGATCAGGAGAGCAGTGGAAATCCGTGGGCCGATCCTTGGGAAGGAAGAGCCACCGCTGCTAGCGAAGCCCCACCCTAGCTCTGGGGATAAAAGGCAGGGGGCGGAGATGAATAAATGTGGCAGACAATTATTCATCTTCCAACCGGACCAACTTATTAGCCTGCGTTGAGAAACTTTTTGCCAGGGCCATTGGCGCTCCTAATAAAGGAACTTTTGCATTAACTTCAGAGGGTTTGTCGTGTTTGGAGAGCTGGATCAGAACACATTGTAACTTCAAACAGCTGCTGAATAATTTCCTGTGGTAGCTATCCACCACCATCACCTTTGAATAAGATGTAACTTTTCACATGTAACTTTTTCATCATATGGCCAGGGCTGGTATTTTTAGCAACTACTCCAGCACCCTGAAGCAAATCCTGTTGTTTATGGTTTTATTCAATTTTATGACAATATAGACAATGTAACTGGGCAGGAAGGGAATAAAAAACAAATATCTCAACTTTTTTTCCTCCCCGCCCCCCCTCCCAAGCCAAAAAGTCCACATGAATTCTTCCTTCTCTAAATTTAAAGGATAAATAAAACTCCCTGTGTTCTTCTGCACTTTTTTTACTTATTATGAAATATCTATAGTCTACTTAGGTAACCCCAGAATGTTTCAGAAATCACCCAGAGGATTTTAATAAATCCAAATTATGGAGTTATTAGAAAACATCAAAACAATCAAAGTAATGATGTCCTATCTGGTATTGTTGTATGCATTTTTTCCACAATTCAAAAATACAATCATCATTGTCAGAAACAGCAATCAAGACAATTTCTATTACTTAGACAGATAATGCAGAATGATACAGCTGCCATTTCTTTTACTCAGACATTATGAAAGTATACTAACAACAGCATGAATACAGAAATTTAAGAGTTTCTTTGGAGAAGCTTAAAAACATAATATGACCAGTAGAAATTATTCAAATGACAACCTATATTTGAATCCCAGGAGATTTTCTGCTTCTGTTAATCATTGCCTTTTAATATCAATGAATTAGGATATAAAGTTGACACTTCAGGAGTGGCAACAAAAGAGAACTAAAATCTCTAAATTTATCAAAATCACTCCACAGAGTGAAAAATGTTTTGACTGCATATACAGAAAGGTCTAACTGTTATTCAGAATGTGCAATTATCAAACTGAGCAGTATCCTGCTATGACCAATTTATTTCTGATTGCAGTTCTATCACTGTGCCACACAGTTTTAGGCTTCTAAAAGTCAACGTATAAAGAACACTGAAAGCATAGCTAGGCTATGCTTTTTAAAAAACCATCACTTTCCATTTACAGTTTTATGGTCTGGCTAAAGAAAAAAAAAACAGAAATTTTTTTTTTCCCCATGTAGACTTTGTCTACAAAAGGCATGTTGATGCTATGTTGTTAAATACAGCGTTCTTACTTATATAAGATGAATGTATTCTACTAACATATGCTACTAATATAGTACAAATAGAGTCAAATACAGAGTGGTTTTAAAGTAACAATAGTTGCATAAATATGAACCATCATATTTAAAAATAGGTGTGCCCCACTTGATATCAACTTAGTTCATACTTTGTATTTTAAGCATCATCTGCAACAGCATCATTTCTTCTCTTTTCCTTTCTCCAGAAATTCTTGATAATACTGTATGTGCCACTTATCAGGAACAATACTGCTATGGCAGCAAAATAGCCAGCATAAATCTTGAACTACAAAAAACAAAAGAAGATTTAGTAAATGGAGGAGTTAATGTTCACTAACTTCTCTCATAGCAGGTACAATCATGAGACACGTTAAAAATAACTTAATTTGCTGTGGATTTTTTAAACACAATGGGAGAAAGGCATCTTTTAGTCCTTCTGTCTCAAGAACCATAATTAATTATTAGATTTATTATAGCCGCTGAATTCCAGAAGACTCTGGGTGGCTTACATCCCAAAACCATTATAAATGTAATATCAGAGCATAACAGTTGAGAAGAAAAAAATATTAACACCACAAAAGAAGCTTTGCTAACCCCAAGTCTGGAAACACAGCCAGGCCATAAGGGTTTCCAGTACCCTAAGGGAGGGGAAACCTTACCTATGTCTTCAGGAATGCTAGTCCAGAGAATAGGAGATGTGACAGAAAAGGCACACTTCCTCACTCCCACAATATAGCAACATTTAATCTGGAGCGCACCCATTGCAGGTGGACAGAAATTATTGGAGATAGTTAATCCTGTAGATAACCAGACCCTATGTTACGAAGGACTATGTAGGTGATGACCAGTATTGAATTGTGCCTGGAAGCTACATGGCAGCCCATGTAACAGCAATGACAACTGGGAATATATTAAAGCCTGTTACTGCTGATACCAATACATTTTAGACCAGCTATAGCTTCTGATGAACTTCAAGAACTGTCTATATGGAAACTTTGTGGGTCATGAGGTGATGAGGCATACATGTCTATTTCTTCTCATGTAGACATGAGCTACGTAGATCACAATTTGTCACAATTCTGATCTGTTTTAAGAATGTAAAAAAAACAAAACTCTTAAAATAGAGGGGGCAATGTACTTTTTACCCTCCAAAAGCAACTTATAAGGTCTCTCATGACACTCAAAGGTAGCCTTTCTAAATGGTGTTAGGATGATATTAGAGAATATTTGGTGTATGGAGCATATGAAAACTGAAGTCTAATTTCTTTGCAAGGTAACAAGTTATGAAAAGTTGTCCACTCTCTTCCCAATCAAAATTAATGAATCTTACCTGTTTATTTATGTCAAGGCCAAGACCTTTTGCATCAACAACTATCAATGTGAGCACTGTCTGCAATGCCAGTGCAATAAAAGTGTTAACACCAAATATAAGGGCATAGCGCTCTACACTTAGATTTGCAGCAATCTGGAACCTTCACAAAAAGAAAGGAAAAATGAACTTAAACAAACAACATATTTCATTTATCACCTGCAGGTGATCATCAAAATGAAACCATATTGGTTATATAAACTGTTTATTGTGAGTTCCATTCATTTCGCACACAAACCTTTCTGAACCTTAAATAAAACATATGAGGCAGGAGAGTGCTGTTTTTTTTCCATCTTTTGCCTTATCTTTGTAAAAAAAAAAAAACCTTTCAATCCAAGAGTTCTAAAGGACATCAAACCCCAAATTGAGAAAAAGGAAAAAGGTAAGAAGGACTAAGGCAAAGTAACCTACAGGCAAAGTTTTCAAACTCATATGTATTTTCATTTTATTTTAAAGAGTCAAATTCAGACTCTGTGAATGATGAGAATCAACTATAAAAAACTATATTTAATTTGTCTTTACATATTTTCATAGACCAGGGGATAGGGGAACTCCCTATCACCATTCCCAGAAGGCTCAGCTGATAAAAGGCTTAGGATATCCTCAAAGCACCATTCCTTGTACTGAAGCTGTACCCTATTTCCCCTTGGCAAAGGCCTAGGAGGAATGAAAGAGGAAATAAGTTTTCTGCTTTATGGAAACAAGAAAACACTCCCTATTTCTTCCTACACAGAGCATTTTTAAGACAAATGGATCAAGTTTGAGAAGATAGGTTGCTCACAAATGGCATGGATTGTCCCTGTTCTATTATATATAAACTTAATTCATTAATCCACAAACTAAAATAACATTTCCTTTCCTAATAGCAAAGGGAAATTCAAAGCCACTGAACTTCTCTCAGTAATTTAGTGTCATCTATGCAAGGGTCTCCAACCTTGGCAACTTTAAGACTTGTGGACTTCAACTCCCAGAGTTCAATTCTGGGAGCTGAAGTCCACAAGTCTTACAGTTGCCAAGGTTGGAGACCCCTGATCTAGGCAGAAGCTATAAAACAAATAACTACAGCAGAAATTCAACTGGGGAAAACTGATGAAGTACAGGAATATTAAAAGCTACAAACCTAAAGGAGACAATGGCTTTCAAAATTATATAAAAGTTACAGATAATGGAAGAAAAGAGCTAGGATGTATAATGGAGTAATTAAATCTGAACAGAGCTCAAAAGAACCAAATAGCTATGGATGAGAATAAAATCAAGCAATGCAGCAATCATTACAGTATTAAATTCCTTTCTGGAATGAAGAAAGATCTTCTCTTGAAGCTTGAGGATCAGAAGGTCAGTTGTGTCTATCACAATCAACCGAAAATTTATAGATTACAAAATGTACTATATATAACCACAAATATTTTCTTTTTCACAAACTGATATTCAGTTTCAGCCTTCAGATATGAAGCATTCCCCATATTTATCTTGACATTTAAAAGGGTTCCCCATCTGCTTCCATAGAAATTTAGTGTACTAGTCCAACATCTTAGGTTAGAGGTTCCAGAAATGTGATTCTCCACAAGCAGCACATTTACAAATTTATAAGATATAGATACATTTTGTAACATTCCCAACTTCCAGTCCCATTTTAACTAAACAAATTCATTGCTTTTTGTTACGTTGTAATTCAGCAGGTGGTGGAAACACATTCAAACCTATTTTAGCTATTTGGCTATTTTATAGCTTCATTATGATTGAACTGAATCTTTCAGACAAACACAGTGAATCTCCTCCAAAAGCTATATGACAACATTCCTCAACATTCGTACATTCCATATGTACTGGGATAGCTCTCTCATTAAATTATTTAGAATTTTGGGGATTTGCAATCTCATCATATATGTATATCTGAGCAATAGCAAGATTGAAAATGTATAAAATGATGAAATATGCAAGCACATACTTACATTGCAATAGTAATGAGCAGCATATAGACAATACGAAATGCTATGTAGGCAGCATAGCACACCCAAATGTTAGGAATAGTGTCCATAATATACACAGCTGCAGCAATGAAGAGGGAGAACATAGCTAAGACTATTTCACCCCAAGTAAGAAAAGATATTTTTATGTGTCCCACAGCAAATACAGCCACAGCACCTATAAATGGAAAATCCAAACAAGTTAGAATGCAAGAATAACTATGTCCAGTATACTGTATATTGTGAATACTTTTTCAAGGGAATCTTCCAGGGATCAAAATCAGAAAATACAAGTCAGTAATAGCTTTGCTAAGTATTTGCTACTTAACTTTCACATCAGCAGAAAGAAGGAAATTAGGATTTCTTATGGATATCTTCTCCAGAAGGCTCTATAAATACTACCAGCTCCATATAATACAGGGGTGTCAAATTCAAGGCCTGCGGGCCAGATCCAGCCCGCAGGGTACTTAAATCTGGCCTGCATGGCTGGTTTGGAAATAGCAAAGTACTAGCCCACAGTGCATCTGGCAACCAAAATGGAGCACAGGGACCACACGCTCCTGCCCCCCCCCCCCGGCTGGTGCCAAGTTTTCAGCCTGGAAAGCCTCCTGCAGCACTCTTGCCAGCTGGGTGCTTAAATCTGCCTGGAAATAGTTTTGGTTGCCAGAGGCACCATGGGCCAGTCTTTTGCTATTTCCAGGCCAGCAGGGTACTGCAGGAGGCATCCCATCCCGTTCCACCCACCTGGCCACCCCTCAGAGAACTACAGTGCTGACCCAGCATTCGAAGAAATCCAGTTTGACACCCCTGATATAATAGTTCAAAACTATTATGACTAAATTGCTAATAAAAACAACATCAAATGAATTTGCTTAACAGCAATGTAGTAGAGTGCTCTTAAACAAAATGCTCTTTATACAAATTAGTAAATATTAGTTTTGACAATTCCAAAATGCAACAATATGCTTCACTTGTCAGAAGAAGAAAACCAAGTTAAGAAACAGCTTACCCAACAATGTGGAAACCGCTTCCACAGCACCATTATAGATCTCAGAGGTCTGAGAAGGCAGCACAAATTCCCACATGCCTTGAGTATAATTGATGACCTGGAAATAGCCACATGTTGACAGGGCCCACCATATAGACCAGCAAACCAGAGGCCAGGAAGAGTAACACTGTAAGAAATCCTGCCAGAGTTCCTTGATTACCTTCATAATGTTCGCCTTTTGCTCCTATAAGGATTAAATAAATTAAAAATTCAACTAAATTATACTAGAATTATCTTTTATATCTATCATATTACAACTGGAATAGTACCAATCCAGATAAACTCTGAGAATATTTATTTATTTATTTATTTATTACATGTATTTATATGCCGCCCTTGTCCCGATGACTCAGGGCGGCGAACACAAGTTAAGAAACGTGTACAATAAAATCACACTTTAAATCAACTAACTAATTAATGATAAATAATAAACCCAGAATCAGAGTCAGCCTATTTGCTTGAATAGCCAAGTCTTCAGCTCCCGACGGAAGGAGCGGAGATCAGTAGCCGTCCGGAGTTCGGTAGGTAATTCATTCCAGAGGAGCACCCACAAAGAACGCCCTATCCCTGGGCACTGCTAGATGACATTGGCTCGCCGTTGGAACCCTGAGGAGAGCGGCCCTATGTGAATGAACATGATGGTGGGAAGCAGGCAGGAGAAGGTCCTGTAAATATCCTGGACCTAAATCATGTAGGGCCTTATAGGTGAGAACCAGCACCTTGAAGAGGACCTGGAGAACCACTGGTAACCAGTGGTTCTCCAGGTCCAGGGTGTTATATGGGAGTTACGAGGGGCTCCCGTAACAACCTGTGCGGCTGCATTCTGGATCAGCTGGAGTCTCCAGGTGCATCTCAGAGACAGGCCCATATAGAGGGAATTGCAGTAATCCAAGCAGAAAGTAACCAGGGCATGAGTGACTGTGCAAAGGTCACCTCGGTCCAGGAAAGGGCACAACTGGTGCACCAGGCGAACCTGTGCGAAGGCCCCCCCTGGTCACAGCCATTAGATGGTCTTCTAGGGACAGCCGAGCATCCAGGAGGACACCCAAGTTGCGAGCCCTATCAACAGAGGCAAGTTTTTCTCCATCCATCCAAAGTGATGGGGCTTCTGAAATCTGAAATGCCGGCATCCACAGCCACTCTGTCTTGGAGGGATTGAGTTTGAGTCTGTTTCTACCCATCCAGGCCCGTACCGCTTCCAGGCAACGGGACATCACGGAAAGGGCATCTCTGGGGTGGTCTGGGGTGGGATGTATATAATTGGGTATCATCAGCATATTGATGATATCTCACCCCAAAGCCACGAAAGATCTCACCCAGTGGCTTCATATAGATGTTAAAGAGTAGGGGGGATATATTATTAATATATTATTCACGTATTTCAAAAGAATTCATAACAAATATCACAGAGTTCTCATTTCTCCTTAGACATAGAGAAAGTGCTGGAACTTTGTATTAATTGTATAATCTTAGTTGAGGACAATGATCATTCCTATGTGGCAAGTATGAATACTTTTCATTTATGAATGTTTGTCCACAAAGCAAATCACTCTCTAACCATACTTCTGCTTATTGAAATACGTTCTTAACTCTTCTTTTGTGCTTATTTCTATTACTAGATAAAATACTAGAAAGTAACACTAATTACAGCTTTGTATTCTAATGAATGTGGAAATATTTGGTCCTGCAAATTCTGGGGACAGTATCCTGCCAATCAATAATCCTGCACAGAGTAAATTGTAAAAAGGGCAGACACATTGCTTCCCTCACCCTATATGTCTTTCTATTGTACGGGACCTTTTAATTAAATTAAACTATGAGTACAGTTACATTTATGCAAACATTTGCTATTACACGGGAGGATATTTCAAGCAATTGTTCTGAAGTTGGTATTCAGTTTTTTGCATAAATATTTCAGCATCAGACAGGCTCCCAATTATTCCCAAGGCTTTCAGAAGTATACAGTACAACTAACTACCTTCATTTCATAAAAATCCAAGCAAGTTCAAACATTATTTTGCGTAGTTCTGTAAAAGAAACGAAAAGAAAGAAAGCTGTCTTTCCTTTTACTACCTTAAAAACAAAGCAAGCAATGGTCAGGTTTTAATAAATCTGTTGAATAATTCCATAAAAAGTCTGAATAACATGTGATGGCTAAGCGATGCTTGATAATAATGGAAATGGTTCACAAGAAAACTATCACCAGCTGTTGCAGAAATAATAGGTAATCTATTTTAGCATGGACTACCTTAGCATGTGCAAATAATTCTCTGCTTCAGAAGTGGGCAAACATTTACAATATAGTTGGATAAGAAAATTAATGGCACTCTAAATATAATACATTTGAACAACAAAGTTTGGTATTCATATCACTTATCTCTCCCCTTAAATGACCTTGTTGCTAGGTGAATGGTACTTCTCAGTACCTTAATTACTTTCCATGAATGAAAAACAACCATGGGCTCTCTCAAAGGATCACCATGACTACAATCAATACAAAAAATAAGTGTTCTTTTCATACTCAGTGTGTAAAGCAAAGAAGAGTACGTAGAGCATTTTTCACAAAATCTTTCAGTACAGTGGTCTTCATTTAACAACCGTTCAGTCCGTCATCAAGTGAATAAGTTGTATTTATGACCAGTCCAGTCATATGATCGCAATCCAGGACACTTGGCAACCTGCTCGTATTTCTAGCCACTGCAGCATTCTGCAATCATGTGATTGCAATTTTTGATCTTCCCTGCTAGCTTCTCACAAGCAGTCAATGGAGAAGCCCGAAAGAATTGAAATACACAATCACATGAGGTCCTTGCTTAATGACCTGTGAGGTCCTCAAACTAAGGTTGCTTATGGCATGGTCACATGACATCGTGCTTTATGCCTGCATTGTTTAGTGATAAAAATTCTGATCACAACTGCTATTCTAACCCAATGACTGCATGTAATATAGAAAGAGATCACTAAAAACAGCACAAACTTATTGTACATTCTGAGTAAAGTCTCTGAACATACAGATAGTAGTAATGCCATCACCATTAGTTGCTTGTACATAATTATAATATTAAAGCAACAAATGAATTTCAGTGAATCTGCGAAAAAAGCCAAAATTTTGTATCCACAATTTAATATAGATACTTGGAGATGATTCACACCCTGGCCAGTGTCTCTTTTCACTTTTACCATCAGGCAGAAGACACAGAAGTATAGCCAGCTGGACAAATAGGTTTAAAAACAGTTTCTACCCATCGGCTGTCTGACTCCTTAACACAATATAGCATCACAAATGGATTAATTTAATGAATTTCACTATGTAGTGTATAATATGTATGATATAAGATCATACACCAGAGTAATATACATGTTGCACAGAATATGACGTACATATGGAAACGTATGACTAGGTTTTTTTCCTAACTACTTGTATAAGGATTATTCTTTATATTATTCATGTTGTCTTGTTTTCTTGTATCAACTGCGCTAGTAGAGGCTAAACCAATTTCATTGTATACATGATGTACAATGACAATAAAGGCTTTGAACTTTGAATCAGGCAAGTGTAGAGATTAGAATTAATCAATTTTTGTACATGGGTTTAAAAAACATAGTGAATGGCTGTCCACCTTTTTGACTTGCCCAGGCCAAAAGATTAATATTATTATTTATCATTAATATTGAAAATATGTTCATCATCTCAAAATAGAATAACAGTATAAATGAGTAAATATCACAGTCCTTCATAAAAAAGTAGAAAATCCTTACTTTGTAGATATGTACTGTAGGTTTCTTATCAACAATGTATCAATGGTTTGCTATAACAATCCTCTGGTTAGTTTCCCACCATCCAGCTTTTTTATCTTTTCTTCAATCCTGATAAGGAGCATCTGTCTATGGTTGCTCCATAATTATAGAATAACGAGTTACCAAAGGTATTTAGCAGCCAATAGACCATAAATGACCAAATATTACATTTAGTAACATGCTTTCATATTTGGTTTCAGAATATCATCAAAATGCAGCTGTGCGGGTTGTTATGGGAGCTTCCCGTTACTCCCATGCAACACCTCTCCTGCATGAGAGGTGGCCTTCCAGATCCATTTCAAGGTGCTGGTACTTACCTATAAAGCCCTTCGTGGCATGGGCACGAGATACTTACAGGACCACCTCCTACTGGCCTCCCACCACCCTGTGCATTCTCATAGAACTGCCCACCTCTGGGTGCCGTCGGCCAGACAATGTCAGCTGGTGACCCCCAGGATAACGGTGTTCTCTGTGGCCGCACCGACCCTCTGGAATGGGTTACCCACCGAGCTCCGGACGGCTCCCAATCTCTGCACTTTCCGTGCTGGCCTGAAGACATAGCTTTTCCATCAAATTCCCTGACCAATTATGGGATTTTAATTTTGGGGATTTTAAATTTGGACCTGTTTTTAGTATTTTACTGTGGTTGTTTTTACTATGTGAGCCACCCCGAGTCTTACGGGAGAAGGGCGGCATATAAATTTTAAAAATAAATAAATAAATAAATAAATAAATAAATAAATAAAATATTAACAATATTTCTAGTATTCTACATTAAAACAGCAACCCTAAAGTTCCTGTTAAAGGGACTTATTGCCCATATATAAGGTACATCATATAGAAACACTAAGCAAGAAAAACTTGACTTTTCTCAATTATACTTAAAATGGGTTTAGATGTACAAGCCAAATAAACAGAAAGCAAAGAAACCACAAACCAATTAGCATTGGATATAACGTATTTTGCTGTTATACTTCTTATCACTAGAAATGTATGCATTTGGCAATATAAAAGCAAATACATTATTTTCCAGTAATCATTTTATTTATTTTGCTTGTTTGTACTCCAACTTCATTATTTTTACAAATAACTCAAGGGGATGAAGTTATCCAACACACCTTCCTCCTTCTCTTTCCCCCATAGCAACAACTCTGTGAGGTGGTTTGGGCTGAGAGAGAATGAGTGCTCAAAATCACTCAGATGGCTTTCATGGCTAAGGTGGGACTTGAACTCACAATCTGCATTTTGTAGCCTAATCTTTATTATTTCATTTTCATAGCAGAAATGCTGGAGCATTGTGTGATTAAGAAGTCTAAGAAATGTGTCACACTGCAGTGCAAATAGTTTTCTTCACAAAAAGCAGGGTGGAGGTAGAGGGGAGAGAGAGATTTGTTCTGAATCAGACAAGCGGGAAAGTGAAAAACCTTTCTACCTGTTCTAACCATGCCAGCTAAGCTTATGTAAGTAGCAAGATGACCCTTTTCCCACCCCAACTAATCCTTAACGTTATGTTCAGATTTTCATTAAATGATGTCTAGACTAGCCATAGCTCTCCTTTACTCTTCTTAGAAGAGTTGGCTAGAGTTATAGCTAGGAGCCTGTCTTGCAAGGCAAATGGATTAGCTTTTTTCCCCAAAAAATTGTGTTTCCCCCAATTAGATTAGTTAATTAGATTTTTGTGCATATTGGCATATTTGGTTTGTCTATATTCTGGAATGTCCTTGTTTTGGCAATCAATAGGATCTCACCAACACAACTCTGATTAAAATCTCATCACCAAAATTTTAAATGGTCAAACAGAAGCAACAGGTTATTGATCAGCACAAGTTCATCCAATTGAAAACAAGTGCTCAGTGGCAGACTATATTCTCCACATACCCCTCAAGGCAAAAGGACCAGTACTCACTTGCTCCTCTGCAGGACGCTCTTCTATATTTAATGGAATCTTCAATTCCACATCTTCCAACGCAGGAACCTTCTTTAAGGCTGGATCATGTTGGATAACTGTTCCGTTTTTATAATTTATAACTTTCATCTCCTTACTGACCTGAAGGCTTGAGTGATGGTGAAAAAAAAAGCTTTTCTGTGGCATGGGCAAAGACCAAGCTATTGCAAAGGCAACAGATACAGAAGTAAGTGACACCACATTCAAACTGAACAGGGACCAGCCTGCAACAGACACTAGGACTTGTCCACAGACAGAGCCCACAGTATAGCCCACAAGGGCAGCACTTCGACAGTAGCTTGTGACTTTCTGGTACAAGTTCAAGTCAACAACAGTATAAATATAAGAGTAGTAAGCGATTTCTGTTGCAGTCACTAATCCATAAAAGAATTCCAGGAACTGAACAGCTAGAATTCCTTGGGAGTAAAGAAGCATAAACCATGTTACTATAAGGCTTAGTCCTTGTAGAAGGATGACAGGCTTGTATCTGAGATAATCGGTTGCCAAGAAGACTGGGAACAGCAGCACTAAATAAGAGTATGTCCATACTGGATAAATTTCATTGAAGACCTATAAAAAAAGAGATATTATCTTTATAAAAAGGAAATTTCTCATTATAAATATATTGGTTTTGAATACTGTCCAAATAAATTTAAAACATAATTACGTAGAAATGAATATATAATTGCTAACATATATAAACTTTTATTAAAATTTGAAATGAAAAAACAAGTGACAAAACAGAGTAGAAATGTTGGTTATAATATACAAATTGTACAATAGTAGAATAAGTGGATGAAAGGACTAAAATTCACACATTAATATCTTAAAGACAACTTTTATAAAATGATGTGTCATTGGTAGTGGTGACCAGAATATTATCTAAAGTGTATGAAGGAATTTCAAATTTATGTTGCAAATGTGAACAAGGAGATCTTTTATCATGTTTGATAGAAAAACACAGACAGACATAGATATATAGATATAGATATATAGATATACTGTGTTTCTCCAAAAAGAAGGCCGGGTCTTATTTTCTTTTGACGCCCGAAAAAACGGCTAGGCCTTCTTTTTGGAGATTTCTAATTATTGACTCGCCTCACAGCGGTGGCACTGACAGTCCCACCCAGCAGCCCACTGCTGACCTACTTCTTCTGCAGTTGCTTGCCGCCACTCACACGCATCACCCCTGCCTCCATTTCGCCTTTAGATGCCTACCGGAAGGCATCTGCAGCCAATAACAAAGCTCTGTATCGATCCGGAGCTGTTATCGGCTGCAGATGCCTTTCAGAAAGCCCTCTGCAGAAGAAGTGGCCGCAGAAGAAGGCGAGTCAGATGTCAGGGTGTGCGAGGTCTAGTAAGTAGGGCAGCTCCACCACCCCCATCCCCACCCTAGCTTACATTTTACCTGTGGTGCCTCACCCCACCCCCTGCACCGTGGGGTGGGCGGGGTCTTAATTAGGGCTAATTTTGTGGGTGGGGATTAATTTGACCACATATGCTCAGAAACGTGATAGGGCTTCTTTTCAAGGTGGGTCGTCTTTTTGGAAAAACATGGTGTAAGTATGTATGTATGTATAATTAATTAATTTTAAAAATTAAACATTAATACATAATTGAAACCAGAAATGTTTCTTTTGACTTTGATTTATATATTCCTTGCAGTCAACTGCTGGTAAGCCTTCTTTCTGTGAGTCGTTGAGACTCCTTGAAGGTTTATCTGTGCCCTCCATTCTTCCATCCTCCACCATTCAATCAGAGCGGAACAAGCTTCTTGGACTAGAAGCGAAATGCCCTCAAGGAAAAACAAAATCCAGTTGCTTTTCGGGGGCCGGGTGGGGGGGGGGGAGGAAATCACTTTTGGGCCAGTTAGTGGAGAGATCTCACCTGGGTCTCGCTAAGGTTCTTGTCCGGTCCCAACAAGTAAGGTGTGAGAAAAGGTTCCGACGGTCGCAAGTTGGCAAAGAAACCGTAGCAGCACAGCACAGTCGTAGGAAACCCCCAAGCAAAACGCCGCGGGGACCGCCTTGCGCGGCCAGGGAACAACTGGGACCGGAGTCCGTCCAAGATATCCGGCGTTTCCATCTGACGAGCCCCGCAACGGGGCGACTCTCAAGATCCCGCTTTCAGCGGCAGCTTCCGGACGGCAGCCACCTCGTCTCTGGACAGCCAGAAATCCTACCGGCAACCCACGTGACCAAAGGCACCTTGGCCCCTGCGCAGTAAACAGTCCCGCCTCCTCGCTTTCGTTGGCATCTGCGATTGGGTGGAAGGGGAAGAAGGAAGACCAAATCAACGAGGGTGGGAGGTTACTAGTTGATTGTAGAGCAGCCAATTGAATTGCTTAATTCGGGCCACACCGCCGTTGGCTTTATTTTGATAGGTCTCCGTTTCCCTGTTAGAATAGAATAGAATAGAATTTTTTATCGGCCAAGTGTGATTGGATACACAAGGAATTAGTCTTGGTGCGTACGCTCTCAGTGTACGTAAAGGAAAAGATACGTTCATCAAGATAAAACGAGTATTACTCTGGTCTCATTCCAAAACTCCCAAAACTTTAACCTAAGACTGTCTACTGTTGACCTCACCCCATTCCTAAGAAGTCTGTAAGGGGCGTGCATAAGAGCACCAGCGTGCCTACCTTCCCTGTCCTAATGTTCCCTTTAATTGTACTCATTTTATGTATTCAGTTCATGCTTATATATAAGTATATATTATCTAATACGTACTCGACAAAATAAAATAAATAAATAATAAAAAGTATTGTTTTTAACAGGCGCGTTTTGCGGAAAAAAAACTGGAGTAGTTTCGCAGGTGGGGCTGTATGACACCGTTGCTTTAATAGGATTGCACTCAGGGCTGTGACATCAGTGGAACTAGTAGAGAAGAATGTTTCCTGGGTAGGGAATATCTCCTTTGGGGTGGGCCGGTGGGGTACTACCAATTAGACAAGCAAACCAGAATCTAAAAACGTGCTCAACCGCTGTTTTAGGACCTGTTCTCATAAATCTTTTTAAGTGTGGTGTTGGGCAGAAATCAACGGCTGAAAGGAAGTAAGTCACGGTGGTGGCAGTTGAAGTATGCCAGTATGGACTCCATAGGTGGTAAGAAGTGTGTGAGATCAAACGTTTAAGTCTTTATATGGCTTTCCCGGGAGAAAGCAGGCAGTCTGGTAAGATTCTTGTGTGCCAGTGGAGTCGATAGTAAAGGAACTTCTAGAGCTGTGTTGGGTTGTTTGCGCCTGACAGTACCAAGCGATCTTGCGCTAACTTTAATAAGTATATACAAGTAGCAATAATAACAATCATCCTAGTCCTGGGATCACTGGTAGGGATGAGAAGAGATAGGATAAATCAAAAGACCTGGTGTGGAGGAGATACAATTTTATTAAGGATTTCAGAATAAGGGGCATGCATAAGCCTACCATCCCTGTCCTAATGTCCCCTTTTATACGTATCCATTTCATGTATTCATAATCATGTTTATACTTATATCTGTTACTTAATACATGCTTGACAAAATAAATAAATAAATAAAATAGAATCTGGAATCTATCAGTACATGCATGTACGTTCTAGACAATGGAATAGCCTATAAGAAGCAATCTATTGTCCTGCATCCTAGCTTGCATAGAATAATATAAGTGTGCTTAGGGTTCTTATGGTGGATCAATCAAGTATTACTAAAACTGGCCAATGCTGTCCTTCTCACTAGCAGGGAAGGCTGTATGTGATGTTGTAATGGAAATTGCTATATTAATCTACTTTTGGCTCTAAAAATACTTGGTAAAAACTTGATTGACAAAAATATGGGTAGCTGAAATCAGTATTTGTAGGCCACTCTGTTGATGACCATAATGTATGGCTGACTTTAACTTGGAATATAAAAGGAATAAATTTTACAGACAAGGATTGAATGAATGAATGAATAACCTCTTAGACAGATAGACAGACAGACAGATATGGTTTGTGTCTGAAACTAAAGGAAAAGGAAAAATTGTAATAGATCTGAATGTAGATTGCCTGATTTCAGGATATAGTTGATAAATACATGTATGGAAGCTAAGGTGTATGCTTAACTATAAACAAAGCAGCAGCATAACAGTATGGTCAAATGGGACAGTGATGAAATACTGCTTCATCACAACACACGCTTCACTCCTTTTATGTTCATTATAACATCACTTTATTTATTAGATTTTTATCCTAATTTATCCTTTATTATTTTATAAGTAACTCAAGGAGGCAACCATACAGAATTCTCCTATTTTATCCATGACAACCATTCTGTGAGGTACATTGAGTTGAGAGAGAATGACAAGCCCAAAGTTATCCAGCTAGCTTTCATGCCTAAGGTGGGTCTGGAACTTAGTCTCCTGGTTTCTAGGCCAGCACCTTAACCATTATGCTAAACTAGCTCTAACTATTACTTTCATGAAAGCAGCAGCAGCTTTCAGGTGTCCATGAATGAAAGGGCTAAAATATGTTAGAAAGTGAATGGAAATGACAGTAAATATAATGAAATTTTTTGGAAAGAAACTAAAGGAATGCTGAAAGGAGTACTAAATATAACACTATTGAAATGGAAGTGATAATGTGAAAGTTTGGAATTTAAGTTTATGCTATAACATTAAGCGCTCAAGAAAAAATGATGAAAAGGTAGTACATATTGTGAGAACATTCAAAAATCACAAATTCTGCAGAAACTGGAGAAATGTTAAAATATGGAAATTTGCAAAAATAACCAGGGATATTTTAATAACCAGGGTTTGTTGAGGAATTATTGGGTATATATTAGGTTTGGATATGCTTATCCTTGATTCATTTGAATTGGTTCATTTTTGGTAGATGTTAGATCATTGAAATGAATCATTTTTATTGATTATATTAGTCATTTTGATTCATTCTTCAGACCCAAGATTATTTCATAGTGACTGTTGAAAGGCACCATTGATATCAGCATTTATGCCTCTCATCTAATAGTTAATGTTGTCTGTCTTCATTAAAAGTTGCCTTTCAACTCCTGATGATTTACATAGCTACATCCATATTATTAATAGCAACATTAACTGGTTCATTAAATACTGTTGCCTTCTTCAATTTCCCAATCCATTTTATGGGCATAGATCATCTTATTGGCAGATGATCATTTATATAATAACCAGGGCCAATCCAATTTAACTTTCTAAATCAGCCAAATTGAACTAGAGGCTCTTATCTACTGAAATTTAACTAATGTAATATTGTCATTATAGGCCCTCAGAAGAGTGCAACAAAAAAATTGAAATGAAATGTTTTTCTATTTGAGAAGAGTAAAACACAAGGAATATAGAACCAGCAAAAAAATAAGACTTTATCGTATTAGGATGTACATTCATGATTAAAGTGGCAATAGAATTATTCATCCTATTGTATATTAGGATGTACATTCATGATTAAAGTGGCAATAGAATTAGTCGCTTCAGTTATGTTATTTTGATTGTTATTTTCAAAACTATTTGAAAACTGTAGTTGAAAATTCTTCAAGAAAGATAGCATTTTTACCCTAATACAGTTTTATTATGCTTTTGTTTTTGTTTCCTTTTAAAAAGCAAAATTAGTAATAAGAAAACTTGAAACATTGAAGTTGCTTGATTTGATTACTCTTCTGTCCAAGCCTTAAAAAACATCACAACCAAACAGTTCTATCCGGAGTGCAATATATTGATTCCATGTTTTAGGGATGATACGAATGGACCTGGATAATATAGGTGGTTTGAAAAAGTGTTTGACATGTCCATCACTGTTAATATTTCCTGTGAAAATCTAAATGTAAAACAAAAGAATAAATTAGTATCACATGCAAATGAATGATCATTTCAAACATAAATCCTCAAAATTCCCACAGAATATCACCAGGAAAATTATTTTCTGTCTCAGATCACCTCAGTAATTTGTGGGCTTATTTTGATAAACCTATCAAGTTGTCTTATGATTTCAACTATTGTTCCATTATTTGAAATAAATTTTATTATTGACTACCAATCAGCTTTGTCAAACTCATTCAAATTGTGAAGCATGTATTGTCCTGACTAATGGCACACTTCAAGTGCTTTTAATTGAGAAATCTCATATTGCTGGAATTCCAGGAAAAATTCAGCCTTAGAGAAAAATAGGGGACATGACTTTGGTGATTACAATCTTTCCAGGCCCTCTAGGGAAGGGAAAGGCTTTATTAGATTTCTGGGTTGATGTACATTGCCATTATTTTCTCCTTTGTTGGTAAAACAGTATGAGGTTTCAAAAAAAAAAAAAAACCATCTGTACCCTTTGCTTCCTCTGAATTAATAAAGGGACCTCTGATGCCCACCTAATTACAAATGTAACAATGTACTATAGCAAACTGTAGGAGCTGTAACAAAACCAAACGAGATAGTACAGAGTCACTAATTCCCAAAGGATAGATTAAAACCTATGAAAAGGGACATGAAGATTTTTCAGCCTTATATGTTCCCAACATAATACCATACATATGGTAATAAAATAATAAACTTGGAAGACATAATTTAGGTAATCAAATCCATCAGTAAGATAAGTAATTGGTACCTGGTGTCACTTTTACCATTTGTTATTATTTATTTAACACACCTTTTACTCCTGTTTTAGTTTTTATTTTATGTATATATGTATAAACACTGCGTATCCAATGTAAATAGAAATGAAAATTTTTTGTATCTATAAAAAATCAATAAAGTATAATAAAAAAAAGTAATTGGTACCTTTTCCGTGGAAGTACATACGTTCAAATAAGGCTTCCATGTTGAATTGTCATCAGTATAATAGATAGAAAATGTTTTCACATACATTTCTGTAGACATTGATGTGGCTCCTTGAGTTATTATGCTTGTTATTTTTGTAAGATGTTGCAAATCAATTTGTAGCCATTGATTTTTGTTGTTTACCTAAAGGATTAATAAAGTTCACTTTCTCATGCTACTCTTTGAAACCTAATTATCTACAACCTGCAACTAATTGAGTCATGCAGAAGTGCACAGGAAATCTGAACTCATTAATATGTAAATTAAATGCTATTAAAAATCCAAGAGAACACATGAAGCTTATCTACCCTAAATTTAAACAACACAAATCTAAAGATGTTCTCCAATCATATAAGACCTTAACTACTATTGAATTAATGGAATTTCTCCTCCCTCTCTTTTACTTTTCTTTCTAATAAAAATAGAACACATTTAGTGTTCAGACACAAATTTCTTTGAGAATGCTTCTTGTATTAATTCTTGCAACATAACTTTTTTCTAATCTGAACAATTGTCAATGGAACAAATAGTCTCCTATTCTCAAGGGGTTTTCAAAGAAAGATTGAACAACTATTTGTCTGGGATAGAATAAGGACTCCTGCCCTAGACAGAGAGTTGGACTAGAAGACCTCCAAGGTCCCTTCCAGCCTTATGAATCTATGATTCCATGATTTCATGAATACAATAAGTAATCATTTAAAGACTCCTATATTATATAAGAATACAATTCAGAGATACAGTATTAACCGACATACAACTCTGAAACTGCTGCCATATAATTTGTGAAGTGGCCTTTACTAAGGAGAAATAAAAGTGTGGGAAGAAATACTAACTACTACGTAAGTAACAATTCAACATCATTCAAAATATACCAGTCATATCACCTGTGTTCTCTGCTCTCTCTTCTCTCTGATGATTTGATGCCACCGATTAAATGGAAACTACTGTAAGCATTTAATTTAATGGAAACCTAAAATTTTAAAAAAATGCAACTATAAAAATAATCAGGTAACTTAGTTTGTTTTGTTTTTACCTTTGGTTGCCAAGCATTTGTTCGCCCTTTCAGATTGAGTCGTGCAAGGAATGGTTCCCATGAACTCCACCAAGTCTTCTTATAAGAAGAGGCTGTAATCTCTGAATTCTTGATAGCGCCACTTTCCATTCCCAATGGCATAGAGCACCCTGTTGTAAGTACATATCCTTGTTAAGTTTTTCAGTAATGCTACCGTGATTCCCTGAAAATAAGACCCTGTCTTATTTTTTTTGTACCCCGAAATAAGCGCTTGGCCTCATTTTCAGGGGAGGTCTTATTATTTTGGGGCGCTTGGAGCAAGATGGGGCTCCTCTTGTCATCTTACCTGATTTCCACCTGTCTCCCTAACCCTAACCTGAGGAAATGGCAGGAACCACTGCTCATGCACTTAAATATTTTCAGGGAGGGCTTATTTTGGGGGAGGGCTTATTTTAGCGCATGCGCTCAAAAGCCTGATTGGGCTTATTATCTGCGGAGGTCTCATTTTTGGGGAAACAGGGCATCATATTCAGGAAAAGATACCAGCAGGCTTGGAATTATATTTCTACAGATGGTTTGGTCAAGTAATTTAATCTTTTTTTCCTTCCTAAGATTCATCCCTTATATAAAATCTCGTTTCTCTTGCACTTTCAACATTAAATTGAACTTTCATCTGTTTCTCCTCATTTAATGGTATGTGTCAAATATCTGTTTATGTCTTACCTTCAACTTCACAACCCAGTAGTTCAATGCGGAAAGTAGGTCTGTTGTAGAACTTGGTTGGATGCAGCCTAATATATCTGGCAATAACAGGAGGATCAATGTGGTTTTCTTTTACTTTGGTACCATCCGAATTGCCCTCAAAATACTGAGGAAAAAAAAAGTCCAAATTCTATAAATTATGTCTCACTTTTTAAAATATAAATTATTTAAAAATATTTGCAACTGGTAAATTAAAGTGACTATTGAGCCTATTCAGTCTTGAGCAATTATTGGTTTTCAGTGAGATTACACATCAAAACAAACACTGAATTATTTCAGTTGGAACTGAGGATCACAATCATCATCTTCATTGTATCATATAATCTGACTAATGTTTACCACAAATAATTTGGTGTTTAAAATAGCAGGGATACATCATCTGTAAACAAAAGTACACAGATATTCTTATCCACATTCAACATACCTCCAATGTCATCACAAGCGTGTTTATACATTTGTCAATAAATATACCAGTATTAAACTACTTTAAATCACATGTGTTGTTCCCAGCTATAATTCTCCTTTCAATAATTTATTTTATTATTTACAAGTTAAAAGAAGGAAGAGAAGAAATTACCTGCCCATAATTTACATTCTTTCCTACCCACTAATTAAATATTTTCCAGTTTTTGCATCTCTTTTTCTCATTAAAAATTAAGCTGGATTAGAAACCTGCTTCCTTAAAAAGAAAACAAAATGAAAAAGATAGTAAATAGAACATTTTTATCAGTTTTAAAAGATGTATAGAGAATATGTAATTTTCATACTATCATATATTAACTTTTGAAAGGATAAAGCTCTTAACATTACTTCTACATATTTTCAAGCAGAAAAGAAGAATGAGGATTTCAGATAGAAGAAACATGCAAACCATTTGTGTTTTGGGATGTCTTCCTTTAAAAGTAATCCACTTTCGCCCATCTTTGCTGTAGCTAACAAAATATTCCAGAGTATACAAATGTTTCAGTAGTTGCATGGCTCCTTGGGTCTGAATGCCTGTGATGACAACTTCTCTTTGTAGGTCTACCTATACAATAACAACAACAATTATGAATCTATATTATCCCAGTTTCATTTCTTTGGTTAAAAGATATTCTGTACCATACTGGATGGAAATACAGGATTGGTTCAAGAACTCTGTCTCCAATAAATGACCAGAAGTTTATCACCTTCTCTATCAATTTACAAACCCAAAACATACCAAAATGCTCTTGATTTGAAATATATGTGATGTGAAAACTGGATTCATGCATGACACTAATCTATTGTGTGTCAAATTTTATATTCTTTTAATACTAAACCTTTGTAATCTCATTTATAATTATATATAGAATGTGTAAACCTAGAAAACTATAGATTAACACAATGTAGGAACTGCATATAAAATTAATCAATAGACTAAATAAGTAAATGACTAACCGATTATGGTCAGAACTGTAGAGATGAATGTAATTAAATTAAGTGCATATCAAAATTTTGCTTTCTATCTCATCCACTCTCGTAAGTGGGAACTCAATTTTCAAATATTCCTTATCCTGTACATTTAATTCAAAATCGCCCCTAATTTAAACGGACAAAAACAACATTTTAATATTAAAATGTTAATATTCTTAATGCCTCAAGAATAGCAGCTCATTCCAAGATGATTTCCACAACCAAATCATATTGTGGTGTTGCAATAAACTGTTGTACCTGGATCCATGGATGTTCATTTTCCTTCTTTATGGTGCTCCAAGCATTATATTTTCCAGCATTATTCAGTCTTGCTAGCTTAGGTTCCCAATATCCTGTACAGAAACATGGAAAAGACATTTTTGCAGACCAATGTCAACAAGATACGGCTGCTTTCCATGGTGATTTTCGTTTTTTACTAAAACAATTGTAAAAAACGTATTCTTTCCATAACAGGAAATATTTTTTACTTTTTACTTTATATTTATTTGTATCCCACTTTTATTATTTTTACAAATAACTTGAGGCAGCCAACATACCTAACAATCCTTCCTTCTCTTATTTTCCCCACAAAAACAACCCTGTGAGGTGGGTTTGGCTAAGAGAAGATGACTGCCCCAAAGTCAAAAATACAGATAAAATATTGAAAGTTATCAAGTGTCTGTTATAAAAGAACTGGAACCAAGAAGCAGAAGCAGAAATGAAAAAAAATCTGAAAATATTCCAAAAATACATTGAATACTTTACGCTAGGTATTGAGGGCCCAGTATATACTGATAATTAATGATCTTTTCTCCTGCCTCTTGATATTATGAGACAATTATTTTTAGCACCATACAAATAAAATGAAAATATGCCCCACATGGAATTAATCTATATAACTGGGTGTTCATTAGAGCCATACAATTTAGTAAATGAACTTCTGGATATAGGATTTCAAATAACAAAGTTTTTGACAAAACAGCTTTAAAATTCAACCTACCAACATGACCTGAAGCACTGATCTGTGAGTCTTGTATTATCCCACTTGCCAGCCCCATCGGTAATTTACAATCTGCAGAGGAAGAAAGAGACAGCATGGAAGTGTTTTATTAGCTTTTCCTAAATTCTGGCATTAAGCAGAGTACTCCTTATTAAACCCAACAGGAGAGAAAGGTATGGTTTCTATGCTGTTGTACCTATTTTAAGTATGCCCAGCTAGGAAGAGGCAAAGACACAAGCATATTATATACTATATAATATATAGTAATGATATTATAATGGGACATGTGCCTTCCCCCAAATCCTGGAAATATTTCCAATGCCTGCTAACTAGGGAATGTGCCAGTGATGTCATCTACATGCTATCCATACTAAAAAAAAACAAAAAACAAAAAAACCCTGGGATCTCAGAATTGGTGCCTCCGTTTTTTTAATCTGTAGCACAAACTTGTAGTGAAGCTGATGTGCCTTGTAAAATTAGTATGGTTAAACTCTGTTACCTTTGTCAATGACAGTAAAGAGAGCCTTCATTCCTCTTTCCTGATATTCACCAACTTCTGTTTCTAAAAGCCATGTGCCAATTTTGGATGGTTTCATTTTGATGGTGCTGAATGTACCTTGAAAGCAGAGAGGAAACATGTTAATTTTTAAAATAGCTTTCAATTCCAAGAATTTGAATCATCTAATAATATGGTGACTAGGATAGCATGTTAAACTTAACCAGAAATCAGATACTAAATGCAGATTTATAATTATACTTAAAGTTAATGGAAGAAATTATTGGTTGATACAAGAAGAAGGTCACTGAATTTGGGGAACATGCATCCAGGAAGAGATTCCCTATATGGTACTGTAAGAGTTTTTTAGCACTTGTCCCTTAAATATTTTCATTGTTCATTCTAACATTGGACAGGAGATCTTGTAAGAATGAGAATTGGAGCTCTATACAGTCCTAAATCCTAATTTATTGGTTTCTGTATTTGTAGAGGTTTATTTTACAGCATAAACAAACAGAACAAGCCTGTCTCCCTCCTATTCACATGAATATATTGTCCCATAGGCAGCCATCAAACCTGATCAGAACTCAAGTATTCTATGAATACTATGAATGGTTTTATGATCATTACTTTACATATATGTGAGAAATTTGTATTTCTAGCCATAATTTTCTTAGATTATCTAGATGGAGAATTGAGTGTTTTAGCATATCTGTGAAGCTACTGGAAGCAAAATTCATTGTAAATCTACAAGGAACACATTTCATTGAATACAATTTTAATAATACATACCTACAGCAGTGGTGAAATCTAAAATTTGTTACTCCGGTTCTGTAGGCGTGGCTTGGTGGTGGGGGTAGTAATGTGACTGGATGGGCGTGGCCATTTTTTTTCTTTTAAAGCCATTTTTTCTATAACCTCTTTGGCGAAGAGGTTGTAAAAAATGCTTTCAAAAGGCTCTGACGATCCCAGCTGGTTTGCCTGATCGGCAGAGGCTTTTTTTCTTTTAAATGCCTCTGACGATCAGGCAACTCAGCTTGGATCGTCAGAGGCATTTAAAAGAAAAAAAACTCTTTTTTTCTTTTAAATGCCTCTGACGATCCAAGATGAGTTTTTTAAAAAGCCTCTGCCGATCAGGCAACTTAGCTTCAATCGTCAGAGGCATTTAAAAGAAAAAAAGCCTCTGCTGATCAGGCAACTCAGCTGGGATCATCAGAGGCTTTTTTTTTTTACTTTTAAAAGCATTTTTTCAGCCAAACAGGTTGTAGAAAAAATGCTTTTAAAAGTAAAAAAAAAAAAGCCTCTGATGATTGTGCGGCTCAGTTGGGTATGGGGGGGGAGGGCAGGGATTTTTGCTACCGGTTCTCCGAACCACCCACCTCCATTGCTACCGGATTGGGTGATCAGGTCGGAACTGGGATCATTTCACCCCTGACTTAAAGGTATGGCCACTATGTACATCATATGGAAAATGTATCTTACAAAAGATAAGGTGCTGTTATTTTTCACATTTCCGTATTTCAGAAGTTCAAATATTTAAGTTTGTTTACTTTATTGTCATTGCACCTCATACAACAAAATTTCTGTTAATTTCAGTGCTATTAAAATTCCAATGTACTGCAGCTGTATAATGCTACTTCAAGAGAATACCTTAAATGAAGAGTAACAGTGTGATGTAACTAACGCTATTATATTTAAATAATATCCTATTCCCCTGAAGATTGTTTACAATTTGAAATACATTGTGAATTTCACACCGTTGTTACATTTATTTCCCATATTTATATTGTTCAATTCAAGACTATACATAATACTCATAATACTCTGTTTGGCTAATATATTTTAATGAATGCTTTATATATATATATTCAGTGCAACTAGTTAGAAATGTTTCAAGTCATTTCAGCAAGAAACAGATGTGTGGATCTGAATATATTTACCAGGAAGAAGAGGAAGGACCCCAAGTTGATTATCTTCCCTTCCCTCTTCAGTGAATGTCTGACCATGGAAATTAACAACATGGATGTCTTTGGGCCCACCCATGTTCAGCAAATGCCAGTGGATAGTTTCATCTTTGTACATCTTCAAGCCTTGCAGCTGATAGGGGATCCCATTAATTGCTAAAAATAGAAATACGACCAGATTAAACCAAAAGCATTGCAGTTCAGTTTAACATAGCAGACTTCAGATTAAAAATCCAATATCATTGTGAGGATTTGGGGAAAGCTTTTATTTTTCTTCTAGTTTGTGTTAAGTTTTCAACTGCTTTTAATATAGTAATGCAAAAAGAGATGGAAAAATATTTATTTTTTACCTGCTTCATTCACAAATATCCAGCATGGATTGCTCTTAATAAAATACAACAAAAATCATTAAAAAGAAGCCAGATTAAATAAATTTAGGCACTGCAATAACAGAAAGATGAATTACAAATTCACTTTGCATTTTTTTGTAGTTACTTGGAGCCACCTTTTAAGCTTTTAAAGATTATGATATAGCCAAATTTGGAAATTCCAGTGGAAGTACAGTAGATTTATAGTTTAAATATGTATTTTATCAAAGCAAATTATACATAGCTCCTTGAAAAATCAGTTGTGAGAATCATGATTTTTCCTGCTTGAGCAGGAGGTTAGATTGGAAGACCTCAAAGGTCCCTTCCAACTCTGTTATTTTAGAATTGTGATGCAGCCATAGAAAGGGAGAGAAAATAACAGAGCAAAACAATTTAGACTTCAATAGCTTCACAGCTGTTTGTGCTACAGTCAATTAGATAATGGATTAAAAGGAGGAAGACCCAGATTCTAATACACCAACTCACTCCACTGTGCAAGCTTTGAGCCAGTCATTCTAGCAGCCCAGCATACTTCAGCAGATAGTTATCAGAGAAAAATAGATTTTATATTGTGCTTTGATATAACTACCTATCAAATAAAAAGGCTATACTAATATGGTTATGTTAATAAAAAAGTTTCACTGAAATTCTGTCACTGAACTCTTAGCATAATATTTGGGAACTTTATCATTATTAGTTGGATTTCACCTTTTATGTAGGGGTTAATGGAGCATGGTGGCGCATGTGGTTTCAACACTGGGTATGAGGTTAGCAAACCTGCATTTGAGACCAAGTATTGTTGTGGAGTGAAGTTGAACTCCCGCCTTTCACGCTAACTCCTGCTGGGAACATGAAAGGGGCCCCCAAGTGGGCATCCCCAATGGTGAGGTAACCAGATAATCCTTTCAACCCAGAAGTGCTTCGGTGCTTCTGACACAAGCGTTATGCTTATAGGAGTTCAAGGCACCATCCATAGCAATCCCTCCTTCTGTTCCCACCCTCCATATCTACCCTGTAGGACTGAGCCAAAGTCATCTTTAGCAATCAAAGATATATTTTTTGTGCTTCTCATCAAATAGCATCTCTGAAATTTTATTTAAAAAGACAACAAGGATAATGATAGAATCTAGGAAGTGGAAAAGAACCTTACCTGTATACTGTAACATAGTTTAAAAAGTTGTGTATATAAATTTGTTTTATTTAGATACAAAGACTAGAAGAAAAAGTAAGATCTAATAGATTTGATATTAACACAAGCAATCAGTTAACAATTGAGCTGATAGTTTTTAACAATGGATAAATACAGGTCTATCATTAGGATAAGGAAAATAGAAAAAAATATAAATGTAATTCTTATATTCTTAAGAACTATGGTGATGTAATGGTTAGAATGCAGTATTGCAGGTTAACTCTGCATCCAGTGGTGGAATTCTGCCGGTTCTAGGGGGTTCGGCCGAACCGTTTCTTAAATTGCTGGTTCACCCCTCCCCTTGACAATAAATTGTGGGGGCGGGGCGAGGGGCAGGCGAGCCAGTAATTTAACAAACGGTTCGGTGTTTTTTTGTAATTTATTGGCCTCACAGCACACCAAACCATTTGTTAAATTGCTGGCTCGCCTGCCCCTTGCCCCGTCCCACCTCCCACCTGTGCAGTGTCAGCCTACCCTAGCCCAGGGGTGGGCAATTGTGGCTCTTTTACAACCTGTGGACTTCAACTCCCAGAATTCCTGAGACAGCTTGGCTGTCCTGAGACAGCTTGGCTGTGGACTTCAGTCCACAGCTTGGCTGTCTCAGGAATTCTGGGAGTTGAAGTCCACAGGTTGTAAAAGAGCCACAATTGCCCATCACCAGGATAGCCCATCCAGTCGCTGGGGGAGACGTGCGACTTTTCTCCACCCTGGAACACTGGCTGCCAGGCTGCAGCTGAAGCTCCGCATCGTAATGGGCTCCAGGAGGAGGAGGGGCACCATCTGCCCCATTGAGAAGCTCAGTAAGAGCAACAAAAGCCAGCTGCAGGCACAGCCGGATGGATGCACGCACAGTGGGGTGCAGGTTTAAGGTGCCGCCTCCAAGCCGAGGGGCGAGCCGATGGTGTGGTAGGTGCGCTGCCACCGCCATCCAGGCGGGAGAGGAGAAAGAGATGGAGCGGAAGAGAGATGAAGGAAAGGAGGGGGGGAGAAAGAGAGATGAAGAAGAGAAAGGGGGAAGAAAGAGAGATGAAGGAGAGAAAGGGGGGAGAAAGAAAGAGATGAGAAAGATGAAAGAGACACAGACATACCTGTTTAAAAGAAAATACTGGGAGCCACAAAACCTGGGTGGGAGTAAGTGATATGGAGTTGGCAATGCCCACCCAGGTTTAAGGTTGTGTTTAAGTGTTTACATGTGTTTAAGGTTGAGTATTTAAAGTTGCAGATTCCTGACCTACCCCATCCAGTTGTCAAGAATGCCGCAACGAGCATAAATGTGAGGATGGTCATAAGTGTGAGGACCGGTCAAAAGTAGGAGAACCAGTCAGAAATTACTTTTTTTAGCCCTCTGAGTAGTCCCTATGCACATAGCCACATCCACCCAGTCACATGACCAGCTAGCCACACCTACCCAGTCACATGACCACCAAGCCACAGCCCTAACTAAGCCCACAGAACGCCCACAGAACCGGTTGTTAAAAAATTGAATCCCACCACTGTCTGCAACCCTCTGTCAGGAGTTTGATCCTGACTGGTTCAAGGTTGACTCAGCCTTCGATCCTTCTGATATCAGTAAATGAGCACCCATATTGTTGGGGGCAATATGCTGACTCTGTAAACCACTTAGATACTGCTGTAAAGCACTATGAATCAGTATATGCCGGTAAGTCTAAGTGTTATTGCTATATACATAAAGATAACATTGAGTATTATGTTGCCATTAGCATGAAAATGATTTATTGTAAGTAAAAATCTTATATAAGAGAAATGAAAATATTTCTACCAGGAAATGTGTGGCGAGATTGAACTCCTATAAGTTTCTCTGCACGAGTCCTTTTGTCAAATTTTTCAAAGTACCAGCTTTTCTCCTCATCAAAGACCATAAAAAGCAGGACAAATTCCCTTATGTCTATTGGCCTGTTGTACTCGTCAATCATGCCTTTCTGGCAGATCAAAATAGGTCCAATCAAGCCAGAGTTAATATCTTTTTCCTGCAAAATATATTTTAATTTAATTTTTTATGTTAAAAAAGAAACACAAAAATGAACACTAGTAATATTTAGTAATATTATTAAAATGAACATTTAGTAATTAAAGGTAAAAATAATCAATCAAAACCCAGTATGAAAAATAATTATTTGGCAATACAAACAAACATACATATATTTAATCTTAAAGAGAAATAAACATGGGCATTCAATCAATATTTCTATAAAAAACAATATATGTAGTAAAAGAGATTATCTGTTTGGAAAATATAACTACTAAAGGGTAGCTATATTTGATGAAAAATATAGTTATATATGATGAAATTCAATTCTATTTCTCCTTCATTAGAATTTTCAAAACTATTTGGTCTACAAAAAAATAGATCAAAATTTAAGGAAAAGAATACAAAAACACAAGTCATGACCCTACAAACAATACTAAAAAAAAATTGGTGATCTAAACAGAATCATTCTTTTTCATGAAAGGAATTGTAAAATAAAGCTAATAAGCAAAATGCATATGCTAGAAGATATAGTAGATAAGTATATATTCTTCTTTAAGGTGTAAATAAAATGAATTATATGATTAAGTTTTCTTTTTAAAAATATTCTATGACATTTATCTTACCGGATTTACACCAGAGTAATAAGCCCATGATTTACATTTTTCTGTGTTGTCTGTTGGTCCTGACCGTTTGGTGACTTGCCAGACATATGTGTATGTGCCGTTTGGCATGATTGCATCATCCTTTTTAAAAAATTCAGGAGACTGGTCGTCATAGCTTCTGCCTTCAGAAGATTTCTCATAAAGGAGGCCATGAGCATGAAGTGAGTATGGCCTAGAGGCCAAATTTCTGAACTGAACCTAGAGAGTTGAACAGTCAACGATTAATACATGTAAATGATGCACAGAAGAGTTTCAACCATTTACAGTTCTATAGTCTGAATTTCTGTCATAGATTGTAGTAGAGTGTTTTAAAGTACCATGTCAAACCTTGAAGTTGCAAACAAATTATTTTATCAAATGTCATTATACAAAATACATTTCTTTTTTATTCTGTTTTACTTTTATTACTTTTAGAGAGCTTATTCTGTATATGCTCAAAATGACCAATCAGGATAAACAAAGATCCATGTCACGCTAGAGTTGTCTGAACGAAATGAGATGCCTCTCACATTTTGATAATAAAGAAAAAAAACTTTTATTTGTTAGAACAACTTCTTCACGGACTCATATGCAGCCAGGAAATGACCTCTGCTCCATCATCCCTCCCTTTCCTGGCTTGCTTCCTTATTCTATTGGTCATTATCTAAATCACTCTACGGCACTCTCTCTTAATAATCTCACAGGAATTTAACCCCCTCTTTACTATGTCAGCACTGAGAAGCTGACAATCCAATCAGGAACCATTAATGCCAAAGTAACCAATTAGTATCAGGCATAAACAAGCAATTAGAATCGAACCCTTACCAACCTGCACCAGTCCAAAACCAACTCGGCTAAACAGCCTTCAGAAGTCAGGACACCTGACTATAAAGGCAGGAGCCCAACAAGTTCTTCTTCAGTTGTCTGTGATCTATACCATAGACCACCTTGCCTTTGAAGACTTCACTACAGAGAGGGGGCGTGGCTGACATCAGGCAATATGGTGTGGATTCTGGGGCTCCAGGAGAACACCGATATCCTAGCCGATTTTGGGGATCCCCAAGGATCATAGCTGTCTTGTGGAGTCAGCAAAGAAAGAAGATGCTCGCTGGCACGGATAGGGAATGAGCAAGTTCCCTGAAATGCTGGCATTAGTCTTTGACCCGTCGACGAAGGAAGGCAACCATTAAGGAGCTGTCACAAGCCAGAATGGCCACGATCAGAAAGAGAGAATGTCGGAGCGGTAATTGAATGGACTATTGTTACCAGGTGAGTAATTTGGCCAACTCACAGGTAAAAGAAAAAAAAATGTCTTTGCTTGAAAAAATTGTAGTGGAGGATTGGCGGCTAATTGGCCCAGAAGGATTAAAGCAGAGGGGAAAAAAAGATTTCACTACAGTTGTTGGCGAAGCATCAGGAAATGTGTTGTTTATACCACAATCACAAACTCTGAAGAACAACACTGTTCAACAGATACTGATTGGGAAAGCTTACACCAGTATATTAAATCCAATTGACTTTTTTGTTGGATCCTGCCACCTGATTCCAGTACTGTCCACTGCAGGGATGAAATCCAGCATTCTGACAGGTTCTGGAGAACTGGTAACGGAAATTTTGAGCAGTTCGGAGAACCGGCAGCAGAAATTTTGAATAGTTCAGAGAACTGGCAAATACCATCTTGGCTGGCCCCAGAGTGGGATGAGAATGGAGATTTTGCAATATCCTTCCCCCAGGAGTGGGGAGGGAATGGGGAATTTGTAGTATCCTTCCCCTGGAGTGGGGTGGAAATGGAGATTTTGCAGTATTGTTCCCCTGCCAAGCCCGCCAAGCCATATCCCACCAAGCCACACCATGCCCACCAAGCCACGCCCACAGAATCGGTAGTAAAAGAATTTCACCACTGGTCCATTGGTAAATGTTTGTTACAACCTTCATATAAATAATTTAATTACTTAACCTATAGTTGTAAGACACAAAAATTTGAAATAGACTTTTTAAAACTGAAATTGATTCTATTTCTTGCAATTCAAACATTTTTCATGTTTAATGTTGTTAAAAATCCAAGGTACTCTTTTATTAAAATATTTTGAACATAAACTTACTTGGATTACATCATCCACCTCAGCCCTAATGATAGGACCCAGTATACCAAGATGTTTTTCATATTCCCCTCCAGGGCTAGGTGTCTGGAAAGTATCATCAAGATAACTTCGGAAAATAGCTTTTTTGAATGTGGTCCTGGCTGGGCGACTTCTCACTGTACTAAGGATATGGATGATTTGAGGAAGGAAAAAACTGTGAATTTTAAAAAAATTGCATATACTATATATCAATATTGGCATTTTTGTCCATCTATCAATACTTCCCTAAGGTCTGGAATGGGAAGAAAATATATTATTATTATTATTATTATTATTACAGTTGGTCACAGTCAGCCAGATGCTTAGACTGAATTTTGCATTTTTGTTCATTTCTTATCACAATATCAGTCAGATGTTTAGACTAGATTTGGCATCTTCATTTTTGGTTACCTATTCTTAATATTCTTATAGTTTGTCTTAATGTATTATCTGAACCCAGCCATTATAATTTATAAATCACAAATTATGAATTATTGTGAGTTGTATGAACCCAGCCAATTGCAAACCATTATAATCAGGTCCATTGTCACCAGCGACAAGCTCAGATGGTTTCATTGTTGAAGTGACTACTCCTATCTTCTCTTTGCCTACAATTTGTTTGTATGTTTGTTTTTATAATATTTATCTTTTAATGTGGATTTTTATTTTTTAATATCTTATTTTTCTGTTGTTTGATATGACACTCAAGAGTCACTTCATGTGAGATGAGCAGCTGTACAAATTTTAGTTCCTTGAGTAACAAAGGGACATTATGTTTATCTTTGATAAACATAAACATGAATCCTAGCTAGACAATACCCTGTTCCTCTTAGTTGTGAATGTTTAATATAAAGAAAACATTGAATTGATGTTTAGTTTTTTTCTTTTCCTTAATGCTAGAAGTTAATAAACACTTACTAAACTTACACAAAAATGATTAATATCTAACTTCTCTATTTCCAGAACATGAACTACAAACAATTGACTGACTCTTATTTAGAGTGCAATCGTACCATGCTTGCATGAAAATTCTGTCCCACTGTGTTTGATAGGTGCATTCATTCCTTTGTAACTCTGCATTGTGTGCAACCATATCTTCATACCTAGTGCTATCTGAAAACATATTACACTGTTAGAGCCCAAGGTGCTTTTGGAGGTAATATAAATCAATGTCCTGCCCATTTACAAGGATCTTGTCAGTATAACATCATGTCAAAAAGTTGCCCAGCCTAATTTAACTCTTAATAGTACTCTTGAAGCTATTTCATCAACTTAAATAATTCCAAACAAAAACAAAAATCTTATCTCTTGAAGCAATCAATTCATTATTAAACAATTAATTGAAAGTTCCCCAATTTTTATCTGAAATTTGCTTCAGTATTATTCCTACCTGGATCTCAGTCCAAACAACCATTACTCTGACAAAAGAACAGGAGCTGATAGGTGAGTAAGCCATAACTATCCTACGATTAGCGCATAGTTTTCCTTCAGGAACCAGGAAATGAAAACAAGTTCTGGGTAATGGCATTAAGTGTAATGTAATATTCCACACTCATGGAGAAAATCTTATTTTTCTTCTTCCAGAAAGCTCCAGAGTCCAGACCATGATATTACCTCACTGATAGGAAGTTTCATAGTCTCTTATCAGATCTACACTCCTATTTGGAGGTCAACTGATCGACTTTCATGACTACATAGATTTTTCTCTTCCAAATGTGCACCAATCACCAATATAAGAGTCCATCTACCTTGTCATCATGTTTACTTTCTTTTTCACCTTTCCCAGCATTAGAGTCTTCTTCCAAGAACTAAGCCTTTGCATAAAGTGTTTGAAGTAGGATATTTTGAGCCTGGTCATTTGTTAATTCCATTCCATTCCTGACTTTGCCACGTACAGCCATTGCCATGCTGCTGCTATAATGCTTTTTTCTCTCTCCTTGATGTAGCTTGTATCTGTACTTGGGTATGAGCACAAAACCACAGGAGAAATTGGATATAATAATGCTTGTGGCTGCCTCTTTGCAATCTCTTGTTTTCCTTAACAAGTCTAAGAAGACTTCTTATATGAAAATATACCTTTTTTTCATAATGTTTTCTTCACTTTAAACATATTTATCTTTTTTTATTCTTTTCCTGCTTTCCAGTTCAGATTCTTCTGTTTTCCAAAAAAGCTTTTGGCTGGGATCATAAAACAATGGTTTATAAATTGTAGTACCTGGATTCATTAAACATTGTTATGGTTCTTAAAAATCTGGGTTTGGGGCTTCTTCAGAATTAGCTCTAGTGTGTTCGCATGCTATTTGTGTTTGACTGCTGAACAGGTCATTTCTAACTTAATCACGATGTATTCAAAATTCCAAAAAAGCAATACTAAAACACAAGTACTAAAAAAGGGCATATTTTCATAACACACTATCCAAAAACTTAAAACATATGCACTACTGTAATAGCAATTTTTAAGCAAATAGTTAGGTAAAGCTATTTTGAGTTTATAGAAAATAGAATTTTCAATCTACAATAAACCTCAATTACATTTTTAAAAAATAAATTAAAAGGAGGTTGTGCTGGATTTAGATGACATCATAAACCTAAGATTTTGGAAAGACTTTGGCATGAATGGGATAGAAAAGGAAGTTGGAAATCATCAATCCAGATTGGATTCCATAGTCCTAAATCTGCTATCTTTCTGTGATAACATCTGAACGGTCCAGTTTTTCAAATTTTATTAGCATTTTATTATAACAAATTACACTCATTCATGGTTAACAGATTCTTTAACATCTTAGTATATCAGTATGACCCACAGTGGTGCAGTGGTTAGAATGCAGTACTGCAGGCTACTGCTGACTGCCCAGAAGTTTGGCAGATCAAATCTCATTGGCTCAAGGTTGACTTCCATTCTTCCAAGATTGGTAAAATGAGGACCCAGTTTGTTGGGGGCAATATGCTGACTCTTGTAAACCCCTTAGAGAGGGCTGTAAAACACTGTGAAGTGGTATATAAGTCTAAGTGCTATTGCTATTGTTAAACCAGTAATATGAAATTGAGCAATAATTAAAAATAAATAATTCAGTCAAACCTTTTTTTGAATGGTGAGTAGTCCCACAAAACTTCTTCTGCTGCAATGTAGTACCTCCTTATATTTCCTCTGTTGATAGTACGTAGGTAGCGTCCAGCTATGTCATCAGGATTACGCACACTATTACTATCAAGTCGGGAATCTGTGGTATATGGATTATCATAATACATTAACTCATATTCAAATGAACCACTGCTACTCTCATCATTGTCTATATTATCTATCTCATATTCCTGATAGTCACCATCTTCCACTGGAAGACCTATTGTAACAATTGGCTTTTCCTGTTTTCGTGTTAATTTGGCCTCATTTAACAACTTTGTGTGGTTGGGTTTATTGGAAAGTTGGGAATTGTTGAGATTTCCAGGTAACTGTAGAGGCTTAGAAGTCCTTGGTGTTAAAACATTTGGCTTTTTTTTCTTTCGTTGGACTTTCAGAAAAGGTTGAGATATATTGATAGTGCAGTTCTCATCTTTCTGGGCATCATGTTTGCTATTAATTCCTGGTTGGCCCAACTCAAGTTGACCACTAGAGCTATCTGTTTTCTCTTTTCTTTTGCCAGGCAACATGGCATTTTCTTGATAAAATGAGGCATTTCTGCTGCTGTTCTTGTCAACATCATTAGTGATTTCTGCTAATACATTGTAATTTTCTTTCTTGTGGACAACATTCCATTCCATGCCTGTGTTCTTAGGGAGGCATTTCTGTCTCTGGTGAGATGAACTTTTCCAAGTCTTCGTAGTCTTTGAAATTGTTGTAGAAACAAAATCATCTAATGTGGCATCTGAAGTCAAATTTTCAGATTGTGACATTATAGAAGGTACAGAAACAAGGTTTGGCTCAGAACCATTGGTTGCCACTGTTTCTTTATCGGCTGAAGTGACTTTGGAAAAATCAACATTTGCTGCTGCTATTGCTTCTTCTTCTTCTTTAAAATCATAATCATAATCATATGAAAAGTAATTAGCTTTTGAGTTATCTAAGGTAGAGTCATTTTCTGTACTAGAAAGAAATTTCATGTCTTCACTTGTGATGTTGGAAGCAGAAAGATTTCTCTTTTGTTGTACATGAAAGAGTAGAGCATACATCTCTTTAAGAGCATGCAAAGTTGCCTCTGTCAGAACTTGTCTTTCTCTTTTTTTATCCCAAATATCTTTTTCAAATGTATTTTCTTCTTGCTCCTTCATGGAAGAGATTATTTCAAGGGGCATTAAATCTTCTATATCTTTGCTATGGAGGCCTTGATCGGGTTTTAAATATTCAGCAGCAAGCATTTGCTTGTCGCGATCTGAAATCTGAGAAATATTCTCTTTGTTTGGGCTTTTCTTAGATAGCAAGATGCCAATCGCTGCAGTGATGTTTGAAATTAACATTTCTCCTGTCAAAGATGTATAATTAGCATAGATTGTCTCAGGTGCAGTTACAGAAGAGTTATTTTGAGTTCCCAATTCTTCATTACTATGCATAGCATCACTGCTGTTTATCAACGCTATATGAGAGTTTAAAGATATGTCACCAGAAGTAGAAGCATCTTCTTGTAAAGCTAGAGCTGTGAGATTCAATTCTTCTTCTTCAGCAACTGACCCATTAAATGATCGAAGCCCAAGCATTGAAGCTATCATAAGTTGTTCTTCATCATCTTCTAGCTGTTCATTGCTTGACTCTTTTTGATTATCCTCGTCATCTAATAATCCCAATTCTTTTGCTAGGTCATCTGTTTCTGTGTCTGATACTACACTTCTGAGGTCTTTTTCTTTCTTTTCTTTCTTTTCTGTTACTTCTGAAGAGCCAAAACTGACAATGTTGGCAACAATATCATCATCATCATCTTCCATTTTTTCAAATCCATCTTCATCATCATAATTGGCATCCAAAAATCTCAGTCTCATGCCGTTGCTCATCTCACGGGAGCCCCATGATGAGAGAAGCCAGGTTCCTACAAATTCAGAATAATTCATATTAGACTACTTGGGTTTCATAGTTTGCTTATACCTGATCACTGATGTTAGTTCTGCAATCCATTAACAATGTTAGTATAGACTAGAATTAGTATGGTAAAGCCAAATTGACTAGGAATTGTGAGAGAAGTCCAGAATAACTAGAGGACACTAGGCTAGGAAGGGCTTTCTAATATGCCATGGCAATATAACAGATACAAAAAATAGAGCTCTAAACACAACAATCACAAACATATGATATCCATTACCACCTTAAAGATAGCAATGTGCAAGATGGGACTTCAGAATTGCATCTACTTCTGATTTTTCTACTGTTTTATTCTGAGGAAAGGTATAAACTATATAGTTAGACATTGTATGGAACTACTTATTATTACATAGAATAACTTCTCCTTTTCTTGAAGCTCAAAGTTGGATGTCTTCAGAACTGTGCATTTCTTGGCTATAAAGGACTTACTAAGAACAGACTTAAAACTAAAATTGAACATGAAGCGATTGTTGATTCCAGGAGCTAGACTGTCATGTCCCTGTTGGAGCCCTAATCTGCGGGGGAAGATGATCTGGAACAGGAGCTGACAAAGATAGAGGGGGTGGTTCTGTTGGCTTTGGAGGAAACTGGGGAAAGGCAGAGCCAGTCAGGCCAAGGCATTTCAGGATTAGAACAACTGATAGACAGGGAGGAATAGGGGCAAGACGAACATGAGACACAGAGCTCAGGAGATGGGCAAGGACCACCCCCCTCCTGATCCTAGAGCACAAAGAAAAGAGAGAAGGCAAGAACAACACAGACTGAGATGGTTATGAGGGAGGAGAGTGCCCTGCCCCCTTCACAAGGCACACCTGGGGACTGAGATGTAAGGAGATGCTGGTGAGAGGGGCATTTGTCAGGAACAAGCATTGAATCTGTGGAGCCTCGTGTACACTTGCCGATGTCTGGAGATTACTGTACTCTGTCTTGTCCAGTTTGCCTGCTTCGCTGAATTTCTGGCTCTGGTTACTGTTTTGCTAACCTTTCTAACTGGACTTCTTGCCTTGGTTACTGCTTTGCAAACCTTGCTTACTGGACTACTCACAACCAGAGACTGTTGAAGGTGCATGTGAGAGCTTTGCTCCAGGATTTGTAGTAAATGTGGGGATGTTTGGGGGCAAAGTTGGAGCAATAAAGAGGAGTTAGATCTGTTCTCTGGCTGTGTTGCTTTCATGCCACGCCCCAGGTCGTCACATAGATTTTGGAACTTTGCTGTCATATGTGATCTGGACAGATTCAGAATCTGAATCTTAAGGTTCATATTCACAACTTGGACATTACTCCTGAATGAACAGTGATAGTTCATTCTATGGTTGTAAAACCATAGTATACATGCAGTAGTAAGTTGTATGGTTCAGTTGTTAAAGCAGCTGGTTCAGGCATGTCATTCATGGAGCAGCTAGTTCAGGCATGTCATTCATGGAGAATGATTTGGCATCATTAATACATGATTTGGATTTTTGCAGGCTCATAATCAGAAAGACTCCTGGTGCCAATTTAGATTTCACCTATAATTTGATTATGCTTATATATTTTAATCATGCTAGTTTTATTTTAATTCTATTCAGTATTTTTATTTTGATGGAATTTGTGCTTTTCTATACAATGAATTTTATAAAGTTTTTAATAATGTGGCAAGCTATTCTGAGAGCTCAATTATAGAATGATCTATACAGTCTGAAAATAAATAATCAAACACAGAGCTATTGTTATTTACCTAGATTATCCATGGTTACAGTAGCTGATTCACCACTCATGGGGAAAAGATTTAAAATATCTTGATGTTTTCCCCTGAATAAGAAGGTGTGACCAGAAAGATGTACTGGAACAATCTCATCCATTGTACCTACGCTGGTGAGGTGCCATTCAACAATTTCAGACTGACGAAACCCCAAAATATCTGTTCTATCCGACGCGTAGCCATTGAGTGCTAAAATAAAATTTAAAATGCGATTAGGAGTGTAATCTTAAGAATAGCTACTCAAAAATGAATCTCAATAGTTAAATAGAAGCTGCTCAAAGTTAAATGTCTTTAGAATTAAAGACATAAAATTAGTATTGTAAAAATAGCAATTTTTATAAATATGCTTTATATTTATTTTTACTTTATTTATATAAAGTAATTTTTTTCTTTACTTTTATTTTTACCTTATTTTTATATTTATTTTTACTTTTATTATTCATTTAATCTGAATGATGTTGAATTAGCACAGAACAAAATGGTGGCTGAGCTTACTACTCACTGTACATAACATTGGACTTGTAAAATTTAGGGTCATCTTTCTTAACACTGGAGGAATTGCTGCAGTATTTCTTGATATTGTCTTCCAGGTACCAGCTCTTATTTTCATCAAACACTGCAAAGACAGCATGCTGTTCCACATCAGCTTTTTTCTGCAGAGTGATAGGCAGAAAATAGATCTAGTTCAACTAACAGAATGATACGCCATTTGACATATATTTTCTTGTTTTAAAAAGCAGCAGTAAAACAATATAATTTATAACATTCAAATGAAATAAAGCTGGAATGACCAGCAAAAAGGGATTATTAGAAACAGATAAATAAAACAATTATTTGTATACAGACATAGCCTGAGTATTATTATCCATGTCTTTGTAATGCTGAACCATATTATATGCAAGGCTTTCTTTCCCAAGGCAGATTGTTCAGATTGCATTTGAAGTAACAGATTATATCAAACCTTATTTGGATTTAAGTGAACAGTTGGGAGGGCTGCTGGTGTATTGCTTTCCCTGTTGCCCACAGCATTCCTGCATCAGCTACTGGATTCCATTGCTGGGTTGGCAATAGGGTCCCCAAGGCTGTTGGTGCATGGCAACTTCAATATGCCATCTAGTGACACTGAATCAAGGGCAGGGCAGGAGTTCATGGGCTCTATGTCAACTATGGACTTGCCCAAATTATCAATAGCCCAACCATATTAGAGGCCACAAGTTAGTTCTGTTTTTTTCTCTCAGAGCAGTTGAGATTGATCTGGCAATGGAGGACATCAATATCAGTCCACTGTCATGACAGCTTTCTCCCTATTTACAGGGAGTCAAGGCCCAGTCAATCAGCCCACCCATGGGGATTTATAAATCCAGTGAGGTTTCAAAGAAAGCTTGGGGCTTTTTCCGAGTATCTGGTAGGTGGTACAGCTGAGGCCTACACGGTTGCATGGAATGGGCAGGTGGCTGGAGCTTTGGATCTTATCACTCCTATGTGGCCTCCTCTGGGGTGCTGATCCTGGGGTGCACCTTGGTTTAATAAGAAGCTCTAAGAGATGAAGCACTAGAAGAGACTCCTGTAGTGCTGTTGGAGGAAGATTCAGAGCGTGACCAATAATATAAAGGCCTGAATTAGCAATTATCACTTGGTGATAAGATTCCTTCGTTTACCATTAAGCAATGTATTTTATCAGGATCTTGAAACTACACCTTCTCTGTAGAAGCGCCTGTCCCCTGGAATGAGGTTCCCCCTAAGATCCAGATGGCTCCTTATTCTGCTGTTGTTTAGAAGAGCCATGAAAATCTAGCTCTTTGTCCAGGTTTTTGTGAGGGAGAAGAATATCCCATTATACATGCCATATTTTATCTTTATCTTTTAAATTTAAAAATTTACTACCAAGTCATGGTCTGGGGAGCCTGACAATTCATATTGAAAGTCCATGTTTAAAAGGAAGGCAAAGCAATCCCAATCCCTGGGGTTCCCCAGTAAGTAGTTATAAATTCCCCGTAGAGCCATACTGCCCCTGAATCTAAGTAATTTGTGTCAATCATTCTGCTCCCTCAATTGAAGCAGTTGACAATACCTGTACCCCCTTACTGTCGAGTGCCTTGCGTTTACAAACGAGGAGTGGCCCAATCAGTCCTGAGGCAATATCTCTTGTCATATCCACAGCACTATGATATAACTTAGTAATACATTGAGAATCCTTTGCTGTGGGTTCATCTGTATCAAGAACAGTCCATTTATATGTGTAGACATCTCCTGGTTCAACTGCTTTGCCTTGAGTTATATTCTCTAAAACATAAAGGCAAAAAAAATAATGTAAAGCATGGGTAAAGAACTGAAAATCTCTAGTTGCTGCTCAATTTTCTATAGAGAAACTACAGACTGAATGGTCAGTAATGAAGCCTGTTCTCAGTTGTAGTTCAACAACACATGGAGAATTATAGTTCTTTGCCATAAGCAAGTAAAGTAAAACTCCATGCAGACCAAAGAATGAAACAATTTGGATCTTATTATTATATTGTCTCCCCTTGGATTATTACATAATAACTTAGTTACTCAATCGTTTTGTTTTCTATATCTATTTTTATGTCTCTGGATGTTATTTCTTTTTTAACATTTATATTGTGCACAAGGGATCACCCCTCATTTTATTTTCACAATGAAAATTATGAAGTAGGCTGAGCTACAGGGTAGAGGTTCCTGATAATTCATATTTCATTCTAAACTAGATTCCGTTGCAATTTACAAACCAAGTTTATACAATCAATTAGATTTTAGCAAAATATTATTAAGGGAACCATGGCTTAGCGTAGTGTATGAGCCCTGTTTAAAGTAGTAGCCAAAAGTCATCCAATGAGCTGCATTGTCTATTGATGTAATGGAATATGGGAAAGACCTTGGGTGATTGGCTCTAGAGATGCTGTTTTCAAGGAACAGTCAGATAAGAGACAGCATAGCCTAAAGTGGATAATGGGTGGGACAAGAGACTCAGAAGACACCCTTCCTAGTTCCTTGGGCTATAAAAGAGATGTGGAGGGAATTGTATTTTCATACTTTCAAGAGTCTGTTAATATAGTTTTACAATAAAGTAGAATTAGTTCATCTTGTCAAGTTTCCTGTCTGGTCTACTTAGTAAGGACAACTGGAGGCTCAATTCTCATTCCATTCCAATACAATGCCAGTAAAAACAGTTCAAGATTGGAACCAGCTACAATAGCAATAGCATTCAGACTTATATACCACTTCACAGTGCTTTACAGCCCTCTCTAAGTGGTTTACAGAGTCAGCATATTGTCCCCAAAATCTAGGTCCTCATTTTACCCACCTTGGAAGGATGGAAGGCTGAGTAAACCTTGAGCCTGATGAGATTCGAACTGCCAGATTGCAGGCAGCCGGCAGTCAACAGAAATAGCTTGCAGTATTGCATTCTAACCACTGCGCCACCACTGCTCTTACAGAAGAGATGGTAGGTTCCTTCATTGGATGTATTCATGTGGAGGGTAGGCAGCTATCTGCCAGAGATAGTTGAACAAGGATTCCTGTTTTGAGCAGAGGTGGGGCTGCTCACCAGAATGATCCTACTTGTCTTTCTCATTCTTGGTACATTGCTTATAATTAATTGAAAAGTTAGATTTAGATTAAATAGATTTCCATTTTCTTTTTATTATTTAAAATGAAGCCAACAATAAGACTTTTGCTGAGCCTATTGGAAAGATGCACAGTGATCAGAGGACAGCAGAAAAGGAAGGTAGAAATAATTCCGAACCAACCTTTGGAATCTGAAGGATAAATAGCTCCTTCTGCATCTTTTGAAACAGAAACTCCATGCACGTAAATGCTGTAGGGTCGAGTGGCCAAATTTTTGAATACAATCTGTTTAAAACAAAAATCCAATATATGTTTAGTATCACAATACTGCTGGTTTTTATAAAAACTGTAGCTGGGATTATCATCCTTTTTATATACATTCCCATTTTCTAATAAAACGATCAATAAATAAAATATAGTAAAAGCATGCAGCATAACAATAGAACACACAGACAGGGTTCAAAAATGATTAATTTGAAAAATGCTTTGGCTATCTTGTGCATGAAATACCTATCTAGTATCTATTAAACAAACTGACTTTCTTTCAGACTTTCACACAAACTTAAAAAAAGTTAATATGACTCTTAAACCTCCTAAAACGTTGTCCTGCTTTATCAAATAATAGACAGGTACTACACTTACACAAGTTCTTCCGAATTGTTTTGGCATTACAGACCTATTAAATACCACAAAGAAATCTCTATGAATAATTAAAAATATATAACCCAAGATGAGTCAAGTTGCACCATGTTAAACATCAGTGAAACCCATGGTTTGAAAGAAAAACCCTGATGATGTCACAGTTCTTCTCCCAAGTTATTTATTTTACATCCAGAGGGAGGAGCTCTTGTATTTTTGGTTGGTATCAAACAGCAAAGCCAGTGGCTGGAGTGTACCAAGAAAAAAATTCTATTAGGATCATGCTTTGTTCTATTAATATGTTTTTAAAATAAAAAGCATACATATACATATACATATTTGTGTCATACACATACACACACACATATATACATACACAAATACATATATACATACATTCATTCATACATACATACATATACATACACACACACACATACATGCATGCATACATACATACATACAACCACTTTCTTTCCAAAAGAATGCTAGTAGAAAACTCTGATTTTAGGATTTTTATGTGCTTAGTTGTAGGAAAATAAAGTAAAATTGCCACAAAATGAAGTGTAAAGCATTTCTTGTTTAATTAGGTTTTCAGTATAAATACATAGATGCTTGTAATGGTCAATTATATTACAAATATATATAATTCAATATGTAATTCAAATTCAGTTAAAGCATCAACAATTTTAGATTTTATTTATGACATTTTCTTCCACAGTGTTTTGTATGAACAAATATGATTGCATAGACAATATTATACGTGAATACAGAATATGCTTCTCCTGCAAGCTCACAAAAGAAATACAGGAAAAGGAAGAAACAGAATACTATATGGTATGGGAAAAATAGTATGAATGGTTAGAGGAGAGGTATAAGGGGCAAGGAAAGAATAAATGAGGAAGATATAAGAGTTGAAAAGTAGTAACAAACAAGTGAAAATGGAACGGACATAGAATGTATGATTGATATTGAATACATTGTTATCTTTATGTATATAAATCAATATTACAATCATACATATAAATGGTAAATTGAAGTAAGGGAGAAAAATGGATATGTAAGAAATGTTTACTGATGCGAAAATGTTGAAAAGAAGAAATTCTTTTTTTGTTTTTTAAAAAAACTGTTTAATAAAAAGTATTAATAAAAAAAAGAATATGCTTCTCCTGAAGAGCTTCAGCTTAGGGAAGATTGATGCAGAATTAAGATGATACTGGAAGTTCTTTAAATAAGAGAATTTACTTTACATTTTACATAAAAAGAACAACTGCAATGTGTATAATCCAAAGCTCCCCAATGCCTGCTAAAGCTTTTATGCTGTTCTCACAGCCCTTCTTAAGTTGGCAGAAATTGTAGTTCATGATAGAAAGAAAAAAATTTTTTTTTATAAAAAATGGAATTACTCATATTGCTTTTATTAAATTAACTTAAATTTTGTATCCAGCTATCTTCCCGTTTCTTAGAGGGAGGCCCATATCTTGGGCCTTGACTCAAAATAGGGTGCACATTCCTTACTTTTTCTTTGTAATATAGCCATTATAAATCATAGGTGTAAATGATAACCTAAATTACTTGCTCAACATCTAATTTTTGGACCCTTTCCTCTCCCCATAGCCATTAATATCTCATTAGTCCTGAAGTTCTGTAGATTTTATAAGATTATGTTGAAATATATCATTGTTTTTTTTTAATTTAGACAGTTGTTATTTGTTTTATACAGGCAGTTTATTGCATCATCCAACCATCCCTGTGACATGTAAGCATCCAGACTTTACTTTGCCACAGATAATGCCAAATATCACTAGTGTAAAATACGTGCAAAATAACTATTCAAGATTGATTGATTGATTGATTGCCCTTGTTTTTGCAAATAACTCAAGGCAGCAAACATATCTAACACATCCTCCTCCTCCTATTTTCCCAACAACAACAATCCTGTGAGGTAAGTTGAGCTGAGAAAGAGTGACTGGCCCACAGTCACCCAGCTGGCTTTCATGGCTATGGGGAGTCTAGAACTCACAGTCCCTCCGTTTCTAACCTGTGCATTCACCATTAGACCAAACTGGCTCTCAGAGTGACCAAACTGAACTTATAGTGATCCTCACTTAATGATGGTAATTGAGACTGGCAATTCTGTTGCTAAGCAATAAAGTTGTAAAGATCAATGTCACCTGACCTGACCATGATGACTTATAAAGTACCATAATTCTGGTTGCTGTTGATAAGTGAATTCCACACAGTCGTTAAATGTGATATTGTGTGGATTGCCTTCCATCTGGCTTGTCCTTTGCCTTTGCATGTTGGAAGCCAGCAGTGAGGTTGCAAATGGAAATCATGTGATCCTGGAATACCTCCTCACCTGAACTGTCAGCTGGCTACCAAGTGCTTAAATTGAATCACGTGACCGTGAGGATGCTGCAATAGCCACCACTACAAGGATGGTCCTAAGTCCCACTCATTCAGCAGTATCATAACTTCAAACAATTACTAATAAGTGGTCACTAAGCGAAGATCACCTGTACTTCATTTGAGGTGAATACTGAAACTCATTCACTTGAGTTTATTATTACCAAGAATAAGAGATGAATAATATATGCAGGATAAATAGATATTGGGTACTGATGAATGCAGATAAACTAAAGGCTGTTACAGAGAAAGTATTCTGTCAGTGTAGAGCTCCACAAGAGATACATGGTTTAAATTACAGAAATTAAGTCTAACTTTCATAGAAATCAACATGAACATTTATTCATATCCAAGTTTCTTTACTTTTCATTGACAGTTGAATGTGACAAGCTTAGTCTTGATATCAGTTAAGATTATATATGTATCTTGGATAAGCAAAATATATTTAAAGCTAATCCTACTACTGTGTGCAAATGAAATGAGATTGTAATCTACTTACCTTCTACTTGCTCATGAATACTTACACTTATTGTATCTCTGACTTCAGCTCTGATAACAGGGCCCAGAATTCCACGTTCTTTGGGCCAAATCGCATAGGTCGGTTTACTGAAGGTGCTGTCTTTATATTGCCTGAAAACTGCCTTTTTGTATTTCTTGCCAATAAAATTTGAAAAATTATCCAGATACAGAGCTTTATATCTTCTTTAGAATTGAAAAAGGAAAAATAAACATTAGTAAGATTTCTTATACAGAAACATCCAAAAAAAACCCAACAACCCAGAAGCTGGGTAATTCAGTTTTTACAAATCTACATGATAAACAACTACCATACACACAACAGTAAAAAAACAAAGAACAAAAAAACCCAGAAAAGTTGTATACATGGATTCCAAATAAGTACAGAATCAGGTGATGAACCTTAGACCCTCTAAATACTATTGGATGATAGCATTTTCATTCCTGACTTTGGTCTGACACTTCTCTTATTATCAATAACCCTTGGCCATTCTGACAGGGTTGATGGATACTGAATTCCAACTTCATTGTTTTAATTGGCTGCATCAACATCCTCTTCAGTTTCTTGTGATTTTTTTACATTTATGTCAACAAACTCAAAAATATGACACACTGGATAATTAATCCAGGACAAGGAAATTAGTTTCAGAACAAAAATGAAAAAAAAGTGCTAAAGAACAGATGCTTTAATCTCTTGACAAGTATTTTTCTTTTCTTTTCAGAATTGCTTCCCTCCCATTGTACAAGGTTTTAAAAACTGAAACAGTAGCAAGAGATTCTTTCTATCACAATATCTTGAAAATCTCAAAGATCTTTTGGGAATTGTTTGTGACAAAGAAATTTTAATTCCTAAATTTAAGAAGTGAATGAGATGATGATTTATTGGAAAGAAAAATGGAACTATGACAATACTGTGAATGAACTTGTACTATGAATTTTTCATTCTTTCATTCTGCCCCTTTGTTTTCCCCGCATAATTGTATGAAAATAGAAAGATTAACTAAAAATGTAATATGATGTAATATGAAATTACTTCTACATACAGTGTAATAATAGACATTTATTTTATGGAATTAAGAAGCAAGAGAGAGATTCATACTTTATAATTTAACATGATGAGAATGTGTTTCACTTAATTGAAATGGTCTATAGCAACAGTCCTCAACCTTTTGGGCACCAGGGTCCAGGTCCATGGAGAGAGGTTTTTCCATGGACCAAAGGGGACGTGGTTCCATGTGCTGCCCATATCATGTGGATGGAGTTTCACTTGTTTGCATGGCCCAGTTTCTGGGATGCCGTGACCTGGTGGCAGACCACGGACCTGTGGTTAGGGATCCCTGGTCTACAAGGCCTTAAGGTAAAGGTAAAGGTTCCCATCACACATATGTGCTAGTTGTTCCTGACTCTAGGGGGCAGTGCTCATTTCCATTTCAAAGCCGAAGAGCCAGTGCTGTCCGAAGACGTCTCCATGGTCATGTGGCCAGCATGACTAAACGCCAAAGGCACATGGAACCAGGGGTAAAATCTACTTACCTTCCCAACTGGTTTGGAAATGCGTGCGCGTTACATGTCTGCATGGACCTTCTGCGCATACACAGAAGGTAAAAAACAGGGTAATGATGACCAGGTGGATGGGCGGAGCCTCACACCACCATTGCTACCAGTTCTCCGAACCACTGGCCACCATCGCTACAGTTTCAGCCAAACCGGTCCGAACTGGAAATATTTCACCCCTGTACAGAACACTGTTACCTTCCCACCAAAGGTGGTCCCTATTTTTCTATTTGCATTTTTTATGTGCTTTCGAACTGCTAGATTGGCAGAAGCTGGGACAAGTAATGGGAGCTCACCCTGTTAACAGCACTAGGGACTTGAACCACTGAACTGCCAACCTTTTGATCGATAAACTCAGTGGCTCAGCCACTGAGCCACTGCATCCCTCAGTTTGTGATAAATAAAAAACAAAACAAGGCCTTAGTTTGTGATAAATCCTATGATTTTTTATGGCATCATTTCACCCATTTAACCACATTCAGTCAAGTTACCTGTCAACACTGCTAGGAATTTCTGGAGCATAATCCCAGGTGATTTCTTCTGCAGCAATGAAATAGTCCCAGTTCTTAATCATCCTCTGTTCTCTAAAGGATAACCTTCTTGTTAAAGTGTCTGGCTTTCCACAGTCTTTGATATTTAGATAACCATACATTCCAGCTAAATTAATAAATAGATGGGAGAAGGATAATAAAACGTATTAATAGTTATGGTACACACATATCTACTTGCTCTTCATGTTGCCTTTCAGACTGTTCAGATTAAAAATAAATATTTCCCATTTTATATTAAAAATGTATATTTTCATGAAGCAATAAGAATTACTTTCTCTTAAGTCCACAAAAAGAAATCTATGAATCATACATAATTCTTATACATTTAAACAAGTTGGTACATGTGGAATTACAGAACTACATTCCAAACTACTTTTGACAGCTTAAGTATGCTCACAAAAGAAGTATCCTCCAGCTAAAAGTAATTGCATATAAACCAGGCCTCGTGTTACAACAGGTATACAGTAGGTATAATTTATTCTTGAGATATGGAAAAAAGTATAAGATAATGCAGACACTCTTAATCTGTTCCATCTAATGTATTGCACTCTAACTCCCTTCATCTCAACTCATCTACAACTGGAGGTCATAAATTAATAGTCAATAGGTCAAGCATGTATTCTCTGGTGCCACATCTCCCTATGGAATATGTCCCCCCAAGATCTGAATGACCAGCTATGCCCTGTGTAAATCTGTTTTAGTTATGTACTGTGGGGATTATTTGCTTCTTATGGTGTTTTATTGATATTTATTTTGTGCTATGTTCTATTAGCCAACGTAACTCTTTTGGACAGTGGGTAGCCTTAAATGTGAAGAAATAAATTGATAAATAAGTAAATAAAAGCCATCATACAGTGTCTCTAACATATTCTTTTGTATAATCAAAATGATAATAATAAATAGGCATTTCTAGCATATATTTTTGGAAAATGGTTTAAGAAAACTGGGTGGAGCCAGGAAAAAGAGATAGGCAAGCCTAAATGAAAAGAATAATCAAAGTAAGTATAGTGAATGTGATTAGTCTTTCTATATTTATTCATTTTTCTCCTAGCATCATCCTAGAAGAAAAATAAACCAATATAGTCCACAACCATAGCTTTAGGGGGCTATGAAATGCTGGAGTTACAGATTCTAAGCATGTAGGACTTATGTATGGCAACTGTCATATAGAACATGTTATAGTTCCTGTTGTTCTGGAATCATTTTGCAAATTGCACCTCACATTCATCCTACTGTCTCTGGGATATGATAATTTTGTATGAGTTCTATCCAAGAGAATGAACTTTTAATTGTAATTGTACAGTTTGCCTGTTAATAAAGATAACCTTGCCTTGTAGATGCTTTGCAACCAGAGAAGATATTAGCCATTTTCCTGTCCTGCTCACTGACATGTTGGCTGTTACTGAGGCACCTCCAACAAGGTTGATGGTTGACACTTTGTAATGGTTTTCTTCCAAGGTTTGTCCATTGAAATGGACAGAGAAGATCTCAGGAGTGGAACTCATTCCTATCAAATGCCAACTAATATGATCGAAAGCACAAGCCTGAACATCTGGAAGAAAAGAACAGCTGCTGTAGTTGTCATAGAAGTGACTATAATTTCATTCTAATCAATAATATGGAAGAGGACATACCAGGCAATGTTCCATTAGAAAACCCATTAATTGTGTATTGGAGGGAAGGCTTTTTGTACCAGTTCTTGTTTTCATCAAACACAGCAAACATCAGCACATATTCTCTGTTGAAGAGTTTCTGTGTACCATCTGCATTCAGGCTTCCTATAAAGAAAACAACAGGACACTGACAAGATGGAATAAATTATCAAAAACTACAATAATTTTTCAAATAGCAAATCTATTTTAAATTGTCAGCCCCTAGTGCAACCAAATCTTTCACTATGCCACCTAACTCTTAAGGGAATTGAGGATACAGATTAAGGATAAGTGGAAGGTTACAGAGATTACCTACTACAAGATTACCTATTACAGAGGTGGCTAGCAGACCCTGGAGCCCCTCACCCCTTATTTCTTGTCCCAGAGCTCCCAAGACTATACTACAAAAATTCAGCAAACTGTCTTGTGCTTTAAACAAATAATTATCACACCTGAAAGGCGAACATTGAATTTAAATTGAACTAAGGGGCAAAATGTATTGTCTGTTGCCTGAAGTAAATAGCTGAAGTAAAACCCTTTAAGGTGTTGAAACTATTGCGACTATTGCACGTGTGAAATCTCACTTCTGCTCCAAGGAGCAGAATGGCTTAAATGGACTCTGAAGCAGTGGTGAAATCCAAATTTTTTTTACTACCGATTCTGTTGGCGTGGCTTGGTGACGTGGCATGGGAAGGATACTGCAAAATCTTCATTCCCATCCCACTTCAGGGGAAGGATACTGCAAAATCTCCACTTCTATCTCACTCCAGGGGAAGGATACTGCAAAATCCCCATTCCCATCCAACTCTGGGGCCAGCTAGAGGTGGTATTTTCCGGTTCTCCGAACTACTCAAAATTTCCGCCACCGATTCTCCATAACCTGTTAGAACCTGCTGGATTTCACCCTTGCTCTGAAGAGTTCATTCAAGCATAGATTTTGCAGTAGTAACATATTGGTTTGCCAATAGAGAAGAAGTTTATACAGTTTAATATAAAAAGGAGCCTGAGTGGCGTAACAGGCTAATGCCTCCTACTAAAGGCAGCATTTAACATCCAGCTGCCTGCAATTACACCAGTTCGAAACTCCCCAGGCTGAAGGTCGACGCAGCCTTCATCCTTTCTAAGGTGGGTAAATTGAGGACCCAGTTGTGGGGGCAATAAGTTGACTTTGTATAAATATACAAAAGTATGAAGGCTATTGCTTAACGCATTGTAAGCTGCCCTGAGTCTCCAGAGAAGGGCGGCATATAAATCAAATAAAAAACAAACAAACATGTTTTGGGGCCTGAAAAAGACAATCTGTATATTGTCAGAACCATTCTCCATTGTGAGGTGGAGACAGCAGCCAGGAGTGGGTTCAGCTCGTGCCAATCAGATAAGGACTGAGCCTGTCAAAGCTAAATCCCGCCCCTTAGCACGGGGCTTCCCAGCTTTGCTCAGTCCTTCAGACTGGACTGTTGTGTGGAAAATTTCTCCTTCACCCTTTTTTCCTATGATCTTCAAAATTTTTGGATTTTTCGGCTTTTGACCTTTGGACCGTTCTCTTTGACCATTCTGTGGCTCTCTGGACATCTGATTGATTTCTGAGTGAGGAGGTTTGCCCCTTACAGGATTCTCCCCCTTTAAGTTTTAAAAATTTTATCCCTCCACTGGCCATTTAGTGGGGGTGGTGGAGCGTAGCGCTCCCGTGGGGAGCTAGAGCCGCTTAAATTAGCCTAATTAAGGCTCCTGGCATTTAAAGCGAACTTGTTTAATTCAGCGGAGCTGTTGCGCTCCCGTTTCACTCACAGACGCCTCCATTTCAAAGTTGGTTTATTCTGAGGGAGAAATACCGTTCTTCCCCTTTAAATTACTATTTGAGGCCGTTAACTGCCTCAGCTGTTTGTCGGACCTCGCTTAAATAGCGGGTCCTTTACTGCCTTCCTTTCTAATTTCGGCAGAAAGCCTCTTGTAGCTAAGGCTTGCTGTTTTATTTAATTGAGGCGAGTCCTATTGGCACTGTGGAGATAATTACACTCTCTCCGGCTATAATCTCCATTAAATTGTGAGCTTAAGTTGGGGGGGGGGGAATAATTCCTATCCCCCTCAGTTTTAAAAAAAAAAAATCGCTGCTGCCTTTGCCTGCCTCAGCGACTCCTTGGACCTAGCATAATTGGCAGGTCCTCTGCTGGGCTCTTACTACGTTTCAAGGTTTGCCCCTTTGAACTGAAATTAACTGTGGAGCTCTCGCGCTTCCCTTGATTGTGGGCGTGGCCGCCATTTTGTGGCGAATTTTTCACATAACGACCTTGATTTTTTTCTGTGTCCCTTTGTAATTAGGACATAACGCCTCAACTTCCTTATTGAAATCTTACAAATTTCCTAGAGAAATTAATACCTTGCTGGACTGTTGCCATAATCGGAATTTCAAGGGCAACAACTTTATTACAATTATCAGAAGCAATTTAGGCGGTCATTTTGGTACTTCAAGTGAGAGTGATTTATACTCATTGTCCTACTTTAGCCATGCCTAAAGCAACAGGCAAGAGCAAACATGGCCGCAAGGCCTCTGTACAGCAGCAGTCCTTGTCTGCTCAAATAGAGTCGGGGGTCTCCTCTATAGCTGAACTTTCAGGTCCAGAAGTCTCTGAGCCCAATAATGCCATGACTCTTCACAAAGGTGCTCATCTGTCTTCCTCCCGTGCTAACCTGCGCAGGGATAATTTTTTAAAGAAGCGGGGATCTAAAACTAACGTCCTCCAGATTCCATCGTCTAGGCCTGACCCTATGGTCTTGGAAGTGGATCCTCTGCAATCACCACTTACCCCTGACCGAATTTCCCTTCAAGATTGTCCCTTGGACATTCATACTGATGATCTCTGGGGTCCAGGCATTAGAGTGGATTCACTTACTTCAGATCCTAATCCACAAACTACAACTAATCAACCTCCTCCACTTGCAGATTCTGATCCAGTTAACTCTCTTCCGAGGGTCGAGCCAATGTCTGATCAATTTCACACTGTCCTTCGACCAGAGGACATTCAAAAGATGATCACAGCAGCTGTGCAACAGTCCTTAGCTGCCCATAAATTGTCTCATTCTGACCAAGCATCTGCTATATCGGTTGTATCCCACTCATCGCCCTCTTCAGAAGGCGAAGGTGAAGACCACTTGTTATCTATAGCTGCTTCTCATTCTCCAACTCCTTCTGGCGTGAGTCGTCCTTCTCTCTATGCTGATCCTGATTCTCAGGAACCACAACTATCGGAAGACGAGGATCTGCCTCCGGAACAGCCTCCTTTTACTGGTCTGTTTCCTCAACACCTGTTTAAATCCCTTTTATTTAAGGCGATTAATGCAGCTCAGTTGAGTAATTCTTCCCATCCTAAACCTACTCCACCTGAGGGTACGCTAAATCCCTTATTTGCAGAGCCTCCTAAATCAGTAACGTCAATACCTACACCACCTCTCTTTCTAGACATTATCAGGAAACAATGGGTTTCTCCAACTTCGGCACCTGTACCATCTACCACAGATCGGAAGAATTTCTCCGTTTCATCTGATTTATCCACCTTACTTCAGATTCCCACAGTGGACGCTCCGGTTGCTGCATTACTTTCTCATTCTACAGCTCCAGGTGATCCTGAGGAGAATCTTCGTCCTGAGGAACGACGATCAGAGCAAGTCCTCCAGCGAGCTCATTTGGCGGCTTCATGGGCCATTCGTTCTGCTTCCACCGCATCGTTCTTTAATCGTTCTACACTTCTTTGGTTACGTCAACTTCAGGACAAGCTTTCTACGTCTGATCCTAAACTTCGTCAAGACATCAACAAGATAGTTGCAGCGGTTCAATTCTCTGCGGATGCAACGTTGAATTCTGTTCGCTTCGCTTCCAAATCCTTAGCCTCAACTGTAGCTGCACGTCGACTGATTTGGCTGCGTCATTGGCCTTCTGACACCCGGCATAAATGGCGTTTGGCATCTGTTCCCTTTTTGGGGGAAAAGTTGTTTGGGGAACCTCTAGAAGCTTTCCTAATAGAGACCAAGGACAAAAGAAAAGTTTTACCCACCTTTTTTCGTAGGGGAGATTCCAGATACTCACCTTACCCACCTCGTAACCAGTTCCGTCCTTCGGATGGGGGTCCCGGATCTTCTAGGGTTATGAGTCACTTTAATTCCAGGCAACGAGGTTTTCAGGATAAACAGGGAAGGGGTAGATCTTTCATGTCAAAACGGCCCTTTCGAGGGGGAGGGGGTCGTTCATTCCGTCGCCGTCGCTAGTGATGTTCCGGATCCTCCCGTGGGCGGCAGATTGGGCCTCTTCGCCACCACGTGGGAACACACTACTTCTGATTGTTGGGTCCTGGCCTCCATTAGATCTGGTTTGGCCATCGAATTTGTCTCCACCCCTCCTTCTTCCTTCATCCGTTGTCCCAGGTCGAGTAGCTCCGAGCGTAGATCCCTCATGAAATCGGCTATTGACCATCTCCTGAATATTAGGGCCATTCAACCGGTGCCTCATGAGGAGTGGGGCCAAGGGTTCTACTCTCGGGTCTTTCTCGTTCCTAAATCCTCAGGTGGGTGGAGACCCATTCTGGACCTTAAGCGTTTGAACCAATTCGTGGTGTACAGACGTTTCAAAATGCAATCTTTACGATCCATTTTAGACGGCATTCGGAGGGGCGATCTCCTCTGTTCCATTGATTTAACTGAAGCTTACCTGCATATCCCTATACGAATTGCCCATAGAAAGTTCCTTCGCTTCTGTTACGAAGGGAAACATTTTCAGTATAGAGCTCTCCCCTTTGGGCTTTCATCAGCCCCACGTACCTTCACTAAGATATTGGCGGCTCTAGCAGCTTCACTTAGACTCCAATCTATACGTCTCCAGTGTTATCTGGATGACATCCTGATTATGTCATCTTCCTCCCTTCAAGCCCGGTCGGACCTGGTTCTTACCATTCAGACACTGTCGACCCATGGGTTTTCTATTAATATTGAAAAGAGCCATCTGACCCCTTCCACTAGGATTGTTCACTTAGGAGCAATCATAGATTCTGCTGAAGGCAAAGTTTATTTATCAAAAGAACGTCAAAAAGGTTTGTCATCTATGGTGACTACTATCATATGGGATAAGAGGGCTTCCCCCTTAGTCCTTTCTAAATTGTTAGGCAAGATGGTTTCGGCTATAGATATTATCCCCTGGGCTAGATTCCACTTGAGGGAGCTTCAGTGGTTTCTTTTACCTTTACAGAAGTCGGGGAAGGGCACCTCTCCGACCAGAATCTCCATACCCAGGGAGGTGCTTGCATCCCTTCGATGGTGGCGCTCCAAGGCCATTTCCAAAGGGTGTTTTTTCCTGGACAGAGACTGGATAATTGTCACCACCGACGCCAGCAAGCTCGGATGGGGCGCACATTGCAAGACTCAAGTGGCTCAAGGCAGGTGGTCCCCCAAAGAAGCGTCACGGAGCATAAATTGGCTGGAGCTCCGTGCGGTTGTTCTTGCTCTTCGAACCTTCCATCATCTAGTGGCGGGTGCTCATGTATTGATCTTAACCGACAACGTCTCCACAAAGGCTCATATAAATCGCCAAGGGGGCACCAGATCTCGGTTGCTGATGTCGGAAGCCAAACAACTTTGTCTTTGGGCGGAACGTCATTTACTCTCCCTCAAAGCAGAACATATTTCGGGAGAGTCGAACATTCAAGCGGACTGGCTGAGTCGTCAGTTGCTGGATCAATCAGAATGGCATCTCCATCCATGGATATTTCAGGCAATCATGATTCACTTCGGAAGACCGGTGGTAGACCTTTTCGCATCCACAGAAAACGCTCAGCTACCCAGATTTTTTTCCCGGTACCGTGTTCCTCAGGCAGAAGCAGTAGATGCTCTACGTTCTCCACGGCCTCCAGGCCTCCTGTTTGCCTTTCCTCCGATCCCCCTCCTCCCGAGAGTCCTCAGGAAGGTGGTTTGGGAAAAAGCGGAGATAATTTTGATAGCTCCGCACTGGCCTCGGAGATCATGGTTCTCTGACCTTGTGAACATGTCAGTGGCTCCTCAGTGGACGCTTCCTTGTCCGACCGATTGCCTCAGCCAGGGACAAATACTACACCCAGACCCCCAGTGGCTACAGCTGACCGCTTGGCGGTTGAGCGGAGCGAGCTCCAGAGCAGCGAGGTCCCACTTGATGTAATTAGTATAATCCAGGCCTCTCGTCGTCCTTCCACTAATAGAATCTATTCGGCCACATGGAAGGCGTTCTGTGACTGGTGCTCTTCTCAGGACATTGTTCCGCTTAAAGCTTCTGTGACGCACGTTCTCAGGTTCCTGAGGGCAGGTTTACTTAAAGGACTTGCACCGAATACTTTAAGGCGACAGGTAGCTGCAATCTCGTCATTGTTATCCCTCAACTCCCTTCATCCTCTATCACAACATCCACTTGTTAAGCGTTTTCTTCGAGGGGCATCCAACCTATGTCCACCTCCTTTACACAGATATCCCACTTGGGACCTGACTATTGTGTTAAACTCACTCACGGGTCCTCCATATGAACCTTTACAAACGGCCAGTCTTCGACTGCTGTCATGCAAAGTATCCTTTCTAGTAGCAATTACCTCTGCTCGCCGCATTTCAGAGCTTGCGGCTTTGTCAATGAGGAGCGATTTATGTATTTTTCATGAGGACCGAGTAATTCTAAGGTTAGATCCCACATTCATACCAAAAGTCAATTCAACATTCCATCGTTTACAGGAGTTGATTCTACCAAACTTCTGTCCGCATCCTTCGCACCCTTTGGAACTGAAATGGCATACGTTAGACGTTCACAGGGCCCTTCGTATTTATCTAGCACGTACAGCGGACTTTCGACGATCCGAATCCCTCTTTGTGTCATTTCTTCCTGCATCCTTGGGATCCAAAGTATCCTCGTCAACGATAGGTCGTTGGATCAGGTACACAATAGCTACTGCATATGAACTTCAATCTTTGATTCCACCTTCGGCGATAACGGCTCATTCGACAAGAAGCGCTTCAACCTCGGCAGCCTGGACAACTCAAGCTTCTCTACTTGAAATTTGCAGGGCCGCTACTTGGACTACGCCATCACCATTCATTCATCATTACAAAATCGACCAATTTGCGTCAGCTGAAGCTTCGTTTGGACGCAGAGTGCTTCAGAAGGTTATGGGTGATGGAGAGTCATTGGTCCAGACTGTCCCACCCTGAATTTGGGACGTTAATCTTAGGTATGTCCCACTCCTGGCTGCTGTCTCCACCTCACAATGGAGAAGGGGCGTTGGTCCTACCTGACACGCACCTTCTCGTTGGGTGGAGACAGCAGCCAGTCCCTCCCTTACAGTCTGGACGATTTTAATTCTTGTTTGTAATTTCTTCCACACTTAGCCTGTCTTCATCCTTCACAAAGCTGGGAAGCCCCATGCTAAGGGGTGGGATTTAGCTTTGACAGGCTCAGTCCTTATCTGATTGGCATGAGCTGAACCCACTCCTGGCTGCTGTCCCCACCCAACGAGAAGGTGCGTGTCAGGTAGGACCAACGCCCCTTCTCTCTTCAGCAGCACAGAAATCGTCCCTATCCATCTTTGATAGCAGATACAGAGTCTGGTAGCATTATAGCTTTATTGACTTTTAAGCTCTTGAATTGTGTGAAGTGAGTTGCACACTTAATTCTGAAAGTGGTATTAGGCTGCATGCCAGCATTGTTGCCATGCATTTGTATGGTTCTTCCTGCCATCTCCAATTACAGAGACCTTCTTGGATACAACATAAGTTTTTGAAAGCTAAGTAGCAGAATTTCCTATTATGTAATAGCCTTCATAATTCTGCCCCGATCTTTATTAAAAAAAAAAAACCCTCCTGTGAAACATAAACATTAAACAGATAGAAATACAAAAATGAACAGAAAGATAGCATATTACAGATTAATCCCAGCAATGATTAACCCTTGAACATTGAAGGTTCTTTAACACATTTTGTTACCTTCTTTACATATCAGCAAAGCACCAATGAGACCAGAATTAAAGTCTCGCACCATGTTTACATGTGAGTAGTAGGCATAAGTGAGACAGGGAGGATCAGCTTCTTTTGGCCCGATTTCTGCAGTGATATTCCACACATATTTGAATGACTGGCCTGGAGGCACAGCATCATCCAGTTTTTCCATATCTGATGTCCCATCAGAGTATGAAGAACCTACAATGACAAAGGAAAGAGGTTATCATGATTCATTACCAACAATCATCATCATCTTTTAATGACCCCATAATCCCTTGCATGGTGGAGTCTGAATGATTACTGGCTGGAGGTTCTTCCTGTCACCAATGCGGAGTTATATTCAGCAGATATAGTCTCATTATGCCCAGAGAAAGAAATATCTGCCTCTACCTAGGATCAAACTCCCAGCATCCTGATTGTGAGGCGAGAGCTCCACCTCTATGCCAGTGTGCACCACTCATTCATTACCAACAATGCCATTGTAAATAAATGCATATACATATGCATGTGAGTGGGCATGCATTTATTTACAATGGCATTGTAAATGGCTAATTCTATTACAGATCTGGTTGCAAATTGGTTCCTTCTTTGATTCTCCACATATGATAAAAAAGAGATCTTAATCCATATTTCAGTTCTCCTATACCTCCTTTTTTTTTTGTTGCTACTCAGGAGTTGTACAATCCAAGAGCTATTTCATTTGGCTCCACTTCTATTCTTCAATTCCTTCAAACTATTTTAAATAATTTTATTTAATTTTATTGAAACATTTAAAATATTTAATTATAAATATTTGTAATTAATATAAAGATTAAATGTTTAAAACTATTTAATATTGCTATTTAATAGTCAAGCCTTAGGATTATCCTCACTCCTGCAAACCCAAGAGACATAAAATATTCTGGACTGATTTAGTGACTCTCCTTCAGCTAATCAATGAGATTGCAAAAATATAATTCCTTGGTGTTCTGAATAATTTTTTATAAAAAATAAATAAGTTGTTGGCATCTCCTTACATGTTTACAGTACATGTTGAATATTTTGGTTTGATATTGTGTGTCTGAGATGGCAGAACAAACCTGAAGTTTTTTAATGAGGCAAAACTGACTGAAAGTGGAAGTGGACTGGTCAAAGAGATGCTGCCTAGGGAATGGTCAGATAAGAGACAGCAGCCCACAGTTGCAGCATCTCTTAACCCCAATTCCAAAGATCATGCTTAAATACCATTAGACAACTTGACAGAGAACCAACCGAGTTGCATGAGGATCAAAAGAAATGAACTGGGTCTGGGAAACTCAAAGTTGCTTTTCCTATCATAAGTGGGAACTGGAATACTCAATTTTGCTGTAATAGCTTCACCTAGACCAGGAGTGTCATTGCAGCGTCATGTGACATATCATGACTTTTTCCTCCTTCGTTAACTGGGCATGGGCGTGGGCAGAGCGTGATGCATCTAGCCCGCAGGTCGAGAGTTTGACAGCCCTGAGCTAAACTGACACCAAAAGGCTCACAACCTCCCCCCTCCCCCAAAAAATTCAAGGATTACAGCTCTGCTAACCAACATTTTTTGCAAATATTAACAAACCCCTGAATAATGAGGAAAACTACCCACAGTAGTCCTTGATTTTTAACAGTTAATTTAGTGACCATTCGAAGTTACAATGTCACTGAAAAAAGTGATGTATGAAGGTTTTGCGCACTTGTGACCGTTGCAGCATCCCCATGGTCACATAATCAAATTTTGAATCCTTGGCAACTGGTTCATATTCATGACTGTTGCATGTCCAGGGATCACGTGATCACCTTTTGCAATCTGCTGACAAAGTCAATGGGAAAGCCAAATTCACTTAACAACCATATCACTAACTTAACAACTGCATATCACTTAATAATTTTGGCAAGAAAGATTGTAAAATGGGGCAAAATTCACTTAATAACTCTCTCACTTAGCAACAGAAATGTTGGGCTCCATTGTGGTTGAGGCCTCCAACCATCTATAAAGTAGTCAAATTCTATGTCTCTTATTTAATAATGCCCTCGGAACCATTTAGGTCCCTGCTTCTGTCCTTGCCAGCTCTTGCCCACAGGCACAATCCTACCCATGTTTACTTAGAATTTAGCTACATTTTTTAAATCTACCAAACATAAAAAAAATGATCTGATCACAGGTGGGTTTCAGCAGGTTCTGACCAGCTCTAGAGAACTGGTAACGAAAATTTTGAATAGTTTGGAGAACCGGTAGTAAAAATTCTGACTGGCCCCACCCCCATCTATTCTCTGCCTCCGAAGTCCCAGCTGATTGGGAGGAAATGGGGATTTTGCAGTAACCTTTCCCTGGATTGGAGAGGGAATGGAAATTTTACAGTATCCTTCCCCTGCCACACCCACCAAGCCACGTCCACCAAGCCACGCCACGCCACACTCACCAAGCCATGCCCACAGAACCGGTAGTAAAAAAATTTGAAACCCACCACTGATCTGGATATTCAGACAATATTATGGCAGTGTTTACCTTCTGACCATTTGTTGTACCCAGCACTCTGCGGGTGAATGCTCACAGGCTGAGTAGCAAAATTCTTGAAATAAATTATAAGGACGTCTCCCACTTCGCCACGTAGTGTTGGCCCTAGGAGCCCTGCTCAAAGCACATTAATAAATCATTTTTAAAGAGAATAATTACATATAAAAATGTTTCTTGAAAGATTTTTTTTTTCTTCTGGCTTGAACGTAAACTGCAGCAAAGGTACAGAAAGAGAAAAGACAGAAACTTTCGTATAAAATTAATTAGCTGTGCTTTAATAGCTAATGAATACCTTCTTCTGAGCAGGGGTTTATTTATTTTGTACTCTATCTATCCATCCATATCTCTCATCCACCCACCCACCACCCACCCTCGGAGAAGGTCATCATGGCATTTAAATTCCAAAATAATCTACCTGACAAATTATACTCAGGCAACGAGATAGTGGCTTAGCATTTCATTGGCCTATATATGCATGAATGGGGAAATGGAGCAGCCACACACAGAATGTGGCTGGATGAATAGACACAAGACTTTAACTTGCTTCATTTGTCCTCTGCTTTAGCTATACAGATAGTCCTCGACTTACATTTTGTTTAGTGACCGTTCAAGTTACAATGGCATGAAAAAAGTGACTTGTGACCATTTTTCACACTTACGACCATTGCAGTATCCCCATGGTCATGTGATCAAAATTTGTAGGCATGCCAACTGGTTCATATTTATGACCGTTGCAGTGTCCCGGGGTCATGTGCACAGCATTTGTGACCATCTGACAAGCTAACTCAATGCGGAAACCAGATTCACTTAATAATCACGCTACTAATTTAACAATTGCAATGATTAACTGAACAAGTATGGCTAGAAAGGACATAAAATAGGGCAAAAATCATTTAACAAATGTTTCACTTAACAACATAAATTTTGGGCTCAGTTGTGGTCGTAAGTCGAGGGCTACCTGTATTGAAAAATGTGTGACCAATTTCATAAATAAATTAAACATATTTGTTCAGACAATACAGATACCAAAATTGAAGACACAAGAGATTTGTCCAGAAGACATTAGCTACTAGATCAGGCATGTCAAGCTTAAGGCCCGCATGCCAGATCCGACCTGCAGGGTGCTTAGATCTGGCCCGTGGGGTTGCCCTGGAAACAGCAAAGGACCGGCCTACTTTGCCTCTGCCAGACCTCCTGGGCTCCATTTTTTCTGGCAGAGGGCTGCAGGATATCGTGCTGGCCACACCTATCCTGACCACGCCCACACCAGCCACACCCGCTCATCCTCCTGAGGTCAAACACAACCCTGATGCGGCCCTAAATGAAATTGAGTTTGACACTCCTGTACTAAATCATAGTAAGCTTTTGAAATCCCAGCTAAACCCAATGTTGCAACCACTGCAACACCCACAAGCAGGATAGGGTTCCCATCCAACATTATAGATTTATGAACATAGAATGATACTTCAAACTTTGTTGGTCTGTCCATCTGTTTCAGCTTTGTCAGCTGTATTGCTGAGCAGTATGATGGTTAAGATAAGGAATGTTAAAGAAACTGAAGGCTTTACTTTAGTGCCTCAATAACAGCTTTGACTACTAATTGCAAGAAGGTGAAAAATCAATTTGTAACAGACAACAGTAATGTCAATTTTGTTGTACAAAGGATGAAACAATTGACCATTTGATCAGTAGCTGCAGCAACATGTCACAAACCGAATAGAAGCATTGCCAGAATTATCCATTGGAAATGTTGCCAGAGGCTTGGATTTAAATGCAGTAAAAACTACTGGGACAATCAAGTTGAGAAGGATTTGGAAAATGAGTAGATTAAGATTTTATGGGACTTTAAAATCCAAACAGATAGGCTTCTTGTTAAAAATGTGCCTGATATAGCAGTTATTGAAAAGAAGGAAGTCTTTTAATGTTGCCTTATTCTATTCCAGATGATGCTAGAGAGAAAACAGCTGGAAAAAATTACAAAATATCAGGAATTGCAGCTTGAAATTGAACTCTTTGGAAAAAGAAATCCATTGTTATATCAATTGTGATTGGAGCTCTTGGAGCAATACCTAAAGAACTTCCTTGATATCTGGAAATTTGAATTTATCAGATTTGAACATTTTAATTTTACAAAAATAAAAAAATCCTACTTGGAACTGCCTATATTCTTAGATGTTATCTTAATAATTGATAGGTCTTTGGTTGGGACTTAGATTATTAAGTTTCTATCTTTCTCTGAGTGTGACTCTAATCGTAGAGTCTAGTTACCCATATCGTAAAATACAATGAATGAATGAATGAATGAATGAATGAGTGAATAAATAAATAAATAAATAAATAAATAAATAAATAAATAAATAAATATCTGAAATGTAATGAATTATATTTATGAGGAAGAGGTGGAACAGGGTCACTTTTTAACGTTCTTTTTTGTGTTCTTATTTGTAGATTATATTTTGCATTTATCCCAATAAATGTGATTATTTCCTGCCAATCAAGAGTAGAATCAGAAAAATAAGACTCTTAAGCATATATTCTCTCTGCTTATTTGGGAATGGTGGTTTTCAAGAATCTATATATTGAGATCTCCTTCAACACCAACTTTACTCAATACCTCTAGGAATTGGATAAACTTGGGATGGTTTACAATTGCAGTTCATTTGGGTTCATAATCATAGGCACACTATACATTGAATATAGTCTGAAAATATTGCCTTTACCTGAGAGCTCATCTCTTGGCTTTTCTTGTTTGAAATCTACTTCATATTCTCTATAGACAATTTTTTTAAATGAAAGATCTGACTCTGATAATCTGAAACCATACAAAATAATTTAATAAAATAATATATTCCAACTCTTTGGCTGAAAATTCACTATGCAAGTTAAGTACATTCCCATACATTATCAATGTCTCTATAATTCCCTTGACCCTATGCAGTGAATGAACAAGAAATATTGTAAAGGAGCTTTTCACTGACAAGAGGAAATACTTGGGGAGAAAGGAAATGTAAATATCTGGACTTTCAATAATACTGTGATATTAATCTACATCATGCCATCCACTTACACATTATCTCTAAACACTAGTTTGCATTCTGGCAACACTTTATACCTTAATGAAACTAGCTGATGGAATGTCCTATTAATCATCTATATATAGAAGTCAACCCACTGATTGATAAAACTCATTTATTACAGCTGTTGAAACCAGAAATATTATATAGAAACTATCACATCTGGAAATCGTATCAAGGTACACAAGAATTTTTGGGTCAGTCATATAGATACATAGGAGAAAAGAAAGAGGGCAGAATCGATGCTAAGTAAAAATGAAATGGAGCCATCGGTGAAAATAGTAGGAATGAAAAAAAATATTCAAAACTTTAACACAAGAAGTGGAATATTGAAATTTAACGTGCAGCATAACATCAACAAAACTGCGAGGATAGAATGCCAGTGAGAAGATTATAGTAGGCTAGATAAGTGGTGAGAGTATCAGATAAGGAGCTATTGCAAAGCATGTAGAGATTAAAGGGCAAAGAGTAGAGAGAGGCTGTTAAGCAAATGAAAAAATTTGGCAATGGTTATAGAAAGAAGGATAAAGCAAACCAAAATGTATCTCCTAAATCAAATGGTAAAGCTTTTCCTGAGCTGTGCTTATCATTGTTCATTTAAAATGCTTCCCCTTCTACAGTTGTTGAATTATATATACAAAGTGGTGCACAGAGATAATAAAAACATACATTGGAAATCATAGAACCGAATGTCACTGAAAAAACAAGGAGTAGCCAAGCCTAGTTACATTTTAACAATTCCAGTTGAAAGTAAGCATTAGGACGCAAGCTTGAATGCTCTCCTTAATAGAATAGAAGCCAGTGGAAAATATGAATTATGAAGGGAAATGCTAAGCAATGCCTCTCAGTCAAAGCAATGTGGTAGTCATAGCATACCCTCTCTTGAAATGAATCCAAAGCCATCTAATCAATTATCTCTTCTTTATTTACTGGTTGTGTTCACAAAACACTTTATTTGCTTAATTATAGATTATTAAATAAGCACCACAGTGGACTTTCCACTTGGCTTTCCAACCACACAAGTTGAGTTCCCTAAGCTTCGCACTACATTGGTCACTAAACAAATCTTCTGAATGTTTTCCCCATTACATTCCTTATCCTGCCCCCTATTTATTGTTACCTGGATAGTCCCTCAGGTTGGAGGTTGTAATTCCAGTCTTCCATCTGAGCAGCTATACGGTACTCCTTGAGCTGAGCTGCATTCACTTGGTAATACTTCAGCCCTGACCAACCCAGGAACACCAGTAGAAGACATTTGGGGACAGGGCTCACACTGTATTTTCCCATTGATGCTAATGTGCTGAAAGACACACGGAAGTCAGTTCTTCCTGCAGCAACTTGCCACTTCCCCAGAGAAACGTATTATGTGGCTGTTGATGCAAGGGACAGTGGCTTCAGTGACGCTGTGCTCTTTTCCTCCTCCCACAACCGAGATAAGCAACTTCTGATTTTGTTTGGTGTCTTGACTCCTTCTCTGCTGAGACAGGCTGAACAATGTTAGGGAAAAGCAGGTGATCTGTTTGGACTGTTCCCCATGTGGACAGAAAAAGATCAGGAGCAGGGACAAAGCTAAAGCTTGTTAGGATGAATACCTGAAAACTTAAAAGACCAGGACAGCACATCATTCAGGAATGTGAGGACCCAATAAAGGAAAGATCTGGCAATTTCTGCTAATTTGGAGACAGGAGGTGATATCCCCAGAAGCCTAAAATCTAAAAGATATTTTATTGCACCAAGTATATTTTCATCTCACCCTTCTCCTCCTCCTCCTCCTCCTCCTCCTCCTCATTAATATTCTGCCTTTATTTTGTAAAAGTAGCATACCTGATGCTTTTTTCTCCTATGACGGTCCCAGTGTCCAGGGATCATGTGATCCTTTTGCGACCTTCTGACAAGCAAAGTCAATGGAGAAAGCCGGATTCACGTAACATCTGGGTTACTAACTTAACCATTGCAGTGAATCTCTTAATAGTGTCAAGAAAGATCATAAAACGGGGCAAAACTCACTCAACTGCCTTGCAGTGGAAATTTTGGGCTCAGTTGTGGTCGTAAGTCGAGAACTACCTGTACTAGAGTTACTACTTTAGTGGCGCAATATGTGATGGTGACAACTATACTGTGCATGAGGTCATTCCCTTGACAGCAGAAGTGATAAAAGAGGAAGTAAAAAAGAAGATGACCAGGCCATTTAAATAATATGGGCATTTTGAAGTTTATATGTGACTTTTTTTGTGTGTGGCGTTAGGTGCATCATGGATATGTCAATCATTGTAAGTTGCAATGCATCAGAATGAAACTGGTGGCTTACAGATTTGATAAATATTTACAGTAATTCCCCTGGACATCGATGTTTCTAAACCATATCATATGATTTATGGCAATATAGGCTTTCAAGAAGAGATTGCCATTTTGCCATTCATCAGAGATGCCATTTCTGCCATTCATCAGAAATGGTATAGGACAGTGATGGCTAACCTTTTTGCCATTGCGTGCCAAAAGTGGGTGGAGAGTGGTGGGGTCACATGCACGTGTGCCCACATCCATAATTCTATGCACCCCACCCCTCTGTGCTCCCCCAGCTTTTGGCACGTGATGGCAAGGTGGGCCCAGTAGGCCTGTTTTTTGCTCTCCCCAGGCTCCAGAGACTTTCTAGGAGCCTGGGGAGGGCAAAAACAGCCTTCCCCACCCCTCTAGAGGCCCTCCGGAAGCAGAAACTGTGCTTCCCAGAAGGCCCAAAAATCAGCTGGCTGGCCACACGTGTGCTGGAGCTGAGTTCGTGTGCCTACCGATATGGCTTGGCGTGCCACCTGTGCCATAGGTTCGCCATCATGGGTGTAGGGTTTCTTGCTTGGGGCAAGGAGTTGGACTAGATGACCTACAAGGTCCCTTCCAACTCTGTTAATGTAATCCTGTTTGCAAAGTGTTCTGAGCAACTGCTTAAAATATTATACAGCTTTGTGAAACTGATTTAAGGAAGAATTTAGTGTCATCTTTCAATCAACCTGGTAAATTCAGAGACAACACATCTTCATATAATTTGTTGGGTTTGACCTTTAAATCCTACCTGCCATGGAGCAGGTTACATATGGTACCATCTTCTCTCCCATTACATCAACCTGTCCCCTCCTGATCAGGCAGAGAAAGTATGTTATAGACTGTCAGTTAAAGAATTTCAACTGGCAGAGTTCACAAAAAGAGCCTTCTCTGCCAACACTACTGCTCTTTTAGGTTATCCCCCCCTCCCCGAAGTGACATAGATTTCCACTGTCCACAGGCCTTTGAAGACCTGGTTCTGCCAATGCACAGGACTCGCAGAGGAACAAGCAATCTTGAGATTGGGTGCTTTGAAGGCCCTCACCCCATTTTTAAAAACATAATCCTAATTTTAATTATTCTTACCATGTTTTAGCTCCCTTTTACTGAAATATAGTTTTCCTATGGTTTTTGTTTTTAATTGTACCCTGTACAATTAAAAACAGAGTTGCTCTGTGAGATGGGTAGTCTTTAAATTTGATAAATAAATTAAATTAATAACTAATCTATGACTTATTTATAACTGCAAGGTAATTCAATGTTTTAACCATTCATTTATCATCAGAGTTGAAAATTATGGCTTCTCTAACTTTGGTTACCTATGAATATATATTCTATTAACGTAATCATCAAGTTTACTTCACTGAATAATGAACCTACTCATAGAAAAGGACAATTATATGATGCTTTCTAAGGTGTTCAGAAACCAGTTCAAACCATGTTCTTGGGCACATCACGTTCTATGCAAAGAAAATTTTAACTTTATTTTCTCTTCTCCACCCCCATTTTAACAAACAGAAAAGTTAATGTTTACCAGTAGCAAATAATCCAGATATTTGGGGAGTATATAAATAGAGAAAGCCAACACAATAAATTGGCTCAAATAATCTATACAAAAACCAATCACTTCTATAATTTTCATGCACAAATATTATCAAAAGACTGGACCTCCTAGATATTGGAGGTAATTGTAATTGGCAAATTGAACACAGTCCCTATATATCCTTAATTAATGCATTTCCCAGGAAAGAGAATGGGAAAAGGAGTCATTTGTTACTACTCTCATTAAACCATTTGAAGCTTTTGACTCCTGATTCAATCATATAGAGATCTACTGGATGATCCCAGTTTAATTCCTACCTTCCCCTTTTTACAACAAAAATGTGTACTATTATTAATATTTTCAAAATTCTAAATAAACTAGAAAAAGAAATTATAATATTTGTTATTTTTTTATTTACTTTTCATATTTTTGAACTACCCATCTCCCTCAGAGAAGAACACTGGGACTCTGTATAAATTGTATAAAAGTGTGCATAGATTAAAACTGCTCGATTATAAACTTAGATTATCAGATTTAATTACTGAAATAATTATTTCAATTATATAATTAATGAATATTTTACAGAAATATATTACAACTTATATAATTATGTTTTTATTATTCTTTGCATTATGTAAAAGAAAAGCACAATTCTATAGCAAGAGCACAGGAATGAAAAAAGTGATTTATTGTTTTTACACATAAAGATCTTTATTAAAAAGTAAGGCTGATAGAGGAATTTTATTTTGATGAGAGTGCCATATTACAGAAGTTGCACACAATGGTGGATCAACAAGTCATTCACATTGGGTTATTCTATTTAAAAATTAGAACCATATTTATTTCCATAAACTTTATTTCCAGTAATTACATTGTAAAGTGTCTTGTATAATCATATTCTATTGTTGGAATGACAGCTTGTACAAATTTCAAAAAAATCAGAAGGTACCTGAAATTTAATTAAGGAAAATAAACCTAGTACAGTACTAGTTTCACATTCTCTCCTTTGAAATGAAAGAGAATAAAGCTAAAAAGACACTTTCCTTCTTCCAAAATCAAACACCAGTTTATCTCTCCTTATCTGGATCTTTCCCAGAATTCAGTCTGATATAATGGTTTAATGACTAATACACTATGTAGCACGTCTTAGTCTGCAGATAATCCTACTTAACAATTAGTTTTTGTTACAGTCATTGCTACTACAGAAGACATGAAGAATTTTCTGACCATCACAAATATTCTTTTGAGTCTTCTGTTCCATGCCTTCCATTGTTTTTGCTAATGCTACTTTTTAAAAAAAGCATGCATTAATGTTCTTGTCAACAGATACAAGTGGTTTTTGTTCCATCATATAATTAGAAGTATGTGAAAAACAATCTTACTTCTTCTAAAGTTACCTCCACCTTCATTTACTTCTAGCCTTTTGAGTGAAACAATATATCTAAAATTTGAAAAAGTTATTGAAAAGAGTTCAAGATTTAGAAACGTGGAGTAAACTACAACTATCGTTCCTGGAAAAGACTGCATCGATTAAAATGAATTCTTGCCCAGAATTCTATATTTGTTTCAAGTAATCCTGATAAGACCAGGGAAAGATTTCTTCAAAGACTTTAACAAAATGATAGCAAATTATATCTGGCAGGGGAAGAAAGCAAGATCAAAATAAAACATCTACAAGATACATGAGAGAGAAGTGGATCAGGACTACCGGATTGGGAAACGTATTGCAAAGCTGCATCACTGATTTGGATTAGGGACTGGATAGAACTCAAAAACAAAAGAATACTGATATTAGAAGGTTTTGATTTACAAAAAGGTTGGCATGCATTTTTGTGGGAGGGAAAAGATAAACAACACAGATACTTCCAACGGCATATTATTAGAGAAGCACTGTTACAAACCTGGCAAGAGATAAAAAAAAGTACACTATGATAAAATTTCAGAATGGCTATCGACCATGGAAGCACAGATTTACCCCAACGCTATGGACATGGATAAAATGAAAACCTATAATGATTTGTTAAACAACAAAGGGGAACTAAGATCAAGACAAGAACTGAAAGAACAGGGTACAGACATTGGTGGCGATATCTACAAATAAAAACTAGACATAAAACAGATTCGGTGCAATTTGGATTCCAAAAAGAGCCATATGAAATAGATAAAATTTTACAAGGGACAGATGATAAATTGATAACCAAAACTTATAAATATTTATTAAGATATAAATTAGAAGAAGTGGTTAAAGAAAATATGATAATTTGGGCGAAGAATTTCGGATATAGCATTGAACTGGAAAAACGGGGAAAACTATGGAATGTAAATTATAAACTAACAATGTCTGTACTCTACAAAGAGAACATGTACAAAATGTTCTACAGGTAGCATCTCCCTCCTGCCCGCCTGTCAAGAATGTTTCCGAATGCTTCCCCATTATGCTGGAAATGCAAACTACAAAAAGGATCATATGTGGTAGCCCTGCCAGAAAGCAAAACAGTTTTTACAGACAATCAGGATACAATAGAGGAAATCATAGAAACAAGGCCAGAAACCTTTTTATTAGGAATAATCACAGGACACTACAAAAAAGAAATAAAATACCTAATTATCCATATATTAATGGCAGCACGGATAGTTTTTGCCCAGAATTGGAAATATGAGGATATACCAACAGAAGACAAAATAATCAGTAAAATTATGGAATGTGCAGAAATGGAAAAACTTACAAAAGAAATACAAGAAAAAGAAGAAATGGATTATTATTTAGTATGGCAGAAATGGTATAACTGGTTGGAAAAGAAGAAAGGAAAACAAGAATAGGGATACAAATGAGAGGTCTATAGAAACTATAGGAAAAAATTAAGTATCAATTGAAGAACATAGTAAATTAAATAAGTAGACTAAGAAAAGCTGAAGAGACATTTTATTTTATATATGTGTGTGTGTGTGTGTGTGTGTGTGTATGTATATATATATATATATATATATATATATATATATATATATATATATATATATATAAAAACATAGACTACCGATGCGACAAGTTTAAAAAGGAGTCGTAAAGACTTGATTTATGTCTATTTGTTTTGTATGTTTTACTGTTTTTTATATGTCTGTTTGTACTTTTTAACCAATAAAAAATTTATTAAAAAAAGAAAAGAAAAGAAAAGAGTTCAAGTCCCACCTTAGCCATGAAAGCTGGCTGGGTGACCTTGGGCCAATCACTCACATCCAGTCCAACTCACCTCACAAGATTGTTATGGGAAAATAAGGAGGAAGCTGTGTTTGATATGTTCACCACCTTGAGTTATTTGTAAAAATAATAAAGGTGGGATAGAAATAAATAAAAATAAAAGACAGCAGTAGATAAATAGAATAGTTAGAAATGTATGCCTTTATCTGTCTAAATAAAAAATAATTTGTTACTGAGCCCTTTAAATTATTCTGATGGAAAAAAAGTTTGCTTGTAAAAAGGATACATATGAACACCAAGTTCACCTCCACCTTCTGCCACAGTCTCGATTATTTTCTTCATCACTTCTGCATGCCTGAGAAAGTGAAAGTGAAAGCATGTTCCATTCACCTAGTTTTTAAAAAGCATTATTTCAGGTATACCAATTCCCTCAAGTTACTCTTTTAATTACCAATTGCAGCAAACCGTCATCAGATTGCCATAGGAGATGAATAGGAGATCAAACCGTATCACCAGTTTTGGTAAAACATTCATATACTATACTATGCCTTCTATTAATTGTGATACTTCAGACATAATAAACAAACATCTTCAGCATGCATAATGGATAGGAGTTATTATTTAAGAATTAGTTTTTAATTTCAAGATTTGGTATTCGACCTTGCTCCCGTCCCTGCACTTTTACTTTTCCTACTATATTTTTTAGATTAAGGCTCAACAAAGCAATCGTCTTTTTAAAAATTATTTCCTCAATCTGTTTCTCAGAAAACCCTGTCATGTATTTCTTGAAACAGGAAACACAGAAGGTCAGCTAAACAGAAACAACAAAACTAATATAACCAGATTGACATACTGCAATCAATAATATTAATGACAACAGTGAAGCTGAAAAGTTACACAACTCTACCCTGCACTTCAATGAACCCAGGGTTTTCCTGAATTAATGAAAAAAATCTAAATGAATTATATAGAAAGGATCCAAACTGCTGGAATTTCAAAATACCAGCTTTGACTTCAAATCCTGCAGATTGCACCACTTCACTGATGATCCAAGAACAATTGACAGGAAGCGTTCTACGGAAACGATTGGCACACTTTTTAGACTAATGTTCTGCAAAAGGAGCAAAGGACTTCTACAAAATGTAGAATAAGACTATACTGAGCAAGCTTTTTAAATTTTCTCTCTGGTGTTACTGCTAATTTCCCTCAGCTTTTTTTTTTGCTACATTTGAGTGCAACATGTCTACAATATTTTCGCATGGCCTTTGCTTCTATTTCTACAAAATCATGAGCAGTAATTACCTATAGGTCAATCCTTTAAAAAAAATCAGTACAGACTGAAAAAAAAAGCCATGGCAAATCAGAATAAAGCATATTTATCTAGCATTTAGTTCTAAATGGCAAAGGTGCTGAGACAAATTCTAAATTAGAAGAGCAATAATATTATTCTGCATCTCTGAATGCATTGCTTGTTTTTAATTAATTCTATTGTGCTTTTGGTTTGATTCTAAAATGAAAAAGCAAGATAACTTTCTTCCTCTTTTATTCCTTATTTTTAAAATATAAATAGCAAAATTGGACCAATGTTGAAATACTTAGGTTGCAATTTTACACAGACCCAAGCCATTTTTCATTTCTTTCTCCCCTTGAGAATGCACAGATGCAATCTCTATGCACTGATCCTATATAACAGGTAGAGAACTTACAGTTATTTAGCACGGTCATATAAAATCTGGAGGATCTCTGGTTCAAAATAAGCTGTTTGCATAAAGTTATTTTCTATCACAATAGAGTTCAGAATTTCCATCATAAATTGTTGTGGTCATTAAGCGGGTCATTACTTAACCTAACTCAATTTTACAACCACTTTTGCAAGTCACAAATGAGTCACTGCAATCAAGTGATCACATGGTGAGTAAGCAAATCATATGGTCTTTTAAGTAAATCCATTCCCCTCAATGGACTTTTCCAGAAACCAGCAAAAAAAAAAATAAAATAACACAAAGCTATGGAATATTGCAAACGTCAATAATTCAGGAGCCTGAGTGGCGTAAGAGGCTAATGCCTCCTACTAAGGCAGCATTTAACATCCAGCTGCCTGCAATTACTGCGAGTTCAATCCTAGCCAAGGTCAAGGTTGACTCAGCCTTCCATCCTTTCTAAGGTGGGTAAATTGAGGACCCAGTTTGTGGGAGCAATAAGCTGACTTTGTATAAATATACAAAAGTATGAAGGCTATTGCTTAACACATTGTAAGACGCCGTGAGTCTCCGGAGAAGGGCGGCATATAAATCAAATTAAAAATAATAATAATAATAATTGCAGGCTGGTTGACAGGCACCTGAAGTGTGATTATGTGACCATAGAGTGTGTGTATGTGCAGCAGTCATAACTTTGAGGACAGGTGCTAAGTAATTTTGTGTGTGTGTGTGTGTGTGTGTGTGTGTGTGTAAGTGTTTAAACTTTGAATAGTTGTTAAGCGACTGATAATTATGTGAGGACTATCTATAAAGTTGACAAACAGCTTCTGTTGCTAAAAGATACTCAAACAGAGAAAAGATACCAGCCTAGAAAATGAGCATATCTTTGTTTATGTTAGCTATTTCTTTAAAAGCAAGGATTGGAAAAAAAAATACCTGCATGGATGAACTGAACACATTGGAGGTGGAGGAAGATGGGGGTGATTTTCAATTGTCACGGTCTTTTTGACATGATCTTGACTAATATCTTCATACATACTGTCTACATTTAAAGGCTGCCGTTGCTAAAAAGAAAAGGACATAACTGAAATTCCTCTTTAAATTTACACAGAAACATAAAACTAGTAAAACTGAACAACTGTTTGTAAGAATGGAAATACTGACTGCTAAAATTTCAAGCTCAGCACAGAAAGGAGAATGAAGAGCATAGAATCTCTGGAACCTATTTAATTTTCTCAAGTTCACTTTGCCCTTTCCTGTGATTCAACATAATTATGTAAACTTTATGTAATTTATGATTGTTGAAAAATTTAGATTTTCTTGATGCAGCGTTTTGGTTACTTTTAGAGATGTGTAAAATGTTTCAATTCAAACCACATCAAACATGACAGGTCCTGACTTTTTTTTTCCTAATCCTGTAGAAGTATTTTCAACTGGAACGTATGGTTTGCATTCAAACTGAGCTGCTTCAAGGCCAAAACATCCTGCAAAGCTTGAAAACAGTCCATCGACAAACATGCAACAGCAGTTTGCAATATTTCTCAGTCAAGATGGTTTGAAATATTTTGCATACTTTTCTGATCATAGATTTTTTTATAAAAATAAAATTTGCTTTTTAAATAAAAATTAGGGATGTGCAAAAGTTGCCGATTCAGGAACAGACTGTTCCAGAGAACTCAAGAATGTTCTATAATGCCATTCCAGGTTTGATGTGATAATTCCTAGATCCAAATTGGAAGCAATATAGAATGAAACAAAGCTCTTCTGGAGCTGGACTACTCATGTCTCACCTTCATCTACTTCTTAGTTTGAGGGATTCTGTTTTGGAAACTGCCAAGTTACCTCATGGAAAGCATGGCTCAGAAAGGGAACAGGACATCTCAAGTTCATGATAACAAGAAGGGGAGTAATGAATCTCTGTAAATAGGGCTCATTACTAGCTTTTTGAAAGCTATTTAGTGATTTGGGATCTTTTCAAGCTGAAAACTTTGAGACACTTTCAAAAATCAACAGTCTTGATTTGTGAAATGTTATGCGCTATCTGCAGAATCAATATAAAAAGGTCCAAAATGATAATGTAAGAAACAAAAAAAGTTTGTGATATAACAGGCTAAAAGCATCTTGGCTGAAATATGTCCTTCTAGGATCCCACCAGGTCAAGATATTCAAGTCTCTGCTTCATCCATTGCAGCAGAGGATACACAAATCCTTGCACATCAACTTTTCCAACCTCTCCTTAACATATGAATGAGCTATATGGGAAGAGAGTGCTTATTACAACTGCAGCTTCCATTCCCATATATATATGAAGGTATAACTGAGCATAGTTATTATTCCAGTAATATATTTAAAGTAATAAGCAGAGGCTATTCTGAAAAAAGGAGAAAAATAGTTTTATTTCCAGGTAATAAAAATCAGGGAGAAAAGAACACTACTATTTCCCCATATTTGGATATTGATAATCCTTGGTGATTTACCCAAGGGCTATTATTATACAGGTAGTCCTCCACACACTACCATAATGGAGCCTATCCATTACAGTCATATTTTGCAAGCTGTAAAATGACTCAGTCACATGGCCATATGGGTTTTACTTTTTTTTGTGGCTGTCATTAAGATAACGCCATGGTTAAGAAAATGCCAAGGTCATTAAGTAAATCAATGGTTCACTATGGATGCAGTTTATGCCAAAATCCAGAAGTACTGGTCACATGGTCATGTGACCACAGGACATTGCAAATGACTATAAATGCAGTTGTGTTGCTGAATGCCCAAAGTTTCATCATATGATCACAGAGGAGGCCTGACTGTTGGAACTTTGAATTCAGGTCATAAGCTCCCTTTTTCAGCTTGGTTGTAAGTTGAGGACTATAACTGTATCTGTAACCAATTGTGAATTTGTTTCATTACTGGATATCTACATTTCCAAATAAGGAGGAAAATTACCTCATCATAGCCAAATAACCAAAGCCTGGGTGTTTGGTAGTATTTGTCATATGTAATATAAAGGTCGTAAGTCCTAGTTTGTAGAATAGCTTCTTCTCCACCTCCAACATCAGTTTTAGTTTTGGCAGCTTCCACTATTTTTCTGGTGTCTAATGTTGCCTGTTGAAGATTTTAAAAAAACAATGATTCAATTTCCGTGTCTATTGCTGTCAAATGATACTGCAGAAATATCACATTACTTTATTTCTATTTAACCTTAATGTCACTTTAAAGAATAGTCTGTTGAACTCCAAAGAAGTTTTACTAAAAAAACAGATCACACTTACATCATCTGTCTCCAACAGTCCACTCTCCTCATATTCTGAAAGGACAACATTAAAAAAAACCACATCAGTATTTTGGTTAACCTATCCCAGGACAGGGAGCAATGTTTAAAAACAAATCCCTTGGAATTAAACAAATATCGTTATATCTACATGTATGAGAGGCACAATTCATATAAAGAACTTATTGTAATCTGTTTCCTCCCAGATGCTACACTGGAACATTTTTGGTCAGAAGTAGGAAGAAACCGGAAAAGATCCAGAGAGAAAAAGACACAATCACAACAATGCCTGAGACCACAGGTGAGAAAGGCAAGGAAGTGAGGATTTTTACATTGCTTCTCATGAGAATTTCAGAACAAAACAAAATAGGAAATGATTGTTCATGCTATGTCTCTTTGATTACTCCCATTTATTAAAAAAAGAAAAACCTTGTTCTACATTATACAGACAGACTTGCATTAATGGCAGGTATACACATATATCTTCATTCATTTAATGATTGCAATCTTTTAATGGAATATCCTTATTTGCCAACACCTTTCTCTTGTCTAGAATAAATTTGTCACTTAATTTGCCTCATTGATGAGTATGTCACCAACTTGTTTACTTCCAGATTGTTTAAGTTCTCTCTCTTCCCCACTTTTCTGACTTGCATATTTAAAGAGAAGACATGTTTCTTAAAAAGGAAGTGTTGAGAAAAATGGATTAAAACATGCCCCATTATAGAATATTGAAAGAAAGCAACAATAGCAAAACAAAGTTTGGTTTTCATTTGTTTAATATGATGCAATATGTCTGCCTTCAAATATCATACTAAATGTACCTTCCATATCAGCTGCTTCTTCTTCATCATCATCATCATCTTCACAAGAAACTAAGCGTTCCGATAACTTTGTATTGTCCTTAAAGGGCATGAGGGGAAAAAAGCACTTTCAATGATCAACCAATTCCCAGGCCAAACTGTCCATATGGTGAATTCAAGTTATGCTACCAATGAAAAAATTCAACCCTAATAATGTTACCTTAATGTGGATTTTTAAAATCATTTTATTAGATATGCCATATTGAGCATATGAAATAGATATAATCCCAGGTTGTGTCTGAAAACATCCTTATGCTATCCATTTAAGAAGCTATAGTGGATACCATAAAGGTGTTTTCAGACACAACCTGGGATTTTCTATGACAGATAAATGGCAGATAAATAGTTGACATATTACTTCCTATTGAAAAATCATCAAGGGGAATCTAAAATCAAATCAAAAGAACTATTCATGTAGCCCATGTAGTTATCTCAGATTTAAAATGGATGAAAAGTCTTACAGTATGGAGCAAAGTAAATTGGAATTTTAAATACAATTGTGTACTGATGATGAACATGTAATTGTTAAAATGTATAAATGTTTGTTGAAATTTGAAACAGAAGATAGAGAACATATGACAAATTGAGCTAAGAATTTTGGTTATATAGGGATCAATAGGAAAATGTGTGGTTAAAAGACTGAAATTTACATTGTATTACTATCTCAAAGATAAGTTTTATAAAACAATGTATTGTTGGTACATATTACCAGAAAAATTGCCTAGAATGCATAAAGGCACTTCAAATGTATGTTGGAAATGTGAACAACATGAAGAGACATTTTACCATGCTTGGTGAACAAAAAGCTAAAAAAAAATGGATCAAAATACATAAATTGAAACAGAGATTTTAAATATCAATATTCAATTAAAACCAGAATTTTTCCTTTTAGGATTGATAGATAAATAGAAAAAAAGCTATGGAAGATTATGTCAGTACAAAAATAGTGAGATTACAGTATGCAGAAATAGAAAGATTTGACACTACCCAATTTGGAGCAATAGTTGGTAAATTTGACATATTTTGCTGAAATGGATGAATTGACTTCTTTGTTTACAGAAAAGACTTTATCTACATTTATTGGTGACTTAAAGCCTCATGCACTTTGTGCATAAAAATAAAAAAGACTTGTGACTTATGGTTTTGATGATTAGACAGGATCATTATAGAATAAGAGAATATGATGTAATCTTAGAGAGGTCAAATTATATTTGTATTTCTATGAAGAATATTGGAAATTACTTCTTTATACTTTTTTCTTTTCTATCTTTAACTTTTTCTTCTCACATTTTTTGCTTTTTCTTTAATTTTCTTTTATCACCTTTAAAAGTGTTAATTATCCACATACTGTGTATGTATGTATAAAAGAGAAAGTACAATGCTGAAATAAATTTACTCTAGTATCAGGAACAAGGGTAAAAATGTTCTTACTATATAACTAGTCATCTGCAAAAATAATTAATCCAGTAATTTAGTTAAATTATGTTTGCTTTAAAAATGCCTTTTTATGAAGAGGGGTTATTTCAGGAATTATGCTATATGAAAACCTCTCTGAATCAGTTAAGTAAATCAGTTAATACCTTATTTTCCATTGTGATCTCCTTAATGGCTTCTGTTACTCCTGTAATACCTGTTGGAAATATGAATAGAGTCAGGAGTATAGTATTTGTAATTCTGTAAATACTTATCACTTTACAAACCAACCAATTTAATAGCAAACTTGACTCTGAATTTTCGAAGTTAATATACATATTTAAGAATTCAGTGAAGAATGCCAAAATGAAAATGTTTTCCATAGTTGCACACCTATACACTTTGGAGCACTTTAAAGTTCATGAGAGTCGTGGTCACAATGTCAATATAATATAAGCTCAACATATAAAAGAAATGCCTAAGAAAAAAAATCAAAATTACCTGCATTATGAAATGTGTCCACCCATCCTCCATCTCCATCATCCTCTTCTATAATAGCTTCCAGCTCATCTGAATACTCCATCTGTTTACATCGCTTGTAGCATGGCACTGCATAAAAAGTATCTTGTGTTCATTCATAGAATAGGAAACAAAATTCTACAACATTTTAGGACTGGGCTTTACGTGCAACAGCCCATGAAATACATTTATTATTGATAAATGTATTTCATGTAGGTTAATACAGGCAGTTCCTGGGTTACAATCCTAATTGGATTGGAATTTCTGTCACTAAGTGAAATGGTCATCAAACATCATGTGACCATGCCACTTAAAAGCAGCAGTGGACCATCTTCTGAAAAGGCTGTCCCTGAATTATGGAGTCTTAGACAACTATCATCAGGTTTCCAATATTCCCTTGCTAGGCTGTTGGTTGAGACAGTGGTGGCAGACCAACTTCACAGCATCCTAGATGAAATGGATTACTGTATACGGATCTTCTTCAAATGTGGTCAGTCAAGGTTTTGAAGAGTTTAAAAAAAAGGTATTTAATTGAATATTCTGCCTTGAGAGCAATAGCATACCTCCATTTCTTCTAAACCAGCCAAATAAACCAAAAGCAAAGTATTGTGTAATGATGTTCAAAATATACTAATACTGTGCTACCCAGAATTATGCAGTTATAAGAAATATTTGTTGAGAAAACAGGATATAAAAGCAAAAACCCAGACATACCATTTTTAGTAACCAAAAACTGCTTATCTGTTGGCAGGTAAGCCTTTACTTTTAATTCTTCTCCAGCAGCCCTTAAAATGCAAACACAAACAATAATAATAGCAACAAAACAGCAAATTATTTCTTGTTCAAAACCGTTAAATTTCTGCTGAAGTTGATATAAATAAGGGCAAACAGTTTTAAAAAATAGTTTGCTATTTGCCTTGGGAGACGAAAGTGACTTTAACCTTAGAGTCTAACTAACAGACAACTGCAGTTTAATAGTTGTGAATCTCAGTCTGAATTTCTATGTTACACCAATGTTTTTGAAATGTTATTAAATGACAACTACATCTGGAGCATGTATGAAAGGAAACTAAAGCATTATGAATTTGGAGTCAGATTCATAATCCTAAGTAACATAAAGCTATAAAAACATGATAACCACACAGGTAAGGAATCAAAAGCCAAATTTAATTCTACCAAAGAAGAAAATGTATTAGAATTTAGATGATTCCCCCTTTCTGTTAACTCACAACTTACTGTAAGAAATGCATGCATCTTCATATAGTGAACATACCTAAATGCTCTTAAGAAGCAGATTCTGTAGAATTTTACCTACCATTGCCAAGTAGGACAGTGGTGAACTAAATGATCTCCAGCTGCTATGAACTGCCAAAACAAAATAGCAAATGTATATATATTTATATACACTAGTTTTATCAATCTTATTAAGATGAATTGTATTTATGCAGACTAAATGTCAAATCACACACACTTCATTCATTTGTTCAGTTCACAAGCAACAGCTCTTACAGCAATTCCTGAAGATGAACAAATGAAAATAGTTTGTCTGGTTTGTGCTAGTAAGTATAAAATTATCTACCCAGTTTACATACACACTTTTCTTCACAAAATAGTTGCTGGGATATTCACAAAATATCCCAGATTTCTTTAAAGCTCTTGGATATAATTATAATAAATAATGATGGATTATTAATATAATAATAATTAATAGTTAATTAATTAATGCTTTAATAATTATTAAAGCATTAATAAGATCATTGAAATATATTAAAGTTAAAAGATCTAGGAAAATTATACAGACCTCTGTCTGGGCCCTAAGAAATAAAAGATAAAAGGTAAGGTACCTGAAGAGCCTCTCTGGAAGCTGTTGTACCTGAGATAAGAATAAGTCTGGTAGATCATAATTCAATTGGCCTCTACATTCTTAAGAGTCAGTATTTGTTTGAAAAAGTGATCCTTCAGATCAGAAAGGGGTCCCCAACTGTCCATATCCAATATTTATTTCAATGTGTTTCATATTTGGCCAGCCCCCATTTAATCTTCACACGAATAGTCATAAAAAAGTTATAAAACATATTTTACATCTAAATTATGTAAGATTGTGTTGCTCATGTAATAATTCTAATCATTGGGCAGATTTAAATCTTACTTTTCATGAAATAATGGTAACCAGTATAGTGAAGATAATACTACACTTTAGTGATTTCCTCTTTTGATTTCAAACGCATATTTGGGCCTGTGAGAACTAATTTGCGACATCAGACTTAATTATTTGTCCTCAAACCCACTTCCTCAGAGAAAAAAGATTTCCTTACAAACAAGTTTCTTTTTTTTTAAAAAGGAAAACGGAAGGAAGAATTATTTTATTTAGTCTTCCTTCCCAACTGTGCCATACATTTTTTCAGTGTAAAAAGCTGCACACTAATTAACATTTAATAAATCTATTGAAACACATCTTGGGATACTGTAAATTCTTACAAGTACTTAAGTATATTTTGGCCTGATACTATAAAGCTTCCTAACAGGCTTTTGTCTCTTTCCTTTCATACACGTTGTCTAGTAATTCCAAATCGCTGGTAACATTATTTTAAGAAACAGCCCTTAAGCTTTTCACCAATGTAATCCCGAAGGAAGTATGTAGAAGTAAAATCTTTCTTCAGGTAAACCTCAACAATTGTTATTTCATGAAGCTGTAAATAAAGTTGTCATGGAAGCAACAGAAAAATAATTGGCAGCTGTTTTTTCCAATATGGTTTTCCAACTTCGTTTAGCCTACTGTCTTAAAATTTTCCAGAAGTAATCTACACAGGTAAAATTGTAGGCCCATATAAACCACAAGATGTTATCTTCCTATGAATACTACTAAATAATGTAAAACATAAGCAATTCCAAGTACGTTCAATGGGATGTTATTCCGGCAACAGGCCTACATCTACATTAGCTGTAAACCTTAGATCTTAGTAAGATGTCATGATTCTAGACAGCATTAATAGGAAGTAGCAAAACCTGCCACAGGAATTTCATTTTATTGTTTTTTAAGATTTATTTCAACAAATAAGAAAATCATTATATACATACCTCCTCAGGAGTGATAACTCCAGTTTCTTTAAACTTTGATTCCTAAAGAAAAAAAGATATCTGTAAACATTTAAAATCAAAGGCCTTAAGATAATGAAAAGAAAACGATAATGTTTTTAACTTGTACTCATTCTATCTGGCCAAATATTTCCTTAGTTTAACTTTGAAAATGTTCCCAATAACCCTTGTCTACAATAAAAGACATAGAACAAGAGGTTATCCAAGCATACTTGAACCACACAAATCAATTAGCCTTTTTGTCTAAGAATCTAAGCAGATGCCAGCAATCATTGCTTTTCATTCCTTATATAACATTTATATTAATGAAAAATAAATATGACAATTTATGTTTTTTCACAATGAGAGGATGCTACTTTTACATTAAAAATAATAAAACACTTTCCTGACTTTACTACTGTTTTTGCTAACTATCCATATTTCTTGAAATTTTGGATCAGAAGGACAGTATTCATTTCACAAGGTGTTAGAATCATCATTTTTGAACTTTCAAGGCAAAAATATCTGCTCTCCTGTATTGCCACATAATGAATCTCTGAAAAAGCACCATGCCAAGAAAGTGACATTTGATTATAATGATAAGGCAGATAGATAAGAAAAAAGAAAATATAACTAACATTTAGAAAGTACTGATTTTTAAAGAGCCCTGTTGGAAAGTATTTTATTTTTTTTATTTCCTATTACCCAAAAGAACTGTTTCACATTACAAAAGACTTCCTCCCTCTCCCGATTACTTGTATAAGGATTTTCTCTATATTATTCATGTTGTCTTGTATTTTCTGTTATGGATTGCACCAGTAGAGGCTAAACCGATTTCATTGTATACATGATGTACAATGACAAAAAAGACTGTTGTTGTTGTTATTATTATTATTATTACTTGTATTTTTCAAATAATAGTATGGTAGAAGATTCTAGAGATACATTTGATAAAGAAAAAAAATCTATGGACCACATTTGTTGCTGAACTACAATTTTCAACATTTCTCACTGTCGGTCATCTAGGCCAGGAGCTCATGAATTTTAATTCATTAACATCTGGAGGGCACCAAATACCCAATCATGTTTTAGAGCAAGTGATAAACATGAAGTACTTGAGGAATTATATTGAGAACTGCAGTTTGTAAGGGGGGGGGGGGGCAGACTAGTTTGTAAAGAAGTTAAAGGGCAAATTTTTGGCTTTAATGTTTCAAATTTATTTAATTTGTCCCTGAGGCAACCAAAAGAATAACAACATTTATCAACAATACACAGAAGTACAATAAAACATCCAAAGGAAAAGTTAAAAGAAATTATTAAAAATATAATAGAGACGTTCACTATACAGTTATGTTATCTCAGTCATTTTAGCCCTCTCCACTGAAACAATTCCATTTTTAACTATTTCAGAATATCAGGAATGTGGGGGTCATTTCTGATATCCAGAAAGAAACTGTTCAATAGTGTAGGAAGAACTATCCTTCTGGGTTCAGCTCCAAGTGGGGAAAAAGACACTGGAAATATGGAGACTGCTTGGAAAGATGGTTTAATGGTGGACAGGATCACATGGTTCGAATTCCTGAACAGAAAAAGGGGTGAGATACAGAGAGTCCCTGGGTTTTATGCTCTTTCTGGCTTTGAACTTCCTGAGGCCCAGGAAGAGTATCCTGATTGGTTGTCAGACTTCCAGGGGGTGGGGGTCTTAGCTAGCCTTGCTGGCTGATGTAATCTTCCCAGGTGCCATTCGGTGAGTTTCTGTTGCTAGGTGTGTCACATTGTGTTAGTTTCTGTTGCTAGATGGGTTCTATTGTGTTGCAGATGATGGTCCTTTGACAAAGAATTGGGATTTTGCCTCTGGCCCATTAACAAAGGGAGGGGAGGCAGGAAGGTGGGAGCTGCTTTGTCTTTAAAACATGTTTCTCCATTTCTCATCCAGGGAAACATAATATTCTGCCTTCTTAATATTTCTCAAAATATTTCATTCTTCTAGGAAAGGGGTGGGTGCCAACTTCCTACAATAGTGTGAGTATAGCCATCAAAATAAAAATAGCCTGCTTTTCATACTAATTGTGTGTGTGTGTGTGTGTGTGTGTGTGTGTGTATTAAAGATTTCTCCAGAGACACAAATGCCAGGCAGGTTGATTTTGGCTGGAAATATTTTTACCCTTAAGTTCCACCTTACTTTGTTTTTTCCTGTATCTTTATTGTTAAAATATTGAAATATTGTAATTTGTTATCTTAATAAGCCTATTTCTCCCTCCACTTATCTACAAGAATCAAAACATTTTTTAATGTAAAGATCTGTGAATTACTAATATATTCAAAATAATCCCCTTAATTGTATTTATTCCATTGTAATTTTAGTCCATATTTAAAGAAATGTAAGATGAAAGCATAAATATCTTAATAAGGAGTGTGACACAAGAACGAGGAGATAACATTGACGAGCTCACACATTCATGCCATATGCTCACTCCAGAAATATGCATCTTTCCCCACTATTGTATCTTGTGACAAACTCATGTGATGCCAGCAATGTTTTTAGAGGATTCTGAACTAGAGAATGTTCAGATCCTTTATTTTTCAGCAGAAAATGCAAATTTTAATTTTGCCAGTCTATGCATTTGCCTATCTCACTTTTACAGCCATTATTCTTTTTCTTTCTCTTAGATATAACTCTGCCTTATCACTGATCTTTAGACACCAGTTCAGTTTGGAAAAGTAGCAAGACCGTTGCCACTCTTACAAAGGATAATTGAGCAAAGTGGTCTCCCACCTTATTCCTTTCTGTGGGTGAGACAGAAAGAGTGAGAGAAATACTCAGACATAAATAAGTTCCTTTGAGCCACAGAATCCCAGGCTCCTGGACTCCAAGTCTAGTTGGGGGAACTCGTATTCCTCCAAAGTGGCTAAATTAGAATTCCCAGATTTTTTTTTATTTCATTTTTTTAAAAAATTGCCTGAAATTCTGCAAACTGTCCTCCATCAACAGCTGAAGACCACAGATTCACCACCAAGAATTCAAAAAAAGTTTGAATTCTTTTCCCCACTGACAGAAGAAGCATCTTTCCAAATCCTAGCATTCTTCAGCTCCATGCATTATTATTTCTGACCCCTTTCCAGGAGACACGCAAAGGGACGATACTATCGAGGCAAAAAAGTTTGGGAAGAGTGGACCCGACTGTTCCCTTTTTTTCCCCTCCCTTGCAAAAACCTCACATCAAAACTACTGCTGTCCAAGTCTATCGGACCCCAATTCCCACAATCGGCCCAGGGATTATGGGCTCATTTAGTCCAAATCGAAGAGGGCTATCAGGGAATAGATGTGTCACTGCCTGAGGCTCCTCCCCTCCCCATTTTGTGCTCGGTAGGCGGGGCCTCACCTTTAACACAGGAGTGAGGTATTCGGCCACCTCCAGCGCCTTTCCCTTCACCGTGTTGATGACGTTCTGCATGGTGCCTTGCTCTGCAAGGGGGACAGAGAGGGGAAAGCGCCTGTCACCAGCAGCCGACCCGCAAATTCAACTGCGCCGTCGCTCTCCCCTCCTTTAGTCTTTCCTTCCGGGAGCTGAGAGCCACCAAGCGCTCTCCCCCCCCCCTCCCCGCCCACTACCTTCAATGGGATGTGTGTGGGGGGGTGGAAGCAGGGAGTCATGTGAATTCCCTTGACACGTGACCTGCTAGATATCCGCCCCGCCCCTTTTTTCCGCCCGGCGGCAGCCGCAGAACCTGCGCCTGCGTGGAAACAGAGAGCTGAGTTTGTGGGCTGACTCGCGTCACATAGATCTACGTAATTTCTACATAGTTTATTTGGCTTGTGCGTCACACATCCCCAAGGTGGTAAATTCTAGATTGACACATGGGCCCTATTTATAAAGCCGTAAATTACTGCTTCAACGGGTATGAGAACAGCTCTCGGCGGCACTTGCTGCCCCTTTTCGAAAGCATTTCACGTTGATACGTTTCTTAGCTCTATGGATGCCGTTTCATTCGAGTCACTGCGCATGCTTCCCCGCCGGGTGCATCATGGGAGAAGGGAGGCGGCTGGGAAATGCCGGCTCGGCTCCTCAACACTGCGCGTGCGTGCCTGAGCGGCAGGTAGACTAAGGCGAAGAGGGCGATGCCCGGAGAGGATCCGCAACTGCCAGGTAACCGAGCTGTGAGCTTAGGCAGATGGGATCGAGCACTGCTCCTATATGGCACAATTTTTAAAATCCTGCTCTTTTGGGTGGGTGGGTGGGTGGGTGGGGATCACAGCTCCATCAAGAAGGCAAATAGGAGCTCCATCGTTTGATTCTCGCTCACTTGTATGGGCTCCAGTAGTCCTAAATCAGAAAAAGACGGGATTTTTGGCAAACCATTGCTGGCTTCCAGTTGTGTCAGATTTCAGCCTCTATTGCTTCCAGTTGGGGTTGACAGCTGTGCGTCTGGAAGGCAAAAAATTGGTGCAGGATGTTTTACAGTGGCTAAAGCTTGGTTCACACGTGTTAAACAGGTCTTGCTTTGCTTTTGGGGAAGAGCTTATCGGTGCCATAGGCAGAAGGAATAACTGTAACCAAGACAATGGTAAGATAAAAGAAACGTGGTTTCTTGAACTGAAACTTGGTTACAGTTATTCCTTCTGCCTATGGCATTGATAAACTCTTCCCCAAAAGCAAAACAAGACTTGTTCTTGTCATCTGTGATTAATTTATATTTCACTTGGTTTTTGCTGTGCATAGGATAAGTTGTGGGATGTGTAGCTAGCTGCCTTTATTGAATATACCAAATGTATCCGACAACCCACTGTTAGAAATAGTGTGTTAGGTGTGATGGTTTGGTATCTCAATTTGGTATCTCAATATAGCATTTCATTCACAACTATATTTGCAAAGCCCTGTAGTACAAGGATATGCCACGCCTCTTCACTACCATCTTCATGTTGGATCTTAAATCATTAGCTGCTGCTTTTAGATCAGAGATCTTCAAACTTGGCAGCTTTAAGACTTGTGGACTTCAACTCCCAGAATTCTCCCGCATGCAATTCTGGGAGTTGAAGTCCACAAGTCTTAAAGCTGCCAAGTTTGAAAACCTCTGTTTTAGACAGTCTCAAGGAATTTACACCTTGAATATAAATTGGCACTGAGCATGGTATTAATTATAAAAACTTATTGAAATTATACAACATTTAGGTACACATTTAACTAGAATAAGTCTACCTTGTTGCCTTTTGAATCTGTTATAGATAGTGCAGAAGTAGAATAGAATAGGAGAGAGGAAGAGAAAAGAGAAGAGGAGTAGATTAGAGTAGACTAAAGTAGAGTAGACAAAACAAGACAAGACATGACAAGACAGTTGGAAGGGGCCTTGGGGGTCTTCTAGTCCAACCCACTACCCAGGCAGGAAACCCTACACCACTTCAGACAAATGGTTACCCAACATCTTCGTTAAAAAAGTAATTATATTGAAACCCTTGTTTTTAAAGAAGAGATTAATACTTTATTTCAGTTGATTTTTAAGAGTTGCTATGAAGATGTTGAGAGATTGCCATTTGAGCTTGATCTCTATTATATGCTTGGCAATACATACAAGGGACACGTGTATTAACTGAACAGTATGGCTTGCACTTCTCGCTTCTTTAAGAGATCCTGTGCTTAAATGGAAGCAAAAGTGGAAGTTTATGGGGGGGTTTGCACTGACATTTAAAGTAACTTATAGAATAAAAAAAGGCATGCATATTGGCGTCACCAAAGTCACACAAGCTAATACTAACTTTTTTATGAGGTTATAATAACAGAATCTTGCAAGTTTGAATGCACTTCTCCCCTCCCTCCTTCTGTCCCTTTATCTTTGTGAGAACTAAAGAGGATTTTGTGGAAAATGCTTACTCAGATTGCATATCTGGCCTGGATTTAAGTTTCTTTTATCTTACCATTGTCTTGGTTACAATTATTCCTTCTGCCTATTGCATTGATAAACTCTTCCCCAAAAGCAAAAGAAGACCTGTTATTGTCATTCAAGCTATTTAAGGTACAAATAAGATTTTCCAACTCTGTCTGAAAATCCTGGTAGAAAAGTTAGCTTCTCCAAACAATGAATAGTTGAGCAGTTATATCATTTACTTTAGAATGAAACAAGAAAAGAGATATAACTGAAAACATTTTTTTCTTTTTTCTTTTATTTATCTTTTTAAATATTATTTTAGCATATTTAAATACGTTGCATGGTGAAATCAATACTTAATTTTCTTTTTTTAACTAACATTCCTACTCCACTATTGTGGAAGGTGATATCTACGATTGATAATAAATTTCAGGAGAGTACTGAGGTGTGCTCGGTTGCTTCATTTGAAATGTGTTATTCAGTAAAGACTAAATATAAGATGCATCAAGATCAGGGAACGTTTTTATTAATTTTATGTTGCTGGTATATATTTAAATGGTTTATTAAAATAGTACTCAGCTTACCATAAATAAAGGCCACTAAATTTATGTTCAATGCCTCAGAAAAACATGCATTAAACTTGCTTTTATGCAGTTTGTGAAGAATCCAGCACTAAACAGCTTTCTGAGTAGTCTAAAAGTAATAAATGTTATTTTAAAGGACATACCTGATATAGTGTTTTGCTCTGTGGTTCAAAGTGCACTGACAACACAGCAACAGCATGGATTCCAAATGTTGCAGTCAGTCTGCTCGATGGTCCAAGTCAGCCATTTATACACTGCTCCTAGGAGGTACCTTTGTTGCATTGGGGTCAAGTCGTATACTTCTGATGAAATACTCTGTCAATGAAGGTATGTTGGAATACTTATCTCTGTATAGATACTACCAGAATTTGTTGGCATGCTCTTTGCTGATTTGTGACATGAAGTTAAAATAATTAGGTTTTGTAAAGTCTTGATTGCTTTTCATAATTGCTTTTCAATATGAGATTGGTTCCAAGAGCCATTTTAGTAAAGAATATGCCTTTCAGATAGTCAGAAACTCTTTTGTGACATCAAATACAGCATTGAAGCACTTCCTCTAAGCAATCTAGTCAAAAGTGAAAAAGCATACAATACTACACAATTAGGATCAGAACATTAATTTATAGTACAAAGAAGCCTCAATTTTGAATCTCACTCCCTGAAACCCCCTATTTACCAATCAATCAGAATAGAACTGGAAGAGACTTTGGAAGTCATCTAGGCCAACTCCCTGCTCAAGCATGAGACCCTATACCAGTGATGGCTAACCTTTTACATCAACGCGTGCCGATCTGCGTGCTGGAAATGGCACATAAAACCATCTTGCCTTGTTGGCTTTTGCGCACTTGTGAGCGCTGAAACCTGGAAAAGCAGTGTTCCATTGCACATGCACGTGCACGTGCCAGCACACGAACTTCCGGTTTCCAGCATGGAGGCACGCCCAACAAACAGCTGGCTGTCGCCCTTGCACGCGACAGAAACATGGAAGTTTAGGTGCCGGCGCACACATGCGCGATAGAACACTGCTCTTCTGGATTTTGGTGCGTGCACGAAGGCCAGCTGACCGGCACACGTGTGTGCACAGGAATGGAGAAGAGGATCCAGCAAGGCTGCACGTCCCACATGGGGTGGTTCTGCATGCCGTTTCCAGCACGCATTCCGTAGGTTTGCTAACATGGTCCTATACCAGTGATGGCTAACTTTTTTGTCATCACTAGCCAGGAGTGGGGGGGCTGGGGAGGCATGCGTGCACATGCCCACACCTATAATTTTATGCATCCTGCCCCCCGCATGCATGCGGAACCCCCCCCCCTCCTGGGACACAGTGGCCCGGTAGGCCCGTTTTTCTCTCTCACCTGGCTCCAGAGCCTCTCTGGAAGTCTGGGGAGGGCAAAAACTGCCTTCCCCACCCCCCTGGAGGCCCGTTTGCCAACTTCTGGTGGGTCCAGAAGGCTTGAAAATCAGCTGGCCAGCACACGCATGCACACCAGAGTTGAGCTCGCGTGCCCACTGATATGGCTACGTGCCACATGTGGCACATGTGCCATAGGTTCGCCATCATGGTCCTATACCATTTCAGACAGGTAGTTGTCCAGTCTTTTCATAAAAACTTTCAGTAATGAAGCACCCACAACTTCTAAAGGCAAACTATTCCACTGGTTAATTGTCCTCACTGTTAGAATATTTCTCCTAAATATTAAAAATATTAATATTAAAATATTAAAAAATACAAAATATTTTCCAAAAGAAGAAGATATAGTTTATATTCTTTCTTTTTTATGAAAAATTATCTGGAAATAAAAGTGGAGGCTTTCTTAAATACATCTTGTTGAATGTACATTTCTGCATTGGCTGCCTATTGTAGTATTTTTACTTTATTTAAAGTTAATATATGCAGTATTCATGTGAGGTCTCTAAATATTTTTCAGATAATAAATATGATTATCTTCCTGCAACTGTGAATGTGTGCTCAGAATTAGTTAAGCTTGTACTTTGTTTGGTAATGGCTCTCTGGGTAATCAGAAAAGGTAAGCTGTTAGAGCTAAATTGTTATGATATTTAGGTTTGAAGGATAAAGTATATGTAATTTCTAGGGGGGAAATTTTCTTTGGGGAGGCTGGTAATCAACAAAAAATAAAGGGGAGGTAAAGTATATCATGAATTATCTCTGGAAAAATGAAATGAAGAATAGGAACAATAATTAAGTTGGAGAAATTAAAAAGCATATTTAATTGTATTGTATTCTATTATAACAGAATCACATTAATGAATTTACTTACAGAAGTAATATAAAGCCCAAATTCTGCAGATGGTTGAGGCAACTTGTATAGAATTTGAGATACTAAATTAAATTAAAAATGTTGCTTAAAAATGTCTGGTATAGGTATTGAATATAATTTATTTTAGTGCTTAAAGTTTTTATACATAGCTGTTGATTTTTAAATTATTAAATTTAACATATTAAGAGAATGAAACTATATTTAAATTATTAAGAAAAACGAATTTTAAAAATTAAAGGAAAAAAAGAATAGAGAGTGTTTAAAGCAGCCTTTCACTTTACTGCACAAGATGATTTAACACACAAATTAAAGAAATTCCGTATGTTTAATTTACAAAGAAAAAAGAAAATTATAGTGATCAGAGATCAAAATTTCAATTTGAATATCATTCAAAATCTTTCTAAGAAATACTGGCAGTTTCATATCTGTGTTTAATTTGGAGAGTTCCAACTATAAATTTCTTGAGTCGGTCTATGGTGCTTTGTTTTTGTTTTTTTTAATAATCATATGTGATGAGGACAGTTTAGATATGTACTGATAATTAAATGCATTGAACTATTTTTCTTCTTACTTCTTTTTCTTTTTTAGGAGGATATTCCCATAGTGGATTTGGCTGCAGCTCTTGGAGGCAATTGTATAGCTATATAAAGTGGTCAATTCCAGCTTTTCTTTATTTTTTAGATAATCTGATTGTCTTCTATGTGTTGTCCTATCTTGAACCAGTAAGTATCATTTCAGAAATGTAGAGAAGGTCTCTATGTGTTCTAATGGAAAGAGAATATATCTTTATCATATTAAGTGCTTATATCAAATTTCAGTCATTTTAGGAAATTATAGGTAGGATTGCTTTCTGTCGAATAATATTTCAGTAGTTGAGTTGATATTTTAGAGATGTTACATTCAGTATGAGCTATAATATAAACAGAATACAGATTTCATGGGCTAGATGACTGTATTAAATGCTTATGTTTTGTCAGTGCTTTCATAAATCAGACAAGACATCTATGTTGCAAAGGGTGTTTTCAATTGTACAGAAGTTTGTGTAAGAAGCATAACATATAAGTAATGCCAAGGAAATTAAAGTAAACGTTTTAATTAGAGCCGGGATACAAAACCTTTAGTTTACCAGAATCCATTGAACATTGGTTTAAGAGTGAGAACAGGTAGTCCTTGAGTTACGATAGTTGGGACTGGAATTTCAATTGCGAAGTGAAGTGGTTGTTAGATGAACCATTGCATGAGTGCATTGTTTAGTGACGGAGATTCCTGTAGTCCTAATTGCAGGGTAGGCCAGGACTGTGCCATCGTTAAGCCAGGATCTCATATTTCTCCTATCTTACCATGTTCCTTTCTGCTTCAATTCCACCACCTACATATCTCCTTCCCTTCTCTGCCGTTTTCGCTGCCCTGCACTCTCACCACTTGCTTCTGCCATCCCCCAGCAGATGGTAGGATTAGGCAGCAGAGTGCACAGTGGCCAGAAAGGCAGAAGTAGAGGAGAGATAGATAGAGTGTGTGTGTGTGGAATTGAAATGCACTCTGCAGTCATATATGTGGGCAAGCTGCCAAGCATCTGAATTTTGATCATGTGACCACAAGGGCCTTGCAACACCTGGAATTTTGAAGACTGGTTGTAACTACCATTCATTCAGCTCTGTTGTAACTTTGAATAGTCACTGAATGATCCAAGGACTACTTATAAGTGTTTTGCATTTTTGATGCTTGGGAGGAATTTGGGGGGTGCGTACATATTGTCAGATAGTGTCAAAAGTCTGAAGACAGTTTTACTTATAAAGATGAAAACAGTATTGTAAAAATAGGATTGGATGTAGTTTTATGGTTTATTAAGATGAGAATGAATGCTGCCTGCTTTCCGTATGACACAGGCGGATTTCCATTTGCAAAAAGAAAACAATCCTTTGATCTTCTCTGGTTCTTTCCATCCACTCCCCCACATCAGATGTACATAACCTCAGGTTTGCCCTAGAGTAGATTTGAGAGGAATCACTACTCATTTTGATTAACCAGTAGGTTCAAAGGATGGGAAACTATGTCTCACATTCTTCTCACTTTCTGTTTTTACTCAAATGGGAATCAAGATTACTATACCATATAGTGAAAGTCATAAACTGAACCAATTGTGATTATCTCACCAAATGTCCTTTCATTAATTGAAATCTACTATTCAAGATGACAACATATATGAAAATAATATATTTTGTCATTTATGAACACCTAATGGCAAAGGATCTTCTACGGACAGAAAGAAAGCATTAAAACATTGGTCCATAATTTGGGAAATAAATGTTAAGGTTTTGTTTTTCTGCTTGATTCTGTGAAATACAGGAATGCTTGCTTTCAAGACCTCTCTAGACAACGAGTTCATTTTTAAAAAATAAAAACACAAATTATCTCTTCTTCTAGGCAATGGCGGTTCTGTTCTCAAATTTTGTTATCATAACAACAGCTCTTCTATTCAGAATAGTGCTGAAGTGAGTAATTATGGAAATGTTATCTTTTGTCATTTCTTTGTTTCCTCAAAGTTCTCTTCTGAAGCAATTTTAAACAAGGCTCTAAAGGTAATGAAAATTAAAAGCACATCCAAAATGATAATATTACTACGATTGTGATTTGTTAATGAATGCATAGCTCTTGAGTTTGGTGTACCTTCTGTGATATCTTTTTCTTAATGACTCAGAAGGTAGTCCTAAACATGTTATCAAACTGGGTGATAACTTGTATTCACTCCCCCAAATGGTTGTTTTCAAAGATATTATATTCTAATATTTACTTACATGGCGTAGGATATTGTTAGAAGAACAATAGCTGTCCAGGGTTGTCTAGAACTGCAAGATGGGCAGCATATAAATTTAATAAATAAATAAATGAAAGAACATTGGCACACCTTCAGTATATACAAAATAATTCAGTATGCAGAGTGAATCACCCTGTTAGGTATAAGAGGCATTATAACCAGTAGTGAGTTTCAAAATCTGGGGCTACCAGTTTGCTATTGGTAGTACACAGGCTTGCACGCTCACTTTGCAAGTGTGCGGAGCTTCTGCGCATGCACAGATCATTTTTGATGACATCTGGGTGGGTGGGCGGAGCCTCCTGCTGCCATCACTACCTATTTGCCTAAACCAGGAGCAACCCACCACTGATTATAACCATTTGGATTTCAATATTATTGTCCAAATAATTTTTTCTGATACGATACTAGAACATATATCACACTGTTGCCTTACCAAATAAGTTAACTCTTTTTTTCTTACCCATTATTTGTGTTTCTTTGAATCAACTTACATCATTTTTTCCTCTCCATTCAGGCGACAGGTCTCCTGGGTGCAATGGGCCTCTTTGCTGATTCTGTTCCTGTCTATTGTAGCTCTGACTGCAGGGACAGGAAGCAATAAGCATAGCTTGGCTGTGCATGGATTTCATCATGACATTTTTCTCAGCCATTCAAACAGCTGCCTGCAGTATACCAAGTCAGAAGAAGAATGTTGGGGAAAAGAGAACTGCACTCTTAGATGGTCTTTCCCTGGCTTTAGCTGGAATGTCACAACTACGGCAGGACCCATGAAAACAGTTCGTCTTGGACTGGGACATCTGCTCATACTAGTACAGTGTTTTATTTCAGCATTAGCCAACATCTACAATGAAAAAATACTGAAAGAAGGAGGCCAATTCAGTGAAAACATCTTCGTGCAGAATACCAAATTGTACCTCTTTGGAGCTATGTTTAATGCTCTGATGCTAAGCCTCCGCCCTGAAAACAGGCGCCGGATAGAGTATTGTGGTTTTTTCTATGGTCACAACATATTCTCCGTGGCCCTTATTTTTGTCACTGCCTTCCTTGGGCTCTCCGTGGCCTTCATTCTGAAATTCCGAGACAACATGTTTCATGTTTTGACTGCACAAGTTACAACAGTGATCATCACCACTGTATCAGTTTTTGTATTTGACTTTAAGCCTTCCATGGAGTTCTTCTTGGAAGCACCTGTAGTTCTTTTGTCTATATTTATCTATCACTCCAGCGGCCCTCACTGTACAGAACACACTGTTCAGTGGGAAAGGGGCAAACATAATGGAGGTGCATGGGAGCGCTCTAGTGGGGTAAGGTTTGAAAGGTTTCCTTTATAGATATTCTGTGGGCCAATTGATTTCAGTGCACACCTCTGATTGTGATGTGAATATAAATGTTTGCTATCGTTGTCAAAATAGCATTATGCTGCTAATAGGTACGGTAGTCCTTGGTTATGATTGCATGTTGAGTGACCACTCAAACTTACAGCAACGCTAAAGAAAAATAGTTTTGACTATTTTTGAACTTGTGATGGTCTGAGCGTCCCTACGGTCATATAAACATGATTCCAGCACTTGACAACTGGGGAAATTTTATAGTGGTTGCAGAGTCCTGGAGTCCCATGATTTCAGCTTTGCGACCTTCACAACTGGCTTTCAACAAGCAAAGCCAATGAGGAAGCTGGCAATGCGTCTCAGGTTGAGTTCCTATGATATCACACTTGGTGACCGCAGGTGATTCACTCAATGGCTGCAGTGGAGCTGTTGTAAATTGGTCGTGGTCATGTGATGTTTCATTTAATAACTCTGTCACTTAGCGATGGAGTAGTCGGACCCATCTGGGGTTGTTAAGTGAGGATTACCTATAAATGTGTGCTTCTGCTTCCTTTATATTTGTTTGCTTATTAGAGTGTGTCCAAATGATATGCTAACATTTACAGTTAGTTATGAATGCATCCAATTAAGTTAGTTATGGCCCTGTATAGCATTGAAGAAATCTGTACATATAACTGGATGCATTCAAAACAAATTATAAAGGAAATTCATGCTATGTTGAAACATATTGCTGGGCAGTCCTGGTGAAGCAGTTCCTGTGCTCTTAGAATGTAGTAGAAAACGCTGCTGTTTTCTTCTGCCTATTTTGGAAAATGGTTCTTTTTTTGGAAACAACAGAGAAGCACTTCTGTGTGCTGATCTAAAGAGCTGTTGCTCTTTGCAATAAAGGATGTGGTTCATTCAGAAAACTAGAATGGAAGCTGTGCCCTTGCTAGAGGCTGCTTAGTCTTACTGCGGTATCCCACTATGAGCCATTTCTTTCCTTTGCATTTCCTGTATTTGTGTTCCCTAATCATATCACACTAGATTTGGGATGTGCAACTCTCTAGGTTCCAGAAACATTTGACGTCATGATATAAATCAACCAATTTTGGGGCATTTCATTTTGTCACAGGTTTTCAACTTAAAATCCTAGTCTCCCAAGAAGATTACAATAGTATAGTGTGGTTTTAGTGGACATTTTTAAAAAATATTTTGTATTTTTCAGATACATTCTTTATTAACATTAAAGTAGCTTTGAATGTATAGTTCTTTTTTTTTAATGCATTTGTTGTCTATTTGCTTAGCTATCTATTGAATTAAAGTGATTTTTTAAAAAGATTGAACACCAGAGGGCACAATTGATAAACGAGGTGCACTTATGATGTGTTCATGCTTCAAGCATCATTTGAATAAATATGTAGATTGTATGCAAAAGTTAATATATTAACGTGTATGTACGTGTGAAAGTAAATATAATTTTCATGTGGATTTGTAAATTTATTAAGCCTAAAAAAACAACAAATTTTTTACTAACTTTCTTTTGGCTTTACTTGAAAAGATACAGAATTGGTTTCTCTTTTTTCCAAATTTTTGTCTGGTGCCATTGCAAAAAATATGTAATACAGATTTAATAAATGTATTTGACGAACATTTGACAAGGTCAAATTCCTACTCTTTCTACATGGATAAATATTTTGCATGGCATATAGAATACATAACAATTGTTATGAAAGAAGAACAACGCATCTCAAAGTGACTGATTAGGAAGGATTTAATATTGTGCAAATGGTATATATTGTAGGATCAGGCATTCAGAGTCTACTAAATTGTATTTATTAGTTGTGACATGGTTGTATGATATAAAAATTGCAGCTCCTGTATGGCTCACCAGTAACTTTTTTTGCAAGCCCCAGATCCTATACTAGAATTGACAGAACTGTCTAGTGGTAATTTGGAGCAATAACTTAAGAACTCTCCCAGTTAGGATTCTGGTAGAGCTTCTGGTCAACGAAAGTTGTACCTCCTATTTCTGATATAATTAACAAAGGTAACTTAAATTGTAATCCAATTCCAGTGAAAGAAACACTATTATAGGACAAGGACCAATGAAATTCTACTACCGCAATTACTATAAAGCCAATACCAAAAGTAGCTATGCTTCAAAGTATGGTAAACATTAGACAAATGATGTAACATTCATTTTAAGGAGTTGTTCATTAATTTTTCACTATCTTCCCTTTATTTTCTGTAGGATGGAGAAGAACTTGAGAGACTCACCAAACCAGGCAGTGATCATGATTCAGATGACGAGGTCTTATAGCAAATGATGGTCACAACTAAAATTTGGGGGAGATCTCCTGGACGTTCATACCAAGTAGATAATGGGAAGAGGGCTTTGCCAATTCACAAAATATCTCCTATGAGTAACATAATCAGGCATAGAGCACCAAATTACTAGATTGTAACCAGCAGTCCTCCACCCACCCCAATCATTCATGAGTTTTCTATTCCAACTCTTCCATCTGGTTGTGGAAGGCTCTTTCTCAGCATAGAATGTGAGAGCAAGAAACTTTTTCACAGTGGAAGTGGTGGAAATCTCTTAATGTTTTCACTGAGGTGGGATTTTTTTTTTAAAAAAATGAAGTTTTGCTAGATGATATTTTAACTGTTCACTAAACAAAGGATATTAGAAGTGGATTAGAAAAATCAGTGGAGGTTATAATTTCTCCTAATCCTCATGACTATGCACTACTAATTGTGTTGAAGACCATACACCTCTGAGTATTAAATGCAATTGGAATTTTGGGGAGATCTACATATTCTTGCCAAATGGATGATGGCAGGATAGTTTGCCTATTTACAAGCTGCTATTCACATAATTAGTCATAAAGCATTGATTTACTAGAATGCTATCAAAATATTAATTATTGGGAATTATTGAGGGGCAATCGTCCTTTTCTTCTGATTGTAGATTTCCCATAGGCAACTAGTTGGTCGTTGTTGAAAAGAGGATACTGGAGCAAATAAGAGTTTTTATGTGATCCAGCAGAACTGCTCATGTTTCTGTGTATTTGATCTTCTAAAATGAAGATTTATTTTTGCAGCAAGAGTCATTGGAATTCAGAAGATTTGGCTGCAGAAGGGAAGCATCATTTTGAACCATGTATTTTGAGACTGCTAGGGGCTTTTTTCCACCTTAAAATAAAGAGACTGGAGTACTAATGCTGATCAAGATATCTCAGTTCAAAGATGATGTGAAAGAAGAATTTATTAATGGAATTATGAAAGCTACCATTTTATGGAAATCCAGCAGCACAGTCCTCAAAATATTGCACACCACAAATACAGAGATAAAATGGTAACATTTCTTATGTGTAAAATGTGCTTTAGCCTTTAAGCTTTGGAAAATATTATTGCCATCATGTGTTTTATGCCTTGGGTACCACGTAAATCATCAATCCTTTATATGACTACCCCGTGATATCCAGTGTTAAAATCTGCATATGTTTGAGACTCAAAATTACAGTAATTAGGATATCATTTGAATATGAAAACCAATACTTGGGCACCTAGCATTTCTTTTAAATGCCTCCATCATCACAATTCAGATGAGTTATCCAGCTGATGGATCCATTAAATGAATGGAAAATTAATAACATTACCTTCTAGCCATTTTGCACATTTCTATACAATCTGGGTACTATTTTTACTTTTGCTACATGAAAATAGATGAATTGTGTATTTAAGCATACAATTTAAGATTACTTCTTTCAAAATATACTAACAGAATCATCCTTCCAGGATAATGCAAAACAGGATCCAGAAAGATAAATTGTTCCAAGTATTTATTCATTCTTAGCCAGTAGGGATGAAGGGAATTGCACTCTTAACAACTGAGGATTGGGTGATAAAGGTTTCTACTCCTAGTACCATGTAGCACTGGATAAAACTGCATTTCTCTCCTTTTACATGCATGTTATTCACAAGCTGGGTATTCCAAATGAATTACTTTCCCTGGTAAATAAGTGATGTGCAACTATCCCAGGTTGGTGCTATACAGATACTTCAACTTTTCTGACTAATTTATTCAGTGACTATCCTTGATGGTGAATTGCAATCCAATAACACCTGGAAGTCAAGTTTGGAAAAGAATCTTTTATGGCATGTTGGCCAGGAAAATTTGTAATCCAGTATTTCTAATCTTTAATGGAAATTTAAAACATAGGCCATCTTTTATATCAGGTAATGCCTTTAAACCTTTGGTCATATCTACATTATGTACTAGGAATGTCAATTCTTTAAAGAAATGTTATCTACCCTATAAATATTTCTTTAGCTTTCAGTTTGAAACTAGCAAATTGTAGTGCCTCCCAACCTTTGTGTCTTCGATATTCTGTCTTTTGTACATATTCATATTTGCTTTAAGTTCCATAAAAGGCAAAATAAGTACAGGCATAAAATGCAGTGTAACAAAAAAAGTTTGTGCTGATATATAGTTAAAGGTGTTACAATGCATGCAAGATTTTCTGTGGATACGATAGAAAAATTTATGTTTTTCTGCCATTGAGATGCAGTTTTGGAGTGGAAATGTACAAAGAAAATATTATGATTGTATTCAAGACATTTAGCAACTGTGACATACAGAAAATTCTAAATTATATTGTGTAAAATAAAGCTTGAATTGTGAAGTTTCACTTCAGTTTTATATTTCAAGTTTTTAAATTTCATTTGTAAAGATGCCTGCAGGGACAAGAGTTAATAGTGCAAAATTATTGAAGAGGAATGTATGAAAATCCTAAGCAAATATTCCAATCAGGGTTATTGTGTTGATATAAGGTGATTCTATTATTTGCTTACATAACATTTAATTGATATTTTTCTGTAATGTTATCACACTGGAACTTGGTATAATGAAGCATCCCTTTCACCCTGCTTTATCTTATGTTTATATTATTTATTCAGAAATACTGTTTGAAGTAAGGATTTCTTTTACCACCTTGTTGACTTAAGTATCCATTGTGCTTTTATTTTTTGGAAGCCTTGATAGTTTCTGAAGTAGTAGTTCTAACATAACAGTGTTCCTTAACAGCAGTTGTTTAAATACAGTTGCAAGACAAACTTTGCCTAATTTACCTACTAATGCCTGGAATAAATTAAAATTTGGGGGAGGGGTGGGTTGAGTTTCAATTGTTTTCCAGACCAGAAAAAAACTAGGAAATGGATGTTGGTTTTATGCATACCAATAGAATTAGAGACAGAAAAATTAATACTTTAGTGACCAATATTGACTTTCCATAATAGTTAGAAAATCAATATTCTAATACATATTTTTCAACATTGGCAATATTACACATATATACTTATGCTTTCAGTAATGTATGAATTTGTGCTAGACTCTTAATGGAGTCATTTAAGGTACATCAAACTTTTGTCCAAAGTAGGTAACTCTACCCAATTTCAAGGGCTTGGATTCCCTAGAAGTACCTGATTAAGCATTCCTGACCTAATATATCCAAAGGATGAGTATTATTATTATTATTATTATTATTATTATTATTATTATTATTATTATTATTATTATTATTGCAAGGGCCTACATGGCTGTTGATTTGGACATGGAGTACTTGAATGATTTTCCTCTCCTGTGAAAATGACCTGAAAGGGTGTTTTCTAAATAGAATATAAAAATATGGAAATAGTTACATATTCATCTGTTAGCCAGTCTTCTTCAAAAGATTCCCCTTTTGCATTCATGTGGCCTGGCAGGCTCACTTAGGGAACATATATTTATCCACTAAATATGTGGTTTGTCTGTGTTTGAGAAAGAAATCTGCTTTGTTTGGCTTATATGGACTTTAACAAGAAATTTCTTGAAAGAACATTCTGAAAGTTTTTTGCATTAGTGGTATGTAGGTTTTTGGTTTTCTGGGTTGTTTTTTTTTTTTTTTTTGCAAATATCAAAAATAAATAAAAACCAAGACTGTCCAATTTAAAGCTTGTGTTGAACATTATTTTCAGTTGTGTCTTTTGATTGGTTTGGTCTTACTTATTTTAACATGACAATTATTCCTAGCATGACATTTTCAGGAAGTTGTGAAATCACTAGTTTTAGATTACATTGCATTTAAAAAACAAAACACAGAAAAAACTAATTTAACTATTTCTGGAAAAATTCATCTCATGAAACATTTGATAAATCTGCCTAGCATGTTTTGCAAGTTAACTTTAATCAAGTTGAGTGAAATTTTAAGATCACCTATGGACTACTTCCTGTCTTACAAATTGCACACAAACATCAATTAAAACTCATCTTACTATTTAGGTTTAGCTCACTATGTCTTTTGTCAATTTACACGAATCTCTGATAGTCCATTCAGATTGGTGTTGGTAGTGGTGATAACGTATGTGTAGCTGCTTTTGAGGTTTCCTTCCTTTGGTATTGGAGGATAGAAAAACTAATTGGATCCAAGTATAGGACACTGTAGATTGAAGAGCTTTTGAATTCCAAGTTAAATCACAAAAAGTATTTCCTTTTCTTCTTTTCTGCATAGGAAATAGAAACTGGGACAATACTATTGTTTTACTTTGGAACTGTTGACCTTTAGACCTCATGTAAGTTGCAGCAATTGCTATAACCTATTAGGAAAAGGTTTTTCTGACATGCTAAGATTTTTTTTCTAATTGAGAAGAGTATTGTACCTTATAGAGGAATGTTATACTTGTTTCCACCTGCAGTTTGAATTGATACATACAAAGTATAGATTATTATTTTATTTCTACCCTGCCTTTATTATTGTTACAAAAAACTCAAGGTGGCAAACATATCTAACACAACTTCCTCCTCCTGTTTTCCACAACACAACAACAATCCCATGAGATGGGCTAGGTTGAGACAGAGTGACTGGCCCAAAGTTGTTAGGCAAAATAATATCTAACATTAAGGTTGTTGCATTAAGGTTCTGCCCTGTGGCTTTGTTTAAATATATTGCTGGCTAAAAAGCTGAAATATCTTTTTATCCAGCAATATACTGAGCCATGATGGCACAGTGGTTAGAATACAGTGTTGTAGTCTAACTCTGCCCACTGCCAGGAGTTCAATCCTGACTGGCTCAAGATTGATCCATCCTTCCGAGGTTGGTAAACTGAGGATCCAGATTTTGGGGGGCAATATGCTGACTCTGTAAAGCACTGAGTGTGCTGGGAAAGCACTATGATACAGTATATGTTTGTTGCTATTGCTAAAGTTAAAATCTTTGTTCTCTTATATTTTCACTCAGAATCATAGACTATATTTAAATTGTTAACTCTAGAAACTCTTCAGATTGGTAATTGACAGAATCCTATAGAAAGTCCTCTAGAAATCATTTTCTGTAACAACTGTAATAAACCCTTCTGAAATACTGCATTGTGAAGATCATATTCTTCAACACAATTCACTATTTTTCCTCTGTAAGATTTGCAGCTTTCAAATATATATTTCCTGGGGGAGTGGAAATGCAGTTAGACAAGAACTGATGTCCATTGTGTGTTATATCGTACCTATCATACAATAATCACCATTAGAAAGGAGTTTCTTATTCTATATAGACATAGCACAAGGAAATACCTCAAGTTAAAAGGGCTCTAAAATATAAAGGAGTCTTTATTTCATAAGGCATCAGTGAAATTAATTTCACCTTTTTCAGTTCATGGAAATGTGCGTTACAGAGAAGGCCAAAATTTTATACACACCCTTGACTGAACACTAAAGTAACAGAAAATGTTCAGGCAATCATGAAGCAATTTCCACATGTGGCCTTTTGTGACTTGAAAGACTAGTAGGATGCAAGCAGTCAAAGGCTAAATTGCTACTTTCTGTAGGGGTATCCATGGTGGTAACTTTCATGATGATGATGATAATCATCTTGATAACCTTCCTGATAACCTTGGTGATAACCGTGGTAGCCATACTCTGCATATTCATCTTCTGGGCATCGCATGCCAAGTGACTGCTGAATGGCCATCTCCTGTCGTCGAAGTTGCATAGAGTCAATTAAATCATATACAATGACCATGGACCACATTGGGGAAGGATACCAAGATTTGACATTCCCATCTTTGCCAACCAAAAGCATGGAAAAATATTCAGGACTGATCTGGAAATAATTGCGGATGTCTTTCACCAAATGAATGGGTACATCTTCCCTGTCCACACTGGAGCTCCCTAGAGAAGGTCAGAATTGGAGGAAATGTTAACATTTTCAGATTGGCAGATAAGTTGGTCTTGAAAGCATAGCATATATAATCAATTGTATATATTTTTTACTATTTAAGATAATTGCTTTTGCTGAAACTGACATGGAATTGGATTAGTTGTAGCAGAAATGCTTTTTGATGCTAGAAGGAATATTTCATGATCATATCATCAAAGAAAAAATCCCCCTTTTAGTGTTTTGAAATGAAGCTGCACTAAAAAGACATTTTTTCCAGTAGCCAGTGCAGTGCAATGGGAGAAATTTTCCTTTAGCGTGCCTACTTTCCTACAGAATCTCTACTGAGATAAGTAAATTCAGTGTAAAACAATCATACCATAGGTTTTTAAAATGCAAATTTTCCTAATACTTTTTTTCTTACTAATATCCATTGTAATTTAAAAGGTTTGAGAACCTATTCCTGGGTACACAAATACATATTCTCTGATGAACAAAATTAGCAAACTATACATTCAAATGTCCCAATGGTGCTTTTTCAAGAGGCAACTGGACTTTCTAGTTTTCTTTGAAGATGTTTCGCTTCTCATCCAAGAAGCTTCTTCAACTGAAGAAGTTTTCTGGATGAGAAGCAAAACGTCTTCAAAGAAAAAAACAAAGTCTAGTTCCCTCTCAAAAAAACACCTTTGGGACAGCCATGACCTGATGACTGAGAATCTCCACAGACATATTGATTCAAATGATTTCAATAGGGTTTTCCCAGCAATCTTGTGGGCAGTTAAATGCCCAATGCATCTCTGGCCATAGGAAGTTGACATGATTGTTTGAGTGGCATCTCTCTGTTGGATGAACTTAAATTTAAAGCCTATTTACCAAAATGCTGAACATTAGAGAAGATTTCCTGAGTAGGGGTAGACAAAGATGAAAACTTAATTCTGAGCCCTGCACAGCATGATATTCAGATTCATTTAACTCTTGATTTTCATGGGCAGAACATGAGGTCATAACTGAGACAGCACCTTGCTATCTTCTGGCCTGTGGACTCAGAGAATATAATACTCTCTGGCTTGTCCTCAGACACTTGTGGGCAGCAGCCATATCCATTCAGGAAATGGAGCATAACAGATGAATCTGCAAGATTGGCTACAGTTCTTATGTAGAAGTGGTGATGCTAACAGTATTTAAAGAGCATGTGTACAGGACTATGAAAAGTTCCAGAATTCACAATAATAGCTATAGTAACAAAACATGGTAGAAGTTGATTTGACGTGTATGGAACAATTTTTAAAAATCTGCTTTCCAAAATGTGTTTAGCAGAGTATTATCTGCTGTTTTGATTTGGATGCAAACAAACATCAACAAAATCTAATAATACATGTATCTACAAAAAGTAGATGGAAAAATGTAATGGAAAAATAGAATGTCAATACAAACAGCAATAACCCTAGGCTTCAATTGGGGCTCACAATCCAAAGGCCTAGGGGAAGATGACACTACTATGTATTTATATGAGGTTATTAATATTGTACTGCCTAGTCTCAAGATAATTCACTATTTCTAAATATAAACAAATAATGGTTCAGCATAAAGAATAATGCACATCATGTTTTTGTTTGCCACTTTAGGACAGTCAAAATCTGAAAAGGATTTCTTACCATTGATTGGATATAGTTCTAGAACTCCACCAATCTCTTCTCCCAGGCCTAACAACTTGAGAATAATTATATGTCGCAGACCTATAAAAGAAAGGCATCAATTACTAAACATCTTGATGTCAATAATTGTGATAATGCAAAACATTTTGCAAAATATTTGTTATATAGTCATATTTTTTATACTTCACATATGTGTAGCCCACTGAAATTCGGTATCTAGAACTACTTCAGGCAGTTCCCCAATCCTGGAGTCTTTACTAATACCAGTAAATAGAATTCGTATTATTTTTTTAAAAACTCTGTATCAGACTTGCTCAAATCACTACGAAAAAATTCAAAGGGAAGACATTCCATTCTGCTATTTTAGTAATTTACAGGGATACCATAATTTGGTTAAACTTTGATGAGAAAGGATATTGGGAAAATTTATATTCATGATCAATCATTTTTTTCTCTTCATAATTCAGAGTCTGAGATGAACCCTAGAGATGTTTGCTTTGTAAGAATCTAATATGAAACATTTAGAGTGCAATCCTATAGACCAGGGGTCTCCGACCTTGGCAACTTTAAGCCTGGTGGACTTCAACTCCCAGAATTCCTCACCCATCTGGCTTTCATGTCTCAGGCAGGATTAGAACTCACAATCTCCTAGTTTCTAGCCTGGTGCCTTAACTACTAGACTAAACTGGCTGTTCTGCCCCAACTACGGATTCCAAAGAATACAGCACACACAAACTCTGAACAAAACTTAATTTATTCAAATAACACAGTTTTAGCAAATGCCGGCTGTTAATAAGCTTCTTAACAAAATTCCACAGATAAGATAGTCAAGAGTCTTACTGGAGTTGGCAGAAAGCCCAGAAGCAAGTTTGCAGAGAAATCCCAACACGATGATTAGCAAATTAAAGTTTCCTGCAGCTTGTTACAAGCTGTGTTCTTTCTTAAATAGGCTAAGAGCGTGGCCAATTAGCCCCAAGCCTTACTCTCAAGGAGACCTCCTCCTGAGGAACCACTCCTGCCTTTTGGCAGCTCTGCGTGCCCATGCAGTGAGAAGAGGTTCCTCCTCTTCATCCTTTTCACTTAAAGGAGCCTCTGGAGGTTCTGAAGGCCCTGACTGAATCCCTGCCTCTAGCACCACATCTTCTTCAGCTTCCTCGCTGTCTGACTCAAGCGCCGGCTGCACAGGCTTCTGGCGCAGCACCACGCCAGCCTCCTTGTCGTCGGGATCAGCAACAATCTGTGCAGGCCGGTGGTGGGCCACAACACTGGCTCTTATTATTTACCAAAATTCTTACTTACCAAAATTGCACGCTTGCCCACTGAGGGCTGCAAGCTGCTGCGAATAAGCCCAGTCTTCCTCACTGGGAGTGGATATTACCAGTAGTCTCCTTCTCCACCGGAATCTGGAATGAAAAAGAGGACATACTAAAAAAAGTCCCCACATTACTAGATAGAATCCATCAGCTAGTCATTACAAGCTTTCTGTGTAGCTTCTGCCTATTTGCAATAGACTCTGTAAAGCAATCAATACCGCTCCAGTTATTAATGAATTCAACATCTGTAGTCTTAGCCATAATGGTCAATGTGGAAGGACGCTGAGAGTTATTTGGCAACAGCTGGAAACTACAATCTCAAATGTGCTTTTTTTTTTCTTCAAAAGGCAACTCAACTGTTTTTCCCTTGAGGAAGAAGAAGAAAATATTTTGCTTCTCATCCAAGAAGCTTCATCAGTTCTGATGAAGTGGGATGACAAACAGATGAAGCTTCTTGGATGAAAAGCAAAAACTTCTTCCTCAAGGAAAAAGTAGTCCAATTGCCTTTTGAAGAAAAAAAAAAGCGCCTTTGAGGCAACTAAGACCTGACTGGCTGAAAATGTCCACAGATATCTGGAAACTGCAAGTTATCCACTCCTGTGTAGTAGAGGATGAAGCAGAGTCTATTTAAGGGAAGAGATAATCTACACTTTTTGGTTCAGCTGGCCTTGATAGGTTGCTAATAAACTCTCCTATTTGTTGCAGCTCTGTTTTTTTAATTTATATCCAGACTCTTTATTCCCCAGGAAAAGATTAAAAGGCTACATGAAAAATTGGCAGGATTTGGAGGATTATGGACCAAAGGTGGTTTGGAAAGAACCACAACTGTCCATAAAAGAGCTTCCCCACAGAAATGTGAAAAAAGTTTTATTTATCAACAGTCCAAAACACTTTCTTCAGTTAATTAATTCTTCTGGAAACACAGATGTACTTGTTCTCAACTTCCTGGGTTGATAGCCATAGTCACTGATTGATACCAAAAAGGCTGGCAAAATTGGACAACTGAAGTCCTGCTGCTTTTTACGTGAATACAATGCATGTAAGACATATTAAAAATAAGGCAAGGCTTGGATCACCTGTTTGCACCCAGCATTTTGAAGCCAATGATCATTGCTTCAAATCACCCTGGGAACACCCCAAAATTCGCACCTTAGGTTCATCCTCCTGAAGTACTGTTCTCTATTGCTCAGCTTTTGGTGGACTTTCAGAATTCTTCTAATGAACAAAATACATCACATAAGCTTGAAGTCTGTCCCGTCTTGTTCTACACCTTATGTTAACACATTTGGGGTAAAGTGTTTTGTATTCTAGAATCTGACTCCTTCTGGAGAGTGGGAAGTTCCCTGAGGATGCTCTCCAGCATGAGTCCAAAAACTTAGAAGAATAAATCTCTGGTGTCGATGACTGACTCAGATTAGATCCTGCAACATTCTCCTACATTTGCCTTCATTCACAAAATGATTCACTGTGGCTGGGAGGAAGTAAGCTTAGGCAATGTTCTCATTAGGTATTTATTTCTGAATATATAGGCTTTTTTGTTTTAAGAAAAAAAAAACCTTCAAACTCATTGACTGGTGCCAATTGCATTTTAACATTTTCCTCATTTTATATTAAAAGAAAATAAGACCTGTGAGGTTGCTTTAGGAAATACCTGGACAAAAAGTTTTCCAGAGATTGTTTCTTATTTTCTTTGCAAACAATGCCTTCCCGTTTCTGTTTTTCCATTTCTTTGATACGTGACTGGAAAGTATCTATCAGATCAAACACAGACTTCATGGCGATAGGCACTTCATAGTATTGCTATAAAACAAAGAATTAAGATGAATTTTAACTGCAAACAAATCTCTTGGCACCTCCCAAAGCAGATAATAATTTATGGATAGAAGCAGTTTAATATCATCATGATCCAAAAGTGTATATAGGAATAAATTTTAACTGTTCCTTGTCATGTCTAGACAATCCATGAGCAGTAGTTTAACTGGGAGCTTTTTGCATGGCATCTCAGCAGGAAAGAAATATATACAGATAGCCATATTTGTTTTGCTAAAGGCGACATAGTGAAAACTTTAATGATATTGTTAGATCTTTCTGTGGACTTGCATGTTCTGTAAGTGTGTCAGCCTGGTACACCCAAAGGTGCTTTTGAAAAGGCAATTGGACTTTGTTTTTCCTTGAAGACATTTTGCTTCCCATTTAAGAAGCTTCTTCAGTTCTGAAGTGAAGTGAACTGAAGATGCTTCTTGAATGAGAAGCGAAATGTCTTCAAGGAAAAACAAAGTCCAGTTGCCTTTTAAAAAACACCTTTGGGACAACCATGACCTGGATGACTGAAAATCTCCATAGACATTCAGCCTGGCACAGTATTTTCAAATAAAATGACACTTTAAAAAATTATTTCCGCATCTCCACTTTCCTCTTCAAAAACAACTCAGTTTTATGCTTGAACCTGAACCATATCTCTCATGCAATCAACTCTCCTTTCTGCCTTTCTCATCTCTACTCTTAGTCAGTCACACTAGTTAAAATATCATAGTAATTGTAATCCAAGCCATCCACAGGACATCTGAACTATTCATTAATTTTGCTAATATACTTCCTCCTACCTTGGCCTTCATATCAAAATCTGTCAACACCATAAAGAAGTCATTATAGGTCATTCCATATTCTCTTCTCAGCTCATTGATGAGATTCTGGTCCACCAGATCTTCATCCTTTATCACCTTCATAGGATTCTCATTATCTTAAAAGAAAACAAAATGAGGATAAGCAGCTGACTCTGTTGTCCTCTTGAAAGATACCAATCAGATATCACATTAATTTTCACTAACACAAGTAATAATGGTGAAAGCTTGCTACGTTCTTGTCAAGCATGTGAAGATTATTCTTTAGATGCTACTACTAGGCAAACCAGAAGCCCAACTAATAGTGCAAATCATAATGGTATCAAGCAAAAGGCAGATGGTCTGATATAGACAAAGCAATATTATAGATCATAAACTTATCTAGGGATCTCCGATATGAACCTTTCTTTAAAAAAAACTTACTAGAATTATCTCTGTTGTGAAAACTAGGCAGTTCTTCCTCTCCACCATTAAAAGAGGAGATCTGCATGTCTTTTAGCCATGTTATGCCCTCCCAAGAAACTATATTTGGATTTCTGGAGGTGTAACATTAAAATTAACTGAGAAGTATCATCCAATGGCATATTTTTCATTCTCTTTCTCTAAAGATCTGATTTGGTATTTTTTAGTAATTCTTTATCCTTTGGATATCACTGAATCATTTTAAGTATTTTTGTATATGCAGCACAACTTAAAATCAAGAATGAGCAGTTCAAAATCTACGCAGAAATGGAATTTGAGAAGACTGGAGAGATTACCACATTAGTGGGGAAATATGCTAAATTCTAAGATCTGTGTAAACCACTTTCCTTATTCGTGCATTTATAAATATTAAATGAATCATGTCATGGTATGTGGTTTTGTTTGTTCTTATATAGCAATAAAATTTGTTCTCATGAAAGAGATTTCAAGAAATTGTTTGTTCTAAAAAAAGTTCTCATTATTCAATTACATTCATTCCTAAGTTTCCTAAAAGGAAAGTAATTCAAATATATTATTCTCCTGTCTGTAACTCTCAAAGCAAATGAACAGACATGCTACAAAACGAATGTATTTCCATGCCATAAGTCTGGTGGCTGTACGCTGTGTTGTTTTTTTTAACCTAAAGAAATTAAAGACTCTCATATACTGATCTTTGGTTTGTGTGTATGAAAATTTGTTTATGTGTCACAATTGGCCATGTTCACATACTGTACTTAGCCATGATTCATGTAACATGCTAAGCAACTTCTAACCAAGTTACGTGATTTATGTAATGTATGAACTCAGGCTTTGCCTTCACACATATTCTCATTTTGTTAAACCACAGATAGTTTTAAACATTGTTTATTGAATTAGCCAGAAAAAAAGCTGGCTTCACCTTGTTACCTTTTGAAATAATGCCTTGGTTGTCATTACCTATCTTTTATGGGGTACCTCAACTTGTATATTCCCACAACCCCAGCATGAGATAATGAGAACTCCTACAAACTGCCACATTGAAAAAAGTACAAAGGAAATTCTCTATAATGTATCCTCTTAACCATAAGCTTAGAACAAGGATGTCAAACTCGCATCATCATGGCAGCGTCACATGATGTGTCAGGACTTTTTTACCCTTTGTTAAACCGGGTGGGGACGGGGCCAGCACGTGACATATCCAGCCCACAGGCCTCAAGTTTGACACCCCTGGCTTAGAGGTTTCAATGCTTTCTTTGCATATGGACTAATTTCACAAAAGTTAAACAAAAGCAAACCTTATAAAAAGATGGAGTTATACAATGGATCAAATATAAAATCCCCCTTTAACTGAAATGAACACAAATACAGTCAATGTTCAAGGCAGACTTCGGGATCATGCTGATTTGCTACAAATAGTTTCCTTTGAGAAACAAGAGATGTTTTAATTTTATAATACAAATTAAAAAGAGCACTCTATAAAGTTAGTGACTTCACACCGAATCTGAAGAACGGTGCAATAATGTTCAATAACCAAACGCACTTAATGTCACACATTAAAAAAGGAAAAAAAGAATCCAAGCTTACCTTCCAGCCAGACAGCTATCAAGTTTAATAAAAATAAAAGACTCTTGAAACAGTTGTTCTTTTTATTACTTGTTTCCTGTAAAGTTCACTTGAATCAAAAGCTGAAGGAGGCCACTTTTAAAGTATTCATTTTTCCTGCCCAAATCCACACTTTTTTCTTTGGTTCTCCTTGTTGTTTTTAAAAGCTATCTCCAGCCCAGAGAGAGGTTGGGATACTTGTCTGTGTCCTATGTGATGGCGGGTACATCACCTTCCTGTAAAGGTCTTGACTCTATATTTAGCCAAAGGACCATGAATGTCTGAACTTGTCTGGGTTGCCAGCTGACCTTTACAGCACAAGCCCAGCATGTTCGGTTCTTTGTTCTCCTTTTTGTTAAAAGATAACAATATTAGTGAAGCTCAAAAGCAAATCAGGACATAACTGGGAGGGACAGCTGCAGGAGAGGAAACACGAAAAAAAAAAATGCTCCTTTCCCCTGGCGGAATACCAATATAAGTTCTTCAAATTCACAAAACAGTTTCTTTGGATCCATCCTGATATTTTTAAATTTATCAATCCGTCAAAGCCACTAACAATTTTTCAATACTCAAAAGAAAGCAATGAAATTTAATATTTGTATTACGTCTATACAGTATGAACTTTATAAAATGCAAATGTTTGTAGCCCTAAGGTATCAGAATAGTTTAGTTGACAAGAGGAAAGTGGTGCAGAAGAATACATTTCATCTACTTTTACTTTAGTAAAAAAATAAAACTAAGAAAAAGGAAGACAAATATTTCTTAGAATCGCAAGCTTGTTTAGAAATAGACTTTCTCCTGCCTCTTCAATTAATTGTTAGAAACTGTTTTACTTGAATTTATAAAATAAGGATATACTAACCTTGGCAGTGTAAGCATACTCTCCCCCTTCACCTAATATTATGTGTGAACAGTCTCACAAACCTATGGAGTTTCAGGATTTTGGGAAATCTCCCCCAAGTCTTTGTAAAAAGGCTGTCTTGCCCTAGATATCCATGCTGATAAGTGGACAGTGAAGGCCAGTAGAAACTATTTCAATTTTGAGAACAGGACAAATGAGATGATTTCCCCCTACTCCCTTTCACTGTTGCCTGGCCCTTCATACAAGTAAAAAAATTAAGTCAAGTTTAATTACATAAAAGAATTAGATATAAAATATGTGGCGAATCACATATTTCATGAACTAAAGGATTTGAATCTATTTTGTGATTTAATCACACTTTTGAACTTTCAATTGTTTTACTAGTTTGTAAGTTATTAGAGAGATTCTCAATCAATCTGAATATGATGCTTAGGGGGGAAAAATCCAAAGGAAATACTGGGGTCACCTGTATACATACAAAAGGGGAATACAAATACATAAGGGAATCGTGTTATCAGAGAAAGGGTTCTCGTATTCTTCCCAACCAGAGTTGGGTTTATTAATTTATATGCTTGATTTATACAACTGTCCATCTCACATTTGTGATTCTGGATGCCTTTCCACACAAACACAATCCCTTTAAATGCATACATAGTTTATGCATTTCATGGTTGCTAAACTCCTTGAGCATTCTATGTAATAAAATTAAACCAACCTAGCTGGAAATGATCGATCTTCATATGACTGTTGTTCATTGTGCCAAAGATGGTGATAATTGAAATTTTTCTAGTCGCCATTTTGCAAAAGCTCTCCAAGTATTCATCCCTCTGTTGCACATACATGTTGTTGTCAGCTTTGGGTGTTGTGATCAGCTAATAAAATGACAGAACATTAGTTTCAGAAAACTAAACACAAGGTCCAATAGTTGATATGCCACCCCCACCAAGGCTTTTCTTTTCCCTCTATTTTAATAGTGATGAGAAACAATATTTACTAGTTGGAATTTTAGATGTAATTTGTGACAAGTCAACTCTCATAATATCATAATGCTCTGCCAGAATCAGTTTTGGGGAGAAAACACAGCCAGATGCAGTGAATCTAAGGCCAGGAACCAAAAAATGAATGAAAAGTTTATTAGCTTATCATTCCTAAACCAATAATATGCCCAAGAAGTAGTCAGTATCTAGAACATAGGCAAAATCATTTGAGAATGGAATTGGACATGAATGGGCAGGAACAAAAAACATAAATAAAAAGACAGTATTGAGACAGTTATAGTTTTGGATATTTTTGCCCAGGACCTTTGACTGGCTATTGAGACCAGCAGCCTTCAACCTTTTGGGCATCAGGGACCACTTCCATGGAGGGAGTTTTTTTCTACGGACTGGAGTGGGCATAGTTTCATGTGCTGCCTGCAACCCACAGATGGTGCTTTGCTTGTTTGCATGCTCTGGTTTATCATATGCAATAGATCGGTACCAGTCCACAGACCAGGGTTGGGGACCCCTGATCTAGACAGTATATAAGGCTTCCAAATAAAGAAGACAATAGGCCATTTTCTAACCATAACATCTTTCTTGAATTCTAACGTATCTTAGATAGAAGCATCTATCAATATACATTAAAGTATCAAATTTTATTTTGGAAACTACAGACATAGAAACAGCTCTTAGGAAGACGTTAGGTAGTTCAAAGTCATAAATATAGCTTAACTGTCAATTTATTTTCCCATAACAAAGTCTGTAAATTAGGTTAGGCTGAGAAATTATGCTTTGCAGATGAATGCATATTTGAATTCAAAGTTTCCTGGGACAACATTCTAATCAATAATATGATAACATGTTTTGATAGATTGTTAGTTATGTGTCTAGTACTCCCATAACATTACCATACAGTGAGAAAATACTATGGCATTAATTAAGCAAAACATCCTTTATTTCATGATATTTGTACAGCTGATAGTGGATGGTGTCTTCCTAAATAGAATTTTTGATGTATTTAAATTTATTACACATTGCAAATATACATGGTTTAAAAAGGTTAGTTTGAAAATATACAGAAAAGGAGCCCTTTTGAATTTGCAGAATTTGGAGTTCAATAGTTAATTAATACATTTGTCTCTAGAAATTATTCCTGATTATTTTTTCAACTAGAGTCCAGTTGTAAAAATAAGCTTGTTTGAAGGCTAGCATTGTTTGCTTGCCTAATAATTCCCATGATGAAGCAAGAAAATATGACTTGATAAAAGCCTAGAATTTCTATCACTGAAATATAAACACATCTGTTGTTTAGAATGTTACATTGATGAATGTATGACCCATCTTTCTTTAACAAATATAACATAAATAAAATGTATTCCTTTTTATACCATAATCCAGTTAGGGTGGACCGACTTGATTTACCTTGCTAAACAAAAGGTGTGTGACTGGTTAGGATTGCTACAAAATCTGAATTGCAAAAATCCTGATAGCCACTGGATGGCAGTCATGCAATGAAGAATATGTTTATTCTTTATTGCCATTCTAGATTTTTCAGCCCATATCTAGTAGACTTAGTTCTGGATGAACATATTGTATGAGTCCACTCATGGGGGATTGCAAACCAAGGAGTTTTGTTGTACAAGTGCAGAAAAATATGAATTATTTGATAAACCATAGCTAAATTAGAGTTGCTACATCAGGAACCCTGAGATAGCAACCCTAAATTAAATATATCATGGAAATTTACTGTCTGTACCCAGTCAAAGAATAATTATTTCCCTTGTATTGATTTATCTTCCTAATTCCAGATCATTTCCAATGGGTTGTTATTTCGCTCTGCAAAATATATAAGTAAATTTTTAAAAGGAATTATACCATAGTAGTTAGGATCTGATCATGGAGTTCTTCTTTAAAATCATTTTTTTAAAAAATCAAATAAAATTATTTCTGAAGCAAAGAAAGCATACTTTGATTTAAAGTTGTCAGTGGGTTAAAATTAAAATTTTGTAAAATGCTGCCTGGCTATGAATTTATGTTTATGTATTAAAAAAGCACACTCAATATTTCAGACTGTACTTCCACCCCACAGAATAGCAAACAAATGTAACTTGGCCAAGGTAGAATAAACGAGCCTGAAGCAAAACCACAGACACAAACAGGAGACAGGAAAGCAAAGCCAGAATTTGCAAATGACCCTGAATGTTATCTACAAGCATCATTAGTATGTCCAGAAGCTGGTAGTCTGGGAACTGAGAAATCCCAAAATCCTCCTTCCTGTTCTCTTCATAGAAGAGCAAACTTCGATTGGTTGGCCATGGACCCATTCTGCAAAAACCACCTCCCCACTTCTCTGCCAACATGTCTTCATAAGCCATCCATGGGAATCAGAATACTCTTCACCCAATATGTTAGCTCTACTCTCAAGAAATGCATCTGGATATCTTTAACACATTAAATAGTTAACAGACACACACAAGCAGACAAAACCCATGAACAGATATATACTTCATTAAAATTACTCCCTTAGATTTTCAACATGTTATCTCCCAACTATGATAATGTTTTTCTTTGGATGACAAGTCAGACTTCAGAATGAGTGAGTTGGCTGCAACAATCCTCATTTCTATTTTCTAAGGATTCCTCCAGAATTCATATAGAATAATATTGCACCTATATTCCAATGTTATTTTTTTTAAATTAACAATAGAGATACAAGGAATACAGCAAATGTATTTGTTAGTGCACAAGCCACTAACAAAATGTGGCAACAAATGATTTTCCCCCAAAAAATCTATTCTATAAATTTTTAATATGACAAAACATGACAAAATAAAATTTGTGTTTCACTTATCATGCATAATCATGTGTTTTGTTTTGCATTTATAGTAATCATTATTTGGATAAATAATAATCAATAAAGTAAGTATGAATTGTCACAATATGACATGAAATTAAATGTTGTTTGTCAGGGAAAACATCTGAGGAGGTTACCACATTTCTTTTAAATAATGTTTGGTGGGAGTTTAATGTTATATACTACTGTTAAATTCTGGGAAAGGCAAAAACAGGTAATAAAAAATTATGGTTTCAGACTTTCATCACATCATTGAAACCATATAATTTATGTAGAAAAAGAACTCTATTCCTCTTGCTGACAACATGCTAAAATATTGCAAACGTGTACATTTGTATCCTAGAACAATGCCAGAAAAAAATAAGATCCAGAAGATGTCACCAATGTGATGAACAAAACATCAACTAGAAAAGCTGGAAGTTGAAATATATATAAATATGTTCAGCATGAACTGTAAAACAATAAACATACAACATCCTGTTTTCAACTATTGCTACTTCATTGCTTCATGTTGCTGGGTTAGATTCTACCATCTCTGTTTCTTGTTTTCTGACAACTTGTGCAAATTACTGAGAAAAGATTTAATGATTTGCTCCACAAGATTTATAATTACGTTAATAGAAACATGTCATGCTAATGTCAAACTAAGGTAGGGATGGAAAACTTTATCTTTCAAAATTTTATCAATCACTCTTATCAAATATATTAATTTTGAAGAACATGTAATCCACATATTGTCCACCTCCATCATAAGGTACCATGGTAGGCAATATTTTGGGTCCCAGTGAGCCTTATGGTTCTTTTCCTAAATCACCCATGCACAGGGAGAAATCCTTTTTCTACTTTTCATATCTCATAGTCAAGCTGACTCATGTGCTTGAAAATGAAACAAACGGCTAGTTTAATTTGTCTGACATTTAAGAACATGAAATAATCTGTTTCTGAGATTATAGAATGTGAATAGTTCACTGTCTTTAAACTAGTGTTTATATTTTTAAAATCTCTATGACAGAAGAGGATTATTAAAAATATAAGAAGTAATCATATTAATTGTACTTTATTAATTCCAGGACCTACCCACTTTTAAATGCAGGCTGTAGCTCACCACTCTAAATCCTGTTCTTACTTGCAGTTTACATTGGCACACCTTGGCAATCTGTGTTCCCTCTTAATCAGAGGATGCCAATGTTTCATATGCTAACATCTTGTCCTCAATCCAGAAGTGTTTTAAATGTTCTTACACTGATTCCTTCTGTTATAGAAACAACTGGTGTTCAACAGCTGGCATAGGAACTCAAGCATCCTCTTGGAAAATGTGAAAGGTGTGGCTAGACTCCTTGCCCTTAGCTCCCTGGCTTCAAGATACATCAACCAGGGCACTGACTAGGGAGCTTGAAAATATCGACTCCCAATTAGGAAGCACAAGGTTAGCAAGGTACTATAAACCCAATATGGAGGCCATGCCCCAGATCTGCATTGGCTCTTATTTTGATGACTGAGAGCTACTGGTAAGTGGCAAAGTAAGCTGTTTGGGGGGGAGGCCAAATGCACCTGACCTGAAAATGTTAACACCTGAAAATATTGCCCTAGAGGTTGCCAGGCAGAAACAAAATGTGAAAGGGGGATGGTATAATTATTTTATAAAATGTCAGATGAAGACAGAAGGTCCCCAACCATTCTGAGAGTTGGTAGTTGTTATAGTTCCTAGTCAATTATTCCATCAGGTATGTGGCCCAGGTATAAAATTGAATAGGGAAAGCCTTCTTAAATATGGCAATGTAAATAAGACATCTCTAGAAAGAAAAACAAAAGATAGTAACAGCTGTTTCGGAGAATTCAGTAAATTTGTAAAAAGCCCCTAAACATTGGGGGATATGTGCAATGTTTCATGAGTGAACCTCCACTCATGCAACATGACTTTGTGACATTTTTCTCTTGCTGCCCATGCCTCAGGTCTATTTTGAAAGGTCCTCCTCCTTCAGCAGAAGATTTGACAGTAGAGTACAGTGAAGAGATATTGATAAGGAGCCCTGGTTCAGTACAATAACTATTGTAATATATAGTATTATTATTATAGTAGTATATATTATATTATTCAGTATAATATATAGACAGCAAAAACTGATCTATAAAAACATAGGGTTTTCCCACAAAAACTTAAAAAAAATTTTTTTTAATTAATTTTTTTAAAAAATTAAAGAACTGTACTATCAGTGCACAATTTTTTGCCACTATGGTGCAGTTGAATGCAGAAGGCTGAGTGCAAATCTAGGCTTTGTACCAAGTAAAGGTTCCACAGTTGAGCAGAGGGCCTCTCCTGCCTTTCTCATGCTCTTTACCTTAGCAGCTCTCTGCCGAAATGTTTTGTAATGACTCTAAGTTCTTTAAAAAGTTACATGCTGGTGAAAGAAAGGTTCCTAATGCTTGCAAAAGGAATGAAATAGAGAGAAGGCCAGGAATATACGTAAATATGAGTGAGAAGAATGCGGGGAGGAGGATACAAGGATAGTGTGCCTGTATAACAGTCAAATGTCACTCCCAAGGACTCTTCCATTCTGGCAGGACCTTTGGTTTATAAGAATTCCATTGGCTTTCTCAGAAGGCCAGAGGAATGCAGTCTTTAGATATTGCTGGACTTCAGTTTCAACAATCTCAGCCAACATGGCCAAAGATGAGGGATGATAGGACCTGAATAACAGAGTATCTAGAAAACTATAGGTTCATCATGCTTGAGTAAGAGAAAGTTAATATTATGGTACCATCAAAATGAACATGTCAAAATACTGACTGCCATCAAAAACTTTCAGAAGCCAAACTAATTCAATAGATGCCTGTTTAGAAAGAAAAGTCTAGACTTATTCATAATTCATAATATAAGTGATGTATGTTCAGGGATAATCTACTTACCAAAAGTCGTCTTTTGCCTTCAAAGAAGTTCAGAAGGTTTGTCACAGATTTCTTGGAGGTCTGTATGAAAGACTTAGTGTGAGGTTTCAGGCTTCCATCATTCCCTGTCTTGCTTCCTTTCTTGTTTTTCTTGTTGCGCTCTTTTTCTTGCTTGCTTTTCCTTTCAGCTCTATCTTTCTTGGCCTGCCTCTCAATTTTCTTATCATACCTTTCTTTCTTTTTGTCAGATTTATTTAAAGGGATGCGTTTCTTTGACTCTTTGGCTTTCTTAGGTGGAATCTTTCCTATGGGGATACTTTCCTCTAAATGAGGAATAGCAGGCTGCCCTGAATCATATTTATCCTCATATTCATTGCTCAGTATCTTGTCCTGGGCTTTCTTTTTTGGCTGCTTGCTTTTAGGAAGCTTCTGCTGGCCAGCTGTGATGCCGGGATCCCGACTGTCCTTCTTGTCTGTGCGATTGTCTCTGAATCTGCCAGCATTTGCCCTGGTGTAATGCTCTGAGGTGGCCCTTGGCATTTCTGTGTAAGTGTCATAATGACTGGCTTTCCTGGGTCTTTTAGTAACTGTTGATTGTCTTTGTGTGTGGCCTGGATGCTTTCCTCTGCGGTTTTCTCTCCATATGGAAAGGGAGGCCTCTGTCTCAGAAGCAATAGTTGTCTTGGGCTCTGTAGGAAGCTCTGTGAATGACTTTGTGGTCCATGTTCTCTGTGTAGTTGGAGTAGTTGTGATGGTGGTTGTGGGTCTGCTTGGTATTGTTGTTATTCTGGCAACTGGCCTGAGGGTTGTGGTTGTTGGAGGGAAGGTAGTGGCTGTAGATATCATGGGGGAAGGAGATGGCTTTGTGGCTGCCACCACTTTCTTCACAGTTTTCACTCTGGTTGGTTGCATTTTGCCTTTCCTTGTTTCTTCCTTTCTCGGGAATGATTGGACATGACCACCACTGGGAGCTACTCTTGTACTGTTGCCCCCACTGAGCCCTTCCTTGATGATCTGGCCCTCCCCTCCAGCTGCTTTACATTTCTGAATGAAGCCTTTTTGCCTTGCCTTCTCAATCTTCCTGATGGGACTCTGGTCAATGATTTCATATATAGCTTCCAACCTTACTGGGTAAGGGTACCGTTCCTCAACTTGCAGCGTCTTCTTTAACAACACCATTCCAAATTTCCCCTTCTCTAGTTTCAAAAAGGTCATGAGTTTGGGAATGAGGCTTGGATCTAGAGGCTGCTCTAGGATTTTCCCTTCAGGGGATATCTTCCTAACTTTCCCCCCTTCTTCACCTTCCCCGTGGAACAGTATAATCTGCTGGACATGCCTTTCCGCTAACTCACAATAGACATCGTCCTTCAGCAGACTCATCATGAGCCGGTAATAGCCATCTGAGGCATGGGGAACAGAGATGATCCAGACTCTATTCTTGCCTGCAAAGCTAGCCAAAATATTGGGAGAACTGAACCCTGATGAGAAACGCACAACCCGTGATTGGACTGCAGTGGATGTTCCTTCATCTTTAATCATTTCCAGCTTAGATCTTTTCATCTGCCGTATTTTTATCTCACCAGCCCTTATCTGAACCCGAGATTTATTTTTTGAGGAAGTGGCTGCTGGGTTTTTAGGTTCCAAAGAATCCCTTTTAACAAGGGGACGTTGCCAATACCTCCCAGGAAGGTTTCCATGTCTCTGAGGCACCTTGCCTAACCTGGGCTGGGTTGAAGCAGAACTCCTGATACTGCTCCTGTAGGTCACAGGTTCTTTTCTGACTCCAAGAGTCTCCCTCCCAGCTTGCCTCACTGGCTTATGTGAGCCACACACTAGCCACGTTGCCCACAACACAGCTAAGGTCACAAGTGGCGTCCAGTTCATCGTGACCTTAAAAAAAGAAAATGGGAGGAGAAACACACTATTACTGGGCTCTTAGAAAAGACCAAAGATATCCAACATTCTTAGAGGGATTCGTCATCAAGAGAAATCTTGCCCATCCTCCCAAAACACAATTTAAAAGACAGCTTTACCCATTTCTGCTGATTTTTTATGTCACTTTTCCCTTTAGAAGTGAGATTCAATCTTAGCATTGGTATATGTGACAACAGCAATCCCTTCAGTGAGACGAAAGCTAACAGGATTCTGTAATAGGGACACAATCGGGATTCTGAAGATGAACTTATGATTTGAAAGAAGATGAGCACTCTTGTCCCTGGGAATGGGTGGGGGGCATTCTTCAACAATAATGACAGTTTCAATACGTGATAATACTTTTTACAGAAAAGTCAAAAAGATTCGTATAATCTACACACTATTAGTACAGCCTGCCTGGTTGCCTCCCAGATCTACACACAGACAGGACGTCAAGAGTTTCAGAACAGCAGTGAAACTTACTCTTGTAGCAAACTTCTTCTCCAAGACTTTCTTCCAGATCCTCTCTTTCAGACCGGGGAGGCTGCCATATAGTTCTGCTGGGGGCCAAACAGATTCCCCCCACCGAAAGGTTCAGGGAAGCGGATGCAGGCAAACAGACGCTGCCGCCCGGAGCTTCCCTCTCTCCATCTAGCCGCAGCTCTGCCTCCTTTCGGGAGCAACCCTAGAGAGGCACATTTCGCTCCTGCTCGGCGCTTTCTCTCTCTCTTCCACACTTTCACGGCCGCTTCCACCTCAGTTCCGCTCTTTGGCCTGCAGTGGGGCTCCTTTGTCTCTCCAGAGCCGAAATAGCAGGGCTTAATACATTTACCAGGCAAAATGGTTTAAGCGCGCACTAAGCGAAGAAAATAGCGCGCTTCTCTTTACCTTCCTAATCTTCATTCCCAAGCCTGCCTGCCTGCCTGGCTCCCTCCCACCCTTTCTCCCCTCCTCCCTCCTGCCCCTTTTGGATTTCCTCCCAGAAAGACTAGGATAACTTCAACCCGGCTCCAACCCAAACTGAAAAAAGCCAGCGCTAGGGTTGGTGTGGGTGTATATGTGTGGGGAGGGGGGGGCGGGTGGAGAGAGCGGGGGGATGAGAGAGAGAGAGAGTGAGAGAGTTGAACTGATAGAAAACTGATTACCTTCTTTCCCGCTTGTCCTCACTTTTCAGGAAAAAAGTTTGTTACGGGACTGTTATATTACTTAGGACAACTATAATGGTTCCTTCAGCCACTTCTTTCCAAAAGTCCTTAAACCTTTAAAAGTTTTTAAAACGTTCTCCTTAAACCTTTCATGTTTTCAAATCGAAAACATGAAATAAGTCACCTCTGCTGTTTTAAAGAAAACACCCAAGAAGTGATTTGGGTGAGGACCAGACTTGTTGAGGCTTAGTGTAGCAAATGGAAATCATCTGAATGAACTCCTCAAAACCAAATTTGGACCTACTGATTTGAGGAGTACCGGTGGATTGTTCAATTGACTCCTAACAACAGTTTTGTTACCAATTGTTTTATAAAAATGCAAGTATTACATTTGGTTATAAAGTTCTTCAAAGCAACAATGTACTAAAAGCAAGACTTTTATGACATTTTAGACAGTGTTTGAACAGTCCATGTCCTTAATTTAGCTCAATCAATTTTATTTATGGCCCAAAGGTCCAAAAGCAAGTTACAAATATAATCTAAATTTGATACTGGATAAAACAATTTAATAAATTATTTAATAAATATTACATAATAGTCTTAAAACCCTAGCTCTTTGATTTGTTACTAAAATCCTACTAAAAAGTTCTGTTCTTCTAATGTTTTTAGATTTTAGATTTAGATTTTATTGGATTTATATACCGCCCTACTCCCGAAGGACTAAGGGCAGTGTACAGCCAATGATAAAAATACATGAATACAAAATTTAAAACCCAACTAAAAACAGATTAAATAAATTTGGCCCAGACAAAATTAGAACACCCCACATAGTTTAAAACAGATTAAAATTTAGCGCTAAAAACGGAGAGAGGTTAGGCCAGGCCCGCCTGGCGAAATAGAAAGGTCTTAAGAGCGCGGCGGATGGTGCGCAGATCCAGGATCCTCCGTATCTCCAGGGGGAGCTCGTTCCAGATAGTAGGTGCCCCCACAGAGAAAGCTGTCCCCCTGGGGGCCGCCAGTCGACATTGTTTTGCTGACGGCACCCGGAGGAGCCCCTCTCTACGAGAGCGTACCTGCCGGTGGGAGGCTATTGGTGGTAGTAGGCGGTCCTGCAAGTACCCAGGTCCTAAGCCATGGAGCGCTTTAAAGGTGGTAACCAAAACCTTGAAGCGCACCCGGAAGACCACCAGGAGCCAGTGCACCTCGCGCAGGAGAGGTGTCACATGGGAACGCCATGTCGCTCCCATCACCACCCGCGCGGCCACACTCTGTGCCAGTTGGAGCCTCCGGGTGCTCCTCAAGGGGAGCCCCATGTAGAGAGCGTTACAGTAGTCTAGACGGGAAGTGACAAGGGCGTGAGTGACCGTGAGCAAGGAATCCCGATCCAGAAAGGGACGCAACTGGCGGATCAGGCAAACGTGATAGAAAATCCTCCCGGCCACGGCCGTCAGGTGCCCTTCCAAGGACAGCTGTGAGTCCAGGAGGTCACCCAAGTTACGAACCCTCTCCGTGGGGGCCAGTGATTCGCCCCCAATAGTCAGTGATGGCGCCAACTGACTATATCGGGACGTCGGAAACCACAGCCACTCGGTCTTGGATGGGTTGAGCCTGAGCCTGTTCCTTCCCATCCAGATCCGCACGGCCTCCAGGGACCGGGACATCACTTCAAGGGCATCGTTGGGGTGGTCTGGGGTGGAGATGTACAGCTGAGTGTCATCAGCGTACTGATGGTACTTCACCCCGAAACCACGGATGATCTCACCCAGCGGCTTCACATAAATGTTGAACAGGAGGGGCGAGAGGACCGATCCTTGTGGCACCCCACATATAAGGGGCCTCGGGGTCGACCTCTGCCCCCCTGCCAACACAGACTGCGACCGGTCGGAGAGATAGGAGGAGAACCACCGCAGCACAGTGCCTCCCACCCCCATCTCTACCAACCGATGCAGCATGATTCCATGGTCGATGGTATCAAAAGCCGCTGAGAGGTCTAACAGGACCAGGACAGAGGAGCACCCCCTGTCCCGAGCCCTCCAGAGATCATCAACCAACGCGACCAATGCCGTTTCTGTGCTGTACCCAGGCCTGAAGCCCGACTGGAACGGATCTAGATACGTCGCTTCATCTAGGTGCCGGGGAAACTGTTTCGCAACCACGCTCTCAACAACCTTCGCCACAAAGTGAAGGTTGGAGACCGGACGATAATTTACCAACATTGCCAGGTCCAGCGAAGACTTCTTGAGGAGAGGCCTCACTACTGCCTCTTTCAAGGAGCCTTTATAATCCCCCAATGAAGGCTCAATGAAGCCTTTATAATCCCCTGGAGCCAGCGTCGTGTCACTTCCCGGGAAGCCAGCACTAACCAGGAAGGACATGGGTCCAATAAACACGTGGTCACGTTCAGTCCACCCAGTATCCTGTCCACATCCTCAGGGGTCACAGGATCAAACTCAGCCCAGATAACATTCTCAAGACCTGCCCCGGTCCCTTCCCCCGAGACCACCCAGTCGGAGTCCAAATCTTCCCGAATCTGAGTGATTTTGTCATGCAGATATTGAACAAAATCCTCGGCTCTACCCTCCAAGGGGTTCTCCCGCGCTTCCTGATGGAGCAGGGAGCGGGTCACCCTAAACAGGGCAGCCGGGCGATTATCTGATGACGCAATAAGAGCAGCAAAATAGCTACATTTCGCTGCTTTTATCGCCACTAGGTAAGTCCTAATATGAGATCTTACCAGTGTCCGGTCAGATTCAGAAAGACTGGCCCTCCAACTACTCTCTAGGCGTCTTTTCCCTTTTTCAGTAAACCAAGGAGCCAAGTGAGATTGATGCTGGGTCAGAGGCCAAGTGAGATCAATGCTGGACCAGGCGGCCACCAGGTCTCCGGTCGAGGCGTGTGCCAGAACCTCAGGGAATGGCCCAAGCTCCATCTGGAACCTATCAGGTTCCATCAGGCGCCTGGGGTGGAACCATCTTACCGGCTCCGGCTCCCTGCGACGGGATATTGCGGTTCGAAAGTCGAAACGAAGGAGAGAGTGATCTGACCATGACAAGGGTTCGATGACTATGTCCCCTGTATCAAGATCTCTCAACCACTGTCCAGAAACAAAAACCAGGTCCAGTGTGTTTCCCCCCGTGTGGGTAGGGCCATGAATTAACTGGGTCAGGTCCATAGCTGTCATGGAAGCCATGAACTCCCGAGCCACCTCAGACATCTCCCCCATGGACGGCAGGTTGAAATCCCCCATGACCATAAGCCTGGGAGTATCAACCGCCACCGCGGCGATGACGCCGAGAAGCTCGGGCAGGGCTGCTGCCACGTGGCAGGGAGCCAGGTACGTGGTCAGCAAACCCATCTGAACCCCGTGACCCCATTTCACAAGGAGGGATTCACAACCGGCCGTCTGAGAAACAGTGGCCTCCCTCGGTTTCAGACCTTCTCTAATAATAACCGCAACCCCCCTCCCCTCCCCTGTGACCTCGACTGATGGAATGCTCGGAAGCCTGGCCGGCACATTTCGACGAGGAGCACCCCCCCTCGTGGCCCAACCAGGTCTCCGTAACACTTGCCAGGTCCACACCCCCCTCCTGAACAAGCTCACAGATGAGGGGGGCTTTATTTACTGCGGACCTGGCATTGCACAGCATCAGCCGAAGGCCCGGGCCCTGAGGGTCTGTGCCACCTAGGGAGCGGGAGGAGCCTTGGGGGCCGGAACATGCCACCGCTCGTAAACAGTGGGCGTGCATTCCCCTAACACGATATGGACCCCTGCTCCCGCCATATCTACCCCTCCCACCTACCGTATTGATGTTCAACACTATCTGGATGCGCTCTAACTCCCTCCATGACCCCGGGTCCTACACTCCCCCCATCACGCTTTACGGCTTGACCAACCCTCCCCTTGGTGGGTTATCCCCCATACCCACTATCCCCCCTCCCCCCTCCCGGAACCCCTTAAAAGTTTAGATAAAAATTTACATTAAAAACCCTTTGCAAACCTCTTTGTGACATGCCACGTCTCTGGGTCCCAAAACCCGTCATTGAGGTAGGCCCTCGATAACGTGGAGGGCCAAACCTGCGAGAGGGGGGAGTCTCGCAGCGCAAGAAGTTCAACGGTAGAGTACATTCGTAAACGGAAGAAATGAAGATGGCTCCTGGCAAGGTTCATAGAGTCTAGCTGTCCTGGGGACGAAAGGCAGCAACTGTTAATATACCAACAGCCCTGTAAAATAGTTTAGACCCCAAAGTTACTTAATCAACTTCACAACAGAAACTGAAAGAGATTTTTAGACCAAACACTCACTATTTGTTTTATAAGCTACATGCTTGTAATGAAATTATTGATCCATCATAAAGCATATTCCTTCCACATATTCCCCTTCCTTTAAAAGAAAGGAATCTAAATTTAACATAGGCTGTATACATAATCCAAGTAAATCAGGATCTAATCATAGAAACCATATGGTATGTATATATGTATATGAACTCTGTCAAAGGTTATGCTGCAAACAAGCAACATCTTTCTTAATATTAAGCATAACAGTTTGCAATCTGTTACTCTTTTTAAAACAGTCATAGAGGGAGAGTCTATGCTATCAAGTTAATATTTGCTACCCCCATAAAATTATAAATCATAACCAAGTTGAGCAATGCAAGAAGTAATTTAACTTCCAATCCACTGGGATATCTTTCTAAGCTAGAAACTTCCCAGCATTCCATTTATTGAGCCACTACCTATTACCGGTATACATTTTTCACTTATTATACAATGCTACATTAAAATTTCTTTTGGTTTACAAATATCACAATAAACAATAATTACATAGGAATCCTTTATTTAAAATCTACACTTATTGACATAGCATTCAAAATACACATCCTACTAATTTTAGTAAACCGGGATGTTAATGCTAGGTAAATGGAACATATGTCTTTAGCACCCAAAATGAATTAAGAAAAATACAGATAGACTACTACCAAAACAAACAAAGAAAAAATGTTTACATCAAAGATCTTCTTCCAACAATTTAGAACAGGGATGTCAAACTCAATTTCATTGAGGACCGCATCAGGGTTCTGTTTGACCTCGGGAGGGGGAGAGGGGCTGGGATGGGCATGGCCAGCTAGATGTCACTTGTGTCAGGGGCACCTTTGGTGGCCTAAGCACTCTGCAAGTGAAAACAGGCTCCCGAGCTCCGTTTTTGGCCGCGACAACTACCTGCAATCCTCTGCCCGCGGCCCTCACGAACTCTGTTTTCAGCTCTGGTGGCCTGCAACTCTCTACCAGTGAAAACGGAGTACAGGACGGCTGCCTGCGGCCTTTGTGAGCTCCATTTTTGGATGCAATCGCTTTCTGTAACACTCTGCAACTGAAAACGGAGCGTGAGAGAGCCGTGCACAGCCCTCCGAGCTCCATTTTCTCTGGCAGGGGCACTGCAAGCAAGTCCTTTGCTGATTCCAGGTCAGCCCTGAGGACCAGGTCTAAGCACCCATGGGTTGGCTCTGGCTCAGCAGGCCTTGAGTTTGACACAGGGGTGGGTTTTACTTACCTTTACTACGGAGCCTGCCACCGATCTTACTACCAGTTCTATAGAACCAGACTGGACGAGGAGCAACCCACCATTGGTTTGACACCCCTGATCTAGAAGATAATCTACATATGGATATCACTGGACTAACAATACAATACTCAAATAATATACTCTGAAAGCAAAGATGAAGAAGCTGTATAGAGTCAGGAGCAAGGGAGGGAGGAGGGAGAGAGAGAGAGAGAGATGAGAGGAACTTTTATGTTGACATGCAACTTAGCTGCTCCTTGAAAAATCACAACTTCAGCTAAAGAAAGCAAAATCATTAGATCATCTTTTTCAAGTTCTGTCATGTTTAGGGTGTAGTGAGCACTGATTATAGCACCCTATTAACAGAAGCTATAATAATGGTTGCTCAGTTTCTTCTATTATTTTCTTGCATGGAATAGCCACTCTTCTGAAATGATGTAGCCCATTCATTCCAGAATGTCAATGTTAGACCTTACATTTTTTTCCTTGAGAACTTCAAGTTTGCTTGTATTCACAGTTCTGACATTCCATGTGCCAATCTGGAATTTGCAGCCCCAAACGTTTCCTTTCCCTCTGTGGTATCGGCAGCTGGACGTGCTTTCAGCTTCCATCCAACCATCCATCATAAATGCTTTTTAAAAACATTGAAGACCTGGATGTACTCCAGAGTCTGGAGTTGGGTGGTTAGATGTCCAGTTGAGAGATTTTGGCTGATTCTTTGCCTGAATTTACTATTAGTGACCACTGCAGTGTTTTACTGTTTGTAATATTAATTTTTATTGTTTGTATGTGTACTTTTCTGAGATGAGTGACCATAATAAGTTGCTAAAATAAAAGAAGCATTAGTACTACTTGCATCTGCCCTTGTTCTTCCCCAGTAAGTCATTAGATACTTTCTTATCTAAAGAGTTTCACCCAGTGGTGGGATTGGGCCAGTTCGCACCACTTTGGGAGAACCAGTTGTTAACTTTCTGAGCAGTTTGGCAAACTGGTTGTTGGAAGAAATTATTAGGGCAGAGAACCGGTTGTTAAATTACTTGAATCCCACCACTGGTTTCACCTCTGTATTATATTAACATTGGTCTGGTTGCAAATGTTTATTTGGTTACCTCACTGTATACTGAAATGGGTTGCCATTTATTTCCTCCATAGATTGTATTTAATCTAATCCTTATTTCATGATCTTCCCTTCTGGCACTTTCAGTGCTTATAGCATCATTGTTCATTCATCTTACCTACTGCAAAGGATCAATGAAAGATGTAGTAGAGCTCAAAATTAAGCAGTCTGTATTAAAAATGTGAAATTTAGCACACATACCTTGGCCCAAGCTAACCTTGATTTTCCCTTCTAGTTTATGAAATAAGCAAAATACTCTTACCTTATGTGTTTCTAGCAGAAAGGGGAGGCTGCAGTATTATACATACTTAAGTTTGGATTAGAAGACCTCCACTTGGAAGTCCCTTCCAAGTCTGTTATTATTCTTATTCTTAAGTACAAATCACTTACTATTTTTCAAGGGCAGCAATGCACAGCATTGACCTCTATCACCCTTATCTCTCCTGTGGAAGGCAGAGGAAACAACTTTTGCCTATCCTTTTCTCCTACACATCAAAAATAGTGTTTTCTGGCATGTGCAATTAAAGCCTTTTCATCTGCCCCACTTCAGTTTATTGTAAGATAATACCTTGACTGCTATTGATTATTATGCACTACTGGGACAGGAATACCATATCCTCTCCAGTTACTGTTCTCTGCCCTCCATGATGATTTTTATTTCCAAGTTCACAAACTGAATGGTGAAAAGCTAGGAATTTTGTTTGCGTGTGTATTTATGGGTTCACTAAAACGATGGACTGTTTTTTCTTCTTTCTTTTTTAAACTGGGTGAAACTGATGAGTTTTCTGCCACTTTCTCCTTCTAGCTCAGGAAAAATGGTAAAACGGTGCTGTGGCATTTTTCTTCCTCTGTCACTCCAGGAAGTAAAGCTATGGTAAATATGCTCCAGACAGAACTTCAGGTCATCCTTTGGCCAAAGCACTGAAATGGTACAATCTGAAAATAGATTTTTTTAAGCTAGCTTTATTTACACACAGGAATCCAGCAGCTTAAGGCTGCAGTGCAAAAAGAGTCTAAGAGTTGCATATTAGCCACAAAATATAGATGTTGTTCTTTATTCAAATATACGCTAAATCACGATTATTAAATTTGGGGTATCAAAGGTGGGTAATTTAAATTTTGGGTAGTTTAAACACAATAGAAATGTTTAGTAATCATGCTAAGATTAAAACAAATTATGTTATAGATTTAATTGAAATCACTCCCTAGTAATTAATGGTAGCACTATCTGGCTTTGAGTGATATCAAAATGCTAAGCAGGGATGGATAAGATTAGTACTTGGATAGAAAGAAATCCCAAGTTAGAATCTGAAAAAATATATTCAAAGAAAACAATGGCAAGCTACTTCAATACTGCTAACAAGAAAAGTCACCAGGATTTGAACTGCTGTTTATGGTATGCTAATTGAGAGCCAACAACTACTTAAAAGGTAAAGGTCCCCCTTGCAATATGTGCTACTCGTTCCTGACTCTAGGGGGCAGTGCTCATCTCCATTTCAAAGCTGAAGAGCCAGCTCTGTCTGAAAACGTCTCCGTGGTCATGTGGCCAACATGACTAAACGCCAAAGCTATTTACCTTCCCACCAAAGGTGGTCCTTATTTTTGTACTTGCATTTTTATGTGCAAACTGCTAGGTTGGCAGAAGCTGGGACAAATAACAGGAGCTCATCCCATTATACGGCACCAAGGATTCAAACTGCTGAACTGCCAACCTTTCAATCGACAAGCTCAGCATCTTAGCCACTGAGCCACCATGCCCCTAACAACTACTTAGTCCTCTGTAAATTGTCCAGTCTTTTTTTAAACCATCTAAACTTGTGTTAGACATCACAGGAAGATGGCTACAACTTCCAAAGTTTATCTATGGTCTTTTTCATATGTAGGGGCTGCATTGATTTGAGACTGGTACCTCCCTTATGACTCACATAGCATCAAGAGGTTTCTTGGATGAGGGAAAGCCAAAGCAATTATCTATTCCTGCTCCAAAAGAAATTTTGCAAAGACATTGTTATTGGTACATGTACTCTGTATAGTACTGAAATGGTATGACAAGAACTTAGTAAAGAAATTGAACGTTCAACTTAGTAAAAGTTGAACATTCAAACGCTTTCTCAAAAAATGTAACAGAAAAACTAGCAGCAAAGAACGAAAAAAATGTTATGAATATCCAGATGTCTGAAATGGAGTGAGCTTCAAAGGAAGGAAATTTGGCTAATTCAATCAGGAAAAACTTAAGAGAAGGAATGCACAAATACTGAGGTTTTGTATATTGTTGGACTAGTTAAGTCATTTTTTTAAAAAAAATCTATATAAATGTAAAGTTCTGTGATAAAAAGTAATCTGGAAGGCCTCTCTGTCACATTTTTGTACTCTACAAACTAAAAGAATGTGAGTAGATTAAATCTGGCAGGATGGCTGTTGGTTTATTTCCAAAGACACTTGTCTGAAAGTGAAAGGAAGTGTGAACTGACAGGTAGAGAGATCAGATAATCTCCAAGAAGTAGAGGGTATGAATCACTTGTGCAGTTATAATAGGCAATTTCTATCATCACCCAAAAAGCTGTTTCCAGGTATTCATACTCACAGAACATGGTTTTATAGCCTTCAGAGAATTTTCCATAATAGGGATTGTTGTTGAAAATTGTCTCTGCAAATGATTCTTTGTATTTATTGGATCAAATCCTATTCTATAATTTTATTAATGTTACAGTCTTTTTCTCCAATAGCCATGACTATCTTGGTGTTAACAAGCAAGCAACTGCAATCATTCACAATATCAGAGTGTAATTATTCTACATCCATTTTACAAAAATTAAGCATATCCTTCATTTGTGAAAACTGCCGTTTTGAAGTATGCTAAGGTTACAGTATACTCCCAATCCCACTCAACAGTTGATCAATAAACAGCAGAGACCTGCCAGGTGCAGCAGCTAATTCTACCTGGAGAGAAACTGAGAGCAAGTGGAGCATGACTACACTAGTTTGAAGTGGTCCATAGAGACTAGGCTCTTCCTTACAGAAAGGGCTTATGTTCACAGAATAGTTGGCTAATATCTAGCAATTTATGGACCAAAACACTACTTTTAAAACAGAACAGATCAAAATGATTTAAATTATCCTCATTTGCAGGGTGATGATAAGATTAAGACAGCATCATGGGGACACAGCAAAATAAGAGCCTGGTGGCGCAGTGGACTAAGTGCTGTTAAAGTAGCACTTAGTTGCCAGCTGCCTGCAATTATTGCAAGTTCAAATCTCACCAGGCTCAAGGTTGACTCAGCCTTCCATCCTTCCGAGGTAGGAAAAATGAGGACCCGGACTGTGGGGGCAATAAACTGACTTTGTATAAAAAGAATACCGCTTAGGGGAGGCTGAAAGCCTTACTAAGCAGGTATATACAAAAGTATGAAGGCTATTGTTTAATGCATTGTAAGCCGCCCTGAGTCTCTGGAGAAGGGCGGCATATAAATCAAACTAATAAATAAATAAATAAATAATAAATAAATAAATAAATATGTTCATGTTATGGTTAGATGCGTGTGAAGAAAGGCTTCACTTTATTCCATCTAGAGCCTTCATCTTGTGGCCTTAAGCAAACAGATTTCAAGGCTGCATCAACAAGCTTAATGTTAGGAAATTTCTGTTCTTTCTCTTACTTTTTAAAAAACATATATTTGTCTATTGAGGTATTCTGGCAATCTGGCATGTTCTTTCATGTCATTTTGATATTACCCAACTATGGATTCTGCCTTTTTTTATTGTTCATGAGAAAATATACTATCACTGATTTTTATTTTTTTAATATGCATATTGCTGCTCAGGCTGACTGACAAAAGTTATCATGGTCAAAAAATTGAATTGCAATATTCTGCGTGACAGAGATTGCTTTCTCTAACCCCTTTGGGGAGGAAATTCCAAGTGACTGATAACATTTCCACTTCTTTCAGCATGAAGCAAAGAAGCAAAAGAATGAAGCTTCCAGATAAAATAGGAAACAGAAAGTCCTTGTCAGATATATATATATTGATGGTCGTGCTCATTCCGTTCTATGAGAAGTTATTTGATCAATACAGCTTCAGGTTCAAAAAAGGTTGTTTTAATTTTTACAAAATATATACATGCATGCAATGATGAACAGGGTGTCCTGTTGCATTTTTCTTTTACCCTAACTGTATGACTCAGAAGTTGAAAGGAGAGAGAACTTCACTTGTTGCCTTGCTGATGGATGAAAGAGAGAGGTGAAGATATCCAAGGGATCTCTGGGTAAGAGTCCAATAAGAGAGTTCACTGGCTGATATAGTCACATGTGATGTCTGTAAAGACTTAACCCCTTCTAGTCTCTGGTGCATCACATACAGGCAATATCTGACAGTCCTGGCCTCTGCAATCTTAGCCTATAAACCAGGAGTGAAATCCAGCAGGTTCTGACAGGTTCTGGAAAACCGGTAGCGGAAATTTTGAGCAGTTTGGAGAACTGGCAAGTACCACCTCTGGCTGGCCCCAGAGTGGGGTGGGAATGGAGATTTTGCAATATCCTCCCCCCAGGAATGGGGAAGGAATGGGGATTTTGCAGTATCCTTCCCCTGCCATGTCCACCAAGCCAAGCCCACAGAACCGGTAGTAAAAAAAATTGGATTTCACCACTGCTATAAACGAATACTGAGATCTTTGCCGATTCTTCTGAAATCATGTAGGCCTACCTCTTATCTTTAAGTCTGTGAAAATTTGACATTCACAATCTGTGTTTATAATAGTGACCATAACATTTGGCAGTGCACATGTATAACAGTGCACTGGGAACTCAGCTAAATGATAATTATTCCATAAACTTTGGAGCACACTTAAAGATGTGTGAAATCACAGTGGTTTAAAAACAAGGATTTGGCTTTTTTTTAAACAGTTAAAACAAGTAATTAGATTAGAGCACTGACTTATGAGAATTGATTAAAAGAACTAAATATGTTTAGTTTGGCACCTTGACAGATAAATAAAAGATGAACTCTGAATCTAAAAGAGGCAGAGGATTTTTTTTTAAAGTTGAGCCAAAGGTTAGTGGTAAGAAATTGAATAAAGGCAATCTTACATCAAAAAGAACTAGCAGAATTGTTGTCACTGAAGGATCATAGGCCAAGGGTTTTTTCCCTATAATTTTCTCTTGAGTGGATCTTCTAGAATTATATTGCATTAATATAATGCTAATACAGACCACTTATCTGTTGACTTAACTGTGGACATTATATTGTGATGATGTATTCAGGTTCCTTCTGACTGCTTTTTATTGATATTGGCAGCAAATATCAGTTTTACATGCAATGTGCTGCTTTGGGGAAAGGGTGCAATATCTATAGCAGCAGGGAAAAATCAAACTAGGGGACTTCTTCATGTTCTGATGCTGATCCGTGGATTTCCCCAATGTTATTTCATCCATATGTGATTTAATAGAAAACAAAACAGCAAAGATTTTGCTGTCCCTGTTGCCAATCCCAATTGCCTCATCTGGTAACAACTGCATGATGAGCAAAGCAGAAGGACTAGTGGATAGCTTTGACTTGGCTCCTTTTCTCTCCTTTTCCTTTTGTCAATATCACCAGGAAAAGCCATCCATCAATCATAGCAGTGCTGTGATTGCAATGACCTGGGCAGATAGTTGGGCCTCTGAGATTAACCATTTGTTAGAACTTTGTTAGTATAGAGCTAGATAAGTGATAGAAGAAGGATATCGTGTAGAGGAAGATACCATCTGCAATACACTAATCTATAAAGTATAAGTCCTTGTCATTTAGCAACCGTTTGAAGTTATAATGGCACTGAAAAAAGCGATGCTGTTAGATGGTCATGAGATCAAAAATTGAGTGCTTGGCAGCTGGCAAGCATTTACAACAATTGCAGCATCTGGGGTGCAATTGGGGCAGGTGATTGCCATTTATAACCTTCCCAGCCAGCTTCTGACAAGCCAGATTTGCTTAATAACTTCATGATTCAGTTAACAACTGCAGTGACTCCCTTAACAACTGTGACAAAAAAAGTCATAAAATCAGAAACAAATCATTTAACTACCACCTTGCTCAGCCACAGAAATTCTGCTCTTAATTGTGGTTATAAGTCAATGATAATTTGTAACATATTGTGAAAACTCACTATTCAGATTTTTAAATGATGTTTTATGGCAGAGTATATTGTATGACTTGATTTATTCAGTAAAACACAATTAAATAGTAATTTAGCACAAACTGTACAATGTATTCTACTTTAATGTATTCATCAAAGTAGAAAATTATAAATGTTTCATTTCAGTGATGCTGCTTGTTCAATTGTCCATATTTAATATTTAGTTTTCTCTCTAAAGGACTATCAACATTAATTTGATATTCCAGACTCTTCTCATACATTGATGTTTTATTGGTAGAATGTCAGATTCAATGTAATACAATTTTTCTCAGGAAGACTACAATTTCTCTTGATAATCTTCTGTCTTCCAGAAATAAAGCCAGGAAATTCTGGCTTTACATTATCTTTCTGCTTCATCTGTGCAATTTTCTTATATCATATTTCTACCTAGCCTTTTTAAAAATATATGTATTTGATCTCAATTTATTATTATTATTCATTAAATTTATTTGCTACCCATCTTGCTCTGGGTGGTTTACCACAATAAAAATGTAAAATTATAAAAAAATGTAAATATGACAATAGTAAAACAATGAAACAATAAAAAATAAACAATGAAAGTATAGCAATATGATTAAAAGATTATTATATGGGTTTTATATCACATTTGAACTCAGAACAATGAAATAACTGAAATAGCTGCATTTGGATTCATCAAGAAATTCACTTCTATTACATTAAATTGAAAAAAAATGAATTTATACATCAAGCACATTTCGTTCTAACTACTATTTGTTGAGCAAGCTATAAGACTGCTTCCTTCATAAACCTAAGCAATAAACTAGATTCATGCCAAAATTAAATAAGCAACATTATATTTACCAGCCTCCCGGGAGGTTACACAAGGCTGGCTCCAGAAGATTGTTAACGCTTCTTTGAGTGAGGGTGCTCTGCCGGCCGCTCTGAAAGAAGCGGTGGTGAGACCCCTCCTCAAAAAGCCCTCTCTGGACCCGGCTGTTTTGGCCAATTACCGTCCAGTCTCCAACCTTCGCTTTGTTGCGAAGGTTGTTGAGAGTGTGGTTGCACGGCAGCTTCCCCGGTTCCTGGATGAAGCTGTCTATCTAGATCCGCTCCAGTCCGGCTTCCGGCCTGGGCACAGCACGGAAACGGCATTGGTCGCGTTGGTGGATGATCTCTGGAGGGCACGGGATAGGGGCTGTTCCTCTATCCTGGTCCTATTAGATCTCTCAGCGGCTTTTGATACCATCGACCATGGTATCATGTTGCGCCGGTTGGAGAGGTTGGGGGTGGGGGGGCACCGTTCTACGGTGGTTCTCCTCCTATCTCTCTGACCGGTCGCAATCTGTGTTGACAGGGGGGCAGCGGTCGACTCCGAGGCGCCTTGTTTGTGGGGTGCCGCAGGGGTCGGTCCTCTCGCCCCTTCTGTTCAACATTTATGTAAAGCCGCTGGGTGAGATCATCCATGGCTTTGGGGTGGAATTCCATCAGTACGCTGACGACACCCAGCTGTACATCTCCACCCCAGGCCACCCCAACAATGCCGTTGAAGTGATGTCCCGGTGTCTGGAAGCTGTGCGGGTCTGGATGGGGAGAAACAGGCTCCGACTAAACCCCTCCAAGACTGAGTGGCTGTGGCTGCCGGCGTCCCGATATAGCCAACTGACGCCATCGCTGACTATTGGGGGCGAGACATTGGCCCCCACGGAGAGGGCTCGCAACTTGGGCATCCTCCTGGACGCACGGCTGTCTTTAGAAGAACACATGACGGCCATGGCCAGGGGGGCTTTTTATCAGGTTCGCCTGATACGCCAGTTGCGTCACTTTCTAGATCGGGACTCCCTACGCACAGTCACCCATGCTCTCGTGACTTCCCGCCTGGACTACTGCAACGCTCTCTACATGGGGCTCCCCTTGGGGTACACCCGGAGGCTCCAACTGGTCCAGAATGCGGCCGCGCGGGGAATTATGGGAGCGACGTGGCGCTCCCACGTGACACCTCTCCTGCGTGAGCTGCACTGGCTCCCGGTGGTCTTCCGGGTGCGCTTCAAGGTGTTGGTGACCACCTTTAAAGCGCTCCATGGCTTAGGACCTGGGTACTTGCGGGACCGCCTTCTGCCGCCAATAGCCTCCCAACGGCCAGTACGCTCGCACAGAGAGGGCCTCCTCCGGGTGCCGTCAGCCAGACAGTGTCGGCTGGTGACCCCCAGGGGGAGAGCCTTCTCTATGGCAGCGCCCGCCCTCTGGAATGACCTACCCCTGGAGATATGCAGGATTCCAGATCTCCGGACCTTTCGTCGGGCCCTTAAAACCCATTTGTTCCATCTAGTTGGGCTAGCTTGATCCCATCCTCCGTTTTTAAATTTGACATTGATTTTAAATTGGGTTGTTTTAATTCTCGGCCGAATAATATTTAATAATTTTTAATTGTTTTTAACTTTTGTATACCATGTTTTATTCTGGCTGTTCACCGCCCTGAGTCCGCAAGGAGAAGGGCGGTTTATAAATTGAAATAATAAATAAATAAATAATAAATAAATACCAAGTTATGTGAAGAAGCCAGTATAATAATCAGCTTAGCTCACCAATATAAGAATGCCAGTAATTGTCACCAGTGGTAGGCAATTATAACCTGCACTTCCTGCATTTCATTTATTCTTTTAGATTAAATTCCTGTGTTTCTACTGAAGTGGGTTGGTAGAAGTGTTTGTGATGATAATGTGTCCTCAAATTCTTTGTACCTGAAAAAATGCAGAAGTTAAGATATATTGAAGACAGAACAGTAACTTCTCAATCCTTGCACAGCATCCCTTATTTTTTTAGAAGAACTAGATGAATTGTAAAGTTCATCAGCAATATATATGGTGGTGAATTTATTATTTTTTTTCTAGTAGTCCCTAGTCAAGCTATAAAGCATTAGTTGAAAAATTGTGTTTAATATAGAAAGCAGATAACAGATCATTTTATATTTCGATTTGAAGCAGTATGACCCGCAGCTTTATTCTGAAATCAAACCTTGTGTATTTAGTGCCCTTATCTTAACTCCCACCCTCAGTATGCAATCAAAATATTGTTATTTTAATATAGCATTACTCAATATCCAAATTAAAGTTGTTCTCTGAAGAAACTAGATAGAAAGAGTATTTAAACTTTTGAAATTTAGTTTTGGCAAAAACTCCCGAGTATACTGTGGACGGTCAAGAAGATAAACAAATAGATTTTTGACCAAATCAACCCAGAGTTCTCATTTGAGATACAAATAACCAGGCTTAAATTATTGTATTTGAGACACATTATCAGGAGAAGGCTCTAAAGATGGACAACATGCAAGGAAAGAGACGAAGAGGATGACCTGCTTAGCGGCAAGGTAGATGGCGTCAGTTACAGTGGCAATGGATGCATCATTAGAAGACCTGAAAGTCCAGTTAAGGACAGTCTTAGAGAAAATTCTATCTATGTGGTTGCTAAGAGTCAACAACTACTTAATGGAACATAATCAATCAGTATTCAAAAATAGGGATACTATTAGAAGGCTTCCAATGATTCGATATTAGAGTATATACATAGAGCACCCAGAGACTTTAAAATAATTGTGCAGTTTTAATGTTTAATAGTTACTGCTCTATGTAAGAAATAATGTATAAAATGGAATAGAAAGAGAATTTGATTAACTGGATATTGAATAAAAAAATAGACTGACAAATTTGCAATGCTGTAAGTCAGACAAAACTGCAGAACATATTCAGAGAACTTCAAAATCATTCTGTTCTTGGTAAACAGAATGATAATGAATATGCTGAAAGTTAACATTCCTACAAATAAATAGGCTAAATCTTAAATAAATGTCTTCCTCCTTACATGTTATAGGTTTTTTATATTATATAGAGATGAAGTTATAAAAAAATAAAACTTCACAAAGACTTTATAAACTCTTTGTTATAACAAAAGGCAAATGTTCAAAAAAATATTAAGTATTGAATTACTCATGATTCTTTACTTACACACCCACCAGCATAGAGCTCACCCAAGGACAGGGAAAAGAGGAATTTACACATCTGATTTCTTTTCATTTACACCATTTGTTATCTTTTTAAAGAAAAAATAATGTAAAAGTGTGTTTGGAAGAAGTAATTTCTGTGCAGAAGCAGAAATATTCTTAGTATCCTGTTGCAAGACAAACTGAATTCTCCTCTCTCAATCAGTTTATATTTCTTCTATCATTGATCTTTTACCTTGTCAAGAAATGGCTTCAGGTGGGGTTTTTCCCCTGATCCCTAAAGAGTTACAGTATTGGAGAAACACATATTTGTGCTGTTGCTTAATGTGAAGAATGGGAATGGGAATGGAGGTGATTTTCATTTTCTTGCTTGTTAGACTGCCACCAGCATTGCATTTATTTCTTAAGCAGATACAGGCAGAGCTTTCTAAATTCAAATCATAAATTTATTCCACTATGTAGGATATAGAAAGGAGTAGTAATCTCCCTCCCTTGATTATATTGCAGTGATTGACTTCATCAAGCACTTCTATAAGTCTTCAGCTTGCTTCGTAACTTAATAACACCTGATATTTTAAATCCACAATTTATCAAAATACTCTAGAGCAGGGGTCTCCAACTTTGGCAAAGCTGGCTGAGGAATTCTGGGAGTTGACGTCCACAGGTCTTAAAGTTGCCAAGGTTGGAGACCCCTGCTCTAGAGAACTAAATAATTTCAATTTAGCAGATAGGAATGCTTCTAAGATTTTAGGCTTTCCATAGTGCCTCCATCTCAGCCTTCATTTTGACTGCCAGAAAGAGACTTGCTCACCAGCTATTTTCCTTTTTTTTTTGGCTCGTTCTTAGGAAATTTCACCCACTTCTAATCTTTTTACTCTCTAATGAGATCTTCAAAAAAAAAAAAAAATAGAAGTGGGTGAGATTTGAAGATTTTGGTAAAAATTAAAGAGTTACAGACTTTAATTTATGTTTTCCTCGTTCTAAATAATGGGTGAATGGAACATTGAGTTCCCTGAACAATGTGCCAGAATTTGGATCTAAAGATTTGGCCAAGAGTTGAGCATTCCAAGCACTGTAGTAATGCATAATTTTCTTTGTCCTCTTTCAGCATTTTCTTTTTCCTAGTAATATGTATAGCATGTATGAGTAAAAAAAAGTAGTTTTGATGTACAGAGGGTTCTGAGCTTTAAGAAGTATCTTTTATGGTGCATTTCTGGGAATACAGTAGTCACCCGTTTTAAAACTTCCAGGAGACCTAGCTTGTCCCCATTTGAAAACAGATTTCTGCAATTGACAGCATGCTCTTGGGCTAATCCAGTAAATAATTTCTTTTTATAATAAAGAAATTCTTTTCTTTTAATAATTTCTACTATGTGTACCATATGCGATATTTGCTGCTTGGAAGTCTGCTAAAATAAGGAATATCAAATTATAGGGAGGATATAAATACATGGGTGTGTGCTATAGGCCATGGGTGGGTGGGTGCTAGAGAGTGGGCCATACTGGGGCTCCTCAAAAGAAAAAGTGGTGGGAGCAATTTAGGGGGGACAACCTGTTATCTTCCCTGTTGGCTTCCCCCTTGACTATTGCTATTGCAGCCATTTTTCTTCTGGTGTATTCCCTCTACTAGCACTACGTTTCCAGAGTTTATTTAAGAGTCATCTTCTTTCTCCATTTGAACTCAATTTCTCTACAGGCTTCCATTCTGATAGAGGAAAAGGAGAGTAGTTTCCCACTATTTCATTTGGGGAAGAAAAGGAAACAGGTTTACACAATTCAATACAAGCACTATTCTGAAATGAGCAGATTTCTGTTATTTGCAGAAGAAAGTATTTGTACAATTCCATATTAATGTTGCACTATTCTAAGGTTATTCAGGAAAACTCTTAATATTTGGTTTTGTCAGCAGACTGGATGATCACATGGAAATAGGAAACCTGCAAAACGGTCATACCGCATGTAGGATTTTGAATGCGCTTTCCTGTGGTTTTGTACATATTTATAGTTCTAATGGTTTTTGTAATGCTTTTGTTTGAATTGTGTGCATTGTCCAGAATCATATATGATTCACATATGAGGTGGCTACATTAACTTGATAAATAAATAAGTAAGTAGGTTATTTTCTCCATTCTACTTCTTATTGAAATTTCCCAGCAGCTTCTCAAGATGACTTGTCCCTACTCTGCAGAACTTAGCTAGTTGCATATTCATGGCAAGCTATGCCTCCTATCCTTCTGAAACATTTCAATGTGGTATTTTCTCATATGTTTCTCTTGTATCACATTATTTGATGGGCACACAAGCCATTCTTCTCTGCACAGAATCTCAAGTAAATCCTTACCATTCATGCTTCATTGCTGGTGGAGAAGAACAGTGAAACAGAAGGAAAAAAAATGAATCACCCTGCTTGTAATTCACAAGGGACCAGGCTGGTGTAGTAGTTAAGACATCAAGGTAGAATCTGTAAGACTATGAGTTTTCGTCTTACTTTAGACACTATTAAGCCAGCTGGGTGATTTTGGACCAGTCACTCTCTCCCAGCCTTATGAAGCAGGCAATGACAAAAACACTTTCAAGAAAACTGCAGGGGCTGGTTTCCAGGCAATGGCAAGGTTGACTTGAAAGCACATTAAAAAAAATCACAAATCATGTTATAAGATTTTAGAGGATCGAGCCCAAATAACTCCAATGCAAGTATAGTTGTTTCAACTTCTTTATTTACATAATTAATACTTGTTGTTCTATTGCAGGTACACGTCTAGAATGGCCCTGGACCCCTGGACATTGACCTTTATATGGCATGGGAGGAGCTAAGGTAAGGAGGGGTCAAGGGGGAGGGCCATGCAATGTCCACTAGATTAACCCCTGATATACCATTAGGCATTTTCCCCTGACAAATCCCCCTCTAAATGCCTGATGGTTGGCGGTTGATGTGTGGGGTAATGTACTCCTAATTTAGATGTCAGGTATATATGCTGTTTGCACGGCAGAGGTTTAGTTAGGATGTCCGCAGTCTGTTCGATAGCCTCGCAATGTACTGCTTTAATGAACCCTATGTTGGATAATTGCCTGACATGCCTGTGTTTTATGTCTATGTGCCTCGATCTCTGTTCCACGGCCTCTGCCATAGAGATATCTATTGCTGCCTTATTGTCTTCGTGGATTATAATGGGATATTTTGGCTTGTACCAAATACTTGATAGCAGGTCATCGAACCAGGTCAAGTTGTTTGCGGCTTTAGACAGGCAGATGTACTCCGCTTCTGCTGTCGATGTGGCTACCAGGTTCTGTTTTCCAGTGTACCAGTACACTGGGCAGTCATTAATGAAGAATATATATCCTGAAGTGCTTTTGCGGCTTTTCATATCCCCTGCCCAGTCAGCATCGGCATAACAAGTTAGGATTGGTTTATCTGAATGTTCTGGCTCTAACCTTAAGAAAGCATCAGCACTGTGTTTCAAGTATCTGAGGACACGTTTGATTCCCTCCCAATGGTAGATGGTTGGGCTACTAACGTGCCGGGATAGTAGGTTGACTGGCAAAATGATGTCTGGTCTTGTCCAGTTGGCTATATACAACAAGGATCCTATGGTAGATCTGTACAGGGTATTGTCCTTAAAGGGCTCGCTTTGTTCGTACATGACCTTAAGGAAGTCAGATTGCATTGGTGTTTCACAGGTCTTGGCATCCATCATATTACGCTTACACAGGAGTTCTAGAATTTTTTTTGCGGGGGGATATCCTGAATCCCCTGGGGGTTTTGTCGATTTGGACTCCTAGGTATTTGTTTACCTTCCCTAGTGTTTTTAGAGTGAAGTGTTTATTCAGTCCATTGGCAAATTTGTCACACTCTGTTTTTTGCTGTCCAAAGTACAATATGTCGTCAACGTAGACAAGTACGTACTCGATTGATGGGCCTCTTCTCCTGGTGAAGAAGTATAGGTCAGCGGGTGTAGGTGTGAATCCCATGTCCTTGAGTATCTTGGCTAGACACTCATACCACCTCTTGCCTGATTGTTTCAGCCCATACATGCTCTTGTTCAGTAACCAAGTGTCTCCCTTTTGCGTGGTTTTACTGGGGAGTACAATAATCTCTTTATCCAGTTCAGCGTGCAGGTAGGCTGTTTGCACATCGAACTGATATACCTCCAGTCCTAGTATTGATGCCATTACCAGGGCGCTCTTGACACTTTTGGTTCTAACTGTGGGGGAGTAAGTGTCTGTATAATCATCAGGGTATTTTTGTGCAAAACCCTGGGCCACTAGTCTGGCTTTATACAAGAATTGGTTGCCCTCTAACTCTTTGATCTTAAAGATCCATTTCGTTCTTATGGTAGTTTTATCTGATGGGGCTTTGATGGGGTGTATACGTTTAGTTCTTTTAGACTAGCCATCTCCCTCTCCATGGCTTGTTCCCATCTAGTCCTTTCTTCGTGTGGAAATTTAAGTACTTCTTCATATGAGTTGGGAGTTATTTTGTTGGTATCAATGGATAATACGTATTCTTCAAACCTTTTTGGGGTCCTGTTTCTGCTAGCCCTAATGGGTCTGTTTGGCTGGGTCTCAGTATTGTGCATGTATCTTGCCTCATTTTTGGTGAGTGTGTCTATCTTTATTGTGGGGTGACCTTCTTTCCACTCCCTGATGTCTATGTCTCAGTGTTTGGTTCTGTGGCCTATGTGTGTCTCATCCTCAATTGTGTTTTGTTTATTTTCACCTTTCTTACAGTGTGAGTTCTCTTGTCTGACTGATAATTTGTTCAGGTGTATTTTAGGCCAGTTAGCGTTCTCATGGAACACTGCAGTTCTAGATATTATGAATCTGTTGTTCTTATCAATGAACCTATATCCCTTGGTTCCAGATTCATAACCCATAAATCTCAGCCTTCTCTACACTTTATCTCCCTTGCATCTTAGTTTTCTGGGAATATGTACGTCAGCTGTGACCCCGAATATGCGCAGGTGCATTAGTTTTGGTTTCCTGCCATACATTATTTTATAAGGGTTTTTGCCTATTACACTGGACCATAGTCTGTTTATGGTGTAATTGGAATATGTGAGTGCTTCTGCCCAGAATGACTGTCCTAGCCCTACATCTTCCAACACACACCTCATCATGGTTTGTAGTGTACCCTGTTTTCTCTCTACTACTCCGTTCTGAAAGGCTGAGAACGGTGAAGAAGTGAATCGTATGATCCCTTGCCTATCAAGCCATGCTGAGAATTCTCTTGATAGGAATTCTGTCCCCCTATCTGTCATTATCTGTTTTATTTTTAAGTTGTGTTGTGTCTCTACTCGTTTGTGGAACTCCTTGAATTTTTGAAATGCTTCATTTTTATGTTTAAGGGTGTATACAAACCCATAGCGACTGAAGTCGTCTACTATAGTTAAAAAGAATCTTTTCTTGTATTTTATGGAAGGTCTCATTGGTCCTACTAGATCCATGTGTACCAGTTGGAATAGGGAGCTGGTGGTGCGTGTGGCCTTTTTGGGTCTGGGTTTGGTTTTTAGCTTCGAACATTTGCACACGGAACACTCGAGGTAGTTTTTACATCCCTTTACTTTTACACCATCAGAGCAATCCATTAGCTTTTGTATAACAGGGAAGCTAGCATGTCCCAGTTTCCTATGCAACAAATGGGCACAATCATCATGTATCGGTCTTCCAATTGATAGTTTACCTTCCTGAATGGGTTCCTGGTTGTGTACCCCTTCTGTGTTGCTATCTGTCGTGTCAGTGTCTGTTTCTTTGTGTCCTTCTGCCTCGATTTCCTCGCTGTTTAGGTGAGTGTTAATGGTGGATGGATTGGCTTCCCCTGGTTGTAAGTAGGGTAGCCCTCCATTAATGATAATCCTGCCTACTTCTCTCCTGTTTTTGATCATGTAGACCTTTCCTCCCTTGAATGTGGTCTCAATGCCCAAGTCTCTACTTAACTTTAGCGTGGCCAATATATTGTGAGGGATTTCTGGCACTAGAAGTACCCCCTCTATTTTTCCTAGTCCTGGTATGTGTATGACGCCCTTTCCTGTTACTAGGACTTTGTTTTGATTTGCTACTTTTATGTGGTAGTTCTCCTCAGTGAATGAGATGAGTATGTCTCTGTTGTACGTTGTATGATTTGTGGCTCCAGAGTCAATGAGCCAGGTGCTTCCTTTCCCTGGTCGCTTGTGAGTGTCATCGTGTTCCCCGATTCCATATGTTGACCCTGATCAACTGTCCCTAGAGCTATTCCTATGTTCTCTCCTATTTCTTGAATTGGGGGAGTCTCTGCGCCTATATCTGGGGTCTGGGGACTGTCTGTCTGATTGCCTTGGCCACCTGTCCTGTCTGCCTCCTCGGTAGGGTTGCTCCCTTTCCCTCGAATTTCTGGGGCAGTCTCTTTTGTAGTGGTTCCTAGAACCACACAGGAAACCTTCTGGATTGAGGTTATTGCCTGTCTGGAATTCTACCCTCTTTGTAGGTCTACTTTCTCTGCGACATGAATGGCGTTCCTTCCTCAGGCTATCTTCCGCTATTAATTTGTTGCTAAGTGTTTCTAGTGAGATATGGTCAATACTGAGGCTGTCCAAGTGTGTGATGAAGTTGTCCCAGCTGGGGTCTAGGGAGTTAATAATCACACTTTTCATGCTACCCTCCGATATATCCTCCCCCCTTTGGATTAGTTCTGCTCATGTGGCATTTAAATTCAACAGGTGTTCGCTCATTGGTGTGCCTGCCTTATGTTTGGCTGAATGAAATTCCCTGGATATTCTAGTCATGGTAGCTACGCTCTTACTGTAGAATAGATTAAATATTTTCTGCATGATTTCTGACACAGTTGAGTTGTCAAGGCTAGGGTAAATACCTGGTGCAATACTCACTAACAATATGTAGTATGCCCTGTGGTGCATGCAATCCACCTCTAGAGTCCATGGTCTGTCTGGGGGATCAGTAATCATAAACAACAAATTTTCTCTCAGGAGAGCAACCTGGAGTTGCTGGTTCCACTCCTGGACTAACCTACTGGACTAACTCCAGTAGGTTAGTCCCATCTAGTTTTAGCTTTGTGAAATCAGCTGGTAAAGTCCCTGTGTTTAATGTAAGATTACTTACATTCTGCTGCTGTCCATGGTTTTTCACATGCGGGAACTCACAATATGGCATGGGTATGGTAGATGCGAGTCTGACCTGATGTGTGTCTATGTTCCATTTCTCGCAATTTGACGTGTTGATTGGTGCTTCTCTGTAGTGACTTGTATTTATGTCTCTTCTTTCTTTCCTTGCAGGTGGAGTCTGTGCATGCCTGGGATTCATTTTTTTCCAGTAGTCGCTGGAGAAGGAGCTTGTGGCCGCCGCTCCCGGATGCAGGCCCCAATCGACTGGGCGACTTGAGGCTTCGGTCTTGGGTGGTTCCAGTTGATTGTAACTCCTCAAGAACACCGTTGGGATCGTTGGATCGCCCTTCAGTTTTTGCAGAAGCCTCGGAAAACCTCCTGCGGCTGGCCAGACGCCTGGATGGGCTGAGTCACCGCGGAAGTCGCTGATCTGGTCTTCGTCTTCTGGCTCGTCCGGATGCCAAGGGGGAAGTCGCTGGCCCAGTAAGTATTGGTTGTTCCCTTTGGGTTCGGGTGTGGGCCCCGGAAGGAAGGTGTAGGGGTTCCCGGTGGGTGGTAGTTGATGGTATAGGCAGTCCATGGCGTTTTCTCATTTCGGCTTGTATTTATTTAGGAGCCATAGTGGATCGGTTTCTTCGTCAGGGCCTACATCGAAGTCTCGAGATGGGCCCAGTAGTTTTATTTTTGTGCCATAGGCCGCGGTTAGTGTCCGCACGGCCTTGTCGATATCTAGCTTGGTAGGCAAGCTAGATGGGTAGTCCCCCCATTCATTTTCACAGTTTTCTTGAATTTCTTGTGGGTAGGCCTCGGTTCCCGCCAAGAAATTCGAATTCTGGGGCCTGATTGGTTGCTGGTTGGCCATCTTGGGTGATGTCATTACCCAAGATGGCCACCATGAAAAAGGCGCGAATCCGGCCCTGGCTTCTTTGGCGGGAAACTGCTCTATTGATAGGTTTCCTACCTTGTTCTTTTCTTTGGGGGTCGGTTCGTTGTCGTCTTCCTCGGTCACTGCTCCGTTGTCCTCAATCAGGTCTCGGAGGTTCGCGATGAGGTCTGCGGTGTTCGGCGCAGAGTCTAGTAGTTTCTTTTTTAGGTCGTCTCATTTGTTTCGGTTGCTGCGTAGCTGGGGCTGGAGATTCGCTTGATCTCTTCCGCTGTTTCTTTGGGTTTAGTTTCTGTGGTTGGTAGTTGCGTTGCCATCATCTTTGGAAATGCTTGGGTGACTGGTCTCTTCTTTTCCTCTGGTAGGTTAGGGTTCTCTTGCATGTCCCGAGTTAAATGGGCTGGAAACCATCCTCTGCTACCATTTTGTTATAAGATTTTAGAGAATCGAGCCCAAATAAGTCCAATGCAAGTATAGTTGTTTCAACTTCTTTATTTACATAATTAATACTTGTTGTTCTAATGCAGGTACACATCTGGAATGGCCCTGGACCCCTGGACATTGACCTTTATATGGCATGGGAGGAGCTAAGGTAAGGAGGGGTCAAGGGGGAGGGCCATGCAGTGTCCACTAGATTAACCCCTGATATACCATTAGGCATTTTCCCCTGACAAATCATTTGTGGGAAAATGCACACTTAAATTAGGAATCAAAGCAAATGGAGAAGGATCCATCATTGGCATCCACAACAGGGTTACATGTCCACTGAAAAGATACAAAAGATCTGTTGAACAGATACTTGTTAGATTAGAATTCTATATTGGCCAAGAGTGAATTGGCCAAGTGTGATTGGACACACAAGGAATTTGTCTTTGGTGTATATGCTCTCAGTGTACATAAAAAGAAAAGATACATTCGTTAAGAATCATAAGGCACAACACTTAAGATAGTCATAGGGTACAAATAAGCAATCAAATCATACTAGGAAGCAATCAATATAAATTGTAAGGATACAAGCAATGAAGTTAGAGTCATACAGCCATAACTGGGAAGAGATGGGTGATAGGAACGATGAGAAGATTAATAGTAATAGTAATTACTACCGGGTGCGTTTCAAGGTGTTAGTAATCACCTTTAAAGTGCTTCATGGCTTAAGACCAGGGTACTTACCGGTCTGCCTTCTGCCACCAATTGCCTCCCACCGGCCGGTTCGCTCCCACAGAGAGGGCCTCCTCAGGGTGCCGTCAGCCAGACAATGCCGGCTGGCGACCCCCAGGGGGAGAGCCTTCTCTGTGGCAGCTCCTACCCTCTGGAACGACCTTCCTCCAGAGTTAAGAACAATTTCTGACCTCCCGACTTTCCGGCGGGCTTTAAAAACACATCTTTATCAGCTTGCCGGCTTACCCTGATTCCTGTCAAATATTTTATTAATTTTAGAGTTTTATTGTCTTTTTAAATTAATTTGTTTTAATCTCCGGCTATTTATATTTATTCTTTTTATGAAATTTTAACTTTTAACTTTTTAAATTTGGCTGTTCACTGCCCTGAGTCCGCAAGGAGAAGAGCGGTATATAAATCTAATAAAACTTAAACTTAATGCAGACTTAGTGAGTAGTTTGACTGAAAGCAGTGTAAAGTATGACTTGACCTCTGATGCAAGAATGTAGGTTCTGATAATAACATGGGCTGACCTTACTATGGGGCTGATCTAGGACCTCTTATTTTGCTTTTTTAAGGAGACAAGAAACCTATCTTTTCTACGAACATTGTCTAACATAAACAATGTCTTTTATTATGCCCGTGTATTGGCTTCCTTCTCATCGCAGAAAAGATAACAACCTGGTTTTTGTTATCTCTTCCCTTCCCTTCCAGGGTCATCAGGCAGCTTCGGTTTGCCTGCTTTGCTTAATAAGCACTTCAGTCTCATGTATGCAAGGAGAATGTTATTTATCCCCCACACAGGACACCCTATTCAGCAGTAACTTAGAACAGACACAACTGAAGCAGGATAGGGATTTGCAATGAAAACAGTTAATTTTGTGACAATATTGTTTTTTTGCTGACCCAGGAGAAGGCAGATAATACTTTAATTCCCATAATAGAATAAACTCTGTGACCAAACTCGTAGTGAGATCCTTTATGTTCCTCTTAACTGTGAAACAAGGTGTGTTCTATTTCTGTGGATGTTTTGCTTCTTCTTGTTCCTACTTTAGATTGATCTATTCATTTCACCATCTCCCTCGTTCTTATTAACATGTTCTCTGGAATACAGCAAATCTGAGCTCCATTTCCATTTCTATAGTGTATTTAGCAAATCTAACGTTTTCAGCTTTCTCCATTTTAAGACTATTAAAAATTGTGTTATTGGATACATGCTAGTGGTATTTACGTTAAACAATCACTTCACATTTTGTATTGTAAGTGCTTTCGTTTATTTGGGTGCTGTAAAATAGGGTCTATATTTAGTGACATGAATTACTTGTAAATTATTCTCCAAGAAGTAGTTACAACTAAACATAAATTTGTTTCATAAATGTCATAGAAGCAGTCCGTATGACTGTAATTGAGCCTGGAATTATGGTCATAAATCATTGCAGTTGTAATTTGAGGCATCATGTGACCAGATTCAAAATTATGACTGTTTTTATGATGGTCATTAAACAAATGCTGAAGTCATTAATTGAATGCAGTGGTTGTTAAATAAATCCATTTTCCCCAAATTGGCATTTCTTCTGAAAACTGGAAGTAATTACCAGAAAGAGGTAAAAAAGATTGCATATCACAGTCATGAAACCAAAGGATGCTACAAATCACTGTAAAGGTGAGTCAGTTGCCAAGTGCCAAAAAATGTGATCACATGACTAGGGGAGTTTGTGCCAGCATTGTAGCTCCAAAAATGGATCCTAAGTAGCTCTGGGGAGGTCTGTTGTAACTTTGAAGTGTTGTTAAGTGACCACTCATAAGTCAAGGACTACCTGTGTTAGGAAAAGATCTATTCATTTCTATACTCGTAAACATACAAAACATATAACTACTTATGCATTAATCCTTTGTCAATTATTTTCTCTTTTTACATTGGTCGTGGTGAATTTTATCAATATTTTAATTGATTTTTGTATGTAAACTAACCAACTAGCTAAGCCATTCATAAACATATTTACCTATGTTTAATTTTTTCCCCTTTCCATCCCCTCCTTTTTCTATTACAGTGTTTTGGTTCTTCTATGTTGTTAAAAGCAAACTTTACTGGAATGCTGAGACTATTTATAGATTTTCATGATCTATTTTTCAAATGCCTGGAAAAGAAAGTGTGAAGTGAACATAGTATTTAAGCAACATCTGCAAGAAAAATTACCCCAGTCTCTAAAATACTTTTTTATTTTCATTTTCTAGCTATGGGCAAGAAATGAAATCCACCCTAAACAACAATGTTCTGCTAATTATCTTTTTTAAAAAAAAGATCTTACAGCATTTGTATTTTTAAGTTTCTTTGGCGTGTTGGATGGCTGTTGTTATTCAGCTCCTTTATTGTTTGGCCTCAGACTCCAAATCATGCATTTCTTTTTTGTCTATCCACAATAATGTTCTCTAGTTTTTAAAAAACCCTATGATTTAGTGTGGAATCTGTAACCTGTTATCCCTTCACTTGTGTAGAAAAGTTACCGCAAAGCATTACAAACGGGATACTATAATAAGCTTTGTGTTAAGTTTCTACAAATCTTAGTGTTTTGGGAACTTTATATAGAATTAAAAGAATTATCACAGCCCTAAGTATTTTTGTAATAATCTTCATTCAGGCACACCTTGTTACCTTAGATTTTGGAAAGAACAAAAACAACCTTCAATTCAGTTATTATTGCAATATCTTGTAAAATATTTCATATATCATCAGCAGATATCTTTTTCATTCTTGAAATGCTTATATTGCTTACCCAAGTATTCTACTTTTGATCCCAAAAGGAAAGGCTTTTGATCAAGGAAAGGCTTAGTCCTAGGGAGGTCACTGTCCCTCAGATAGGCAGAATTACTCCTTCTGAAGTGGGATCCTGGAGTTCAGTTGGGTTTGTTGGTTGCGTACCTATCACCCAGCTGTGTAGCCTCAGTCCTGCCCGCACTGCTAGATTTCTTGGCGGAGCTGGCGGTGGAACTCCCCAACCTCTTGGTTGTCGGAGATTTCAACCTGCCCTCAGCCAGGGAGACATCTGAGCTGGTGCGGGAGTTCATGGCCTCCATGGCGGCCATGGACCTGACTCAGATTGTACAGGCCCCAACTCATAATGGAGGAAACACATTCGACCTGATTTTTCTCTCTGGGCAGTGGATAAATGATCGGGAGGTGGGGTCTTTGTCTATTAACCCTCTGTCATGGACCGATCATTCCCTCCTTAGGCTAGACTTTCCTATCGCCTTACCCCATCGCTGGGTGGCGGAACCGGTGCGCTGGTTCCGCTCCAGGCGCCTGATGGAACCTGAAAGTTTCCTGACGGAGCTTGGGTCATTTCCCGCCTCCTTAACCCACGATTCGTCCGAGACCCTAGTAGCAGCCTTGGAGCAGGCTGCGATGGGGTCCTGGATCGAATCGCGCCTATGCGGCCTCTGATCCGGCGCAGATCCCGAGAGGCTCTATGGTTTACCATGGAGCTCAGGGAAATGAAGCATCAGAAAAGATGCCTGGAGGGTGGTTGGAGGTCTTCTCGGGCTGAATCCGACCGAACACAGTTAAGAACCTTTATTAGGTCTTACCTTGTGGCAATAGAAGCAGCGAAACACCAATATTTCGCTGCTCTTATTGCATCTGCAGAAAACCGCCCAGCCGCCCTGTTTAGGGTAACCCGCTCCCTTCTAAACCAGGGAATGAGGGAGGACCCCTTGGAGGGTCGTGCTGACGATTTTGTACAGTTTCTGCAAGATAAAATCGCTCGGATCCAGACCGAGTTGGACTCCGACTGGACAGAATCCACTGAGGAGACTGGGGCTAGTCTTGGTGAAATTTTCTGGGAGGAGTTTGAGCCTGTTTCGTTGGATGAAGTGGACAGGATTATGGGTCGGCTGGGGGCCTCCACGTGTGTTCTGCACTTGTGTCCCTCCTGGCTCGTTTCTGCAGCCAGAGAGGTGACTGGAGACTGGATCCAGGCAGTTGTCAATGCTTCGTTGAGGGAGGGTTTTGTCCCCACCTCGTTAAAAGAGGCGGTGGTATAACCCCTCCTTAAGAAGCCTAACCTGGATCCGGACTCACTTAACAACTATCGTCCTGTCTCCAATCTTCGCTTTTTAGCAAAGGTTATTGAGACCGTGGTGGCACAGCAATTCCCTTATTTCCTGGAGGAAACGGACTACTTTGATCCTTACCAGTCTGGCTTCAGGTGCGGCCACAGCACGGAAATGACATTGGTCGCCCTAGTGAATGATCTCTGGCAGGCCCATGATGGGGGTTGTTCCTCCATCCTGGTCCTTCTTGACCTCTTGGTGGCTTTCGATACCATCGACCATGGTATCCTACTGCAGCGACTCAGGGGGTTGGGGATAGGAGGCACTGTGTTGCAGTGGTTCTCCTCCTACCACTCGGGCCGCTCGCAGTATGTTTTGGTGGGGGGTCAGGTATCCTCCCAGAGGCCTCTCACTTGTGGGGTGCCTCAGGGATCAGTTCTCTCCCCCTTGCTCTTTAATATCTATATGAAGCCGCTGAGTGAGATCATTCGTGGCTTCGGGGTAAGGTATCACCAATATGCGGATGATACCCAGCTTTACATCTCTACCCCGGGCCACCCTGGGGATGCCCTTTCCGTGATGTCCTGCTGCTTGGAGGCGGTGAGGGTTTGGATGGGTAAGAACAGGCTCAGACTGAATCCCTCCAAGACGAAGTGGCTGTGGGTGCTGGCATCTCGGGATCCTGAGATACCATCTCTAGTCATCAGTGGGGAGACTATCACCCCATCCGATAGGGTTCGCAATCTGGGTGTCCTCCTGGATTCTCGGCTATTGTTGAATGACCATCTGACAGCCGTAACCAGGGGGGCCTTCGCGCAAGTACGTCTTGTACGCCAGTTGCGCCCTTTTTTGGACCGAGATGCCCTCACTACGGTCACCCATGCCCTGGTTACTTCTCAGTTGGATTACTGTAATGCCCTCTACATGGGGCTGCCCTTGGGACATATCCAGAGACTCCAGTTAGTCCAGAATGTGGCCGCGTGGGTAGTTACAGGGGCTTCTCGTTACTCCCGTGTTACACCTCTCCTGTGCGGGCTGCACTGGCTACCGGTTGTTCTCCGGGTTCGTTTCAAGGTACTGGTTTTAACCTATAAACCCCTACATGGCTTAGGCCCAGGGTACTTACAGGACCACCTCCTGCCTTCCTCCCACCTTCTAGTGCGCTCCCATAGAGTGGGCCTCCTCCGAGTGCCGTCAGCCAAGCAATGTCGACTGGCGGCCCCCAGGGGGAGGGCTTTCTCTGTTGGAGCCCCGACCCTCTGGAATAGTCTTCCCACCGACCTCAGGACGGCCCCCGACCTCCCCTCCTTTCGCCGGGGATTAAAGACATGGCTGTTTAAAGAACATTATGACCGTGGGGTTATATAGTCTTTTTAGAATGATTTTAATGGATTTTAATGCGTTTTAATTGTGTTTATTGTGATTTGTATTTAAGATTGTTTTTGTAAGCCGCCCTGAGTCCTTGTGGAGAATGGCGGCATATAAATCACATAAATGAATGAATAAATAAATAAATAAATAAATAAAGTATGTCTCACCCTTCCGAAAAGCTGATACGATGTACAGCCCAATACAAGAATTCACAGAAATTCCTACATATTTATGACTGCAGGCTTAGAATTGCACCCACAGTTTCACTGTTTGGAGGACATTATATGGTCATCATGCCATGATAAAAAGTCTCTTCCTTTACATATTATCTACCGAGCTACCAATGAGTATAAGTTGTGAAGAAGCACCACCAAATATGATCACCCAAATTGACCACGTTTCATTTAAACCCAATAGCCCCATCCCTTTATTCTCAAAATATGAATTATTAACTAAGCCAGTGCAACTGAAGTATTAAAAACACTTCTACATGCTTCTCTGCCAGTTTAAATTCATATCTGGACTGCCACGAACCTGCAACGTTAGCACTATTTAAGGGTGGAGTGCATTTATTCCTGGCTCAGCTGCAGGTTTTTGTATTTTTTTGGAAACCACAGTAAAAAGCTATTTTTGCACAGATTGGGGTAAGACAATTTTGTTTTTCCATGACTTACTGCAATGAGCAGTGATTCCATGCTTCTTGTTTTCAAAGGTATGAAGTTGATGGAAGAAAAGACAATCACAGAGCATCTTCAGGCTGCTCATATTATGGTACAGTTCTTTCTTTCATCCCAACAAGAGCTGGGTTCCATCAAAGTTTATAGGAAAGTTCTGCAAGTACCTTATACAATCTTAGTGGGCTTCCAGTTATTGAGTTGTCAGTGCTATCTTTTCAAATGCAAAAATGCAACTAGTCTGATTTTTTCATAATTAATAGATTGTATTTAAATGTCCTCCAAGTGGCCTCAACGATTCTCAGAATGAGAGCTAATGATGACCAGATGACTGCAAGAATATAAATCCTTCCATCTTCCACTATTCAGCCAGAACTGAAGAACCTTTTTGGATGAGAAGCAAATCATTTTCAAGGAAAAACAAAATCCAGTTGCCTTTTGAAAAAGCACCTTTGAGAAAATTATGACCTGGATGACTGAGAATCTCCACAGACATTGTATTTAATACATTGTATGTATGCTCTAAGGACTCAGGTAACAATATGAGAGAGTTATCATAAATTAATTCAGAACTACAGTTCCCAAGTTCAACCTCCCACAATCTGGTCCTTGTAGATGCTATGCTAGTCAGAAATTCTGGAAATTGATATAGACACATTTTGAGGGAAGACTGCATTAGCTGATCTTTAATGTGATCAATTAGCAGGGCCATGAATAGTTGGCCATAACTTGTAACATAGTATGAACTTCCCTCACTAGCTTGCTTAGAAACTTTCTTAGGTTAGTTGTATATGTTGAAGATGGGATAGTGTGGTATTTGTTGTTGTTAGTTGCGAAGTCATGTCCGACCCATCGTGACCCCATGGACGTTCCTCCAAGCCTTCCTGTCCTCTACCATCCTCTGGTATGCTGATGCGTACTGCTTCAGTGACTCCATCCAGCCACCTCATTCTCTGTCATCCTCTTCTTCTTTTGCCCCCAATCTTTTCCAGCATTAGGCTCTTCTCCAGTGAGTCCAGTGAGTGGGGTATTAGGAAGAGGAAAAAGAAGATGACTGGCCATAACTCAAATTCCATATGATTTTCCTTATGGAAGACACACTATCTACTACTTTTCAAATCTTTACCTTTCTTTGATATATTTGTTTTTACTGGGTCTTAGAATATCATCAAAACCATGTGGTTTTTAACAAGAATATCAACAGTGGCTGGTAACTCTAAGTCAAAAGTGGAAAACCAGGCTACACTTACGACAATGTGCAAATTTGTGTCTTTTCAAAATGAATTAATAAACGTGAACAAACCTACTTGAGACATTTAAAGGTTTTAAAGCCATTTCAAGTCTTCAAAGTCCCAGGGTCGCTGAGCTGAAAGTAAGAAAAACAGGCACAAAACATTTATTTTAGAATGTTAGCATTTAAAAGTTCTCTGCCTTAAGAGGTATTTGAACTAAAATTAATGCAACATTCTTTATTGCAGTCATATTTCATAACAGCCAAGCAGAATCAAAGCAGCATTTCAAGCCTGAAACAAGAGGTGCTTTTTCCTGCTGTTTATTTTTTTCAGTAAGTATTTGCTTTCAGTATTAGGCTAAAATTATACCTACTCACCCAGCCCAAATTCTGGAACCACCTAAGAAAGAAGTGAAGATTTCTAGTAGCCAAGAACTGAGAATGCCAAGCCTCAGAGTAAAATTAAAATCAGTGAGGTCAGAAGATCCTGCTAAAGAATAATAAGCCAGCAAAATTACAATTTTCCCATCTGCAGGATAAGCACAGTTACCTTATTTATTTATTGCATTTCTCTATGTGCTTTTTTAAAAAAACTTCTTGAGTTGCTAAGAAATAGGGAGACTGTGACACTCCTTACTGTTGACCTAGAAGGGAGAGGATAAAATAAACCCAATTTTAAACAGTAGCTGTATTTATTATTTTGACCATGAAGACACTCTCTGGTTAGTACTCATTCTCACATCCTGTGTGACCTGACATGAAAATGCTCCACCATTGTTTGTCAATGACATGAACACACAACATCATGTTCAACCCACCCTGGTCCACCATAAGACTGGTCAGCACCCATTAGGGGTTTCACATCAAAATTATTTTTTTCCCCAAATTTCTGCTAGCAAAAATGATCTTTCTGTGGCACTTTATCTGGTTATGGTGGGATAGTAATAGGAGTTTGCCAAGAGTTTTCCTTAGTGATACCATCAAAGAAAACAATCAAAAATCTATGTGGTATAGATATCATAGAGTAATGCCAGATAAGGTATCATATGATGTTTTTACCTATCAGATATGACACATTACATAATCCTACTAAGGAAGCTTGCTTGCCAGTCTCAAATTTAATGGATCTCCAGCTCTCTACATCCAGTGCAAAACATAGAAGATTAGAAGGTAAACATTTCTGATGTATTTTGTTCAACTGAAAAAAAGCTTAAGGAATCAGATATATAAATGTATGAGCAGAATAGTTCATTCTTTTCTATTAGGAGGCATGGGATGATTTAAATGCTAATGAGTTTTTGAACCGTATTGAAGGCTTGTCACAGAGCACTTTGGATATGTTTAGGGTGTTACAGTTAATTGTGACCATTGTTAAAAATGGTTGTAGGAAGCTAATCTCCACATAGTTCAGCCAAATTGGCCTCTTTGATTAGAGAAAGGTCATTATTCATATTCCTCAATGAATGGCCTTTTTGTGTAAAAAAGAAAATTATTTTATGATTTATGGCTTTGATATTTAGAAAAAGTGGGATATAGAAAACGGGAATTATGACGTAATCTTGAGAGAGAGAGATTTGGTTAGGGTTACATGTCAGTGGTGGGATTCAAATAATTTAAGAACCAGTTCACCCAGGGTTAGGTTGGGAGACATTGTCCAACCTGACCCTGAGCAAACCAGTTGTTAAATTACCCCCTCCCCCATTATCAAAGTGGATCCTGGGCACTGAGCTGCGGTGCAATGGAGAAACAGGCAATGGAGTGGCCAACATGAGGGAAGAAGGAGGGGTAGGGATTAGAAAGAGGGAAAGCGGCTTTCTCCTTCCCTCATACCGGATGCTCTGTTGTCTGTTTCTCCATTGCAGTGCAGCCCAGCACCCAGGATCCACTTCAGTGGTGGGTTTCAAATTTTTTTACTACTGTTCTGTGAGTGTGGTTTGGTGGGTGTGGCATGGCTTGGTGGGTGTGGGTTGATGGGCATGGCAGGGGAAGGATACTGTAAAATCTCCATTCCCACTCCACTCCAGGGGAAGATAACTGCAAAATTCCCATTTCTTCCCGACCAGCTGGGAATTGGGAGGCAGAGAATAGATGGGGGTGGGGCCAGTTGGAATTTTTACTACTGGTTTTCCGAACTACTCAAAATTTATGCTACTGGTTCTCCAGAACCTGACAGAAGCTGCTGGATTTCACCCCTGGAAGGAGGGCAAAAATAGCAAACTAGTTCTGAAAAATCTTGCCAAGAAACTGCAGGGACTCAGGCTAAAGATTTATATTATCTGAAGAGAAATCATAGTTTGATTTACATTACAATAAAAAAAGAAAACTGCAGGGACTTGTAGCAGTTCCCAGGAGACAAAAACTGACTTGAAGGCTAAAAAATAAGATTTAAACATGTTTCATTTTTTAATTGCAGAGGAGAACATATGTCTAAGTAAAGTTAAGATTAAATAAAGGGCAAACACGGGATCTTCCCTCTTAATATTGAACATGCATTCTTAAGAAAAGAGCTAAAGCTGAAGTAAAGACAGATTAGTGAAGTTTCAGGATTCAGCAGAAATTGAAGCAAATGGAAGATGATAGCTGGGCCCAAATATTTGCATGGTTTATATTGTAGAGCAAACAGCAGCAAAATATTTTTTCAGGCTGTCCCATTTGTTTTTCTGCTCCAACTGGACAGGCAGATTCAGTGCACTGAGAATAGTCATGTTATTCAAGGTTATATTGGTGACAAAACATTATGGCTAGGTGAAGAATCCAGTTATGGGTCAGGTCTCCTATATTCCAGATTTATAGCTTAACTGTGCCAACTCATATAGTTTGCAGTGTTCCAACCCGTTACCTCTTCCAGCATCTTTATACGAGAGAGAGAGAGAGAGAGAGAGAGAGATTTCATGAGAAAAAAAGAAAGGGGAGGAATTGAAAGGAGCAAATGGGAACCGTTTTAATGTAGAAGGAAGCTGGCCTGCTTTCCACATCACTAGGCAGAGTTTTGATTTATGTGTCATTTCATTTTTGCTGTTATGTAATTATTTCATTCTTACTCAGGAGGGTTTCATTTCAACAGTTACCAGGGAAAGTGGGTTTAGTTCACAGAAGTCTATTCTCAAACATGAAAACATTTTGGCAGCTTCATAATCCCAAATGTACGGCCTTTTTAGAATATAATACATTCCAGTAGCATGAAATATATTGCCGAGAACGTTGTCTGCTAACCATGAGAGATTGCCAGCTACGTTTATCTAAAATCCTTGATTAATTGTAAGGAGAATTTAGTTAAAATATGTATGTACAATTTAAATGATCCATACTTTTGTAATAGTAATCAGAGTTGTATTGCTGCATGCAAGGGGCTAATTAATATTTGAGTGATTGAGCAATTAAGTCATAAGGTAATCTACTTCTTCATCCTCGGCCCTACTAGATAGATCATACTAGGAAATCAGTTTTATAGGAAGGCTAAAACTACTTCAATTAAGATTGGCTATAATAACAATGTTACAAGTCTGTGCTTTTCCCTCCCATCTCCTCCTCCTTTTCTCCCTCTTTCTCCTTCCGTGAATTCGAAGTGTATTATTCAGTAGTTTATGAATTTTTCTAGTTCTGGATTTTAAGAATATTTTGGACCCTTTTTGCCTAGGTAGCACTTCCTACATATTTTTTAGAATTGCTGGTCCAATGACATCCACATTGGGATAGACTTTTTAAAATTGTTTTACCTTGTTTGGTGCAATATTATTAAATGTTCCACTATCTAAGGGGTTTCCACAAAGAAGAGGGAGTCAACTTATTCTCCAAAGCACCTGAAGGCACGACAAGAAGCAATGGATCAAGGAGAGAAACAACCTAGAGAAATTTCCTGACAGAACAATTAATCAGTGGAACAACTTGCCTCCAGAAGTTGTAGGTATTCCAACACTGGAAGTTTTTAAGAAGAGATTGGACAACTGTTTGTCTGAAATGGCATAGGGTTTCTTGCCTGAGCAGAGAGTTGGACTAGAAGTTCTCCAAGGTCCCTTCCAACTCTGTTATTCTGTTAGAAATATAATTTTGATTCATGTACTCTTTGAAAAAATGTTTTAATCAAATAGTGACATCAGGTTAATAAAAATATATTTTAATCTATGGTATCTTTATGTTCCAGGTAGCTATGGAAAGTTAAGGAAAAGGAGAATTGTAATCAACTATCAATTCTTTCTCTATTTCACTTTTATGTATCTATCTATATATGCTAAACTGCCGTCAATTTTGTATAATTCAGCTTTGCAGTCACAGCTACTATGGTTACAAAGCTGACTTCACTGGCTAAGAATTATACAACTCTGTAATCTCTTGACATTTACAGGCATTTAAGGCAATTGCTCTGGAAGAGTACTATATTGGGGGTTTGGAGGAATAGGTAAAAAGGCAGAAAAACTCTTCCTGTAAATCTATTTTAGCAAAAGTTATTACTCTGTGAAGTCAGTTTCATGAATGGTGATAGAACTGCAGACTTCTTCCTTAATATATCTGAAATAATCACGGCTGTTAGCTATGAGATTGGAATATTCTCACAAAATGAGTAGAATATAAATGTAGATTGCCTAGCATAAGTTAAAGCTTTTAACTGAGGATACGTTAATTAAAAACAATATAGGTTTATAAAAGTTAAAGCAAAAAGTCTCTACCTTGTTTACTTTATGTGTCTTATATTTATTTACACAAAACCAGCAAAGTTAGGTATAGAGGTAAACAGTTATGAATGAATCAATATTATAATGTATAATATAGTTCTGATCATCAGAAAAGACCTTGGTTATGAATTATGAATTATAATATAGCTAACAATGTATATAGAGATCACTAGAATATTTGCTCTTTGGTATTTAAGTTAACATGACTACCAGATTCAACCAATTTATCAAACTGTGAATAAATCAAAGATATTATCAGGGGGAATGCCTCAATATATTCCTATGGTTTGGACCTAAAATAAAATTCTTACAAGCTGAACAAAAACGGGAAAAAATCTACAGAGTGCCTATTGAATTTTTATTTCTAAAAGATTCACACTGCAGTTGGCAGAATTCCTTCTGGTTTAATTACCTCATACCACAGAAATCTGACTAAATCCATCTGTGAGCTTAACTTTTCTTCTTTGGGGGAATAATATATCATAATTACAACAGACACCAGTTTTACAGTTTATACCCTACCACATATCTATCGCAAAAAAAAAAAAGCTCATCTCTAAATAAGCTGACCCAGTCATACTTAAGTGAAATAGCAAAAATGTGTTAAAATTTCAGGAGCAGCTGAGATAGATAGCTAAAAATAATAACATTTGGACAAAATGGCCTTCTCTGTAAAACATGCATATGCTTTTAGCTGAAGAATGACTAAGAAAAGTTATTTGCTGTTGCCTCTTTCCCATTTTTTTCAATTCCCACTCATCTTACATCCAAAATAATCCAGATCCAATTCTGCTTAGCATCTCAACTCAGATGCTACAGAAATAGTAAAACTCAGATGCTACTCAGATGCTGCAGAAACAGTAAAAACATATTTCAAAATATTTCACAAGTGAAGACACTCTGTACTATGCACAGGGTAGTGTTTTCTTATGTACGCATAGTGAATTAAACCAAATCCAGCTCCATTCACTTGTTTTTTTATTTGGTTATTAGATTCATATCCTATTTTCATTCAGGAACTAAAGGCAATGTTCATAACTCTTTATTTGGAATGCAGAGCCTTAAAATCAAATATTGTCTGGTTTTTAAACTGTCTTGTTTTGTTTTTGTCTTGGACTGTTTTCACAACAGTAGTCATTCAAATGGTTGTGGAAATTGTAAATTGCCTGCTTCTTTGTGCCCCTTATCCATTCACAAACAGCTAGATTTAACTAATTTATTTCCTGATTTTGGCAATTGACTTCAATCCAAGCCCTTTAAATCTATGATCCTTAGGAACCAACCCGTAGATAAACAGGATTAACACCAGATAAACAATCAATCAGAAAACAATACCCAATCAAGGAACTATTCAAGGACAAAACAACCTCCCAACAATACTGGCAGAGCAAGCTACTGTACAGTATATAAACAGGAAGCAAACTTCATATTCATAGCACTGCTGAAGTTATGTACTGTAGTTGGATAATTAAACATCTGCAACAAACAACCAAGCTCAAAGAGCACCAAAAAAGCCAAAGGGGAAAAAAAAGCAACACCAATATAAAGCAAGGAATAACGGTGGTTGGAAAAGCATTGTTTTATTATCTTTCTTCATCTCCTCCTCTTCTCTGAAGACAAAAGGAATCCACCACATCATACTTAGTGGCCCATTTTTGAGAGAGTGGAATAGAACTAGGTGTTCTACTAGATGTCAAATTATTCTGGAAGGTCTATATACAATAGTTTCCTCCTGTATAACAAGCCCCAGATACCATACTGTTTGGCAATGCATGCTCGAAAAGGGAAGCTATAATTCCCTGTTGTATTATTGCTTGGGAAGTAATATGTACAGATTCATTGTTTGCTTTAAAAAAGGTTTATTCAGTTCTGTTTAGCATTCATGTAGAGTCTAAGAGTCAGTCCAATTTTGGATTCCAAGAAGAACAGAAAATATAAAGCATCTGGAATAACTTGAGATGTGAAGGAAATGCTAAGTTCATTTCATTTGGTAAAAATTTTTTCTTAAACAGTGAGATCATGTGTTCCTTCTTTTTCACAATTCAAAGTTTTTTCTACTGGCATTACAAAATAATGTAGCTATCTTGTAGATTGTTCTTTTCAGTAAGCTATACACTTCCTATACACTTATCAAATTTGTGGATGCAGCAAATTAAGGCAATGTAGAATTATTTAGCACAGGTGGATTCTACTTCACAATAGCTCACCTATTATGCTGCAAGAACTAAAGTCTAGGGATACTGAACTGTATCTCCCAAAAGCCCCAGCATGAACAACAGTGAGGTACAGGGATAGCAATATCTGAGAGCCACTGATTCCCTCTCCAGCAACATGACAGTTTATCCTGAACCTCCCAAACTTGCATTAATACCTCTGAGTAGGAAAACTCTTCTTTCTTCCTATTTAGTTAGTTCATTAGTTAAGTAGTCAGACCATCAGTCAGCTATTACATGCCTAAAATCCTCTTCTTTTATTTCCATGTTGTGGTGTTAAGTAATGCATTTCTGAAAAATGTTCATTGACCTGATCAATTTTCAGCTGCCTTTGCGTTACAGAGCCTTCATTATTGTACAGTAACTGTTTCAGTTAAAGGCTTCTGAAATTTATGTTCATCTGTTTTTGCTTATAGCCACTCCATGGTCATACTCTCATATTCATGTTTTACCCACAGAAAGGGAGATGATCTGGACTCTGGCATGAACATTTGAAACAGAATGAGAATACAGATGGTTTGGCTGTCATGCACGCATGTTTTAACCACAGAAATGAAGTCAACTTGGCATAAATCATATTAAATTTTTGAAAATACAGATGGCTTTATATAATTTTTTAAACTTGCGAGAATGGAGATGCTCTATCATAAAAATACTTGAAGAATGAAGATATGGGCAAAATACACATTTAATATTTTCCAAAATGCCTGCCAAAATGCTATTGCTATATTTCAGAAGTAGTAAACTCAATAACCTTGAACCAAAAATTCACCTCTCTTTCTCCCTGAATTTTGAAAATCTGATTTATTTCTTTTCCTACTTAAGGAAGGAAAATAAAAATACTTAAAAGGAATTTGTTATTAGTTGCAAAGTCGTGTCCGACCCATCGCAACCCATGGGCAATGTTCCTCCAGGCCTTCCTGTCCTCTACCATCCTCTGGACTCCATTTAAGCTCATGCCTACTGCTTCAGAGACTCCATCCAGCCACCTCATTCTCTGTTGTCCCCTTCTTCTTTTGCCCACAATCGTTCCCAGCATTAGGCTCTTCTCCAGTGAGTCCTTCCTTCTCATTAGGTGGCCAAACTATTTGAGTTTCATCTTCAGGATCTGGCCTTCTAAAGAGCAGTCAGGATTGATCTCCTCTAGGACTGACCGGTTTGTTCACCTTGCAATCCAAGGGACTCATAGGAGTCTTCTCCAGCACCATAGTTCAAAGGCCTCAATTCTTTGGCGCTCAGCCTTTCTTATGGTCCAACTTTCACAGCCATACATTGCAACTGGGAACTCTTTTGTTGGCAGGGTGATGTCTCTGCCTTTTAGTAAGCTATCTAGATTTGCCATAGCTTTCCTTTCCAGGAGCAAGGGTCTTTTAATTTCTTGGCTGTAGTCCCCATCTGCGGTGATCTTGGAGCCCAGGAAAATAAAATCTTTCATTACCTCCATTTCTTCCCCATTTATTTGCCAGGAATTGAGAGGGCCGGATGCCATGATCTTAGTTTTCTTAAAGTTGAGTTTCAACCAAACTTTTGTACTCTCCTTCTTCACCCACATCAAGAAGCTTTTTAATTCCTCTTCACTTTCTGCCATATCATCTGCATATCTGATGATACTGAGGTTGTTGATATTTCTCCCGGCAATCTTAATTCCAACTTTTGATTCATCTAGCACCACCTTTCTCATGATGTGCACTGCATATAAATTAAATAGGCAGGACGACAGTATACAGCCTTGCTGGCCTCCTTTCCCAATTTTGAACCAATCGGTGATTCAATGTCCAGTTCTCACTATTGCTTTTTGATCCACATATGTTTCTCAAGAGACTAATAAGATGGTCTGGTATTCCCATCTCTTTAAGAACTTGCCACAGTTTGTTATGATCCACACAATCAAAGGTTTTAGCATAGTCAATGAAGCAGAAGTAGATATTTTTCTGGAATGCTCTAGCTTTCTCCATGATCCAGCGTAAGTTGGTAATTTGATCTCTAGTTCCTCTGCCTCTTTGAAATCCTGCCTGAACTTCTGCTAGTTTTCGATCCAGATACTGCTGGAGTCTAGCTTGTAGGATTTTGAGCATAACTTTACTAGCATGTGATATGTGTGCATGATAGTTTGAACATTCTTTGACATTGCCTTTCTTTGGAATTGGAATGTAAACTGACCTTTTCCAATCCTGTGGCCAATGTTGAGTTTTCCAAATTTGCTGGCGAATTGTGTGTAGCACTTTTACTGCATTGCCTTTAAGATTTTGAATAGCTCAGCTGGAATACTGTTACCTTCACTAGCTTTGTTGTTGCTTAGATTTCCTAAGGCCCATTTGACTTCACATTCTAGAATGTCTGGCTCGAGGTCAGTAGATTTCTCAATTCTGAATCTAATTTTTATGACATATTGTACAATGGGACAAATGTGTGTCCAGAAATTCCTCTTCTCTTTAACTTAAAGAAGCCACATGTATTTTCTACATTTATTTCTTCATTCATCACTTTCTTTAGGAAGAAGAACCATTCTAGTAGATAGATTTTTTAAAATAAATATTTTGGAGTGTTGGAGTGGGTTTGGAGTAGCAAAAAAGCTAACAAGCTGCTATGACAGATCATCTCCAAATTCTGGCTTTCCTCTGCATAACCATCTAAACCATATTTTTATTAACTTTTCTGAGTTTTAGATTCAATGGGAAATAAAGCAATTTTTCAACTGAAAAAAATCATAGTAATAAAATATATAGAGAGAACAGAGATATGTCACATAGCTCTGCAACTAGCCTTGAAATATGAAAAAGCCCCCCTATCATGTCCATATGTACTGCAGAAATACCTGTAAATTGAGTTCTTTGCATAGCCAGCTATACGATAGACAGTATATGTAGCAAAACCAGGTGACACATTAGAGAGCAAAGGTAATGTAAAGAACAAAATTGAAGAATATCCTATTATGTAAATTACTGCCATGAAGTATATGAGGTGGTCTTTGAAGACCACTCGGAAGCTACAGCTGATCAGAAATGCAATAGTGCAGGTTTTGTTGGGTACATCCTAGTTACCTGCACTGGGGTGCAGAATAAGGTATTGGTCATTGTTTACAAAGCCCTTAATGGATCAGGACATGATTATCTATGGAACCACTCCTCTCCAATTGTTTCTGACTATCCTTTAAGATCTGGAAGGATTAGTATGTTCCAGATCCTGTCAATAAAGCAATGCTTTTTCATGACACCTCAGAGAAGCATCTTCTCTGTCCCTGACTATATCTAAGGAGGTGGTTCTCCTCCTATCTCTCTGGTCAGTCACAGTCAGTGTTGGCAGGAGGACAGAGGTCGACCCTTAGACCCCTTGTCTGTGGGGTGCCTCAGGGCTCGGTCCTCTCTCCCCTCCTATTTAGCATCTACATGAAACCACTAGGTGAGATCATCCGACGATACAGGGTGGGGTATCAGCAATATGCTGATAATACCCAGCTGTATATCTCCACCCCGCGTCAGTTCAGTGAAACGGTGGGTGTGATGTGCCAGTGCCTGGAGGATGTGAGGGTCTGGATGGGAGTCAACAGGCTCAGACTTAACCCAGACAAGACCGAGTGGCTGTGGGTATTGCCTCCTAAAGACTATGTCAACTGTTCATCCTTGGTTTTGGGGGGGGGAGAAACTGTCCCCCTCAGAATGGGCTCGCAATTTGGGTGTCTTCCTAGACTCACAGCTAAGTTTAGAGCAACATTTGGCAGCTGTAGCTAGGGGGACCTTTGCACAGGTTCGCCTGGTGCACCAATTGCAACCCTACTTGGATTAGGAGGCTCTCCTCTCAGTCACTCACGCCCTTGTCACCTCATGGTTAGATTATTGCAATGCGCTCTACATGGGGTTACCCTTGAAGAGAGTTCGGAGACTACAGTTGGTCCAGAATGCAGCTGCGCGAGCTCTCATGGGTGCACCTAGGTACACCCATGTTACACCAATTCTCCGCAAGCTGCACTGGCTCCCTATTGGTCTCCGGGCACAATTCAAGGTGTTAGTTATTACCTTTAAAGCCCTACATGGCTCAGGGCCAGGCTATCTTCAAGACCACCTTCTACCGCATAGCTTCCAGCAATTGGTAAGATCCCACAGAGTTGGTCTCCTCCTGGTCCCGTCAGCTAAACAATGCTGGCTGGTGGGTCCACGGGGGAGAGCCTTCTCTGTGGCTGCCCCAGCTCTCTGGAACCAGTTACCTCCTGAGATCTGGACTATCCCCACCCTATTGGACTTCCAGAAAGCAGTGAAGACCTGGCTTTTCTGGCAGACCTGGGGCCGTTGATCTCGCTGTTGCAATCTTGCGAGATCCGGCCATGAATGGTGTGCATGGGCTTTTAATGTTTTTTAATGTTTTTTTAATGTTTTTAAATAATTTGTCTATGTTCATTGTTCGCATTATTTTTTCTGTAAGCTGCCCAAAATCCCTTGGGAGTTGGGCGGCATAGAAATGTGATAAATTAAATTAAATTAAATTAAATCTAGAATTTCCCATAAAGTCTGCAGATCCCCAACCCATTAATTTTTCAGAATGTTCTAATAACTTAAAATTTCTAGCATTTCTATATGAAATGTATGATCTTTTAATTGTTCGTATTTCTTGACATGGTATATTGTTCTTTCTTTACTATACTTGGTCTCCCTTTGCTGAGTTTTATATTTACATTTAAAAACAATGTTGCATGGACTTGTTTTGTAATTTGTTGCTTTATAAATTGAATAAAATAAATAATGTATGGTCACACTCATGTGTCAAGGAAGTCAGACAAGCTTGGTTAAATTTTATGACACTTCCATCACACCAGGAATTTTACTCCCTGTGCACAGTCTGAAGCCAACCATCATTCTCTCATCATCTTTATTTCCATAGGCCTCAAAATGCTGAGAAGAGATAGTGAGGATTAAAAGCCAATCAGGACTCTTCCAGCTGACTAACAGGAGAAGCAGAGAAAGTAATTCAATCAGTGCCATAATCTAAGTTTCATTGGAATAACAAGAACTCCACATTCCCATTCCATCTAGGAATTATTATCTCTCATTTTGGAAGATGAGTTTTAAAAAACCCTGAATCCTATAAACAGCTTTCTAGTTTCAGAGCCCAAATACCTCTTGCATTCAAAAATCTGTGATGGTGAAATTACAGTTTGTCAGCAGTTATTTTTGTAATGGCATGTTGTTTGGGTTCAAGGAGGAAGGGAGTGCATTTCAGAGGAGTAACAGTGCAATTTAGATATTTCATGCAGGAGACAGAGGGTGAAGATGGCTCCTCCTCCCTAATAGTATCCCAAAGTACATGTTTTATAGTGCAAGTAGTCTGTTTTAGTTTGGTAAGGTTTCTGTCTATAGGTGAGGAATAATCAAGGAAACTGCTAAGAAGAATTTCAGTATGTTTTTCTTGGTTTTTGGAGCCTGACAATTCCATAATCACTGTAGCCATGGTTGATTAAATATTGCTCAGTGGATGAAGTAAGGAAGGAAAAGATAAATTCTAAAAATACCTTCAAATTGGCTTTTTGTATACAATGTTCTGAATCCAAGGAATGGAAAGCCGAATGAGACAGGAGTTCCAGCCAAAGAAAATAGACTACCTGGTAGAAGTCTGAGAGCCAAGCCTTCAAAGAAGAAAAAAACCCGGTTTTGGTTTCAAATGCATGATGAGCTAGAAATAAATTCATCCGGTTTTCAAAAGCAGCTGAAAACTTATGATCTGCCTAAAACTAATTCTACATTAGAGCAGGGATGAAATCTACTTACCTTCTCAACCGGTTTGGAAGTGCACACACCATGTTTGCGCACTTTGCTTCATGCACATGCACATCACATGCACACTTGGACCCTCTGCGCATGTGCAGAAGGTTAAAAACAGGTATTGACAACTAGGCGGGTGGGTGGAGCCTCGCACCGCCATCTCTACCAGTTCTCCAAACCACTGGTCCCTATCGCTACTGGTTTGGCCGAACCAGCCCGAACTGGGAGCATTTCACTCCTGCATTAGAGTAAAGAAGTCATAATGTAGAAGTATCCTTTGAGAAACTACAGTAGTCCTTGACTTATGACCACAATTGAGCCCAACATTTATCTTGTTAAGTGAAACATTTGTTAAGTGAGTTTTGCTCCATTTTACAACTTTTCTTGCCACAGTTGTTAAACGAATCACTGAAATGGTTAAATTAGTAACAAAGTTGTTAAGTGAATCTGGCTTCCCCATTGACTTTGCTTGTTAGAAGATCACAGAAGGTGATCAGGTGATCCCAGGACACTGCAACTGTCATAAATATGAATCTGTTCTGAAGCATCTGAATTTTGATTGTGTGACATGGGGTTGCTACAATGGTCATAAGTATGAAAAGCGGTCATTTTTTCAATCCCATTGTAACTTCGGACTGTTACTAAATGAACTGTTGTAAATCGAGGACTACCTGCATGAAAAGCTCTCTCTTTGTTTGAATATAATTGATATAACCATACTGTTCACATTTTCCTTATGTCAGTGTTTCCCAAAGTGGGGTACGCGTACCCCCAGGGGTACGGGAAGAGTTTGGTGGGGGTATGCGTTGCACCGGAGTTTAGTGGGGATCACGTGGGAATATCCACTGCACCGTGCTTAGCTACGCCCACAGAACAAAGAAAGAAATAGGCGCGTATCACAGTTTTTACACGGGAACTAGGAAACTGGGAAACGGGAACAAAATAACTTTCGTTTATTTTGTGTATGTACCAAAAAAAGAAAAAATAAATATATTTTGATTTTTATTAAAGCATATGTTTTTTATGAGGGGTACTCAGCGTTACAAAATTATAGAAGGGGTACACATATGTCAAATGTTTGGGAAACACTGCCTTATGTTAATCTTTTGATACTTTGCATGGATCCATTGCTATTGATGAGGAAATAAATGATTATCAAGTTCCAATGAGATCTATGTCCAAGGTATATTCATAATGATAAATTTATCTACATGGGTATGAAAACAAGACTTCTCAGTTTCTAAGATAAAATTGAATTCTCTAAACACTCATCAAGAAATGTTTCTATCTTGTGAAAATCGAATGGGAACTCAAACATTCTCGGTATCCAGCTCTTGAAATAATTTAACAAATACCTCAGTCTACATCTCATTTAAGCTATCAGGATTTAACAGAAAAATGCATTAATCCTCAACCATTAGATTGGGATTATTTGTCTGGCTCTTCCAAAAGGCTTTCCAAAATTTAGCATGAAGCATTAAATAAAGTCCTTTGGTTTTTCTTTCAAGCAGAATGGAAGTGTATGCATTATTCTTTCTTGGCCAGAAAAATGAAAATCTCTCACACATCTGTTTTCTAGCCACCTTCTTTCATGCTGGATTTGAATGAAGCTTTTAGTTTATTTAGTTATCATCATCTAGGCTATACTGGACTGGATTTTTCTGTCAGGCTTTCTTTAGTTTATTGAGATATTGTGTGAGCCTCAGCATGATTTGTTTGTTACCAGCACATTTTGAATCTGTGATCTTATAAGTCTCTGCACTGAATTTGCACTGCATAACAGTTCCTGTTTATGGAGGCTTCCAAATGAGCTGCCCTCCTTTTATACACAGTTGGAGGGGGAGGGGACCAAACAATAAAATGTCATCTTCCATTACTGTATATTTTATTTCCATACGAAAAAACCCTTAAAGAGGAAATGGTTGAGTAGTTGCTAATAAATAAATGCATACTACAATATATTTTGAGTTGCCATATCAAGGCTCATAACTCATTTGAGTTATCCCTCTTAAAGCACCCTAAGATCTTCAGTCTTCCCATTTTGAAATAGTATTGTCTTTGTTATCTTGTCCCAGTTTCAATCAGCATTCCATGTGTTCTGACTTGGGAGAACAAGGGTGAATAGATGTGAGGCACAGACGGATAGAACTTAAGCCATTTAATCAATAACAGCAGTATGCTAACAGGCAACAGGGAAACCAACAACAACAAGAGTACAGGACAGCTGCTATTTATATATCAGCTGTCAAATAGGCCGACCAATAATGGGCATCCATTTTCCCGCTGGCAGAACTGTCATGCTTCAGCCAATGGGAGGCGTTTCCTTATTACTATGCTCCGGAATATGGGAAGATCATAGATCCTTTCGGTAAAGTCTTTTGTTCTATCATCTTTGGATTTACCAGATTATATTCTTCAACATAATGAGCATTTCCATCAGTAGTGGGTTTCTACCGGTTTGCCCCGGTTCAGGCAAACCAGTAGCGGCGGTGGCGGGAGGCTCTGCCCACACCCCTGGACATCATCATGGACGCTCTGCACATGCACGCGTGAGCAAAGCAAGCATACGTGTACTCACAGTTCTGAACCAATAGTGAAGGTAAGTGAAACCCACTACTGATTTCATGTATGTGAAGCCATTTCTCCTCAGGATTTTTGTGAAATTTGTAGATACTTGGCCATTCCAGTTTGCTATTATTTAGTTCAATACAGCAGAGACATGAAATTGGAGTAAGTTTCAGAATGGTTAAGAAGTAGGATGAAAGTTAAAGGGGCTCCACAATTTTTTTTTTATTTTTGTACATTCCTATATTTATTTTTATTAATTTTCAAATTATAAACTTGCCAAACATATGTAGTGGATATACTTACAGGAACTATTCATACTTCAAAAATGATTCATAAAGTTTTTTAGGAATGTGTGGGAGTGGAATACTTCTGTAAAATAGACAAATACTTTCCAGGTCCCTGTATGTATCTGGAAAAAAAAAAGACCTAAACACTAATGAAACATGTAGCTGCTTTAATGAGTCATAGGATGCTTAGCTCACATTTTACTTACTCGCTTCTCAGAAGGTGATAGTACAGAAGGCGTTAAAATATTTAAATATTCTGGTTATCCACTATCTTAGAGGATAAATGACGATATAGATTCATTAGTATATAGGTCCATTCACAAAGGAAAGTTATATTTTTATTTGTCCTTAAACTATTAGTTATAATACTTATTTAGACTTATTTAGAAGTATGAAAACAATAAATTTAATACAGTTCAGTCAGTTACAATAAAGCAAAGCCATCTATTATTAAAGTTATTTATAAGAAAGCAAAAACTAGATTAAAAAATAGTGTTTTTTCTGTTGGCCCATTAAAATGTAGAAACATAAAGCTAAACTATGGTCCCAACTTTGATAAAAACAAATATTTTTACCTCAGTGATGCAACAGAAGTTGAATAAACAAGCTAAATTTGATACCCTCTATTCTCTTTTGGAAAATAATGAAATGACAAACATACTTTATGCTAAAACTGTTCTCGTGATTTCAGATAATATTACTGAGCAAAAAATTATTAGAACTTCCTCTATATAGTTTGCTATACTTTTTTATAATTAAAAAATCCAGGACGATGAACACATCTGCTGAAATGAAATACTTTAAAAAATAAGGAAAAACAATAATATTACTTAAATACAAACTAGTAAGATTTGAAAAAAAATAATAATCTGTTTACTAAAGAGTGGTTTTTAGAATTTTTAGTTACCAATGTTTAGTTACCAAATTTGTTTCAGAAAAAAACATGTATATGTAATACAAAATTGTGAAATAAAACCATAATGTGCTTATAAAATAAAAACTAGCAAGTTTTTTTCTTCACATAGGAGGCATTTTTATTTTATTTTATTTGTCTTCCCCACAAATCTTCCACAACTTTCCACTTTTCCTTCTTTCTCTGAGACGAGGATGTGACCTACTTCAGAGAGTAGTCTGTATATGGATGTTAATGGTGCAGAGGAAAACAAGACTTAATGCAAAAAAAAAATTTTTTTTAAAGCGTTAGCCCTACTAAGCATGATACAGGAAATGTTCTCAGCAGGATGGGTTTTTGAGACCAGTCTACCATAAATTTTATGCCTCTCTTAGGCTACCTAAATGGACTATACTCTTTAATTCAGATTTTTATTTAGTATAGATTTGGAATATTCTAGAATCTTTTGACAACCTATATTAAAAATTTTGCCCTTCCATCCAAGAGATGTGGGAAGTTTATTGTTCTCAGTAAATTTTGGGATATCTAAAAAAGGAATGGCTAATGAATAATATTTTGGATATACAATACTGTAAGATTTATTAATTACATCATCAAATAGAAGTTCAAGATGTAGATCTTCCTAGTCTGTTATAGAAATTTCAAAACCCTTTTTACCTTGGATATTATAACAAAGTCATATCTACCAAATAATGTTCCATACTATTTAGGGCAGTGATGTAATCCAATTTTTTTTACTACCAGTTCTCGCGTGGCTTGGTGGGCATGGTGTGGCTTGGTGGGCATGGTTTGGTGGACATGGCAGAGGAAGGATACTGCAAAATCCCCATTCTCTCACCAATCCTGGATGAAGAATATTGCAAAATCTCCATTCCTACCCCACTCTGGGGCCAGCCAGAGATGGTATTTGCCAATTCTCTGAACTACTCAAATTTTTCACTTCCAGTTTTCCAAACTGCTCAAAATTTCAGCTCCCGGTTCTCCAGAACCTGTCAGAACCTGCTGGATTTCACCCCTGATTAAAGGCCATGGATTGCTTAATGAACGAAATAATTTCTGTGCAAGATACTTTAAAAGATTCTGGATATACTTCCCTGAATAAACTACTGAGAATTATGAGAATAAGCAACATCCAATATACAAGTGACTATACAGTATATAAATAAATAAGTGTAATCAGATATATTAATACCAAGGCAAGACAAGAATGAGATAGTGAACCCTATGAAATAGATCCTTGTATAACTTGTCGACTTTGGAATTATGGAGGAAAAGGATAAGATATAATTTTTCAGTTTTATATGAAATGCAAACTTTTTAACTAAGCAATCTCTACTGAAGACTACCTTAGACTTCCATGAACAGACATATAGCTTGTGTTCTAGGTACGTGCTTGCTAAATTTGGTGGGAGGTGTCCATCTTTGAGAAGAATATTTTAGTGCATCTGAAATTTGATCCAGAAATAGACATTCTTGTGTGTGTGTGTATGTATATATGTGTATTTCAACATTATTATTTTTTTCAACAAGGTGCCTCTTAAAAATAATTAAATTATAATATAATTTACACATTTGAATTAGGACCTTTTGAGTTCAATTTCATTTATAAACTTTTAAATCGGAAAGCTTCATCTTTAGATAAACTAGAACTCAACTCTGCTTATAAATGTTAGGTATAAATGCCCTACCTGCTCAACACGCTCCACCTAGCCTGGCATCACAGGGGTTAACCCATATACCTTTGGACTCCTCCCCTCCCCTTGCACCCTCCTTACCTGAGTCTCTGCCTCCTGTGTACTTAAAGTTGAACCCACGATGCTCCTGTTGTTGTCACTGTTGATACCTGTAATGAGAAACATCTGTAAATAAAGGAAGACTTGATTCAACCTACCTCAATGTCTCTGTAAGTTATTGGGGTTCTATATTGATCAATCATAACAAAATGGTAGCAGAGGATGGTTATAGGACCCAATAACTAGAAGGCATGCCTGGAAAACAACCATCTACTGAAGAAAAGAAGAAACTGAACACAAGACCTGAAACAAAAAGAATGGCGGGGCAACTCTCCCCAACAGAAACACCAGAGAGGACAGAGGACAAGACAGACCCCGAACCCACCACGACAAACGAAGGAAAAGGGGTCGGAAGCCATAACGACAGAGAAAATGATCTTCAGAATGGCAATAAGCTCAGGCGCGAAATACTGAGCTTACTGGGATCAACCGCAGCCGAAGAAGAACTGATTGCAAGCATCCGGAGAGTGATCCGGGATCGCGAAGCGACCAGAGACGACCAAGGACACACGACGGAACAGGAAGACAACCACTCGGCAAGAGAACCCTCGCCAGGCACACCCCAAGCCAAAATTAAAGGGCCCGATGCCGTGCCGGATTTCGAATGGCGGCCATCTTTGAGCACGTGGCCCACCAAGATGGCCGACCACTGGCTGATTAAAGGTGAAGGTCCAAGATGGCTGACTGAAAAAATGTACAGCCCCCTGAGCAGTGAAGAAGGGGCAGCACGGGGGACGAGGGGACAGAATCGGACTCCGGAGTCCCCCCAACCGAGTGGCAGGTAGAGGAAGCAATAAAAATCCTCACCACCGCCTTTGGGCCGAATATACAAATAAGGGGAAGAGTCAAGACCCCAGGAGAGCGAGGGACAGGGAACGGAGGCACCAGACCACCCGACAAGGGAGCGCGGACACCACCGACGGATCGCCGGCACCGCTACGCCCCCCAAGGACTGGACACCGCCGCAGCCGAAGCCCAGCACGCCAGGACACAGAGAGTGGGACGGGCACTCACCGCCGCCGTCACCGCCGCCGCCGCAAACGAGCCCAGGAAGGCCAAGCTTCCACTCCAGCCAGGAGGCAACTCTCCAGACCTCCACTGACCGTCGATGGACTCCCCGAGCTGACCTGGAGGCCCAGGCATCAAGAAGAGGCCTCTCCGCTGGAGCCACCGCAAGAAGATCCTTCACCGCCGACTCCATGGACAGAATGGACTTCGCGCATGCGCAAAGCAGCCTATGGAGAGAAGAAGCAAGAAAAATGCTTGGAGGGAATTTTAAATTACCCACCAGCATACCCATGCCTTACTGTGACTTTCCACACATTCAACACCATGGACAGACTCCTGCTGTAAGTAATAATAATAATAATAATGCAGGGAACTTAACCAGTGACTTTCCCAAGCTAAAGATGGATGGGTCTAATTTACTGGAGTGGTATCAACAACTCCAAGTGGTGTTTTTAAAGGAAAATGTGTTAATATTTGTAACTAACCCCCCAGAGAAGCCATGGACCCTTGAGCAGGATTGCCTGCACCACAGGGCATTTTGCTTACTAATTTCTAGCATTTCTCCATCTATGTACCCCTGTATTGACCATTACCTGACAGTGTCTGAAATAGCACAAAAAATGTTTAACCTCTTCTACAGTGAAAGCGTAGCTACCACAACAAGGATTTCCAAAGACTTTTATTCAGCTAGGCTAAGGCCAGGGATTCCTATGGGTGAACACCTCCTAGAATTAAGTGCCACCAAGGCTGAGCTACACCTAAGCGGGGAAGTTGTGTCAGACCAAATTATGAAAAGCGTGATAATCAACTCCCTAGACCCATCCTGGGACACATTTGTTACGCACCTAGACACCCTCAGCCTAGGACACCTGTCTTTAGAAAGACTTTCCAATAAGCTAATAGCGGAAGACAATCTGAGGAAAAGCCGCCAACACATACACAGGAAACATAAACATACAAAAAGGGTAGCTTTTCAAGATAGGTCTCAAGACCACACTGAATGCTACAACTGTGGGTCCAAAGGTCACTGTAGGCATGACTGCCCCAGAAACTCTAGAGAGAGAGACAGACGTGAATACTGGAACAGGTACACTGACAGGCGCTCACCAGACAACAGACATAAGCGTAGGGAATCAACAACCCCAAGGGACTGAAGGGGGGACAGGGAGAACTCAAGGGACAGCAGAACCAGGTCAACATATGAGATAGGGGGATATGCTCAAGCCCATAGGCCAAAAGTGGGGGACACCATGTTGCTCATCGATTCCGGGGCCACCAACCACACTACTTGGGACAGGGGGCTACTTTCCTCATTCAAGAAAGAAAATTTCCTAATCAAAGTAGCCAATCAGAACGAGGTACAAGTAACTGGGAAAGGGGACGTGACTCTACCAGGGATAGGGAAAATAGAGGGGGTACTGCTAGTCCCCGAGATACCACATAACATTCTGGCAGCACTGAAGCTCAGCAAAGAGTTAGAGACAGAGATCACATTCAAAGGGGGAGACGTACGCTTGAACAAGAACAGTGAAAACATAGGAGAGGTGAAAGTCAAGAGGGGGCTGCCTTACCTACACACTGGAAGCACAGACCCCCCCAGCATTAACACCAACACCGAAGTTGACACTAACAATGACTCAAATACACACAGGCAGAATGCACACCACTCAAGGAAAATCACCACAGGTAGACCTATTCACGACAACTGCGCTCACCTACTACATCGCAGATTAGGGCACGCCAGCTTCCTGGTGATACAAAAGATGACTGACTGTACTGTACTGTACTGTACAATAAAGAATTGTGAAACCTACCTCGACTACTCGGTGTGTAAGTGTTCAAAACTTAAAACCGCCCCAAAACCCAAGAAAGCAACTCGTACCACCAACCACATATTCGATCTAGTGCACATGGACCTAGTGGGGCCCCTGAAACCATCAGTAAAGCATGGAAAAAGATTCTTCCTCACCATAGTAGACGATTACAGCCACTACGGCTTCGTCTACACCCTGAAACATAAAAACAAAACTTACCAAAGATTCAAGGAGTTCTATAAGAGGGTGGAGGTACAAAACAACACCAGAATAAAACAGATCATGACCGACAGAGGTTCAGAATTCCTGTCAGGGGAATTTTCACACTGGCTAAGGTCAAAGGGCATCCTACCTCCTCCCCATTCTCGGCCTTCCAGAATGGCGTGGCAGAACGAAGGAACTCCACGCTACAGACCATGGTCAGGTGTGCACTAGAAGATTCTGGGCTTGGCCAACACTTCTGGTCTGAGGCACTGGTATATTCCAATTATACGCTCAATAGACTATGGTCTAGTATGATAGGCAAAACGCCCTACGAGGCGATGTACAACAAGAAACCCAAAATAGCACACCTGCTATTCGGAGTTACCGCCAATGTACACATCGTTGATGTACACATCGGAGTTACCGCCGATGTACACATCCCAAAGCAATTACGCCGCAAGGGAGACAAAGTGACCAAACGACTGAGGTTCATGGGCTATGAACCGGGGACAAAGGGGTTTAAATTTATTGATAACCATAACCGATTCGTTATATCCAGATCAGCCACTTTCCACGAGCAGTCTAACTGGTCCAAGATACACCTGAACGAAATCTACCATCATCAAGAAACACCACCTGACAACCAGAACCAAGATGAACCAGATTCAACAACCAGCACACACGAAGTCATGGACAAACCCAAACTCCGAGAAGTAAAAACCAAGGAATGGAAAGAAGGCCACCCAATACTAAAGGTAGACTCACTCACACAAAAGGAAGCGAGATACCTACATGATACCAAGTCAGATTCCAAGAAGGCGGTCAGAACCACAAGGAACCAAATGCCCAAAAGACTCAGGGATTACGTGATGCACCTACACTCCAACCCCATCACGCCGTACTCTTATGACGAAGTAACCAAACTCCCCTTAGAAGAAAGGTCCAAATGGGAAGCGGCTATGGAGAAGGAGATGGACAGTCTCAAAGAACTGAACGTATTTTCACCTGCTAACGTACCAGAAGGAAAAAAACCCATAAGAACCAAGTGGGTGTTCAAGATCAAAACCTTGGAGGATGGAAAGGCCCTATACAAAGCACGACTGGTAGCCCAAAGATTCGCACAAAGATACTCAGAGGATTACACAGAAACTTACTCCCCAACCGTAAGAGCTGAAAGCATCAAGAGCGCCTTAGTCATCGCATCCATCCTAGGCCTGGAAGTACAAAAATTTGATGTACAGACTACCTACCTACACGCCAGGCTGGACAAGGAAATCTACGTTAAAGCCCCCCCCCCCGGCAAAAACACTACCAAAGGGGAAACGTGGTTACTCAACAAGAGCTTGTACGGGCTTAAACAGTCCGGAAAACATTGGTACGAATGCCTGGTTAAGGTACTCGAGTCCCTGGAGTTCAAAGCAACAACTGCTGACAATTGCTTCTTCATGAGGAGACGCAGTGATTCCCCAGAATACATACTCATCTACGTAGACGACATCCTCTACATAGGCAAACATAAAAGGGACTGTGATACATCTGCCAGCAAGCTGGGCGAACATTTCTCCTTGAAGTCACTAGGAAATGTGAGCAAATACTTGGGGGTACAGATAGACAAAACAACCAAGGATTCCGCCTAACTCAAAAGGAAAAAATCTCAGAGCTTCTCCACAAGTGCAATATGGCAGAGGCCAAACCAAGAGACACGCCCATGTAAGTGTACTTCCTGAAAAATATGTACAGCAAGGCCCCTGAATTTGAGAACAACTCCCTATACAGGTCAACCATCAGGTCTCTCCTGTACATTGCCAGCTGGACTCGGCCAGACATCGCTCTACCTGTGAACTTATTGTCCAGGCACGTAAGCAAACCCACAGTTTACCATTGGGAGGCCATTAAGAGAGTGCTCCGATACCTAAAGCACAGTTCAGATGCATGCTTGCTGCTAGAACCAGACCCCTCCAAGCAACCCACACTCACCTGCTATGCAGATGCCGATTGGGCCGGCGATGTAAAAAGCAGAAAAAGCGCATCAGGGTACATATTCTTCCTGAACAACAGCCCTATGCACTGGTACACAGGCAAACAGAACTTGGTGGCAACATCGACTACTGAAGCTGAATACATATGCCTGTCTAAGGCCGCCAACAACCTAATGTGGTTTGATGATCTACTCTCCAGCATCTGGGCCGAAGCCACGTACCCAATTGCCATCTATGAGGACAACAAGGCCGCCATAGAAATATCAACGTCAGATGCTGTAGGGCAGAGATCCAGACACATTGACATAAAACATAAACATGTAAGACAACTCTCCAAGATAGGATTCAGAAGCATCATACATTGTGACACCACCGAGCAAACAGCCGACATACTCACTAAGCCCCTACCATCCAAACAACACACTTATCTATCCTCCAAACTAGGCATCCACACCAACAACACACGATGGCAAAAAGAAACACTTTCTCAGGTTAGGCATTTAGAGTGGGATTTGTTAGGTATAAATGCCCTACCTGCTCAACACGCTCCACCTAGCCTGGCATCACAGGGGTTAACCCATATACCTTTGGACTCCTCCCCTCCCCTTGCATCCTCCTTACCTGAGTCTCCACCTCCTGTGTACTTAAAGTTGAACCCACGGTGCTCCTGTTGTTGTCGCTGTTGATACCTGTAATGAGAAACATCTGTAAATAAAGGAAGACTTGATTCAACCTACCTCAATGTCTCTGTAAGTTATTGGGGTCCTACATCGATCAATCATAACAATAAAATGGCAATAATATTGGTTTCCTTTACAGAATGATTTTAAGAATGACCGAAAAACATTTTAGTGGATTTTTTGCTAGAACACAAAGTGAGTCAAACTCCCTTTCTTTTGCTTCTTATAACTACAAAATAGACATATATATATATTCTATACTTTGGCTAGTTAGCTCATGATGTATACAGATACAGTATTTTAATGATTGCCATGCATTCAACTGTATTTTTGTTACATTTTGTTGCAAAATGTGCTGGAAACATTTTAAACAACTGTTGTTAAGAGTAGATCTGATCCAACATGATGGTATCTATGTTCTTAGGCCTATCATCTTTAAAAAACCTACTTATTTTGTACCCTTGTAATCTTATTTGATGCATTTAGTGAAAAAGATTACCTTTATAAGGGGATTCAAGACTGTTCATATCACATTTTAACAGTCAAAAGTGACATAATTACACTGTTGGAAATTGCTATTACACTTCATCCCATTCATCTTTCAAAATGCGGGGGACAGAGTTTTGGTTTTCTGAGTATGAAACTTGGTTTTCTTTGAGAAATATATTTTCTAAAATGTAGAAAACATATTTCTGTGCAGTGCTCAAAATGAGTTGCTTTCATTTGAAAAGAAGTCAGTCTCTGTTATTACTCTGTTGAAATGAAATGGGTGATGTGAGGTTCCCTTGAAAAAATAAGTGCAATACTCCAATACACCCAACATTATTTCCAGCCCTGCTCTATTTCTTTCTACTGCTACCTTATATACTCACAAATCAGTAAATTTTCCAGAAGTGTCATCAGTTGCCTCAAGAATAAAAGAGTGAATGTCTTCCAGCTTTCTGGTTAATAACATTACATGTTTCACCTTGACTTATACACAAAGTCATATTAACTGAAATAACTCTTTAAAGAAAAATAAACTTTTCTTCTAAAATTGCAGACCCCCCCCCCAGAAGAAATGCGATTAGGCATCAAATATATATTACCTCAGCATGTATTCAGATAGTGTTAAAATAAATTGTTCTTTTTCAAGTAAGACTAAGGCTTATTCATTCCCAAATGATGATGGAGGATGGAGAGCTATCCCAAAAGATTTGGGGAAGAATTAGCCTGTTGTAAATTCAAACACTAACTTACTAACTTAATTTAAAATTGATTTATTTGACAAACATGGCAAACTAACCTCCAGGAGGATATAAAAGAAATGGATCAACATGGATTTCACTTTCAGATATTTCTTTAGAAGAAGCAGTTGTGTTTCTAATCTGGTGATGAGAACAATAAACTGTTCAGGGAATAGCCTTATTATACCGTTTGCACATTTTGTATAAACAGAGATGGGGAACTTGTGGCTTTACAGAGACAGTTTTATCACCTCAGGCCATTATCCATGCTCTTTTGGATTAATGAAATTGGACATGCAACGACATCTGGAGGACGAAATTTCTGTCTTTTCTTGAGCTAACAGAACTGCAGGAAAAAGTCAAAAATATGTATTGCTGGCTAAACTTGCCAAAAACGTTTTGTCGTTTTTCCCCCCTGTTATTTGTGGTAGATACAATAGTACTAGGGAATTGTTTATAGACAAGAAATGTAGACTTTGTTAAATCCTGGATATAGATGATATGTAAACATATCTCTCTAAAATGCAAAAGAGTCTGCTGCTTACAACTATTTTGTTTGTTGGGTAGATTACTTGTTTCAGAGTGAAATTCTGATTGTTGTTATACATTTTATTGTGAAGTGCTTCTAACCACCCAAGTGCAAATAATGATACTTACCAAGGAGCATAGGTTGATGTGGAATGTTGCAAGCACACCAATCACTTAAAGAAATAAAAAAGGCATTGGAAGAATATCTGAAGGACAATGAAGAATATGCAATTAAGTAGTATACCATGAAAGACTGCTGAATATCAAAGAGACCAGAATGACCTACAAGAAAGACCAAATAAAGAGTAGAAAAGAGATATGGCAAAGCAAAGTGGCCCCTCATTTGTGGGGTGCTCCAGGGGTCAGTGCTCTCTCCTCTTCTGTTCAACATCTATATGAAGCTGATGGGAGAGGTCATCTATGGTTTTGGGGTGAGGTATCATCAGTATGCTGATGATACCCAGCTTTTTATATCCACCCTGAACCAGCCCAGTGATGCCCTCGACGTGATGTCCTGGTGCCTGGAAGCGGTACAGACCTGGATGGGGAGAAACAGGCTTTGGCTCAACCCTGCCAAGACCGAGTGGCTGTGGGTACCGGCATTTTGGCTCAAACAAGATATTCCATCTCTGGTTATAGGTGGTAAAGTGTTACCCCCTGTAGACAGGGCGTGTAACCTGGGCGTCCTCCTGGATTCACGGTTAAATTTGGAAGATCATGTTATGACTGTGACCAGGGGGGCATTTGCTCAGGTTCGCCTGGTGCGCCAGTTGCACTCTTATTTGGAGCAAGATACCCTACACACGGTCACTCATGCACTCGTCACCTCCCGCATTGACTACTGCAATGCTCTCTACATGGGGCTGCCCTTAAAGACCACTCAGAGGCTTCAGCTGGTGCAGAATGCAGCCACGCGAGTAGTAATGAGAGTGTCCCGACACTCCCATGTTACACCTCTTCTGCATGACTTGCATTGGTTGCCAGTTGCCCTCCGGGTGAGGTTCAAGGTGCTGGTGATCACCTATAAAGCCCTATATGGCTTAGGCCCAGGATACTTGGCAGACCATCTGCAGCTAGCAACAGCTTCCCATTGCCCGGTGTGCTCTCCCAGGGAGGGCCTACTCAGGGTGCCATCGGTCAGATAGTATCGCTGGTGACCCCCAGGGAGAGAACTTTCTCTATAGGCGCACCCACCCATTGGAATCAATTCCCTCTGGAGCTCTTGGTGACCCCCGACCTTTGCTCCATCCACCATTGGCTGAAAACATAGCTATTTCATCTAGTCGCCCTAGACTGATGGGGTTTTTAGTAGAACTTAATGGGGTTTTATTGGATTTTGTCAATTTTATCATGGACTTTATTTTAACAGTTTGTTTGTTTTGTTTATTGTTGTGAGCTGCCCTGAGTCCTGTAGAGATAGGGAGGCATATAAATCCAAATAAATAATAACAACAACAACAATAATAATAATAATAATAATAATAATAATAATAATAATAATCGGCCAGTACATTAAAAAGAAACCTAGCAGGCAAAGCCAATAACAACAAAACCTGGCTAAAAGTAACGGCTAAAAGGAGGAAAGTTGAAGAAAGTGATGGAGAAAGGGAAGGGAGAGGGAGGTGATGGTGGTGATGGTGTGAGTATGACATGTGTGGAGGGATTGAGGGATGAGAAAGAGGATTTAGAGCATGAGCCTGATACAGAATTGTGAAGTTGGATTGCATTTTGGAACTCAGACTCTTCAAGGGTTTGCTTTTCTTTTAGCTTTACTAGTTTATTTCTGTGCTTGGTTGCACTCATGTCGGCAGGCATTGTATGAATGAGCGTTCTCACAGCAATGGTTTGTTATAGACTGATAAATTATCAGTCCTTTCCAATTAAATAATTCCTGGTTCTGTACTTCATGTGAGTAACTCTCTCAATCTGAATGTTATTCTGTGGCAATACATTTTAAGGCATTCACTCCTTGCCTTCCTTCACCAAGAATCCTGCTTTCCGGCAGCTGGCCTTCCAAAATTCTTTTCAGCATCTGCATAGGTTTTTCCCAGCCAGGAACGGACCGGGAATTTTCTTCCAACAGTAGTAACAAGGGCAGTTAACCACAATTAATCTCCTTGTAATGTATTCACTGAAAGCTAAGAGGCTCCAGTAAGACATTGCTAATGGGCAGAAATTACTCATCCTTTCTTCTCCTACTAGACAGGGGAAAGAGTGAATCCTTTTTTTGTAGCAAAAAGTCACCCTCTTAGGGATGGTGACTCAGAAAAGGAGAGAGAAAGCTGACTTTGTTGAAAAGGTTTTTTTTAAAAAAAATAATCTGATAGAATCAGGAATCTCTTGAAATATTAATTGTGAGACCATCCTTCACGTAGTCAGTCACCTTGTTCAATACACATGCTATAAAAACACCAGGGTTGTAATCCAAATTCACCAAACTATTACCTGACCACACAGATAAAAAAATACAAGGCTGAAATATAATTGGCTAATTTGTGATTCAATATGTCCCGCAAACCTGCCACCATATCTCCAAAGATGATGAAAAAATGAACCTCAGGTTAGGATTTGTAAATCTGAATATTTTTTCTATTCAGTTATGAGGTATATACCATAGGAGGGATTACAATTTTTAAAACAGTTTCAGGGAAGTCCCTTTTCACTATTGTTCAAACCAAAAATTACATACAAAGCATTGTATTAAAATGTAGACAAGACTTTATATAAGTATTGAATAAGCTTTCAGATTTGGTCTTCGAGGGGGATTTGGTGATCACATATTTGCATAATAGCACAAAGAGAAACATAAAAATGGCAAATACCATTTGCAATTAGTCTTAAAAAGCAAATAGATTTCTGCAAATATTATCAATAGATATAACACATAGGCTAAAATGTTAGGAGAAAGTATATCAAATGCATCTTTATTAAATTAATATTAAGCACAGACCTCTGAGTAAGTCTTAAAGTTATTATTGTTCTATTTTTTCCAGACAGTATTTTCTGTTTGTTACTTTGTTTGTTTGTGGCATTTTTACAAGGAGGATATGTTATTCTTTTATGTGTAGTTTATCTTAATGACTTTCAATGATCCTACAAATTTTCACAACTCTATACAAAATCATTTTTTTCAAAAATTGCATGAAATAATTGAAGGAAAAAATCCCACCTTTGCTTAAACTTTAAAAAGCCTAGCATGTTTGTGGTACAGCTGCATTAAATACTTTGCAGGCTGGCTTCAACCTTCTCTGGCATCTACTGGACTAGTCATCTGAATTTTACTTCTTCATACTGTAAATCCAGAAGGCAGGAAAGCAAGCTGTGTTAGAGTTTCTGCAGCTGTGCAATTAAAAATATGTAATGGCAACACTCAGGCAAGAAAAGGGGAGCACCACTTTTGCTCATATTCAGATTTATACAGCCATAAATTCCACTGGGGTAAAATGTCTGTGTCCAGAATAATTCATGATGACATTTTTTTTACATCTTGTGTGTACTTAGGTCTATACCTCTGTGTTCAAACAATTTCATAAAAACAGCTAATCTTTGCAAGGATTAAATTTAGTGTTCTGTTTTTCAAAAGGGCAACAGTCTTACTGAGATTTCACAAGGTTCTGGATAGACTGCCTAAATAAGCTCATTTGATCTAAGGAAGAGTTTGGCGTCAGTGAATTACTTACAGCTTTCTAAAGATTTCTTTTCATGCTTTGCCAGAGCCCAGAGTACAACAAATACACATTGCTACCTTTAAAAACAACTTGACAACATGCAATAGATTCCGGGTGATTTGATGCACAAAGTCTTAAGGAACAAGCAAGCATAATGGCAGCTATGTATAAGCCAAAAAGCAGAAGAAAGGCAAAACTCCCAGTAATTTCTGAAGTGCTCTAGTATGTTATCCTAGATTTCATTAATTGGAAGGCTATGGCTAATGACACACAACATGCAAATTAGTCAGAGGCCACTTTTTAATAAAGAAGATCTGTTTTGAAAGGGAACCTTTGAGGCATAGAGTTGTAGAAAAGGATACAGTGGAGATATCTAATCTTTTAGGTAATAGGGTTGTGTTTTTTATTGTCCTTAAATGTGAATTTACTCTAATTCTACAGTTTCAAAATATGTAATTTCCCCTTTAAAATTCATAGAAAATTGCCATGCAGTTCTCCAATTTAAAAGGAAACAAAGTACTAGACAAAGTACAGGGAATCCTCGATTTACCACCACAATTGAACCCAAAATTTTTATTGCTAAGCGAGACAGTTGTTAAGTGAGTTTTGTCCCATTTTACAACTTTTCTTGCCCCAGTTGTTCAATGAATCACTTTAGTTGTTAAGTTAGTACAATGGTTATTAAGTGAATCTGGCTTCCCCATTGACTTAGTTTGTCAGAAGATTGTAAAAAGTGACCACATGACCAGGGGACACTGCAACCTTCATAAACATGAGTCAGTTGGCAAGTGTCTGAATTTTGATCATGTGACCATGGGGCTTCTGCAATAGTCATAAGAGTGAAACACTTTTTTTCAATGCTGTTGTAACTTTGAATGGTCACCAAAGTTGTAAGTCGAGGGGTATCTGTACTGAAATTTACAGAAAATTGATGGGTTTCAAATCACAAAGAAGTCCCAGGTTGCATTTAGTTTCATATTTCATTAGGCAATGGGACCTTTTCCATGTGCTAAGTCTGAAGGATGATCTTTTTTTCTTCAAAATAATTATATGTAGATGATTGGGAGGGGTGTCTAATTAAGAATGATACTGTTGAAAGTGCCTGAATGGGCAGGAAACATAAAGTGGCTAAGATAAGGCAGAGAAAGTGGAGAAACTGCTCATTATTTCAATGGGCATGAAATTTACCTAGAAATCTGATGGGAAAGAGAATACAGGTAGTCCTTGACTTACAACAGTGCATTTAGTGACGGTTGAAAGTTACAACGAAAAAAGTGACATGGCCATTTTTCACTCTTACAACCACTGCAGCATTACCCTGGTCCCGTGATTTACATTCAGACACTTGACAAGTGGTTTCTATTTATGACAGTTGCAGTGTCCCAGGGCCATGTGATCATCTTTTACGACCTTCTGACAAGTAAAGTGGGTGGGGAAGCCAGATTCACGTAACAACCATGTTACTAATTTAACAACTGCAGTGATTCACTTAACAAATGTAGCGAGAAAAGTTGTAAAATGGGACAAAACTTAATAAATTTCTCAGCAACATAAATTCTGAACTCAATTGTGTTCATAAGTCGAGGACTACCTGTATACATTGGTTTACTATTCAGAAATGGGGTGCATGCTTGTAATATCCTACCTTTTGTTTCACAAAAAATTCTTCAAACTAACAAGGCAATGAATGGATCACAGTGTAAATGATCTGGACACCTTTGGCTGTCACTTATAGTATCTCTTACTATTGGCTACTCTATTAAAACCTTAAACTCTGTTTAAGGTTAAAACCCTTAAAATATCTTTCAGGTTCTAATGAATATTTGGGTATCTATAAGCACTGGTTCTTCCACAGATATTTGTCTGAGTTTAGGAAAACCACTCATCATTTATTTCATTTCCTCTAAAAAGTAAAAACAAGAAGAAAAGTTCAATGTCAATTTGCGGTCACACATTCTCCTATAAAGCATAATGCTTAGTAATTTTGCAACTGCAAGATATTATTTTTTTAAAAAATCAACTCAATTTGAAACACTTTGGTTTCCATGAAAAACATATAGCCATTCACTGATTATAGCGATAATGTGAATGATCACTGCTATAACCTTCCTACATCACATTGGAGAGGTTTATGGATTTGCTAACTAATACCATCAAAGAAATGTTGCAATGTACTAATAACCAACATCACCATGACTAAAACAAAGTTACTTTCTAAGTTCCACTTTCATAGCCTAATGTGTCTAGGATGCCATGGAAGGAAATGATTGTGAAGGGGACAAATGTTGTAATCCCTTTTCAAAAGTTCTATAGGAAACATTTTTTCCCAGGCTTTCTACATGGAGAAGTTCCCACAATTTAATTGAGCTTTAGGCTAATATGCCATCTAGTGGCTCCTGATAATTTGAAGAAAGAAAGAAAGAAAGAAAGAAAGAAAGAAAGAAAGAAAGAAAGAAAGGAAGGAAGAAAGGAAGGAAGGAAGGAAGGAAGGAAGGAAGGAAGGAAGGAAGGAAGGAAGGAAGGAAGGAAGGAAGGGGGAGGGAGGGAAAGAATTCAGATTATTTGTGGATAGAAAAAATAATCTTCTTTTCAGTCAGATATGATGTACAGTGTTGTAGAAAGTCAAATTTGAATCCAACCACAGCAACCGTGTTTTGGCAAATAATGTATTTTCATTATTGTTTACATAACAATATGCTGGCATGTCAAAGGGCTGTTTTTCTCTTAAACTTCACTGAATTTTGTTGTTCTTTTCATGCACCACATATTCTGCCACTCTCCTTCCCAGAATTCAAACCTGTATCTATCCAGAAGGGCTTCAGAAGAAAGCAAGCCAGTGACCAGGAGTCATTTGTGGAACTATTTTGAACAGTTTATTTGAACAGTGGAGGGAGAAAAGTATGGGTGGGTGAATCTACATGCTTTGTTTTCTTTTGATTTTTAATTTTTCCTCCTATAAATTTAGATCATAGATAGCTGCACATTTATCATGTGGATTGTATGTGCAATTTTCCTTAAATGTGTATACTTTTCGCAAGCAAATTAACTGATTGCATTTTTATACTGATTGCATATTTATACTACTTTTATAGTTATGTATCTGCTTGTGAAAATGTTTTTCTAATAGACTTTCCTTTCAAAATGGTGAGCTACTTTGAAAAAATCATTTAAATTCCAAATCCAAACAAATCTCATTGTATATCCTCCTGTAGAGCTCTCTGTATAAACTTTCTGTACATTCAAAATCACATTCTGTCAAAACTGATCTCACAAAAGGTGGCAATTAAGGTTTATTTATATGTGTTTGCATATAATGAGTAATTGGCCTAAGCCTTCCTGTTAACCTAATTTAGTTTTGTGTAATTATGTACACTTCAAAAATGCCAGATGACGACCAAACATCAAGGAAAATATTTTGACCAAATTCTGCTTTCTTTCCACTATCTTCACTTATTCTGACTGTAAATGTCAAATCATTTAGAGGAGTATACTGTGTGCTCCTTGAATCACTTCAAATGATAGCAATCTCACCCACTGTAAAAACAACAAGAGGCAGTCTGTCCAAAAGTCTACAAAACCTTGGTAAGGTTTTTTTTCTTGCCTTCTGAAAGACAACAAACTAAATTTAATATTCTTGCTGAATATTCGTCTTGTGGTTACTTGAGTCTTCAGATTCAGCTCACTCATCATTCAGCAGAATGATGGTAGAAGAATATCCACTTTTTTATGACTTTCATTTCCGCTTTCTAAACTGATATTTTAGTCTTTGTGAGAGAAAGTAACTGCCCAGTACAGAAGAAGCCAGTAGAGATCTTACAAGGATCCGTGGTGCTTAGGAGAAATAGATATTTATTTATGCAAATGTCCTCATGTTCAATGGAAAGATTGGTTTAAAGTTACTGCCATTGCCATTCACTTTGAGCTGGTCTGATGTAGTGGTTAAGGCATCATGCTAGAAACCAAGAAACTGAGTTCTAGTCCTGACTTCAGCATAAATTAGCCAGCTTGGTGATCTTTAGAACATGAAAACAGCAAACCATTTCTGAAAAATTTGCCAGGAAAACTGCAGGGACTTGTCCAGGCAGTCTCCAAAAATTGGAGAAAAAAATAAGTTGCCATTCACTGTAATTAACGCATTTTGCCCTTTCATACTTTTCCTCTCAGTTCAGATCTGATGCAGTCTTATGTTGAAAGTGAAAGATCATAGGTATTAACCTGACGAGAAATTACATGCTTTATCATATATTATATTTTCCACTTGCACAAAAGTAGCATATGGTTCCACATCATTTTCCTATAAAACAAGAAAACGTTTTGAGAAGAAAAGGCATGACATCCTCTGAATAAAGTTTTAAAGCATTGTTTTAAAAAAGGAAGCATTAGTAACCCTCTCTATTTTTTTTCTTTCATTCTATATGCACTGTTTATATTTCACTTATACCTGATGGGAAATATAGGGCATCAATCACCTTTACATGATTGGATTTTTGCATTACATAACACACTGAATGTGTTATAATCATTATAATTGGTTACTGAATCCATGTTTTATAACACAGGTGACATTTTGACATCTCATTAAACATCCCCCAGCCCTACAAAACTACACCCCCACACCTTATGTACAAGCATAGTTACATACTGTGGGTAACAGCATACAAATTTCAATTTTGTTTTCCTTTTTTACCAAAAGAAGCTTATTCTTTCTTTCGTTCCTTTTTGATCCTAGTATTCTCAGATCTAAAAGCAATTTTAGATCTGAGAATACTCCAATTTTTGGAATATTTGAAAGTATAGCTACCCTGAAATAAAGTTGTAAAGGACTTTGAAAATGGAACATTTACTGGAAGATACTAGAACATCTTTTAAACATAAAAAATCTTCCGATTATTATTTTCTGTCACAGTGCTTTGTGGCAGATTAACTACAGTGGATGGCAGGCCTGGAGAAATAAGGAAGATCCTTCTGGCATTAGAGACAAGAGTTAAGCCATGGATTCCTAAACTGTGACCCCTTTGCTTGTTATCTAAGATTGTAACTAGGTTCAATTAAAATAAAAGTAGACCATAATGTTTTTTCTTTTTTTCCTTTCTTGGGGAGATGCTCTCATAGCCTGTGGGGATTTTATTTTGGAAGACAGCCCAGTCATCTAACTGAGTCCAGTACTGCTGTGTTAGAAACAAGTTTTAGTTTTTTTTCATTTTTTTATATGGAGAAAAAGGGAAAATTACAGCAATAGTACTTAAACTTGTATATCACTCAAGGGTGCTTTACAACATTCCCTGAGCAGTTTATAGTGTCAGCATATTGCTCCCAACAATCTAGATTCTCATTTTACTGACCTCAGAAGGATAGAAGATTGGGTCAGCTCGAGCCCGGGCAGGATTGAACTCCAGACTGTGTGCAGAGTTAGCCTGCAATACTGTATTCTAATCACTGTACCACCAGGGCTCAGTTATGTATGACTTATTACATGATTAAAACATTGGAAGATAGATTTATATATGTACTGTGCCCACCAGTTTTGACTTGCTGTGGTACTCGTTTTCTAGTAGAATACAGTTTCTATTGTTATGGCAGTGATAAGTAAGAAACTTTGCTGACTGCTATTGTGGGCATGCTTTAAGCATAAAGCATGTGGTAAAAGTGACAATGTTGATTGAATAACAAAACTGAAAAAAGTTGAATCCAGCATTCAGAGTTGATCAGAAAGGAAGTAAACATATTGAAGAAACTTCAACGCATAACATTAATTAGTGAATTAGCAGCATCTTAACAGCTTTCATGTACTAATTTCATGTTATTATTTTGCAGTACATTTATAGCTTGTTCAAACTGTTTATTATTCCCTGTTTATAAACTGATATATAAAAATTAAATTGGGTTCCCTATTGTATGTTACTTCAAATACTGTCCTGCTGATTGAAGAGGTATTATTGGGATAATTATCTGATTTGTTTTTTGTTTGTTGTAAAGGGCATCACTACTGATAATTGGTGATTATTAGTGATTATTAATTAGCAGGAAACCAGTGATCATTGATAAGCAGGGAAAGACTGGATGCAAGAACTTCCAAATTGATGGAGAAAAAAAGGAGAAAAGTCAGTAAGAATCAAGATTGATATTTCATTGTCGACAATGAAAGAGTTAAAAGCTGTTCTTTCAAATCAATGGAGGTTCTTGAAAATAAGACAAATAAAAATTATGGCATTGTCCAACAAAAATTGAAGCATAGCAAAGGGGAAAAAATGCAAAAATTGTTTACAGCAAACAAGAAAATACAGATATTTAATTACAAGATGATTTTGGAAGGGAAAGTTTACTTGATGATATGAAAAGACAAAATGTACAAATTATTTAGATTTTGAAGCAGATGAATTACTAGTGATTCAAAAAGTGTTTAGAATTAATTCCATTGTAGACCAAGGAGGAAATTTAGATTTTTAATAAATAAAATGGCTATAATATAATTGATATGGCAAACTATTCTGTTAAAAGTGAGTGAAAATATTGAAATCATTATCTTAAGCACAATAATATGTGCTTAAGAAACATAGACATTCTTGACATTATATTTATAAAGCTTAAATAAAACTGTATGGCTACATTCCATTTTGAAGTATTGATTATGGGAGAAAAGTATTCATTTATTCAAAGAAAGATGTTAGCAAGGGTCTATTAATTATGATAAACAGTAGGGAGCAACCTCAAAAACAGAATAAGCAAAATCAGAATAAGCAAAGTCAAGTCTATATAACTGTAATATATAAAATACTCAAACTGTAAATTAAGGATAACATGGGTTAAACTAAGATGTCAATAAATATTAATAACGTGAACAATTCATTTAACAGGAAGCTGATTCTTTTAAAGCTTGTTGTTGATTATTCAGCCTTGATTGCTTGTTGCACTTATTTCCTTTATGAAACTTGGGTTGACAAAGCATATCAGATTCTGTATTTAAACTTGAAAGTTATTACAAGAATTAAATAAAGGACGTTTCATTAAAAAGGAAGGAGGAATGGGAGGGAATATTAAGAAGAATGTCTAAAAAACAGCTCATAAACATGGTATAATAATTAAGTCTATTGTTTAGTAACATAACTGTAAGCTTGTGTCTCCTTTTTGTGGATTCTAAAATTTTTTACTACCGGTTCTGCGGGCTTATTTGGCTTATTTTGTGGGCATGGCTTGATGGTCATGTGACAATTCTTTAGGATTTAGCAGAGGTACTGGTCTACCAGGCTTTTAACTACTTGCAGAGCTATACCAGTCTACCCATTTATTTTTGCAGGCACTGCTCTACTCATGTATTTTTGCAGGCATTGGTCTACCCATTTATTTTTGCAGGCACTGGTCTACCCATTTATTTTTGCAGGCACTGGTCTATTCATGTATTTTTGCAGGCATTGGTCTACCCATTTATTTTTGCAGGCACTGGTCTACCACCAAACTGCCTTTTATCACTGATCAGCTGTAGGACGGCCCTTTGAAGCCCTGCGGCAAGAGTTTAAACCGTTTTTTTCCTTATAGCCCATCAGCTGGGACTCAGGAGGCAGCAATAGATTGGGGGTGGGGGCAAATAAAAGGCAGCAATAGATTGGGGGTGGGGGGGCGAGCCGGTTCGGTAATGTCATATCGTCACTGCTATCGGCTCCACGGAACCAGGCTGAAGTGGGAGGAACCCACCACTGGGCATCATCTTGCCAAATACTTGTTTCTCCATAGGTGCCTACAATCCACTACAGTTCTTGATTTACGACCACAATTGAACCCAACATTTATGTTACTAAATGACAAATTTGTTAAGTGAGTATTGCCCATTTTACGACTTTTCTTGCCGCATTTGTTAACTGAATTGCTGCAGTTGTTCAATTAGTAACACAGTTGTTAAGTGAATATGGTTTCCTTATTGATTTTGCTTGTCAGAAGGTTGCAAAAGATGATCCATCATAAATAGGGGTCAGTTGTCAAGCATGTTGCAAATGGTCTTAAGTGTGAAAAATGGTCATAAGCCATTTTTTTCAGTGCCGTTGTAACTTCGAACAGTCACTAAATGAAATGTTGTAAGTCAAGGACTAACTGTACATCTCTGACTCAGAAAAGGAGCTTGCATCTTAAGCCTTACAGTTTCCTTTCTTGTATCTCACCATCAGTGATCCATCAGATAAGGCCTTTGAAACTACAAGTATTCTATTGACTGAAACTGTATTGCTTGCAACTCACAGAGCTGGCTGTGACTCAGCAGCTCCAGGCTTTGGCATTAGAATTGCTTGCATACTACCTGCCATAAATAGGGAATGGCACTTTGTTTTCAAGCCAAGAGACACTTTTATCTGTTAAACTGCATTGCTAGACACTGTATTCCAAAAAGATGGCTAGGTCAAGGCGTAAGCAAATTGTGATTTAAATTAATTTACAGTAAATCTAAGTAAGTACTGAAATTAACTAATTAATCATTAAAGATATTTAATGGTCTTCTCCCCTAAATCTTAATGTGATGACAAGCACATGTAAATCACAGCCTGGGCCTTCTAAAAGTTATTGTGAGCTTTACAATGCCAACAATCATTTTAAAAAAACAAAAAACTAAAAGGCTAGTTTGAAACAGATCCATTATTATTTCCTTGGTCTTACCTGGATGTTTTGTCCTGAAACTGTTTCTATATTTGTAGTTGCAGTGACTTTTCTTTTGCTGCGATGACAGGAGGAGGAAGGAAAATAGTCAGATCCCCTTCTCTCAATAAATGCCACAGCAAATGAGTTTTGTTAAATAAAAAAAATGGCATTTTCAAATTTATACCACCTACAACAAAGAGTTTTTTCAGTTTAATCATCCTTTCCTCATAACAAAAGATGCAAAGTTTGCAGAGTTACAATGAAGGGGCAGTTTACCACTCCCATAATTCTGAGTCCTATCTCCTGCTGTACAATTACCATCATTCTGACATAACTCCCCTTTTGCTTTTCCCCTCATTTTACATTTCATTGCACGAGCAACACTGCACCATTTCAAGTTTAATGGTTTCACTATTGCAATAGTACACCGAGCTGATGCTCATGGGATTCCAGCAGTGTCTGCAAGGGGGTGGGGGAAGACCAGGCAGAGTGACATGATGCAAGCTCCTTCCATTTTGTGTGGGTTCTAAAGGCTTGTATTGCAATGTTCTGCCTGCCATCTTGCCAACGCCTCTACTCCAGGGGTGGGTTCTACTTACCTTTACTACCGGTTAGCAACGGGAGCGCACGCGCACCTTGCTTCTACACATGTGCAGAAGCTTCTACACATGCGCAGATCACCGATGATGACATCCAGAGCAGTGGGCGGGAACTCCCGCCGGTTTTACTATCAGTTCTTGTGAACCAGTCCGAACCGGGTACAGCCCACCACTGCTCTACTCCCACAAACGTTGCTGTGACCAACTCCGTTAATTAATGAAAGAACCATGAGATGATTTAAGTTAAAACTTGGCTTACATACCTTCCACAGAACCTCCAGAGATAAATAGAAAGTGAAAATCCAAGTATTCCCAAAAGACCAGTAAGACAGCTATAGAGAATTATCATGGTAGAACTTTCCTTTTTTTCATTTGTACCTGAGAATTTGTAAAATGTGAGAAATAATAATTAGGAGATATTAAAGCCTTGTTTTGGTTTATATTAAATAAACAAAAAGGGGTAAGAAAAGAAAACAGAATGACTAATTATAATTTAGATATATTCCTAGACAGATTCATATTTTCTAATTAAAAAGGTTATTTAAGACTTTGGATACAAGGACACCCAAGACTTTGTATTCATTGCAAAATCTTTATTGCTTTAAGCTATAAGACAGTGATGATAAACCTTTTTGGCACCAGGTGCCGAAAAGGGAGTGTGCACGTTCTCGCATGGCACCAAGTGCTGAAAAGGAAGCACTTCGCACGCACGCTTGTCACGGCCGTGACCAGGAGTTGCCCAGGGAGCATGCGTGCACCGGATAAGGCACTTCCAGTTTCCGGCAAGCAGATGCGCACTGGCCAGCAAGTCTTCCGGTTACTGCCATGCATGTGCATGTGCTAATCAGCTGGCCAGCGTACGTGCACATGCCAGGAAATGGAAAACCAGCTCTTCCAGTTTCCGGCACTGCCACACACACAAAAGCTAGCTGATCATCGCGTGCACATGCGCACCAGAAACCTGGAAAAGGAATGGGCGATGCTGAGCATGATACCATTTGGGTACAGGTGCCATAGGTTCGCCATCACAGCTGTAAGAAGTCATGGCAGTAAAAACAAATAGGAATGCAAACATCCAACCTTTCCATAAAAGTAACTAGAATTTTCAATCTGTGCAATTTAGGCAGAAAGGCAATCACTATCTAGCCACCCTAATTGTTTGAAGAAAATATTAAAGAGTACTTTATTTCTAGTATTAAGAGCATTCATTATTAGTTCTTTCTGAAATAATTTCATAACTAGTACCTATATCAATAGTTTACTAATAAGCACACCCTTTCCTCAATTCCCATGGCTTAAGCAATTAACATAAAAATAACTAGAGAAAAATGGAAATCTGTTTCATTAACATGAAAGAATGATTGAAGGAGGATCAGTCCAGTTAAGAAAGGACCATAGCCCAGCAGTAGACCATGTGTGATGATAGGAAAGATTCTAAAAACTTTTGTCCATCAGAGTAAATAGCACTGAGTTAAAGAGACAGTCTGATGTATTACTTATTCACTTATTTAAAATGTCAGCAAAAAACAGAGACCTCTTGATTACTGTAAACGGAATGTGACTTGGTGAGTGAAACTGATGATTAAATGCTTAAATTTTACCTGGTAGAGTTAAGATAACTGACATTCCCCCAGTAGGATGGGAGATGATGCATGTAAGCTTATCCTCATTTACATTTTGCACATTATATGTACTGGTGATGGTTTTTGTGCCATTTGGCAATATTTCAGTCACATTTTGAGAGTCTCCTGGTGGATTCCAGGATATCCCTGCAGCTGGTTTTCCTGCAGCCGCTTTGCACACAGCAGTGCCATTGGCATGAGTCAAGGATACTTGTGGAGAAACTAAAATGAAATGGGACATATAAGAAATAATTAATTACATTTACCAAGCTAGCACCCATTTAGTGTAAGAGGCATCTTATTATCAGATTTCCAGCTACATTTACTCATCAGTAAGCACATGATAGAACAAAGAACTAGGAATGCACAAAATAACCTTGAGAAGTAGGAGTCACTAGAAAAAAGCATATATTTGAGCAATCGGAATAGCTGAGTTGGAAGGGACATTGTAGGTCATCTAGTCTAACTCCCTGCTCAAGCAGGAGACTATACCATTTCTGACAGATGGCTGTCCAGTCTCTTCTTGAAAGCCTGGACTGATGAAGCACCCACAACATCTGTAGGCAAGTTGTTAAATTGGCTGATCGTTCGATCAGACAATTTCTCCTTATTTCTAGGTTGAATCTCTCCTTGATCAGTTTCCATTAATTGTTCCTTGTCTGCCCTTCAGGTGCTTTGGAAAATAGATTGTCCCTCTCCTCTCTGTGACAGTCCCTCAAATATTGGAACACTGCTAACATGTCATCCCTGGTCCTTCTCTTTACTAGATTAGCCATGCCCAGTTTCTGTAACTGTTCTTCATATGTTTTAATCTCCAGGCCCCTAATCATCTTTGTTGCTCTCCTTTGCACTGTTTTCTATAGTCTTTCTCAACCAGAGGTGGGTTTCAGCAGGTTCTGACCAGTTCTGGAGAACCGATAGCAGAAATTTTGAGTAGTTTGGAAATCAGTAGTAAAAATTCTGACTGGCTCCGTCCCCATCTATTCTCTGCCTCCGGATTTCCTGCTGATCGGGTGGAAATGGGGATTTTGCAGTAACCTTCCCTTGGATTGGGGAGGGAATGGAGATTTTACAGTATCTTTCCCCTGGAGTGGAGTGGGAATGGAGATTTTACAGTATCCTTCCCTTCCCACACCCACCAAGCCATGCCCACCAAGCCATACCCACAGAACCGGCAGTAAAAAAATGTGAAACCCACCACAGCTCTCAACATCATTTTTGTAATGTGGTGACCAAAACTGGATGTAGAATTCTAGATGTGACTTTACAATCAATAATATATATGCTCATGTTACTGCCACATACTTAGTTTTACATGAGTTTTTCTTTACTTAGCTTAGTTTTCTGTCTATGAATATAGAAAAAAGTACGGTAAGTGTTCCCTCCCTCCTTTCCATCCCCTCTTATAAAGTTTTCCATTCTTGCAATATCACAAATTAATCATCAGCCAACCTTGTGTTAATCCCCTCAGTCAACTGCAGTGCTGATAATATATTTGCTGTATTGCTCATAAAAACCATCACGGAAAGCCGCTCCCCAGATTGCTGAAGGAAAGATGAGTTGGAGGTTTTGCCAAATGTTCCATGTGTGAGCATTGCATGAGTAATAAAAAGATAGTAGTATCTGTGAGATCTAGCCATGCTTCAGGACATGATGGGCTGATAAATATAAATGTTTTATAGGTATTCTAAGAATACCTATAGGAATTGGAATGGTACAGCAAGATTGAAACATTCATAACAATGTTCTAATGTCTCAGGGGCTGCCACAAAGAAGAGGGAGTCAAGCTATTCTCCAAAGCACCTGTGGGCAGGACAAAAAGCAATGGATGGAAACTAATCAAGGAGAGAAACAAACTAGAACTAAGGAGAAATTTCCTGACAATTAGAACAATTAATCAGTGGAAAAAATTTCCTCCAGAAGTTGTAAATGCTCCAACACTGGAAGTTTTTAAGAAGAGATTGGGTAACCGTTTGTCTGAAATGATATATGGTTTCAGGGGTGGGTTCTAAATTTTTTTACTACTGGTTCTGTGAGCATGGCTTATTTGGTGGGTGTGGCATGGTGGTCACGTGTCTGGGCATGGCTTGGTGATCATGTGACTGGGTGGGCGAAGCTGGGTGGTCATATGACTGGATAGGTGTGGCCAGCTTGATGTCACTCATGTCAAGGGTTATGGTTAGGGTGCCTGGCGTCTCCTCGCCTCAAAGGCCTCAATGAGATACAATTTCCCTGTCTATTTAATTACTACTACTGAACATCCAAAATATACTAACTATTTAATCCTATGTACATAAGCCATATGTGTACATATATATTATATAGTATAGTGTATAGGCACACAAAAATATACATTATTTACTATATATACTGTATGTATGTGGGGGACAAAGCAGCGGCGGCAGGGAGTCCTGGAACTCCCAGGGACTTTTCCTGCACGGCTTTTGCCGCTGCAGGCATCAGTGGCGCTGGAGCAGCGGAGGGGCATCCAGGAAATCCCTGAGGCCAGGCCCGCTTGCCCGCCTTCCTCCCCCACTGCCTCGTTGTTTAGCGGCTTACCTTCCACGGCTGGTCCACAGCCCGGAAGGCAAGCTGACTATAGTTTTCGGCAGCCCCCAGCCTCCGAAAAGGCTTCTTTGGCAGCCGCTTTCTCTGCAGGCCGCCAAAACATACCGACAGAAAAAGCTGCTGCTATTGCCGCCATGTTCCTCACGCACCTGCATCCCATTGGATTTGCAAGGTAAGTACAAACAAATGTATTAATCATAAAAATATATTTTATAAGTTTGCATTTTAATATTATAAACTGTTTTGAACTACCCTGAAAAATGACATAAACGTATGAAAAAGGACTATAATAGTTCTGACTATAACAATCCAAGACAATGATTTTAAATATGTTGTTTCTTACCTGATAAAGATACTTCATATTCATGGTTTAACATTCCTTTAGCAGTAGCAATGAAGCACCTATATATTCCTTCACTGGACATTTGAAATGATTTTATCCGAACAGCAGAATCTTCTTCTGGTCTAGATACCCAATCCATGTTCATACTGCAGTTTCTGGCTATGGTATTGTTCTCTCTCTTAAATGATAAATGGCAATGCATTCCATTGTTAAAGTTCACCTTCCATACTGTCAGATTATATCTTTCTGGAGGACAGCGCAGTTCAATGGTTGTTCCAAGCTTTGCATATTTACTGGATTTTTCTAGAGAGATATAGAAAGAAATGTTATCAAGAATTATTATAGGTAAACATGGTTTTCCATGAAGGTGCCTCTTTGGGTTTCCCCACAGGAGGAAACCCCACTTTTAGAAAAGAAATGGTGACAAGGCCAAACTGGTGGTAAAATAATTTCTTTTAACTTAGGAGATCCTATCCTCAAATCTAAGGAGGAATTAGAATCAGAAGTTCATATTTGTCATTGGTTTACATACTTACAAATGAAAGAAAGATTTAAACAAATCATGGGTTTAACTTTGTTAAAAATGAATTATTTACTGTGTGGTAGTGATGAACGTATTATTGCAAAAGTTTATAAAGTGTAATTGGATTTAAATCTGGAAAATGAACAAGTAAAGTATTGTATGATTCAGTGGGTAAGGAATTTTGGATATAATGTAATGCTTGAACAGTGGGAGAATACGTGGAATAAAGATTTAAAGTTTACATTAAGCTATAATTTAAAAGAAAAATGATGTATTGTTGGTATTTAACTCCAGATAAATTGTCAAGAATGTATAAAGGTACCCTCAAATGAATGTTGGAAACATAAATGTAAAGAAGGGACTTTTTATCATTTATGGGGGACTTGTGATAAAGCAAAGAAATATTGGAGTAGGATTCATATCTTAATACAGAAAATTCTTAAAGTGAATATAGAAAAAAAAACCAGACTTTTTTGGGGGTTTAATGGAACAAGACTTGGGGAAAAAAATCGGAACTTTGATGTTATATATGTTGACGACAGCAAGACTACTCTACGCACAGAAATGGAAGGTCACTTCGACCCCCACAATGGATGAATGGCTGCAAAAGCTGATGGAGTTAGTTAAATTGACTGCTCTGATTAAAGAAAAAAAAAATATATCTTTACCACTTCTGGATTTTGTGCTTCATATGGAAAAATATGAAACTTTGATCTTGGGTTTTACCAGTTAGATAGATTTGTTGTTACAGAAATGGCTAGTTTCTATTATTATAAAAAAGTAAAAAGTTGAACGTAGATCTTAATGTCTTATTCAACTGCACCAAAGGAGTTGGAAGTCAATGCCTTTTTTTCCCCTTTCTTTCCCCACTATTCACTTCCCTTTTTCCTTCCCCAATTTCCCTAATATTTCCCAAATATTCTCTCTGTATGTTATGTTATATTAACTTAACATAAATTGATTTATATGGCCACCCATTTAACAAATGAAATTCTCAGAGCCTAGCAACGCATTAAAAACAATAGTTAACAAATAGCCTAATCCTCCAGTGACCTCTGAGAATCCAATGTGTTATATCCTATCAGTATAAACTAAATTATGAAAAGCACAGAAAAATATTAAAAGTACTGAAAAGATAAATTAAAAAAAGAAAAGAAACAGAAGTCAAACTACATTAATTTACCTCAAACCATCCACTATACTTCTCTCCACTTTTCTACGCCGGCAAATCACTCTTGCTTCTATCACATTAATACACTGACTTGCCCACTGCCATTTTGTCCATCAGCCTTCTCACTCCTCTTTTTCTGAGGATCTCTCACCCTTTCTATCCAACCATGGTTTTCTTTAGCAGCCCTTTTTCTCAATCCATTCATTCTTCCCTCATTTATTTGCTTTCAAGTTCAATTATCATTCGATCCCTTTATATGGCCAAACCACTTGAATGTACTTCTTTTGCACTGATCGCTCACTTTTGTATCATTTAGCGCACATTTATTAATGATTTCACATCTTCTAGTTATACCACATAACTAATTTTTCACCATTTACTATATATATATAACTTCCAAGTTTCATTTCACATTTCCTGTCAAAGACAACTACCTTTGATGCATTAAGTTTGAGATTCATGCTTGTGGCATTATACAATGTGTTCTAACATTTCCTAACTATCATTCAGATTTTCAGTAACAAACATATTATCTACATATAAGAGAATACACACATTTGTTTTCATGATGTCAGGACAGCTGTGGCTAGAAAGCGTTGTTTATCAATGATGCAACCTCTTTCCAGAAGTGAGACTGCTGCCTTCCATAGCTTTCCAAAAATCACCAAAGGCTAAAGTTATACAGAGCGTCTACGGGACATAATTCTTCATCATCACCCCCTTTTAATTACATTTTTTCATTTTTATTGTAACTATTAATTTAGGGCTTTTTTTAGTTCTTTGTATTACAGAGGTTGGGGCATAATTTCTTATTTTTTTATCAGAGCTGTTTTATTATTTGGTTTTTACTATGAAGGATGTTTTTATTGTGTATTATTTTGTTGTAATGTAAACCATTGGACGTTGGAATGATTTGGTGGCCTATGTATTCAATAAATACTCTCCTAACATTTTCACAAACAATCTTTATACATTTATCAATAAATAAATTAAAAAAACCAAATTGAACTAGAAGACCTCCAAGGTCTTTTCCAATTCTGTTATACCTACTTTTTTCTATAGCATGGGTTGGCTCAGTAACTATTTTAACAAAGGAAACAGATGATTTAACACGTAATAGCATGCTTGGCCTACAGAATTAATAAATTTTGCATTACCTTCTACAAGCAGAATAACACCTTGAAGAACATCTTTGATCTAAATAAAATGTTTGTAAAATATTGTACTCTTTTGAACAATTTGTCCTGACAGGGCTAGCCCTATAAAACTTATAAGCATAAATTTATACTTTTTACTGTGATTCCAAGTTATACTACAAAACTAAATAAATTATTGATTAGGCAAGTAGCATTCAGAAACGTATTAAACAAGGTGCCTTATTTCCTAAGGTCAAATTTGAAAATGGCTTCCAGAATCATTCAACTGGATACTATAGTTTTTATATTAGATCATCATGCATTAGGCATGTATACATAGTGGTGTAAAGTCAGTATGGCATAGTGTTTAATTAGAACTAAGGTGATACTTTTTAATTACTCACTGTAAACTTCATAGCATAAGCTGGCCATTTCCCATCTATTAATATAGTCTGAATAGCTATGGATATAAAATGTGGGAAGGAAGACCAATACGTGCAACTCTGAACTCTGGAAGAATTATGGAATAAATACATATAAACAGTAATATAAAGTCTTATATTTTTTTGAACCCTGAAATAAACGCTTGGCCTTATTGCCATACACTCAAAAGCCCGATTAGGCTTATTATCAGGGAATGTCTTATTTTGGGGAAAACAGGGTACATATATCACTATAACCTAGAATGATTATCCATTTTTCTCACTCTATCATTCTTCAGATTATAATATAAACTTACTTTTATATAATAATGCCACTTAATTTCAACATGATAAAGCAAGGGTCATTGCTTTAGGAACATAGATGTTGACAACTACTTTCAAAATATTCTATCTTTAAATTTTTAAAAAATATATCCCAGATCTTTTGCAAAATATCCTATTCCTTTCCAAAACAGAGAAGCAAATCTTCCTGGGAAAAACAACATCTTTACTTATTTTAACATACTTACCAGATACTGCAATGGCCATCATAATAGTGAGAAGGGTCCCAGCACCCCAAATCTTCATAATAAAATCACTGCATTTTGCTTCCATGGTTCACACAATTGTTTCTCTATTTGACCCATTCTACTGTACAACTATTTGTTGTTCTAATGAGCATCTTTCAGTGAACATTTTTTTAAAATGCCAGATGGCATCTTTCTCCTGCTTTTAATATCCTTTCATTTCTGCAGCAACTGATTAACAATTTTGCTTCTGTCAACTGCTTTTGTACTGTGCAAGACTTCCTGTGCTTACAGTCAAAATGTGATCACTGAGGAAACAGATCAAGCATTTTTCTCATTTGTTCCCTAAACAAAGCTGCTGTCTTGTGAAGATAAGTTTTTCCAATAAAATTCAAAGAAAAAGAAGGCGGCAGCTAGCTGAACCCAGGCACTGTCTCAAAACAGAGACTGCTTCAAGCTTCTCTATTTCATCTCCACAAAAATTTTCTGTCATTCTTTTCATGAAAAGTGAAAAGCTGTTACATAACAAATCGGCTATGATTGAATACATAAAAACAGAGAAGTCAATCATAAATTTACTGGCTGTTTAAAAACAAGACTTTTAGAACAATTGAAAACAACTTAAAAAACCAAACAGATAAGAAGCAATTACTTTCTTTTCTTTTTTTTTATGAAATAATTTTTATTGAGTATTTTACATTTTAAAACCAAACACACAATAGCAAAAGAAGTCAAGAGACAAAGCACACACACACACACACATCAGATGTTAAAATACAATACTAACAACAGAGATATACAATTTTACAACTTTCTGCATCAACTTTTGTCTTTACTCTTAGCTTTTATCCTCCTGCTCCTTCTCCTTATTTTTAAATATTCATAATTAACTGTTTTGTAAGCAGGATCATTATTTACATTTATATCCAGTATGTTAATTTCAAATTTCACTTTATATTCTTATTTCTTAATTTGATTTCTGTTTTCCAACCACGTATAATGCCTATTCCACACTTTATAATAATCCGAGTCTTCTCTTTCTTTGATCTCCATCGTTAATTTATCCATTTCGGTGCATTTGAGGATTTTCTTTATTATTATTTCTTCCGATGATGTATTGGTCGACTTCCACATTTGCGCTAGAGTAATTCTGGCCGCTGTTAGAATATGCAATATAATAACAACAACATTAGAACAATTTAAAACAACTTAAAAAACCAAACAGATAAGAAGCAATTAATTTCTTATCTATTTCATAGGGAGAGGGGGGAAAAGCCCAATATTCTCAAAGTTTGATAAATGACTTGATTTACTGTTCAGGACTGCAGCTACAATTAGGCAGAGTTAGCCAAATCTTCAGGCAAACTGATGCTTGAGGGCAGAAATACCAAAACGCTCTAAGGCTCCTGAGTTCTCTACCTCGTCTTCTCTGTTAAAAAGAAGAGCAGGAGAAGCTACATGACTTGGCCTAAGATCCCTAGACTAGCTTGCTGCCTTGGGTGTGATGTTATGGATGGTAAAAATACCATACCATCAATTGTCTTAGTCAAAAATATCACTGTTGACATTTTTTTCCTACATCTTTACAGTGTAGTAAAATAAATGGTTAACTTTTTAAAAATCTACAAGCTTCCCCAGTATTGTATTTTGCAGTTTATGAACAAAAACTTGAAATAGAACAATAAAGTATGAGAGAAAAACAAAAGTAAAAATGGGTAGCTGAGGATGCTTCTATGCTTTTGGTGGATTTTTAAGTTCAAAATAAGTTTACACAAAGGAAATAAGTGTATTAATTTCCACTAATGTGACTCAAAATGGTACAATAGTTTAGTTTTCTAAGAAATGCAGAGTTCCTGCCAAGGTACCCTTTGATAAAAATGCATGTAAATAGCAGATGCCACTAAATGGGAATTAAAATTAGTTTTTACAGTTTTCGCTCTTGCCGATTTCTGATCCTAATATGTTAAAGTATGCTGTTCATATGATAAAAGTTCAATTTTTATCCATTTATCCTTTTTTTCCTTTTTTTGTGGAAAATGATGCTGATGCTGAAGATGCAGACCAGATAGAATAACCTATCAGGAAGCATTCAGACACCTGTCGGAGTTTCATGCAGGGACATTGACAGGAGAAGTCAAAAAGTGATGAGGTTTGAGTTGAAGTTGTGAATATAAATACTACATACCAAGCAGGGGTGGGTTCTAAATTTTTTTACTACCGGTTCTGTGGGCATGGCTTATTTTGTGGGTGTGGCTTGGAGATCATGTGATTGTGTGGGCGTGGCTAGCTGGTCATGTGACCGGGTGGCCATGGCTATGTGTATAGGGACTACTCAGAGGGCTGAAAAAAAGTCATTTCTGACAGGTCCTCGCACTTATAAGTGGTCCTCACACTTATGACCATCCTCACATTTATGCCCATGCAGCATTCTTAACAACCATGTTACTCATTTCACAACTGCTCCTCTTCACCATGGTCATAAGATAGGGCAAAAAACATAAAATGTGAGGACAGTTGTAAGTTTGAGGACTGGTGAAAAGTATGTGGACCAGTCAAAAATAACTTTTTTAAGAGAAGGGAAATTAGAGTAGGAGTGAGGGTAAGAGAAGGAGGAAGAGAGGAGGAGAAGAAGAAAGGAAGAGGAAGTAGGGAGGAGAAGAAGAGGGGGTGGGAAGAGAAAGTAAGAAGGAAAGAAAAGAGAGAAGTGGTAGGTTTGAGGAGAAAGATTGCTGTACAATAAAAAAGATGAAAGGGAAGAAAGCCAATCCCAAATAGATATAAAGATATTAAGATAAAGAATGAATTATTAAACTTTAAAGAATAAAAGAGAACAAATATGAATAAATAGCAATAATTAGAAACACACATACAAACATACAATGTATTTTTTTTGAACAGAGTATTTGGTCGGTTCACAAATTTAAACAGTGTTTAGTCATTTCAATTAAATTTACAATTCCTATATTTTCTTTTTGCCATATTTATTCCTAATCTATTTTTTTTTAAAAAACCAATATTACCCTTCATCCTCATCTCTAATCTTAATCAAATTCAATTTTTCCCTTCTATTCTATATTATACCCTTCCCATTGTCATCTATTTTTATATCCATCCTCATATTGGTTAATTATGTAATATTATAGTTGTTTAATACAAATTCAACATTTTAATATAAATCAATTAGTTATATAACTATCTTTTTTGTATATTAATCAATATGAACATGAATATTCCAATTATTTCCATGCAATCCAATTTCTTACTAATCAATTAATTATATTTACCAATAATAACAAACCAAATAATTTCCCCCATATATTCCTCCAAACCACAACTTAACCATTTCTGCTTTCAACGCAATATACAATTAATAGTATCTCAATTATTACAATTCCCTAGTTAAATAGAGCTTTTTTTCTTTTGTGTTTTAAAATCTTGAACTCTCCTCTTTTGTCCTAAATTTCCCATTGTTTGCAGTTTTGCACCTACCTCTTTTGGTGAAGAAAAAGAAAAAGAAATCTCTCTCTGCCTCATTTTGTCAGGTTGCAGCAAAGACACTGCTTTACTTTCAGTTTCGCTTTTTCAGCATAGCTGGGGGGGAAAAAACTGCTCCAGCTGTTTGCAGCTACAGAGCCCTGAGCAAAACAGCTGAGAGCAAATCAGCTGCGAGTCGGGACTACGACCTAATCAACTTGTGGTAATTAACCTATGCTGAAGCTGAAAAGGCTGTTTTTTTCTATTTTTGCAGGCACCGGTCTACTCATTTGTTTTCTTTTAACACTGATCAGCTGTAGGGCGGCCCTTTGAAGCCCCAGGGCAAGAGTTTAAACAGTTTTTTCCCCTCTAGCTATCAGCTGGGACTCAGGAGGCAGCAATAGATTGGGAGTGGGCAGGGTAAGGGAATGGCAACCAGCCGGGAACCAGTTTGGGGGCGTGGCCAGCCAATCTTATTACCAGTTCTCCGAACTATTAAATTTTTTTACTACCGATTCTTGCGATCCAGTGCGAACTGGGAGCAACCCACCTCTGAAACCAAGGGCCCATATGCTGCCCAAATTCATTAATGAATTTGCTCCCATATTTTTTATTACCTACTAATCTTTGCCCTATTATTTACATTTGTCTCTATTAATCTGCTTATTTTAGCTTAGTTCTCTTATTTTTTAAAAAACTGCTATGAATTGTCTTTTCAGAAATTTGTTCTTCCACTTATTTTAAGCTGGATGCTGCATAGAGTATGCCATGAATGCTTCTTGTTTATTATATCCTAACTGTAATTATTTATGTAAAGAAATTGTTCATGACTGAAATCTAATACTAATAATATTGCTATTATATATGCTTTGGCTTTTATTTTATTTGCTCCTCTACTTATTTTAACCTACCTATTTGCTGTCTATAGTATCACCAGGTTCGTTCACTTGGATTTTAAAATCAGTAAAAATACTTTTAACACACAATGCGACTTCTGTTTCCCTTCTGTCTCCGTTGTTGTTGTTGTTGTTATTATTATTATTTATTAAATTTATATACCGCCCTACTCCCAAACGGGACTCAGGGCGGTGAACAGCCAAAATAAGATACAATAAATACAAAAGTTAAAAATCATCTAAAACAAATGAAATAATTTGGTTCAAACAGTTTAAAAATCCAATTGTAAAAAATTTAAAACTCAATATGAAAGGAGGTTAAGCCAGACCAGCTTGTTCAAATAAAAACGTTTTCTTAAAAACGTTTTTAAGAAAAGTACACAGGTCCTGTAACCTCCTTATCTCAGGGGGAGTTCGTTCCAGATGGTAGGTGATCCTTTGATCAAGCTGGATTTATTGTATTGCTATACTGCAGTTGTGGTAGATATCCCATCCAATCATATATGCCTTTCTGTTCTCGTGCTCTATGATCTTATACTATCGTATATTGATCGTACACTATCTTACACTGATCTATGAATCAGTATAAGATAGTATAAGAAGTTAGCACCCACCCCTTTCCTAGAAGAATGAAATATTTTGGGAAATATTAAAAAGGCAGAATATTATGTTTCCCTGGATGAGAAATGGAGAAGCATGTTTTAAGGACGAAGCAGCTCCCATCTTCCTGCCCCCACCCTTTGTCAATGGGCTGGAGGCAAAAACTGAATCTTTGTCAATGGACTATCATCTGCAACACAATAGAACCCATCTAGCAACAGAAACTCACCACATGGCATCTGGGAAGATTACATCAGCCAGCAAGGCTAGCTAAGACCGCCATCCCCTGGGAGTCTGACAACCAATCAGGATACTCTTTCTGGGTCCCAGGAAGTTCAAATCCAGAGAGGGCATAAAACCCAGGGACTTGCTGTGTCTCGCCCCTTTTTGTTCAGGAACTCAAACCATGTGATCCTGTCCACCATTAAACCATCTTTCCAAGCAGTCTCCATGTTTCCAGTGTCTTTCCCCCCACTTGGAGCTGAACCCAGAAGGATATTTCTTCCTACAATAGTAAGGATCATGAACTATGAATCTTTTTCTCCTGATATTTTGTTGAGTTTAATAGGCCCCATGATTTTCATATCCCTCTACAAGAATCAAGGCTTTATCGGAGATCTTTTACCTTCTTCTTTCATCCCCACAGCATTCAATTTAAAGCCTTCGTAACTGAACTCACTGTCTTTGATCAAATACATTTTTATTAGTCCTTGTGAGACACAACCCATTAGACATTACTTGCTTAGGCCCTAAGCCTGGATAGATATTATTTATTAATACACTCTGAGGCAAAATGGATATCTGAAATTCCATTTTGCTGAAACCAGAATCCTATTTTTTGTTGTAGATTGAGCATTCTCTGACCAAAAGTATCAATGATGTGGTTACCCACCATTTTGTGGTTCAAGTGCACAAAAATTCAGCATAATCTCTGTAGGAAGTTAGCACCCACCCCTCTCCTAGGAAAATTAGATATTTTAGGAAATATTAAAAGGACAGAATATTTCCTTTAAAAGGAAAGTAAAAACTCACACACACACACCCGCCTTTGTTAATGGGCCATTAAGGCGTGAGCCAGTCTATTCTACATAACAAAGATGTGCCTCCTTCAGGCAGAGCCATTTAATTCCCCTTCATTGTATCACCCAACAAGATTCAACCAAACTTAGCACATAGCCATGACTTCTGGCAACAATCTATCAGGATACTCTTCCTGTGCCCCAGGAAGTTCAAAGCCAGAGAAGGTATGTATGTATGTATGTATGTATGTATTTGCATTTCTATGCCGCTCCACTCCAAAGGGACTCTGGGCGGCTTACAACAGAGAATAAAACAATGCAACAATATCCCATACAAAAATTAAAAGAAGACATTAAAACATTAAAATGTTAAAACACATACACTCCAATTTGTGGCCGGGTCTCGCAAGATCACTATAACGAGATCAATGGCCCCAGGCCTGCCGGAAGAGCCAGGTCTTCACCACTTTGCAGAAGGCCAATAGGGTGGGGGCGGTCCAGACTTTAGGAGGTAATTGGTTCCAGAGAGCCGGGGCAGCCACAGAGAAGGCCTTCCCCAGTGGGCCCGCCAGCCGACATTGTTTAGCGGACGGGACCCGGAGGAGACCGACTCTGTGGGAACTTACCGGTTGCTGGGAGCTATGTAGTAGAAGGCGGTCTCAAAGATAGCCTGGCCCTGAGCCATGTAGGGCTTTAAAGGTAATAACCAACACCTTGAATTGCGCCAGGAGACCAATAGGGAGCAGTATACAATGCAGTATAAAACCCAGGGACTCTCAGCATCTCTTCCCTCCAAGGCATGTGATCCTGTTCATTAATAAATCTTCTTTCCAAGCAACTTCCATGAATCCAGTGTTTTCCCCCCACTTGGAACTGAACCCAGAAGGATATTTCTTCCAACACCTCCAAAAAAGGCTTCGCACAATTAAAACAACCCACTCTACCCCAAACAGAAAAATCCTGGTTGTTTACATACATGACGAAATCCTGCTCATTTTGTAAGGCTACTCTGTCCCTCCTTCCCATCCCTTCTCCAAAACATCAAATATAGCCTTTAGCTTTTGCCTGCCCCTGCCTTGCTCTGATGACTAAAATTATACTATTTCCCCCCCTAATCTGTATATCAGAAAGCATTTCCATTTCACTCAACCTGGGAATGGCAATTGACATATAAATGTCTTGAAAAACACATTTCTGTCTCTCCCTCCCTTTTTGGAAGGGGACAAATTGTTTTTGTCTTGTTGATAAAGAGTTCAGATATTCAAAAGGTTGCAGTAACTTATCTTAGGTTGGCTTATTATTATTGGCTGAATAAAACCAAAAAAGTCCCAGAATTTCATGTATTTTTTACACAAAAAGTTTAACCATAGCAGCCAGGAACATGGGCCTTCAAGAATTGTGAAATTTAAATCTTGTGTAGCCAGGGCTGAAGCAAAGTTATACAACATAAACATTACTGCTTCATCATGTAAAAGCTGATGTTTTAAAATAATTTATTCTAAGAAATGTCCATGTAATAGAAAGACATAATTTATTCTTTCCATGAGACTTACAGAAGCATTTTTCAACTAGAAGCTAAATTTATCTGTTTGACAATGCTTTTTTTTCCACCAGGATCTGGCTTCTATATTTGTCATGTCATGCCTGTGTCATCAGCCTATAATTAGAAATTGTCTGAGAAGTTATAAAAAACAACCAAGACTTACGGGCAAAATTCCTCTTTTTCATTCCCATACATACTGCATGCGTCAGTAGAAAAATTCTGTATTCAGAATTGTGGCTTGTATTGAGGCACCAAGCTTTAGAGTTTCTCAACCCCAGCAACTTTTTTTTAAAAAAATATTTTATTTTGACTAAAAGACAAAACAAAAACAGTAAGCACAAATATGACAATACAATACACACAACAAATAAACATATATCAAGTCTTACGACTTGTATTTTAGATATTCACATCAGTAAACTATATTCCTTTATATATATCTCTACACCTTTATATATATAACAATATCTTAAATTCCCTTTTTGATTTATTGTTTTCTTATTTGGTACTTAGATCCTATCTGGCTTTTCTCTTTCTTTTTTCATGTTCCTCGTTCTATTTTGTTTTCCTTTTCTCCAGCCAATTGTACCATCTTTGCCATACTAGATCATATTCAGTATCTTCTTTTTCCTGCATTTCTTTCGTAAGTTTATCCATCTCTGTGCACTCCATTACTTTTAAAATTATTTTATCTTCTGGTAGTATATCTACCAATTTCCAACTCTGAACAAAAACGATTCTTGCTGCTTCAACCCCAGCAACTTTAAGATGTATGGAATACGACTCTATTTGATAGCATTATCAAATAGATAACAAATTTAGCCTCTTGTAATTGCTTCTATAAGTCTCATGGAAAAGATGTATAAATTATAAAAATTATAAATTTATAAATTCTACTCACAACTATTAGGAACATAGTGGATTTATGTTATCTTTTATTAGATAGATATTTTATTATAGTAAATAGTACATACACATAATTTAATACTAAATATCAATATTAATGACAAATATTTAATATTTATGTTTCTGAAAAAATGTCTTTCTTCTATTCCTTTCCTGAATATTTATTCACAAATGTAAACCAGATTAAATGCACTGCATAATTAATCATTGTTTCCTCTATTTCATTGTTCCCTTTATTTACTAACATCCCAGTTCTTAGGTAGCTAAGTGGTGTTATTCCTACTAACAGGCCTATTAACATGGTTGGATAAAGCCCAAATTTTCCACAAGGACAAAGCAGATCCATAATAATTAAAAACACTTTGAAAGATAAAGAATCTGAAAACTTTTTGTGACTACCAGAATATATCCAAATAGTGTTTTTGATTAAGATTTGCCATATGGGGAAAAAAATAGGCAGCAAGCACAAGCAAAATAGATTTGAAGGTTTGGATCAGGCCAATTGAGAACTAGACACAAACTCTTAAACTTTCACAATCAACTTTTTTCCATACATTCCCAGAAAAATGCTTATTTGCCTGTATTGCCACCTAGCTGCCAAACAATAAATTACGGTATTATTGTGTTACTGCTTACAGATAGAATGTCAGGGACTCAGAAGTGTTTGAAACCAAACATTTTGTTCTGACAGCTTCATTTCAAAGAGGCTTACATACAAAAATCAGGCGGTTTAAGACTGTAATGCTGATAAGCCTAAATCATATTTTGATATGTTTGGCTTAGTGTGGACATGATACATTAGCACATCTGTTTTGCTTGGATAATAAAACTCTGAATTAAATGTGAACACATAGACTTTGATAAGCTACCTGCAGAGCATAATCACTGACTGTAGGGAAAACACCCTGCACATTTCATGTTAAACCATTGTCTTGTTAACATTATAAATGTTCCAAGACTTCTGTCTACTCTTGATGATTTCCTATTGCTTATATATAAGTTCATTTTAACGACCTACCTATGAAGCTGCTTACAAATGAAAAGCCATAAATTCCTCCATCAAAATGTATGGTATTATTATTCTATCACCTCTTTCTTATGGAGTTATCCATTGTTTGATGGATAAGCCACAACGATTAAATTCACACAACATGCAAAACACTAACGGCGTTGTGGCTGTTAGAAGAAGCCTTTCCTTTTAAAGATTGTTGGAAGGCAGAGCTTTCCCTTCCTGAATTCAAAACTCTCGGCTGGGAGATTACTTCGAAATGATTGGAGGTCAGCTGCTTGAGAGTAGAATTAGTTTATTGTTTATAGGAAGGCAGGCAAGAAACAAACAAATACAAGCAGGGCGTTCCGAGGCTAGCCTGTTTGAATTGTTAAGAAAAACCCTTTTTTATATATCCTAAAAGGTCTTTTGATTTTTCTATGTGACCCTTTAGTCTTTTGATTTGGCATGTGAATCCTTTGATTTGTGTGTGTGATTATTTTATGGTGTTTAAATCCTGTTTTTTTGTGATTGGGTTCTTTTTTTTTTTTTAATTTGATTTATATGCCGCCCTTCTCCGGAGACTCAGGGCGGCTTACAATGCGTTAAGCAATAGCCTTCATACTTTTGTATATTTATATTTATACAAAGTCAGCTTATTGCCCCCAACAAACTGGGTCCTCAATTTACCCACCTTATAAAGGATGGAAGGCTGAGTCGACCTTGAGCCTGCCGGGGATTGAACTCGCAAGTAATTGCAGCAGTTGGATCTTAAATGCTGCCTTTGTAGGAGGCATTACTCCCCTATGCTATTCAGGCTCTTCTGTCCTGGATCTGGCAAATAAGTAATTTAATAAGTAATTGTTTTATAGTCCAATCTCTGTTTTTCCTAGCCCTTTGTAGTTGTTCGTTCCCTAAAATTAATCAGTTTGTTATTACTGTGTTTTAGTGAATATCTCCTTTTCTCATGTGTTTAAAATTCTAATTACTTTGGCTTGATTTCTTTTCCTTTTTGGGTGTTTGCTTTTTTCTGTGTCCCATACCTGTTTGGATGTTGCAGGCCTTCCTTTTGTAATTTTGTCCTTCCTTTGTTGTGGAAAATAGGGTGGCTTCAGCTTCTTAATGGCTTATTGACAAAGGTGGGAGCTGAAACTCTGCCTGAGTTTCTGCTTATTTTCTTTTAGGGGAATTTTTTGAGTTTCTTTTCCTTTTTCTAGGAGAAGAGTGAATCATATCTTCCAACATGGCTAAGAGCAGAAAGTGAATCAATCTAAGGCTTAATACAACTCGTAATCCTTGCCAAAGCCAAATTCCCACATCGTAAACATTTCAGAACTGCTTTTTAATTCATTCATGTTCAATCACGGGTATAAAATATGGTTTGTTTTTTAAACTGCCTTGCAAGGACCGTAATCTGTTTCTATCTCTATGTTCTCTGGCATCCGGGTCAAAGACTTCGGAGCAAGCAATCCCAGCTTCCGGGTAAGGCATGCTGGCTTTCCGTACTGATAGAAGCGTGAATGGTGAGACCTTGGTTTCTGCTGTGGTTGTGCGTGTTTTCTTTGGATCCCCGACCTTGCAATCAGATTGCGTTAAAAGTTTCTTTTCTGTGTTCAATATTTTCCGATTTAATGTCCTGTCCTATGAAGGACATCGCACTGGGGAAGCAACTCCGCCGCCTCAAATGCATTTTTTTAAGTAATAAAAAAAATCACTTAGCTGTTCTAATGTATGGATCTTATATTACAATTACAATTACTGCTGCACCGTCTTCCAGATTATCTTTTGTTTATTGCTAAATCTTTATTGCAGCTTTCCTCTCCCCCCCCCCCCCGCCCAAAAAATCTGCCTTTAAATATCCGATTGCATCTAGCAAAAGGAAAACGGTTTTTTTGACGCGATTGAATCTTATTCACTAGGAGCAAATACAGGATGACATAATATATTCTTTTAGCCAGCATCAGTTAAAGAAAAAAAATGCTATGGGGGCAGGAGTAAAATGTTTGTGGTATTATTTAGTTATTAGATTTGTACAGCCTCCACCTCATTGGTTTTTTAACTACCTATGGAAGTGATCCCCAACCCAAATGCTCTCCAGATATTTGGAATGATAATTTCCATCATCCATTAAAAATAGGGGACTGATGATGATAAGATTTAAAGGCCAACCCCTTTGGAGAGCACCAGGTTTAGAGAAAGCTGAGTTAAAGCAATCATGATTGCTAACTTTTTCTTCCTTTTTTCTCACTAGAAATTTGGACTTGAAACGCCCCGTTTGAAGATACATATCTATAGTTACTGAGTTACCTTGATGATGGAAAATCTATGCATGAAGGTGCATCAATTGTCAAAATCTAGCAGATATATCAGCCTACTACAGAAACGGCTTATGGCCCAGAGCAGGACTCCTGTACAATATGCTTCATTTACAGAAGTTCAGCAGCTCCCTGAAAAACAGTTTACTGCCATAACGTTTCCTCTCCAAGATCTGGCAAAATTCTTTTCTCCTAATGTGGATAAATCATCCTTCTACATTTTCAAACCTAACCAGAAGGACATCCAGACAGCCGAGTTTTTTTTCGTTCCATCATATCAAAACATCATCGATTATTCCACTTCTGCGGTCCGGATGGATCATGCCCCAGAAATGTCTGAGCCTGAGGTGGGATCAGTGAAAAGGAGGTTCCATTTTTATTATTTAGGTTTAAGAGGAAGGAAGACAATTGGTATTAAAATTATGCTACTTTAATATGTTGAGCAGATGGTCGGGTTCAGAAGAAAAAAAAGTTTCCAAAAGTCCAGGTTGTAGAAATCTTCATATTTTTAAATTGCAGAATATCTCTATTATTGTAAACAAATTTTTGGTCCTTGTGATGTGAATGCTGCCCAAATAGCAGACTTGCAAAAGTAACCTGGTTGATAGACCAATAAGGGATTAAATATATACTTAATAATTTATTGTCTATGAAGACTCACAGTTTTCCAGGTCATTGTTGTCCCAAAGGTGCTTTTTCAAGAGGCAGCTGAACTTTCTGTTTTTTCTTTGAAGATGTTTCGCTTGTCATCTAAGAAGAAGCACCTTTGGGTAATCATTTATTGTTTATAAATAACTCAAAGATAAACAGAAGCTGATTCATACTGTTTATCTCTTATCTATTTTACATCAGTGTTATCGTTCAGGTACTTATCTGGTTTTGCAAGAAATATAATCCAAATTCATTTTGTTGTAGCTTTGGTTTTTAAATGGGAAGATCCACAAAACAAAATGATAACCAGTATAAATAAAGCTAATCTTGTAACATTGGCAACTCAATAAAAACAATTGTAGTTCAGGAGTGAAAATATTATTTGAATGCACCATTTCTCCCAGTTTTTTCTTTCAACCTCTGTACATCAGTATTACCTTCATCACAGGAATTTGGGAACAAGCTTGAAACACTAAGATAAGTCCTATCATTTTATTGTAGCTTAGCAAGTTTTGTGAGCTTGAATTAAAAAATATTGATCCTGGCTAGCTAAAACATCAGGAATCGGTTAGGTTCACTACTTTGGCTAGAAAGTTTAAACTCTCAGTCTCAGCTCTACCTTTTAGAGAGGAAGGACTTCTCTTTGGCTTCATTTTAGTTTAATTAAGAAGTGAGAGAGAGAGATTTAGGAATGTTATTGAGAAGGATGGAAGAAGAATCATAGGGAGGAAAATAACACAAGTATTTGCTTATGTGCAGCAGCAAACAAGACTCCAACTTTTTGTTCACAATAACGTCATGAGGAGAGATGGATTGGTGGGTAATGTTTGCACAGATTGCAGAAATCCACACAAGTTGCAGAGCCATGGAAGCTCTCATTTTGTAAAAGAAGCAAACAATGAGCATGACAACTAGACAATTTATATTTTAACTTGGGGGGGGGGATTTTTCTCACCTGATTCACTGCTCTTTCTTGAGCAATACTAGTTTATTTATTTATTAAATTTTTATACCACCCTTCTCCTGAAGGACTCAGGGCGGTGTACAGCCACAGTAAAACAATATGAAATACAAAATTTAAAAGCAATTTAAAACAATTAAATATTTTGACCCCCCAGTTAAAAACCCACAAATTTAAAACACCCAATCCAGATTCTTATTAAGCCAGTCCAGCCTGTTGGAATAGCAGAGTCTTAAGGGCACGGCGAAAGGTACACAGGTCGGGAATCGTATGTATCCCCGGGGGCAGTTCATTCCAGAAGGCAGGTGCCCCCACAGAGAACGTTCTCCCCCTGGGAGTCGCCAGTCTACATTGTTTAACTAACGGCACCCTGAGGAATCCCTCTCTGTGGGAGCGTGTTGGTCGGTGGGAGGCCATCGGTGGCAGAAAGCGATCCCGTAAGTATCCGGGTCCTAAGCCATGGAGCGCTTTAAAGATGGTGACTAGAACCTTGAACTGCACCCAGAAGACCAGAAAACACTTGGAGCTCAGGAACAGTAACCCCCCTCAAAGTGGCATAAAGATTATCAGTCAATATACTACTAGGTAATTGGCACTTACGGCTGTGGTTGATGAGGAGGTGTGGATAGGTAGTAGGAACTGCTTGGTTCCAACTATAGTGCCTTCCAAAACACATACCTCCCTTCCCTAACAGGAGTCTGCAGATGGTCCAGGATTGATCTCCAAGTGACTTTCTATCCAAGTATTAACCAGCGGAAAGAGATAGAGGTAGCATCAGAGATCATGAGGAAGATTTTTCCCACCTAGGAGAAGCAAGACACGTAAGCTGATCTGCTGCCTTTCCTTCACTAAATGGCACGTGCTAAGAACAGGAACACAAAACTAAAGGAGTGGAGTAATCCAAGTCATACCTTGTCCTGGTAGGGTGGTTTCATCAGGAATTCCATCTGTATCCATTGCTGGACCCAGACCCCCTTTCAGGACTCTGCAGATATTAGGTTGGTATTAAAGACACCAGCTTCTTGATACTAAACAACACATCTGGAAAGCCCCAGGCTACTATCAATATGCCTTGTTTAAATTATATATCCTTTATTGCATCATGAATGGAATAGTGAAATCACTATAACTTTCTCTTCCAGGTTTGCTTTTTAGGAAGAAGCAATGTTGGAAAATCATCTTTAATTAAAGCATTGTTTTCATTGGCCCCTGATGTTGAAGTCAGAATTTCCAAACGTCCTGTAAGTTGTCTTGTGAATATTGATTACATTCTTTCAAAGTGAATAGAGCATAAGCAAAACAAGTTATATCTGTATTGTGAAACTTTATTTCTGAAACAATATAGTTTTAAGGTCAGGTAAATTTTGTGAATAAGTGCATCATACACATCTAAATTGGTCACAGTTTCATAATTACAGGGTGAAAGTTTTAAAGTGTTAGGCATCTATATTAATGATTAGAGAATATATACAGAATATATACAGAATATACAAGGATTACAGAATATACAAATAACATGTATGTTGTTCCGTCCAGTCAACTTATTCACATTTTATTCAACATAAATATATGTTGGACTTATACCAAACTTTGTCATGCTTGAATTTGAGTAGAATACTCCATGGGACCTGGGATTCTGCTTTTATCAGGGTTTTCAATTATGGGCAAATGTTTAATTTGTATCCCAGGAACTTAAACAGAAATTCTGTTTGACCTGCTGAGACTGAGAATTTACATGGCAGACCTGTAAATACTACATAGGTATATTCCTTTATTATAGTGAGGTCTAAAATACATATGTATAAAGTTTCTGTTAAGTCAAGAACAGGTTAATAGAAAAACTTAGTGTTCTCAAGATATTTTGGATATGGCTCCAAACGAACCCCATTCATTGGCTATCCTGGCTGAAAATACTTGCTGAAAACTGAAACCACTTCAGTGTCTTTTAATAGAATATCAAAGTGAGATACATCTAAATAGACACTTTTTATTCCATTTTAGGTGTTTTGCAGTATCCTACAGTATTGTTTCAAAAATGAATCCGCTGTATATGTCTTTTGTTGCAGATTATCTACAGATTTATGTTTTATTTAATGTTCAGGATTGACAGATAAATTTTTAGACTTTGTCATGAATTTAGATTTTTAAAAGTACATTTTAAATAAGTTCATAGATTCCATAATGCTTTATCTGAAAGAAGTCAGGAAGAAAAAGCTCCTTTTTTTCCAGGGTCACACAAAGAAAATGAATTTTTTCAAAGTGGGAAAATTCTTCACTTTGGTGGATATGCCAGGGTATGGGTTTAAAGCACCCAAAGATTTTGCGGAGATGGTGGAGCCTTATTTAACTCAACGCAAAAAGTAAGATTGAAAATTATAATTTCTTGAAAATGTTTCTGTGGGATTAGGAGAGGGGGAATAGAGTTGTAAAATTTAGAGAGATGTGCTTGGGCATACAAAACAAAGTTTAAGTGAAACAATGATTACATTTGGATAAGATACAATGCTGTTATAACCACTATTTAAACTTTAAATTTTAAAGTAATTCTTGAGGTATGGGTGAAGCAATATTGCTCTAATTTGCTGAGTCGCTTCAATCCTAACTGAAACAGCACATTTTTCCAAAAAAGCAAAATGTATCTTCACTCAAAATGGTTACTTCCGTTGTTCTGCCAAAGGAGAATTTATCACATAATAATCGTATAAATGTATAGTAGAATGATAGAATATAAATATTTCTGAACTAACTTAAAAATTAGGAATCAAAAACCACTTATTTCTCATGCTTGACTGTTATTTGTTTTCCTATTATGTTTGTGAGAAATTGTAGCTCTGTTTCTATTTACTGCAGTTTGAAGCGTACATTCTTATTAGTAGATGCTAAAGAAGGAATTCAAGAAATGGATAACATTGCTGTAGAAATGTTAGAAGAATTTGGGATCCCTTATGTTGTAAGTAGCATACTTACCTTGCTTTAAAATAATGAGTGTATAATATTAAGATTCTCTAAAAATCATATATAGGGGACGTGGTGGCTCAGTGGCTAAGACGCTGAGCTTGTCGATCGAAAGGTCGGCAGTTCAGCAGTTAGAATCTCTAGCGCCACGTAATGGGGTGAGCTCCTGTTACTTGTCCCAGCTTCTGCCAACCTAGCAGCTCGTAAGCATGTAAAAAATACAAATAGAAAAATAGGAACCACCTTTGGTGGGAAGGTAACAGCATTCCGTGTGCCTTTGGCGTTTAGTCATGCCAGCCACATGACCACGGAGATGTCTTTGGACAGTGCCGGCTCTTTGGCTTTGAAATGGAGATGAACACCGCCCCCTAGAGTCGGCAACAACTAGCACATATGTGCGAGGGGAACCTTTACCAAAAGTAACTGGAAAACATAAATACCATCTAGCCAGACTATTGATTATGTCTAAGAAAGCATTTCTCAACTGTAGAATTTTGAGAGTTGAAGTCCACACTTCTTAAAAGTTGTTAAGGTTAAGGAACATTGGTCTACGATAATTTAAAAAAAAAAAACTTGTGAAGAAACAGAAGGCGCCAGTTTTTTAGGAATTATATTCCAGTTTAGTAAGAGATGTACATGCAAACAGTAAAATTTGTAATTAAAATGTTGCTCTCACCAACTGGGATTTTAAAATTGTACTAAAAATGTATGAGTATTTTAACCGTCATATTCATAGAAATTAATGTGGAAGTATAATGGCAAAATGAATATAACATTTCCATCCATTTTAAATAAATTGACTAATCCTGACAATAAACCCTTTTGCTCCAACATAATCTATTCTAAATATTAGCTTTAAAAAAGATGTTACCTGTAAGAAATGCATTTTAAGCACTTCATGAAATTTATATTATGTGCCTATATTATGTGCTTCCTTTATCACTGACTTATGGACTTCATTACTTAAGAGGTATAAGGTGGATATTAAAAGTCCTCATACCCCTGTTCAAAATGCTTTTCAATTCAATTGTATGTGTTATATGTATATTAAAAATGAAAAAAAAAATTCTGAAGTGATTTATCTTGGTCTGATTTTTTTTACATCTCAAAAAACTTATTTTCACAGGGATGTATAGACTTTTTATTTCCACTGTAAATACAAAGAATTTGACCCAAAGTTACCATATTTTTCAGAATATAAGAAGCACCTTTTTCCCCCCTAAAAGGGGGTGAAAATTTAGGTGCGTTTTATACACCGAATGTAGCCCCACCCACCCACTGGCCCCTGCCTCGCAGCAGTTACCTCCTTGCAAGCAAACAGCAAGAAAAAACAGCTCCTTTCAGCTTCAGCATAGGCTAATTAGCACAAGTTGATTGAATTGACCTCCCAACTCTCAGCTGATTTGCTCTCAGCTGTTTTGCGCAGGGCTCTGCTGCTTGCTGCAAAGAGGAAAATTGCTGGAGCAGATTTTTTTCCCCCTTGTGCTAAGCAAGCTATACTGAAAACGAAAACGAAAGTAAAGCAAGCTGTTTGCTGTTTTCTGCAACGAAGCAAAATTGTTCAGAGGCAGAGGGAGATTTCTTTTTCTTCTTTTCCTCACCAAAAAAGGTAGGTGCATCTTCTACTGTGAAAAATAGGGTAGTTCCATTTGACCTCCCAGTTAATACTTACTTGTTCTAGTGCATGAAAATTCGATCGTGTCACATGACGTATCGCAACTTTTTTTGTTTTTGTGGAGCTGGGGTGGGTGTGGCCTGCATGTGATGCATCCGGCCCACGGGCCGCCGGTTCTAGTGTTTTCAGCAGGATTCAAATATGAATAGTGTAATTTAGTCTGCATCCAACCATATTAGTTAATTGTTTGACCCACATAGATTGCTCAGTTAGGCCATGTACTTTGTAGATAGAACTAAAAGCTGTAGTGAAATTCAGATTCAAAAAATATATCTCAAAGTAAAAAATGTTGGAAGAGGAAAGGCCAAGATCTTATTCTTTTAAAGAACAGTCTGTGAGGATCCTTAACCTAATTCATTGCTGAACTTAATTTAAGGTTTCAAAAACTTGTTCTAAGCTATTTTTTGATGGGTATGTTTTTGTCTTTTGACAGCTTGTATTAACCAAAATTGACAAAGCATCAAAATCAGCAATGGCAAAAAATGTGCTACAGATTCAAGACTTTGTAGAGAAAAATGCTCACACATGTTTTCCTCAACTTTTTCCTATCAGGTAACAGCTAATAAAGTCATATATTTTTTTCTTGGAATAATATGAATAGTTTGCCATTGCCTTGTATTAAAATGTGAATTTCAGTTGCTACTTGATACCATCTACAACCTACAATCTTGGTTTCCCATCCCAATACTTACCAAAGCTGACTGCTCAGGACCATGAGATCAGCCAAAGTTGGCTAGGTGTTTCCATCTAACTGAACCTAAACTCTAAGGAAGAGTTGTTCCTCAAGCAAAGGCAGCAACAGCAAGAATAGAGAACAATTCAAACTTATTTTTATGAGACTGTTAATATAATATTTCTGTCTTTGTTTCCACAGTTCTTTGAATTATACTGGAATCCATGTATTGAGATGCTTCATAGCTCATGTTACTGGAAATCTTTCATTATCCACTGAATAAAGCATTTTATTTGGAAGTATTGTTTCAAACTTCATGCTAGATGCTGTATAAATATAAATTATTTTGGAACAATAAACGCCATGTAAATTCAATATTGTTATATACGTACATACTGTAAATACATGCATATACATGCATTTCCGACGTGCCCTGAAGACCTTTCTATTTCAACAAGCAGGGCTAGCATAAATATCAAAATTCTATGCCAAGGTCTTAGTAGATACACCAAGTTGACTTAATTTATTATTTACTGTTTATAAAATATATTTATATGTATATGAAATCTTAATCTGTTCACCGCCCTGAGTCCTTTGGGAGAAGGGCGGTATAGAAATTCAATAAATAAAATAAATAAATAAATATACATACATACATACATTCACACTTATGTTGATTAAATGTGAATTTAAAAAATTAAATGTTATACTTAGAAGTAGGAAAAGAAAGATCAAGTAAACCGAATTATGAAAAATGAAAGACCCTTGAGCAGTGGTAGAATTCAATTTTTTTTTACTACCGGTTCTGTGGGCATGGTGGGCATAGCGTGGCAGGGGAAGAATACTGCAAATCTCCATTCCCACCCCACTCCAGGGGAAGGATATTGCAAAATCTCCATTCCCACCCTACTCTAAGGCTAGCCAAAGGTGATATTTCTTGGTTCTCCAAACTACTCAAAATTTCCGCTAATGGTTCTCCAGAACTTGTCAGAACCTGCTGAATAGCACCCCTGCCCTTGAGTCTTTTTAGGTTTGAAAGATGAAAGATATGACAATCAGATCCTGAATGGATAACACACAAAACCTCAAAACCATTTTTCTTTCAACTCAAAACTGCAAATCTCAGAATAAAGCATTTAAGCTAAAGACAAATTCCAGCAGATTTAAAAATAAATTCAATAATAATTTGACTGGAATCAATTACAAGTGAGGTAATAAGCCTCAAATGCACAACTTCTCTAATTAGCAGAGGCATATGATAGGGCTAAGCATCCAGATAGCTGATGCTTCTCAGTCTGCAGTCTAAGTACTTTCATTTTAATTTCCAATCCTCTTCCCTATCAAGCAGCCTACTCTTTGTTTCTTGAAATTTAGATCAAATGCAATAGCTAAATGATTTAATAATGACAGGATTTTTCAGAAAGAAATCCAGTTTGTGAATTCAAAATGAGCAATACAGAAGCAATTCATATTTACATTCATACAGAGCAGTGGTGAAATCCAATTTTTTTTACTACTGGTTCTGTGGGCACGGCTTGGGCGTGGTGTGGCTTAGTGAGCGTGGCAGGGGAAGGATACTGCAAAATCTCCATTCCCACCCCACTTGGGCTAGCCAGAGGTGGCATTTGCCGGTTCTCCGAACTGCTCAAAATCTCCACTACCGGTTCTCCAGAACCTGTTTGATTTCACCCGATACAGATGTAATATGCGTTACCCTGCATACATTCATACAGGTACTCATCACAATACTAATTTTCCAGGGTATACAGCATCTTAATGCATGCTTGGATATGTTAATTTCATGAACTCAAAATACTTGGAATATCAGGGAGGAGATAAGTATTCCCCATATATGCCAATATTTGAAGATAAAATCATAAAGGATGTTTATTCTGATAAAAGGTAAATAAGCTTTGATGAGAGTCTATAGCTTTTATTTTTTTAAGCTTCTGCTACTTTGGCGAAAGATTGAAAATGGCAAAGTAGTGTGGCTATATTTACATAACACATTAAGCTGAATTTCTTCTGATTTATGTAGGATTATTACAAGAGCTCAGTTTTGATGTGTACAGTATTCCATTATTAAGCCAAACATAGCGTTGTATTTATGAAATCACCCTGGACGGCGGTATCTTAGGTAAAGAAACAGCAAACCTGACTTAATTTATCCATCATTGTTTAACATTCCAAAGCTACTTTTCTCTTTCTACCTAAACACTAGGCCTATAAATCAGGGCTGGAAAGATCGAGATGATCACAAGAAAGCAGCCCCGAGTGTGCGTTTTCTGTATCTCTTCGCCGCGCTAAAGCGTCCGTGCAGATGCTTCCCAACAGATGTGGATAACCCATGGAGAATACCTTCCGGCGCCGGCCATTCTCAGAATTGCGCATGCGTAACTTGTCCAATGAAGCCGGTGGAAAAGGAACCGAAGCCCTGTTATAGAGTCATTTGCTCAATGGAGCATGCGCAGTTGAACGCTTTCCTTCCGTATTGAAGCGGAGTGTGAGAGTTGCTAGTCAGAAGCGGTCTTAGATTTTTATACCTGGAAGGAGGTGACTCCTGATGGCCGACGAGGAAGAAGATCCACCTGTAAGTGAAGCTGAAACATAAGGTGTTGCGTGGCACAAAAGATGTGAACCGTGATTAAGAACCTACTGAGAAGGTGGCGTCTCCCGCCTTCTCAAAATTTCCCGGGGATGCTAGAGACAATCGCACCCATCGATTCGAGAGAACTGAAATTTTTAACCCAGGGTTTATTGGATATTATTCGCATTAAAAGTTACATCCTGTTGGTTGATAGCAGCACATCATTTTGAATAATGAGCAGGGAAAACCTGTAATAAGACGCTGTAAAATAAGTCCAAATGAATTGTTTTATTCGCTCTGGATTTCGGAGTGTAGGATTCCAATCTAGATTCATTTTATGCAAACAGAACTGGCAATAAGATTCCCTGGGCATTAGGAAATTTACAGGTAGATAAATTTGAATTTGGTTTTATATTTTCTGATGTAATCCTGTAAATACAAGGTAATTCCCAGTAATCTCATAGAATCATAGGTCTGGAAGGGAAGTCTGAGGTCTTCTAATCCAACTCTCTACTCAAGGCAGGAGCCCCATAGCATTCCAGTTAAATTGTTGTTAGGAAAGTTTATTGTGGAATTAATGTGTACTAGATGTGGGCCAGGCAATGTACTCCCTATAGATTCTAAAATTCTGCTTTCTATTATTATTTTTCTACTTTGCATTAACATCTGCTTAGCATTCCTTCAATACTGACCATGGGCTATGCTGGCACATCTGAGAAGAATCACATTTCATAGTGGTATGATGCTTTACAAACTAATTTCAAAACATACAGTCTCCCTCGTTCAAGATGCCTCCACAATAAGATTTGCTCCATAAGACTGCCCCTTGGTTTAGTGTAGCTGTATGTGTTTGATGATGGACTTTTTTTTTCATGGATTGATGGCATATAAATGAGGTTGTAGACTTAAACCTTGATTCAAATTAGTTGAAGGGCAAAAACACTATAAAGCTTGTTTGCATATAGAATTTGTAGAAAATATTTTTAAAAAAATTATCTTTTCTCTTTTCCCATCATTTTAAAGTGTTAGATATTTTGGATGTCTATGAGAAACTCACAAAATTTAAGGAAACAGAATGGAACACAATCCCCCCCATAGTTAGCATATTTAATAGCTGTTAGAAACTACTAATTTTTCTAATTAGTTTTAGAGCAGCTCAAACAGATCAGTACTTTTACATGCTGAAAAGTAAAACATCTGTATTCCCAATTGATTGGGAATACATATTGGCAGTTATGTAGCATTTTTTTGTTATTGGCATTTTGTTAAATCGTATGCATCTTTTTTTGGAGTTGCACAGCAAGATGCAGCTTAAGGAGTTGTCAATATGTGCAACAAAAGTACCAACATGTGCTAAGAATCAGCCTTTCTCCTTTCATTCCAAATTGCTGCACAGTCCTCTGCTACGAATTATGAGTATGTACTGGTCTCCCTATCCATTTTTTCATAGTATTCTATTTTTGCTCAAAGTTCTTTTTCTTACTCATCATAATTTTCTCTGAAATGAGTTACTCCAGTCTGGTTGTCATTTAAATTTCCCTCCTAGGTTTTTAATATCATTTTTAATGTACTGTGGACAGAACTGTATAGTTAGTATTCATATATTTTTATAAAGGCATTATTGTACTGATGATAAGTTTGTTATCAACAGTACAATAATATGTATATATAGCATGGAATATACCTTTTTCAGTTGCTGTACTTCATGTTTTCATGAATTTTGCCTGTAGCACCCCAAGGTTCTAGCTGAGATCTTATCAATGTGATTTTTTATGTAAGCATTATTTCATCTTTGTTTACAGTAAACTTATTTTCATATTATATTGTTTATTCCTCCAACTTCAAGAGATCTTTTTAGAACTCTTTGCTGTCTCTTTGCTTTTAACCATCCTAATAATTTTAGACACCTTGTTTCTTAGATTAATCATGGGGTATGCCTCTTTTTTCATCCAAATTTTGGATTTATTATCTATAGTTTGAAGAAGATACTGAAGACGCTGGAGGAGGGCCAGATGGTGGACAGGGAAAAAGGAAGCGGTTGTTTTCCAAAGAATGTAAGTTGATGTCAGCCTTACAAGTGAGAGTAAAGTAGATTATCTGCATGCTGAAGATACCAAAGATACCAATAGATACCATCTATTAGTATAAGAAATAGAGATATATTTGTTTTAATGACCTAATTTTTTATAAGGCAGCTTTCTTTGTTTTCATAGGTAGTGAGGAAACAACCCTTTTATAGTTTCCACTTTTGAAGAATCCCTTTGTTTATGTGGTACACTTTTTGAATGGCAGTATTACTGTGAATTATTGAACGATTTTTGTCTAGCATCTGTATCCTATCAATCTGTATTACTAAGTAAAAAGAAACTGAGATGTTAAATTATACTTAACACCATTTCTTTCTGAGTTTGGTAAACTGAGGACCCAGATTCTTGGGGACAATATGCTGACTATGTAAACCGCTTAGAGGGGGTTGTTAAGCACTATGAAGTGGTATATAAGTCTAAGTGCTATTGCTATTTACATTTGCTCGTGTCATTTGATACAATTTGTAGCACAGAAAATGAACTATCCATTGAATAATGTTTCACATTTTATGAGTCATGTAAGATGTCTTTCATTGCCAGTTGGTCTTGCAGTGAGTTAGTGATGAACAATTGTGCATCAACTACTAATAAAATACTTAATTTTTACTACAGTGCAATATATTTGTATTCTGGGCTTTTTCATTTGCTTATACTTCCTTAGCAGTTCTAAGGGCGAAGTTTGTTTTTCAGCCCACTGTTTTAACAGTAAGGCAAAAGCCTTACTGTTAGTAGATCATTGTAGTAGTTTCATTGTAAAATATCATTTCTATGAAAACTGTTGTACTAAAGCTTATATAATGTAAGTGATGCTAGTTTAACTATAAATTGGAGTTTAGAACTTGCTGGCTACTTTATTCATTTGGTTTATAAAAGTGGTAGTGGTTTTTCTCAGAATATTCCTCCTTCAACATGTTCTATTAAAATGATCTTTTAATCACTGATATTAGAGTTACAGTAAGTATTTTTATACTTATAGTATTTGTCATTGTTTTCCCTTACAAGTTTGAACTACACTTTCCCCAGATTTATATTAAAAATACTAAAAAGTTGCTTGAATGGAGAATTTAGAAGACTGTGAATAATTATGTAGATCATAAGTCTTCCAGGCTGCTCCATTTGGTACCCTCCTGCAGATGATTTTTGCTTTCTTAATTCCAGTGAGATGTATGATGTATGGATTTGGAGATGATCAGAATCCTTACACAGAATCTGTGGATATTCTTGAAGATCTAGTCATAGAATTCATCACAGAAATGGTAGGCTCTTATAATACGTTACTACTTATTAGACATTAAAAGATGGTATATTTGGGGTTTTGTTTCCTTGCAGTTCTGTTTTATGTAAAACCAAGAAGAGTTCAGAGACATGTATAAAAGCTGTTATGACACAACCATCTAAACTTCCAATAACAATTTGTTTTACAATTTTTCACACACACTCTTTATTACTTTATAAGTAACTCAAAGCAGCAAACATCTAATACTAGTTCCACCTCCCATTTTTCTCGTAACAATCCTGTGAGATGGGTTGGGTTGAGACTAACTGGCCCAAAGTACCCCAGCCGGATTTAATGTCTAAGGCAGAACTAGAACTCAGTATCCTGTTTTCTGGGCTAATGCCTTAATCAATGCACCAGACTGGTTCTCAGACTATTAATGAACCAAATAGCATAGGGATTAGTGTTGGACTCGAAGCAGAAATATCCAAGTTTTAGTCTCCCTTCAGCCACAAAGTCATTGGATAATCAGCTTTTAGTTTCTTTTTCATAAGCAAATATATTGTCTAAATACTGAGCAACTCAGTAGCATCACAGAAAATGTCTTTAATTGGATTTAATGGAAATGGATTTTCTTTTTGTCCAATAGACCCACAAAGCAATGTCAATTGGTCGACAAGGTCGAGTACAAGTTGAAGATATAGTCTTCTTGATTCGTAAAGACCCGCGAAAATTTGCTCGTGTGAAGGACTTGTTAACAATGAATGAAGAACTAAAACGGGCTCGAAAAGCATTTGATGAAGCAAACTATGGCTCTTGAGCCTTTTTTGAGCTCATCTCATTTTTTGATTCACCCTTTGATTCATCTCATTTGTTGAGTCTTCTTTTCTATAAAAGGAAGTTCTGTGAAAAATAATTCAGAACACTGCTGCGCATGGAAATAACTGTGGACTGTTTTAAGAGATTCCTTGTATTATGCTGCTTCTCTTTAAAAACAAAATGCTAAAATATTCATTCTTGGACATTATTCCCTATTATATCTTGTATTTTTTAGACTGCAACCATTTGAAGGTCATAATTCCAGGTTTACATTCTTATTTAATTCACAATTTTAACTAAAAATTTCTAAGGGCCATATAGCTATTATCTTTTACCTCTGTCCCATCAAATTCTTAGTTTTAAAAAAACATGCTCATAAATCTCAATACTTTTAAATCAGGGGTGTCAAACTGGTGGCCCACGGGCCAGATGCATCACATGTATCTTGTATTAGGCTGCTTCTCTTTAAAAACAAAACATCCACCCCGGCTCCACAAAGGCAAAAAACATTGCGATACATCACATGACACGATCGAGTTTGACACCCGTGCTTTAAATGGATCTTTCCATGCTTCATTCACAGAAGAGTACAAACTTTAGCAAGCATGAACAGTTTAATTTGATTGAGCTAATCCATCAGAAAAAAATGGAACTAAATCACTAGCTCAGAAATAATTATTTACTCCACCAAAAGCATTAAACCATAATTTCAAAATAATGAGGTCCCTTCTACAATGGTAATCTGCAGAAATATTTTGAGTGCTGTGTGTTTATCACTTTGCATTAAATAAATATAAATTTATGCATTATGTCAGTGATAGTTGCTGGACCATCAAGGCCGAGTCGTCTATATGCAGAGCAACTTAGCGTAAGAAAATGCAAGAAATTGGACTTCTGGTGAACACGTATGGCAGATTAAGCACCTCTGAAAGAGTAGAGGCACAGCAACAATGGTGGCCGGACAGTAAATTCCAGCAGTCTTTCCAGAAAAAGTTGATTGTATGCACCCAGTTGCATTCTGGACACTGCTCCTTGTGAAAGATTTCAGGAACTGTGATAAACTTGAGTTGAACAGCTGTTAGCTTTGTCCACAGCAGTAATGCAGTTCATATGGACAAAAGGTTTGCACAAGCTTAATTTTTAAATGCTTTTGATTATAAATTACCGCTAAAGATATTTTGTGAGTGATAGGAAGAGAATTTGACTTGTTGCATCAACAATTTTTCTGGATTAAAATGAAAAGAATCAAAGATTTTAAACTTTTGGCAAAGAACTTAAAGAGTGGTTATAAGAAATAAGATTAAAAAGTTTTAAATCTTTAAAAGATTTTTAAATGAAAGCGCTTTTGGAAAAAAAAATGAAATTAAAATAGACAAATGAACCAGACATTTGTGGAATTTAAGTGCAGATAATTGGTGAATTTGATAAAATATAAAAAAAATGAGCCAGACTACGATGCTGACTTTATGGAGTGCCATCTAAGATTAAAGAATTAGGGATCTGGGAATACAAACAATGTGGGGGGGAGGGACAACTTGCTTTTTACTCTTTCTCTTGCAATTGAAACTTCCACTTTGGATTACAATATCATAATGCAACCAGTAGAAAATCAGCAAAAGTAGCAGAGGGGAGTAGAGACTCTCTAGACCACTAGACTAGAGCAACTTATAGAGAGGAATTAGATCAAATTTATCAGAAATGTTTTGAGGAATTAAACAGTAAAATTAGATGAATCACTTGATACTAAATTGATAAAAATGTATTTGCTCTTTGTTACCAATTGAGGTTACATTCTGGATGTATCTAAGAGAAGAACAAGATAGATATGAAAAAAAATTGTTCTTAACAAATTACAGGTATTTACTATATTTTTCAGAGTATAAGACATTCCGGACTATAAGACACATCTACTTTTTGGGGGGAGAAAAACAAGATACATGCTAGTGCATGGGTATGGGAAATAATATGAAATTTTACCAGTTTGGAACTTTTTTTCTTTGCATAGATTGATATTATAATCAGAATCAGTAAATTATTCAGCACGCAATGTTAGATGTAAATCTTTTTTCCCCGTTCTTTTATTTTCCTTCAGGTAACATTTTAATTAAGTTAGTGAAATACTTTTTAAATTCCAGCTAATTGTTGATTCTAGAAAAAATTTACATCAAAAGGACACAAAGAAAAAAATAAGACTCATAAAACACAATAACTGCCTCAGCCTCCCAGCAATTTGCCTCGTTGCAGCAAGCGGCGGAGGTCTACGTGGCAATAGGCAACGGCAATCCCTGCAGCCTGAAACAGCTGAGGGTGGTAGGCCGATCCAACCAACAATCAACTGCTTGTGCTAATCAAGCTGTGCTGAAGCTGAAATGGGCTGTTTGCTGCAGGGAGGTAAATTGCTGGGAGGCAGAGGCCAAAGGGTTGGGGCCGGCGGGTGGGCAGGACTACATTTAGTGTATAACAGGCAGCCAAATTTTTACCCTCTTTTTGGGGGGGAAGGTGCGTCTTATACTCTGAAAAATATGGTATTCGATTCATCGGGCACTTCAATAGTCCAAGTAACTCTATGCAAACAAGCATAATAAAACAAATATAAGACAGTAATAAACAAACCCTGTTTCACTGTATTCTATGTGCTGTCATAGAAAGGATAACCATGCCATACATAACTTTTTTAAAAATGCAACCTTTCCCCCTTCTTCAAAAAGTAACGGTTTTTTTCTGAGATAAAACATTAACCTGGGACACCTCTAAGTTGTCCCATATTAGGACTGGCCATCAAAGCGTATTACGTTAAAGAATACTAAGTATAATTCACAGCCATATTCTTATTATTTAAAAATGGATAGTTCCTGCAACCATCTAATATTGCAAAGTGACCTTTTGGTTCCAGGTATTTGCTGTAAGCTCTGAAGGCACTCCATTTTAGCTCTTTGGTGCTTTTCCCCTCCACTGTCCTCACTGTCCATTCACCTCAAAGAATTATTTGAGGAAATTGTTACTCAACTGTTCTTAGCAGCATTTGTTTGGCAGTGTTCCAACTTAAGTTTCATATGATCTGTAGCAACTCCTACAGATGTAAAAGAATAAAACATTGCTATAAAAATAAGTAATTGAGGGATGATTCAAATCAGTCCATCAACAATTACAACTTGCTTTTCAACAACCTCAAGGAAACCTCAAAACCTAACAGCAGTTGCCTGCATTTGCTACAATGGAATAGAAATAACATTTGGACCGAACATCGTTTTTAATTATTTAACAGAAAGTAGCCTTAGAGACCTATAACTTTAAAAATATCATCAATGTCATCTTTCTGTTCAGTGGCTTCTTTCTGTATATGGGTAGGATGACTCTCCAACACTGCAGGGCCAGAAATATGAATACTTTCCTCAAAAATCTTTGTACCACTGGAGTCCAAAGTCCGAAATAGAAAGCACTGATTGAGGAAAGGAGATTGAGTTCCCTTGAAGAGAGGACCCCCTCTATGCACAGAAGTAGTTTGTGAAACACAGTTCTGCTTCCGTGACAGTCGTCTACTTCGCTGGGGATTTGCTCTAAAAAGTTGCATGGGTCTCTCTCTGCAACTTTGGAGTGTAAGGAATTTACATATAGTGGCTTTAACACATCTAAGTTTCCGCTGCAATCTGTAAGAGAAAAAAGATTAGCAATTAAAGCAGCAAAGAGCAATTGTTTGATGTAACAGTCTGTACAACCAAAAGTATCATTTATTTTGCGTAATCCAATTTTTCACATGTTAAAGTTCTAGTGAGCTTGGAAGAGCTTAATCGGCTCATCAAAATCTGAAACAGGTTACAGAAGAAAGCTTAACACTATGGATGCAGATGCATGCTCCAACACCATTCGTGCGGTTTAATTTTATTAATATGCACACTGAGAAAGAAGTTTCATCATTTCCATATTATAAATATGAAAATCAAATACTTTTAGCATCCATCTGGGGATCGGAGAAACTATAGTTCTCTAGATATAAGTTTTCAAACTTTTCAGGCCTCTGAATATGGAAAGAGGCATGAACCTAAAAACACTTGGTGAAATATGTCTGTGTTGTGGCCCGTCAGCGGCCTGCGCAGATTGTAGCTGATTCCGACAACGAGGAGGCTGGTGTGGTGTTGTGCCAGCAGCCTGTGCAGCTGGCGTTCGAGTCAGACAGTGAGGAGGCTGGAAAAGTGGTGCCAAAGGCAGGGATTCAGCCAGGACCTTCAGAAACTCCAGAAGCTCCTTTAAGTGATGGGGATGAAGAGGAGAAGCCTCTTCTCAATGCACAGGTGCACAGAGCTGTCAAAAGGCAGGAGTGGCTCCTCAGGAGGAGGTCTCCTCGAGAATAAGGCTTGGGGCTAATTGGCAACTCCCTTAGCCTATTTAAGGAGAAACGCCAATTGAAGCAAGCTGTAGGGAACAACTTTTAGTTCCCTCTCCTCTGCAACATTGCTTCTGGGCTTTCTGCCAACTCTAGTAAAATTGTGATTACCTTACCTTAGGATTCTTGTAGGCTGTTAAGAAAGTTTATTAACAGCCTTTGTTTGAAAAAGACCAAGTTATTTTAATAAATTAAGTTCTGTACAGACTTGGTGTGTGCTGCGTTCTTTGGGGTCCGTAGCTGGGGGAGAACAGTCTGAGACAAGCAGTGGTGGGAGACAGCTACAGGCAGACACCGCTGGTAGGCGTCACAGAACCTAGATTATGCCTAGGTGGTTGGGGGCTATGGAGCATGGGAGGGCGGATGCTGCAGGCAAGCACTATGAAGTATAGGCAAGTGGGTGATGTGGGCAAGCACTGTATCAGTACGGATAAGACCCCCATACTGCTCAGGAGCTCCCACCCCCAAAAAGGCAGAAGCAACTTGCAACCTCTTGCAGCTTTTCCACTGACTTTGCTTGTAGAAAGATGGCAGGGAAGATTGCAAATATCAATACGTGACCACAGGACACTGCAGTCCTTGTAATTAGAGCTAGCTGCCATCCCCCTGAATCCCAATCATGTGAACTTTGAGGACTGATCCCAAGTGTCTTTTATTGAGTACCACCGTAACTTTGAACAGTTGCTGTACAAATGGTCACTAAGGAAGGACCACCTATATTTCAGGATTACACAGAGCCTGCTTAGAAGATACGGAAAGACAAGGACTAACAATCTACACACCTGCAACCTTGGGCTTCCACATGCTGCAGCCTCTTGCTTTTTAGAAGCTTCATTCCTAAGAAGAAAGCCCCTGATTTTAATTTATTGTTTTTACACCAGATGACTGTTGTTTTCAGTGTTTGAGACAGTTCTTCAAAGGATTGTACTTCTTTAAACTTGGACACAAAAAAGTGAAGATGCCGAGATCTCAGGGCTTTAGAAGAAATAGATGTGATTTTCTTTGACTCGGGAAGTATATTACTAAATTTAGAATTCTGAAATAAAATAGTAAAAAATTAACACTGGAAAACAATTAAAAACCTAAAGACTCAGAATAAACTTTAACATCAGGCATCGTTAGCTAAAAAGTACATAGAAGTTGAAAAATTAAATATTTGACAGTTTTAACCATTTTAAAAGGTTTAGAGTTAATACAAGGCAAATGTTAACCATGAAAAAATATCTCTTTGGAGTCTTCAAAATTTGCTTTTTGAATGGCCTCCTAAAATGCATATCAAAATAGTTTCCAGAACAACTGTGAAATGTTATCTCTTCTTCATATTAAAAAAAAAAAAACAAACCCCAGCACTATTTCTCGTGACCAAGAAAATTTCACAGAAGACCTGATTAACTTATGAAATTGTCTAGGACCAAATTAAACAATTGATTAGTGCTGCTTAATTTAATGAGTAGATTCCCTCAAAGGTTTCACATGTTCTAAAGATATCGAACAAGAATGAGACAGGAATTAAAATTAAGCTTTCCACATGAAAGTGTGTTTCTAACCATCAAACTATCAACTATTCCCAAATATTCTTGAGATCCTATAAATCCATATTCAACGGAATAAACATACAATAATCATACAAACTTAACATTTAAATCACTAACCTTATTTACAAAGGAGAGTGATAGATGAATATGTTTATTCATATACATAAGAAATTACAAAGTAGAGTTAGTGCTTATGACATTTAAAGAAAATCAATACAGACTGTGCCAGCTGGATGATTATGGGCCAGATATTCTTTCTATAGGGTTGTTATGGATAAAACAGGAGACAGGAGCATTAGTTATATAATTGCCTTCAGCTGATCCAAAATAAATGCGAGATAAAATTGTTTTTCCTTCTGTTCAGTCATGTCCGATTCTTGGAGACAGCCTAGACAAGTCCCCACAGTTTTCTTGGCAAGGTTTTCAGAAGTCATTTGCCACTGCCTTCTTCCCAGGACTGAGAGAAATGATTGGCCCAAGGTCACCCAGCCGGCTTTGTGTCTAAGGCAAGACTAGAATATATGGTCTTCCAAATCTAATCTAATGTTTTACATTAGAACTATTACATCAAACTGACTATCAAATATAAATAAATACAAGCCTACAAGAATAGAATGGACAAACCTCCTGTGATACAGGATTAGGATATTTGCATAATGTCTTCAGATCAAACTCCAATTTCTCTGCAAAACCTAAAAGAAAAGACACAGAGATAAAACTAAAACATGCTTTTTCTGTACCAGCACCTGCCCTCTAGAATGAGCTTTCCCTCACGATACCTGCTGTTTTTCACAAAAGCAAAATTGGCTTTTCACCCAGGTCTTTGAAAGAGGGACAGTGGGACTCCTCGATTCATTCTATCTTATCTGTCGTGCATGCCATATTTTAATAGTTCTATTGTAATTTTTTAGTTGGAGGCTAGGGCACAGTTGTTACGAATTGAACATGCAAGTTTAATAAATTATTACTTTGTACACTAGATTTCCCGCCAATAGATAATAGATTCATTCCAAAGAAACATCTAAGCATTTGCAATTTTCATCCCTCCCTACTTTTCGCCCATCTTTTTTTTCAGGCATTCTCCACACTATTAAGAGAAAAAGTAATCAACACAGATCTTCCAACTTAATACAAGTTATAAAAGCATAAAAAATGTATACAATGCTGTAATATAAGCATGTGTGACTGTTGTTAATATTAAAGTAAATTAAGCAGCCATTACTATTTACCTTGATTAGTTCTGTTGATCAAAACTGGTTTTCCAATATCAGAAGTATTTTGGGTACCTTTCTTCTTTTTCTTCTTTTTTTTCCTGACTGCTGGAAGAACTGCTACACTCGGATTCTGAGGATGGGATTTGGTCTTTTGTACCGAAAACAATGTATTTATCCATCCAGTGCCAGTTTTTTTTTCTATAAATGCTTTAGACATTTTCTTCTTAATCTCTAAATAACTGGTTTCCAGAAAATCATTTATTTCAGAAGGAAAGACAAATCCTTTAATATATGGTCTTTGGTGCATTTTTGCTACTTCTTGAAGCAATTCAAACAGATCCTTATATAACGTACTAAGCTTTTTTAATACTGCTTCATAAAGAATCCTAAAATAATAAAGGAAAAACACAAAGAGAGATGTAACACTTGATATTGGCTAACATAATTCTGTGTTTGCTTCTGATTTTTACTAAGATCTCCAATTCAGTATGAATTAACCAGTACTGACTCACAATAAACTTTGGCAATAAAATTAACAGTAATCCTGAAGAAAAAGTCAAAGAGGTTTGTCACTTGAAAGAAGTGAGTAGCTTCTAAAATATTACAACAACATCCCAGGATTTTTGAAAATGCTAGTTACTAGTTTAAGGATCTGAAATGCTATGAGCCTTACTTAAATAGACAAAACAAATGCAGACACAAAGCAGAATTCATATTCATTAATCAAAAGCAAAGGATAGATGGGTAGAAGAATGAGTTATCTACTTTGCTCAGAATGTCTGGCAAATTTTATTTATCTGAAACAAAGGAGATCCAGTTGCCAGATAATGGAGCAATTCTGACACAATGAGAAAGACTACAGTTTCATCTTTGTAAAAAATGAATTCCAATGGTTGGGCAATACATATGGCCCAAACCCATCTATATACTGCTAAAATTTTATTGGAATTAAGATATACGACCTGACATTATTTTGCACAGAAGGAAGATTCCAAATTGAGCATTTGGAAAAAGGGATTTGCATATAAAACCCATTATACATACAGTGCCCACAACCAGGTATATACTAATGTCATCTGCCGTATTTACATTTATTCCACTGAAAACTAATTAGGGAAAAATAAATAAAAGTTTATAAGAAAGTACATTCCTTTTTCCCATCCCAGCAGGAACAAAGCTCCAGAGTTTCTGAAGATGCCATTTAATCTCCTTTATCCACCACTTTTCCTGGATCCACCATAGCAATAAATGCAATTGGAACTTTATAAATTGTGCTGTGGTACAATACCCATTGGCATGCCCCCCCCCAACTAATTGGCAAGAAACTGGCTAAGCAAAATCTTTATTATAAACTTGTAAATTAATAACTAGAAATTAAACAATAAAAATATTTAAGAGGTGTACATACCATAACCGACTCAGCAACCCCAGAATCAAGGTATTGAACAATACATACTCTTTCAAACATAGATGTTTAACAATTAAACTGAGAAACAAGTAGGTTAAGGCTGAATAATATTTCCCAAAAAGCTAGAGATCCAAGTTAAATGTCTATTTTACAGTTACTCAGCTTAGTGTGCTCAGCCCTAAGACAGTGAAGAGTAAAACACATTTACTTTTTTGTTATTTACATTTTTAATTCAATAAAAATCAGTCATTTATATTTGTGATGCTAGACAACTGCAAAAACTTAAGACCAGAAAAATTATGCACCCCAACCAGTAATGATAACATTACTGGTTGTAAACAGGATAATAACAACTACAGAATTATCTTTTGGGAAGGATACCTAAATGCCGTACAACAACATTCAAGTAAACGTAGTATAAGCTTGCAACTACCCAGTATCTTCACTAGAACAACTTCTATTACAGGCTGGCTGGGCACCAAGGACTCCTCAGAATTTTCAGATTTCTGTTTTCTGTTTAAAACAAAGAAGAAAATGCTTGAATGCTACTCTCTCCTGCTTTGTCACAAGCTGATATGGTAATAGTGTTAATGACACAGACTATGCAATACAACCTGTCTGCAACTCTTGAAATCAAAGGTTGACTCAGCCTTCCATCCTTTCTGAGGTAGGTAAATTGAGGGCCCAGTTTGTGCAGGCAATAAGCTGACTTTGTATAAATATACAAAAGTATGACGGCTATTGCTTAACGCACTGTAAGCCGCCCTGAGTCTTCGGAGAAGGGCAGCATATAAATCAAATAAAAAAAAAAGAGTTGTTTCTTGATCACATGGTTGCTGCAGAAGTAGTCCCACTGTACAAGGAGTCTTCAACTTATGACCACAATTAAGCCCCAAATTTCTGTTGCTAAGTGAGACAGTTAAGTGAGAAAGGTTGCTCCATTTTACAACCTTTCTTGCCACAGCTGTTAAGTAAATCACCGTAGTTGTTAAGTTTATAACATGGTTGTAAAGTGAATTTCACTGTTGACTTTGCTTGTCAGGAGACTGCAGAAGGTGATCACATGATCCTGGGACACCGCAACTGTCATAAATATGAACCATTTGTCAGGCACCTGAATTTTGATCACATGACCCTGGGAATGCTGCAACAGTTGTTAAGTGTGAAAAATGGTCATTAGTCACTTTTTCCAGTGCCGCTGTAACTTTGGCCATTAAACAAATGTTATAAATTGAGAACTACCTCTATTGGGAAAATTTCCTTTTAAGGAATTCCAGACGAGTGTGGTGTTTGGATTCTGTGAAGAAGTTTGCAAACTTTGGATGGACTGCCTTCCCCTTGCTTGCTGGGTAGAAAGGAAGCTGAAGGGACCCCAGAGAGATGTGGAGCATGGGGTGCCTCGGGGAGTGTAAGTAGCCTTCAGAGGCTCAGGGCAGGCAACCTATAAAGGCCATCAGGGCCTCCCCCACCCAAGGCACTCTGTGCTCTATTTAACTATTCTCATTTTCATTTAATGGTTACATCAGGAAGAGTAGTAAGCAGGGTTGATTTGATTTAAACCAACACGATTTAAATCATAATTTTTAAAGAGCAACTCTCATCTCTATCCCACAGGGACTCCTGACCCTGACGACTCACCAACAGTCCCATTCACTTTATTGGGACGGCTGGTGATATGGCAGTGGCATAACAAGGTGAGGGATATGGCGGGCTGCAGGTGAGTGGATGCCTGCTAACAGGCACTGCCATGATGGATCTGAAATGACAGATGCTTTTTAAATGTAAGGACCCATTCTTGCTGGTAGTTAGAATCTTTAATATTATTATTTGCAAACAAAATGAAGGTTTCCTATTCAGAGTGTATGTTATCTCAGCTTGCAGACTTGGATTCATTGAGCTTAACAATAATGTAAATATTGTAGAATATACATCCTCATGATACATAACTAAGCTCCATTTCATGCTGAATAAACTAAATTATTAATGTATCTTAAATAGAAAACTATCTTTAGATTTTTACTCCAAAAGCATTTTATTAAAATAAATATGATAAAAAATAAAAATAATCCGATTGAAATAATCGATTTTTATCCACCCTGCTAGTGAGTGGGGTTAAGTGATGCTGTGTTGCTTAACAACAGTTGTGACATATGTCCATTACAGTCATATTTCAAGGACAACCTCTATTAATAAAACTATAGAAACATGGAAATGCTTACAAATTACTTACATGGGATCCATCTGAGCAATTTTTTGAATCGACTTTTCAAGATTCATTAAATTTAAACGTTTCAAGCACTGTTCTACCTGAAATTATGAAGATAAAAAATGTTGCTTACTGGTCTATATTAAAAAGCAAGCAAATTGATAGCATTATTTTCAATAAATATGCTTAGTTCTAGATGTAAATGAATCATTTTTTTCATAACTCATATTAATTATAACCAGATTCTTCATATGCATATATTCTAGCATATATACTTGTGGGCACTCCTAATTCGTTCAAAATTAAGTTTCAATGTAGTGTATGTTTCAATAAGTGAACAGAAACAATCTACATGACCCAAAAATTAAGCAAACATACTTTTTGTAGAACTGAATGCATTCTATATTATATATAGTAAATGCAAAATTCTTACAGTCAGTATTACATAACCCATGGCAAAAATATAAGCTTCTAAGTGTTGGGCTATAGCTAGCTAAGTCTTTTTTAATCTTATTTTTGGAATTTTTTTCACTCCTCTTGAAAAATTCCTGTACTAAAGATGATACAATGGGCAAATTCATCATTTTTGATTATGGAAGAGCATAAAGCAGAATTGCTGGATGCCACATATGCATGATTCCTACAGATTAAAATGATTTAATCAAGATTTCCAAAAAGATCACAACATTCTACCAACCTGTTTAAGACTCCCATATGCCTTTTGATGAATCATCTGATAACGGTAATTATAAATGATTGAATGCAGAAGGCTCTGTTCTGCAACCAGCATTTTGCTGTTTAACATGCTGTCAACAGTCCAACACCTCTTCAGAACAGCTGAAAGGCATCTCACTAAAAAATATAAACACATGCATTGATAGGAAGATGCAAAAATTCACTCAATAAACTAGTAACAAAGGCTCTCAAATTCCAGTGTCAGTTAGTTCAGTTGCCACCACACCTCTCTTTAGTATAAATTTAATATACATTCCCTTAATAAATCATCTGAGCACAAATAAAGAATGACAATAAAATACAACTTTGGGAAAGGAAGATTTATTGTAACATTGTACAATTAAAAAATTCTTTCCATCTTCCCCGCTTATTCTGTCTATCTCTTCAAGAGAGGTACATTCGATAGTTTGGGAAACCCAGAATTAGTTATCTGCAGCAGATTAGCAAAGAAGCTGTAGTATTACGAATTATAAGGAAATTTTTCCTTTCGGCAATTCATTTGGATTGTCCAGGATCTTGTATCCTTCAGCTACTTTGCTTACTTCTTGGCATGGAATTCCAGATACTCGCTGCATATATAGCTGCTGGTTTTTGCATGGCACATTTATGTATGTTTAATTAAACCATGGTTCATTCAATTAATCCAATTTTCCGAGTTTGCGTTACAGTGAACTATCATCAAAAGCTGTTATCATGCACTACATGAAAGTAGAATGTGCTTAGGGTTTTTTCCCCTCAGTTGTGCATATTCACAAGTGTTTATCCCTCAAGTTAAGTCCGGTTTAACCAATTATCCCCATCATCCAAGTTAAACACTTCTAAGACACAACTGGTTTAACATTAAGGGAGATGTTTCCACTAAAATCAATCAGAAACAAATTACAATCCTATATAGGCAAAAATGTAAATTATTTAACGGAATGAGCGATTTCCTTTTTTTTATTTTACAATCGCACGCGTATATTTTATAGGATCAAGATCAAATCTGCTGGATAATAATTTAGTCGCATCACCCAAAAGTCTGTCAGTTAAACGACATTTCCTTAAAAAAAAGACAAGGCAGGAAAGTCCGCAGCTTTATCTATCACTCAAATTGAACGCGGAATGCAAAGGTGTTCCGCTTTATCCAGAGATCCTCGTTCCGCATTGAAATCCCTTCGTTAACCTGAAGCATGTCCAGCCGGCACCACTTCGGCCGAATTACAAGCAGGCCAAGGCACGTCCCACCGGTTCCACACCATCTCGCCTCCTCGGGGCGCCGCCATCTTGCCTGGCGGGGAATCCCGAATTAAAAGTTGTCACCGGAAGGAGAACGACTGACGGACCCGCCCCCCTATCGGGCAAGGGAGAAGAGGGGGAATCCTTTAATATCTCGCCTTCTGATTCGCTATTCCGTCGGAGAGGCGGGACCTGGATACGCGCTTTAGTTTGATCCACGGGAAAGGCTCCTCTTGCGTATTTTCACGCTCGCCCTTTTTCCTCTTAAGTATTTCTATTCTTGATAGCCGTAAGACAGAGGTCTTCAAACTTGGCAGCTTTAAGACTTGTGGACTTCAACTCCCAGAATTCTCCAGCCAGCTTGGAGAATTCTGGGAGTTGAAGTCCACAAGTCTTAAAACGGCCAAGTCGCTTTAAGACGTGGGTACTTCAACTCCCCCCAAATATCAAGAGTGGAAAATACTGCTCTGTTCATTGTTTGATTGTAAACTAATGCTTTGCTGCCAGCTGAGATGTTTTGCATCCAGATATTTGCAACTCACAAATAGCCCGAGATTAGTATTGCTGTACATGTATTTTTCTAAAAAGGGCACCTTAATCGTGCATAGCAATTACTGTAGAGTTTAATTTTATTCCTCTTCCCTGAATACTTAAGGTTTAGCTTCAAAAGTGCAGCGATAAAGGAGCAATAATTACACATCATAAACAGATGCAGAATATTTTTGAAAGAAGAAAAAAATTAGGAAAACCTTCATTAACAGGTACAGGGAGAAATTGAGGAGGATGTATTTATGTACAAATCAGATTGGAGAAAGAGAATCCTCTTTCCACAGTATTTCTTCGAAGTGTAATGAATGCAATTCCCATTAATCTAGAGCTGATTTTGTATGATACAACATAAATTATGAGATCTCTGCAAAGTGCCAAATAGAAGCTGGCTCAAAGGGCAAACAGCAAGAATACTGAAATTTGGCATCAGTTTTTGGAGACTAAAACATACATTTCAATATGCGATCTACAAAAAGAAATGCTGCTCTGTTTTGCTCTGTTTCTTTTAAATTTATTATAGAGCAGCAGACCATCACAATTCCTCCCTGAAAGCAACTATACTACAGAGGTTGCAATCTGAAATTCCTTTTGAAATTACAAACCTTCCCCTTCCTGCAGCTTCATAGCATCTGCTATTTATTTCAATCATAAACTCTGGACATCTTTCCTCGGCTGTCCTAAGTCTTTAAAAGTTTTATGGACCAATTTTTATAGAAACCACTGTAGAAGCATGACCATTACCGCTAAGGGTTCAAAGTATGGAGATGATGACTATGAATAAAATCAAGGAAACAAGTCAATAACCAAGTTCCTACACTTCCATGGGAATGGAGAACTGAGCTTGGCAATTACTGTACTACCTCCACAATGCCTCCTCTCCAGTTCTCTTGCCACTTCTCTGAATCCTAGCAGCCAAAAATTTGTTGCCAGCCAGGTCACAGGGAAACAGATCTGCCTATATAAGGCCAATAAAAACTGGGCAGAACTAATCCCTTGACTTCATCTTCCCCAGCACCATCACAGAAATGTTGCACATTGCAAGGTGTGTTTAAATAACAAGGAAATGTTACTTTAAACTGAGACAGTTTACTCCAAATATAAGATCTTTTTACAATGGGCTGAGGATGAGATATTCTATACCATTATTAATTTCACTTGTTTTCTACCTGCCTCCTGAAGTGGTTTCACATGGTCTTTCCTGAGTTTCTTTTAAAGTTCTTTTCTCTCATTTCAAAAAAAAAAAATAAGTAAACATTTTATTATAATTATACCTGGGGTTTTGATACTATGACATTTTTGCTTCAATGATAACTTCTTAAACACTTAAGAAATTTCTTATTGTAGTTCATAGAGCATAATAAAATCAATATCATGCGTGTTGAACCATAGTTTGTTGAACAAATTGCAAATAGCATAATCAAATAGGCTAACATATAAATGATTTATTTATATATTTAATATTATGAATTCCCATAACATTTTAAGTTACAAAGAAATATGTGATGTTTGAAATTAGATTACAAGTATGTATGCAAATTAATGTAAGAAATTTCAGGTATTGGATGAATGTAGAGTTTATCAACACTAAAGTTATTTTAATAAATAAATATTTTTGTAAGATACGTCTAGCTAGCTAGCTAGCTATTCCTCTATAGGAAACTGTTGCAGAGATCTAGAGTATTATAAATAAATTGACCTTGATTTTTAATCCAGGCAAAATTAATACTGTCTAGAGTAACAGTGTATGGAGTTACTTCCCCTTTAAGACATATATTCATCCACATTTTCTCTAAACTACCTAAACCTGAAAAGACCTTATCAAAGGATATAAATTAGACACAGTGAAAGTACTTGCTGAGTTGTAAAGATTTCACTTAGTACTTTGAAGAGGAGAAGAAAGGACAAAACCAGCAATTACAATGGTTAATACAAAGGATATCACTAAGGTCTCTCTAGCTCAGTTTCTAAGATTTTATAAACAGCCCATAAGTGAAGAACAAGCCTGGGCTATTTGCTTTCACTGTTGTTGTAAAATGAATCAGATATTAGCTCAGGGACTGGATTCTGTAGTACAGATGAAGATTTCAAATATAGATGAGCTCTATATTCATTCTGACGGTAGTATATCTTTCCCTGTCAAACATAACTATGGTAAGAAATTGAAATTAAAATTTCTTTCCATTTAAAAGTATGAGTTTCTACAATTTCTTATTTCCCTTAATATTTCAATGTATTATGAGTTACCCTAATTAAGATGTTAATTTTTAATGTACTCATCTGGAAACAATCACCATCTGTGGTTTGTGAGTAAATAATGGGAAGTAGAGTAAGTCATAGAATTTAAGATCATTGCAAATGTTTCTCTGTGACTACAGATTATGAAAATTTAATGTAATAGTATTTACTTACTTTATCTAAATTGATGATGCTTTCCTTTCTAAAATAAGAATTCTAAAATCTAATTATGTTGAATTGTTAATAGAACTAAAGAAAAATTAATGTATTTATAGTAGAGAAAAAATGTTTATTAGATATGAGCAACTCCTATTAATTCAGATTTGAATATTTGACTTTAATGTAATCAAGGCAGCAGAACTGGTAGTTCTACATTCAGATTCGTTGATAATGACAAGCTGTTGTTTGAAGGACACCACTGAGTAAACAGCAGGAGAGTTTAAAGTATTTTAAAAACCTTGATTTTCATTTCTTTTCTTAAAATGATAGGTATCTGATAATTTTTTTCCCTTTGAAAAATACCTCTAGAAGTCTTGACGTTTTATATATCGTCTTAAATCAAAGGAACAAATTATACTGGTGATATTATATAAAAACTTTAATAAAACACTGAAGTATGCACTATATATTGAAACATTGGAAGTCTATCATCACACTTAAAAGCTAGAAAAATGTGTAATTCTGATAATGTATTTATGCTAATTTATAGAAATAATTATTACAGAAATAGAAGTATAGTATACCTTCCCATAATAACAAAGGAATATATGCTTATCTGATCTCAATATCTCTCTTCTGAGATCTATCTTTAAACCAGACTCTGTAAACAGAAGGTAGTCCTCTATAAAATACATGACTACCTCATCCAGTTATTTTTTAAAATATTATAATCCTATATATCAACCTAAGTTTCCCAGATGTATTTGACTACTATCATGTATCAGCAATATGGCCATGAAGGGAGAAAGCAGCAGGCTAAGAAAAGATGCTATTAGTCTAGAGGAAGTGATGAATGTTGTTGATGTTATAGTGTTTCCTCCCTCCCCCATATTCCATTTGACAAAAGAAAAGTTTTCTATCTATCCACAGTGGAATATTTTCATTAACAACTAGGAATATGATCCACAGAGTGCTGTTCATCTGTCCTTATTCCTGTTTTTCTTTAAATAATCAGGAACCAATCTGTTATTAATATCTTCCATGGTCACCTTGAACATGCAAATTAAATTTAAACTGAAATTGACAAAAACATTTGTTTCAGATGGTCACATAAATCAACAGCCAAGACAGATTTTAGAAGATAAGGTAAGATTATGGTGCTTGACGCAATTGATGGCATAGTCTTGACATTAGCAAAATAATGTAGTGATTTGGAAGTGACTATATTTAGGTTTGGCTGTTAGATAATTCATTTATCTTGGATGTGATTTTGTTTTTCTTGTAACCATGAATAAACATCTGGGATTTTCAGGGACTTGTCTTCATTAGTGATGGCCCATGTAGCCTTTTGGCAAAAAACCCCTAATAGAATAGCTAAACTGAGGATATTTCCACATCCATAATGTTTCCACTCCTCTACTTTTATAAAGTTGATGGCAATCATTGTTATGTTCATCATCCTCAAATCCAAGAAATATCATCTGATCAGCATCCTATCCATACTTACTTCTGGTGAATAAAGTTCTCTCCCCTTCATCCTATGCATCCTTTTGCTCTTATTCTCCATCATTTTGAACATAAAACATTTTTCAGGAGCCATGGTGGGACAGTGGTTAGAATGCAATACTGCAGGCTAACTCTGCCCACTGCCAAGAGTTCGATCCTGATCGACTCAAGGTTGATTCAGCCTTCCATCTTTCTGAGGTTGGTAAAATGAGGACCCAAATTGTTGGGGGCAATATGCTGTTTCTGTAAACCACTTACACAGTATGGTAAAACATTATGAATTGGCATATAAGTCTAAGTGCTATTGCTATTTCATGCAGCATATAAGTATATTAGTTGGTAAAAGGAAAAACTGTCAAGCCATAATGTCATTATTCTGTTGCATTTCAACAAAAAATAATAGAAATAGCAATCTTGATTGATGCCACTTCCCAGCTCCTGAATTCAATTTAGCGTCTTTCCCACTATTCTAATAATGTATAATAACACAGATGTAGAACTGATTCTGAATTGTCATAAAGTGCTCATGAAGAGATGCATAAGAGTTCAGCCAATGATTTCGTATATAGGTTATCTCAAGACTGGATTATTGTAACAAGCTGTATGAGAGACTGCTCTTGAAATGATTTCAGAAGAGGCAGGTTACTCAAGGCAATTCTATGCTGTATATTGAATACTTGGGCTAGTGGCACTGTACCTGCTCTTTAATCCTTTCTGAATATCTTCAAGACATTATTGCTGTCTCATAGCTTGGAAGTAGGGATACAAAAATCCTTCCTTCTAGTTTAACCAGTGGTGAAATTCAAATTTTTTTACTACCGGTTCTGTGGGTGTGGTGTGGCTTGGTGGGCATGGCAGGGGAAGGATACTACAAAATCCCCATTCCCTCCCCACTCCTGGGGGAAGGATACTGCAAAATCTCCATTCCCACCCCACTCTGGGGCCAGCCAGAGGTGATATTTGCCAGTTCTCCGAACTAATCTAAATTTCCGGTACCGGTTCTCCAAAATCTGTTAGAATCTGCTGAATTTCACCCCTGAGTTTAACCTTAATGTGTGGCTGATGATACTCTTTGGCAGTGGAGTAGATGGGGATCTCAGTGAAATAGTTCCCCCTCCCCAGTTGATATCAGGATTATCCCCATGTTCTAACCATTTTCTAGTTTTAATACTGCCAACAGCCTCAAGTTACTGTACTAGTTAATACATTTTATTACTTTCAGTTTTGTATTTGTTTTTATTTATAATTTTGTTTTAAAACTGGTTTTAAAATGCCTAGAGACAGATCAAAATCAGTAGCTAATTTCTTCTAATACCAGTCAACCAGGCAACCATTTGTATATTGATTTTGACAAAACTGTCCTTGATTTTCAGAATTGACCGATCACTCAGTATTTCCTTTCTAGTTGACAGAATCTTTAGGAAAATTGATCTACAAAGCTCTAGACTGGGGAATCGAGAGCCATATGGAGAGAGAGCTGAGTGAGTCCCTGGCAAAGCTAATAACATTTATGCTCAAACTGAACGCAGAGACCTCAAACACCACAGTTGCTTTACAGGATGTAATCAAGGTCTTGTATGTTTCACATAATTTATATCTTTAGCCATTTGTTCTAAATGTCTTTTGGATGAGTAGAAAAAATAATGTTACACATTCAATATAAAGTATGTTTAAGGAAGAACAGAGGTGGAGTGAATCTGCCTATATAGGAAAAACTCTTCCCTTCCCTTCCTTCTTCCTTTCTCCCTTAAATATGCTGATCTCCTTTGAATGCATTTAGTTTAAAGTACAGCTTTAAGTTAATTGTTCATTTAATTTTAGCAATTAGTTTAAATACTTTAATTAATGGAAAACTTTTAAATACAGTACTGTAGAAGTTCATAGGGTTATGGTGGCTCAGTGGCTAAGACACTGAGCTTGTTGATCGAAAGGTCGGCAATTCAGCTGTTTGAATCCCTAGTGCCGCGTAAAGGGGTGAGCTCCCGTTACTTGTCCAGCTTCTGCCAACCTAGCAGTTCGAAAGCACATAAAAAATGCAAGTAGAAAAATAGGGACCACCTTTGCTGGGACGGTAACAGCGTTCTGTGCACTTTTGGCATTTAGTCATGCCGGCCACATGACCACAAAGACGTCTTCGGACAGCGCTGGCTCTTCGGCTTTGAAACGAAGATGAGCACCGCTCCCTAGAGTCGGGAACAACTAGCACATATGTGCGAGGGGAACCTTTACGTTTACTTATAGAAGTTCACATTGAAGTATGTACATTTATAGTGTAGTTCTTGAATAAAGAACTGAAGTCTCTCTGTGCGAGTGTGTTTGTGTGTTTGGCCCAGAATTTCTATTGATTTGATAGTCTACTACATTTGCAGAGCAGCAAGTTGGATACATAGTGTTCTGGTGGTCTCTGAGCTTGGTTGTTTGCTTGCACATGTTTCATCACCTGATTAGGTAACATCTTTAGTGATAATGATCATTTAATTTGTTTTTAATTAATTAATTAATTAAGTTTATAACTAGCTTACCCTGAGCAATAGACATATAGCAATAAAGAACATTTACATGTCATTCAAAAAAGACAACAAAAAAGTGAAGAAGCTATGACTTACATGCTAAACCAATGTAAAATGAACCTGTGGTCCAAGTTTATGTTTTCCCATGAAACTGTAATCATGATACTACGAGTATTTAATTATTTCTCCTTCTGTTTAGTAAATATCTAAGATACAGCATAAAAGTTGCATTTTTTAAAACTTAATTTTATATAAAATTAAGTTGATCACTTGATCTGGCCCTTTATTTATTTGATTTGGTTCTATCTATGTTTTAGAGGACTTCCTGAGTGCATTATCCAAGGCAAGAGTACCTCTTGATATAATTCAGTTTCTTTATTTGCTCTTTTTGTGTTAGTTTTGAAAGGCAACAGACAAGATAGTCTGATGGTTTGCAGTGTCTAATCTCTTATTTCTTCTAGAATATACTGGCTAATATGTTCAGTTTTCTTTTTACTGTGTCTCTTATAGAATTTTATTAAACTGAAAGTTGTATTATACGTAGGTCTCAAATAGGTTTATATGCTGAATAACATTCAAAAGCTGCTATGCTCCATAGTTGCCAAAATACATTTAATTTCTCATGCTTTCTGACCTATTATTACAAGCTGTTCCTTGAGTAGAGAGAGAGAGATTCAGTGGAAATGGAGCAGGATTTGCATATCAGGTCTATAAATTCAGTAGTTAGTTTAATGAATTTAATTTAATTGAATATATGTCCAGAACTGATTACTGTTTCTCCATTTTAGATCTGTGAGGATCACTTTCACAGACCATCCGAAGCTGCCAGTCATTATACAACCATCTGCCAAATGCTGTTCTCTGAGTACATTGAGCTTCAGAAACTTACGTTAACCATACAGAGTTGCAAAGAGGTATTTGGGGGATGCGAGAACACATTAGCTAAATCTTTCTTTGTCACCATTTCAGTATCTTCATCGCATCATAATTTTTCTTTTGAAATTGGAGGGAAAATGTGCAGAAGGTTGGAAAGGCAATCAAAGGGTTTACGCTGAGCAAACAAAACATACTTTTTAATGTATTTCAGTATTTGGGAAGAATGGATATAGAAGACTGTTCTGCCAGACAGAAAACTAACGATCGGGTAGGGACAGTCTACTTTGTTATTTTCAATACCAGTTTTCTTTTTTTTAAATAGTCATTTTATTAAAAATTACAATTCAAAAGGTAAAAATTAATACAAACTAAAAATGAATAAAAAATTGCAGATGAAAAACAGAAAAAATAGAAAGAAGAAAAAGTATATAGTACAGAAAAAGAAGAAATATAAAAAGCAATGACCCCCTTTGTCACAAGTATAAACAATTTTAGTAATTTATCACTTCATAAAATACAACAAATGTTCTCTTTTTTTCCATATCCCACCTCATATCTAAAAACAAATCTGTAAAATCCCATTGTTCAGTTCTGATCAGCAGCAAAAGTTCATTAAGAGATAGTAACACATACGTTTTATCCTTGATCAAATAAAACTACTTTTTATTTCTTCCTTTTGCTTTTAACAATATTGATCTTTAGACTCTTCAAATAATGTCCTAAAACTTGATTTCTTTTCATTTTTTCTTTGTCCCATCTCATAAAATTCTTCAAAGCTTTAATAAGTCTCTTTTGTAAATCCAATATAGGAAAATTATCCAGGTCTCCCTCTTGGTTTGTTATTTGTATATCCCATTTAACTGGTAAGACAAGGATTTCTTTGTCTCCCAGAGCTCTAAACCCAGTGGAGACCACTGTCTTGTAGTTTTTTACAAGGAGAAGTGTATGGAGCACTTGTGGACACTCTCAAGTCCTCTCCTTGTTCAGAGAGAATTACAAATGGCCCATGAACTTGCCAGTTCTTCATACTTGATCAATACTTGATGGATCCAGGAAAAAAAACCTCAACCCTGCATTGCAGGAAAATGCTAAGAAGGAAAAAAAAAAGATTGCATTATGAAATAAAACCAATGTTTTTTCTTGTTTCAGATTACGAATCTCTTCCATCTATTAACATTTTAGCATATTATATCAGTGGAAATTCTGAATATTATAAGCTAGTCTTATAACATTTTTTAAAATACGCACAACTTGTTAGGAATCATACAATATAATACATTGGCTAATAAGAATCCTTCAGGCTGGGCTTCCCCATTTCAGGATGGTTTGTGGTAGGATGTATTTGGTTATTTACAGAAAAGTATGAGACTGAAGAAGGTTATGGGAAAAACTCTGCACAGCATTCCTCCAGGAGAAGGTATCCTTTCACCCTACAATATGGTGGTAGATGATATCAAAAACAAACGCTACAGCCTCCATGCAGTAAGTATTGGGTCATATCAGATTTAGCTTTTATTGTGTATATGTGAGACATATACAGTATATGTGAGAGTTTGGTGAAATCCAAATTTTTTTACTACCGGTTCTGTGGGCGTGGCTTGGTGGGCGTTGCAGAGGGAAGGATATTGCAAAATCTCCATTCCCACCCCACTCTGGGGCCAGCCAGAAGTGGTATTTGCCAGTTCTCCAACCTACTCAAAATTTCCGCTACCGGTTTTCCAGAACCTGTCAGAACCTGCTGGATTCCTCCCCTGATGTGAGATTCTCTTATTTGTGAGACATCGTCTATCAATGTGATGAGGGCTGAAGAGGCTCAAGGCACATTGATCCATGGGACCACCACCCCATATGCCAAGTCTTCCCTCTTCAATTTTACTAGCTGCTTTGGCTGACTATGTTCTCTCTGTCTGCACTTTCCTGTCGTGCCAGAGAGTAGTTCTCTTTCCTTTTTTTGTGTGTGGTGCTCGGCTTGGCAATCTTTTGGGCTGCAAGGCCCTGGATTCCCACCATCTTTCATTTATAACTCATTGTGTTTGCTAGGTATCAGTATGGAAATTGAAGGAGAAGACCTGTCAAAAATTCAGCCTGCATGAGCAGCTTATGATGGAAGTGAAAAATCCACCTAAACTTCGACCTATCTTTGAACAGAAAGGTAGCAATAATGATAAGGGTATGTTCAAGACATTCTTGATCATGTAGATGTCTTGGAATTTTTGGTTTTTTGTGTACAATTTGTGTGTACTGGTTAGAGTTTCAGGGACTTTCAGCATACTGAAGCTATTGAACTTTGTTTCCAGTCAGTTCATAAACTGGCTGGAAATGAAGCCAACTTAAAAAATCTCTTTCTTTGGTTTAGCCATAGTTAATCATAATCATAATCATAATCATAACACATTTATAATTATTCTGATTGATGGATGGATACTTCTTTTCTCAAACACAAACCTTTATTTTCTCTACTTCTCTAAGTCATTAAAACTACAATTATAGAGAGAAGTCATGGAGTTCAAGCATATGTTTTTTTCTCAAATTAAGTGATACAACAATAAAATTGCAATATCCTCATACGACTCAAGTGTCAGTTGTTGGCTAGTAATGAGAATAGCTTTCTTGCAGTAGAGATATAGTTTAACTACCAGTATCTCTAGTTGGTTAGTTAAAAAGCCAACTAGCATATACCTGAAAAAAATTATATCCATTTGATAGAATTAAGTTCTAAAATGCAAATAATAGTTTATATTTGTACAGTTCTTCCAAATCAAGTGTATAATCTTATTAGAACAAAATAAAATAACGTATTAATAAGGGAAATTTTTTTAAAAAATGTTTAATACATATGGAATCCTGGAAGAAACGTAAGAGGATCTTAAATAACAGAAATGAAATAAAATATTTGAACCAGACATATTGTACATCATTATGTCATATATTCTCTGCTGTAATGAGAACTAACCGTAAGTATTTTATCATCTCTGAAGAAAGTCAAAATAGTTTAAAATTTCTATTTACATTTTTGATTCTGTGTTGTTTTTTGTACAGGAGATACTCAGAAGTTTGTCTTGGATTCTCCACATAATAGTATAATCTTTGAACAAAACATCAGCATTAACCTCTCAAAAGCTAAAAAAACACGACCGAACTGCATTCACTCAGATTTGGAACTAAAAATAAAACTTGGAGAGTTATGTGAGGATGGCAGGGGATCAGAAACCAAGGCAAGAACAAACAAATTACGCTTATTTGTTCTTTTTCAACACACATTCATTTATCCAAATCTTCATACTGAAAAGGTAGAGAAATGTCCAGTGGTTTGGGGAATTATTATTGCTGCTACTGCTACTTTTTTTGGATTTGGTTCTGAAGCTACATAAAACCCTACAATGCATTGTGTCTGCTCTATGTGCACATAATTAAAGATGTGTAACCTTTGGAATTTAAGTCTAAATAGAGGGTATTAACCTATCATTATCTTAACAGTTATTCATTTAGTCTATTATAAAATAGAGAGCCAATATGGTCTAGTGGTTATGGCCAGGAACCAAAAGATGCTGAGCCTTAGCCATGAAAGGCAATTGTGTGTCTTTGGGCCAGTCATTCTCTCTCAGCTCAGTCCATCTCACAGAGTTGTTGTGGGAAAATAGAAGAAGGAAGAAGTATTAGAAGAACTGTGGTGGCGCAATGGTTAGAACGCGGTATTGCAGGCTAACTCTCCCCAATGTCAGGAGTTAGATCCTGATTGGGTCAAGGTTAACTCAATCTTCCATTCTTCAGAGGTTGTTATAATGACCTAAATTGGGGGCTCTATGCTGACTCTATAAGCCGCTTAGAGAGTGCTGCAAAGTATTGTGAAGCAGTATATAAATCTAAGTGCTTTTGCGATTGCTGAGTGCTATTGCTGTATGTTTGCTGTCTTGATTTATTTAAAAAATAATAAAGGCAGGAGATAAATAAATACATAAAATTTCCTCTATTTAGGAATAAAAATGAAAGTTCCTGAGTTTATAATAATGTGGCTATAGCTGGTCCTCAGTGGTTTGTTTGAATTTCCTATTTTTTAAGCTATTCACATCAAACTAAAAACTCTTCATTAACTACTATGTTGATCTCTAAATTCCAGAGGACTTGGTTTTATTACAAATTTATCATAAAGAGCAATTTCTGATTTATAGTTGTCACCTACTTACAATCGGACATGTTCAAGATGGTCATTACCAAGCATTGCAGATTTAATGGGAACAAGATATTTAGCAATAAAAGATTCCTGCCAAGGAGAAACAAGCAATCTTCCTTCAAGGGCTGAGGTAATTTTCTAATAAGAGGATTGGTTGGTTGCAGGGGTGGTATTCACTTACCTTCCCTACTGGTTCGCAAATGTTAGCACACGCACCACCTGCACACATGCACAGGGCCTTCTGCACATGAGCAAAGCATCAAAAACGGGACATGATTATGTCCAGGCAGGTGGGTGGAGCCTCCTGCAGCTGCTGCTACTGGTTTGCCCGACCCGGATAGAACCGACTGAATACCACCACTGGTTGGTTGGTTGGTTGGTTGGTTGGTTGGTTTTTAATCCTTCGGCCAATAGATCAGGTTGAATAATGTGTAGATCATAGGCTGTCTCCACCTCTGCTTTTTGTAGACTCCTGAAGCTTCTTTCCTATAATTGCTTACCATCAACTCCCCCCACCCAACAATAACAAGTAGATACATTTAATGCAGTGGTGGGTTGCTACCGATTCACACCGGATTGGGCAAACTGGTAGCGGTGGTGGCGGGAGGTTCTGCCCACCCACCCATATACTTCTGCGCATGCGCAGAAGCATTGCGCATGAGCGCATGCCCACGAGCAAACCAATAGCAACAGGTTTTGAAACCCGCCCTTGGTTTAATGCGCCCCATTTTATTTTTTTTAAAAAACCACCCACCATCTCAGAAGAGAGGAAAATGAGATAAAAAGTTCCATTCCCCTTATTATCCTATTTCATTTTTATGAACTCCTATTGGTGTTTTTATATCACATACTCAGATTAAGCATACAAAATAATGTAAATATCCTGGCGGAAACATTTTGAAGAAGGCAATTAGTCTAGCATAAGATTTTTTGTTGTTTTTGGTCTTTTTCTCATTTTACATTTGTGTGCAGAGAAAGCTTCCATAATGCAAAGCTATTCTCAGTCTTTTCAGTAGTTGGAAGGGATAGTTTATGTAGCTATAAAATTACTGCAGAAACTGTAGCCCACATTTTAATCTTCAGACATTCTTCATTCTTTGTGCGAGTGTTATTACTTGCATTGATTTTTATCATATTATAAAAAGAAATTGGACCGTTTGTCACAACTTTCCATCTACAGCTTTGTCTCCTTTGTCACAACCAATTCTTTATATGGCCTTATGTGTGTCATCTCTGCAGTATGTAAGTAAACAGCACCTTTTTATAATTTATATACTTTATAATTAAATTACTGTGTAAGGGAAAAGAACTCCTATAATTGGTGTGGTTAAGATTTTGGGGGGAAAAGTCAAATGCCTATATTACCCTGGATAATAGTTTTTACATGTATTTCTTCTCATGTCTTTCATTATTATTTATTAGGGCTGTTAAATGCTTTGGATTTGAGGGATTTGAAGTAATGCAGAATGTGCAGTGGTGCAAAAGCAATCCCTGCTTCCAGCTCATTAAAGTAGCTATGTCATTTTCCAGGATTGCATGGCTGCTGAGAAAAAGCTTCCAATCTTAGCAAATGAGCTATAAGCAGGTGCTGTGTTTATGTTCACTTACATTCTACCACTCCTGTATCTGAAACAGGATACAGCTCTATCATTTATTGGGGTTATGCAAAGCGTTTAAAAGAATTGGGGAAAACTTTAAAACACTTGCACTTAAAACATATGACAGTTTTAATCTTTCAAGAAAAAGTGCCTCCCCTGCAATAATACATTTTAAGAAGCACCCTTTCAAATTCTTTGTGCCGGCCTACTATGTACTGATATGTTTAATTGCTTTGCTGTTTTAAATGTTCAATTTTCTAATTCACCTAGATTTATTTGTTTATTTAGCGCAGTGTTTCCCAAACTTGGCTATTTTAAGGTGCATGGACTTCAACTCCCAGAATTCCCCAGACAGTATGGCTGGTTGAGGAATTCTGGGAGCTGAAGTCCATACATCTTCAAAGGGTCAAGTTTGGGAAACACTGATTTAGAGTATGGCATATTATACATGGACTTGCAATATATATTAACATTTCATCTAGATTATTAAAACACAATAAAATATAAATGTTCAAAATATATAGGTTCAAATACCAATGTCTAGATCTAGGCCATTTAATCATTGAAACACAGCATCATTTATATTAAAAAATCAGATACTGGACTGGTATAAGCCCTCAATTTATAGCCGGTCACGATATGTTCTACAGTTTGACATTGGACTTCGCAGTCACATTGAGGGGAGGATCCCAGCAGACACCATGTGAGGTGCAAATCTTATTCAAGATTGCCCATTGCTGACGTGATAGTTCAAAGCCTGACAGCTTTTTTGTGGGGTCATTTATATGTTTTCCTATATCTGGGTGTTCAGCATTGGCTGCAATTGGGAATCAATGTTAAAGTTGTTGGACAGAAGTTGTTCAAGTACCAGTGGGGGCTTCCTGGATTTGAGTCTTCTGACTGATAAATGAGGAAGATTGGCATACAAATGTAAGAGTGAGTTGTTCATAGTTTACCTAGAAAACACTACTAGAAGGATTAAAGAAATGTTAAACAGATATATTTCACATATTCTGTGAATTGATTTAGGACTGTCAGCCTGCCAGCAACACAGAATTAGCGGTGAAGCAAATTAATTCTTCTCTTAGACACTCTTCTAAATATGCAGCAGAGTTCAGGAAGTCTCTCTAAAATGGATTTGAAAAAAATTTAGAATGAGGTAAATAAAGCAAACTTCCATTAATGTAATGGAAAATAACAAAGGCAACTTTAAGATGTGTGATTATCCAAAAGTTCAGCCAATGCTATTTCCATCCCATATCAGAGCTTGAAACCTAACTAGAAGAGGTCCAGATAATTTGCCTTATTCAGAATTCTCTGAAGCTGCCATGTGGCCAACTTCTCAATGATCATCCCTAAAAAGGAAGATGACAGGGTGCACTACAATTATCCAGAGCAGTAGGGTCCAGTTTCATGAGAAGGGAGTGCAGCAACACCTCTTTAAATGGTACTGGGAACACTTTCTTAAGAATGAATTGTCACTAGGATCCACTCATATGTCATCTCTCAACTGAACTTGACCATCGTCATGCATGCAGTCCCAAGGAATCTGTCCACTTCCTCAGGTCCCACAAGATCAAACCGTTCCCAAGTAAGTCGATAAGAGCATTCTCCAAGGATTTCCAATGGATCTGCCCCATGCTTGGTCTTCATCTGAGAATGGATCTGAGCAATTTTATCTCCCAGGTTTGTTGAAAATGCCTCAGCACGGCCCTGAAGATGAAACTCTTAGAGTCCCTTTACCAAAAAAGGTATGGGGCAGCCCTAAACAAGGCTGCCAGACAGGACTCTGAATATGCAATAACAGCAGAGAAATATTTACCTTGGCTGTGCTTTTATTTCCCAAGGGAGAGTATTTGGAGCGCATCGAAGTACAGGTAGTCCTTGACTTACAAAAGTTCATTTAGTGACCGTTCAAAGTTACAACAACACTGAAAAAAGTGACTTATGACCATTTTTCACACTTACGACCTTTGTAGCGTTCCCATGATCATGACCAGACCATTTGTCTGAAGTGGTGTAGGGTTTCCTGCCTAAGCAGTGGGTTGGACTAGAAGACCTCCAACGTCCCTTCCAACTTTGTTATTCTATAAAAAATGTGACCAAAATTCAGATGCTTGGCAACTGATTCATACTTATGACTGATGCTGTGTCCCAAGGTCATGTGATCATCTTAGGCAACCTTTTGACAAGCAAAATCAATGGGGAAGCCAGATGCACTTAACAACCATGTTACTAACTTATCAGCTGCAGTGATTCACTTAAGAACTGTTGCAAGAATAGTTGTAAAATGGAGCAAAATTCACTTAGCAAATGTCTCGCTTAACAACAGAAATTTTGGGCTCAATTGTGGTCGTACATCGAGGACTATCGGTACACTCCCAGCCTCGATCTGCCACTCTAAAGTAACCAAGACTTTAGAAAAGAAAAATCTTGGCTATTTTTCCCAAAACAGCATGGTTGCCTTTTGTTATGAAATCTGAAGCAATTCTTCAACTGAGCAGGGATTAGATTCTGTGCTCTAAATCTGGACATCAGTGCCCTTCAACTGGCTGGGAGATTCTGGGAATTGATACTCATACACTTTTAAAGTTGTCAAGTATGAAAAACACTGCCTAAATGGTGCTTTCCAAACCTATTCTATTATTGCATTTCTCAGAAAATTTGACACTCTCTTCCAGTTGTTTCAAAGCCAAAAAAATAATTGTTTACCACTGCAATAGCAAATACTATTTTTATTGTTTGGTTTCCTCCCAAAATAAGCCGAGATTTTCATTCCTGAGCACATGTTGATTAAATTCAGACTTAATTGCAGTAAAGCATTCCATAAAAGACTTTGCAGTTGTGGCATTTGGGATCTTTACTTTGTGGGAAAGCCTGCAATTGATCATGCAGGCATAAGGAAAAAATAACAAGGCAATTTCTCAGTCCTGCGACTTATTTTGTACCTTATGTTTGTGGTTTATTTTGTAACTCCTTTGTTATTTCTTTCCTTTTATTCAGTTCCTTTTTTATTTTAATTTTTGTTCAGTTCCTTTATTATTTTTCTTTGTATTCAATTCTCTTGTTATTTCATTTTATTCTATTGCTATTGATATAATTCAGGTATTACCTTTTAATTTTAGTGTCATCTGCAAAAATTGCTGCATCAAAGTAAGTTATTTTTTTTATTTTCTTTTTCATTAATTCTCTTTGTTTGATTGACACAGAACAGAACAGAACGGAACAGAACAGAGCAGAATTCTTTATTGGCCAAGTATGATTGGACACACAAGGAATTTGTCTTGGTGCATATGATAGTCATAGGGCACAAATAAGCAATCAAATCATATTAGGAAACAGTCAATATAAATCGTAAGGATACCAGCAACAAGGTTACAGTCATACAGTCATAAGTGGGAGGAGATGGGTGATAGGGGCGATGAGAAGATTAATAGTAATGCAGACTTAATAACTAGTTTGACAGTGTTGTGGGAATTATTTGTTTAGCAGAATGATGGCGTTTGGGAAAAAAATCTTCTTGTGTCTAGTTGTTCTGGTGTGCAGTGCTCTATAGCGTCATTTTGAGAGTAGGAGTTGAAACAGTTTATGTCCAGGATGGGAGGGGTTTGTAAATATTTTCACAGCCCCTTTTTTGGCTCGAGCAATATACAGGTCCTCAATGGAAGGCAGGTTGGTAGTAATTGTTTTTTCTGCAGTTCTAATTATCCTCTGAAGTCTGTGTCTGTCTTGTTGGGTTGCAGAACCAAACTAGACAGTTCTAGAGGTGCAGATGACAGACTCAATAATTCCTCTGTAGAACTGTATCAGCAGTTCCTTGGGCAGTTTGAGCTTTCTGAGTTGGTGCAGAAAGAACATTCTTTGTTATGCTTTTCTGATGAGGTTTTCAATGTTAGGTGTCTATTTCAGGTCTTGAGATATGGTAGAACCTAAAAATTTGAAGGTCTCTACTGTTGATACTGTATTGTATAGTATTGTAAGAGTCGTAGTATGGGAGGGTTTCTCCTAAAGTCCACCACCATTTCTACGGTTTTGAATGTGTTCAATTCGAGATTGTTCCGGTCGTACCACAAGGCTAGTTGTTCAACCTCCCGTCTGTATGCGGATTCATCATTGTCTCGAATGAGACCGATCACTGTTGTGTCATCTGCGAACTTCAGAAGTTTAACAGATGGATCATTTGAGATGCAGTCATTGGTATATAGAGAGAAGTAGAGAGAGCACACAGCCTTGTGGGGGCCCTGTGCTAATTGTACACGTATCTCATGTGATTCTGCTTAGCTTCACCTGCTGCTTCCTGTCTGTTAGGAAGCTTATGATACACTTACAAGTGTGTTCAGGTACCACTAGCTGGTTTAGCCTAGTTAGAAGAATGTCTGGGATGATGGTGTTGAATGTTGAACTAAAGTCTACAAAGAGGACCCTTGCGTAGGTCTTTGGAGATTCAAGATGTTGTAAGATGTAATGCAGAACCATACTAACAGCATCATCTGTTGATCTGTTTGCTCGGTATGCAAATTGCATGGGGTCTAACAGCAGATCCATGATGGTTTTCAAGTAGTACAGCACTAGCCTTTCAAAGATTTTCATACCTACAGATGTTAGAGCAACTAAGACATTGTGTAAATTTAACCCATATTTATAAAGTTTTGTTTAGGAACCATCAAGCAATTAATGTATAAAACATTTATCAAATTGCTTGATGGTAATTTGTATCTGATTGATGTTGCATTGTCCTATTTAATAACATGCAGCTTCATTTTTTATTTAATATTAATAGTGAACACCCTTTTCATTATATTAACTGATTTAAAGGATTCAATCGATGGGTTAATTATCCTGGTATTTTTCTCTAGATGTCTATGCCAGTCAGACCTTGTGCACGCCTTCCGCTTAATGTCTTTAAAGTGATACAACTGGGCAAGGAAGATGATCAGGGCCTGCACAACCAAAAAGCTGCACAGCTTGAAGTAGAACAGTGGGATTCATCAAGGTAAGAGTTTGCCATGAAGATGAAACTACATTAATAATACATTCTCTTCTCTAGCTCTATCTTGCCAACTCTCAAATATTAGTCTATAATAAACTTGGGTTGATAAGATGATGCTTCTATGCTGAGAAAATGACTTCCACATTCCATGATTCATAAATCAGAAAATTATGGTATTGATTCATTTTTTATCTCTATAGATGAATATATTATTTATTATCTATTTATCTATTAATTTATAATAGAAAATAAACTACTGTGCCAGCCTCCTTGTTCCGTAGCAACCTTTCTACCTGACTTGGTGGAGGCCATCTCAGGGTTCCCAGTGGAGTTCCCCAGGTTCATTGTCCTGGAGAACCTCTATCTGTCATCCCAGGGTTTGACCTTCACACCTGAAACTGCCTTCTGCTCAGAACCTTATAAAAGAATCACAGAGACCAGATGTGAAGTATGCATCTATGTTTCTCTTTGTAACATATATTCTATCTGGTAGCATGAAAAAAGTACTATTGTGCATACTTAAAAAATCCAGTGGAATGTTTAAAATATGACTTTATATCATTTTAAACCATGGCCTCTGTTTGTTGAATAAATCATAATGGCCTGGCTTACACATCATGCTCCGAAAGCGTCCGGAGACTTCCCAAAAGTTGGCATCAAATAGTAATTTTAATGAAGTAAGAAAAATTAGTTACCTTCAGCTATTTCATCTGCCTTCAGGAAATTACTAATTTTAATTTACTATTTAAATTTAAATGTGATGTTTGTTAAATAACATTTATTTTTATCCTGCCGCTATCATTTATTTGTTTTGCTTCTATTTTTTTTTTTGCATGTCCTAAAAAATTGAAAGTTTTGTGCCCTACCATCAACCCTACTTTAGAGGTACAGTTGCCGAGTTCTCAAGTTGTGCTGAGTCTAAGCCAAACAAGCTTATTATAACTTAGTGTGATATGTGAAGAGAATAGCTTTTAGTTCCTATCATGTTGCAAATTAAACTACAAAGTAGAAAAATTCACTCACACATTTCTTCAAAAAACATTTTTTAAATGTACACCCTTACTAGGTGTTCAAAACATATAAAGATATGAAAAAGGCATATTTGAAAATAATCTGAATTCTTCTCATGACTTCCAGAGTACCTCTTGTGTTTGAACCCCATTGCTTAACACCCCCCTTTGCCTGCCGCATAAAAAGTATGATGGATTGGCCTTCCATGGACATCTGTATCAAATGTGAGCAATACCTTCTGGAGATGCTGTCCCATTATTCTCCCTGTAGAAAAAGACGCCTGTCATGGACTGAATTGGAATAATGGTTTTTACTGCTGTGTAAAATTGGACAAATGTAAACCAGTGATCTTACAGACTGAAATGAATTGATCCTTGTTATTTTTTTATTTCTTCTCTTCTCACCCAATGGGACGAATTCTATTAACCTGATCTGAAAAACTATACTTATTAAAGAAAAAATGAAAAACATAATATATATCTTTGATCTTTTTACATGTAATGAATAAATACTTTCAAAAGCTGTGCTTTAAGTCTTTTTGTCACAATTTAAATCTATATATTTAATGTTAAACCTACATGGTTGCAACTAAACACTTAAAATAAGGGACTGTCATCAAGGAAGGATATAGAAGGTTATAGTGTAGTTAAATGTATAGCGTTTCTTTGCCTTTCCTCATTTGCTTGGATAAGAGCATCCAAAATTAAGGCGAACTTATTTTATCAGACTGTATTTATTGATTGACTTTAAATATGTTACTGTTAAGTTGCTCTGATGGACTGCAATATGGATTTTAAGAAATTGTGTATTGCCTCAAAATACGAACATTACATGTTATATGATAAATTAGTACATGTTATCAGTATTCTATGCAATGTTTTCTAATTTATTTGTAATTAGGGTTAGCAAAGTGAGAAGGAAGGCTGAAACAGATTCAGCAGATATCTTTGGGGCGAAGGCTCCATCTTCTTTTTGAGAAAAAATTCTTAGACAACCTAAGCAGACTGAGTTTGGTGATTAGACATGAGGAAAATATCTAGCTTAATTTATTCCTCTGACAGATTGAGAATTACCTCTCCAAGATTTAACCATGGTGCACTGAGAGAACAAATTACAATTATTTAACATGCCATAAGGGGCCTTTTGATACAGGTTTCACGAACCTGTTGTTTTCAGAAATGCTTGATGTGAAGTTCTCCACAAGAGGGCAACAAATCCTGAAATTTTCATATCTGCTATTTAGGGCCTTGTGATCTCTTTTACACAATTCAGCAACTAACATATTAATCTAGACCTGTTGGTCAAACAGCTGTTAGAATTTTTTGGCAGGCAGCAAATTAGAAGACAATAAAGTTGATTTATTTGTGCCCATCAAAGTAGATGTTTAAAATAGGCTTTTGATATTTCTGTTTCAAAAGAATGTAGTTTTGAAATTATCAATAACTATTATATATGGCATATATAGAATTAAAATATACCGAACAATAGGCAGACTTTTGAACGACTTTTGAGATTAAATCACAGGATACTTTTCTACACAAGTCTTATATCAAAGGAAAAGGAAAAGCTTTACCAAGAAAAGCATTTTAAAAAATTATGTTACTCACTTCACTCAATATTTTTGTTTCTAAATAACATATGGAGTTATTCTTTGATTAATAATCTGCCTGCTGTTAGGGCATAGGGCATTCTACATGTCTATGAACACAGCATGCTTTGGCTTGATCTGTATTAATGAAAATATTTGTTTAATAACTGCCTCAATCTAAAGGACCTCTCACAGCACACAGTAAAAAATAACCCACAAAAACAAGTAAGCAAAAGAGAACACGAACCTATAACAGTAACATCTGATACAAAACCAAAATAAATGTTCTGGACCTGTTGGCCAGGGCCAAAGTCTCACTGAAATAAAATACATTTAATTCATTTTGGGAATATATTTTTCAGGGGAAGTATTCCACAGGATGGAGATTATACAAACAAAGTAATGTCTACACCCCAGTGGTGGGTTTCAAAAAATTTTACTACCGGTTCTGTGGGCGTAGTTTGGTGGGTGTGGCAGGGGAAGGTTACTGCAAAATCCCCATTTCCCTCCAATCAGCTGGGACTTGGGAGGCAGAGAATAGATGGGGGCGGGCCAGTCAGAGGTGGTATGTATTGATTATCCAAACTACTCAAAATTTTCACTACCAGTTCTCTAGAACTGGTCAGAACCCGCTGAAACCCACCTCTGCCACACACTATCTACTTTGCAGGGATGGGACATTTTCCACAGGCCCTTTCTAGATGACTAGAAAAACAGAATCCATTCTAGTAAGGCATTGACTAATAAAAATGGGTGCTTCATAATGCCTTGAAGATAATAACCAGCAATTTGAATTGAGCCAGGAAGCCTACTAAGGTAGCACCTTTAATATAGATGCAATTGTACATTAGAAGCATCTTACCAGCAGTCTCACAACAACATTTGGTATCAGCTGCAGCAGTTGGATTATCTCCAAAGGCAACACAGCCAGAAAACTTTGCTAGTCCAAATGAATGGTAAGCAGGATATGAATTACTGGCACCCTGAATCTGAAGCCAAGCTTTTCAGTCTTTATGAAATTTCTTCAGTGACAAAGCTGAGCTGCATAGTAGAGCTGTGTAAAGCACTGAAAATGAGCATTCAGCCAAGCACATTGATTTGAACAAAATGCAACACCTTGGAGCCTTAAAGGATCTGAACCATGCAAAAGTCCCATCCCCACCCCCCACCCCCTTTTCTCCTCACATCTGCTTAGCATAATAGGTGTAAGTGGAAGGGTTACTTTAGTTTAAATAGAAATATAATGTGTTTCCCTTGAAGGAGACTATTTTCATTGCAGAAGTCACTCTGTGTTTCCTGTTTAGCATTCCTTTTAGAATGGTAAAACTCCCAAATGAGTTTATTTTATTATTTCTATTGGATTACTTTTTAAATAAAGGGCTGAAAAGTAGGACATTTCTATACAGTCAACAAATTACATTTTCTCTGTAGAAAATGTAATTGCAGTATTGGTATACAATAATTTCTCCCTGTCTAGGACTATGTTTTTTGGGGAATTCTGGGAGATATAAAATGGGTAGTAGAGGTAGTCTTCGACTTACAACAGTTCATTTAGTGACCACTCAAAGTTACAACGCCACCAAAAAAAGTAACTTATGACCACACTTATGACCATTGTTGCAAAATTCAGACGCTTGGCAATTGACTCATATTTATGACGGTTGCAGTGTCCTGGGGTCATGTGATCCTCTTTTGCAACCTTCTGACGAGAAAACGGGGAAGCCAGTTTCACTTAACAACAGTTTGATTAATTTAAAAACTACAGTGATTCACTTAGCAACTCTGGCAAGAAAGGTCATAAAAGGGGGCAAACTCAATATGTTTCACTTAGCAACAGAAATTTTGGGCTAAATTGTGGTTGTAAATTGAGGATTACTCGTATTATATAGGGATGCCTAGAACAAGAAGGCATGGTGCTTCTCCAACCTGTAGAAAAAATGGAGTACATACATTCTATATCTATTTTCATATAGTTGGTGGCAAGATTGCTGATTTTGTTTTTTTTTTAAAATACTCCAATAGCTTTTTCAAATGTAGAACATGATACAGAACATATAGAAGGAAGGAATACATTCCATAAGCTCACTATGGCATGCAATTGCATTTTCTTTTTATTTCTTGGTTGCTGCATTTTATTTATCAGCCCTTAAATATTAGTGTCATGGGAAAATAAATGGGTTAAATCTATTTTATTATTAAGTTGTACATGTTCCACAACTGTTCCTTTTAGGTTCTGTGTAATTTCAAAATGCTAAAAACTACTGTATGCAAAGTAGCATGAAGTCAGAAAGAAAAATTTCCAATTATCAACGTGTCACATCTTTTTTGTTACAGAAATTTCTATTCCATTGCTTTTCTAGAAATATCAGTAGCACAAAGCTTTGCAAAATAGCTCTGAGAAACACATTCTAGCTTGATTTCAGTACTGCTCATAACTGCTTAGCTCATAAGCTCTCACACTGTGCTCTTTTGTTGTCTGGAGTTTTTATGAGACCGTATCTGTCAAACTAATCTATGGAGATAAATCAAGCCCACAGTCATGTCTGTTAAAGGCACTGTGAAGGCTTTACTCACTTTACCATTTATTGTGACTAGTTTATAAAGAAAGTGGGATGATATGGAATGGAAAGTAGGGATGGCAAATGCATTGTCTTCCTTAAAATAGGGATTTATTTTTTTTAGTACACATAATAGTAGTTTCAGCATATCTAGCATATCAAACAGTGAAGTGAACTAGGATACTGTTTTGAATGCAAATGCTTTTAAGGGCACAGCCAGATGGCAACATTAATGTACAGTCCTTCAATCCTTGAACCAACATTAATGTATATGAGCAGGCTGTTTCTTGCTCGAATTCCTACTGTGATTCAGGAATGAGGCTAGTGAACAATGCTATTTAAAATAGATTTAATACAAGATAAGTTAAAGAAATATTTGATGGCTGCTACATTGTACAAGCAGGGACACGGTGGCTCAGTAGCTAAGACACTGAGCAAGTCGGCAGTTCGGCGGTTCAAATCCCTAGGACCACGTAACAGAGTGAACTTCCATTACTTGTCCCAGCTTCTGCCAATCTAGCCGTTCAAAATCATGTAAAAATGCAAGTAGAAAAAAAGGGACCACCTTTGGTGGGAAGGTAACAGCATTCAGTGCACCTTCAGCATTTAGTCATGCTGGCCACATGACCATGGAGACCTCTTTGGACAGCACTGGCTCTTCGGCTTTGAAACAGAGATGAGCACTGCCCCCTAGAATCGGAAACAATTGGCACATATGCGCAAGGGGAACCTTTAAACAGCATTGTTTACCTTCCCGTGAAGCATCACTGCAGCAGGGAAATAATTACCAATCACTGTCCCTAACATGAGCTGAGGCTCAAGAGGAGGCAAGGCAGACAGCTAGACCCAAGAGTTGCCCTCCCACATCTTGCAGATTGCTTGCGGATGGAAGAAGCCACGCAATGGTTCATTGATATCTATCATCCAGCTCAAACAGCTGACAGGACAGGAATAGACTTGTCAATTTATATCAGACTACTTTGAAACACAGATTTAGTACTCTTTCAGAAGAGCACTGAACTCTTCTGCTCTTTCCCACATTACCTCTCTCCCCCCCACACACCCTGCAACTGTTTTTATTGCTATTTTAAACATAGGCTTTGTAGTCTCCTAAAAGGGACAATGGAAAACAATGCCCACAACTGAGGGGAGGGATTATGCCTACAGTACAGTAGCTATGGTTGTCAATAGAAACTGAACAATCTTTGACTGCGTCAAGGATCCCAAGTGTCCATGGCAAAAATTGATTGAGAGAAAAAGGAGACACTAGTTTAAAACTGGAGCAGTTGAGGACAACTTTCAGTTGCATCAACTAGGAATAGGGATGAGATGACAGCAACATCATGAGAACATGTGATATGAACCCATCATATAGAGCAGAGGTCCTCAACCTTTTGGACCTCAGGGACCACTAAATTCATAATTTTAAATCCTGTGAACCACTAATATGATCTGCCTAATGACTGGCTGGGTGGGCGTGGCTAGGTGGTCATGTGACTGGGTGGGCGTAGCCAACTTGATGTCACTCACGTCGAGGGGTGCCTTGCCAGCCTCTACTCGCTCCTCTCCTCCCAGCCACGTCTCCCCTGCTCACCCAGGCTCCTTAGGGCCCCAAGAGGAAGCAGTTGTTGGAGCTAAGCAGCCACCATGAAAAAGATTTGGCAAAATAGCTGGCTCGGTTCAAATTGGATCTGATCAAGAATGAGGCTCAGCAGAAGCACCTCACTGAGGACTATGAGCATAGGCTTTCCAAGCAGAGGGAAGATACCAGGCCCCGGTACCTGGCCTGCAGAAGTGCAAGGCCGGGTACTGGTGCCTGGAGGCTCAGCGAGCTGAGATGGACAGCCAGTTCCAGGCCATGATATAGTCCCCACTGAAACAAGGCCAATCTTTGCCACCAGCATCGCTTCCCTCCAGCCTTTGCCCAAAATAATTTTTCTGCAGACCACCAAAATTTTCTCATAGACCACTAGTTGTCCACAGACCACCAGTTGGTGACTGCTGATAGAGAGACATGCTTGTATTGAGATGCAGAAATATCTCTAAAAGAAAGAGGCACCTATTTATTAACTTATCTCTAAGATAAGGACTGTCCTCCTTCTGAATTCCAGGCTCCCTGGTGCACCAATAAGATCATCTTTATTTCACCACTTTCCTGGCATACCTAATATGCTTAATAAAGGAAAAAGGTCTTTTCAGGGATTGTATATAATTTGATTTGATTATTATTATTATTATTTGCCTTCTGCAAATTGATAAAACATTTTCCTGTTTAGGGAAGGCAGGGCTGTGCTGGCTAGAAATTATAAAACAATCATATCAGGAGAACTCTAAGTAAGAGAAGACTGATTCAATGCATTGGCATTACTTCTTTCCACTGGTAGGGTTCATGTTGACCTACAAATAATATAGAGCACATCACAGGAGGAAACTCTGCTTAAAAAGTCTTTAATAACAGTCAGATATGTGGGTTTAGCTGCAAAGTAAATTAATAGAACATATGGAAGAGAGAGGAAAAACTTTAAGGATATGCATATAGCTATGAAGGTACTCAACAAGCAATTCTTGGAACTGGAGCGCTAAAATTAGGCAGTGGTCATACCTCAAGGAAATCCTAGGAATTGTGACATGAGACTTCTGGAAGCCCCAGATTGACAAAACACGGGATGTGAGGTTGAGCAGGATTGTGAGTTCCCTCCCAATATAGAGAAAGGACACATAATGTTAGTATACCACAAAGACTGACAAAATCTCAACTAAGAGAATGACATTAGTGCAGTGATCAACAAATCCAATTTTTCCTCACCATTATTTTTATAAAGCATTCAGTTTCAACAAGCTTGCTCATCAGTTACAGAATTTACTAGTTGCAAGTTTAGTAAAAAACACAAAAAATTATTTTGGTTCAAAATCTGATTGTGTGGCCATTGTGGGAGATACTGTTAGAATCCATGTTTTCTTATAAATGATTTAGAAAAGATATTAGTTTTATATTATGAGGAAAATCTGGGGTTTATAGTGCAATCTACCCTGTAATCTGTATATCAGGTTACAATATCCCTTTCCCTTGAATATTTACTTTACATACTTTATATTTGGCTACAGCTGCTGCACGAATAATATATTCCATGTGGCTGGACTATAAAATAACAGCAAAATCATGCATCATGTGGGAGATCTGTGATTAAATTTCCTGAAAGCTTTTGAAAAACTCAGTAACAGCTGCCTGCAGGAGAATTTATGAGTATGAGAACAGGGTTTGGCCAATGACATTGAGAGATGGGATATTTAACCTTTTCGCCTCCTCCATTTCCCAGATTGAAATCATACTCCTCCAAAGGGCTAATAACCCCTTGATCTGAAATGAAAACAATTTGGGAATACTTGCCTTTTTTTATCCCAAATGAGGAGAATGGCAGCTTGCATCAGGACTAATTTGGAGTCCTGAAAGAGTAGTGATGCCTAAAAGTGTTAATGCGAACTGTCTCAGTTCAGTTTCTTCCCCATGTATCTTTACATTTGTTTGTTTTAAAGTTTGAGTCACTGGACTCTGTCAGACAGCGTCCAGTGCAGGTCAAGTCCAGTTTTTCCCAGATAATCTCACTTTCAGAGGATCCCAGATGTATCTGGAATAGTGGGGAGCTCAAATGGTAGTGATGCCTAAAAATGTCAATGCCACTGTGATGGGGCAGGTGGCACAGCAGCTAGCCATGGAAATTCACTACTGTAATTAAGGAAAAATAGAAACACATAATAACACATGTTGCATCCAGCTGTGAGTCAGAAAGACATGAGAAGAAGCTGTTTCTCTACAGGAGGCCAAGATTCAGACTTTATTCATGTTTTTTCCCCCATATGGGATAAGGCCCATAGTTATAGTAGTTTAACATCATATATTATGTTTAGTCTTTAGGAAGTGTTTTGATTGTGGATAGTTGATGCTTTATAACATTTTCATTTTCAGTAAAGTATCATATATTTTCTATTTCTTGGCAACCTCTTTTCAACCTGTCCACTGAGACCTGGGGAAGAGAAGTGTTTAGGATATCAACTGCAGGTCCCCTTCTTGGTGATGCTCCCTCACATCTGGAATAGGCTACCCCCAACTATTCAGACCATCTACTGATATGTCCATTAAAATGTGGTTGCTTAGGAGAGCATCTGGGAACATGGTCGATTATATTATATCTGAAGATGCATTGGACTAGTTGTTAGGTTGTTTTTATGTGTTTCAAGTCATTGTTCACTTATGGTGATTGCCTAGACATGTCTCTGCAATTTTTTGGCAAGATTTCATTAGTTTGCCATTGCATGCTCCCTAGGGCTCAGAAAGAGTGACCAGCTGGCTTTGTATCTAAGACAGACTATGAATTGTGTGCCTTTACCATTACATTACCATTAGGAATGAATGCCTACAGACTGGGCCCTGTACCAACTACTCCAGTACTTTTCAGAGGTATTGAATTCACAAGTTTTTAAATCTTAAAAAGTAATTGAGTCCAAATACTAGAAAGTGGCTTTTCTTTTGTGATTGCTATCTTTTCATTCATTCCTATGCGTATATCAAATCTAAATACCTGTATTTTCCAAAACAGAAAAGAAATACTCTTCATCAAATATTGTATTCTTCAACAACAGAATTTTTCTTTGACAATCAAAATCAAAATTTGAGCCTCTTTAGAGAGGTTGAATTAATTATTACTCAAGCTTGCAGTCTCAGAAGACTAGAAATAACATACAATAATCATTATTAGATGAATTATTCTATCATTTTTAAAGCAGTCTAAATTTATGGCCATTGCTGCATTTCATAGTAATTAATTCCATACATTGTGTGCTGTTTGAAAAGGCTTCCCCTCCCCATTTTTTCCCCTCAGTTGTCACCAATTAATTTCATTGGATGATCCCTTCAGGAATTCCGTGGAAATTTCCACATATGGCATTTGTGTCACTTCCAGATTGGCTCTCAGTGCCCATCATCTTTATCTGTCAGCTTTCCGAGAATGAAAATCTCAGCTACATCTCAAATTGTCAAATCATTTTTCCCCTAGGTTCAGCTTTTCAAATTATTTGATTCATTGGAGATCTCTGCTTTTTGAAAGAGATAATCCTAAAATTGATCATTCATGTTTTATTATAGTGAAATCACCTGTGTTGGATAAGATGGACTATCTATGAGCTATCACAAATTTGTCTTTTAATAGAACTATTATTGTGCTAAATGCTGAGAGAATAAATGGCACCTTTTACCATTCTGAGTTGGAATTCAAACTTGGATACAGATAGCTTAGTCACATTGACCCTTTAATGTGTAACCTTATATCTTACAAGTTTACTCACCTGTGGATTTTAGATTTCTTTTCTCCCTATGGACCAATATGACTATGATTCCTTTTTTATTTTAAGCTATATTAAAACAATTATTGGCAGTATACCATGTATCCCACAATTGACATGATGATCCTTTTCCAAAAAGTATGACCTATGGATTTCCTAAGTGCATCCTGTCCATTTTTCCTACCAGTGATTTGATCAGCAGCCAAAGGTGAGAAATAGATCACTGTTGTTTCATTGCTAATTACATCATAATTGAACAGGATCACAGGCAATTAGAGTGACTTTGTTCTTTACATTGTGACTTTGTTCAAAATAGCTCACTATCCAGTGAGAGTCATTGAACTGCAAATAGTTCATTTGAGAAATAGGAGAGCCCCTTGTTTCACTTTCCTACCAAAGTTCTTGTTCAAGCCTGCCGAAAGGGATGGGATTAAAATCTGGTGATTTGTGTATGTGTGGGCAGTCCCTAACCTGCTGCGTTTGGGGTCATCTGCTGTGCCTTGGAAAGTAATGATCTTTTTCTTTGCTCTTTAGTTTTGTTTTGTTTCAAAGGAGACAGTTTAATAAGAGTTGAGCCACATAATACACTGAGATTATGGTGTGATGTCTTCCTTGACTCCTACAATGTCAAAAGCCCATTAAACCCCATTTATAAAGATTATTTTCAGGACTGTCTTGTTTACTCTAATCAGAAGGGATGGAAGAAAGAACTCTATGTTCAGAAAATGCCTGGCAGGAGATAAAAAATATTCAACTTTCAAAAGAGTGGTACAGAATACATCTACACTGATCTGTACACATTTAGATTTAGGGGCAGGGAGACAACTGGCTTAGCAAGCAGTCCTAGTTCAACTTATTAGACCCCACTGAAAAAGAGATAAATGTTTATAAAGTTGGGAGTGACAAGAAAAAGAGGAAACAAAACAAAACTGCTTGCCGGAGTCTATGTCTCCTTTTCTATTATAAACTGTTCATTCCTTCAAATAAAGCACTTCCCTAATTTTCTACTGATTTCCATGTATGGCAAATATTCCATAATGTGGAGACACCAACTCCTTAGTGTCAGACAGTTCTTGAAAGCTTCAGCCAATCCTGGAAGTCTCTGCTACATTACAGTCCATATTCAAGTGATCTTTCATTGTGAAATCCAGACAAGGCCCTTGGAGTATGTCAGTCAGCAGCTTCAGGGAGCAGATTGATACATTGGACAGTGTGTGTGTGTGTGTGTGTGTGCGCGCGCGCACACACACACACACACACACACACAGACCCCATTATCTCTATAATGGAACAGTCTAAGAAAGAGAAATTGCATGAGATAAAGAACAGCTTATCATTAATAACCATTTGGAAGTCCTTGTATTTAGGCATAATAATAATGCGTTAATGAGGCAATGACTTTTGAATATTTAATAAAATAAATATTATTTCTGAATGAACAGAATTCTTTAAAACAATAGACTCCTTAACAGATGTGAACATGAAAAACAGTTGTCATGCATGGAAATTTCCATAGGGGAAATATTGGGGAAATATTGATTACATCCATAGGGGAAAATTGATTACAGCTTGATTTGACAAATAGTTTTAGAACTTTTTTTTTTTTTTACATCCTTGCTCCACCAACTGATACTACGTTGAGGTGAATTCTACATATGTAATTCTACTGAAGAGTAATTCTAGGGCTAGGCAAATCTATGCTTCCTCTTTGGCCTACCACCAGAATTGGTTGCTCATTGTTGCCTAAGTGCAGGAATGGATGATGTCATCCTCCTCCAATGCCAAGGCTATTGTGAATACATCTCACACTTCTCATTCCCAGCTACAATTCAAAACTGCTTTTTTCCAGTCCAAGCCATTCAGAGCAGATGGTCTCCAATGCTTCATTTCATTTTAGTAGAAGACCAGTTTCACTTGGATGCTGTCTCTGCTACATCTCCTCTCCTCCCTTCCTGGGAGTTTCTGGTTGCTGACTTGGGCAGCTATTTTGTCCTGGGATGCCAAATAGCCGGTGGTGGGATTCAGCCAGTTTGCACCACTTCGGGAGAACCAGTTGTTAACTTTCTGAGCAGTTTGGTGAACTGGTTGTTGGAAGAAATCATTAGGGCAGAGAATCAGTTGTTAAATTATTTGAATCCCACCACTACAAGTAGCTATATTCTTTCCTAGTTTGTAATTAATAATATTGTGGTTTATTCAGTAGTTGGCTGATAACGTCATGAGAGTTAGGATTAGGGATAATTATCCAGAGCATTAGAAATTCATGCTCCATTCAACCCTTCTATCTTCACTTGCTTCTCTTATTGCAAATTTTCCCTTCCCTCTCTCTTATCTCTCACTCATCTATCTATATCATCTATCTACCAGGGGTGAAATCTACTTACCCTCCCTACCGGTTCAGAAGTGCATGCACCATGCCCATGCCACATGCGATTTTGGACCCTCTGCGCATGTGCAAAGCCTTCTGCACATGCGCAGAGGGTAAAAAGCAGGTTACTTCCTGGCTAAAACCAGACAGTAAAGACGTCCGGGCGGGTGGGCGGAGCCTCATGCTTGAACCGGTGTGAACTGGTAGCATTTCACTCTATCTATCTATCTATATCTATCTATCTATCTATCTATCTATCTTTTTGTAAACAAGTTTTATTAGAATTTTTCTTTCAACATACATATTTTATGAACAGAGTGTTGACCGGGTCACCACTCTTATATATATCAATCTTTATAATCTATTCCAATGTTCCCATTTTTTCCATATTCAACTCTTTTATATAATTCTTTATCACAAATTAATCATTTTTCATCATATCTTGTTAGTTCAGCTTCTGCCATATTGTTCTTTTTTTTCAAGTCCATTTTACATATTTCCAGTTTCAGCCATAATATTCCTTTTCCATATTTCTTTATCTTATCTTAATTTCTTCTTAATACATAAACAGTATCACTATCCACCCTTAATTCTTAATCTCTTACAATAACATCAATTATCTTATTTTTCCATTACGAAATATATTTCGCAGAATCCCCATCCCATTTTTTAACATTTCAACTTTATCTCTTAATCTAAATTGCCTTCAAAATTAAACCAAATTACCATTTCACATTTCATCTGCTATTCTGTTTTACTATAAGCAATATACATCATCATATTCAAATCCTACATTAAAACCCTTTAACTTAGTTGACCATCCACAATTAATAATACTAATACAGTTCCTTTAAATCTACTAATAAGTACCTTATTTCCCTTCCTCCTTTCCACTAATCTTCCCTTTTTTAACCATTTTCTCTTGGTCTCCACTTCTTGATAAATTTCTCCAATTCCACTTCTTGATAATTTTCTCCTTTTATCCCATTTTCTTAACTTCTTCTTTTTTTCTTTTTATATTTATTATATCTTTTCTTCTGGATCCTTTTTCTCACTGTTAGATATATTATTCGAATAGTTCTCCCCAAGCTTTCTCCTAATCTCTTTCCACTATTTCCCTCTTTACCCTTTGATTCTTTTGGGGGGGATGTTCCCCCTATCCACTCTTTTTTTTGTCACTGTAAATCCCAGTAAAATCATCTAACTGCTTTTTGCATTCAATTCCTTTTCCTTCAATATTATTTTCTTGCTCCTCATTTATGGTGTCTTTTACCACCTTCTCCCCTGTTTCCTGTATTCCAACAAAATTTCTGACTTTTTATTATCCTTTAGTGATTCACACATATTTTTAAACATCTCAATTAATTCCTCACACATCCAAGACTCCATATTGCCAATTTAAGAAATTGTAAAAACTTTTGAGTTATGTCACTTTTAATTAAAACTTAAAATCCATATAGTCTCTTTTTTTTCAAACAATATCCAATTCAAATATTTATCTAGTCCACTCCAAGTTAAAGATTTGTTATCTTCTACAGCCATTGAGAATTGAAACCAAGCAATGTAGAAAGACAAATACTCCTTAAAAGTTCTCACAATTTCCAAATTATCTTTTAGTAGTCAAGGTTACAGCTGTACTTTTTCTTCTATCTTCCAACAAATATTGCAGTACTTTCTTTCCACCAGCAGATGTCTCTCTCAAATCCGCAATATTCTCAAACCAACTAAATGTCAAATCTGTCAAAAATGTTTTAAATCCACATAAAAAATGCTTTTTCCTCGGGATCTTTTATTTTGTTATTTTTAGTTTCTCCAAATCCAATTGTAGATACGAAAACTTTCTTAGGCTTTAGTATTTTAGCCTCCTCTTTGTTCTTCTCCCTCCATAGAATTTCCCAAATGCCAATTAGCTGCTCATTTCAGCTCCAGGACACCTTTTAATGTTCCATTTTGAAATTTTCCTTTACCTGTGAGTTGGCCAATCACTCACGTTCAATCACTGCTCCTGCACAAAAACTTAGTCCGGTTGTCCCAGCTTCAGAGCAGTCATTTTACAATGCCGCCACCCCTGCCTCTGGTCCGAAGAGCTGCCTCTGACCTTTTGAGGAATTTGCCTGTTCCTCTTGGTCGTCCGAGATGCATCTCCTTCTTCACCGTCTCTACAGGACGGTTCCGGTCCAAAGACCCCCTGACAGCGGTTTGTCCGGCTGGATTTTTGAGGACCATATTGGAGCCTGCTATTTTTCCAGCCGGTCTTGCCATGATGCTTCCAGTTTCCATCTCTCTGTGTGTCTCTCTCTCTGTCTCTCTCTGTCTCCCTCTCTCTCTGCATCTATCTATCTATCTATCTATCTATCTATCTATCTATCTATCTATCTAATCTATCATCTCTCTCTCACACACACACACATGTGTGTGTGTTTGTGTGTGTGTGTGAGAGAGAGAGAGAAAGAAAGATATGATACATATATATGTAGGTATGTATGTAGGCATGTATGTAGGTATGTATGTATGTAAATTGCAAAATGGGAATGTTACTTCTTTCCTATCTAGCAAGTTCTTTCTTCCTGCAGAATTTCCTATAGACCTACAGAGGAATTGTAGGATTGAGAAACCAATCTACCACAATCTAGACTGCCAGACTGGAATTTCTGAAGTTGGCTTTTGAAAGAGCCTGGAGCAATATGGAAACCAGCAGCTCAGGCTGCTGTGTGGCTTTGCCTTCTGGCAAGAATTAAATCAGCCTGAGAAGTTTCAGAGTAACTTGAAACTAGCCAGGCACTGCCATAGAAATGGTCAGATGGGATATAAACACATTAAAAAAAAAAACTACCAAGGATTCTTTCAGTTATTCTTTCAGCCTTTGTATACTTAATGTAGTGCCATTTTTAAAAATTGTTTACTGTGGATGAGATTCTTTTCCAAAAATTTCCAAAAAGTAATATTTTTATGTTATATTTTTCTGCATGTTGTAAAACTAAGAAAATTGATCAGGTAGCATGCTTATATTTATTGCAGGATGACTATTATCATGCCAACTAATGTGTGGGTAGAACATAGCAGAATGCATATTTTTACAAGCAACCTACATGTGATAACAGAAAGCAAACCCTGAGTACAGTACAGTAATTTCAGACTGGTCATTCATAATGAATCAAAAAGCCTTTGGCTGCTATTCTGTCTGTTCCGTCTCAAGCCTCTGTTTGACCATGTACAGAACGGGGGAAAAAGTGAAAGATATTGTGGAAAAATATCATTGAAATTCTTATCAATGGGATTGGATGATTGCTGGTAAAGATTATACCTGAGTTGTTGGGAAACTCTCATCCAAGAGAGGAAAAGTGTCAAGTGGGGAACTGAACTTCAGTCCTTGCACATCTACAAGAAGTATAAGTATAACTCTTCCTAAATCTGTATATAGCCCTACAGAACAAAGAGTGCACAGTCCATATGTGCTTTTCTGCTTAACTGCAACAAGAATTTAGGAACCTTTATTCAGAGAAAAAGACATAGAGTATACCATAGATGCAACTACAAATTTATAAACACTGCCATCTACTGGTTGAAGAATATTTATAACTACTGAATATGGCTGTAGTTGTACAAAATACATGAACACTGTATTCCAAAACCATGAGATCCTATATGTTTGTTCCCAAGAGAAGGCAAGCAAACTGGGAAGATGCTTGTAACAGAAGTAGAATGCAATAAAATAACTGATTTGAACCCTTCAAGAGTGGGTTTGGTTGCTTGTGCCTGATAGGAGGTGACTTTAATGTTCTGATCTTCTAGAAAAATTCTGTTGATTCCCCTCTCCCCCCAACCCCCAGATGTCTGCTCATCTTAAGTAGAAGCACAGAAGCACCAAAGAGAGACACAAACTCAGCTAAGTTTGATCCAGCCCATTAACCAAGCTGCCTTTCAATGCTTTTCCCCTTGTGTCACGTTCTACTGTGTATTTCTCTTTTGTCTCCTCCATTGCCTCAGGTAGGTCCTCTCTGCGTCTGCCCATCCATCACTAGGCTACATTATGCTGCTCTGCCCAATGAAATGTGGCTTCTTGGCACTTGGACAGCAGCCAGGGGTAAAAGGGAAAAAAGTTGTCTGTACATTGCCAAGCTCTTAAACTCAGATGCAAAAGAAAATTAAAAACATGGGATTGGGCAGGCCTTACCTCTACAGTATACTCTGATTAACTAAAGGGCAACACACACACAAACACAAAATAGAGGAGGGAAAGAAGCAACTGCAAACAGAAGCAACAACAGCAGGAGCCCTTGAGAGCAAGAGAGTCCTCCTACAGGAGCCATCAATTATATGGCAAGGGGTTTTGTTCGTTTTTGTTGTGTGGGATCTGAACTGCAGCTCAGCTGATGAGGCAAATTGGGAAGGGAAGTGAATAAGGGATTTTACCCAATCCAGTGACTCTGAATAGGACTTTCAGGCTAAATTGAGGGGCCTGGAGTTGTGTAAGTTTGGAAGGGAGAAAAAACTTCTGGGACTTACAAGAGAAAATGGGGGTGAGTGAGGGTGGGCCATGTCCAGAGGGTGGGTAAGAAGAGTAAGGACTTGGGGGGGAGGGGGGCAATAGCACAATAATGAGAAAGGGGAGGCTAGGAGCTCTCATTTCAAACAATGATTCCCATGTGGTTCTCTTTATCTCTTGCTATTCAGGAGTCAATAGAAGGGAGGTTTTTATTATTTTTTTTAACTTCCACTCTGATTGTGCAATCTTCGTCGTTCCTTCTGCAATTTCCCTTTCCTCCTCACAGTAAAAGGTGGTGAGAAGAAGGAGATTTTTAACCTCAAAGATACAAAATGAGCTTGCAATATTTTAGAGAAGAGTGCAGTCCACAAGGATTTTTTGTTTGTTTGAATTTACTTGGTCCAACTCTCTCTATTCCCCTTTCGGATATACACAATTTATCATTATATGGGTTTGTGATTTTTTTCCCCCAGCACTTCTCCTTCTATTAAAATTGATCTATTTATTTATTTATTTATTTAGTTAGTTAGTTAGTTAGTTAGTTAGTTAGTTAGTTAGTTAGTTGTTTATTAGAATTTGTCAAACAAATCGAGAAAAAAAGAATAAAAATGCAATGACAGGGATGATAGGCACGTATGCACGCCCCCTCTACTGACCACTTAAGTATGATGTAAGGTCCACGGAAGCCAATTTGTGACTGAAATTGTGACAATTTGTAGCTGAGACAACTGAATCAGACTTTGACAACTCTATTACAGAAATCATATTTTTTACAGTCAGGTTTAGAACAATTTACATTGCATTTAAAGTGGTTGTTCGCGCATGTATTCTTGCTATTAAAACAGAACGAGTCATTTACAGGTAAAACATTACTACGTATAATTTTGTATGCATTATCTAGGTCTGACTGCAAGCGACGCAGTTCTAAGTTATCCAAACTGAGAATTTTGAGCCTAGTAGCATAAGGAATTATATTGTGTACAGAAGAGTACAAGACTTTTCTCGTGAAGTACTTCTCAATCCGCTCAATTGTACTGATGTCAGGTATATGGTAGGGATTCCAAACAGTTGAACAATACTCTAAAATTCATCTAGTATAAGTTTTATAAACTCTAATTAGCAATACAATGTTTCCAGAAAAAAAAGCTTTGCAAAATTAAGTTTATATACTACCTTTACTTTCAAATTTGCCATTTGTATAATATGGGTGTTTTGACTGTGTCAATTTCTTAAATCTTTCTTCATTTGACAGATGAATAATCATGCATTTATCTTGGCACCATAATAGTTAGTACTTCTTATGTACCCCTTTTCATTGTAATATGATAGCTGAAATATTCTACTGAAGAAGGAGCATAGTTATGTTAAAATCAAAACTTCTTTGCTTTCTTTTTAAATAAGCACCTTGTTTCAAATTCCTAAGGTGACACAATATCATCTTAATACCATTCCATGAATTTCTGATTTCTATGAGAGCCACAGAAGATTGCCCAACCATGAAGAAGATTCTCATGGAGAATGAGTTAAAATATGTATTATTATTGATTGATTGATTCATTATATCAATTTATATAGTTGCTCATCTCATAGTTGTGACTTTGGGCAGCACATGTAGACAAACCTGACAGACATAGACAATATAGAAAAAATAATGGCGGCCAGAAGTAAACTTAATTCCAATCACAGAAAAGGCAAACTCATCTAACATTCAAATCCCATGAACAAGCAAATATATTTGTGTTTTAGGCCTCAGACCCCACCATGCTATGCAAATTCATGGGCATAGTTATAGTTGGAGCTATATAGTTTCCACAATAATGTTTTTTCAGGATTTCCTCCTTTGTAAAATATATGAGGTGGATAAAGTTTGGGAGCAGGGATTTGATGACATTTCTTTTAAGACAGCTTATTAAATCTCCAATATTTCACCTGACAGCTAAGGATCAGCTTTGCCCAGCTTTGCACCTTTTCTTGTTGGAGGGTAAAATGCCAATTGAAGCAGGAAATGTATACACATTTTCCCTGTAATAAAAACATTCTCATTTTAACTGTTAGTCATAAAAACGTATACATTCTAAGGACATTTTAATAATACTGTTTTGAACTGATGCAATTATATACAGTATGTCTGCCAAGGACCTAGAAGCCTATAGACCAGCCTTTGTCATCTATGGACTTTGCAAGTATATTGGAACCACAATTCAATATTACCTGACCATTAGCTAAGTTCACACAACATTTTAGGCCATAAATAACAGAAGTGAGAGTAAATAAACCAAGTTATGGGCTAAGTATGCTCTATGTTCTCCGTGCCACATCTGAAACACAACAAAACAGAATAAAAGAGTTGGAAGGGTCCGTGGTGGTATTCTAATCCAACCCTCTGCTGAAGCAGGGAACCCTATAATATTTCAGACAAATGATTCTCTTCTTAAAAACTTCCAATGTTGGAGCATTCGCAACTTCTAGAGGCAAGTCATTCTACTTATTAATTGTTCTAACTATCAGAAAATTTCTCTTTAGTTCTAGATTAGTTCTTTCCTTGGTTAGTTTGCTCTTCTATGTAGAGAGCTGTGTTTCATGAGAAGTTACAGTCAACTTTCTTCAAATCCAACTGATAGTGCTTGGTTTTTTTTGCCAGGTGGCAACTTTGCTCGGTTTGCTTAACGTAACCAAACTGAGTAAAAGATAAAAGATAAACACACTCAGGTTTGCTTGTACCCTATTTCCCCCAAAATAAGACATCCCCTGATAATAAGCCCAATCGGGCTTTTGAGCACATGGCAATAAGGCCAAATGTTTATTTCAGGGTTCAAAAAATATAAGACAGGGTCTTATTTTTGGGGAAACACGGCAGTTGTCAAGGATTGCTTGATTTTGAAAGAAGATGTGTCTGCTCAGAAATGGTGGATTATATATGCAAAACATTTGCTAGACTTGAATACAGCTCATCTATCTGGAACCCTCTGCATATCGGACATTAATACAATTGAGAGAGTCCAGAGATATTTCACGAGAACAGTCTTCCATTCCTCTGCTTGCAACAGAACACCTTATGCCACTAGACATTTTGAAATTTTGGGATAGACAACTTAGTACTATGCCATCTTCAGTCTGACCTAAGTATAGTACATAAAATTATCTGCTACACTGTCCTACCTGTCAATGACTACTTCAGCTTCAACCATAACAATACACGAGCAAACAATAGATACAAACTTAAAGTAAACCGCTCCAAACTCAATTGCAGAAAATATGACTTCAGCAACAGAGTGGTTAATGCCTGGAATGCATTACCTAACTTTGTGGTTTCATCCCCAAACCCCCAAAACTTTAACATTAAACTGTCTACTGTCGACCTCACCCCATTCCTAAGAGGTCTTTAACGGGCATGCATAAGCGCACTAGCGTGCCTATCATCCCTGTCCTAATGTTCCCTTTTATTCATATCCATCTCATGTATTCATAATTATGTTTATACTTATATCTGTTATCTAATACATTCTTGATGTAATTAATTAATTAAATCAAACAGCAGTTACAAATATTTTCAGAATAGGTAGAATCAACTGAATGATCTATGAATCCTGTTATAACGTTACATCCTCAGAACATTCAGTCAGTAGGTTTAACATATTTTATTGAAGTAATTATTCATGATCTAAAAATTAGATAAAATGGATTCCTTCTTATTTATAAAACACAGAAACTTACCAAAAGTTATTCTAGTAAAAATAGTCATTTTGTATTGTAAATGTTTGTTTTCCAAGGCTAATATTTGTGAGGGATACAGAAGAACCTTGTATGATATGGCAATCATAGTTATTCATACCAGACAGATTGCCTCTGTAATCAGACTTGTGAAATCTATGCCTGCTGAGTACTTTATCATATTCATTACAATAACTGCCTGTCATGCTCCCTGGGAGTCTGAATCTATGGGGGAAGATGAGCTGGAACAAGAACAGACAGAAACTGAGAGGGCGGCTCCATTGGCCTTGGAGGAAACTGGGGAAGGGCAGAGTCAGTCCAGGCAACGCTTTTCTGAATTAGTAAGGCCTGCAGGCAGGGAGAGCTCCGGAGAAGACCAAGGACCCTCCTGATTCGAGACCATGGAGTGAACAGAGATGGCAAGATCAATGCAGATTGAGCCAGCTACGAGGTAGGAGAGTGCCCCGCCCCCTTTCACAAGGCACACCTGGGGACTGAGATATAAGGAGGTGCCAGTGGGAGGGGCATTTGTCAGGAATGAGTGTTGAATCTGTGGAGCCTCATGTGCACTTGCCAAAGCCTGGAGATTGCTGTACACTGTCTTGTGGGGCTTGCCAGTTTGCCTGCTTTGCTGAACTTCGTGCTCTGGTTACTGTTTAGCTAACCTGGCTTATTGGACTACTAACCCTGGTTGCTGTTTGGCTAATCTGGTTTCTAGACTACTTGCAGCCAGAGCAGTGGTGGGTTTCAAATTTTTTTACTACCGGTTCTGTGGGTGTGGCTTGGTGGGCGTGGCATGGTTCGGTGGGAGTGGCAGGATAAGGATACTGTAAAATCTCCATTCCCTCCCCAGTCCAGGGAAAGGTTACTGCAAAATCCCCATTTCTTCCTGATCAGCTGGGACTCCAGAGCAGAGAATAGATGGGGGCGGGACCAGTCAGAATTTTTACTACCGGTTGTCCGAACTACTCAAAATTTCCACTACCGGTTCTCCAGAACTGGTCAGAACCTGCTGAAACCCACCTCTGAGCCAGAGGCTTCTGAATGTGCGTGTGAGAGCTTTGATCCAGGACTTGTAATGAATGTGGGAATATTTGGGGTCACAGTTGGAGCAGTAAAGGGGAGTTAGATTGTTCTCTGGTTGTGTTGCTTTCGTGCCACACCCCGGGTCATCAAATTGCCTTTGAAGAAATGTTGACAGTCTGTTCCAGAGGCATCAATATTATTGGGACCTGAAAAGAGAATTTCTTCTGAATATTAAATGCCTTCTTCTATAAGCCTTCTTTGTTCCCTCATGTTCTTGGCTCTAATCCATACCAGGAAACAAAGACTGAAGTGTGGTAAGGACTTGAGAAAAAAAAAGCACAATAGATGGCCTGCACATTTCATACTAAATCATATGCTGAAGCACTGAAAATCACCATGTTTGATATGGGAACAATCAACATGAAGTAATACATTTCACACAATTCTCTCACTTTTCAATACTTCGTTGGTTGTCTTTGCAAGCAGTAATCCCAGGCAAGTACAGTTCATTTAGTGATTGTTGAAAGTTACAATGGCACTGAAAAAAGTGACCTATGACTGTTTTTCACATAACTGTCACAGCATCCCCATGGTCACATGATCAAAATTCAGATGCTTGGCAATTGTTCATATTTATGATGGTTGCAGTGTCCTGGGTCATATCGGGGGTGAAATGCTCCCAGTTTGGACCGGATCTCCTGATCCAGTAGCGATGGCGGCGGGTGGTTTGGAGAACCTGTAGCAAAAATGCCTGCGCCCCCCCCACCCATGCCCAGCTGAGCTGCACGATCATCAGAGGCTTCTTCTTTTTTTTTTTTTTTACTTTTAAAAGCATTTTTTCTATAACCTCTTCCGACGAAAAAATGCTTTTAAAAGTTAAAAAAAAGCCTCTGATGATTGCGCGGCTCAGCTGAGATCATCAGAGGCTTTTCAAAGCATTTTTTTCTGCAAACTCTTGGCTGAAGAGGTGGTAAAAAATGCTTTGAAAAGTCTCTGACGATCCCAGCTGAGTTGCCAGATTGGCAGAGGCTTTTCAAAGCATTAGAAAAAATGCTTTGAAAAGTTAAAAAAAAAAATAGTTGGCCATGCTCACCCAGTCACATTAACCCCCCCACCAAGCTCACCCACAGAACCGGTAGTAACAAATTTTACATTTCACCCCGGGTCATATGATGACCTTTTGCAGCCTTCTGACAAGCAAAGTCAATGGGAAAGCTAGATTGTTTTAACAACTGTGTTCGTAACTTAACAATTGCAGTGATTCACTTAACAACTGTGGTAAGTAAAGTCATAAAATGGGACAAAACTCACTTAACAAATGTCTCACTTAGCAACAGAAATTTGGGACTCAATTGTGGACATAATCAAGGATTACCTGTATTTATTAGTGCGTAGTTACATCTATAAAGATGGGATATCAAGGGACACCTGATCTGATTAATGGTATCTATCACTGAGGCTTATTGTTTCATTCTTTAGCAGGTTTCTAAACTGAGAAGTAAAAAACAAAAATGAAGAAGTAGGAGGAGAGTTAACTTCATGTTGAATTCATGTAAAATTCCATGTATTTTCCATAATGAATTGTTTTGCTTGGAAAAAACAAATGTTAATAACTATGATTACATTATTTTAATGATGGTGGGATTAAAATATATAGGAGCAACTTTAGATCTTAACCTTATCATCATTAATATAATCTAATCATTTTTACTAACATCATTGCATAAGCACCTGTTAGCTGTTTTGCTTGTGGGAATTCAATTTACCAGCAATTCCGGTAAATAGCTGAATGTTTGTAAGCCTAACTACATGACTTCCAGTGTTATGTATATAAGTTTTGGCGGGAGATTCAAACCACAATGCGTCACTCGTGATTGCTCAGTCCCCTGGCCGGCAGAGTATTTAAGGAAAGCTGTTTGCCTGTAATCTTTGTTGAAGTCTCACTCTACATTAAAGAGCTGTTGTCACTACCTTGCTTCTGCCTCTTCAATCGCCCAACTCAACATCCAGAACAGGAAATAGTCACTGTAGTACATTGGTTGCTTCCAAATGGTTTTAGGAATATACAGAATTCCAAATGTTGGAAACTTAGCCATGATATCTAGGGGAATGTCAGGCACAGAGACAATCTAAGATTTGTCCCATTTGTATATGCACAAAACATAAGGGATGGAGTTTGGATTTACAAAGCTTGGGTCAACATCTTACAGAATTTGGCCTCTGCTGCAGAACCGCATGGCCCTTAGAAATGCAATTCAGCTCTGAATTGATGAAGGGTATGGTTTAAAAGCATCCTGACTGTCTTGGCACTGGTTAAACCTGGTGAGAAGACAGTGATACACATCCCTTTTCCCTTTTGCACATACAAGAAATACTTGTGTCTGAGACAATACGAGACAATATTAAAAGATACTTAGCAAGCTTGGTAGATTGGCCCTTTATTTATTTATTTATTTTGTTTATTAGTTTGATTTATATATGCCACACTTCTCTGGAGACCCAGGGCGGCTTACAATGCATTAAGTAATAGCCTTCATACTTTTGTATATACCTGCTTAGTAGGGCTTTTTGGGCCCCCCCAAGCGGTGTTCTATTTTATACAAAATCAGCTTATTAGCCCCACAAACTGGGTCCTCATTTTACCTACCTCAAAAGGATGGAAGGCTGAGTCAACCTTGAACCTGGTGAGAATTGAATTCGCAGTAATTGCAGGCAGCTGGCAGCTAAGTACTATTTTAACAGCAGCACTTTAGTCCACTGAGCCACCAGGCCCTTCACATCTTATTGTTTTTATTTTCTGTCTCTTATGAAACAAAGCTTATTTTAAGAGAAGTATAAATAGATGGCTAAGTAACTGCCAGACACCTAGAATGTCAGAGCACGGTAGTGTTTTTCAAACGTGGTAACTTTAAATAGCATGAACTTCACATTTCAGAATTCCCCAACCAGTATTCTGCTAAATTCTGGGAGTTGAAACCCACACATCTTAAAGTTGCCAAGTTTGAAAAACATTAGTACAACCTAAGGTATAGGAAAAAGAGTAATGCTCCTCCAGGATCCATCCATTATCACGTTCATAGCAGGGGTGGGTTCTACTTACCTTTACTACTGGTTCGCAGTGGGGTTGTGCATGTTTGCTCTGCTTGCACCCGTGTTCGCTCTTCTGCACATGCGCAGAAGCATTTTAATGACATTGGGATCGGTGGGCGGAGCCTCCCTCCGGTTTTACAACCAGTTCTATAGAACCGGTGCAAACCGGTGGCAACCCATCACTGGTTCAGAGTTTCTGATAAGCTGAAGAGATAGGAAATATCTTTTCTCTATAACTCTCTCAATGTTTATTCCATACAATCCATTAGCACTCCCGCAGTTCTAAAGAATTTGCTATCTCCCAACTGGCCACCAGGTGGCAACACATTGATCCAAATGTTGAAAGACTCAATATGAAAAGTATCCTCTGAAACAGAGGTTAAAATACAGTATACTGAAATCTGATGGGTTTTATTTAGCAGCAAACATAATACATATAAAATACATTCCAATATATGGTTTGGAAATGTTTCTCTACAGCTAGGATAAAGGTGACATGACCCAAAGATTAACAGCATTTGAATAAATATAACATAAAAATGTTTTTTTATCTTTTGTCTCTCATAATTTAGAGTCACCGGATTGAACCAGACCACCAGTGGATGCTGCTCAATCTAAAGTAAACATTTCATCCCTCCCTTCCCCCAAATGCATAATGAACTTTGAGAATTAACTGTCACAAGATGAGAGACAGCCATTGGCTTAGGATAAACCTAGATGTAATGTTATTATATATAACATTTGGAATGACATCAATGCTTTTTAAATTGCATGTGTGCCATTGTATATGTCAGAGAAAAGTTCTATAATTGCCACACACAGAGATAATGAGTTTAATCTACTTTTACTTCAATATCACAATCCAATATTGCATGTAAAGCAGGTATTAATTGCAGAAGAAAAGCTTCCATTTGTTCCGACCATGGAAGTTCCAGTGAAATTCCACCATTTAGGAAGGAAGGAAGGAAGGAAGGAAGGAAGGAAGGAAGGAAGGAAGGAAGGAAGGAAGGAAGGAATCCACATGAGACTGATAGTGTCATTTTTAGCAGGCTCTAAATAAGAATCGTTATGGCTGAGGAACTAAATGCAGCTTAAGAGCTGAATGTCCCTCTGCATATAGGCTGCACTATAACAGAAAGAATGGCTTCATGAAATCTGTTCCACCTTCTGGCCATCTTTCTTAAACACAGGTAGAGCAAACACCTCAGGCTTCTGTTTAAATAGAAGGTGGTGTTGAGTTTAGAGGGGAGGATCTTTGCATCAAGGACCTTGCAAGCCATCTTCAGCAAAGGCCTGGAAGTTCTCTGTCTCTAGTTTAGAAAATCCTGGGAGCCCAGGTCTACCTACATCTATTAACTACAGTAGCTGCATGATACTAAGGTATAGGAGAGAACTGTTGGCTTGATTCTGAAGTGACTCAGGTAGTACAGGAGCCCATTACTTCTATTACATGTACAAACTGGTTCCAGTTAAGAGGCCTTTTCAAGGTACAAGTAAATATGACATCTACAGCAAAGTCAAGATCTCCTCCAGAGTTGTTATTGTTTAAGAAAAAATGCATCAACTATACGCACTGATCATGCACTTGAGGGAAATTAATTACCTTCATTACCTCCTGCTATTTTAATTAAAAATTTCTTTCAAGCAATGGCAATTAAAGGGAATGACAACCTATGCAACTAACTCTTCCCAATTCCCTCTAACCACTAGAAAGTTTCCTCCCACAGCTGCTGCTGCAACCAATAATTTATACTGTTGCAGACTGAGCCGACCATTGTATTCTCTGGAGTCCTGGACAATCTGAAGGTACAAGGCCAGCAGATAACAGAGAAGTAGTAATGCAGAGAACTGCAAGGTGAGCGGGACTAGATCAATGGTGGGATTCAAAAAAAAATTATTACCGGTTCTGTGGGTGTGGCTTGGTGGGCATGGCTTGGTGGGCGTGGCAGGGAAAGGATACTGTAAAATCTCCACTTCCACCCCATCCCACTAACCTGCTTTCCAGCTCCATTCTCCTGTGCAGAGCAACAAAAGAAGATCTAGCCGATCATCTGGGACTTGGGAGGCAGTGATGGGGGCGGGGCCAGCCAGAGGTGGTATTTGCCGGTTCTCTGAAGTATTCAAACTTTCCACTACTGGTTCTTCAGAACAGGTCAGAACCAGCTGAATACTACCTCTGGGCTAGATCCTCAACTTTATTGAACAGGCCTAAGTGTTCGTTAAGTCCAAAAATAATACTATAGTTGCTGTCAATAAACAAGTAGTTGATATATAAGGCAACCACCTAATTGCATAACAATCAGTCATGACAATTAACCATGGACAGGGTAAAACAGAATTTTAACCCAACAAATCATTAATAGTGCTGTGGGCAACCAACTGAATACAGCAGCCAATGTATTTTAAACCAACCGCAGAAAGAAGGGAGATGAAGACTAGCAAAGGCAAAAACTAACAAAGTTGCTGAGGTCCATTTACACTTCAATGGAGTATACACCAGGGGTGGGTTCTACTTACCTTTACTACCGGTTCGCAACAGGGCCACGGGTGCATGCGCAGAAGCTTCCTGATGACATTGCGGTCGGTGGGCGGACCCTCCCACCGGTTTTACTACCTGTTCTATAGAACCGGTCTGAACTGGAGCAACCCACCACCGGTATACACATAATTCAGCTAAAGGCAGAGAACTTAGAGAAATAAAAATAGAGACTCAACAGACACTTAATCTTCTGGTCAAGGTGGAAGGTATGGAGGAAAGCTGAAAAGTACAAGCCTGGGAATTAATCCTTCTTGCCATAGCTCAAGAGACTGGTTAAGAGCCGGTGTTCACACAAATACACATAGGACTCTTCCAGAGGTGAAATGATCCCGGTTCGGACCCGATCGCCTGATCCGGTAGCGATGGAGGCGGGTGGTTCAGAGAACCAGTGGCAAAAATCCCTGCCCCACCCCCCCCCCATACCCAGCTGAGCTACACAATCATCAGAGGCTTTTTTTAAAGTTTTAAAAGCATTTTTTCTACAACCTCTTTAGCCGAAAAAATGCTTTTAAAAGTAAAAAAAAAAAATAAGCCTCTGATGATCGCGTGGCTCAGCTGGGATCCTCAAAGGCTTTTAAAAGCATTTTTTCTACAACTTCTTCAGAGGTTGTAGAAAAAATGCTTTAAAAGCCTCTGATGATCCTAGCTGAGTTGCCTGATCGTCAGAGACATTTAAAAGAAAAAAGCCTCTGCCGATCAGGCAACTCAGCTGGGATCGTCAGAGCCTTTTGAAAGCATTATTTTACAACCTCTTTGCCGAAGAGGTTGTAGAAAAAATGGTTTTAAAAGTTAAAAAAAAAAGTTGGCCACACCCACCCAGTCACATTAACACCCCACCACCACCACCACCACCACCACCACCAAGCCATGCCCACAGAACCAGTAGTAACAAATTTTAGATTTCACCACTGGGTTCTTCCTCATAACCATATTAATATGCTTTCCTGCTATCTATGAGTTGACAAAAAATATGCTGGCATAATTCGTGCTTTCCTAACTGTCAAACTCTAATCTAATCAACAGAGGTTCTGTCCCTGTATATTTTATTGTCTGCTTTACTGTGGGACAACTAAAAGTAACTTTAATGTAAACTTTAACAGTAACTATTGATTGGCTTCATTTCTTTCTAACCATTAGGAAAATTCCTTGGCAGTCTTTCCCTTTAGCAAGTAGGGCAGCAGCTTTAGAGATGTTTTTGTGCTACCTCAGTGACAAGATGTTAGCATGGGGGTGCTTTGTGCCAATAATGTGTACACCTGCATTGAAAAATTGGAGGTTGGAGGGGAGGAATGATGTGTGGTGAAATGAAAGGAAGTCTGTATTATGTCAGGTGTCTAAAACATGCTCTCTAAAAATCACAGAGCATTTTCATGCTGCAATGAGAAAAACAAGATGAGCTGCCCACTTACACACATGCTAAGGGGAATGCTTCATATGAAACAGCATAACTTGGGAATGGAGAATTATCAGAAAATGTTGTGATCTTATGAAGGGAAAGAGGGATTTCTCTAAATTCAAAAAGTGAGAGAAAACAGAGTTAAGGATCATGTGCATCATTTTTCTGACAGCTTCAGGCTGCAGTGTATTGCTGGAGACTAGAATTAAGCAGGAATTACAAATTTTTTAAAAAAAAGACTGGAAAAAGAAGCTACCCCTAAATGCAAAACTGGTGAAAATGAGTTCTCCTTCTCCTTCTCCTTCTATAAGAAGGATATTTTTGACCAGGGGCTATGCTGTATTATTGTTAAGTGTTCCCCTGAGAAAAAAATAGGATGAAAAAAAATTGCAAGGTTTCATAAAGGAAGATAAGAAATGACAAGGTGTAGTAAAGAATAGTGAAGCAAAAACACACTTTATTTTTGTAGCTATCCCTAAAAACTGCACAAAAAAAAAAAAAAAGGGTTAACTGTTTAGCTTGCTGGATTGCATATCTATCATCTAGCCTGATCTGCTCAGGTCAGACTCCTTTTCCCATTTGTCAAGACTGAGGAAGTTCTGAGAAGAATATTGCCCTGCCATCATGGCTGCCCTGCTACTGCGTAGGCATGGCACTGGGAAGCTCTAATAGCCTCTCAGCAGTAACAAACCAGCATTATTATTCTTCTATGCTGTTTGAGGCCTTCTTTGCCTAGAGAATAGGGAACAAAGGAAAGTTAGGGCTATTTGAGAATATGTCTGGCATGGAACTACAGAGGATGCCATACTCCCAAAAAGCTTTTGACTGAGTCTCTCAAGAAGGATCTTTGAGTAACTTTAGTAATTGTGACTTAAGGGACGAGGTCCTCCCATTGACAGCTGGTTAAAGTCCAGGAAACTGAGGATAGGAATAAATGGACACTAACAAGGAAGAATCTCATAGAGGTGGATATTTTCCTTGTGTGGCTTAAATGGCTACAATTGTTTTGTGGCAATGCAGAGGGCATATTTTGAAGAAAAGAGCATCTCATTTTGTAGAAGCCCATCTACAGTGCTAATGTTGGATCATGAGAGATTGGGGAAAGGCACACTGAAGTTCCATTTCACTAGCAAATTCCTTAACAGCCATTTTCCCAAGTTGGCATTTGTCCTTCAAGTGAACATTTAAGATGACATCTGTGAGTTTTCTGGGTCAGGGTATATAGCAGCATAATTAGGCAAGTGGCAAGGAAGTATGGATAAAACTTTTCCCCAAACTAAAGTTCTCTTAATATATTTCAGATGGGTGAAGGTCTTCTTTGCTAGGAATTTTCTATAAATTTTTTGATGGGTGACATGGGACCTGGGTCTGAAAAACTCTCCCCAAAATCCAAACAAAAAGGAACTTGGTTGAATAGGTAGGTGTTCTAGAAATTAAGAGAGAAGTAATAGAAATAATGCAAGAGAAGCCAATTTACATGAAACAAAAAGCAACAAAGAAGTGGACATTTTCTCTCTATAATTTATTATAGGAACAAATTCTTACCCTTAATTTGAATTACATTCTGTTGAAAAGAACAGAATGACTTTAAAATTGGTTTTCCCCACAATCAGAAAGAGCTTGTACTCATCTAACACCCCCACCCCCACCCCAGGTGTTATTTTTGTAACTGAGTGGAACTCGTGGACACCGAAGGAGATAAATGTCCTATAGCTGCATAATTGAGAGGAAGTTTTGTAATAGGAACCACTCATAAGAGTGGCCATAGAGGAGCTGAGGGAAATCAGTAGTCTTTAAAATACTTTTATTTCAGCCTGCCAACATTTCTTCAGTTGGTTCTGTACCGTACCAAAAGTTCTCACAATCAGGCACAATATGCATGCACATATGTGTGTGGATGTGTGTAGATAGGGGGCAGGGGCAGCTGTGACAAAGCCTTGCTGAGAAAGGTATTTCTTATGGAAGAAAGAAGGCAGGCCCCTTGCTCCCTACTGAGACCATTTCTCCAGCTTTGCCAGAGCTGTCAGGCATGAATCCCAGGAGCGTTCCGTAACTAATTGACAGGAATGGGGGGCCATTGGGAGTCTAAGAATACATGGCATTACCCAGCATGCCTGGGCAAGAAGGAGCAAGGGGGGCTCAGGAGGCAGCTGTGGGGAAAATAAAGAATGCCCTTTAAATTCTTTTCTTTCCCATTTTTGTAAGAGAAATCAGGGGCAAGAAAAGAGCTAAACAGCAACATTACTTCTGGGAAACATGATTTCTCTAAAATTAAGCTACAAATCTGATGCAGGCTTTTTGTCTGCTTTCCATGGTAATTCGGTTCCATGGCAGTCTGCCTCCCTAAGGAAGAAACAGATGGAATTTCCATTTAAAGAGAATGCAATCCGAAGAAAGCATCCCTTTCTGGAATTTCCTCACCACACACCCCCTCCAACTGAGAATAGTCTAAATTGGAAGACATTTTGCTGACAACAGACCTCACTGGTTGAAAATCCCCTACAGGTGACCCTTTAACTGTAAAAAAATTAAAAACCTCCCAGACCTCAGATTTGGGGCAGAGAGAAATGAGAACAGCATTACGCATAGAGAGAAAACCTATTGTTTGTTTACAGAGCAGATATGAAAGAACAGAGACTTCTTAATATTTTTAACATTTGTGAAGAAGCTGTTGGGCTTGGATAGATGACATAAAGTGCTTCAGCTGAGATTCTTGTGATTGGCAACTATTTCTCTTCAATAGCACTAAAGAAGAGACACCTCTTTGCTTTCCAACCTCAGGGATGTAAAGCCTTATGGGTAGAAAATATTACATTATTACATTCAATCAACTGAAGAGCAGAAATAAGAGTTTTCTTGGGAGACCACAGCATCCTTCTGAGATGGCTGATGGGTAATTTCTAGGCTGGATTTAAACTGGGGCAGGAGGGTTCCCATACAAAAGCAAACCTAGTCATTTAAAGCAGGGGTCCCCCACCTCCGATCTGTGGACCGGCACCAGGCCGCGGCATGCCAGAAACCGGGCCATGAAAACAAGTGAAGCCTCATCTGTGGGATGCAGGTAGCAGATGAAACCACGGTCCTCCGGTCTGTGGAAAAACCTCTCTCCATGGAACCAGTCAGTGGTGAAATCCAAATATTTTTACTACCGGTTCTGTGGGTGTGGCTTGGTGGGTGTGGTGTGGCTTGGTGGGGGTGGCTTGGTGGACATGGCAGGGGAAGGATACTGCAAAATCTCCATTCCCACCCCACTCTGGGGCCAGCCAGAGGTGGTATTTGCCGGTTCTCCTAACTACTCAAAATTTCCACTACCGATTCTCCAGAACCTGTCAGAACCTGCTGGATTTCACCCCTGGAACCGGTCCCTGGTGCCCAAAAGATTGGGGATCACTGATTTAAGCTCTGCCTACATAAAACAAAGGGATGCAGCTTGCTTTGGATAACATTGGAAAGTATCTACAGAAACACGTTTCCATAAAATTTTTAGGAGTGCTGGCTTCATGGAGGGGAGTCTGACTGAGGCAGCCAGTGTCTCAAGCCAGCATTGCTGTCCTTCCTTGCATGAGATCAGCCTGTTTGGTCCTATTGTCTCTTGTTCCTCCTCCTTACTTGTTGTCTCACTGTTACAAGCTGATTCCTGAATTCAATATGAGCAGCAGTTAAGTTCCCACATGTAAAGCTTCAGTTTACAATAAAGAAAAGACATATCTATATGCAGCCAATTAAATTTCAAAGCAAAGCATGCTATAAGAACATGTAGAATGTCAGTTTTATACTTGCAAAGATACTAGTCCCTTTTCCCTGGAATTTAACGATGCCAAATAATTTTCTGCAGGCTAAAAGGTACCATCCAGATTTATCAAATTATTTACCATCCACTTTAGAATGTTCAAATGTAGAATTAATGTGGGAAAATAAATCTTATGTTAAACCTGAAGAGTTTGACTGCTGTGGCTATTTCAAATGCACTAACCTTATCTCCCCTTGTAAAAAAAACTGCATTTGGTTTTATCCAGTTCTGTACAAAATGTAATTACACTTTTTTTTTATTATACCTGCAGGCAATATGCTTGTTCGCATATCATGATAAACCACAAAACACTTGGTTTAGTGTTAGTGAGAGGTAATGAGCCCAGGTAACATTATGTGTAATTCTGTCGCACATAAAATACTGAATAAAAGTCTTGGCATTGTGGAGTTTTTAGTACTCTCTGAGGCTCTCTTGCAGATGTTTCTTTATCAACTTAGGTAACATCAATCTTAGCATTACCTAGCACTGTTACCTAGTTAACTAATGAAACGTCTGCAAGAAAACCATGAAGATCAGAGAATGCCAAGGACTACAACCTCAAGCTACAAATATCCTGGGCTATTAGTCCTGGCATTACGATGAAATCAGCCCACCATTAGGTAGAGTGAAACAGTCACTTCAGGGAGCAGATTGAAAATGATGCTAGATTCTCACCAGAACCATATCCTCTTGCTGCCAGTGGTTGTGGGGACTGCTTCATTCTGCCTCCATCCTTTCCAGGCAATGCATCTAGAATAACTAGCTGGAGACTAAGTGCCAGTGCTGCCACTGTGGCATAAGATTAAGCGTATAGCAAGCAGTTCTCCTGCATCAAATGGCAAGTCCTCTTGGACCTCTTGAGTCACTTATTTATTTATTGATTTGATTTGATTTGATTTGATTTGATTTGATTTGATTTATATGCCGCCCTTCTCCGGAGACTCAGGGCGGCTTACAATGCGTTAAGCAATAGCCTTCATACTTTTGTATATTTATACAAAGTCAGCTTATTGCCTCCACAAACTGGGTCCTCAATTTACCCACCTTAGAAAGGATGGAAGGCTGAGTCGACCTTGAGCCTGGCTAGGATTGAACTTGCAGTAATTGCAGGCAGCTGGATGTTAAATGTTGCCTTAGTAGGAGGCATTAGCCCCCTACGCCACTCAGGCTCCTATTTATTGGTTCGATTTATATACCACCCTTCTCTGGAGACTCAGGGCGGCTTACAATGCATTAAGCAATAGCCTTCATACTTTTGAACATACTTGTCATGTGTGCGTGTGTGGATGTGGTTCATTAGATGTGTGAGGGGGAAAAATTCAGATGTTTTTCTAACAGCACTTAAAGAACATGAAGTTGAGTAATTTGTGTTCTGTGTAGCAGAAAAATGCAGTTTCCAAAATAGTCTTTAAAAATTTGTAAGGATAACAGCCACACAAACCTTCACCAACATACTGAACAAAGGTCGCCATACCACAAAACTTTTAGGCAACTTGGCACGAAGAACTCCATTGATGTGTCATTTTAAGACAGCCTGTCCAAGTTTAAGAACCATGGTATCGTGCCAGCATCACTTGGCACTACCTGACGCATCATGCTGAAAAGTCTTTTTGCTACACATTCACGCAACATGAGATCCTATCAAATAAAGTTCTTATTTCTTAAACCCACCAAATTGCACTTATCCTGATTGCTATAGCTTTTGTTTGCAGTTTTCACCGTGTAGCATATTATCGTGAGAAGCAGCTAATGTAACAAAGGTTGGGCATCAGCGAAGGGGATGGGAAGCAAGATTTTAAATAAAAAATGATAAGTGATGAATAGAACAGCTAATCCCGGGAAACTTTGAGAATATAGAGCAATGTCTGGGGGGCCTCCCTTTTTTCTTTTCTTTTTTTCTTTAATTTTTTTCCCTTTTCTTTAATTTCGTTGCAGCACATATAATCAATTATGGCCTGAATCGGGGATAAGGGGTGGGGAAGCACTTCATTTCATAAATCAATTTTATACGGTCATCAGTCAGGTTGTGAATGCAAATACCTCTGTCGGTTTAGGTTATTCAGAATTAATTGACTCCCACCGGGCTAGGCTGCAGATGGAGTGAAGTTTTCTCACAAAGTCTACTCAGGCTCAGCATGGGGGTGGGTGGGTAGCCTTCCTTGTCTCCGTTCCCCATTTCTCTTGTATTATGCTATAGTATAGAAGATGTGGAGGTGAGGAGTGTGTGTGTGTGTGAACTTGGGAAAGAAAATGGTATGCCTATTGCCTCTTCAGCTCATGGACTCTTATGCATTGCTTTCAAGGCTTAGCATTTAAGACTTGAGTTTATCAAATAAGAAAACAAACAGAAATCCCAAGATTCGGTATTCAGAGTCTGAAACAGTCTCTCATGTAATTAATAGGCCACATTGTATGGTCACTTTCACATCTGGGCTACTTTTTCAGAGTCAACCCAAGGTCAGAAGTGGCCATAAGTCATTAACCTCGGTGGTTTGTGTGTATGTGTGTATCAGGCTATGTGAACAGAAACCCATCTTCATAGAAATAGTAGTGCCTTAGTGATAAGAGTATTAGGGCAATTCTCATAAACATTTATCATATTAGAGCTCTCATTTCCATATGGTGTTTAGTTCATTGCCACTATGGCTATGCAGCAGTATATGTGGGTAAGAGACCAGAATGAAATATAAGATTTTAGATATGAGAGGTACAGGAACCTAGTGCTATGTGTACCTGAATATTAGGATTTAAAGGAGTACATTGTTATGAGCATCAGTTTCTGTCCCTGTACTTTGAATACGCATACACAAATAGCCTCTCCTTCAGCCCCTGTTAATACTATGATAACTCAAGTTATTTTAAGAGAAACCAAGTTACCAGTACCCACCCTGTTTCCCCCAGAGTAAGACATCCTCTGATAATAAGCGGGATAACAATCGGGCTTTTGAGCGCATGACAATAAGGCCAACCACTTATTTCAGGGTTCAAAAAAATGTAAGACAGAGTCTTATTTTCGGGAAAACATGGTATTACTTTCCAATCATGCAGTCAGAAGTGTCATAACAATAATAGAACTCTTTCTATTTGGAATGACTACATCACAATATACGAAAGAGATGAAATATCTTATTGTTCACATCTTAACTGTGGCACGCATAATAATTTATGCTCAAAATTGGAAATCCGAATTATTACCAGATAATAAAGAAGAAGAAGAAAAAAAAAGAAGAAGAAAAAATAATTGCAAAAATAACAGAATGTGCAGAGATGGATAGACTTACAAAAGAGCTCCAAGAGAAAGAGGATACTGATTTTTACAGAGTCTGGCAAAGATGGTATACATGGCTTGAAGGAAAGATAGGGTTAATAAAACAAGATTCTAGGAGAACCTAAATGAGAAGCATAGAAAATAGCTCAGGAGGAAAAGGTTAGGGTTATATACAGAAATAGCTAGTATGATTCCCAGAAAGATATATGTGGATATATATAAATGTGTGAAAGCGCAAACAAGTAAATATGTAGAATATTAAATAAAGAAATAACAGGTGAAATAGGAAAATATACTACCGATGTGATATCTATTTTGCTTTTGTTAGTTTGATGCAATGTATCAATGTAAATATGTTTGTATGTACTTTTGTTTTATACTAATGTTCAATAAAAAAAACTTTAAATTAAAAAAAACCAATAATATGCCTAATTAGATTTTTTAAAAAAATTTGATTTATATGCCGCCTTCTCCGGAGACTCAGGGCGGCTTACAATGCATTAAGCAATAGCCTTCATACTTCTGTATATTTATACAAAGTCATTTTATTGCCCCCACATACTGGGTCCTCAATTTACCCACCTTAGAAAGGATAGAAGGTTGAGTCAACTTTGAGCCTGGCTAGGATTGAACTCGCAGAAATTGCAGGCAGCTGGATCTTAATTGCTGCCTTTAGTAGGAGGCATTTGCCCCCTACGCTACTCAGGCTCTTGGTAAAAGGGATTCAGGCTCAAGTCTAAGACATTCAGGCTATATATCAGTAGTGGGTTCCACTTACCCTCGCTACCAGTTTGGAATTGTGAGCGTGTGTGTGCGCGCACTTGCTTCACTCACACATGGCATTTCCGTGCATGCGCAGAGCATCCGTGATGTCCAGGCTGATGGGTTGAGTCTCCCACCACCGCCACTACTGGTTCTCCTGAACTCGGCGAACCGGTAAAAACCCACCGCTGCTATACATATATCTTCAGGTTTATATCCTTATTCATTCCTTTTTAAAACAATTCATGCATAACTCTGGAACAGGGGTGTCAAACTCGCGTCATCATAGCAGTGTCATGTGAGGTATCGGCACTTTTTTCCCCTTCACTAAACAAGGTGTGGGCGTGGCCAGCGTATGACACATCCGACCCGCGGGCTGTGAGTTTGACAGCCCTGCTCTAGTATATAATGCATATACTGTACAGCATGTAAGAAGTTTCCAAGTCACTTACCTTCTCTGTAGACACCTCCCCTATATTGCTGTATGATTCACCTATATAATTTTACTGCCAGTTTAAGAGTAGAGGGGATAAAGATGGCCAAAATTGCCTCAAAGTGAGAATGCAGGCTTCAGACATTTGCTGATAACTTTTTTCTCTAGAACATAGTTGAGATTATATTCATGAAGAGAAATTCTTATAAATTGGGAGTGCCTAGGAGAACATTTGGATATATTTCCAGTTGGACCAGTGTAAGTGGATCTATGTCTAAAGTTAGGGGCATTTGAAGCTATATAAATTATGGGAGCTTTAATTTTTTTAATGTTATGAAAGGGAAGATATAATTTAGGCAGAACTTTGTAGACGATTTAGAAAGAGCAAGTTAGATACACAAATTGCAGAAACTGATTTATTAGTTAGGAAATAAGTTCACTACTATATAAACTTGGATTGCTACATTTGGATTACAAGCTCTGGACCATTGGCAGAGAATTTTTATACTTTTTGCTGCCTGTCTGTTTTTGTGGGCTCACAAATTTGCAGCACTCATTAACAAGGAATGGTGTTATTCTTGAAATATTTTCTGATAATCTGTCGGTAAAGGATTAACAGGGACTGTGTTGATTGTCTTTATTAGTGTATTAGTGGAAGATAACTCAACTATCTCACCAGTGATCTCACTTTCTAAATTGGTGATTATCCATTTTAAGGACAAAAATTCTTTGAAACTTGCAGTAGCATAAGGAGTGGGACAAGGCATATCCAACCTCACTCTCCTCCTGCCCAGATATTATCTTACCTCTGCATATCATAAAGGATTTTGAAAATGTTTTTTTTTTAAAGGGACAGAGCTAAAGTGTTTGGAAGGACCCTATTTTTGCAGGACTACTCTACTCTGTGTTGTTTGGGTCTACCTACTAGACCAGCATTTTTCAATCTTTGCAACTTTATCACATGCAGAATTGAACTCCCTATGCTGGCTGGGGAATTCTGGGAATTGAACTCCCAAATCTTAAAGTTGTCAAAATTGAGAAACAGTGCACCAGATGTTGCACTTCCCTCTTTCTTCATGGTTTAGACCAGGGGTGTCAAACACAAGGCCCAGGGGGCAGATCCAGCCCGTGGGGTGCTTAGTTCTGGCCTGTGGGGTGTTTAGGTCTGGCCCTTGGGGCTGCCCTGGAAAAAGCGAAGGACTGGCCTGCGGTGCCTCTGCCAGTACATCCCTCCCAAGCTCTGTTTTTACTGGCAGAGGGTTGCAGGAGGCTGTCACAGGCAAAACAGAGCTTGGGAGCCTGTTTTTTCTGGCAGAGCACTTGGGCCACCACAGGCGATCCTGACACAAGTGATATTGTGCTGGCCACACCCACCCCGGCCACGCCCACCCCGGCCCCTTGAGGTCAAACATAACCAGATGCTGCCCTCAATGAAATCGTATTTGACACCCCTGGTTTAGACTACATGGTATATGGTGCTTAAGGTAAATTTCCAATATTAATTGGATTGTGATCCAGAAACGTTTAGATTTTCATGGCATGACAGGTCTTTTAATACAGTCTTAAAGGCAAGTGGTAAAAACAACTGAGTTTAAATAAAACACTTGTTATTTTGTAAGTCTCTTTCCTGATTCTGAAATGGTTGGAAAGATCACATGAAATACCAGTTTTCAAAAACAAACAAACAAAGAAGCAACTGACTTTGTTAAGTGAAAGTAAGCTTAGACTGCACTTTTTCATTGCCATGAGTTGGCCAATGGAATACTACTGAGAACCATTTGTGAAGGGAGCTTTGGAGTTTAGGAAACAAAAGGAAAGTGAGAACAAAAGATCCTTGCAAATTCCACGATACTATTTCTTGTTGACATGTGCAGGGAGATTGCTGAAGCCAGAGAGGCTGGTTTTATGGAGAATTCTCTTCTAAAAACTGCCGAGGGGAGAGGAGGATATGATGCAAGAGAAAGGCTATGTCCTTTCTTGTTCTTCTGGTCCAAATCAGAAAAACTCTTCCTGCCCTCAAGTTTAGAGATATGCCATGCCTGATTTTGCTACTAGATTGAGGCAAAAAGAAGAAATTACTCTGGGAACGGTGTAATTGAGATGGATGCTTTATGGGGAGGAGGGGAAGGTAAGAGAGCAGAGGGGGCACAGGGAGAGAGATAAATTGAGAAGGAGAAAGGGAACTTTCTGTTGATATATGATTATTCTTTGTTCTGGATAAATTGGGTAAAGCAAGGCAGGTCACCAAAGCAGATAAACTTTAACTGAAACAGAGCAGCTATGAAGGCTACTATTGTTTTAATTAAGCCATTTGTTATAGTTTCATAACCATCAGGAGACCTTTATGCCTCTAAATTTCCAGTCTAGGATGGGGCAGATGATTATTATTAACCATTAAACTTATCTGACATACAGTTACACCAACCATTAATATGTTTTCTCTTAAATAGTGTCAAAGATTATCATGTAAAAAACAGAAATGCATAAAGAAAATGCACAGTACTTGATTGAAGAAAAGTTAAAATGCACAGAGGGCTAAATATAGTTCTCAGAATTCAGGTCCCATGCAGTCATGGTACTAATGGAATTGAATGTCACCTATGCTATGTTTTAATTTACCTCCTATAGATTAAAAAAGACAATGGATTAAATAAGAACCTCATATAGTGATCTGAAATCTTTGGGGAAATTGTGGAAGGTAAATGTCATAATACTACTATGGTTAAGGTTATTGCTGGATTTCTGAAGCTGAACATCTTATATTAGCATATTGCATTGAGGAATTTATTGTGTTTTTATATTGAAATAAATGTATGCAGTTTTTTCCAAAGGAACCTGACTTACTAAAGACTTATAAAACTTATTATATAAGTTGTCTTATTTTAAAAAATCATTCTTATATTTGTTTCTACAGAAAGAAGTATTAATCTACCCAGTGGGTCTGGGTAATTGTGCAGGTCAGTGTAATCCTATAGATCTGTCATGGCAAACCTATGGCACATACGAGAGGTGGCACACAGCGCCCTCTCTGATGGCATGCGAGCCGTTGCCCCAGTTCAGCTCCGCTGCGCATGCGTGTGTGCCCCCAGCGGCCACTTGGCCTTTGGGTTTCTGCCATGCATGTGCACGGGACGGGACACATGCGGGTGGGCCTTATGTATGCGCAGGGGCCAGGGCGCATGCAGGGGTGCGCATGGCTGGAGCATGTGCGGGGGATGCTCACACATTGCATTTTGGGGGGTTGGGTGCACGTGCACGCATTCAAGCATGGTCACATGCTTTGGATACTCGGTCCGGAAAAGGTTAGCTATCACTGCTGTAGATTGTTAAGATTTTAAAATTTAAAATCTATTTAAAATTTATCTACATTATCTACATTGCTTACCTTTTATTATATTAGGATACCTTTGTTAAACGTTACACTGCATCTAATTATACTGTGTGTGTTAAGATTGTAAGAAATGTGTGGTTATGTAAACATGTACATTGGGGGAAGGATCCATCAAAGCAATGTTGAAACCTGTTCAAGAATAAGACTATGAATTAACATTTTAAGGCACATAATATTTGCTGTGCCAAAAAACCAAATGCTCAGATATATTAATGACATCTGCAGTTCCCAAATTTATTGCAGAGCCTCTTTCATGGCGCTTGGGGAAAAGAAAGAAATCTTTAACACTCTTGGTGGGAATTCTGAAGAATTTACAACCCTCTTTCCAATGTTTTTATAGCCTTGATACCCATGATTTCAGTACCCTATGGAACTCAAATTTCAGTTAATGCCAGAGGCCCAGAGCAGAGCTCATAAGCTTCTGGAAAGCAGCCAATAATATTGCATGGAGCCATTTATTTCCAAGAACTGAAATTGAGGACAGGAAAGGGAGGACACATTGGAGGGGAGAGAAATACTCAAAACAGGTGGAAAAGAGGAAGAATAAATTCTCATTTATCTTTACTGTCACATGGTTTTATCTCTCTGGACAAAGTTCAGCTTTTTAAAAATGTTCTGGATTCTCTCTGACTAAAAAGAATTTTAAGATAGGAGAAAGGTTATACTGGATATAAACAATAATCAGTAAGTAAAGACTAATATAGTTTTCTAAAACTGATGGTTTCCAGATGTGGCCAGAAAAGTATTTCAGGGCTTAAAGATCTTGATTTAGAACCAAGTTCAGAAACTTTAAGAAAAATACAGGTAGTCCTCAACTTAAAACAGTTCATTTAGTGACCATTCGAAGTTACAACATCATTGAAAAAGTGACTTACGACCAAGAGCCGTGGTGGCATAGTGGTTAGAATGCAGTACTGCAGGCTACTTCTGCTGACTGCCGGCTGCCTGCAATTTGGCAGTTTGAATGTCACTGGCTCAAGCCTTCCATCCTTCCAAGGTCCGTAAAATAAGGACCCAGATTGCTGGGGGCAATATGCTGATGCTGTAAAACTGCTTAGAGAAGGCTGTAAAGCACTGTGAAGTGGTATAGAAGTCTAAGTGCTATTGCTGTTTTTCACAAATATGACTGTTGCAGCATCCCAATGATCATGTGATTTACATTCAGATGCTTATTTATTATTTATTTATTTTGTCGCATTTCTATGCTGCCCCACTCCCAAGGGACTCTGGACGGCTTACAACAGAGAATAAAACAATGCAACAATATCCCATACAAAAGTTAAAAGAAGACATTAAAACATTAAAACACATACACTCCAATTTGTGGCCGGGTCTCGCAAGATCACTATAACGAGATCAATGGCCCCAGGCTTTCTGGAAGGCCAATAGGGTGGGGGCGGTCCGGACTTCAGGAAGTAATTGGTTCCAGAGAGCTGGGGCAGCCACAGAGAAAGCCCTCTCCGGCGGGCCTGCCAGCGGACTGGAAGAAACCGACACTATGGGATCTTACCAGTCGCTGGGAGCTATGTGGTAGAAGGCGGTCTCAAAGATAGTCGAGACCGCCTTCTTGACAGTTGGTTCATATTTATGACGGATGCAGTGTCCTGGGGTGACCCAATCACCTTTTGCAACCTTCTGACAAGCAAAGTCGATGGGGAAACCAGATTCATTTAACAACCATGTTACTAACTTAACAGTGCAGTGATTCACTTAACAAATATGACAAGAAAACTGGTAGAATGGAGCAAAGTTCACTTAACAAATTTCTCACTTAGTAACAGAAATTTTGGGTTCAATTGTGGTCGTAAGTCAGGGACTATCTGTATAGCTGTATGTCATATGCCACCATATTAACTACCATATTATTCGGAGTATAAGACGCAGCGGAGTATAAGACGCACCTTAGTTTTGTGAGAGGAAAATAAGAAAAAAAGCTGATTGGTGGGTGGATCGGCCTCCCGGAATACCTCAATCAGCTGTTCCCAGAGGTGAAGTTTAGCAACAGGTTCCTTGGTTGTGAGCTCTGAAACTCCATTTCAGAAAAAACTTATTTTCTGCCTCTGAAAGCCTCAGAAATAGAGCTTCAGAAAAAAAGGGTTTTTTTGAAGCTTTGTTTCGAGGCTTTTTTTTCTGAAGCTTCTTTCAGAGGCTTTTATTCTGAAGGACTATCTGTACTCTGTTCGATCTCCTTTCTTTGGTACTGGTATGTAGTTTAACTTCTCCTGATCAGTTGATTATTGTGCCATTCTCCAGATTTGTTAACATAGTTTGGTTAGAACCTTTACTGATTCTTCTTTTGTTGCTTGCCATATTATTTTATATAAAAGCCTTTCTGAGGCTTTTTTTCTGAAGCTTCTTTCAGAGGCTTCTTTCAGCCTCTGAAATCTCCGTTTGCAAGGCTGGACAGGGCTACATTCAGAGTATAAGACACACCCAGATTTTCACCCTTTTTTGGGGGGGGGAAGGTGTGTATTATACTCCAAAAAATACAGTATATCTGAATAGCCTTACGCATATTAAAGCTTCCATACATTCTGAGTTCTTAGACTAAGATGAGTAACACTTCCACAAGCTGTAAATCTGGACTGCATTTTTTAAAAAAAGTTCCATAGTGATGTAGCAGCAAATGTGCCTCACCTGAGGGGTTTCCAAAAAAATAGTCTGGTAGTAGAGTACAGCTGCATTTAGAAATATTTCTGTAGTTTCATGGCACTAAACCTACGAAAGTAATGAGGAGCCAAGGAAGGTTAGCTGCAAACATGAGAACATGAGTACTTCATCAATAAGCTAATGTATTGAAGATCTATGTGGGTGGAGAAAGGACAATTGCTTTATCTTTCCTTGTTTCCCATTAAAATGGGAAAGTCAAGCTGAGCACATTGATGCAAAAAACAGGCAAAAATCTCTCCAAGGGAAAACCATGGGCCAGGAGAAAGGCTAACAGATAACATAAGAATGTTGTAAAAGTTGATTTTGGATACATTCCCCTTTCAGAAAGCTATGTGAACCCAACCAGTCAGGGGTTGCTATCCTACATTCAAATATGTCTGCTAAGTTCCACTGTTTTAAGTCATTTTGCAAATTTAAAATTGTTGGTGTCTTAACAGCCTCCACATGAATGCAACCTTCCCCCAGAGCCAAACACAGAATTAAAAATGAACAGACAGAACAATGACAAGCTGCTAGCATGCCATGCTAAAGCCAGTCAGTTTCAAGATCTCAATTACAAACCCGTTTTGTTGTAATGGTTGGGTTCACATATCACATTAAGTCATTTATGAAAAATATAGCATATTGAACAAGCCTAGTTTAGCATGTTATTAGATCAAACCCAAAAATTGCAGTGAAACTCAAAGTTATATAGAGATTTGCTTGATACATTATTCAAAACCATAATATAGTTTGATTTGTTTTGGCTCTCTATATTATTTAAAAACCCAGTTTTTATAGTTTATGGCTTAATATATTGTATGAAGTTTCAGCAATATCACCTCCTATGCCCCAACTAATCCCAAATAAAGGAGAACCACTGTAATACTTTATCTTTACTTCAATCAGTCAAGGATAATCTAGAAGGATACTACAAACTGCGGTACTGAATGCAGCTTAGACAAGTTGCCATACCCCTTTCCTGATTCAGACCGAAGACATTAAAAAATATGATGTAATCTTAGTACTCAACCCAGGCCTGAACTTTGGCAATAAAGTGTCCAAATCCTCTTTATCCAGGGCCTTCTATAGTTACAGCCGTACTACTTCCTCTGTCCAGGGGTGCTATTCAGCAGGTTCTGACAGGTTCTGGAGAACCAGTAGCGGAGATTTTGAGTAGTTCAGAGAACCAGTAAATGGCTGGCGCCAGAGTAGGGTGGGAATGGAAATTTTGCAATATCCTTCCCCTGGAGTGGGGTGGGAATGGAGATTTTCCAGTATCCTTCCCCTGGAGTGGGGTGAGAATGGAGATTTTGCAGTATCCTTCCCTTGCCACGCCCACCAAGCCAAGCCCACAGAACCGGTAGTAAAAAAATTTGAATTCTACAACTGCCTCTACCACTTCCCTAAAAAAGGAATTTGAACACTAATTAAAGATTATCTGCTGCTGGGTCCATAAGTGGTTACTTCATGAAAGGATGCCACATCATTTCCTTTAAAGTCAGTGAAACCAATTCCTCTCTCAAAGAAAAATCTACCGTCCCCTGAAACCAAGGACAAGGATTTAAGATGCAAGTGGCAACACTAACTCTGTCCACCTCTTCAAGACTGACAGTTGATGTTTGTTACAGGAGGGCAAATACATCTTACTGAAATAACATTTCAGTGAAAGGATATATTGGCAGTGGCTATATTTATTTATTTTGTGCCTTCAATTCAGTCTTGAGTCCTGGCAATTGCCTGGACTAGTCACTGCAATTTTCTAGCAAGATGGAATATATAATATGTAACCCATAAAGAATATTCTATTCTATCAAAGCTCATGAGTTCTATAAAATAGGAGTGCAATATGACTATCTGAGGTTTAAAACTCTGGGAGATTTCTAAAAAACACATAAAACAGTTGGGAGATTATGAGATTCAACAACAGATTTGCTTGAATGAAGAAATTAATGTGTTATACAAATACCCTAACTCAGATAATTGATAAAGAAAAGGTTAATTTTAACCCCAAACAGGTTTGTTTGGGGCTAAGCTAACTCCTGCCAATCAACTGTGTTATGCAAACTACTTAGCAGAGGTTTAACTGTCCTTTTCATGTCCCTACAACCACATGGGAAGTGTGGAAAATGGGGGGAGGGGAGGGAATGGATAAGTCTCCCTTAAACTGTCAAAGTGGCATCAACACTAATTGTGCCACTGTTGTTGTGGGTTTTTAAGGAATTTTCCTCAGAGGGTGGGGGTGGGAACTGAAAAGTGAAATCCTCCCAGTGTCCTTAGCAGCTGCTGGGAGGGTTAAAAAGATGGCTGTGAGACCACTGACTGAGTGATCTGTGATAATATGTTACTAGTGCAAAGGTTCGAGGTTCTTGACCAAGGAAGCAGATGACTCAGCCAGTTGGTTCATCCAAACAGGTGCTGAATCAGGGGGCTCTCCTTCCTGCACAGTTTCTATTTATCTATTTATTTCTGATTTAGAACTGTTGAAGGATAAATCTAATTAAGTTGTCTTATTGGTTCACATCAGAGGTGGGTTTCAGCAGGTTCTGACCAGTTCTGGAGAACCGGTAGTGGAAATTTTGAGCAGTACAGAGAACTGGTAGTAAAAATTCTGACTGGCCCCACCCCCATCTATTCTCTGCTTCCCAAGTCCCAACTGATCAGTAGGAAATGGGGATTTTGCAGTAACTTTCCCCTGAAGTGGGGAGGGAATGGAAATTTTGCAGTATCCTTCCCCTGAAGTGGGAAGGGAATGGAGATTTTACAGTATCCTTCCCCTGCCACGTCCACCAAGCCATGCCCACCAAGCCACCCCATGCCCACCAAACCACACCCACAGAACTGGTAGCAAAAAAAATTGGATTTTACCATTGAGCGAGGTGTCCAGTTGCCTTTTGAAAAAGCACCTTTGAGATAATCAGCTATCAATTAGAATTGTGGTCTTTGAGGACTTAGAAAGATAATTTTATCCAGATTAGGTAAACCAAAAACAGTTTAGTGGAAATTATATTTGGGAAGCTAATTGGAGACACAATCATGGACTCAAAGTCAGTGCATTACTTTGAATTGATGTAGTCTTGGAAGAATCAAAGCACTTGCTTTTTTGCTTGATACCTGCCAATATAATATGTATATTACGTATTATAAAAGAAACAATAATCCTTCATTGTCCTTTCATCCATAAAAGTAAAATCTCTATGTAAAATTGCCCAGAACTTCCTGTCACTTAGAAAGTGCTTGGGAGAACATCAAAAATATGTACACTCAGAGTCACATGTACATGTACAGTGATGGAAAAAACAAGTGGAGGCAAGGCAGCCTGGATTATAATCAAGTTAGAAAAATATATTTATACCTGTTTCCAAATGTACTGGTTGGAACTGGTCTATGAAAATAAGCTCAGTGCCAAAGAACAGTTTATAAGATAGTTCTAGCTATATAGCTCACTGACATGTTTTTTTTAATTTTTATTGAAAATTATTAAAAATTACAGGAAAAAAATATAGCAATATGGATAGACTTCTGAAGAGTAATATAATATATAGAGAGTTTTAAAGCATCAATTTTCACCTAGAAATAGTACAAACCTCCATTAAACCAAATCATCAAAAAAAAAGAAAAGATTATCCAGAAGAAAGAATTCTCAACTGCCATACAATATTCCTATAAATATTTACCCATAGTCACACTAAGATTATTATTTTACATTCTTCTTAAGATTTCTTTTGCAACCAAGCATACCACTGGTCCCAACTCATATATAGCCCTGATTCTTGTCTATCTCGCAAAAGTCCAGTAAGATTGTCTGCCTCTGCACAGTCCATGATCTTTGCGGTTAATGTAGCCTCCGATGGGATATTTTTCTATTTCCATTCTTGGGCAAACAAGATCCTGGCTGCAATGATGATGTGGAGAGCGAGATACCAATTAGATTTGTTTAAGTTCTCTGGTTTCATGCCTAATAAAACTGACATGTTTTTTAATTAATAAGAAATTACCTGAAGTTACTTGTGCCTTGTTTTTTCTACCCTTCCCATTTTCATTCACTATCCCTTCAGTATTATCCATGTCTCAGGACAAAAATGCATGTGGGTAGATGTCTCTGTGGGTGGGTGTGCTAATATTTCTTTGGCACAGTCTCTGCTATCATGTCAGCTTAACTTGGCCTGCTGAGGCAGAATTTCTTTTTCTCTTTCATAGTCTAGAAATACAATAATGTCTGCCAATTCACTATGAAGGACTCTCTCTCTCTCTCTCTCTTTCTGCTGCAGAATGCCAGTTGGCACTGAAACATCTGGCAAATCTGAATAACTGGACCAAGGGAAGGCCTATGTAGCAACAGTTATAACTTCAAGCCCATAAAACAGAATATTCTTGAATGTGAAGGAGAAAGAAGTTCCTTAGAGAACATTTTATTTGAGATAGGGTAGGATTAGAGTCAGTTATAAAACAAATGTATCAATCTATTGATATAAAAGTTAGAGACACTTGGACACGGAAGCCTTTATGAAGATACCTGGGAGAGCCAATTTAATTCATTCACCTTGATAAGGCTACCTGAGTCACATTTCCAAAAATGAGGATAAAGGAAGAAATATGGGATGAATTTCCTGACACATGGTTGTCACTTAACCTGCTAGGCTTCAGTAATGCTGTCAAGATGCGAACTACATAAATGATAATTGTAATAATAAATAATGAAGAAGTTGTACACTAGATGAATTTGTGCAATTGGCTGCCCTGGATAGAAATGGAAATTGAAAGCCAACACATGTGAAGAGTAGCAGTGAGGCCTAGTATTAATTTAATAACACAATTGAAACCAACTAACTTACTATCCAAAGCAAAATATTCGGCTGCAGCTCTCTCTTCTTTTTCTAAGTATTATACAGAATCACATATGGAATAATATGTTATGAAGTCTATGGACTGATAGCACCTACTGGGTTGTTATCAGATGCGAGCTAAGGACTTTGAGTTCAAGTGCAGAACTCATCATATCTTAATAAACATATAAATTTAAAAAAGGGCCTGGTGGCTCAGCAGACTAAAGTATTGTGATTAACATCAGCTGTCTGCAATTACTGTAAATTCGGATCTCACCAGGCTCAAGGTTGACTCAGCCTTCCATCCTTTCTAAAGTAGGTAAAATGAGGACCCAGTTTGTGGGAGCAATAAGCTGACTTTGTATAAATATACAAAAGTATGAAGGCTATTGCTTAACGGATTGTAAGCCACCCTGAGTCTCCGGAGAAGGGCGGCATATAAATCAAATTTTAAAAAAACCAAAAAACTCTGTAATGTTGTATTTAAATACATTACATTTTACAAAAAATGATAATGAATGCAGAAAAATAGCAAAACATTCAACGTTTTCAGCTCCCCTGAAAAAAAACCCCTTTCTCTCTGTTCCTGTCTCTCATACACATAAGGCCCCTTTCTCACAAGCACAGATAACTTTTCCATAAGTATTTGGTTATTAAAAATATAGTGCAATAAATCAAGAAAACAGGGTAATTTTAAAGAAACAGTGTAGCAAAACCTCAAAGTCTCTGAAATGAAGAGGGGAGAAAAGTTTTCTCAGACATACAATAATCTAGAGTATCAATTCTACAATTTGGTATAGATTTTTCTTAATTCAAGATACTTAGTCTCAATATAATTTAATAATCACTTATGAAACAAGAAGGTTCAATGAAACGGAGACAGCAAGTCCCATTCTGCTTACAATAACTGTTGGGCATTCTTAAATGATTTTGTTGGCTTGTATAGGCTGCAATATGCATATCCAGTGACACAATTCCTCCATGGGAGAGAGACTGGAAATATTTGATCCTTTTATTTATTTTTTCTTTCTGGTGGTTTGGAAATGCAAAGTACAAAATAGTGTGAAGCCTTCCAAAAAATTAGCATCCCTCTTTTGTGTTTTTTAGTCAGGGGAAAAAAATGGAACACCACACTGCCAACAATTGGTGGTTTTATTGCTAATTTTATAGGAGTGATTTGGGGGGTGGGACTGCTTGGAGCTGTAATTCCATATGTATCTTTGAAAGTGCTAAAGTCTTCTGAAAGTAATTGGAACATTACTTGCTGCTTCTTATTCCAGCAAAGATTAAGTCTTTCCTAAATTTACCATTCTAATATATTGGGTAATTCTACTCTACATGCTAGTACCGCTCCAAACAAAAATCTATCACTCAAACGTCCACACACCTCTCAGTGCAGCCCCAATTTTATGCCTGCTCCCACCAGGCCCCTAAGAATGTAGTGTCTCTCCCAAAAGTGAGTTACGGGCTGCTGTTCCTCTCCACCTCCTTTTACCCACATGGAGACACCTATAGCATCACTCTCAAACCTTTCCCAATCCGGCCTACTACATTCTGCTAATGTTTACAGTGGGCTGTTAACAACTTTACTAAAACTTTAACAGTAGAAGAGGGGGGAATAGAATAACTATAGATTTCCAGAGATGGACATTCTCAAGGGAAAAATAAAAGTATACAAGTCAATTTCATTATGAAAATTTTAACACCATTTCTTATATATTGAAGAGGAACCATTTTTAAAATCTTATTAGGTGTGATACTCATAAGATATGCCATACATACATAAGTTTATTTACTTATCAACTATTATATTAGCAATAGACTAGCAACTAACCAAGTTTTGATAGCTCTATGGTTACAACTATTGGAAAGAATGTCAATGTTTACAGAAATATAAATAATAAAGTTAAAAAATGTAAATATCAAGTGAATGCCTATCTGTAAAGATTAATAAGAGTGAGATTGTTCAATACTTATAAAATATTAGTGTCTCTTTGTAGAGAGAGAAAAATGGATTGGAGAATCCTGAAAGATACACGGATTCGTTAGGTACATACAAATATCTGCAAACTGAGTTGTTTCTGTAAACCTCTACTCTTGTATCCAAATATACAACTTTTGCTCTTCTGATTGCCTTTTTTTTTTCTAAAATTTTAAAACTCTGTAGTGTGTCTGTCTGTTTTTCTGCCTCTTCCTTCTTACTGGCCAAGATCAGATTTCATCTGGTAAATGAATCATAGTCTACAGTGGAAACTCCCTACAAGATCTGCCAACAATTGCTAAGTTGATGAAAGAACATTTTTTTTCAACCAAGAATATTTGTAAGTTTCTGTTGGCTTAGTATAAGTAAAGACATATGGAATCATGAATGTATGGTTTCACAGTTTGCTAAGATGTGTGCACATAAATATACAGAAGAGGTCTAGTGGTCCAGGCAGTGCAGGTTGCTACCCTTCAGAATCACACCTGTCATTTTAAAATTATTAAAGTTGTGATTATACTGTGAGAAAAAAATCAACATATATTGGTAGTGACTAAAGTACCAGTTAGAAAAATTAGTTTAAAAAGAAAAAAGGTCCAGGATATGTTCACTGCCTTGAGTTATTTTTAAAATAATAAAGGCAGGATACAAATAAATAAATACTATCTCTGCACTATCAGTACAGAATTAATTAAATCCTTAAGGAGCCTGAGTAGCGTAGGGGACTAATGCCTCCTATTAAAGGCAGCAATTAACATCCAATTAACATCCTACTAAAGGCAGCAATTAACATCCAGCTGCCTGTAATTCTGCGAGTTCAATCCTAGTCAGGCTCAAGGTCGACTCAGCCTTCCATCCTTTCTAAGGTGGGTAAATTGAGGACCCAGTTTGTGGGGGCAATAAGCTGACTTTGTATAAAATCTATACAAAAGTATGAAGGCTATTGCTTAATGCATTGTAAGCCGCTCTGAGTCTCCGGAGAAGGGCGGCATATAAATCAAATTTTAAAAAAAAGAAAGGTTATCATTTAATTTAGACTATATGGAAACCATATTGCTTCATTTTCTCATTTTTAGAACATTAATTGTTCTCAGAAGTAGAGAAGACTAGTATCCCGAATCCATTTCTTAGTCTTAGGAGGAAATGATTTTTTTTTCTATTTATAAAAGATCGTTTATTTATTAAATTTATTTGCCACCTATGTCACCATGGGGCTATTCTAGGTAGTGTTGAAAGAAATGTCCATCTGGGTTCAGTTCCAGACATTGGAAACATGGAGGCTGTTTGGAAAGATGGTTTAATGGTGGACAGGACCACATAGGTTTTTGGGTCCTGGGCAAATGAGCACATGGGAGTCAGAGACAGAGACAGACAGAGAGAGGCGGGGGGGAAAGAGGGAGAGAAATTTATACCGTCTCTTGGGCTTTGAATTTGAACTTCCTGTTCCTGTGGCAAGGGCATGTATTCTGATTGGTTGTCAGATTCACAGGGGACTATGCAGGAGTAACTCTGTAGGATGTCTTGAGTCCCAGGCTTGGTTGAACCTTGCTGGGTGATGCAATCTTCCCAGGTGCCATGTGGTGAGATGGGTAGAGGGCCTAATCCTATTATGTCTTGAGGATGGAGGTCTTTTGTTTTGTAGATAAGCTGGCCCAGCTTTTTGTCTTATAGATAACCAAAATAACTGCTGGGGGCAGGGAGCTGGGGCTGAGTTTCTGTTTTAAGATTTCTATTTCTCTTTTAGGGGAAATATTCTGCCTTTTAAATATTTTCTAAAATATTTCATTTTTCTAGGAGAGGGGTGAGTGCTAACTTCCTACAGCAATTTACAATAATCAAAAAGAAGAAAACTGAAAGGGGTGTAAGCAGAAGTAAAATAGAATCCCCTTACAATCTTTTCATTGGGATTTTTCTTCATTAGATTTAGGTGCCACTCAATTCCAAGACAAGTCTAGGTGGCTCACAATTAAAAAAAAACAATATGGAAAATTGAAAATTTAATACAAAGTATACAAAATCAGGCTGTGTCTAAACAATACACTATAAATACAGGAACCCATCTAGCAAGAATCCTACCATGATACCCCAAGTCCTGGGAGCACAGAATTAAATCTCCCTGGACTAATTTGATATTATCTTCTGCTGCTGATCTTACAAACAGCAATGAATGCAAGCAATTGATAAAAGGAAAAATGCTTTAGCTTCAGGTTTGCAATACACACACACACACACACACACACACAACCCTACACCTTGAAAGGGCCTCTTTTTTAGCTCAGCTCCAAGAAAACCATTTCCAGTAGGTCAAGCCAGCAGAGGCCCTGCATGGGACTAGTATTCGTAACATCCAGGTGTGTTATAGCTCTGTGTGGCTGTCAGCTTTAGAACATGAGCCTCCCTCAGAGTAAAGTATTTCTTGCCAAGTGATTGGAAAGAGCTATGGAGGGCCAGTTAAATCAGGTGTCAGGTTTCCGCCTGCAGAAAGAAGTGAAGTTGTCCTGTCTGAAATCCCACACATACCGTTTCACTTGCAGGAGTCCCAGACCTTATCGGAATTCAGATTCTACTTGTGCTAGACCGCCTCCCTTTTTTTCCAAATATCTTCCCATCTCCCCCTCCAATGTGTTTTCTTTGACACAGGTCTCAGGGATCTCTGCCAGAACTCAGTTCCATTAGTGAGGTGCCGTGCTGACTGAAGCACAAATGAAGATGGATCCAAGTGCAATTACTAGTTGCTCACACCTCATCTGGAAGGCATTAGCTTGGATTAAGGCAAAGAGAAGGAAAAAAAAGGAAACGACTGAAGATACCAACCAGGATAAATGAGAGCTTATTTTACTATATTTTAAAAACTTTGTGTTCTACTTGTCAATGACTCACATTAATATCAGCAGGTAGAGATGGAAACAAACAGTGCAGGAGACATTTTTCATGCTGCTCATATGTTCTTGTTTGATTCTATACCACACCTACAATTATATTTACAGGTTTGAAATGGTGTCACACAGTAGTTATCATTAAAACTGAGTGCTTTGATCAAAGAATGAACAGCATGATTCTGGAATGGCAAATATTAGTCAAACTTTGCTAAAATATTTCCAAATGTGAACCTTCTACAGAAGAAACAAGACATTTACTTATCTGGAAGCCGCAAAAATATCTAATAACCAGAGCTGTCTCCTTTAACTCATACAGGCAAATGTAACAGTTGGAAGGGACCTTGGAAATCATCTAATCCAATCCCCTGCTTGCGCAGGAGACCTGTATTAGGATTCAAACTGCCAACCTTTCTGATTGACAAGCTCAGTGTCTTAGCCACTGAGCCACCTAGTCAGGCTATTATGCCAGACTCCAGTTCTCACCATCTCCAGATTAGGTAATTTTTTTGCAGTTCACTCCTATACATGCCTAATCTGAGAAAAGCCTATACACTCAGTATTTTACCAACTTTAAGATGAGTAGACTTCAACTCCCCATGGCTGGCTGGGGAAATCTAGGAGTTGAAGTCTACTCCACTCATCTTAAAGTTGCTAATGTTGAGAAACACTGGCCTACTGAATTTAGAACAATGGAGAGAGAGTCAAAGAGTCACCTTATAGGGCAATTGGGTGGCATAAAATGTAATAAATGAATAAATGGTTTAAGAAATAGAATTCTAAACAAGCTTATCTTGGAAGTCTGGTGCTAAAATGGATACCAATTAACAATTTGGAGGAATGCAGTTCCTAAAAGTTACTAAAACATGAACGATAGTTGAATATTACTCAAAAATATTCCTGATTATCCCTAGTCCCTGATTAGGAATTGTCTTTTGTCAAAAACAATTACAATAGCAATTTTGTAACTGATACACACACACGTTTATTTAAAAAAAAGATAGGCTGTTGGGTGCATATACAACGAAGAGTGAGCAACATCTCTCTTCAGCATAGATAGCAATATTTCTAGTGTTCAATTTAATATTCCACATAACAGTAATAGAGGATAGGAACAGTGATTACAATAAATAGGCCCATGCAACTGCTCTTAGAATGCTAAGAAAACCAGTGGTCCACAGTTTATAATGTTGAATGATAATCCAGAAAGTCTAACACAGTGTTTCTAAGCTTGGCAACTTGAAGGTGTCTGGACTGCAACTCCCAGAATTCCCAAGCTAGCATGTGAACAAGGAAATTCTGAGAGTTGAAGTCCACATATTTTCAAGCTGTCAAAGTTGAGAAATACTTGTCTAACATGTATTCAGTTGGAAAGTTCACAGTGAGTTGTGGAATCAGAAACTGGCTGCTATGCAATTGTTTTATGCATAGTTTTTATATAACAGAAAATGGGGTCTTCTTATTTACAAATGTTGCTATGGTTTATTCAGATGACATGGTTTTCTAAGTTTCCAAGATGCAATGTCCATGGATTGGCTTCACAGAATAAATCAGATTAAAATATGACCAGTTGATTTATTATTTGTGGCTCGTGGTATGTACCATATGTATGTGAATTATGTATATTACCATTAGTTTTTTGGAAAGGTAAAAAGAAACAAATTTATTTATCTGATTGCTCCTAACCCATTCAATGTACAATAATTCCATAGGACAATTATTTATGAACAAAACAACTCAAAAATGAGCGATTTTAACATACATACAAAGATAAAGATTCCCCCGCACATGTGTACTAGTCGTTTCCGGCTCTAGGAGCGATGCTCATCTCCGTTTCTAAGCCGAAGAGCCAGGATTATCTGAAGACATCTCTGTGGTCATGTGGCTGACACGACTAAATGCCGAAGGCGCACAGAGCACTGTTCCCTTCCACCAAAGTGGTCCCTATTTTTCTATTTGCATTTTTTATATGCTTTCGAACTGCTAGGTTGGCAAAAGCTGGGACAAGTAACGGGAACTCATTCCGTTACGCAGCACTAGGGATTTGAACCGCCAACCTTCTGATTGACAAGCTCAGTGTCTTAGCCAGTGAGCCACCGCATTCCTTTACATACATACATACATATCAGTGGTGGGTTGCTACCGGTTCGCTCCTGGTAGCGGTGGCGACAGGAGGCTCCGCCCAACCACACAGACGTCTCTGCGCAGTTGCAGCTGAAATTGAAACCCACTACTGATATACACAGACAGACAGACAGACAGACAGACAGAGATCAATTACTGCCTAGAAGTGTGAACAGAGCAGATTACATACACAGTATCCAGGAACACTGAATTTTTAATATTATTTCCTCAACAGAGCTTTCTTGCTATTTTTTAAAAATTGGCACCCAAACTGTTACGTTTTTTATTTTTTATTTTTATTTATTAAATTTTTTGCCGGCCATCTCACTCTGGAGCTTACGATGTTAAAAAGAATAAAACAATACAACAACATGCATACAATAAAAATAACCATTACAAAAATATGAATACTATAAACATACATTACAAATTTCATTATGAAATGATAATCTTCCTTAATTGAGATGAAGATATTTAAATGTCAGCTAATCATAGTTCCTACTGTTTGTTTGTTGTGAAAAATGGGCCCAAAGTTATCCAACCAGTATCAGTAGTGTGTTTTGAAATAAAGATATTTTCTTCATATGGACTTAAATTCTGAAAATAATTGTACATCTTGGACTTTACTTGGAACAAGGCGGTATAATGTTACTGTACCAACCATTTTGAAACTTCAAAGGACATTTTATTCCCATTGCTTGGCTGAATTGTTGTGGTATTACATTTTGGCTTGCAAAGATGTCTAAAGTACAGAAAAATGACTTATTTATGTGAAAGCATTGTAAGGTGGAATTTTATTCTTTCTTCTCCTATATTATTTTATATTCATGCCAATCCAAATTGACATTCCATAATGTTGAAGATGTAATACTTAAATAAACAAAGGTGACTGAGCAACTGTAGACATCAAGAAGAAAAAGCCTTTGCTTTGGGTGGCCCTTATTGGTAAGAACTTGGAGCAACATGATGAAATGAAATGAAGCAAAGGAAAATGTAGGCAGAGTATCAGAAGTTCCTTAGAATTAAGTCCAAGACAGAAATATTTGTTGAAGTTTTGAAGAAATTTGATGCCCCTAGCAGCTTTGAAAGGGAGGCCTGAAAGGTATTTTAGGGTTGAGCCTAGTGGGTGGCATGGAGAAACATATGACCTTTTAAAATATCCTTTAACAAAGCATGCTGTATCCCTAAAGGACTCTAAGCTGATTTATTATTCATTGTCCAGGAGACGGAGAGCACAAACTGATATAATGGACTTATTTAAGGTAGATTTCCCAACATTGTGTTCTTCAGATTTTCAGGGCTTTGAGGCTGGTTTAAGATTTATTGTTGCTAGGAATGGGAGAATATGTTTGTTTGCTTGTATCCTGCCTTTATTATTTTGACAAGTAACTCAAGACAACAAACATCACTTTGGTTTCTTATTTTTGCCAAATTTAATTTAATTATTTTTAATTTAATAAAAAAAATATTTTTTTCTGAGTTATCAGATTTGCATTTTTGTGAATTTGACATTTTTTTTGAAAAAAATCTACAGTAAATTTTGTGTGTATTTTGATGCACACTTGTCTAGACCAGGGGTCAGCAACCCACAGCTCTGGAGCTGCATTTGGCTCTTTCATCCCTCTGCTGCGGCTCCCTGTTGCTCAAAAGATGTGTCACAACTGTCAATGTGCGACAACCAGCGGCATGCGATTTATTGAGCTTTTCGACCCCGGTAGGCCAATCATGGATAAATCCAAGAAAAGAAAAGTTTAAGAAGAAAACAGATAGTTTAATTCAACTACATATGCTAGTTTTGTGGCCACTCAGGAAATAGTCAGGCATGGGAAGGGTTTTGTGGCTCCCGGTGTTTTCTTTTCGTGGGAAACAGGTCCAAATGGCGCTTTGAGTGTTTAAGATTGCCGACCTCTGGTCTAAACATACACATTTCCATTTGTATTGGTGCCTAACGTCCGGTTGTTTACAGCCTCAACAGATATCAGATGTATGTGGCATAAAATAAGGGCGTAATCATTCTTTTCAATGGGCAAACACTTCATTAGTAATATACTGTCTTAGAAAAAGTAAGTTTTATCCTCTAAGATAAGGTTAACAGTAATATTCTGTGTATGCCTGCTAAAACTTAGGCCTGCAGAATTCAAGGGCTTGTTCTCAAGAAGGTATGAACAAGACTGCAACTCCAGCAATGTTTCTTAACATATATCTTTCCTTGCTGATCTTGTTAGATTTAATCCTGCTCTGCCCACCTAATGCTTAAACTGTGAATTATATCACATTGCTGAAATGCTGCAGTTAATAAATAGTAGCTGCTCAGTATCTCAGTATAATAAAAGGAAGTGGCAGTAGAACTGTAGCACCTTCTTCTCCTTTCTCCATATAATATTCACACTTTGTGAAAAGAGCATCAGCTGCATTTTTAAACTGAGGACAACCAGCACTTTTTGACTCAAGCAGTGCAGTTGCCTTGAGAAAACTAAGCATTTGTGGATCATATTAAGCCAGAGGCCTTCAAACTTGGCAGCTTTAAGGCTTGCGGACTTCAACTCCCAGAATTCTCCAGCCAGGTGGCTGGAGAATTCTGGGAGTTGAAGTCCACAAGTCTTAAAGCTGCCAAGTTTGGGGACCCCTGCATTAAGTGGTTTGTGGTTTAACATTATCATTTTCTCCATGGTTGCCTGTTGCCCCATCACTAGAATATGCAGCAATTTTTTTCTGGAGGGCAGAAATGAGTGATATCACCCTTCATTAATCATCCACTCACCATCAAAATGACTTCAGGGTGTATTTCTCTGTTGTACTTCCAACTTACACTTTGCTGGTGCCTCAAGTATTCCTACCCTTTCGAGACTAATTGCTCCTATCTGCAGGTGGCATAGGGAGGAGGGAAGATTCTAGAATTTATTACCCGTCATGATAAACCAAGACTCAATTGAAGGGGCACTCTGTCTGTGAACCGATCTGTAGCAAACTGAAGCATTGTAGCGCAGACAGGAGCACGAGAACAGAGATAGGGTAGAAATGTATACTTTTGAATAGACAACATAGCAGAGCAGGAAAATATGTACAGACATTGTTTTGAGAGTGAATGGAAAATGCCAGGACAACTTCTGATTCTGCCTTCCAGAAACATTTACTAGCCAGTTCTAACACGAGGGCAAGAAGTAACTTTAATCTCAGAACAGGATTTTCTTAAACTGGCATAAACACTGGACAGAAGCATCTTAAATAAATCTATCAGGCTGATTTCCAGGAATTTTAAGACGAAGTGAGACCCAACAATGAGAGGTTCAAAGAGAAAATATCTAAAAGCAAATTAAGGTTTCCCCACCTCACAAAATGGGGTTTCTCTGGCTAAAATAGCCATACCGGTCCTACAGGCATTTCTTTTTAATTTGCATAGATGTGCACTGCAATGGATACAGGGCAGTGGTGAAATCCAATTTTTTTTATTACCGGTTCTGTAGGTGTGGTTTGGTAGGCGTGGTGTGGCAGGGGAAGGATACTGCAAAATCTCCATTCCCACCTCATTCCAGGAGAAAGATACTGCAAAATCCCCATTCCCACCCCACTCTGGGGCTGGGCAGAGGTGGTACTTGCTGGTTCTCCAAACTACTCAAAATTTCCACTACTGGTTCTCCAAACTGCTCAAAATTTCCGCTACTAATTCTTCAGAACCTGTCAGAACCTGCTGGATTTCACCCCTGATACAGGGATATCTTTGGCCTTGTTCATTTTGATTTGGGAATAGACACTTTCTGTAAGTTTTTTTTTTTACTGCAATCCCTGATCCAAAGTCTGACGACCACTCCTGTGGCAAAGCAACCACATTCAAATGAACAGTCAATATTTTTTTGGAAGTCAGGTAACTGAAGCAGGCTCTTTTGTGTAGGGAGATCTGGCAAGTTGGTGCACTGAAGCAGAACCAGAAAATGCAAAGAAAATATTCTCCATTTCAACATGAATTAAGAGACCTGGGACGTCTGTTTCACCTCCTATTCTGAGGGCTTGGAAAACCTATTAACATCCCTGTATAACTTTCTCCCTAGTCACAACATAGAAAAGAGACCATTTAAGGCAGCTTTGCTGAGGCAATAGTCTGGTTGAGAAGTGATGGAATTTGATTTGACCTAGCAATTGTGCAGGTCATTTTGCAGCCTTTGGAATGTTTTGGATTAGTTGGAAAGAAAGAGACAGGTGTTTTTGCAAATATTTTTTTTCTTCTTTTTTTTTGAGGTAGGCTGAGGGCCCTAACAAGGAGGTGGGTTTTTTTATTGCTTTCCTCTTCTTCTCTCTCTTTTTCATGTTTTCTGGGAGACTGCCACAGCAGTATGAAGTGATGGAGTTTTTCAACATCATTTCTGTGGGATGACTAACAGAAAACACCAAGGTTGCTTTTATCAGAATTCAAAATTTACTGAGTATGCCATCATTGCACCCAATGTGCTTCCTGATGGATTAATTCAGCTATGATTCACATCAAATGGAACAAAAAGAATGGAGAAGTCATTTCCACGTTGTTGTTTTTTAACACCCACTTTCCTTTAACCAGTTGAATCTACCATGTTTTCCTGAAAATAAGACCCTGTCTTATTTTTTTGAACCCTGAAATAAGCGCTTGACTTTATTGCCATGCGTTCAAAAGCACTGCAACGCACTGCCATGCGTTCAAAAGCAATTGGACTTATTATCAGGGGATGTCTTATTTTGGGGAAAACAGGGTAATTTCTAACAATTATTTTCGTACAAATCTCATATTTTATTTTTTTACATTTTATTCTATTTTCAGTTTAATTTATTGTGCTTATTTTTCCCATGTCTTTTTTCCTCAAGGTGCAGATTTGCATTACCTAAAAATGGTTTGCCCAATATTCAAAACCGCTCACGTTCAATAATTTTCTCAAACTCTCATCTTGAACAATCAAATCATTTTTTAAAGATTTACATTCATTCCTTTGCTATGTGTATATCAAGGTCTTCACAATGCTTTTTAGAAAGGCAAAGAAAAAAATAGATGAGATTACACACCTAAGTTGTATCATGACAAAGGCTGCATACCTTGTAACATTAAAATGACAATGCTAGTCAGTTTGGGACATATTTTGACCAGTATTCCACATGCACAACTAAAGTCCAGTTTTAGCCCAGGAATGCTAATGCTAATCTTTATTTGTTATTTATTTATTTATGTGATTTATATGCTACCATTCTCCCCGAGGACTCAGGGTGGCTTACATAAAACAATCATAAATACAAATCACAATAAACACATTAAAATAAATTAAAATCCGTATTAAAATCATTCTAAAAAGGAAACAATGCAAGATGTCACCTTTAATCCAAAAATAACCTTGCAAAGTCAACATTGCACATGGTGTCTGCGCTGTACTGAAACTCTGAAAATACTCCTTTGTTTAAACACTCACAATCTTGTTGATACATCAAGTATATATGATTTAAATTTTCCTATTTGCACTGATTGAACTACTACAGTCAAGATTTTATGCAGTATTCAAATGAAAAAGAAATTAATTATCTTTCAGGCCACTTATAGCCACTGTTTTAAGTTGCTGTTTCAGGGACGGGGAGAGTAAAAGGCTGATTTGATCAGAATTCAACAAAGATATGTACGGGACTTATTTGCCTTTCCCTCTATAACTTTTTCAGCTCACTGTTTCTTTACGTAAATGTTGAACACACTGTTCAGTCTTTTATAGTGTACACAGACATAGAACATGCATGGATTTATTTTATGTACAAGTAGTTCTTACGACCATAATTGAGCCCAAGATTTCCACTACTAAACAAGATGGTTGTTAAGTGAGTTTCTACCCATTTTACAATCATTTATTGCAACAGCTGTAAAGTGAATCACCGCAGTGATTAAGTTAGCAATGCAATTGTTAAGTGAATCTAGCTTCCTAAATGATTTTGCTTTATCAGAAGGTTGCAAAAGGTGATCACATGATCAGGGATAATGTAACTGTCATAAATACATGCCAATTGCCCAAATTTTGATTATGTGACCATGGGATGTGACAATGGTTGGAAGTATGAAAAAAATGTTCGTAAGTCACTTTTTTCAATGCTGTTATAACTTTGAATGGTCACTAAACAAATGTTCTAAGCTGAGGACTACCTGACTTACTGAGATCAATGGCTTCGGTTTCACTGAAGGTTAAAAACCATAAATGAGTTTTCCAATCAAATTATTTTTTAAAGTAGTCTTACTACATACCAGATTTCTACAATATAAAGCAATCACATTTAAATGTCATGCTTTATGTTGTTCCTTAAAATCTGTGATAGTGCTTGCTTTTTATAGGAATGCAGATAAAAATGATTAGATAGAATATTCTCACCAATGAATGATCTGAGAGGCATATAACTGGAAGATACCATATTTTTCGGGGTATAAGACACACTTTTTTCCCCCATAAAAGAGGGTAAAAATTTGGTGTGCCTTATACACCGAATTTAGCCCTGCCCACCCAGAAAATGGGGCGTGCGGAGGCGGCAATAGGCTATGGCAATCCCTGCAGCCTGAATCAGCTGATCTTTGGGAGGCTGATCCAACCGACAATCAATTGCTTGTGCTAATCAGGCTAAAGCTGAAATTGAAACAGGCTGTTTGCTGCAAGGAGGCAAATTGCATATTTTTTTCCTTGTGCTAATCAGGCTGTGCTGAAACTGAAACAGGCTGTTTGCTGCAAGGAGGCAAATTGCTGAGAGGCAGAGACAGATTTTTTTTTCTTGTTTTCCTACCCAAAAAAGATAGGTGTGTCTTATAGTCCGGAACATCTTATACTCCGAAAAATACGGTAACTCTTTCACAAAATATTAACTTTAGCTTACACTGTTCAATTACTATTCCCTTCCCTGATTTTCTCTTGTTGCCTTTTCTATTGGTTTTATGTCAAACTACATCTAGGTCCCGTTTTTGGTCTCCCCTACCTCCAGTAGCACACTGAAGGCCAAAAACGGGGTGGACGGAGGCCTCCAGGGGCGTCCGCCTACCTCGTTTTTTTACCTTCCCTGCCTTTACCAGAAGAGAGAGAGGGGGGGGAAAGAGAAAGAGAGAGAGAGAGAGAGACTTGTTGATTGTAAGCTCCTTGGGGTTGAGAAGAATTGCTGCAAAACTGAGTTTCCTGAAGTGGAGCACTAGACCAGGGGTTGGCAACCTTAAACACCCAAAGAGCCACAAAGATACTAACCGGAAGCCCTCGTTCAATTCTGGAGCCAACCAGAAATCCTGTTCCCACATCATAGTCACCTCCTAATGTGGCATCCTTTTTCCTCTACCTGTCCTAATCGAAAGCTCTATCAACTGTAGAGCTGACCAGCAACAAGGAGCCGCAGCAGAGGGATGAAAAAACCACATGCGGTTCCAGAGTCGCGGGTTGCTGAGCCCTGCACTAGACTAAACTGAAAAAATGATCTAGTAAAAAGAAAAGTCAACCAAAAGAGCAACATGCAAAGAAAAGCAAATAAAACACCCCCAGCAGCAAAACAAATTAAAGTTTAATTTGTGTGCATTGTTTAATGGACTGCTAAACTGGCCACACCTATCCAATCACATGATCTCATAGCTATACCCACCCAGTCACATGACCACCTAGCCACGCCACCCACCTAGTCCAGCCCCTCCCAACAGTCTGAGGGACCTGAATTGGCCCCGTTTAAAAAGTTTGAGGATCCCTGATCTAGAAGAAAACTAATAGACATGAAATCAGAGCTCTAAAGTTTTCCTTATTTTCCTCGTGGCTTTCCATTATTTAAAAAAACACACTCAGAACAGGGCAAAGTATAAAATAAGCTAAACTAAACCAGTTGTTTACAGTACAAATACTATAGGCAGTCCTCGATTTACAACAGTTAATTTAGTGACTGTTCAAAGTTACAACGGCACTGAAAGAAGTGACTTTTGACTGTTTTTCACACTTATGACTGTTGCAGCATTCCCATTGTCATGGGATCAAAATTCAAATGCTTGGCAACTGACTCACATCGATGACGGTTGCAGTCGTGGGGTCAAGTGATTACCTTTTGCAAAACTTCTGACAAGTCAATGGGAAAGCCAGATTCACTTAACAACCGCTTTACTAACTTAACAAGAGCCTGTGTAGCGTAGAGGGCTAATGCCTCCTACTAAAGGCAGCAATTAACACCAGCTGCCTGTAATTTCTCTGAGTTCAATCCTAGCCAGGCTCAAGGTCGACTCAGCCTTCCATCCTTTCTAAGGTGGGTAAATTGAGGACCCAGTTTGTGGGGGCAATAAGCTGACTTTGTATAAATATAAATATACAAAAGTATGAAGGCTATTGCTTAACGCATTGTAAGCCGCCCTGAGTCTCCGGAGAAGGGCGGCATATAAATCAAATTAAAAAAAAAAACAAGTGCAGTGTTTCATGAAACAATTGTGGCAATAAAGGATGTTAAATGGGGCAACATTCACTTAACAAATATCTCACTTAGCAACAGACATTTTGGGCTCAATTGGGGTTGTGAGGACTACCTATGTTGCCTCTACTTGTCTTTACCAATTGTTTATTTGGCACAGTGGTTAGAATGCAGTACTGCAGGGCCAACTCACTGCTCACTCCAGGAGTTCGATTCTGAACGGCTCAAGGTTGACTCAGGCTTCCATCCTTCTGAGGTCCGTAAAATGTGGACTCAGATTGTTGGGTCAGCAATAGGCTGACTCTGTTAACCACTTAGAGCGGACTGTAAAACACTGTGAAGCAGTATATAAGTCCAAGTCTAAGTGCTATTGCTATTGCTATGGCTATCATCATCGCAGAATGATGCATTTGGCCCAGTGGTAAAATCCAAATTTTTTTTACTACTGGTTCTGTGGGCGTGGTAGGGGAAGGATACTGCAAAATCCCCATTCCCGCCCCACTCCAGGGAAAGGATATTGAAAAATCTCCATTCCCACCCCACTCTGGGGCCAGCCAGAGGTGATATTTGCTGCTTTTCCGAATTACTCAAAATTTCCGCTACAGGTTCTCCAGAACCTGTCAGAACCTGCTGGATTTCACTCCTGATTTGGCCCCCCATTCTGGTTAATTGATTCCATTATCAAATAGCTCTTACTGTTAGGAAATTTGCTTTAACATTTATTAATCTTCTTCCTTTCTATGACTGAAATCTATTATTTTGGTTTCTGGTCTTTATCCTCCTCTGTGACATCCTCTTTGGTTTAAAGAGGATTCTTCCTCTCTTATCCTTATCAAAACTAAACGTTCCCAATGCCTGCAATCTCTCTTCACAGAATTTATTTTCCTGTCCAAAGCCTGCTTGATAGGATCTGTCCCTCCATCATCACACTTAAATTACCTTTGCGATCCGTGGCCTGATTGGCCTGGCTCTCTCTCTCTCTCTAATGAAATCGTTCATTACGCTAAAGAGAATCATTCACTATAGCAAAGTTCCTCCTAACTTTTGCTATTCCGCCGCCTGTTGCTGGTCAATACGGATCAGCAGCTAGGACTAAAGACCGCTGCATATCAAGTTGCAAAGCAAAGGACTGGCCATGAGAGACTCCCCTTCCTCCCCCCCCCCCAACTTTTGCATCTAACTTTCCCATCCTACCCCTCTCTCATATTTGGAAAATCGATTTTACAAGCAGCCTCTGAAACATCGCCCTTTCCTTTTCTTTGAGACGTCAGGTGCAAATGGAGGCTCCCCTCTCTCGCCGCCGACACAGCGTGAAGGGTTAGGGTATTGTTGGGAGCCTCTTTGGAGGGAGCTCGGTTTCCCCTCTTTTCACTTCTTCAGCTCCTCCCCCTTTTCTCCCCACCTCCGAGAGGGAGGAGGAGGAGGAGGAGTGGGAGGTTCCAGAAGTGGGCGAGCAAAAAGAAGCGAATTGTTTGAGAGTTCAGTCATCCAAAAACCTTCTCCCATATGGAGGGTCTGGCTGCCTCGATTTCAGTGCCTTTCCGCAGTGTCTTTTTCTTCTCTTGCTGGGCTTTTTAGGAAAGTTGCAACTCTTCCTGAAAGCAACCAGCATCCAAGTTACAACAGTCTCTCCCTCTCTCTCTTTCTTTTTTTTTTTCTCCCTGTAAAGCCTCTCCATCCAGGTCAGCCGCTCCAGCTTTACTTTGGTGAGTGCTTCGCAGATCTGTCCGGCCTGAAACCTTTTTTCAGCCTCGGGATTTCAGCTTCTTTGTTGCTGTTTTATTTTTCCTCGCGTTCCCACTCCTCCCTTGTCGTTCCTTCCTTTTCCTTAGTTGGGTCTCCCCTTAGCATCAGCAGAGATCTTAGGTGAGTCTGAAATATACCCCCCCCCCCCCAAAAATAACAGCAAAACAATTCCCGGGGCAGATTGAAACAACAAGAAGGGAAGAACCAGATGGATTGATTTAATTTTATTTTACTTTGCTACTTTTCTAAGTCAGCTGCAGTTCGGTGCTTTGGTGTTCTGAAAATTTAAGGAAAGGAATAGGGACAGTTGGTTGGATGCTTTGGGAGATTTTGATAATTTGTGAGAAAAGTGGGAGTAGACTTAAGTGATTGTACTGTATTTATGCACGTTTGTTTTCCCTCCTAGGCAGGTGGGATTGTACTGTGGTTCTCCTATTTCTTTTGGTATCTTGAGTCCTGACCAAAATAGCATCTGCTGTTGAACCTCAATACTTGACTAAACTTCTCCAAATAATAGCTGCTTCTAAATGTGCTTTAAAAGAAAGAATGCTCTTGGAAATTCTCATAGTAAGCCTGTATCTATTCCCCCCCCCCCCCTCTTTCTATCTCTATCTGCTTCTAGAAATGTTTTGACTGGGGATAGAGAAGTGAAGCATCTAAAGGCAGCAGCATCCTTTGCTTCTGCTGGGCTCAAGAGTTGCTGTTACACAAAATGCATGGATGGGTTTGCTGTGAAGAAACACTTTTATTGCTTGCCTTCCCCCCTGTGGCTGCTTGGTCTTGGCAGACATTTTTAAATACAACAGAATTTGAAAACATTGCTTTTTCTTTATGTACAGAAGAATTTTAGATTTCATAACTGGATGTTTAGCTGTGTCATCTAATGGATTGGAAGGAAATAATTGTTTACAGAAACATCTTAATCAAGTTGATTTAAGTACCAAAGTTAAGATTTAGTGGTTTCTGTAGGAGATTGAACAAAAGTGCATTATTGTCTAACATTTGTACAAATTGTAAGGCAGGTGTTGTTTTTATCCGAGTTATTTTATGAGTTACACAACTTTTGAAACGCTTATTCTTTGTGTTCTTTCTTTAGATCTCATTATTGCCACACTTAAGAATACAAGTCCAAACTTTAATTGAAATTTGCCAAACTCTATCAAGCATTTTATAACCGAAAATTATCATAAGGCATTTTATGACATTGTGCACAATTCCTGTGGTCTACTCTGATGTTTGACTGTGCTATACAATTCAACGTGGGCTACTTTTAAGGCACATTGCTAAATAACTTTGTGAATTTTTAAGAACTTTTCAAGTATATTAGAAGTTCTGTTATTGTTGAAAGCCTTGACCCAACAGGTCATGGATTGTTTAGTGTTTTCATAAAAGTACATAGGGTTGATTTGCATAGGTGGGAACTAGTGCAATTTTACTTCCTGTTTCTTTAGGCTTCCCATCTGTTTTCTTAATGAAAGCTTTGAAAAATAAGTGTGCTAAGGCACTAGCGAATGAAAAACAAAGTGTCTAAATTACAGGTAGCTATTTCTAACAAGGACTGAAACATCATGATAATATTTCTGTGTCTATTCCAGTGTGAATTTATGTGGTCAGAAGTCCATATATAATAGATCTGAGCATCATAATCTTCTTTGGTTTCAATGTATTGTTATAACAATCAATCTCCCCCCCCCCCCAATTATTTTGCTTTGTCAAGTTTCTTAAGGGAAAGAAGCAGGGAAAGGGTTTGTGTGTGCTGAAAATAGCTGTTTGTCCATCACTTTCTTGTTGGCAAATAAATTAATTGACAGAATAGTTTTTAGAGGTCTAAAATCTGCACATGCTCTCTGAACAAACCTATAATTTCTTCTAAAGTTATAGCAGAAAAATATATTTTGATATTTTATTATTTGGTCTTTATCCTGATCCCCACAAATAATTCAATAATTTATATAAGATATCATATTTCTTTAACTCCATTAAAGATTCTCCATTTCCCATCTTTATTACATGAACTAAATTGCTAATTTCTTAGCAATTCAACCTAATTGAAGAAATGCTCATCATATTCAAAACTTCGATATTTAAAGTTTTAGAAATTGGATGTCCCAATATATTTGGAGACTATAATGCTCAGGGCCTGGGCAACATGAGGAATCTATGAAGCCTTACTACTGTACTGCTGAACAACAATTATAACTACTTCTGACCAATATGATAAAAAATTGTGGTTGATTGAAGTTTCAGCATCATCTTTCAGCAATGTCTGATCAAATGTTCTTTATTTTGGTAAATTTTTGCCATGAAATATATTGGAAGAGAATAGTCAGTAGGGTACAAAGGGGTATTTCTTGCTGAAGCTGTCATCTATGATTATTTCTTACCAACAAACACAAATGAGTGATGACATGCATTCTAACTGATGTTGGAAATGTATAGTCATTAAAGTTGATTTTGTTGGTAAAACTGAAATATAAAAAAAGAACTATATTAAGAGAAGATGAATTTGTTGCATTATTGATTTGCACCGATGCGTAATTTTTAGAGGAGTATTATAGTCAGAGAAAATATACATAAACACACTTAGTTAAAATGTCTGCTGCTTCTACAGTTTAAATCTTACAATGAGTCTCTTAATGTTTCAATAGCTATGGAAAGGGGTATATATGCTTAACTACTTTCAATGTATAGCGCTGGATTTTCAAAAGCATATCACACATACATTTCTCCTTAACCTAGGAGTCATGGTGCCATAGTGGTTAGAATGCAGTATTGCAGGCTATTTCTGCTGATTGCCGGCTGACTGCAGTTTGGCAGTTTGATTCTCACCGTCTCAAGGTTGACTTAGCCTTCCATCCTTCTGAGGTCGGAAAAATGAGGACCCAGATTGTTGGGGGCAATATGCTGATTCTGTAAACCGCTTAGAGAGGGTTGTAAGGCACTTAGAAGCATTATATATGTCTAAGTGCTAATGCTGTTGCTTACAACATGTATCAGTGATCATAAGGAAAACCGTGATATGTCTAGCATTAATCTAGAACCACATTTCTCAATGTCAGACCCTTTAAGATGTATGTACTGCAACTCCCAGAATTCCTCAGCAAGTGTGCTCTAGAGATTTCATTATCTATTATTGATAGAGTTGATGCAAACTTTTAAATAAAGCTGTACAATTTACTCATACTGAATCTCTGGTACTCTCTTTATTCATGTTATTTCTGTGTGTAAAACTGCAGGGTAGTAGGAAGTTTTGCCTATACTAATACTATGAACTTAGGAAGTTGTGTTAAATATAAGATCACTGAATTCTCAGGTTGATAATGAGGTCATAAAAATGTAAAATGAGAACTTAAGTTTAAGCATTGCAAATATACAACGTAACTATCTTAAAAATAAATGGCATTGGCCTGTTTTTGATAAATAATTCTGCAACTAACATCTACCAGTACTCTTCAAGAATTTCTCCAGAATCCATGACATAGGTGTGTTTGACTTCAGATAAATAAATTTCAAAGTAAGGGCTTTGAAGTAGAAATGTGGGGTAGAATATTTGAAATCAGTTTAAATAAAACTACATATAAACTTGACATAAACAGACTCAAGTAAGTGATCTTTGTAGTCTACTGTGATATTTTGGATTTAGATCTATTCATGTTTTGAGAAAATGTCCTTTGATTACATATTACACACAGCTATGCCACTTTCAAAGTTCCCAATTCTCCAAGTATGGAATAGAAGAATTGACTGCTTAATAAAATGCGTCCTTGGAAAAACAAAATAAAGCTGTGCACTAATTTGGATTTTTGACAATGTGACAGCATAAACATTACATTTATCTGAGTCAGCTTCTTAAAACAGCTGAATAATCTTCTGGAATCACACAACTGTTGTCCACCACTGAGATTTAGAGATGATGGCCTATCAGCTTTTTGCTTTCAAATCTGAAGTGGTGCATAGTCCCAATGCACAAACCTTTGCGCTTTCATATCTTTCTAGACACAATTCAGATTCTGAATATTGTGGCCATCCTTTTGGAAAATAGCTAATCCTTGATTGTCTTACATCTCTCTTGTGATTTTGTTAATCATGGTTAACCTTATTTAAAAATATGTACCGTAAATTCAGTTTTAAATAATGCAGCTTTAGGTACCATTTTTTTTATCACTTTGCAGAAGCCTAGTTTAACTCTGGAACCTTTAAATTATTAAAGGCAAGAACCTTTTCGGAACTATAAAAGTCTTCAGCAGCGATTAAACAATCTGTTTGTAAACTCACATTGAGAACTTAATTTAAGCCTCCAATTGCAATCCAAGCAAGTGGAGATGACCCATATGGGCTGCTAAATGTACTAGAAATCTTTTCTTTGATGCATGTTTGAAGAAATATTTAATGATTTTGTGCTTTGTGTGGCTTCTGGGGATTTTCTGTACAAACTTCTTAGTACATGTAATCCATGATATGTGTATTCACTAGATTCTTGGAAGTGGTGTTCCAGTAAAATGCCATATATGGGAGAGAAAGCAAAAAGTAAAAAAAAAAAAAAAGGACCTAGCTGTGCTTCTCTGATTCAACCAAAATGAAACAATAGCTGAGTAACTTAAAATTGCATTCCTCAATGATGAACAATTTATTGTTAGATTTAATTGTGTCACAGATCCCAGATCTGTGAAATGGTTAGTTCTGAATTTTCCTGTCCTTGCAAGAATTATAAAAAGATCAGGTGTGCAACTTTTGATGTGTCATCTGTTCATAGCTTTATAACTGGGATTTCCATCTATGCCTTTGGCTATAGGAGCATGAAGTGAAAGCAGTGGCTAAAACATACAGTACTTTGAGAAGTGAAGTTTTGTCAGTCAACTATTTCACTGTATATTCTAGTACAGTGATGGCTAACCTTTTTGCCATCACGTGCCAGGAGCGGGGGGGGGGAGGTCGCCCATGTGCCCACACCCATAATTCTATGCGCCCTGCCCGTGCATGCACGCATGACTCCCCCCATGCTCCTGGCACGTGATGGCACAGTAGGCCCATTTTTTGCTCTCCTCAGACTCCTAGAAAGGCTCTGGAGGCTGGGGACAGCAAAAAACAGCCCTTCCAGTCCCAGCGGAAGTTGGCAAACGGGCCGTTTCCGGCTTCTGGAGGATCTCCAGAGGGAGTGGTAAAGGCCGTTTTCACCCTCCCCAGACTCCTAGAAAGGCTAGAAGCTGGGGAGAGAGAAAAACAGGCCTCCCCTCCCCCAGGTTCTCCAGAGGCAGGAAACAGCCTGTTTCCCTAGTTCTGGTGATCCCAGAAATCAGCTGGCCGGTACGCACATGCACGCCGGAGTTGAGCTCACGTGTCCATCGATATGGCTACGCATGCCACCTGAGGCACATGTGCCGTAGGTTTGCCATCATGGCTCTAGTAGAAGAGGACGCGGTTTGCATGCTTTTTAAAAACCAGAATCATTGAATAGAAAAACCTTAAATCATGATCAAGGCTGTGTGCATTAATATCTGGGCATGCAATAAAATTTTCAACAGGAGGCTTTCATGCTATGATCAAACCACCTCTTAAAGTTAAGATAAGTGCCAAAGCAGTTTCTGATGCTGTGTCACAGGTAGGAAAGAGGGGAACTTCAAGTAAATACATTACACCTTTCATTTGTGTAAAAGGTGTCAGAGAATTTATAATCAGTTGAAATAAGGAGCTTAAGCATGTAGAAAGATGCCCAGGAAAATGCAAAGCCAATAGACATAACACCTTCCCAATACCCATTTCTCTGAAGTTGTTCCAATACATAGAGCAGTAAAGCAAGACTGAATATTGTACAAGTTGTCCTCGACTTACGACCAAAATTTCTGTTAAGTGAAATATTTGTTAAATGAGTGTTGCCCCATTTGATGCCACAGCTGTTAAGTGAATCACTGTTAGTAACTTGGTTGTTAAGTGGACCTGGCTTCTCCATTGATTTTGCTTGTGAGAAGGACACAAAAGATGATCACATGATTATGGGGATGCTGCAAAGGCCATAACTGTGAAAAATGGCCATAAGTCACATTTTTCAGTGCCTTTGTAACTTTGAACGGTCACTAAATGAACTGTTGTAAATTGAGGACTACCTGTGCTAGGTCCCTTATTTTTCAATATCTACAGTAATCCAGTAATACAGGCGCTCATTGTCTCTGCTCATCACTCTCCTCTTGCAGAGGAATAAGTGACTCTGGTACCCTTATATGCAGAAGATGTAATTATCATGTCCGTTTCTCAGGTAGGAGTGAGAAGGACTAGGGACACTGGCCTAAAACAAAAGATTATTTCTAATCTTATGTAAAAGAAAGATTGTTAATAGTTAATAAAGTATTAGAAAACTAAAGTTTTAATATTTGCTTCAGACTATAAATGGCAAATTAATGGAACTCCACTGAACAGGTGTATACCCTTAAATACCTCGGGTGCTGTTCCATGTGCTCAATCTTGGAATCCACATCTTTTCTATTGTGCTAATCTTGCTCAGTGTAGGCCAAACTATTCTGAGATTATTATTTTTTCATTCAAAGGGAGATCATTACTGTACATCCCTGCAGCATCCAAAGTGTTCTTGGCCAAGGCTGCCCTTTAGTTTCTCTACAGTACTCAAGTCTGAACTCTTACTAAATTCAATATTTGTGAAGTGGTTCAAACTAAGCTTATTAGAGCCAGTCTTGCAATCCCCAAATGTATTAAGAATGCTATATTTATATTTGGAGATGGCTTTAGTTTTTGTGGCGCTAAGAGCTTAGTTATTGCCAACTTTGGGTTAGAATTAAAATTGGTTTTCCTATTGGTTTGGTCCCTTTGGCTCTTATTTGAACAATATGGTTTAAAAAAGCTATCAATAAAATCTTATTTATTGGGTTTGTCACAGGGGTGTCACGGGTGGGTTCTAAAATTTTTTACTATGGGTTCTGTGGGCGTGGCTTATTTTATGAGTGTGGTTTGATGGTCATGTGACAGTTCCTTAGGATTTAGCAGAGGTACTGGTCTACCAGGCTTTTAACTGCTTGCAGAACAATACCGGTCTACCCATTTGTTTTTGGAGCATTCCAGTCTACTCATTTGTTTGCACTGGTCTACCACCATACTGCCTTTTACCACTGATCAGCTGTAGGGCGGCTGTTTAAAGTACTGCGGCAACAGTTTAAACAGCTTTTTTCCTTCTAGCCGATCAGCTGGGACTCGGGAGGCAGAAAATAGATGGGGGCGCGGCCAGGCAGAGGTGGTATTTACCGGTTCTCTGAACTACTCAAAATTTCTACTACCAGTTTGCAAGAATCAGGGAGAACCGGTAGCAACCCACCACTGGTTTGTCAATAGAGACACTCTGCTCTGTAGATTTTGAAAATGCCAGATGTGCTCACAAGAAATAGTTCTGGGATATGGACCTTCGAACTAACCTAAACCTAGTGTCTAGTCCTATAATTCAAGGGATTCTTCAAGAAGGATTTGTATCAGCCTCTTATTTATCACCTAGTACAGGGGTGTCAAACTTGCAGCCCGCAGGACGGATGCGTCACACACTAGCCATGCCCATTCCCGGTTTAGCGAAGGGGGAAAAGGTCATGATATGTCATGTGACAACAACTTGACATCACGAGTTTGACACACCTTATCTAGTACAATATAAAAATTATGTAGGGCTTTTAATTTAGTCAGGCTAGACACACTGCCCTCCTCAGCCCTCTGTTGACAGTGTAAGATTACTCCATTAAACTAGTGCCTATGCCAATGTGGTGATGGCTCACTAGAATCTTTAGCCATATCTTGTTTCCTTTACAAGGACTCTAGGATGACTTTCATCAACCCCACTCTGAAGAGGTTTCCAGACACAGAAAACAACATTTATTTGTCAGTTGTCTTATCTATATTTCCTCCCAGATTGCTCAGTTTTGTTCCTCCTCTGTTATTCATCTTACTTGTAGTGGAAGATTCTAATTTATTCAGTTATTCATTCTTATTTGTGCTTTATGTTGTTTTATTCTATTATCAATGTACTTACATCCCTGTACATTAAAAAAAGTTTTTGTTTTTATTTATTCATCAAATTTAGTAGCACATATCTGTCTCTCAGAGTGCCTTTGGCCAGTGTACAGCTTTATATTCTATGTTTCATCCTCATTCTTTGTTAAATATTCTATATTTATACATACCTGTCAATATATTTATATTCAGTTACCTTTAGGTTTTATATCGTATCATATTGTGGCTTTATGGTGATAATAAAGTTATTTGATTTTTATTTGATGATAATACTCTCCATTAAATGTAATTTTTAAAATGTTCCAAAGTGTTATATAAAGTACATTTAAATAATATAATAAAAACATGACAGTAAAAACTGGGGGGGTAATCAATGTGGGAAATATAGAATAGTTTAATAACATGCTGTCATAAATAAATACTATAGCAAGTCCTGATTTTTTGCAATAGTTAAATTTTAGGGATATGCACAAATATAGTCTCACGGTTAGCGACTAATGGTTAGTGAACAAGTCAAGACACAAAATTTACAGTGTGTTCCAGACTTCTTTGAATTGATTGAAGCTTCCATAAGTTTACATATGTTCAGATACAATAAACTATGGTTAGTTAAAAGTAGAAATATACCTTTCTGTTTCCCTCTTAACTACACTAGAGAAGATGGAACATGTATTTGATGCCCACATTAATACTAATCTATAGTTTAGTTTTATATAAGAAATAAACGTTTTAAGGGTGGCGTTAAAGACAAAGACAGGGTTCATATATTTCTTTTAACTACGATATAATTCGTTTGACTTTAGTTTAAAATGGTGTGTGTGTTTATACTATATTTATACTAATTTATGACTTCACACAATTTGTGAACCTATCATTGTCTTCCTGCAAGCATTTATTTCAAGTCATTCAATATAAAGTCAATTAACTTAGTAATTATGATGCAATGAGAGAGAAATCAGGATATATAAAGCTTGTAACTACAATCTAAGGAAGACATTTGATTTAAAAATGAGATAAAATTTGTGGGACTCATTCTTAATAAATCTGCACTGGCTTCTGATGATCTTCATAGAATCATAGGCGTGGATGGGACCTTGATTATCTTCTAATGAGTAGTCCAACTTCCTTCCCAAGACAGGAGTCCTCATACCATCTTGGACAAATGATTGTAATCTCATGTGCTATGGAAAATAAGTCAATATCCTCTTCCCTATAAAGCTCTTCAAGTATTGGAAGATTGCTGTCATGTCTGCTCTCCGTCTTCTGTTTGTTAAAATAACCACCTAGTTCTTTTAGTCATTCTTCATAGGATTTAGCCTCCAGACACTTTATCATCTTGTGCTGTACTCTGTACTCTGCACTTTTTATATTATGGGGACCAGAACTGGATGCAGTATTCCAAATAAATATGGCTTCACTAGTGGGGTGTACAACAGTTCTATTAGTTCCCATGACCGTGGTGTTATCTCTGTTGATGCAGCCTAGGATTGTGTTTTGGTAATTGCAGTATACTACTGAGTCATTCTTAAACAGTGGTCCACCAGGATACATAGATCTTTCTCAGGATACTAGTGTTGAGTCAGCTACTGCCTATTCTGTACTTGTGCATCTGATTTTTCTTGTCTAAATTCAGGACTTTTCTCACCACTTTTCTGCATTTTGTTGGATAGAACCCAATGCTCAAATCTGTTAAGATCTCTCTGAATTTTGAGTCTGTCTTTTGAAATGTTAACAATTTCTCTCACACACACCAACTTCTTTTGTATGGGTCTCTCTCTCCCTCCCTCCCTCCCTCCCTCCCTCCCTCCCTCTCTCTCTCTCTCTCTCTCTCTCTCTCTCTCTCTCTCTCTTTTAATATTTTTCCAAATAACTCAAGCCAGTGAATGTACACACTTCCTGGGCTGAGAGAGAGTGACTTGCCCAAGCTAACCTAGCTGGCTTTCATGGCTAAGGTAGGGCTAGAACTCATGGTTTTCGGATTTCTAGTGTGGACTTTTAACCGCTAGACCAGTGATGGCTAACCTTTTTGTTGTTGCGTGCCAAAAGCTGCACCCACCCTCTGCAATGAATTGAAGTTTTTAGAGGAACTGCTGGAGTCTCTCTGCACTTTTTGATAGAATGAATAGCTCTAATGGGTCTTCCAACATGCTGTGGGAGGTATGCCAGAATAGAAAGGAAAATGCATATTTTTTAAATAAAAAAAGTAAGAAAATATTAAACAAACAAGCACAAAAATGGGATAGAGACACAATAGCAGCAGTCCTAACTCTAACCATTCCACTGCCTGGTTTAAGAATAATCTTTTCATTAATAGTTTGATTATGTACAGGCAGATAGCCTTTTCAGCAGTTCTCAAAAGGTAGTTGAAATTGCTTATTGCTTTTATATTGTTTTTCAGACAAAGTTTAAAAACTGTGGGAGGTATCTTTCCCTCAATTTCTGGCTGGGAGGGAGGTTGGCTGTTCAAAGATTTGCTGCCTGCTGAATTCCAGCTCTCTTTCTAATCTGTTCAGAAGAAAGCAACATGTCTATGAGGAGAAGATAAATGATTATGTTTTTTATTCTGGAATTTAGCAAGCAACAAGAGAGAAGGAATGTATGGAAGGATGAAACCTTGCAGAGAATACTACATGGATTAAGAGCTGATGAAATATCAGAGCTTTCTTATTTCAGTTTAAAGAGATCTATGCATATTGGATACATTGTAGTAATATTGCAATAAAATATGGCTTGATTGCAAAACGTTCTTATCCCGATTAGATAAAGACTAGCATAGCATCCACACAACATGGATTATTTAACCTTAATTAGATTTTGTGGAGTAGGGAGTGGCTTAGAAACTTCTGGGTACCCAGCCTGTTCAACTAGTTTACAATTTAATATATCTTACAAATCTGAAAAAATGAACGAACAATAATTAAATTGTTCAAAATTGTTCAAAATTTCCCATGACTGGGAAAAATATGCTTGTGTCCCGATCACCAGAATTCCAAATTAATCATGGTGTGACATGATGCCATTATATCTACATTATAGGCTATGCTTCACATCGAAACCATTTCAGGACAACAGTGAGAAATTCCATGAACCAAAGAAGACCAATGAATGACTAATATCCAGGTATTGAGGCAATTACATGACATCATATTACAAATAAGTGAAAGGATAATATTGATATAGAAATAAATGCTGTAAACAATACATTGGGACAAATTACCATACATGATCCAGTAGAGCTTTTTCAGTTTGATTCCCTCCAGATATGATACAGTATAACTTTTATCAGCCCAGGAAACAGACATTGGCATACTAGTGGTAGCAACAGCAATAGCACTTATATACCGCTTCATAGTGGTTTTACAGCCCTCTCTAAGCGGTTTACAGAGTCAGTATATTGCCCCCAACAATCTGGGCCCTCATTTTACCAACCTCGGAAGGATGGAAGGCTGAGTCAAAGTTGACCCGGTGAGAACTGAACTGCCAAACTGCAGCTAGCAGTCAGCTGAAGTAGTCTGCAGTGCTGCACTCTAACCACTGTGCCACCCCGGTTCGGTACATAATAAGTTGCAGCCAGGGGTAGGTTCTAAATATTTTTACTACAGGTTCTTTGGGGTAGGTTCTGTGGGTGTGGCTTATTTTGTGGGTGTGGCTTGATGGTCATGTAACAATTCTTTAGGATTTAGCAAAGGTACTGGTCTGCCAGGCTTTTAACTGCTTGCAGAGCTGTACCTGTCTACCCATTTATTTTTGTAGGCACTGGTCTATCCATTTATTTTTGCAGGCATTGGTTTGCTCATGTATTTTTGCAGGCACTGGTCTACCCATTTATTTTTGCAGGCACCGATTTACCCATTTATTTTTGCAGGCACCAATCTACTCATTTGTTTTTGGAAGCACCAGTCTACCACCAAACTGCCTTTTACCACTGATCAGCTGTAGGGCGGCCCTTTGAAGCCCCACCGCAAGAGTTTAAACAGTTTTTCCTTATAGCCCATCAGCTATATCGTCATACATCATATCGTCACCGCTACCGGCTCAGTGGAACCGGGCCGAACCGGGAAGAACCCACCACTGGTTGCAGCCCAATAGTTCTGGAAGGCACTCATGGTGGAAAGGGTAGACTATTACAATGAACAAAAGCCATAACCAAGTGATAATATATAACTGTATATACAGCTCTGCATACAGAATATAAACGAATGATAATTAAAAGATCTCTTTGTTCCATTGACACTGATATAATGACACAAGTACATCTACCAGGGATTGCCTGGCCCCATACTGTTCCCATGATAGAAGTATATCTGCCAGGGGATGTTTGGCCCCATAGTCTTCCCATATGTAAGATGAGAATTTGTTTTTTGATCTCTTGTTCTTCCTAAAACTCCAGATGGTCCCACCATTTTAGACAGTTTATGCAAGTAGCCTTCCAGTTACAACCATAATTGGGCCTGCAAGATCAATCACTGAGTGAAGCAATCATTAAGTGAGGTGCCACACGACTGCTTTGCTCAATGACCACAGTCCCAGCTTTCCACTTGTAGTAAATAAGCAATGCTTGGGTGATTAAGTGGAGTACCAGGAAGAGGGCCCAGGCCTCCTGGTGTGCATGGTGGGGAGAGGATCTGGGCTTCCCACCACACCCAGGAGATCCAGGCCCTCTTCCAGCCATACCAGGGAGAAGAATCATGAGAATGCTGGCATTTACTAGCATTTTCGCCACATTGGGAATCTGTCCTTCCAGAGTGTCTTTTAAGAAGCAGTCTGAAAGACTCAATCCTCCTGTTTGCTGGCATTTTCCCCTCAAGATGGGCAGAGTTGATGGCAAAAGCCAGCGTTCTGAAAGGCTCTGAGCTGTCATTTGCTATTGTTTTTGCCAGATTTGAGGTCTTTTCCTCCAGCAAAGGGAAGGATTTCTCCTCATTGCATGGACAGGAAGAGAAAACTCTTGGCGCACGAGGGAACAGACTTCAAGTCCAGTGTCCCCTCCTCTTGCAACCTTCGTTGCCAACTTCTTGACTTTCTGGGGAAGCCAGCAGAGAAGGTTGCAAATGGCTATTACATGATTGCAATGCACTTGGCAACTGGTTGTAAAAGTGAATAGGTCACCAATTGTTAAGAGATGCAATTATGTGATGGGCGGGGGGAGGAAACTGTTACAATGTTTTACTATAGCTGGAAGTGCCTTACAGGCTGTAAAGTACCCATTCCAAGGCCATAATGATTGCAAACTGTTGTTAAATGATGAGTTGTAAGTTGAGGACTAACTGTATTTAGGACTGTTTTCATTCATTACAGACTTGGGATCTGATTTAAGCTCAGTTTGCAATATGGAACAGAACTCTTAATACTTCTTTTTCTCCTCTAAATTATTTTTTCTTTTACTTGATCTGATGATTTAGTGTTGCATTCTTGCATTCCTCAAAAGATAGGTCTCGTAGAGTTGCTGCAGTGCACCTTAAGCAAGATCTTACATAAGTTGAAGACAAAAGCAGAGAATGTTTAGAGAATGAGAACACATAACCACACATCAGTAATTTTGAAAGTCTTAGACAGACTTGAAGTGGTACGAAAGTATACAAAGAATGGGCTCACGTTAGTCATCCCTGCTTTGCCTCAACAGTACCTCCAATTCTGTTGGTTAGAGAGGGGCGGTTGAGTACCCAGAAAGTTGATTTTGTCTGATCACTCCTGAATCATCCTGAGCTTGTGGGAAAGTCAACCCTCTTGTTTTTGGCCACAGGAATGATCTTCGGAGACAGTTGTCTGGTTCTTAGCTTTTGGGTGTGGGGGGAGAATGTGTGCCAGTTTTGCTCTGCTCTTGGATGACAGTGGCTGGAATTAGGATGCAAAACAAGAAGAAAAAACAGGAGTGAGTTGGTGCTAGAGTCGAGAATATACATTTCTAAACTATAACTGTACAGGAAGGGAAAGGAAAGACAAGAGACTAAGTCATAGTCTCTTGTGGCCTGTTTGATACTGGCTTCAAACAGTCTCTGATCATCTGAGTAAAATCTCTACTCTCAGCTACTTCCAACTCCTTTCTATAGGGTAATCATCACACAGTAAGCTGCTCTCCTCTGTTCTTTTTACTTCTCCTTTTACTTACATAGAAACTTCTTTTTTTTTAAAAAAAAATCTTTTTGGCAGAAGTTGAAACATACCATGAGTTTGGACTAAGATGAAACTAGTTGTGAAGTGTGTTGGGCAATGAGATTCATTTGTTGAGCAGAGAAGGCGGAGGAAAAGAGGAGTGGAATGACTCTCCCCAGATGGGGAACATTGCCAAAAATGTGTTTTGCTTGGAAAAGGAAGCAAACGTTTTGACATTATTCTAGCATTAACCCTTTTATTAACTGAAGTAGAAGAAATGTTCAGCACTGCAACAAATTTGTTGCTGCTGCCACAAGTGTCCTGTAAATACTTTGACATGCTCTCATAGTTTGTTATCATCAACCTAATGTTTTTATGAAAATTAACAACCAGCAATAATCCTCAAATACATTGGCAGATTTTCCTTGATTAAAGGGAAACATCAATTTTAATTATATTTTAAATAATAAAAGATTACAGATTAAAGATCAAATATTACTCAAGACACCATTTGTCTTCCTTAAATTAGCTCCTTGTCTCTGAAATAGCTTTCAACTTCATTTTTTTTTGAAAGGGATGATATTCCTTGTATAGCTGGAGTGTTTGGACAGCAAACATTCTTACATCATGCCAAGAATGAGATTGACAAGAATGTAGTTTTTCACTGCCAAATTTATATTTTAATTGAAAAAGAGAGCTAAGTAGTGTTAGAAGAAAACAGATGATTACTCTATAATTTTAGTTGCTTTAATCAGAGAGGGTTGGATTATGCCTCAATAATGTTTTCTACATTAATAAAAAAAATGAATATGTGAAGGATAGAATGATATTTGATGCCATCAAAAGAGTACAAGAATTGAAAAGGAAACAGGCTGGTCACATAACAAGAAGAACTGATGGCAGGTGGACCAAGGCAGTCATAGAATGGATTCCACTTGGTAAAAAGCATCCACAAACAAGATGGAGCAATGACATCAGCAAGTACTGGAGGCCCAAAGGAAAGCTCAACACCGTATTAGTTGGAAATATGCAGTGAATAGACAATGGTTAGAATGATGATGATGAGAATGATATTGGGAGTAAATACAATTGAGAGAGAGACAATGTCATATATGCTGCTGTCAAAAAATGGTTGCCCAATGGCACAGGTGTCAAACTCACCGCGTCATGTTGCTGTTACGTGCAACGTGACGCGGTGAGTTTGACACCTGTGCCCTTACGTGATGTATCATGACGTTTTTGCCCTTCACAGAGCTGCGGTGGGCGTGGCCTGTGCATGATGCATCTGGCCCGCGGGCCACCAGTTTGACACCCCTGCCCTAAGGGATGTGAACAGTCAGAATATCCATTTACAAAAAGATAAAAGAACAGGCTCCATCTAAACTCACTTGTACATTTTTATGTTCCAATTTGACACTGTATGTTTTAAAACATCCAGAACAGACACAGTAACAAGTTACATTTCAGGTTGGTGGATTCCTTTACAGTTTCCCATTTATTTTCCAAAAAAAATAAAATAATTTAAATATATATAATTAGGTACAATAGGGAAACTGAGTACACTAAGAACAGCAGATAGCATTGCTGCCCTTTGGTACAATTTTGGGGAATCATATCTGATGGAGGGAATCTGGATGTGATGAACCCACCTAAATTCAACCCATACATATAGAGGTGCACTGAGAAAATGATACGCCTTGGTGGAAAACACAGGGATGGGTCTTTCACTTAATATTTATGAACCTTGTCTTCCCTCACCCCACATTTTGTCTTTAGCTGATATTTTAAGAGATCACAGTGCAATCTGATTATTTTGTAATTTCTACTATGCCTGAAGTTTTCAGTCTATGTAGGTAAAGTAAAGAATGATAAACTGAAATTAAGTTTACTGTAATTTAAGCTAGGCCCTAGACCAGTGATGGCTAACCCTTTTGCTGTCACGTGCCAAAAGTGGGGGGAGCGCAGGGGAGTCACACGCATGCATGCCCACACCCATAATTTAATGCGCCCCACCCCCATGCATGCATGCGCAACCCCCCCCCCACGTTCTCCCTGCTTTTGGCATGCGATGGCACAGTGGGGCCCTGTGGGCCCATTTTTCGCCCTCCCCAGGCTCCAGAGGCTTTTTTGGACTCTGGGAAGAGCAAAATGGCCTTCCCCACCCCCCCTGGAGGCACTCCGGATGCCGGAAATGGCCCATTTCCTGACTTTCCAGAAGGCCCGAAAATCAGCTGGCCGATGCGCGCACTCTGGAGCTGAGCTTGGGCAACACTCGCGTGCCCACAGATATGGCTCCATATGCCTCATGTGCCATAGGTTCGCCATCACAGCCCTAGACCAAGAATGGCTACTTTTTGTTTGTTATTGGCCGCCTGTAATTTGAGAAGCCCAAGAGGTGCAGGGAGTGGAACAACAATTCATTTCTTTCAACCATTTGAAAATTAATGTTCATATTTAAAGTATAATACGACTATATAAAAATCACAGAAAATTTCAACTGGATATTTTATTGAATGCATAAATGTATATCACAAACAATTGCATTTCAGTTTGCATATCATTTGATCCTACCAAATTATGAAAGTATTTATGAAAGGTGGTTTGATACATGTGCTGGATATTTTCCTGTAAATATTAGCATGAGCAGTTCTTTTTCAAAGTTGAACTTCCTCAAAGCTTGATAGGAGGAAGATCTCACCAGGTTTTACAACTATCCAAAACATAGCTTTAGAAAATCATCTGAGGGTGATTCAATTCATTATGTAGAAATCTCATGGAACTGGGTCACTCCACAATATTGAGACATTGAGACAAAAAAGATTGAAGGAGTCAGGGGTCAAGGTCTAGGGGAATGCAAGTTGCCACATTGATTAAGCCAAAAAAATTAGTGCAGGGCACTAGGGGCAAAATAAACTGCAACCAACAATGGTCTTTGTTTGTAGTCAGATATACTTTTGGACAACTTGAGAAAACTTCATTCTTCCCTTTTTGGAAAGAGTAATAACTATATAGAATTATGTTTTTAATTTAAGATGTGGGTAGGAACCCACAAAGAGTAGAATTACTTGGAAACAGAAGAAGTTGAGTTCAGAAGTTGAGAATTGAAGGCATTGTTCTCCCTATTTATACATACATGTTTTTTCTAACTGGTATATAATCCCAACTGACTTTGCTGTTTTTCTTTCTTCCTATTCGTGTTTTTTTTTTAAACAGGGCATGCTAAATCCAGATTCATTGTTGGCTATGCTCCACATGTTTGTTTTCTGAACATGTTCTGTTCATGCCACCTCTTTTGAGTTTTGGCTGTGAGGGAAAAGGCAGGATGAAGGGATGGCAGAGAGAAACGGGAGCAGACTGTTTCTTTATAAACTGATATTTGTTTAAATCTTAAAGACTGCTTCAGAAAACTTTTGGAGTGTGGGGAAAGTGGTGTGGAGGGAATGGGGAAATGGAGAATGTAAACTGTGTCAGTACAAGCAACTTTCCAGCTGGACCTTCTCCTGCTGCCTGTTTGAGGAGTTTGGAGAAGAGAGCATGGGAGGTTGGCAGGGAGGGAATCTTCATTTTATGAAAACTTCCAACAAAATGTGATACTATATGCTTTTCTGCCAACAGGTGTGCAGTCGTTCATGGTGGTAATCATATATTTTCTCCTCATGTCTGTTTATTTTTTCCAACTAAAGTTAACCATCATTGGCCATTTCTTTCTCCCTCTCTCCCTCCTTCTTCATGCATTCATTGTAACTTCTCCTCAAGGTCCTCTTATCCCAACTTCTACTTTAATACTTTGTTTTAAGCCAAGCACTCTAATATATCCTTTGGATTTTTTAAAGTTTCCCCCTGAGTAAATTAGCTCTGTTGGTCATATTGGGAATCAAATTGTCCCTGAGAAGAAATGGGTGAGCATTAATCACAGAACTGGATCAAATAAGTATATCTAATGCCAAGATATAATCCCCCCATTTTTTGCACACAATGAAGTTCATATGGCATGACTTTCTTCCTCATCAAATGAAAATATATTATGCTAACTACATTCATTTTGTTTCTCACTGAATCAGCTAATCAATTACAGAATGCAGTTTATTTAGCATGGCTTATTTCAAGAAAAAAAGATGTTAGCTTCAGATTCCCAAATGATTCACTAAACAAAACCAGTGGTGCTAAACCCATTTATTGCTGAGCCTTAACATGATTCATTGTCCATAAACCAGCTTGAATGAATTGAAATAAAATCAAGAAGTTTCCAAATTAAAATACCATTTTAAAAAATTATTTCAGCTGAAATTAGAAGTTATATTTATCAAATTCAAAACAAGTTAGGATATAAAAGAACTATAAACTGTGGTTTAACATTTTATTTTTTTCCGAAGCACAAAACATTTTCCTGACAAGATGGAAACTATGGTTGATTAAAGGCTTCCTTGTTTGTGTGTCTGTATTAGGAAGGAAAACATTTGATGTGTAAATAAAAGGCTTCGTTTATTTACTTCAGTAGTAACACTGATGACCTAAATGGAGTACTACAATCAGTTGGATAATCAAGTTAATTGATCAAACTTTTAAAAAGGAGATGAATTTAGACTTCAGATGCTTTATAGGTGAAAGAATGTATAATTACATGCAGTGAGACTCTTCCCGTTCATACAGACAACTATAATGATCTTAAAACTGGACACACTCATAGATAGAAAGCTTCTCTTTCAAATCTTTTCAATCCGAAAGATTGAAAGATGAAAATCATAAAAGCAAATAGATTATCAGCTCTTTCAAAATGTTGGCATATGATGATTCCATCATTTCCTCACCGTTGAAAGTTTCCTTCCACAGATTCAAAGTTGTCTAATGAATTCCACAGACCTACATGATGGTCCATTCAGGAGGTTCTTAGAGCATGAACCATTTGGATTGGATTTATTTCTGTTAAGGGATAGCTGTACTGGTATATCCAACCAAAATTGATAAAAGGTCCTGTAACATACACAGTCCACTTGACTTAATTAAAATGCTGGATCAAGGAACCCCTCAAGTTATGCTACTGCTCTTTTACTAAAATGTAGGCCTATCTGGGACACAGAATCAATTCCTGAACATAAAAATCACATGCTCATGAGGCTTTTTTTATTGTTGCCTGGATTCAACTTCAATTTATTGACTTTACCTACCTGAGGATAATTATATCTCGACATTATTCACACTACACAGTTTACCATGATTCAAATGAAAAGAAAGATTAGTGGGTTGGAGAATATAGAGAATATGGTGAAATTGAGTTCAAATCAAACAAAATGATGGAGTTCTTGACTGGTGGTTTCTGAGTCATGGCCCTCAGGGAGACAGATTATTCAGGGTACAATTGTACTTTTTCAAAAAGAACAATTGAATACTTTGGAAGTACTCCTTGCATTTGTCACTGAAGACTCAAGCACAGCTGTATTTCTGACCACAGCTCAATCTGGATAAAGGTAGCCTATCTGCATACTCTACTAATCTGCTGATTAGAGTATTGCAATGCATTATATGTTTCTAGTGCTGTCCAAAAAGACAGTTTTTGAAAGTGTAGATTGTAGATGCAGGGCATGATATGAAAAGGATGGTATGGTGGGACCATGTAATGTAAATATTTAAAGATCTGCAGTAGTTCCGTATTTGTCACTTGGCTAATCCATTAAATTTATTATTTTACATATTAAGCTCTAAATGCTTTACTATATTAGTAAAGTATTGTATAAGTGTACAACTCTCCTGATAGCATCCTGTCATGTCTTCAAACCTTCTGCTAAATCCACTTAGATATACCAATCTCATAGACCGGGACGCATAATAATAGACCTTTCTAAATGGTGGCACATTAGTTATGGAACTTATTTCTTTTCAAATTGATGCAGTTCCTTGCTGGTTTTGGATACCTGTTGAAGATGATTGTTTTCTTCCAGATTCAATAAAATCTGATAACTCTAGAGCAGTGGTCCCAACCTTTCTGGCTTAGTGGACTGACAGGGGTGTCAAACTCAGGTCCCGGGGGCCAGTTGCTTAAATCTTGCCCACAGGGCCTCCCTAGAAACAATGAAGGACTGGCCCATGGTGTCTCTGCCAGGACAAACAGATCTTAGAAGGCCCACATGCACCCCTCCCAAGATCCGTTTTCGCTGGCAGAGGGTTGCAGGAGGCTATTGCAGCTGAAAACAGAGCCCGGGAGCCTGTTTTCTCTGAGCACTCGGGCCATCATAGGCACCCCCAACATGAATGATGGCAAGCTGGTCACACCCACCCTGGTCACACTCACTCCAGCTCCCCGAGGTCAAACACAACTCTCAATGAAATCGAGTTTGACACCCCTGTTCTAGAGCATGATGATTGGAGATATGATGTAGTAGTAGTAGCAGTAGCAGTAGCAGTAGCAGTAGCAGTAGCAGTAGCAGTAGCAGTAGCAGTAGCAGTAGTAGTAGTAGTAGTAGTTATTTTTTTCACTATTATATGTTTGAAAACATATCACAATCATCTTGGTATCATTATTACATTAGGAAGTCCTCAACTTATCACTACTCACTTAGTGAACATTCAGTGTTACAATAGGCCTCCCTAAGGGCTACTTTCAACTCAGTTCTGAAGTTCCAATGGGTGGGCCTCCTTTGTGGTCATACGTCTGCATGTTGGGCACTTGACAACTAGGCCATATTTATGGTTGTTTGTAGCATCCTAGAGCCACATGATCACATTTTACAACATACTTGTTGAAAACCAACATTTATTTGTGGTTGTTTTGCAAAAATCGCCCATTGTGAACAATGAGTTCCCTTTACAACTGTGGAATTCACTTTATAATTATGGCATTCAATTAATGCCCACTGCAATAAAGGTTGCAAAATCAGACTTGTAATGTGGGTGACCTGCTTTATGATAGTTACTGACTCACAATCGAAATGGGCATGTTCCATTATGGTCATAAGTTGAAGACTACCTGTATAAACAAAGGGAGTACAGGAAATCACATCTTTAAGATTGTTTTTAATAATAAAAGCTGCCAACCCAGAAATGTTAATAAATTCAGGTGAAATAGAACACCAGTATATTAAATACATCTCATTCCAAATCCTATGATGAATCCCCCAGAGACTTCTTACAGATTTAAAGAAAACTGAAGGTGGACCAAGGCAGGTCTCTGTAGTACAAGAGCCAAGCCATGTTTTTCCTGCCAAAAAAAAAGTACACTTTGGAACAGACCCTGTAGATCAAAACGGAATAAATGTATCAAGTCCCTGGGTTGGTTCAAACCCGATTCCTTAATGGATGTACAAAAAGCCACTGAAACATGAACGGTTAACAAAGTAACATGTTATAACTAATAAAAATAATCTGAACAAAACTCTACCAATGCCAAAAACGGTTCTAAATTCAGATTAAAACTGGTCTCAATGATTTACTTCATACAACATGCCAGTACTGAAATGGAGTTGTCACTACCTGTACTAACTTCTTGCTTGAATAGACGATATTAGTTATTTTCCTATAGGATTACAAATCTCCGAGGTTTCGCAAGAGGAGATTAGACCAGCATTCTTTAAAACGGGTCTCCAACCTTGGCTACTTTAAGACTTGGGGACTTCAACTTCCAGAATTTAAAAGAAAAAAAGTCTCTGCCGATCAGGCAACTCATCTTGGATTGTCAGAGGCATTTAAAAGAAAAAAAAGTGTTTTTTTTAAAAATGCCTCTGATGGTCCAAGCTGAGTTGCTTGATCGGCAGAGGCATTTAAAAGAAAAAAAAGTCTCTGCCGATCAGGCAACTCAGCTTGGATCGTCAGAGGCATTTAAAAGAAAAACCCTTCTTTTCTTTTAAATGCCTCTGAAGATCCAAGCTGAGTTGCCTGATTGTCAGAGGCATTTAAAAGGTAAAAAGTCTACCATCAGGCAATTCAGCTGGGATCGTCAGAGCCTTTTGAAAGCATTTTTTTACAATCTCTTCACCGAAGAGGTTGTAGAAAAAATGGTTTTAAAATTTTTTTTAAAATTGGCCACGCCCACCAAGTCACATTACCCCTCTTTCATCAAGCCATGCCCACAGATCCAGTATTAACAAATTTTAGATTTCACCACTGGGCAAAACTGTAATAACTATCTTGCTTAACAACATAGTAACATAACCGCTATCTTGATTACCAATATTATACAACAACTATCTCACTTAGTGACATCAATTTTGGGCTCAATTGTGATCCTAAGCTGAGGACCATCTATATCTGCATGTGGAGATAGACAAGAGACAAAAAACTTAAGACATATCTGTCTGTCTGTCTGACTCACTATCTGACATATTCACTAAATATCAAATGGTTTCTAAATCTACATTAAAAATTGTTCTCTAACATTACAAAATATCACAAAATCTAGGCATAAAACTTAATAAGAACCTAGTAGATGTACAGACATAGCAATTTTTAAATATTTTATGGGATAAGTATTCTATTTTCCTCAAAATTATTGTGGATAAGGAATGCTAACTTTCATTGTAGATATTGTAGCATTTACATACAGTATTGTGAATTATTTGGTGACAACACTTTTTAATATTTATTTATTAAACAAATTTATATGGCATTTTTTCCAGTTGTATACTGTGTTCTCCCTGAAGTTACTGAACAATATAAATATCAGAGCTTAAAAGAGAATTGTTAGAGAGAATTGTTTTGGGATTCCTTTGTGATACAGAGTAGTAGTGGTAAACACTTTGATTGATTTGGTCCAAATGAGCATTATTGCTAGAAAGAAATAATTTGGCACTTCATTCAAACACAGTTGCCAGTTAAGGCTCCTTTTCCCCACGATACTATGAATTGCAGGATAAGTTTTGTTTTTAAAAGATGACTTTTTTTTCCCAAGTTTGAAGAGATTTCCTTAAATATTCAAGATCATTCTCCCATTTGTTTATTTATTTATTTATTTATTATTAAACAGATAATGGATAGAATGGTCCTTCCATCCTGCCAAATGGTAAAAGAATTTTGAGCAAATCTCTGCACTTCCCATACTGGCACATTTTGTGTGGCTCAATTTTGTAGAGATCAGGCTTTCCTCTGGCCTCCCTGCATCCATCCCACAAGGACGATGCAGGCAGTCCTTGTTCACACTACCTAGATAAGTGGTGAAATCCTAATATTTTTTTTACTATGGGTTCTGTGAGCGTGTCTTGGTGGGCGTGGTATGTCTTGGTGGGCGTGTCTTGGAGGGCACGGCAGGGGAAGGATACTGCAAAACCCCATTCTCACCCCACTCCAGGGGAAGGATATTGCAAAATCCCCATTCCCTCCCCAGTCCAGGGGAAGGATATTGTAAATCTCTATTCCCACCCCACTCTGGGGCCAGCGAGAGGTGGTATTTGCCGGTTGTCTGAACTACTCAAAATTTCTGCTACCAATTCTCCAGAACCTGTCAGAACCTGCTGGATTTCACCCCTGATCTAGGTGATCTCCACATCCTCTGGCTTCCCTATCCAAGACAATGATTCTGAGGGTGAACGACTTCTGCAACCGTGGCACACAGAGCTAGCTAGGACAAGGAAGCATCTTGACAGCTGCCCTAAGCATGCTTATTAGTTGCTCCTTTGCTGTCCATTCCACTTCTTCATCTCCCTCACCTTCCTAGCTCTCTTTCTTCTTCCCTGCCAGCTCCAAACCTTGGCCCTTCACTGAGCCTCAGCCTCTCCAGATTAGAGCTCTCCAGGGACCTGGTCTTTTGAAAAGAGGAAAGAATGAAAAAAAGGGAGGGCAAGAAAGAAAGAAAGAGAACGAACAGAAGAATGAAAACAGACCCCAGGGGCAATAGTCCCTCGAGCCATCTCACTGCATTACAATGAATATGGACTCTATTAAGCTCCGTTCTGCCTGTTAGCGTTTCCCAGGGCAACAGAGCTCCCATATGGCAAGCATGCAGCAGATTAGGGTAGGCCTCTGGGTCTCATTGAAGACGTGGGGCTTGACTGGCAGTTGAACTCCCTCCCCCCTTCTCCTCACACTTGACACTGCCTGTGTTTATCTAAAGCAGGGTGGAAGGGGGGCATTTGGAAGGTTATTGTGCAGGGCAATGAGAGATAGGAGGGGAGAATATCTTGGGGGGGGAGGAAGGAGGAACCTGGGTAGGGGGGCATTGGGAAAGAGGGAGGTGAGAGGTTGCTGAAGGAGGCAAGAAAGAGAGAAAGTTGTGATGGCGGTTGTGGCAGCAGCAAACCCTTCATAAATATTCAGGAAGGATATTGAATAGGGAGAGGAGAAATAAAGCAGATGGAATTCATGTTAAAGAACAGTCTCAATCGCCCTCCAAAAACAAGAAAAGAAAAGAGAACTGCTTTAAAGGAGCACAGGCAACGACGTTTATCCAATTAGCAGGGTTGTCAAATTGAATTTATACAGAATTGAAGGGGGGAGAGGAGTGAAAATTAAGTGTGTGAGGTTGCGAGGGGAGCAATATATAGAAGAAAGGACGTATGTAAGGAGAACTTACTCTTTACCGAGCTGCCATGGCTTCAGATTATAGGGGAGCTGGCATGATGAGGGGATGAGTTACATGTCCCATTTTAGTATGATGGTCTCTCTGGATAGGATAGAATGCCAGGAAATGGGTTAGCTTTGCTTTCTATTAAGGTCTCCTTGTATCTAGAGAATACTTGTGGTCGATTTGGGGCTACATGCTAAATTGTGGATGAGACAATCAATCATTTGTACATGTTTCTTGGTTGCAGTGCACTGGAGTCATTCCAGTCCTTAATCTCACCAGAAAAGGTACTTCTGATTGAATTCCATAATATTCCATGGTGATTCTGACATTTTTTCATTAGTAACAAAAAAAATTAATATCCTAAACATTATCTATCGAAACTAGAGCTGATGGGGATTCTAATATTTAAAAAATTAAAATGGTATAGGATTGGAAATGGTTGGTGAAAACTATCAAAACAGCTGAAAACATTTTAATATTATGCATATTTTAATAATGATATTAAGGCACCTGTAGCACCTGTTTGCCTCATTTGGCATCATCTAATTTTGTAATTTTGCATGTTTATGGGTATAATTATTTCCTATTTATTTCAGTCTACATCTCTTTATTTTATTACATGATGATAAGGAGGTCTGGAGGCTAAACTGTTTGATGAACAGTTAAAGAAATTGTATATGTCTAGCCTAATGAAGAGAAGGATTAGGGGTGACATGATGGTTGTCCTCCAGTATTTGAGAGACTGTTACAGTGAAAAGGGGGTCAACTTATTTTCCACAGCCCCTGAAGGCAGGAGAAGATGCAATGGGTAGAAACTTGTTAAAGAAAGCTACAACCTCAGATAGAGCCTCAGATAGCTCAACCCGCTGAATAGCCTGTTATTATATCCAGCTGTCTACAATTACACCAGTTCAAGGCTCAAGGTTGACTCAGCCTTCCATTGTTTCTAAGGTAGGTAAATTGAGGACCCAGTTTGTGGGGGCAATAAGCTGACTTTGTATAAAAAATATACAAAAGTATGAAGGCTATTGCTTAACGCCTTGTAAGTCGCCCTGAGTCTACGGAGACGTGCGGCATATAAATCTAATTAAAACAAAAAACAAAAACCAGGAACTAAGGAGAAATGTCCTGACAGTGCAAACAATTAACCAATGCCTCTTGGAGTTATGGGTGTTCCATCATTAGAGGTTTTCAAGAAAAGATTGGACCATTTGTCTGGAATGGAATAAGGTCTCCTACCTTGCGGAGAGAGTGGTTGGACCAAGGTCCCTATCTGACCTATGATTCTATGAATAGATTTGCCATTTCTGGTATGTCAAATGAAACAGACAGGAAGCAGCAGGTGAAGCTAGGCAAAGTCACATCAGATGCCTGTACAATTAGCACAGGAGCCCCCCAGGGCTGTGTGTTCTCCCCACTTCTATTCTCTCTATATACAAATGACTGCATTTCAAACAATCCATCTGTTAAACTACTGAAGTTTGCAGATGATACAACAGCGATTGGTCTCATTTGAGACAACGATGAATCTGCATACAGACAGGAGGTTGAACAATTAGCCTCATGGTGCGACCTGGAACTGAACACATTCAAAACTGAAGAACTGATGGTAGACTTTAGGAGAAACCTTCCCATAGTATCACCCCTTACAATACTAGACAACATAGTATCAACAGTAGAGACCTTCAAATTTCTAGGTTCCATCATATCTCAAGACCTAAAAAGGACACCTAACATCAAAAACATCATCAAAAAAGCACAACAAACAATGTTCATTCTATCCTATCCTATCCTATCCTATCCTATCCTATCCTATCCTATCCTATCCTATCCTATCCTATCCTATCCTATCCTATCCTATTTACCATAATTCTAATTTTTGGCTATGGAACATAATACTAAATCACTAATGCTTGATTATGCTTTTGTATTATTTATAGTATGCAATTTTTGCACATTAACACAAGCACAACAGAATCTTCTTGTTATGCAATCAAAGGGTTGTGGTGACGCTTTCACGTCCCCAAATTAAATGATAAACCTACCTCCTTAAACCCAAGATTTTCAAGGATGGTAGCAGTGGTTAGTGGGTCAAGCAGGTCATTTTAGAAGATTATGTCATTGTACCTGAAGCCTAAAAAGTTGACCAAGAAGAAGCTGCAGATCCTGCCAGTTGAAGGATGTAATCTTTTGAGCTGCTGTGCTGCCCTATAAAACACCTTTCACCCTGAAATTAGAGAGGCCCTGACCCTGCTGGCCTTTCAAAAGTTCTTAAGATATGAATGTGTTCCTGGACATGCAGGTTGGAGTGTTAATGGTAGTGAATCATGTGCTTATTGTTTTGTAATACTAGTTTGAATCCTTGGCCACTACATGTGTTCCTGTGTTTTATATTGTACTATCCATATTATGTTTTATATTGTTTTTAAATGTTGTGAACAGCCTATAGTGGCTATTGTGAGATTGATGTCCATATAATTCCTATAAATAAGTAGTTGTAGTGAGACATTGGCTTTATTCCCACAAACTAATGATAATATAGTTAGATTATTTCAGCTTTAGCTTTATGGGCAGTGCGCTTCCTTTTTCATGTGTTTATTAAGAAAATTTATTTGGTTGCCCAATCACTGTGACACTGGGCAGTTTACAAAACAAAATTGTAAATGCAAAAATCCAATAAATCCCATCTCCTTGCGAACAACAATTAAAGACACCACTTTATGGGCTTTGTATCACCTTGGGGTCCTCAAGTCTGCTGGCAAAACTATGCCTTCTGCGCCTTTTGAAAAAGTTTCAAGAGTGGGACTAATCTTATCGTCACAGAGATGTGATGATCCACAGGTAGGGAGCCAGTGGTGGGATTCAGCCAGTTCGCACCGGTTCCAGTGAACCGGATGTTAATTTTAACCTGGTTCGCCAAACTGGTTGTTCCAAGGACTGGCTGACCCCACCCACCCTGCCCCATCCCTCCCAGGAATCTCCATGTAGCTGGTTTTGGTGCCAGGTAAGTGCAGGGCACGCAGAGGTTCTGGGAGGGCGAAAAACAGGCCTATCGGAAGTCCAGAAATGGGTCTGTTTCCGGCCTCCGGAGTGCCTCTGGTGCCTGGGAGATGCCATTTTCACCCTCCTGGAGGCTCCAGGAAAACCTCTGGAGCCTGGGGAGGGCAAAAAACAGGCCTACCAGAAGTACAGGAAGTCTGGAAACGGGCCCATTTCCAGACTCTGGAGGGTGCGCGAAGTAAACCGGTTGTTAAAACCAGTGAATCCCACCACTGCAGGAAAGCCTTTTTTTTGGTTCCACTAGATGGACGTCCTTAATAGGGGGGACCTGTAATATTCCCTGCTCCCGACTTTGGTGAGTTGGGTATATGTAACTGGCGAAAGATGGGCTTTACAAGCAGGTAGGTTTCAAACATTTTTGCTACCGGTTCGGTGGGCGTGGCTAGATGGGACAGCATGTGACTGAGTGAGCATGGCCAACTTGACATTACTCATGCCCACGCTCACTTAGTCATATGACTCCCCCATCTAGCTACGCCCACAGGAAAAAGTAGGAAAAAGTTTGGAATTTCCACCTATCTACCCCAACCCTCCCTTTGCCAGTTGCCTCCATTTCCCCTCCTTTAGCGGCCTTGGCCCTAGTCCTGCTTCCTTCTCCACCGTCGCCTCTTTGTTCAGGCTGCTTATCTTCCAAAGTGGCTAGTCCAGAGTCTGAAAGGCAAGCTGACTGGAGTTTTCGGTGTCCCCCAGCCAGCCACCACTGTTGGAAAGCGGCTGGCAAAGAAGCCTCCAAAAAGGCTTCTTTGCCAGCCACTTTCTCCGTAGGCTGATGAAAAGTACCGGCGGAAAAAGCTGCTGCTGTCGCTGCCATGTTCTTCACACATGTGCATCCCATTGGAGTTGCAAGGCAATGGGATGTGTGTGCGCGAAGAACATGGCAACAATGAACATGGCAGCCTGGGAGAGCGAGTAGTGACTAGGGGACCAGTTTGAGGGCCTGGCCAGCCAGTCGTCGCTACCGGTTCGGTGACCAACAACAAATTATCGCTACCAGTTCTTCTGAACTGGTAGCAACCCACCACTGTTTAAAAGTGACAATCAGCAACTTGAATTGGACCCAGAAGCAAATCGGCAACCAATGCAGCTCCTGCAAAAGAGGTAACATGTATTGAAATCATGATTGGCACAAAACCATATAGGACACTGCATTTCGACCAACTGAAGCTTCTGAATATTTTTCAGGGGCAACAGGATTCCTCCCATCTCCCATTGTTTTATTCATTTAACTTGTTTTCCTGAAGACATTTGTTCTGAACGAGATTGTGCAACTTTGCTCTTTTACATTTTATTTATATGATTCACAAGAACCTATTTTTACTTTTGGGATTTTTTTCCCTCACTCTTATTTTTATTTATTATTTATTAATTGCACTTTTATACCACCCTTCTCCCGAAGGACTCAGGGCGGTATACAGCCCATAGTAAAAACAATAGAGACACAAAAGTTAAACACAATTAAAATGAATTCAATAATTAGGCCATATTGTTAAAACTCCAAAACTAAAATACCCATTAAAACTCATCCTTCCATCAGACCAGCTTGATGAAATAGCAGGGTCTTAAGGGCACGACGGAAGGCGCGGAGGTCAGGGATCCTTCGGATCTCCGGGGGCAGTTCTTTCCATATGGCAGGGGCCCCCACAGAGAAGGCTCTCCCCCTGGGAGTCGCCAGTTGACATAGTTTGACTGACGGCACCCTGAGGAGGCCCTCTCTGTGGGAGTGTACCGGCTTGTGGGAGGCAATCTGTGGCAGAAGGTAGTCTTGTAGATATCCAAGTCCTAAGCCATGGAGTGCTTTAAAGGTGGTGACCAACAGCTTGAAATGCACCCGGAAGACCACTGGAAGCCAGTGCAGCTTGCGCAAGAGAGTTTTTACATGGGTGCAACATGTTGCTCCCATAATCACTCACGTGGCCACATTCTGGACCAGTTGGAGCCTCCGAGTGCTCTTCAAGGGGAGCCCCTTGCTGACAGTGAAGAACTGAAGTTGACAAGCATTAAATAGCAAAACAGCAATCTGAAATATTTTGAATTTCTAAAATCAGCCATAATATCAAGGCAAGAAAGAAAGAAAGATAAAGGTTTTGGAATGGCTCCATAGTTCCCAGATTATTATTATTGAAAATCTATGGGAGGAATTCAAACATGCCGTGCATGCAAGGAAATCTATAAATGGAAATGTTACTTCTTTGAAATTTATTGAAAATAGTGACTGAAAGCTGTACAAATGTTTGCACTATTTATTTTACTGCTATATTATTCTGAATCTATAAACAATTTGCATATAAGTAGTTGTTTAACTTTGCTCCATGTAGACATTGTGTCAGATTCCATTCATATAGGATTTCATTGAAGTAGACTCTTTGACCATAATATAATTTTCATCAATTCTTCATTTTTATTTGTCTTTATAAAGTTTCATCAATATTTGACGAAACGCTCTCGATCTGTGTCTACAATATCACTGCACTGGTTTTTTAAAACCATGATATTTTGAATAAAATATAATCAGACTGTCAGATAATCTTAATTCATAATAGATTAAATTACACTTGGCACTAAATCAAAAGGTAATCACTTTAAGACTTAGTTTCTGATTTCTACTAATAATAATTATAGAATTATTAAGGAAAAAATCCAACCACTTAAATATTTTAAAAGTTTATTGATTTGAGTGGAAATTTTAGAACATATTAAACATGTTCCTTTGCTTTTTCTATAATTAAGGAAGCGCATAATGTCTTCTGTATTCTTTGGGTTTTTACATTTCTAGCATGCACAAATCTCTTGAGCTCCTGGTCCTTTTATAAAGCCAGCTTCATCTCCTTTTCCTTACAGGACTCTAATCTGCTTTAGATAATCCATTTTGCTAACATGTGAAATAAAGGATATTATATGATACTTTATACAGTCTGATAAGTCTCATTAGGAAATATCTACTAATGTATCTTAAATGTTGACATATTTACAGTCTTTGGCTATACCCCTTCAATCTTTCTTTGATCCTCTTTGGATTAGTTATTGTCTACCAATCAGCATTTTTAGTATATCAGTTTGATGTTGGGACCTTATGCTGAGTTCAGAATTGGTGATATAGCTATTCAGAGGTGGGTTTCAGCAGGTTCTGACTAGTTCTGGAGAACTGGTAGCGAAAATTTTGAGTAGTTTGGAGAACCGGCAAATACCACCTCTGGTTGGCCCAGAGTGAGGCGGGAATGGAGATTTTTCAATATCCTTCCCCCAGGAGTGGGGAGGGTATGGGGATTTTGCAGTATCCTTCCCCTGCCATGCCCACCAAGCCACTCCCACCAAGCCATGCCATTTCCACCAAGCCACACCCACAGAACCAGCAGTAAAAAAATTTGAAACCCACCACTGCAGCTATTGTATTCCCTGAGTACTTAATGTGCTGGCATTTGTTAGACATGAAGATCCTTATAAAAGTAGTCCTCTATATTTGACTGTTTGAAGTTACAATGCACCCCAAAAAAGCTACTTATCACCTGATTTCTAAGCTATGACAGGTGTAGCCCTTCCACCCCATAGTCATGTGATCACATTTTGGGCACTTGGCAACTGGTTCACCTTTACATCTATTTATTGCATCGTTTGGTCATGTGACCATGATTTTTAATACCTTTGACTGATTTGTGGTATTTACATCTGGTTTCTGGCAAACAAAAAAACAAAAAAACCATTGGATAAAATGGATTCACTTTATAGTTGCAGCTTAATGACTGGTGCAAAAAATGTAAAATTGGGTCTGGTCATATGATGACCCGCTAAATGACCACAACATATTACTGTAATTTTGGGCTCAATTACAGTCAAGGATTACCACTGAAGTGGGATTTAAATTGTAACTAACTTGCCCCAATGACTTTAATTAGGTATATAGGTATATATTTTATTAACTTAGTTAAATCTAGCATGTATCTATCAGATTTTAGTTTGGTATATACATTAATAAACAAACAAAAAAACTGTAATCGTCTGTTTAAAGTGACCTATTCCAGAAGTTTCCTACGATTTGGAGAACAGTAGTTCAACATACCTGCAGAACACCTGTTGGAGAAACAAAGGCATCTGCTGGAATAGTCACTGACTTCAAAATTCTGGGCATACCTGGGTGATCCCAATCCATAATTTTTTTTACATGTATTTAATGTAAGATGTTAAAAAGGGATGGGACATTGCCTGATGAGGCTTACCGACTGTCACTAAGGGTGCTTCTATTGGAGAAGGCTATCTCTAAGTAACTCATTTTGCTGCCTTTTTTTCAAGTACTTTTCTCTCTGATATTCTATTATTTTTCTTTTTTTTTTATCCTTCTCTCTGTATAAAAAAAAAGAACCCAAGAGCTGAAGAAATATTTTCATTTGTATTTCTGTTTAAACTAAAATATTTAGTTTTAGTTAACCGCAGCCTAATAAAAAGGTAACAAAACTTGGCTAACATTGTTACATTCTGCTTGTTTAGACATGTTTTTATTTATAGCTGAAAATATCCTTATGAATATATTCAATTGGTGGAATATTTGATTTGTGATACATAGATTTATATAAGCACTAAAAACATGGTTCATATCTACTATTCATATATCCTTTATGAAATCATATGAGAAAAACTGACTTTTTATATAGAGCACTGGACTGATTTTTGGAAAATTGCTAAAAGCAGAATGTATAGCAGGGCATGTAGGATAAAGTTAATTAAAGAATAAATGAGCAGAATTCAAGAATATTTACTGAACCAGGTATTTACTGTTAGTGATCAAAGCTGAGCTGTTGACTTAGAATGCTCAAAACAAAAAAGTCACCACAACGTATGCTCAAAACAAATATTCCAAATATCTTGTACTATTGTAAAATTCTTAAGTATCTGGAAATAGTTATTGTACAGATAGTTCTTGACTTATAACCGGTCATATCACACCTGTTTTACGTTCCAATGGATCAATGGTCATTCCCATCATCACATTACTGCATCTTGGGTGCTCCATAACCATATAGCATTTATGGATGCTTGCAGCAATCCCATGGTCACATGATTTGATTGATTGATTTGATTTATTAGATTTATATACCGCCCTTTTCCTTGCGGACTCAGGGCGGTGAACAGCCAGATAAAAAACAGTACATAAAAGTTAAAAAATTTTAAAAATCCATATAAACTTTGGCTAAGATTAAAACCAATTAAATATTTAAAAATACCACAACCCTACAATACAAAATCTTAAAAGTTCAACAGGGGTCAGGCTAGACCGGCGAGCTGAAAGAAATAGGTTTTTAGGGCCCGACGAAAAGTCCGGAAGTCGGCAATTGTTCTCAGTTCTGGAGGAAGATTGTTCCAGAGGGTAGGGGCTGCCACAGAGAAAGCCCTCCCCCTGGGGGTCGCCAGCCGGCATTGTCTGGCTGACGGCACCCTGAGGAGGCCCTCTCTGTGGGAGCGCACCGGCCGGTGGGAGGCCATTGGCAGAAGGCGGTCCCGTAAGTACCCTGGTCCTAAGCCATGGAGCGCTTTAAAGGTGATCACCAACACCTTGAAACGCACCCGGAAGTCCACCGGCAACCAATGCAGCTCGCGCAGGAGAGGTGTCACATGGGAGCGTCCCGTCGCTCCCATAATCCCCCACGCGGCCGCATTCTGCACCAGTTGGAGCCTCCGGGTGTACCCCAAGGGGAGCCCCATGTAGAGAGCATTACAGTAGTCCAGGCGAGAGGTGACGAGTGCCTGAGTGACTGTGCGTAGGGAGTCCCGATCTAGAAAGGGCCGCAACTGGCGTATCAGGCGAACCTGACAGAAAGCTCCCCTGGCCACAGCTGTCATGTGATCCTCTAAAGACAGCCGTGGGTCCAGGAGGACGCCCAAGTTGCGCACTCTTTCCGTGGGGGCCAATGATTCGCCCCCAATAACCAGCGATGGTGTCAGCTGGCTATATCGGGACGCCGGCAGCCACAGCCACTCGGTCTTGGAGGGGTTGAGTCGAAGCCTGTTTCTCCCCATCCAGACCCGCACAGCTTCAAGGCACTGGGACATCACTTCCACGGCATCGTTGGGGTGGTCTGGGGTGGAAATGTACAGCTGCGTATCATCAGCGTACTGATGGAACTCCACCCCAAAACCACGGATGATCTCACCCAGCGGCTTTACATAAATGTTGAACAGGAGGGGCGAGAGGACCGATCCCTGCGGCACCCCACATACTAGGCGCCTCGGGGTCGACCGCTGCTCCCCTGTCAACACAGATTGCGACCGGTTGGAGAGGTAGGAGGAGAACCACCGTAAAATGGTGCCTCCCACCCCCACCCCCAGTCCCTCCAACTGGCGCAACATGATACCATGGTCGATGGTATCAAAAGCTGCTGAGAGGTCTAATAACACCAGGATAGAGGAATAAGCCCTACCCCGGGCCCTCCAGAGATCATCCACCAACGCGACCAATGCCGTTTCGGTGCTGTATCCAGACCTGAAGCCGGACTGGAGCGGATCTAAATAGACAGCTTCATCCAGGTACCGAGGGAGCTGCCATGCAACCACACTCTCAACAACCTTCGCTAAAAAGGGAAGGTTGGAGACTGGACGGTAATTAGCCAAAATAGCCGGGTCCAGGGAGGGCTTCTTGAGGAGGGGCCTCACCACCGCCTCCTTCAAGGCGGCCGGTAGGGCACCCTCACTCAAAGAAGCATTTATAATCTCCTGGAGCCAGCCTCGTGTAACCTCCCGGGAGGCCAGCACCAACCAGGAGGGACACGGGTCCAATAAACATGTGGTTGCGTTCAGTCTTCCCAAGGTCCTGTCCACGTCCTCGGGAGCCACAGGATCAAACTCAACCCAGATAACACTCTCAAGACCTGCCTCAGTCACCCCGCCCGAACTAACCCAGTCAGTGGCCAAGTCATCCCGAATCTGAGTTATTTTATCATCCAGATATTGAACAAAATCCTCAGCACGACCCTGCAAGGGATCCTCCCGCGCTCCCAGATGGAGGAGGGAGCGGGTCACCCTAAACAGGGCGGCTGGGCAATTATCTGATGACGCGATAAGAGCGGCAAAATAGTTAGATTTTGCCGCTTTTATCGCCACTAAGTAAGTCTTAATATGAGCTCTTACTAGTGTCAAGTCAGATTCAGAGCGACTGGCCCTCCAACCGCTCTCTAGGCGTCTTCTCTGGCGTTTCATCTCCCTCAGCTCCTCGGTGAACCAAGGAGATAAGTGAGTTCGGCGCCGGGTCAGAGGCCGCGAAGGCACGACGTGGTCCAAGGCCCCACTGGCTGCCCTATCCCAGGCCGCCACCAGGTCCTCAGCCGAGTCGTGTGTCAGTGTCTCAGGAAATGGCCCAAGCTCCGTCTGGAACCTATCAGGATCCATCAGGCGCCTGGGGCGGAACCACCTAGTCGGTTCCGCCTCCCTGCGGTGAGGTGCAGCGGTCTGAAAGTCGAGTCAAAGGAGCGAGTGGTCAGTCCATGACAAGGGTTCCACAACTATATCCCCAATATCTAGACCACTCAACCACTGACCAGAGACAAAAACCAGGTCCAGGGTGTGTCCACCAATGTGGGTCGGGCCCTGAATTACCTGGGTCAGGTCCATGGCCGCCATGGAAGCCATGAACTCCCGGGCTATCTCAGATGTTCCACCGATAGATGGCAGGTTGAAATCCCCCATGACCATAAGCCTAGGGGTATCAACCGCCACCTCGGCTACAACATTGAGAAGCTTGGGCAGGGTCGTTGCCACGTGGCAGGGAGCCAGGTACATGACTAACAGACCCATCTGCCCACCATGACCCCACCTCACGAAGACGGACTCACACCCAGCTATCTGAGGTACAGTGGTCTCCCTCGGACTCAGACCTTCCTTAATAATGACCGCTACTCCCCCACCCCTCCCCTGAGCTCTCGGCTGGTGGAATGCAAGGAAACCTGGTGGGTACATCTCCACGAGGGGAACCCCCCCTCGTGGCCCAGCCAGGTCTCGGTAATGCCGGCCAGGTCCGCACCACCCTCTTGAAGAAGGTCGCATATGAGGGGGGCCTTATTGACAACGGACCTCGCATTGCATAACAACAGCCGGAGCTTCGGGTCCTGAGACTCTAAACAACCCAGGGAACGGGAATGGCTCGGGGGACCGGGGCACGCAATCGCTCGAAGACAGCGATTGTATGTATTCTACGACAGTTTTGAAGAAAACAGACATGAACTATTAGTTGACTTAACAACCACAGATGCACTTAATGACCATGATGATTTGCTTAATGGCCATCTCAAACAGGTTGTAAAATCAGGTCAGCCACATAACTGATCTGCTTTACAATATCCTGAATTACTACCATGATGGGCAAGTTCTACAGGATTACCTAGAGTATTTTGTTAATTCAACAAATGTTTATTGCATACATACTTATAAATCAGAACCATCATGCTATTCTTTTTCAGGATAAACAACATTGTGCAAAAGAAATTAAAGCTAGGAGATAGAGGAAGAGAAAAGAATTTAACTAGAGCTATTTTACACCAATACATTCATTATGCTTTTCCATACTTTTCTATTCTGTAAGCCATCTTTACTTCCATTGTATCGATATATCACTTCAGGTCTTCATTTTAGTCTTTAAACTGAAGTTTAATCACAACTTTCCTGGCCTCTCTCTTCATTTTACTTCATATATTTCCATTTGCAATTAGATGTTTATACATTTTTTTCTGTGTGATGAAACTATCTCATTGTATTTCTTTTATACCAGTACCTCATATTTTTACTCAATATTATTTATTCTAAATACTGTCCATCTTGTTGTACCACATGAAATCCCACTATATTCAATTCTGTGTGTCTTTTGACATATCCCCAAATCGCACAGGGAAGCAATTAGACAACAAAGAAGTCAGAGGAGAATTCAAGCAGGCTAAGGTGATTTCAGAGAACTTGAATAACTATTTGTTTTTGCCCTTACTACAGAAGATACCTGGCCTGTATTGACTTTCTCAGGGAGAGAATTAAAACAGTTAAAGCAAATTAAGTTTACAAGAGCAGATATTATAGAACAACTTGAAATACTACATAGTTAGAAAGCACCAAGCCCTGTTGGCATCCATTCAACAGATCTTAAAGAATTCAGATATGAAATTGCTGATCTTTTAGCAAAAATTATGTAACCCTCAATTCCTGTTCTTCCAGGAGTCCTAGAAGATAGCCAATGACAATAACTTTAAAAAAGAATTCAGGGGGTGATTTAAGAAATTATATACCAATCAGCTTGGCCATCTAAAGATTTGAAGTAGCCATAGAGAAGAATACGCCTTGTTGAATCCACCTTGTTGAATCCATCAGTATGGATTCTGGAAAGATAAATATTGCTTCACAATGTATTAGTTTTTTGAAAGTTCAACAGGTACCTGAATAGAGGTGATCTATTTGCACTACATGCTTGGATTTTCAAAAAAAAAAATTGACATATTTCTTCATTAAAGAATTTTAAGTATTTTTGGCAGCTATGGGATAACAGGACCTAATTTTTTTTGGTAACTAGTTAAAAAAGAGAAATAAAAATAAATTTAAAAATAGGAATAAAAAGATCCATTTCCTTAATGAAAAGAAACATATAGAACTTTTCAAAAATATGTATTGAATCATGAATATCTGCAGGAGGGACAAGAGGCAAATGACAAAATGTATGTCATAACATTTTATACAAGTATGTAAGCAGTGGAGTTTATTTATGATGTGATGCATTTTGTCAACTTCATGCTACTCTGGTTGGGACCAGTTCTTTTTAAATTTTTAATCAATGACTTCTAACAGAGATATGCAGCTGTTTGTACTGAAATGGAAAAGGTGTCATGGAGGAGGGTTAAAGCACGCACACACACACACTCGTACATTTTATATATAATGATTGGATTAAATATAGTTCATTATTAATTCTTACATTGTTAACTACTGTTTCCTTTCATTGTATTCCAAATCATATTTCAAACTGTCAGTGCATTTGGAAGGATGCTGGAAGACCACACGCAAGTTGTGGTCAGCAATACAATTCTCCTACACTTTATTTAATATATTGTTTTATTTTATTTCTTCCTTTCCTTTTCAGGTTGATCCATGAAGTTGAATTTCTATTATTAAGTGCTCTGTGATAGCTTATGGGAACCGCGGTTGGTATTTTTTGGTCCATATTCCTCTGCGTGGGATGACAATGATACCAGAGGGGGAAAGACTAATTATTGCTATTGCGTGTTTGCTTTTGACATCTGCTAACTGCATTACAAATTTGGGTAAGTGATTGTTTCCCCTAATTTTTTTATCTATGTAGCTGATGCATTTTCAGGTCCTTGATTTTATTTGCAATTTTTGTTTGTGATTTTTAAAGAACCATGGTTTTCTGTTAGATATTTATAAGTTTCTACCGCTGCATATACTGCCTATTCCTTAGTCATAATTCTTATCAACTTCCAGTAAACTGACTATTCTGCCTATGTATGATTAATTTGTTTACATTCAGTAATCACTGAATGAGCTCCTGAGTGAACAACCAAACACATTTACCTAATTCAAAAGTACTATTAATCTAATTGTCCACTGGAGATGACAAAATAACAAGAGATTATTGTCAGCTTGTAACTGTTCTGGGGAATATGAATAACATTGTTTTTTAAAAAAGATACTGGATCAAGTTTTTGGTATAATACATATTTACTTTTATAACCCCTATTACTCCAAGTTTGCTTAAATTGACATAGAAGCAAATGTGATTATTGTGGAGCAACATGTGCTCTGCCTCCCAAAGATTTAGAGTGGATTCCAGTGGTGGGATTCAAATTTTTCTACTACTGGTTCTGTGGGTTTGGCTTGGTGGGAGAGGCAGGGGAGGATACTGTAAAATCTCCATTCCCACCCCACTCCACGGGAAGGTTACTGCAAAATCACCATTTCCTCCCGGTCAGCTGGGACTCAGGAGGCAGAGAATAGATGGGGGTGGGGCCTGTCAGAGATTGTATTTATCGGTTCTCCAAACTACTCAAAATTTCCGCTACCGGTTCTGTAGAACTAGTCAGAACCTGCTGAATACCACCTCTGCTGGGCTCACATGCAAAGTTGATTGCTTAAGGACAGGCGAGTCACAAAACAATGGAGCAGGAGATAGCTGAACATGCCACTATTTACATGCAGAGACATTCAGCATTACAATCTTATTTAAATTAGGATCATATATATCTGAAAGTTTAGTATTTCAGTAGATACCTTCACATTTTCTTGCCAAGAAATAACTAGCTCTTGAATGCTATAAAGCCTTAAGCTTGTAATTTCTTGTACAGGGGAAGTCAAGTAGTTAAATAATTAAAGTGGAAGTAGCTGATTTACTTTACCTGTCTTCCTTTGCAGGTGATTTTCTTCATGTCTCTGTCCAACCTGATTCTATTGTCCAGAAGCATGGTGGCTTGGTGACTCTGGGATGTGTGGTTGAGCCTTTGGGAATAAATGTTACTTGGAGACTGAATGGAAAGGAGCTGTTGCAATCAGATGATGTTCTAGGAATCCATATTGATCAAAGATTGCTCACCATTGCTGCCTTAAACAATCACACAGTGGGTCGATACCAGTGCATAGCCCGCATGGCTGAAGGGGTTGTTGCCAGTGTTCCTGCCACGGTAACATTAGCCAGTAAGTAGCTTTGAATTTGTTTTTTCAAAATGTATGACTTTGCCTCAGCAAGGGAACATACTTACATTGCTCAGAGTTAGATGAAACAGGCATCTCTTGTACATAGAGGAAGCATTTAAATTCTGTCCTTCCGTTGAATTGATGTCCACGTCAGAACATGGCCTTTGTCAAAGATGCTTATCAGACTGGCCAGAGGAAATGTGTGTAAACAACAATATAACAGTGATGATCTTAATCTGTAGGAGAACAGATTCAAGTTGAATATTAGGGGGGAAAAACTTCCTAACATGGGCAGCTCCTGTACTGAGCATGGTATTGGATTTGATAGTCTAAATCAGTGCCTCCCAACCGTTTGGGCACCAGGAACCGGTTCTTTGGGGAGAGGTTTTTCTGTGGACTGGAGGGGATGGGGTTTCTCATACTGCCTGATCCCATGGATGGGACTTCACTTGTTTGCATTGCCCAGTTTCTGGCATGCCAAGGCACCAAGCCTGGACCGGAGTTTGGGGACTTCTGATCTAAATGGCCTCTTCCAATTTTAGGATTTGATAAAAAACACTTAACTGTGATGAAGAAGGCATCAGAATTTAGTTCATATCAACATTTCCAAATAGGATGTGCCTCCTATTTAGCAAATCATGCACAATCAAATTAGGTTATGGACATTGTTCTAGAGTCAAGAGTTCTGAGGAAAAGATCTGCAGTGTAAATTCCGTTACCTGCATACATGAGTTGACGAACTCTTCACTTTGTCTGTTTCAGAAATAAGAGGAGCTCTTTAGAAAGAAATGGGAGTACAGAAAATGGGAAAAGGGAGTACAGAAAGAAAAATTGTTGTAAAAAGTTTGAAGGAGATATGTTTGTAAAATGGAGCCTGGTTTTGTTACAATGCCAAAAAAATATTGGCTTGCTATCAAAATATTAATCAGAAATGAAATGTTTAGGCTGGGCTGGGATAAAAAGGGAGAAGCACAATAAGAGCGAAAGAGCAACTCTAAAGCTCTGTGGGAGAGGCCCACTATTGGACTGAAGCCTTTGGGGGATTTGGACTGAGCTCTGCAGCTAGATTAAGTTTCGAAGAACATGGTTTCTATTTAAGAGTAGAAATGTAGAAAGTGCTGCTTGCTCTGCCTCTTAATGCACTTATTTTGCTTATGGGCCTCCCTAGTGGTCACTTTTTTAAAAAATATGGAAAAACAGTAATTGATTAGCCTACCTGCCTATGGTTTTTTCCCGCTTCTGTTTGCTGAGTTCCTCTGAGATACTGAGGAGCTTTGTGCAAAGGTGGTTCTTCTTTAAAAAAGGCTTATTTATCCCAAATATTGAAAAGCATTTCATTCATGAATCTGGAGTAGACATGCTGCAATTAACCATTTCAAAAGGTATCACTTGAGCATTAAACTTTGCCTCATCTGGTATCAAAGACAGTTACGAATCCATGGCACTCATTCATTCTAATTAAATTGAGTGCACCTCTCCCTGCCTGTCTTTTGAATGTGCTCCTGTAAATCTGAAATAAAAGGCAGAATTATTAACAATTTCCTAAAGGTTACATTGTTTAGAAACCTTAAAAGAATCAGTCTCCTTAGGTTAATTCTTTCAGGACTTCTAAAGTGTAACATTACCACCAAAGTGTAACCATTCTGGGTAGCCATTAAATTATGTAAGATATTGCCTCTTAGCTAGACTCTGGGAATCCAGCTCCAAGGGGTATAGTCACATATAGGATAAGGAGGCAATGTACTTGTTCCCTTTCCCCTAGAAACAACAACAAATTTTGTATACTTTTCTGGCAAGAAAGAGGTTTCAGATAACTGAGCAGGAGAGGAAGAAGGGTGATAATGAGGAAAGCTGTAGATGGTGCTGTTGCCATCTTTGAAATGAAAAGAAATTCTTCCTTTCTCTCCATATACACCTAAATTATGGGCTTGCAGCCATCAATGCCCAGCACAATGGGACTATATAAAGAAATTGTAATATAGAATGGCAAGAATTTTGCATGATCATTTATTGTCAGCTTCAGAAGTGCTGTGTGTTTCAAAATAAGACCAGCTTGGGGCGCTTGCCTGAAAATAGTTTCCACAAGCATTGGTTTTTCTAATTACTATGTAGGCAGTTTAAATAATTGCACTGTTTCTTGTCTATGAAATTGGCTTATGCACCCAAATCTACAAGAGCTGCGAAAACCAGAAATTGAATGAAGAATAACAAGCATAATGAAATACACCTGCCTGATGTCAGCTAATTGTCTGAGCACACTCCTGCTGAGGTCTTCATGGGAGCTGTGAAATTTCCCAAAGACAAGGCTTTGAAGTTATTTGGGCACTTGCTTATTATATAGCCTGCAGCTCCACAGATATGCCAATTTGTAGCTGACTCAGAGGCCTGAACTTTAGTGGTGCAAGTCTTAACTAGGTGTCCTGTGAATCCACAGTAGAAAATGAGCTTAGTTCTCTTCTCTGATGTTGACGAGAATCTTATTCTGGTCCTATTTGCTTGAGTTCCCTGATTTAGTCATCTAAGGAGGCCTTGTGGATAGCAGAGGTGGCCTTAACATTTCCTATTGTGCACTGATCAATATACAACATTGGAAAAGTTCTTCCAAATTTTCTAGTATGAAATCTAGTAATCTAGAAATCTGGTATTTCATTAATTTATCTCTCAGTTTATCAGCGAAGACTCAAAACTAGTCAGTCAGAGCAAGACCATTCTACCCCACATCTCTGGCATACAATTGAAAATCTAGTATGTACTGACAAATTTCTTTGGCTCCTTGTTTCAAATTTCTCAGTTTGCCATTGCTCTCCTAATCATATCCCAAAATACAGTTTTAAATATTTGCATGAAGTTATATAATAATCCATAACTAACTGATCACTGAGCAGCACATTTGCCTGCCCCTTCTCTCATGAAACTCAGAACAAGTCATCCTGGAGCAATCTTAAAAAAATCCTGCTAGCTGATTTGCTACAGATAATTCATACTGAGGAATTGATCCTGAGTTTATATTCTATCAAAGATTATAAATCCTTCTATTCCCCACCAGTTAGTTAGAACTGAGGAAGCTTCTTGGATGAGAAGCAAAACATTTTCAAAGGAAAAAATAAGAAAGTCCAGCTGCCTTTTGAAAAAAGCACCTTTGGGACAACCATGACTTGGATGATCAAGAATCTCCATAGACAGAAAGCTGCTAGAATTTTCCTTTCTCTTCTCTTAGACCACACAGAATTAGGATTTCTTTTTAATCTCTTTCTCACATTTAGTTTTTTCCCAAGGGTGAGATTTTGTTTCCTATCTCTTTTTTTATTAATCATATTTCTATGCTGCCCACTCTCCGAGGACTCTGGGCAGCTTACAACAATTGACAGCATACTAAATAGCATATTGCCCCCAACAATCTGGGTCCTCGTTTTACCCACCTCGGAAGGATGGAAGGCTGAGTCAACCTTGAGCCGGTGAGATTTGATCTGCTGATCTGCTGAACTTTTTGGTGCTAATAACTTTTGCATTCCTTGACTATAGCTAGACTACTTTCTTTCTATTGTATCCCCTCTCATTGCCTAATATTTAGGACCGTGGCTAGTTAAACTCTAACCAGGAACCAGTTACAGAGATGCTTTCAGTGTGGCACAAGAGTGTAATCCATGGAAGTATTCACAGTTAAGTCTCAATATTTTTCAGTCTTTGGCCAAAATGAAATGAAAGAAGGCTTTCAAACTGTACAGATTACAGCTGTGAATTTATTTGAGTCCTTCAATGATATTTGGAGATCTTTCTTCAGGGGTCCTTGCTGAGGTTCCTCAAACAAGGTCACTCATGCTACTGTCATAATCTTCATTTTCATTCCAAATTTTTAAAATAAGTTAGAGTTTGGAATTTTAAGTGCCTGCTTTATACTGAAATGTTGACTTTTATATGAAGGAAATCAGTGGTTAAGAAGTTTGATATAAAACTCCCTATTTACCACCCTGTAGATTGTGTGTGTGTGTGTGTGTGTGTGTGTGTGTGTGAAATAATACTTGGATTTCTATTAAACTATCCTTTGCTAGCTTAATTTAATAGTTTCTATTAAACTATTCACATTCTATGAATAGTTTCATAATTGCTCAAGTTCTGATATTTGATATATTCAAAATATGATAAATATTTGTTGAAATAAAAATATATTATGTTTCTTCAGTAAAATCCCTTTTTCCCAAGATGATTTTATTATCTTTGACAAACTAGCATAAGACTAGTTGTATATATACTATATAGAATTTTGGGTACCTAGTATAAATTCCATTTTAAATTCTTGAAATTTGAAAGCTACTGCATCTCAAAATTTCCTGAAATTAATACAAGTTCAGGCAAGACATCTATGGGAAAGCTTCAATGAATTAAACAAATATATAATTTACATATTTATCAATGCCCTTAAAACAGGCTAGTTCTAGTGTAAGAAGAACTGATTCTAAAGATAATGTACCATTTTTCTTCATTCCAAGGGGACATTCCACTGCATTGGTATGGTTTGAAAACATTGGCAGCTGTCTTTAATGCTATGCTAAAATATTACAGTTGTAATTACCTATCATCTCTTACTATTAATTTGGTGCACAATTATAATAGGATAGTGCAGTTCTACATTCTGATGCTCAGATTTGAAAGAATCCCCTCAAAACAATATTCAACTCATTTTATTTTCTTTCACAAAATACCAATGGGCAATGACCCCTACTCAAGATATCTTTGGGGACCTATGTGTATTTGCAGCTGTCTTTTCAATGACAACAAAATGCCTTATTCTTCACTTTGCTTCTGCCAGGGCCTCTAATCTAATCAGTCCCTTGATGCAGGTTTTGGCTCCATATTGAAAAGTCATTCTGATCAAGTAGATGCTTTGATAAATGAACAATTTCCAGTGTAGAATGAAGAGGTGTATAATGAAGAAATATGTATGAAATAATTGTGGTTATATAACTTTATTTTAACTTGGTGTATTAGTGTGAATACAAGAAAAATTATGTACTCTGGTAAAATTCAGTTTTGATACAGCTTACAAATCACTGGATTGGATTTAATCATAGTATTTTTCTGGTATATCAATATAATGGTCACCTATAGTTCTTATAGTCAGAGACTGGTCTTTGTATCACCTCAATTAGTCTACAAAAGTTATAGAATCAATACAGTAGTGTTGTATAAGAACTCTTTGGGCAAAAAGCCTGGTAGCTACAAGAGCCTGGTAGCTCAACAGACTAAAAGCATTGTGATTAACACCAGCTGTCTGCAATTACTGTAAGTTTGAATCTCACCAGGCTCAAGGTTGACTCAGCCTTCCATCCTTTCTAAGGTAGGTAAATTGAGGACCCAGTTTGTGGGGGCAATAAGCTGACTTTGTATAAAATATACAAAAGTATGAAGGCTATTGCTTAACGCATTGTAAGCCGCCCTGAGTCTCTGGAGAAGGGTGGCATATAAATCAAATTTTTAAAAAAAGAGCAAGGGAAGGTTTAGAAAATGTAATAGGAAGCTTCAAGCCTCCTCTTTCAATAGTATCATGATTTCTTACAAATATATATCCTATGCTAAAGGCCATTTCAACCAGAGATTTAAAGAAGTGAATACCATCAAAAACAAAGACAAATTATTTTTATTTATTTCTTTATTAAATTTATATGCTGCCCATCTCAGTGTTGAGTGACTCTTGATCGTGTTTAAAGTTTAATAGAAGCCATGCAGAAAGTCTCCCTATACTGTTTAAATGCTGTTTAGGTGGAGGTTATAGTGGAATATCTCATATCCTGCACTTCAAATTTTTCTCATTTGCCATTCTTTATTAACTTCATTTTCCAAAATGACCTTTTACTGTTTTTCGTATTGTGGTACATTTAAAAATTTGGTGACTTTATAATGCATTTTTAAGAACAGTTCACTCAATCTAGTTCATTAGTCTTATAAAATGGCTATCATTAGAAAATTTTCTATTCACAAAAAGCTACATAATCATAAAATTTATCAGAAGAAATGTGAACATGATTGCTAGCTGTCATCCAGTTTTTCTCCTCAGAATGATCTCTTTTATCCAAGCTGCTGGAAACACTTCTGAGCAAAGAATTGGGCTATAGTCCTCATTTTTCGTATTTTTAAAGGTGACAGTTTAAAGCACAACAGCATTCCTTTAATTAAACATTATCTTAGAGGCTGATACTTACTTTGCAGCACTGCATATTTCTTTTTTAATTAAAAAGACTTTTTAGAATAAACAAAGATTAAAACTGAAGTCATTAATGTGGATTCCTGTTTGGGCTCTGTGTAATCTTGTGCCATTTCATTGGGTCATTCTAAATATTCTTTGCCAGAAAAAGGTGAAGCATCCATTGACAAGGGACATTTCTTACCATCAGATAGTAGAAATTTCAGGCAGCTGGATCACCTGCCTTTCAAGTTTCACATGTGTGGTGGAAAACTGGGTTCTGTTAAAAATGTTTTTTCTACTTCAGCATGGGTTTACTTTTTACTTTTAAAGATATAGCTGAAAATTAACAGAAGAGGTAGGTTAGGCTGTATATCTAGGATTGTATCATGTTTTGGACATCACTTATTAACTGGAACAGGATTAGAGAAGGACAGTGAGGATAATCAGTGGGTTATAAGTTAAGTCGTATAAGAAAAGATAAAAGAAACAGAAAAAGTTGTTCTGAGAAGAGAAGACTGAAAGCCGGGATGGCCACAAGAAGATACCAAAGGAAAGAAATAACAATATATCTGTGATGAGGCCATTATTAAAACACGTAATCACAGTTTTCACTTGTGAATGGATGCTTCACCTTTTTCTGGCAAAGAATATTTCATGTGTTTGCTACATATGTTACTCTGGAGAGGAATATGATAACACATACCTGAAATGATATGATCTATATTTTCTCTGATCCCAGAAGTCAGGTCATAGAAGAATGAATTTCAGTTATAGGAAGGCTGATTCCAATTAAGCGATGAGAAACATTTCCAAATAATAAACAGCATCTAATTGTAGAACCAATTATCCACATAGGTTTGATTTTACTCAATGTGTGCAGCTATCAGTTGTGTATGTTTTAATTTGGATTCTTGGACGGGGCAAGAGATAGGACTCAGTGACCTAATTGGTTCTTTCCGATTATGTAATTTAAAGACTTCTTCATGCATTGCTTCTTCTTGAAAATAAATTTACCTTTAAAATTATAATCTGTGATGGTCTCCAGATTGTTTCCTTTAGGATAAGAATTATGCTAAAATTGCCTTAATCTCCTCTAGGATCTTTTTGTATGTTTAGTAGTGGTTAGATAGATATTTTCCTATGGGCCTGCACCATCTCCAAAAAATCTCTATTGTACTAACGAGCTATTTGGAAGGGGAAAGGAGAACAGAAAACATCATTACATTCTAGGAGTTTATTTTATACTTTTTTAGATTATTTTATTATTGTGAAACTATTGTTTTGTCTTTCTAGACCCACAAATGTCTTCTAATTGCAGAAATGTAAATTTTCTTTTGCAAAGAAAGTTTTCAAATTGTATTGCAAAACTCTGGAACTGTTATCTTTTCTCATGGATTCAAATACTTAAAAAGAAAACAAATTGGGGTTTTTTTCTTATTTTTTTGCCAGTAATTCTGAAGCCTTCACAATAGTCGTAGGGTTCAACTATCACTGTGATGAATTTGGACCACCAGGATGGACATTTTTTTAAAAAAATCCAGCTCATATGTTGTTGATCGGAGAAATGTGTGCTGTGAATAGCCAAGCTCTATCTTTATTTTTTTTACTCTCCACTCTTATCCTTCTTTAAAACTTTATAGCATAAAAAAAGGGAAATGAGGGAATAATTCCAGCAACCTTCTCTTCCCAAACACCATTTTCACATTAGGAAGAATGGAAACTTTTGCAGAGAAGAATTAACTTTAATCTATCTGCAGTATCCCTTGGAAACAGTTCTCCCTCCTAAATTTGACTTTAAAGGATTAATTATTTTAACTGAAGTTTACCTGCAACGTCTTCTTTTGTTTGGCATTTATTAATTATTTTCAGTTGTACAATGCCAAGACATTCTTAAAGTATTAAACATGTTTGCTGCAAATCATTTTTATGTCTTTGTTAAGCCTTTCCCCTCCCTCTTTCCATGAATCCAGGCTCTAGCACTGAAATAGTCTCCTGACAGCTAATACATTTTGCATTTTGGAAGGCTTTTTGCTATACTGCCAAGGGAGCTGTTTTTTATTTTAAAATGTTTTTGAAGCAATCTTGCTTTAATTAGCCTGTTTGAGAAATTTCATGTCACTTTTCCATGAGCGTGGGTGGGAGAACCTTGGAGCCAGATCTGTCTTTTACTGTTGGAGAGCTGATATAAATCCCAGAGAATGAAAACAAAATTTTCCACTCTCCCATTCTGCCAATAGAGACTTGCAGTCTCTTCTGGTTTCTGCTGTCCAAACTCCCTAAATACTTGCCCTGAGCTTGTCCAACTTGCGATAGTAACACCTTCTTATTTTTCCAAGCATTTGAAGGGGAGTCTAACTCAGTGTTATAAAATTTCCAAGCAAATGGGCCAGGTTCTCCAGCTATAAAAACAAGGAGAAACTACTGCTTTTAAAATTGTTTAATTTTTGGAAGGAATTCTTTGTTTTCAGAATACGTAATGGAAATAAGAAGTTGTGATTTAGAAATGGTAACTAAAATAATATTGAGTTTTATTTTCACAGTGATAAAATAAGGAAACAATCGATAAAGTGTTTCTTTTCAGTGTAATTAATATTACAATATAAAGTGCTTTAAAGCTGGTAATCCTATGGTTTCAATTTGGAACGTGGAGAAACTGTCGTTTTGCATGAAATTCTGTTTAAAGCATGTTTCTCAAACTTTTTTGAACTTAAACATTCTCCTGTTCTAAAGATATAACTAGCATATGGCAACTTTCAACCAAAGAATTATCATTTAATCTTCAGATTAATGTTCAGTATGCATAAATCCTACAGCTGCAGGCAAAGTTCTGGGGAGTTATATAGAACCTAAAAATTCCAAACAGACGTCAGAAGGCCAGTACAGGAAATATTTGGCCCTCACATAGGAATAGTATTTCTTTTTGAGCTCTTGGTTTTATTATTCAGTTAAGTGTTGTTATCAGACAAAACCAATGTGGGCTAGTGAGATGTTTAAGATCCTGCTGACCTACTGCATTGGAGCATAGAGTCACTGCAGTCATGATTTATAGTAAAGGTTACCTTATCTTCAAGCATTTCGAGTGCCGGATTTTATGAAACATCTTACTCTAAGTGCAAAACCGTCTATTTTCAATATTTGAAGCTTTAGCTCTGAATGCTTTAAATATATCAAATATCCTGTGCTGCAAAGAGAAAAAATCATTTCACCAAATTATATGCTGGAAGCATTTCAGAATATTTGCATATTCTATTTTATAATCCTTAGAAGAATTTGTTCTACTAAAGTTTTCTAAATTAAAAATGCACTAGTCAAGGTCATTAAGGCATAATAACTACTTAATATATATCACTGCATTTTGCTGTCTACAAAAATATGTATCTGTTTTATTGGGAAAATATGGATAGACAATGACTTTGGATTCCCTGGATTAAATTAAGTATATTTTTGGAAATGTTTATTCAGTGATTATAGTTACAGTGCCTTGAATATTTATATTCATTTGTTCTACTTTTAGAATGCATTGTTTCTTCTAAAATTTTACTGTAATTTTAATAGATCTCAAAGACTTTAAATATGATGGTCAGCATGTAATAGAAGTTGATGAGGGAAATACAGCTGTGATTGCATGTGACCTTCCTGAAAGCCATCCAAAAGCCCAGGTTCGCTACAGTGTGAAGCAAGAATGGTTGGAGGCCTCTAGAGGTGAGCCTTGATTGATGGTGGAAAGAGAAGCAGCTGAATTAATCATGCTTATTTTATCCTATTCAGCCCAGACAACCTGCAAATAAGTGGATTTCAGTTTTCAAAATTCTAAGCAGTGACATGCTGGCTATGGAAGTCAATGCATTTGAAGACATCCACATTAGGAAAGATAATAGTTCTGTTCTTCTAATCAATTTCAACATCCCCCTATGTTTTCTTATTTATCTGTGCAGTTGTTCTGAGCTTTAACAAGATACTCCAGGTATTATACACAAGACTCCATAGCTACACACACGTCTGTCTATTATCCAGTAGCAATTTCATAACTTTATTATTATCTTTATCACATTAACATGATGTTAAACATAGCCTATAAAAAGGACACTTGATTGCCAGAAAACTTTAGGAATTAGTGGATCATACCATACTTACGTCTGATGTCAAGGAAAGGTATAAGGAATCTTAGAGATGTTAGATACTGATTATTGAGTCATTTTTAAGCCAAGCTTTGTTCCATTCCACCAATCCACAACAGATATATCAAGGTAACAGAAGGGAATATTTTAGTTGGAAATAAGTGTATATGAAAATATTGAAGTTGGGAATTTGACAGCTGTTCCAATCGCTTCTTGGCTGAACTGCACAACTACATATACACAGCCAGATGCAAGGGCTGGTAGAAAGATCAATATAATTCCAATTAAAATATATTTAAATACCCTTTTTTGTTTTTCAAAAAAAAGTCACAAAGTATATTAAATTTGCTAGAGATTGACATGTACATTAGATAAACCGTCTGAAACCTCGTATTTTATGGAGTTCGAGGCTTTAGGAAGTTTTTATGCATTTTTCCGCATTTTCTTTTCCTTTTAGTTGACTTTGAGGCAAAAGTTATACATTGCCACAATAGTATGAGAACTGTTCCACTATGTTCCATTTTAAAATAAGCATATTTTAATATGAGATAAACTGCTTTGTTACAGTTCTAAGCCATATTATCCATTTATTTATTGTTGTCTGAGATTTTCAAGTTAATAGGTAATTCAAACAACTTAATTTTTGCTGCAAATTACAGCAAACTTAGCCAAAAGATTTCATTTTCTATCCATATCATGGTAGAACTTGTGAAGTAGAAATACTTCTTTTTTCAGAAAATAGTTCTGAATGATTTATTTATCTTAATAGACAACTACTTGATCATGCCATCTGGGAATCTTCAGATAGTCAATGCCAGTCAGGATGATGAAGGAACTTACAAATGTGCAGCCTACAACCCTGTCACCCAAGAAGTAAAAACATCTGTGTCTAGTGAAAGACTCCGTGTGAGACGTAAGACAGTATTTCTGAATATTCATCTTATTTGGTTCAAAACTGTTCAACAATGGCATCCCTAATCTGTAAAAGTTCCAGTGGCATTCAGCATAGGCTGTCTTCCTTTGTTCACTTTCTTTTTTGATCTCATATTCATATGTGGAGTTTTTTTGCAAGTCTATTAAATTTAGTATGACTGTTTCTAAGATTGCATTTCATTTTTGTAAGTATTTCTGTGAGTTACAGCCATTTTTCTCCCCTCCCGTTGCTCCTTGTAGTCTTATATTTTACTGTGCATTCCTGGATTGTCAAAATACAGTTGCCTGCCCTTAGGAAAAAGAAATTATAAAGATGCTTCCTAGACTAGTTATTGTCATAAAAAGTAACTAACAGAAGCTGTCATAGCTTCTAAATCTTTTGGCTGCAGAGGTAAAACTAGATAAAGAGAACCCGGGGGGGTGGGTTGTTTTTTGTTTTATTTGATTTATATGCTGCCCTTCTCCAAAGACTCAGGGCGGCTTACAGTGTATTAAGCAATAGCCTTCATGCTTTTGTATAATTATACAAAGTCATCTTATTGCCCCCACAAACTGGGTCCTCAATTTACCTATCTTAGAAAGGATGGAAGGCTGAGTCAACCTTGGGCCTGGTGAGATTCGAACATGGAGTAATTGCAGACAGCTGGATGTTAATTAGGGTACTTAGTCTGCAGAGCTATCCAGGCTTAAACAAATGAGTCAAAACATGCTTGTTCACTTTGAGGAAAATGATCCCAAACTATATCTTTGTGTGTGGCAAAAGTATGTGAATCTCTAGGACAGAGCTGTCAAACTCCCGGCCCACGGGCCAGATGTGTCACACACTGACCATGCCCACCCCCTTTTTAGCAAAGGGGGGAAAGTCCCGATACGTCACATGATGCTGCCTTGGCGACGTGAGTTTGACATCCCTGCTCTAGGACTATCAGCTCATTTGAAGGTAAAATTAAAGTCAGATGTTTCAAACAATGGGATGATAATCAGGTGTGAATGTGGGAGGTCTTGCCTAACTTAAATCACAGAATTCTGAATATTCTCTATCAGGATCTGATCTTTACAACACAGGTGTGCTGGAATTGTGGTGTGAGTTCAGTAAAGGAGGTTTCTGAGAACATATGATGAACAGTTGTTGATGTTCGCTATGCTGGAAAAGGTTACAAAATTATTTGAACTCTAGCAGTTCATTGTTAGGCATATTGTGTACAACTGGAGGCAATTCAGTACAATTGTTATCCTCCCAGGAATTCACCAACCACACCACACCACACCAACCACACAACACCCTCCTAGAAGTTCACCAACCACACCACACCAAGAGCAAGGCACTTTGTTTCATGTAGGCAAGGTGCTAGGTTTCAAACCACCAGAGTAATGTCTAGAGCTAAAGATCTTTCTTGCGTTCATGTGTTTGGTCTCACTCATTAGGAGAACACTGAATAAGAATGGTAGGCTACAAGGAAAAAAACATTACTCTCCCAAAAGAACATGGTTGTCTGTCTATAATTTGCAAAAGACTATGTGGAAAACCCAGAACACTATTTGACAAATAGTGGATGGATGAGACAAAATAGAATTTTTTGTCTTGAATCAAAAGCACAGTTTGGCAAAAGGCAAACATTGCACTCCAATCTGGTGGCAGTAGCAGTATCATTTTTAGGCCATTTTACTTTGCTGCTTCTGGACCAGGATGGCTTGCCATCAGTGACAGAACTATGAATTCTGAATTGTACCTGCCGATTCTAAATGAAAATGTCAGGTTAGAGGTTCCTGAACTAAAACTCAAGTTGTATAGCCAAAGAATCGTTAAAGCGGAAGAAAGTTAATATTGAGGTGGACGAGTGGAAGTCCTGACCTTAATTCAATAGAAATGTTGTAGAAGGACCCAGAGCAGGACATTCACGTGAGGAAGTCCATCAACATCCTTGAGTCAAAACTGTTCTTTGAAGAGGAATGGACTCAAATTCCTCCAAGCTGATGTACAGGATTGATCAACAGTTATCAGAAATGTTTAGTTGCTGTTATTGCAGCTTAGTAGAACATATCAATTACTGGAAGCAAAGGTTCACATATTTCTATCACACAGAAAGATGTAACTGTATAATTTTCCTCAATTAATCAATGAACAAGTATAATGTTTTTGACTGTTTTGTTTAATTGAATTCTCTTTATTTAGAATTTATATAGAGGTCAGGTTTTAAATCATACTTATGCAGAAATATTGGACATTCAAAAGTTCACAAACTTTTAAGGTACTAAATATATTTTAAAAAATCACAGAAATGTTGGCAAAAGCCATCAGCATCTATTCTGGCTGGAGTGAAGCTAGAGACCTTTGAAAGTAGTAGATGATTTACCATTTAACTCCCTATTCCACCCTTTTGATATTAATATATTTCTTGTTTTTTATTACGTATAATTCACTGGAAAAAAAAGCATGAATTGTTAGAAAGATGTGTGCCATAAGGGATAGAATCTATTTATATGTATCTTAATCTGTTCACCGCCCTGAGTCCTTTGGGAGAAGGGCGGTATAGAAATTCAATAAATAAAATAAAAAATAAATAAAATTGTAAATGAGATCCACATACATACTAGTAACAGTAGATCTGGCTGACTATTTAGAAACATTATCTGATCTTCCTTACATCATTTTTGTAAAGTAAAATAGAATGAACATTTTCAAGTATCAAAAAAGGATAATTTAATATGTGCTAGAGTGATATCTTAATTTTCTGAAGTGTTCATGAAATATTACGTGGCACTTTTCTGCAACACAAGTTACAAAAGCTGATGATATTACAAATGATTCTTTTTGATAACTTGCAAAACAAGGCGAAGTTTTAGATCTCTAGTGACAAAGATGGTGAAACTTTATAATTTTGTTTAGTATGTTTTTAAGAGACAACCATTTATTTTGGCCAGTCCTGTTTTATAATTACTTTGTTTTATCTGATTTTGCATTAGGCTCAACAGCTGAGGCTGCTCGCATAATTTATCCCACAGAGGCTCAGACCATCATAATCACCAAGGGCCAAAGCCTCATTCTTGAATGTGTGGCTAGTGGGATTCCAACTCCACGTGTTACTTGGACTAAAGATGGCTCCAGCATTTCTGGCTACAATAAAACTAGGTTCCTTCTCAGCAATCTTCTGATAGATGCAATCAGTGAGGAAGACTCAGGGACTTACAGCTGTATGGCAGACAACGGAGTCTGGAAAGCTGCAGCAAGTGTCATTCTCTACAATGTTCAAGTATTTGGTGCGAAGAGTTATAACTTCTTTTCTATTTTTGTTCTATTAAAGGTTGTATTTATTATTTATTTATTAGTCCAATTTATATGCTGCCCTTCTGCGTAGAATCAGGGCGACTTACAATGCATTATAGCAGTAGCCTGCATACTTTTATGTATATACCTGCTTATTAGGGCTGTTGGCCCCCCCTAAGTGGTGTTGTTCTATACAGCTTATTGCCCCCACAATCCGGGTCCTCAATTTACCTACCTCGAAAGGATGGAAGGCTGAGTCAACCTTGAGTCTGGTGAGATTTGAAGTTGCACTAATTGCAGGCAGGTGGCAGCTAAGTGCTAGCACTTAACAGCACTTAGTCCGCTGCACCACTGAGGCTCTATGTATGGATTGTATATTTATATATTTCAGACAAAAGGTCTTCATTTATAATGCATTAATTTGGTTTTCTGTACAGAGCAGAGCATTGGACATAACACTGTTTCCAAAATCTGAAATTCTAGCCTTGAATATGCAGAATTCGACTTCACTATAATTTTCAGAGCAGTTTTAATTTCTCAGTTTGTTGGCTGGATGGGATTAAAGTGGGAAGGAAGTGTTTCTCTGGTACCTCTCATTCATTCCCTTGATTTTGTAATTTAAAGCCATTCCTATCTCTTGAGAGGCACTAACTTGTAAAATGCACAAATACTGTATGCAAGTATAGGCTTAACTATGGGGGCTATTGTCTGAAATCACTTTTTATTACTGAGGAATCTAATGCAGTTTAAGCAATCATGGCAGACAAACAGTGCCATAAATCTATAAGTAAAAGTAGAACTATTTCTCTTTGTGTACAACTTTGCCAGCCCCATACTTCACAGAGTTCTCTATTTCAGAGATAGCTATTCTTTCATCATTCTCCAAATGACTGGCAGTATAATTGTATCTCCTTTTCAGAACCTCCAGAGGTTAGTATGGAACTATCCCAGGAGATCATCACTTGGGGACAAAGTGCAAAGTTTACCTGCAGAGTTCGAGGGAATCCACAGCCTTCAGTTGTGTGGTTGCGCAATGCAATTCCCCTCTTTTCCAGCCATCGAATGCAACTCTCTCGTAAAGCTCTTCGCCTTTCTAGTGTAGGGCCTGAGGATGAAGGAATATACCAGTGCATGGCAGAAAATGAAGTTGGGAGTGCACAAGCTATGATACAGTTGAGAGTTTCCCAACCAGGTAAGTCTCTAGTGAAGTTAAGGTAACAGAATAATCATCTGTCAGATCCATCTTTCCGACTAAGAGGAGATATAATAGTTTTCCAATACTTGGTCTGTCATAGGGAAGATTGTGTGGTTTAGAGAAAGACAAAAGGGAAGGACAAAAGCCAGTGGATAGAAGTTTTCAGTGGATAGAAGTTTTCCAGTGGGTAGAAGTTTTCCAGAGAGAGTTCCAAACTCAAAATAGAAAGACTGTGAGAGCTGTTAGAGAGTAAAACAGCCTGTATCTTGGAATTGTGGGTGCTCCATCACTGGCATTTTTCAAACAAAAAATTGACCATTTCTGAAATCTGTGAAACCTCCAGCGTCCCTTCCAGTCCTTTGATTCTTTGTTTTTTCAATGTTAAGCTCCTTGCTGTTTCCATTCCTGATTTTGATTAATACCTAATTAAGGGGAAATATTCTAATGCCTGCTGATATTAAAGTTTCATTCTTGATTATTGAGACTGATGAGATGTCCATTGTAAAAAAATGGGTGGATTTGCCAAAATGTATATTTTGCAAATGCTAAACATGGCCATTGTCTTCCCTCTTATATTCCAGAAATAAGTCAGATATCACTGCAGGGACCTGTTGGAGATTCAGCACAATCTGCCACTTCCTCTACTAGGTTTACCAATAGTGAAAAAATGCCAAAAGGAAAAGCTGTTCTTTTGAAATCAAAACCAACAGCATCAGCAGCATCTGTCCAATGTACCTCAAAAGAACTGGTTTCTCCAGCTGAGGCCCCAGTCATACTTAGCTCTCCTCGAACTACCAAAACTGATGGATATGAATTGTTGTGGCGACCACGGCATGATAATAAAACACCTATCCTCTACTATATTGTAAAGTATCGCAAGGTTAGCATATTCCAATTAGTTTTTTGTATGACATCTGTATTAACAGCAATATCAATATACAGTTTCCATGAAAAGCTCCCCCCTCCCTCCCTCCTTCCCCCCTCGCTCCCCCTCTCCCTCCCTCCCTCCCTCTCTCTCTTTCTATATATATATATATATACATATATATATATATGTATGTATGTATGTGTACATACAAACATACATATACATATACATATACATACATACATACATACATACATACATACATACATACATACATATATATATATATATATATATATATATATATGTAGGTCTTTGGTTATTCGGGTCTTCTCCCGCGTAGAATTGGAAGTATCTTGGCGACGTTGAAGAATAAGTGCACGCATTGAAGAACACAAAAACTCCTGTCAAAAAAGAGGAACCAACTTCTTCCCTGGTCCAACACTTTAAAGCCACAGGACATGAAATTGACTTTAAAAAGACCAGAACTATCGCCAAAACTGAACACTTTAATGACAGAATAATCAGAGAAGCCATCGAGATAGAAAAACGCCCACACAGCATGAACAAACGAGACGATGCCTCCCGCCTGCCAGCCATTTGGAAACCCGCCCTTATTGACAAATGAGTCCCTAACACGATGAATGACACCAGACCCACACTCACAAGAGCCACACAGGATGTCACCACCACACGTCCACGCAGAAAGCAGACTCAAACCCACACTGATAATGAAACACGACCAAGGACCAGAAGCCAGACCGCAGCTGCATCATTAGCCACTTTTAACCCCTCCCATCCATTCATGAATCAGACCAACACCGTCCATGAAAAGCTCTCACGACCACAAACATGAAGCCAAACAACAACGCAGCTCACCAACTCAAATCCCCCTGCAACTCAGACTAAGCTGAGCACAACCAAGCCCCCACCCAAACAGAACACACCCCCAGCCAATCAGAGCACAACCAACCCCCCATCCAATCAGAGCACAGCCAAGCCCCTAACCAATCAGAACACACCTCCACCCAATCAGAACACAGCCAAGCTCCCACCCAATCAGCTCACACCCCCACTAGCAGTTAAAAGGAAGGGTCAGCTGCAATCTCACATTGCTCCTGGGAGCACGAAGCCGAGAACACCAGCCTGAAGATGACGAATGAGACTTCGTCGAAACGTCGCCAAGATATTTCCAATTCTACGCGGGAGAAGACCCGAATAAACAAAGACCTACATACAAACACCCGCGAAAACCTCAGAAGACATATATATATATATATATATATATATATATATATATATGTATGTATGTATGTATAGGTCTTTGGTTATTCAGGTCTTCTCCCATGTAAAATTGGAAGTGTCTTGGTGACATTTCGACGAAGTCTCATTCGTCATCTTCAGGCTGGTGTTCTTGGCTTCATGCTTCCAGGAGCAAATGAAATATATATATATATTTCAGTTAGTCTTAGTCTTAATCTCCCAACGGGCAGCAGGGTGCTTGCTGGCTGCCTGAAAAAAGCCTAGAAACTAGTGGATTGTGATTTCACTGAACTAGGGCTGCATAAAAATCTTGGTTTACGTAGGAAGAACCTGGCTAAAGAGAAATATATACATACATATATAGATACCTACGTGCATGCATGCATGCATGCATACATACATACATACATACATACATACATACATAATTTATATTTGCTGATAAAGAAATAAAGGGAGGCTAGTATAGATCTATTTCAAGCTTTTTAGCTGTCATTAGCTGATGAGAGCTAAATAGCTTGTAATAGATCTATACTAGTCTCCCTTTTTTTCTTTATCAGCAAATATAAATTTGGTATAAAATGATTTGTCATGTATGTAACTGCTTGAGGGCTCCTGGATTGGAGCTGAAAGACAAAGGGAAGCAGTGTTCTCCCTCCCATATTGGAGTAGACAAGGTTGACAGAAAAATACTTTATATATATATATAGTATATATTGGCTGCTTATGTAGCATCAGCCTTTTCTTCCTTTTATAATGGACAGAAGTCTTGTCCTGTGCACTGGTGCTAAAGGTTGTGGACAGGAGGGGATTCATTGTGAGTATTAACATAAAGAAATACCATGTAGATAGTTTACCATAATGTAAATGAAGATGAAAATCAGCAGAGAAGAAATCTGAAGTGTTGGAAAGTGTCTCTCTTTTCTGATGGTTTCCTAGGTAGCATCTCCTTTCCTCAAGGCTATTCATGATTTCCATTACATATATGCCCCAAATAGTCAGGTGAGTCTAAACAACACAACATTTCTGGAGCTCAATTCATGAGGAAACTGGTTAAAAGAATAAATCTTACAGCCCTTTTCCTCACTCTCCTGCCCTTGGGAAATGCTCACCCCAGTACTAGGATAATGTTTGTATTTAGGGAGGAAGGGGTTACAAGACAGTCAGCAGACACACAATGAGAAATACATGTAGAAAGGAATGCGCTAGCGCTGGCTGTTTGCCTAGTGCACTCCTGCTTAGGAAGCCAAAAAAAAAAAGCCTTCAGTGTGAAATTGATTAGGATCTTGTCATTGTTAGGCAACAGATGCAAGTCAGCTGGCAGGTTCTAATTAACTAATTAAGGTCCCAGAGCTGAGCTTGTTAATTTCCCCTGTGCACATTTTAGGGATGTGCTATGTGGAGAAGAAAAATACCTCAGGAATACATGACTTATTTAGGCAATCTTTGCACTGCGAGGAGAAAAAAAAATAGGTCAGGATAATAAGTGCTAACTGACTGTACTGGTAAATATGACAGAGAGAGACATTGAAAAGGTCATAAATAGAGGCATTGGTCACAAAATTACTTTTTCATCACTGTTGTACCTGTGAATGGTCATTGTCCAAGGCAGTCATTAAATGAGGACTATCTGTACTAAAATGTATATAAAAGTTCAGTTTTTAACCATGGCCTTAGGTCTTGAATAAAAATAACATTGACTAGCAATATTACTATTAATAATATTAACGTATATTGTATATTGTGATAACATTTGAACATGTGAACATGTTGCTAATGTAACTATCATTAGAATCCTGCTTCTCCTGATCTATTTCTCTCCTGATATTTTATTTTTTATGAAAGTGGACTTGCAAATATTGAGATTTGTCTACATTAAGCTTCTTCAACTTTTCAGATATCAGTTTAAACTTTCCTAATAGTAATTTGAGGTTCCCCAGCTTGGTGCCCTCCAGCTATGTAAAGCCCATAATTGCTTGATAGTCAAATATTGAAAAAGGTGCTATATATTCTGTTGTGCACCCTCAGAGCTGCTTGTTTGTGAGATATGTGGCTATGCAATTTAATTTAATAAATATATAAATAAATCCCTCCTAGGCACACTCTTTTTATAGCCCCTTATCTGCCATAAAGCTTATTGTGCTCATCTTTTTTTTAAAACAGGTAATGAATTTTTCAGATAATTGGATAATCCAAGATATCCCTGCCAACCAGAATCATTTGAGCCTAACAAAATTGGATCCAGGAAGTTTATATGAAGTGGAGATGGCTGCTTATAATTGTGCTGGAGAGGGCCAGACAGCCATGGTGACCTTCAGAACTGGTAATGAATAACTGTATTTTAGAATGCAGTTGTTATAAAGTGATTGATTTGTCCTGATATTAAGGAGATCTTTTCCAGGCTGATGTTCTCTTGATGTGATGGACTCAGCAATCATGTTGGTTGGGACTTCATATTGGAAAAAGCTATGTTGAATTGCTTTTAATATTAAGTTATCTATGCTTTATTTCTATAAATACTTGTTTCTCCAACTATCAGTTTTGATAGGTATTTAATGATGTGTTTTAGAGTATACGTATTATGACACCAAATTCTGAGTGGCTATAATCCCTAATATGATCTTACTTCTTCTAATGTCATGCCCATTTCATATGCAAAATCTCTGTCTAGAAAGAAATTTATCCATGCAGTCATATTTTTAAGAAAACTTAAAATGGAAAAGTTAACTGTGAAAACATTTTCTCACAAAGAAAGCATTCAGCTTGCCATATTCACGTAAACTAAAGCGATGTAATTCCTTGGAATGCATATTCCCACAAAGTGGTGAAGTTTATGTAACATCAGTAGCCACTTAATATAATTCTCCTTGGTTAATTATTTTTGTCTTGCTTAGGACGACGACCAAAACCAGATATTGTTGCCAGTAAAGAACAGCAGTTCCCGAAGGATGATCCAGGCATTGGCTCTCGAAGTAGCAACCTGTCAGATAATAATCGCCTATCCCGTGAGTCATCTCAGAATTGTAGTAACAATATTTTTGGGATCTAGAAGCCAGTTTATTTGAAGAAAAGAATTGGAAAAGACCAGACAGCAATATTGAAGAAAAGTCAGAAACAAGACTATACAAATAACAAAAGAGAGAGTATTTATTCTCTCACTTGTCTCCAGTCCTTATTAGGTCATATCTCTTTCCAGAGACAGTGTTTTTTTTGGCATGAAGTATTTCACGTATTATTAGGGAACAACATTTATACATTTTTTTAAAAAATGGTTTTAACTAAAAGGATATTGGAAAATAAAATAAACAATTGGGATTTCTAGCTGTTCTGTGATATACCAGATCTATTTACATGGGCTGGTTGAGCATTCGATGAATTCTAGGGCAGATATTGGCTATAAGTGGAAACTTTAAAAACTAATTCTTATTTATACCTTACACATTCCTGACCCTAACCATCTCTTGTTACTAATATACTGTATTTCTTCCAAAAGAAGAGAACTCTACATTTAAGACACTATTGCCCAAAAAAGAGAAACATAAAAAATATATAAAAATATGGGAGTAGAAATCCTATGCAGTGTCCGGTTTCCCGTCATGTCAATCAAAGTTTATAAATTCCAACTGAAACCGAACCTTGTGATTCTCTTACTGTTCCCCAAATAAAGATCTGTGTTTGTATCTGTGCAAATAGGCATATTTGATTATCCAAGTCCTTGATAGGCATCATGCTTCAAAGGAGAGCAAAGTCAAAAAGAGAGATTTATTAATAACTATTGGTTAAAGATCATCAGTGCATCTCATGTATAAAATTATTAGAATCCCCTATGTATTAGATTTTAGATTTTAGATTTTATTATATTTCTATACTGCCCTTCTCTTGAAGGACTCCGGGCAGTGTACAGCCATATTAAAACAAGACCTACACAAAAATTAAAAACCATTAAAATAATTTAGAACAATCTGGCCAATTATTAAAACCCCTTGCTAAAACCCCTTTAAAACCAGTTAAAACCCATTTAAAATTAATTTATTCGGACAGGCCGGCTTGATGGAACAATAGAGTCTTCAGAGCACAACGGAAGGTACGGCGGTTGGGGATCCTTCTTATATCCAGGGGCAGCTCATTCCATAGGGCAGGAGGCCCCATAGAGAAGCCTCTCCCCCTGGGGGTCGCCAGCCGTCATTGTTTGGCCGATGGCACTCTGAGGAGGCCCTCTCTGTGAGAGCGTATCGGACGGTGGGAGGCATTCAGTGGTAGGAAGCGGTCCTGTAGGTCCTATGTATGACAACCATTCTCTTATCTCTCAGAGAAATATATTCCCTTCCCTCTTTCCACCACTAACTTCAAAAACAAATGCCATTACTAAAAGCCAGGATAGAGTGCAGATAAGAGAAACTGAAAGCAAAAGAAGTAATGAGAAAACAATCCAGGAGGGAGATCGGTCGAAGGATCATCCATCAAAAATGGGCAGGGTTTCCCCCAAAATTGAGAAATGCTATTTTTACAACCTATAAAGAAAGTTAGAATTCACCAGCCAAATGTCCCTTCCCAAGCAATGGCTAACTTAAAGGACGTTTGCAGCTCCTCCGCATTTATTAGATTTGCTCCTCTTCAACAGTTTCTTGTTTATTTTTCAGTCAATATAAAATGTTCTAGTCCCTCAGACTGGGTTCAATTTAGGCAACAAGCACTTCTTGAGTAGATAAAGAACACATGAGCTCTACCAAACTAACATCATGTACTTCATGAACTTTACCAAATTAAAAAAGGAGAATATTTGCAGCTCAGGGTTGAAAATGAGGAGTCCTTGATGCTCTCTGAGCTTCTTTGTTTTCTTGCAGACGTTTCATTACCCAAACTAGGTAACATCATAGGTGCATTAATGATTTGGGTAATGAAAGAAAACAACAAAGCTCAGAGAGCACCAAGGCCCCTCACTTTACCAAACTGGCTAAATTCCTTCCTTTATTCACTTACTGGAGTACTTTTTATGGGTGGTGATAGAAAGAAACAATGATTTTTTTAAAAAAAGTAAAATAAAATAACCACTCGGTGAAACAGTTATAAGATTTTCTGATTTTTATGAGGAAATTATTGATTTTCCATTCACAATTGCTGAATTTGACATTTTAAACACGAAGCAAACCACAGCGATTTCAGCTTTACTCTTCCAATCTGAACCTGAGATTAATTTCATGCCTGTTATACTTTCTTATTCCTTACAGCTCCTGAGGCTCCAGATCGTCCCACTGTCTCAGTAGCATCTGAGACATCTGCCTATGTGACTTGGATCCCACGCGGGAATGGTGGGTTTCCTATTCAGGCATTCAGAGTGGAGTATAAGAAACTGAAGAAACTTGGTGACTGGATGTTAGCCAGGAGTGACATTCCCCCTTCACGTCTCTCTGTGGAAATTAAAGACTTAGAAAAAGGTAGATTTATCCTTCCCAATGTGCATATATTTTTGTACAGGTAATCCTTGACTTACAACAGTTCATTTAGTGACTATTCAAAGTGAAAACATCACTGAAAAACTGATTTATGACAATTTTTCACACTTACAAGCTTTACAGTATTATTCATTCATTTATTTATATTTAGTTAGTTATTTAGTTAGTTTAGTTAGTTGCATTTCTATGCCGCCCCACTCCCAAGGGACTCTGGGCAGCTTACAACAGAGAATAAAACAATGCAACAATATCCCATACAAAAGTTAAAAGAAGACATTAAAACATTAAAACGTTAAAACACATACACTCCAATTTGTGGCCGGATCTCGCAAGATCACTATAATGAGATCAACAGCTCCAGGCCTGCCGGAAGAGCCAGGTCTTCACCACCAAAGTAGGCCCTCCCCCGCGGGCCCGCCAGCTGACATTGTTTAGCTGATGGGACCTGGAGGAGACCGACTCTGTGGGATCTTACTGGTCACATGATCAGAATTTGGATGCTGGGCAATTACTTCATATTTGTGACTGTTGCAGTATCCCAGGGTCATGTCATCCATTTTTGTGACTTTCTGACAAGCAAAGTCAATAGAGAAGTCAATAGAGAAGCTAGATTCACTAAATAACCCTGTTACTAACTTAACAACTGTAGTGATTCGCTTAACAACTGTGACAAGAAAGGACGTAAAATGGGGCAAAATTCACTTAACAACTGTCTCACTTAGCAACATAAATTTTGGGCTCCATTGTGGTCATAAGTTGATGACTACCTGTACTTTCTATAGTGGCTTATACCGTGTTTCCCCCAAAATAAGACCCTGTCTTATATTTTTTGAACCCTGAAATAAGCGTTAAAATAAGCCTTATTGCCATGCGCTCAAAAGCCTGATTGGGTGTATTATCAGGGGATGTCTTATTTTGGGGAAAACAGGGTAATATGCTTGTAACTAAACATTTTATTATCCATACCAAGGAGAAAGAAAATACAGATAGTCCTTGATTTACAACTACAATTGAGTCCAAATTTTCTGTTGCTAAGCAAGGAAGTTCTGCCCCTTGTTATGACCTTTCTAGCCACATTTGTTAAGTGAGTCACTTTGTTAAGTGATCTTCTGCTTGTCAGAAGATCGCAAAAGGTGATCACATGACTCCAGGACACTGCAACAATCATAAATACATCTAGTTGCCAAGCATCCCAATTTTGATCTCGTGACCATGGGAATGCTGCAACGGTCATATTTGTGAAAAACGGTCATGAGTCACTTTTTTCAGGACCCCTGTAGCTTCAAACAGTCACTAAACAAATAGTTGTCTGTCAAAGATATTTCTACAATAATTGTATTTTGCCTGAAGGCTGCTCTTGAATAGCTTCCTTAAACTGTGTTTTGCCAATCTGCCCTTTTCTCAGTACTAGTGCTTTTCACAGCAGGAGAAGGTTTAAATCCCTTAATTAAGTCAGATGACACTAACTCCCACCCACATCCTTTGAATACTGTTATCAGTCATATGTGATTGCACCTTCCAGCTTTTTCCTCCATTAGTCACACGGTGTTAACAACCCTGTTACTAACTTAGCAACTGTAGTGATTCTCATAATAATTGTCTCACTTAGCATCATAAATTTTGGGCTCCATTGTGGTCAAATTGAAGTTCTCTATCTACTGCAAACCCATGGGTAAAGAAGTGGGAAAAAGTTGGTACCTAGTGATTCATGTGTGAGGGGTCCTTGATGTTCTCTGAACTTGCTTGGTTTTTTTTTTTTTTGCAGGTGTTTCATTACCCAGCTAGGTAACATCATCAGTGCCGGATGATGTTACTAGCAAACTTAGAGAGCACGAAGGGCCCCTCATTTCAACCCTGAGCTACAAATATTCTCCTTTATTGATTCATATGTATTGCTAATGTGAAAGATGGGTTATTTCTCTCTATGAAGGATGTATATCCCCATTTGGAACAATCAACATTTTGTTTCTTCTCCTAAAAGCAAACATAGTTCCCACTTGTGTTTTTCCTCCCTACTGCTAAATAGTTATTTTTTGCCATCTTCCTCACATAGGGGCTCTAGCTGGTGTACAATAAAATATTAAAAGCATAAAAACAGTATATAAGATTTTAAAAAGGCATAATAATTTTAAAATTAATTAAAAGGTGGGGGAGGGCTTCAGGTTGCAAACCAGCCCCACGACTGCAGGCTCCTCTATGCTCCCCAAGCAGAACCATGTCAACGTGGCTAGTTGGCTCAGTGGCTAAGACACTGAGCTTGTCAATCAGAAAGGTCAATGGTTCGAATCCCTAGTACAGGTTTCCTGCGTGAGCAGTGGGTTGGACTATATGACCTCCAATGTCCCTCCTAATTTTGTTACTGTTAAATGTTTTTATTCCCTTCCCGAAGGCCAAGAAATATCTATTCTTCAGTCTGCTTTTGAGGTAAAAAAAAATAAAATAGTCATTAAGTACCTTCGAAACTTCACTGGCATGTAAGATAATGGTCTTTTCATTTCATTTTTATATGGTCTTTTCATTCAATAGAAGATATTAACTGTTATTATCTGACTATTAGGACAGACTTCATTGCCTGAAGGAAAAAAATGAAAATAGGTTTTTTTGCTATGTTGTTTACATCAGTGAATTAAGGAAATGCCAATAGAATATAATGCCCAGTTTTCAGGAAGAAACTAAGAAACGTATTGCAATGGTCAGATGTCATTTCTCTTGCTAATCATTTTTCTCAATTGCTTTTCGTCCAATCCTTTAGGCACATCTTACAAATTCCGGGTGCGAGCATTGAACATACTGGGGGAGAGTGAACCCAGTGCTGCATCTAAACCATATGTAGTATCAGGTTACAGCAATCGTGCATATGAGCGTCCTGTTACAGGCCCATATATCACTTTCACTGATGCCATTAATGAGACAACCATCATGCTAAAGTGGATGGTAAGTGTGAGACAGAAAATGTACAACTGGCGTGCAAAGATGGGACTATTTTTTTAAACTGCAGTAGACTTTGTCTAATTAAAATTATACAATATTTCTCAGAAGACCAGTCCCTATGATGTTAGATTTATTGCTAATGCAAATCATGCATTGAATAATGCAAATTTAACACCTTAAATTTCTCTGTTAACGTATATAACATGGCAATGTTTAGTGCTTTTAGATATGTGGGAGCTTGATTAGCTTTCATGCTAATTGGCATGAAAAATATAAATTTAAGCATATTGAATATAAAAATAAGTTAAATCTGAATATATAAAGACAAATAATCTTCTGTACTAATAATGATCCTTCAGCCTTCCACACCTATTAATTGATTGTCTTTTATCAGAACTTTGTGCAAGTTAGCTGGTAAGTCAATTAATAAGTGTGAAATTTGTGCTTACATATGGAGGTAGTCTTACCACAAGATTTGGCTTATGGATATTAATTAGATCCATGACAAAACCTCCATTTTCTTTCTAGATCCATCTTGACAGCTATTCTGCATCGACCATTTAATCAGCAAGTTCTAGAAAAGCAAGAAAATATTTCCTCTTCCTTCCCCTGAATAAACAGTTTCCTTTTAGTTATTCTATTACAAGAGTAGTTTTGAGAATTCTGGGTTTGGTTTGGTTTATTTCATTTTTTATTTTGCTGTTGTTGGTTTTTTTTACAGTATATCCCAGCCAGCAATAATAATACACCAATTCATGGATTTTACATTTATTATCGACCAACTGATAGTGATAATGACAGTGATTACAAGAAAGATGTGGTAGAAGGTAAGAAATGATTACTGGATTCAATTTCATTGAGTACTTCTACAAGATGCCTTTATTTACTCATTGGCTAAGGAGCAGAGCTGTTTATATAATAAAATACAAAGTGGTATAAACTAAGGCAGCTGATATTAAGAAAACTTTCATATCAGTGTTAAAGACAATATATGACAATTTGTAGATGTGTAACAATGTGTGGTGGAAATGGTGGAAGCAATTATATTTACAGGGATAGAAAGTATACAGCGGCGTAGTGAATAACGTTGATGTAAATTACTGTTATATAGTTTCTTTTCTTATCTCAACCTTTATTTCTTTGTCTTAGATTTAGGAGTAAGGGAATAGTGTACTGGGTATGTATTATGCTGGGTATGTATTTTCAAACAAGGGAGAAGAAAAGGTCAATGGTTTTCACTGATTACATTATAGAGTACGATGTTCATATTAGTCTTGATATCATAAATATCCATTTACTGAAAAGATTTAGGATGGAATGATGAGGAGGCAAGAAAGTAACCATTGTATATTGTTTTTGTTCAGGTGATCGATACTGGCATTCTATCAGCCACCTACAGCCAGAGACTTCATATGACATTAAAATGCAGTGTTTCAATGAAGGTGGAGAGAGTGAATTTAGTAATGTGATGATGTGTGAAACTAAAGGTAATTAGTGCTAAAGGATCTCTAGAGAATCTGTAATCACTAATTAATCTGGAATAATTTTTGAACAGAAAAGTATCAAAATACACTGTGTTGCTGAGAAAACAGTATAAAACCCAAAATCTCAAAATACACAGAGTTGCTGAGCAAACAGTATAAAACCAACGAAGACAAAAATTCAATTACAGATGCATTATGTGCACAATTTGAGGTTCGGGAATAAGTCCTTACTGGTATTAGATGGCAGAAAAAATGTACAAGCAAGGCAGGAAATATTTAGACATTTCAGTTTAGTTGATGGGAAAAAATGGCAGTATAAAACCCAAAAATGATATTTTAAAATATTTACATATTTAAGATCAAAAAGATGGGTTAACAGAATAGATCATGTCTCAGTAACTTAAAACAAATAACTAATATGATTTTTTTTCCCTCTGGTGGCCTCACAGAGGTTCCATTGAATACGTATGGTTTGTAACATGTTTAGCCTTCCTAATCTGTCTGAAACTAGTTATCAGCAGCCATAGCATTGGCCATGCTACTTAGAGCTTTTGGGCATAGATTTCACCAATCTTTGGCAGGACACAGATTCTCACTTGTTCAGTAAACAGACTTACAGTTTAATATCATTAAAGTAGAAGATTACTACTAAGTGATCAGCACTAAATATTAGCAGATTGGCCTTCAGAATGAGAAGATTGAATCTGTGATGCAGATGTAAACTCTTAGGCAGTAATTTATTAAGTTTGAGATACGATTTCTTGTTGTTGATCCTAGTAATGAATAGCAGAAATGATTAAAATAGCAGACTACCAGCCTCTTTGAGAGTTGTGGTCTGAGTACTCCAAACAAGAAAGTATTCATAATCTGGTCATACAATGAAATGGAGCATCAAGAAGGATGATAGTGTGGACTTGACTAGATGTTTGGTGTCAGAGTGAGAAAAGGAGACAGGAATTTCCAGAGATACACATGCAAATCTTCTTGATTTATTGTGTTATTAATATACACAGCGGCTTCAGCTTAGCAAACTATACATATATAGTGTTCTATAAAATTTCAAATGGAATTCTGTACAATTTCTTATCTGTTTCTCTCCCTCCCATCCTCCTTCCCTCCTGCAGTTTCTTTCTGTGCTATCACTGCAAGCTTTGCTTCTGTTTTAGGGAGGAAAGGAAAAAATAACTGTTTTCTGGGCTTTTGAGATTCCAGTACCTTTTTCGAGCTGTCTTTGCTAACCTCAGGTCTTTCCTTCAAAACTTACACTTCTTCCACCAGCAAGTTCTCTCACAATAATAATAGGAATATCCAACAACCTTTCTCCCCATTATTTAAGACTTTCTTTTGTATGATTAAGACAGATGTTTTGATTAGGTACAAAGCTTCCTAGCGTTTGCATATCACTGAACCTGATTTTGGTCCACAGGAAAAAAAAAATCTTTAATTTTGAGACCATGGCATCATCCAGAACTCATCTTTTCTCACTTGGAAAGAATTACACATGATAATAATATAGCATTATGGGAAGTTGACTATATCTCCCATCATTCCAATCATCATTATTGTGCTAGGAGGAAACGAACATTTTGTCATTAAAATATAAATAATAAATTACATGATTGGAAAAAGAAGGATTAAAAAAAAGTTTGGGCTGAAAGAAATTGAAGAATGGAGAAATGTTTATGTAACATCTCTGACAGTGTTTTTTTTCTCTCCCTGAAGCTCGAAAATCATCCGGACTGCCTGGTCGTCCTCCACCATCTACAGTATCTACAATACAGCACCCACCACTCAATAGTGGCCATACTGTCTTAGGAGCAGGAGCCATGGTGGCCCGATCCAGTGACCTGTCATATTTGATTGTAGGTGTGGTGTTGTGCTCCATCGTCCTCATTATTGTGGTTTTTATTCCATTTTGCCTTTGGAGAGCTTGGTCTAAGCAAAGTAAGTAGCTTGAAGAGCCAAACTGTGTAAATTTTTCCACAGATATATTTTTTTCTGCATGTACAGAATGTACATCTTTGATTTGAAATTTATAGTTTCTTAACAGGAAAACGTAGTTGGTTGAAATATTTTAAGCTATATACAGTCCCCAAATTTGATTACCTGCAACTTATGTTAATAATAATCCAAAATACCCTGACACCAAAGTGCCCTCCATTAATTTGCAAAAAGGGGGGTTCATATTATTTTTCACAGCTGCCAAACAATATTAGTGGTTAGAATGCAGTATTGCTGGCTAATTCTGCTGATTGCCGACTGTCAACAGTTTAGTAGTTTGAATCTCACTGGCTCAAAGTTGACTCAGCTTCCATCCTTCCGAGGTCGGTAAAATGAGGAGTCAAATTGTTGGGGAAAATATGCTGACCCTGTAAACCGCTTAGAGAAAACTGTAAAGCACTGTGAAGTGCTATTGCTAGTGCTATCTGCATAATTGCATAGATAGCTAGAGATATATAGATGATGGATGAGATAGATTATGTAGGTAGATGGATGATAGATGATATAAATAATCAAAGTCTAACACAGAGTTCTTGTATGGCAATATAGATAGTCTTCACTTAACAACTACAGTTGGGATTGGGAACTCCATCCCGAAATAATACAGTTGTTAAGTGAAGCATAGCATAATCATGACTTGCAATTTTATTGCTGGCTTCTCTACCGACTCTGCTTGTCAGAAGCCAGCTATGCACAACTGGTGTAAACAGCCACCAGTTGCAATGCATCCAAATCTTGATTATGTAACCACAGGGACATTACACTAATTATAAGTGGAAGGACCCCTCATAAAGTTTCAGCATCTTCCTAGTTTTGAAGATCGCTAAACAGAGCAATTAAGCAAGGATTATCTATAAAATTGCTTGAAGATATAATCTAATAAATAGGGTAAAATGGGGTATGAGCAGGAAGGTAGGATTTAGCTGTGGGAACTTCTTTGTATTCTCTGCAACATAATCCCAGAATTTTCAATTTCATGCTATAAGAGTTAGAGGGCATGCTGTGAGGAGGAAAGGGGGAAATCTAATTGTGGTACAAACACAAAAATATAGGCCCAGTTCAAATCTTTTGTTTACAGTTGTGCTAGTTGATCTGTATTCCCAATCTAATCTGTATATTTCTTTGTTTCAGAGCAGGCTATAGATTTGGGCTTTCCAGGAGCAGGACTGCTAGTACCATCTTGCCAGTATACCATGGTGCCTTTGCGAGGTGTTTCTACTCCTCAAGTTAATGGGCTACATTATGCAAATGGTGGAAATGGCCATTTTCCTTCTGCTACAGTTGGATATTCCTATGCAAAGTCATATGATTGCAACTCAGATGAAGCTCAACAGGTAAATTGTTCATCCATCTTTGGAAACTGTTAGGTAACCTACTTCTCATGCCTCTCATAAAATTTTGGCTAGTATTGAATGTTTGATATTTATACAATTTATCTTACAAGATAGAAGTCGAAGGAAAATGTTTGCCAGAAATATCAGTTTCCTACTTAAATTAAAGGAGGATTCAATGGTAATAAGCAAATAAGTTTTGTACTTAAAAATACTGAATAGTTGATTAAAGTAGAATCTTTGAGTTTATAGCTGGAGAAATAAGCCCCAAATTAACTCTGTATACAAATAATAGAATATCTATTTGCATTCTAAAAGACACCAGCATAAAGTTTCAGTGGGTATTTCCAGTTTTACAAATCAGCTTAATTTTTGTAATGCTGAATCCAATCTTATTGCTAAATTCTTAAAATTGAGTGACTGCTGCATCACTTCTTAACTTGGCTGACTTGAACTGATTTGACATCTAATCCTTAATCTTTCTCTGGTGTTTATTTTTTTTAATGTGCTTGTTTTTCTTTCTGTTCTCAGCAAAATGAAACCAATGCTTTTCTGCAAGGAAAGGGACTACAAAATGGAAACAATCTTCCTGAACCCCAAAGGTATGGTTTATTTCTGTCAGATATTTTCCTCTTTGGTTTGATATTTTATTGGGCAATCTTTTTCTCTAAAGTCTTTTTTGAAATGTAGATTGAAAAGTTAAATATATTGAAACCATCATTTGATTCTTCTTACTCAAGTATGGCCAATGTACAGTCATGGTTTTTGATTATCCAAAAAAATAATTTCATATCAAAGCAAAAAAGTAGATTGATATAATTAGAACATATTTGATTATGGGAATCAGTTTGGTGTGAATTGTTGGCAACTAGGTTTTCTACAGAATGATCTGTCCCCAGCCTAATTCTTTAGCTATTCCAATGGAACACCCGTTTCTGCCTTAATTAAGTCCATCTATCTTACTGCTGGTCATCCAATTCTTTTTCCTTCCACCTTTCCCAGAATTATAGCCTTCTCTAGAAAGCTACATCTTCACATATGTCCAAAGTATGATAATTAGAGTCTGATCATTTGTGCCTGAAGTGAGAACTATGAGTTGAACTTTGTTTTCTTGGCTAATCATATTTTCAGGGATCTTCTTAAACACTAACATTCAAAACATCAATACCATTTCTATCCAGTTCTTCAACTTTTGCTTTCATGGAATATCTGCATGATGTTAGTGTAGAATAGACACATCCTGACATTTGAATATTTAAAGTATATTTACTTTAGTTATCTATAGAACATTCACTTTTGCTATTCAAATCATGTGTTTTACAATGCCTAGAAATAATTAGCATTTTAACACATAATGAATATCTCGATATTAATTTGTAAGAGTACTTTTCATTTGGAATATCAAATGTGAAAGAAAATTAAGCACTTGACAATTTCTGTCTTACTTTTACTATCTGTATACATAAGAAATTCAGTAATTGGATCACTGATGTCCTCATATGCTTCTATCTCTTATAATTAGGCTTACTAGCCCTGGATTAGAACACAGTTCTTTTCTCTGTGGTCTACCAGATGACTCCATAAATCAATTATTACAGCAACATGACAACTGCCAACACCAACACCATCATCATGAACAACTCCTTAGTCTGTGTCACTCGACACTAGAAAAAAAGATGGAAAATTCTACTATGGAAGACATGAGGAATCTTGTCTTCCATACAGGTCAGTGCCAGAGAGACCTGAGGTATTTTTTAAAATCGGAAGAAAAAGCATTGATTTGAAGAAGTAATGAAGAGCAGAATAAGGGAAGACAAGTGGAACAAGTTATTTCTATTCACACAAGAGTTCTGTATTATGTCTTTATTAAAAATAAAGCATTTGCAAAAGATAATTTATCAATAATCAGACTTGCTGATTAAGGATAGCACATTTATATTTCTTGTATTATGTATACTGCTAGCTAAAATCTGTATACTTCACCAGTAACTCAAAATGTCAAACAAAGGATTTTCCTGTTAAGTTATATCTAAATGTTTCAATTCTTACACCATTGGTAGAGCAACCAAAAATGTGAATAGATTGGTATGGCTGTCAACTGTCAACAGTGCTTGTCAGGAAGCTTTTACTAATATTCATTTTAGTAAGCTATAGAAATGTCGATTAGATTTCTTTATTAATCAAATACCAATGAAAATTACTGAAATTTATCTTCTTTTATCAGCAATTCTTAACAGTATCAGCTCATGTCTTCTCATGTATAGTGTATCAGTATATATTCTTTCTTGTTTCCCCCCCAAAAAATATGCAGGATCTGAGTTTTTTACAATTTGGTTTCACTTCAAAATATTTTGAATAGAAGAGTCTGATAAAGAATGCAGTTTAATTCTTATTCTTTGTGTTTTCAGATTCCACTTTCTGTCTTGGTCTGGTACCTGTTGAACACACAGAGGGAATAGATTTATGCCAAAAGAGAAAACATGTGTGGCCCACAAAACCAGAGGATGTTTCTTCAGGAAAAAGCTCAGAGAAATATTTGAATAGCCTGCCGCTGCAAAATTCCTCAGATACTTGTTCCAGCGTCAGATAAGGAACAAGCTGCCTTACAAAGATTATTCTAAACAGAGAAAATTTTATTTATTTTTATATTACATTTTTATTTATATATTTATGGACTTGTAAATAGATGTACATGTGCCTTCTATAATTACAGAGAGGAATTATATCGTGTGAAAATTACAGCAGGGAATAAACCAAGACTAAGTCAACCATATATATTTTTGTTAGATCATGGACTTGAAAAGACAGATTATTGCTTTATGTCTTAAAAGGGCATTGGAGCTGTCTTCATTTTCCAATTGCTAGAATTCTATTTCTAATGATGAAACTATGGGAAAATCTTTTTCTATAATTGTGTTGGAAGATTTTCACTGCAGAATGCCAAATACAAAAGTTAACGCACCATTTACCTGCATTAAAAACAATATATATACTGTGTGCCAGTAATGAAAAAAACACCATGCTTCAGAAATAAAGCATTTCTCCTTTTTTATTGAACTTGTTTTTGTAAATATGTTTGCTTTTTAAATCTTGACAACTTGTAAAATGATCCCTTCAGTTCTTTTAATTTAAAAAGTTCACTGTACTATTTCAGTCAGGAATCAACAAGAGATAGAGTCATTCAATAAAAGGAAGCCACATTTTATAAGTATACCTGTATATCAATGCACTGACTACATTCTTACCAATTCCAGAGTTTTTTATTCCTCAAAGCTTTCAGTGGAAAGACAAGCAAATTTCTCCATATTATATTTAAATAACCTCTTTTAAAATTACTGTGGGATAGTCAATGCTTCTTCCTTAGTATATTTCCGCAAAACAATTCTTCCTCTGGATTACTCTAAATTCATGCATTCAATCCAGTCAAATAATAAATTCAGAAGTCTCTTCTGCAATCCTATAGGGTTGTGTGAAAGCCAGGAGGCAACTTCTGTTACAATGCATAGCCCAGAAATGGGGAGAGGAAAGACCAAACCAGAAGAGCTCTCCATCCTTGTTTACTGGGTGTTTTTTCTCCTCTCCTGCTTCTCCTTCAGAGCACCTGTCAAGGTCTTTGGCAACTGTCACAAATATTGGCAACTGTCACAAATTGAGAGTAATTATTTCCAAGTAAAATTTTTGGAGTGCTCTTTAGCAAGACGTGTAGAGATGCAGTTATATGAATTCAACAACTAAACTATTTAGAACCGATTTATTTCTAAAACATTCAGGTGGAAAAGTCTTCATTTTTATGAGCAAGGAAGTCTTTTGCGGATAACAGAAGAACACAGCTTATCTCCTGAGTTTTTATCAAACTAGGAACCAATCATTATAGACACCCTTATAGAGCTAAGGTTTGCTGTTGTACCAGTAGTGAGGAACAAATGGTCGTTCTATCTGTTCTGAAAAGTTACAATTGGGGGGGGGGGTAGGAGGAGGAAGGGATTGGCACCCAAGGCTTTCTCTCTTAGAGAGTTTCATCTAAGAGATTTATTTTGGGGTTAGCTAGTTCTCTGATCTCCCACCATGCCAAAGTTACTCCCTCTTTCTGCCCCACTGTCTCCCAATACTTGCTTAGCTTGCTAGATCTATAGTATTTCTATACTTCTGTGCCATTTCAGTTTGGTAAGTTACCTGCTTTCCTTTCCAAGTATCCCCAACATCAGCTACCCTCCTCCTTCCAGTCTCTTCCTTTCACGGGATTTGAAGAAACAGAGCTCTGGCTTCCATCTTTCCTCTTTTTCTGAAAAATATTCTAGACCAACATGGAACCAGACGTGCTCAGAAAGGGAAAGGGAAAGAAATACAGTCTACCAAGATTATTATTTTTTTATTTTTTTTAAAAAAAAATGGTACTGAGAAGTGAGACCCCCCAAGAGTCATCTACTTAAAAATTGGGACTCGGGCTCAATAGTGTATTTAAAATTTAAATATTCCCATATGCTTTATTATATAATATAAAAGTTAAATTAAAACCTGAAAATATTTCCATATGTTAGCTATGAAAATTATAAGCAGTTCACATAGCTGAGCAGCCAGCAAGTGACACTGCCAATTTTAAAGTCTGTAACAGTTTAAGATACTGCAGAAGGAATAGTGATGACATGAGAACCCTCTGCTAATAATTTTTTTCTCAAGACAACTGCATTTTGACCAAATGCCAAGGCTTGCCTCCATTTTCCAGGTTACTGATGGCTTAGTTTGGGTCTGGCTTAGTCCAAAGTTTCTCATGTGCAGCATGCCACTGGGTAGCAATATATTAATGTTTCATACTCTGATAAAGACACAGTTTTACCAGCAAACTGGGAGAACAAATTCCCATCTGCAGACTATTGCTTGTTTGACATGTACAAATATGTATGTTGGGTTAGGAAATAGAACTATTTGGAGATTTTTGAGACCCTTCATATATCCACAGGAAACCCAACTGATTAGAAGAATGAGAGATACAGTCTATTTTATCAAGAATGGTTCTATATCTTTAATAAATGTCATACAAATGGTACAGATTTTCACAATCACTGCATCTCCAGAGAAGTTATAATCTTAAAGTTCAACCTAAACAATGGTTCAAGGCAGAGCATTTCTTCCAAAATTAAAATAAACAAGGGTAAACTCTCAAGAGCACTTTGCTCGCTATATACATGAAATGAGACTGATTTTTATTTAAAAAAACAACAACCCAAGACTAGGATACTGTTTAATCTATAATCTCATCTCTCTGGAAAAGATTTTGAGAGGCTGGGAAGATACGGCCATCCTTTCGACTCAGGAGAGTTATTTCTTCTTTCAAGATTTCAGCTTCTTGGGCTTGCAGCTGAACAAGTGCAATTAATTTTTCCCTTTCCTCAATATCTGCTCTGCGAGGTCCTTGAAATTCTGCTCCCTGTAAAACAAAATCCAGAAACTTTTCTAAATCTCAATAATAATCATTCAGATTGGTTGTTGTCCAGGACAACAAAGACTGTGCTACCCTGTTTCCCCGAAAATAAGACATCCCCTGATACTAAGTCCCAATCGGACTTGTGAGTGCATGTGCTAAAATAAGTCCCCTCTGAAAATAAGCCCTCCCCAAAAATATTTAAACGCATGTGCAGTCGGGTCCCCATTTCTTCTGGTTTCCTCCATGCGTCCCAAAATAATAAGACGTCCCCAAAAATAAGGTCAAGCGTTTATTTCGGGGTTCAAAAAAATATAAGACAGGGTCTTATTTTCGGGAAAACACGGTAGGTGTTGAGTTCCTGAATGTCTAGTGACAAGTGGGCTATGGGACATAGGATTGTTGGCTGAGTAGCCAGTGCCAGAAGCGGTAGAACTACTGGAAGAAAAGTTGTTTAGTGGTCATAAGTTTAATTATACGAAGTATACAAAGGCTAAAAACAGAAATACTAATAATGCTAATACAAATAAAGTCCAATGAGAAGGTGATATCTGAAAAAAAAAACCCTGCACAGTTCTGGAAAGAATCACATCCAGAATTAAAAACAAAGAATAAAAGCTAGCAAATCAATTTTCTTTTACGATATATGTATAATACAAAATAAATATTCACAGAAGTGGATCTGGAAGAATACTGAGAAAATATGAACATTGACAAGATTTCCATCTGTCAATTATAAAAGCTTTTGGATCCACACATATACTGTGCCAATACAGTATAACATGCTTCGTTCTTTGGAAGAACTCAGTGCAAATGAAGGCCAACAGCAGCTAAAGAACTGCCAGCTATAATTTCACATTGTTAAAGACACATTCTTCACAACAAAACAATCCAAGTATGCTATTCCCTTTTTGGCTTGATAAAAATTATGTTTTTGTTTGCTTGCAACCTAGATAAAAAGTCCAATGTGTAACTAGATTAAATATCTTAATTATGGAGATTAAATGGTCATATATACAATGGTCTTGTATACAATGGTCTTATATATTAAATGATCTTTTAAAAATAAAGGTCATAGATCAATCTGAGAATCTTGAATAGTAGCTGCATATACAGATGGTCAACCTTTTGTTATAACCACTATAGAAATTTTAAAAGATAAAAGAAAATGCTTTTGGAGTTACTACTCATGAATTTCTAAACAAAGTAACACATACCAAGTGGCTCTGCAATGCATCCAATTTAGCTTCAAGTTTCATCTTTTCTATGCAAAATGCATTCATTTGCTTTAGTTTACTAGTATTTTCTTTTGTTACCATCATCTGCTGCTGACGCATCTCAAGGATTTTATCCTGGAAGAGAGCCAGCATATTAATGAATTTATTAATGACTACATCCATATCTTATATTTGCACTTGAGAGCTCAAGATTTTCCCTCACTTATCATAACAGCCATTTTAGTACTGACTGAGACCTCAATCAGGGTGCATTACTAGTGATCTGAAGATGTACCTCAAAAACAGTGTCAATATTCATAAATTACAAAGAAATTGACTTCTGAGTTAAGCACTCATGAGATTTTGGCAATGGCAAAGGTGAGAGCTTTTGACTTTCCTGATATTTTAAGAAAATTATCTTTTTAAATAAACTGTAATAAACCATTACAGATACGCAGTCAAATAAATCTGGAGAAACATGGGAAGACTAAGAATTGAGTATCATATGTATGACTAGGGAGAATTCCTGCTATTGATGCAGAGCTGGACCCGACTTGGCTTCCTCTCCAGCCCCCTGCAGCATACTTGATTTCTAATTTCTGACTGACCTCCCGTGGGCCAGACAGGGCCAGACAAAGGGCCGGATGTGGCCCAGGGGCTGTAAAATACCCAAGACTGCCTTACACAGTACACCAAACCATTTTCTTTTTAGAAAACTAGAAATAAAAATGAAGTTTGAAGTGACTAAAATTAAGATTATTTAAATTTGGCTCCATTTTTTCAAAAGGCAATGTCAACAAAAGATAAAAATTTCTCAAAATTTCTATTCCTGAGATATATTTTTTGTCCCTCACTTTCCTATCATCAATTCTAACAACTTCTCTGAGCCAATAGTTCACCATGAAAAATTTTGTTAACATTGTTTCCAACCTTGCACATAATTTCTACAAAATAAGAAAATAGATTACATGAAACACAGTATGTGATTTAATGGAGAGTGAACTTTTTTTTCACTCCATTTTTTAACCATGCCCCAAGCATCTCTAATGCCAATCCATCTGATACTTTCAAAGGCTGATTCATAGTATTGCTTCAATATCAAATCATACCTCCCATTTTTTTATTTCTGTGGCTTGAACTCGCTCTTTCTCCATTACTTTCATCCTGAGTTCTTCCAGGTTTGTGTTAACAGAAAGAGTCTGAAGGGCTTCCAAGTCTACAATCCGGCCAAATTTCATCATCATCAGCTGATTGCATTTCTCTTCCAATTCTAAAAGATGGAAGCTTTAAATTGAAGCCATTTGTCCATTGTTTTTCCATCTTTTAAACAACATTTTAAATATTGTCTTGAAATACTGAAGCCCAATATTACATTTCCAATAAATTCAGCAAGCATGTGCACTAACGTATCATGCCTAAAACAATCTTCAGTTCTCATTGTAAAAGTAGGAAAGAATGCTTACAGCTTACAATGTGCTATACCATTTTACTGTCTGAGGCAAAGTACAAGATGTCATCTTTTCCTGAATCTCATATAGAAATTGAACCAGACAAACGGCTTTATCTTACTTTGAAAAATGAGTTCAGCGAGTTTGATGAGAGATTTATGTTAGTTAAGAATTTGAGGGAAACAAAATCACCCAACACCTTTTATTCCTTTAGAGAGCAGCAGACAGTGCAAGATCAGCTAAGCTCATATTAGACCTAAGTGATTCTTTTTTAAAAACTAAATAATTGTGATAACTGAAATTGACAGGCTTGATTAGAAAGCTCATGGCAGTCCAGAGGATACATAGCACTATGCACCAATGTCTTCTTCGAATCGCTAATTAAATATTACTGGTATTTGCTATCTCACTTTCCTAATGGTAAATCTGCCTTAGTGGTTCAATATCTAGGGCTGTATTGAATTGTAGAAGCATTTTGTAAGACATTTCCACCTTTCTGTGTCAGAAAACAGCTAGAGTATATAAACTACACTTGCAGGAAATAGTAGTTCATCATCTATTTTCCCTGGACCAAACTGAAAAGTTTTTACATACTAATTAACTTGAAATTAGCAACTCACGCTCAATTATACGTGCTATTTCTCTTCTGTCTCGAATTAGTTGTTTATGCTGTTCCCGTGCCTTCTTATAAAGGGACCTCTGTTCTAATTTCTCATGTTGCAAAGTCATAATTCTTTGTTGCAGGTTCACTAAAGATAGATTGGTAAATACCAAAGACTGTGAAAGGTCAGAGGGAATTTCTCCATTCGATATATATTCCACCTGCAAATAAAAGTAGAATGTACATAAATCTGGAGAGCTCAGTATTATTTTGCTAATTCTCACTGATTTTCTACAAGTGTCCAAGAGTTGCTCATATGCTTCTAGGTGCACAGTGAGTCTAGACCAATGATGGCTAACCTTTTTGCCATCGTGTGACAAAAGTGGGGGGAGTGCAGGGGGATGTCACATGTGCATGTGCCCACACCCATAATTTAATATGCACCCCCACCCCCACACGTGCACATGACCCCCCGCACTCCCCCCGCTTTTGGCACGTGATGTCACGGTAGGCCTGTTTTTCACCCTCTCCAGGCTCTAGAGGCTTTCTTGGAGTCAGGGGAGGATGAAAACGGCCTTCCCCACTCCCCTGGAGGCCCTCTGGAGGCCAAAAACAGAGGGCCTCCGGTGGGTTGGGGAAGGCCATTTTTGCCTTCCCCAGGCTCCTAGAAAGCCTCTGGAGCCTGGAGAGAGTGAAAAATGGGCCTTTTGGTTCCACCGGAAATCAGCAGACTGTATCCCGACTTCCAATGGGCCCAGAAGGCCCAAAAATCAGTTGGGCAGCGTGCGCATGATTGCCAGAGCTGGGCTAGGGCAACGCTCGTGTGCCCACCACTATGGCTCCGCGTGCCACCTGTGGCACACTTGCCATTGGTTCGCCATCACGGGTCTAGACTCTAGAGAAACAAAATTAAGCAATGCATTAAGCGTTATTGCTTAATGCATTGTAAGCCGCCCTGAGTCTCCGGAGAAGGGCGGCATATAAATCAAATTTAAAATAATAATAATAATTCTGTACAATTATTGCACAAGTTTCTTGAATGAAAAGCGAAATGTCTTCAAAGAAAAACAAAGTTTTTCCAAAAGGTGCCTTTTGAAAAAACCACCTTTGGCACAATTCTGTCCAATATTTCAAATAGATCGGTTATGAAGATGGTTTGAAAGATGCCTCAATTGTATACTAGTAGCAATAAAGAAAAAAAATGTATAAGCCATCATATACAAAAACACGGATTTATCAAAAATCCAATCAGCAACAGCAAAATCCATCTGAGTCATCACCTGGTGAAGTTTTAGAGGCACGACGACATGCAGCTCATTCAGCCTCTGCTGCTTTTCTCTCTGAAAGGCCTCAAGTTCCCATTCTGCAGCATCTAGGCTGGTCACTACTACTTTCACCTGTTAAGAAATAGCCATGTTACAAAAGAAAGATCTTAGAATGCAGGCACTGACCACCACAAAATGATTTATTAGATTAAGGTAAAACAGGAGGAAGTCATCCATTATTTTTCTATTATAGGAAAACTTTTTTTTATCAGTTTTTTAGCATGAGGGAATAAGGAAAAGATAGTATCTGCAAAGCAAAGAATATTATCAAGCAACATGTCCCCTGCTCCCAAGATACAATTAAAGGACCTTTCTCTCCCTGCTAATAGCAGTACTCCAAAACAAGCCTTTTCATTGCTACTTTTGTTTTCAGAGTCATTTCCTGACTAGAAACAAGCATGTTGTCACGTAGCCCAAATGGATGTTTACTGTATTTCTAATATAGTCCATATTAAGAAAAGTTAATTGAGGCAATAAACATATCATCTTTAAGTCTCCACAGGACATCTCATCTGTTATTTCAGATTATGATTCCAAACTTCAATGAGTAGAATGAATGCTGTCCAAAATTTGTTTTACAGAATTGTTGCTTCCATAAAGTAATTGTTCCATCCTTAATATTCTAACCCTCATCTAAGTAAACAGCAAAGGGCTTTCAGGAATGTATTACTAGCTAGGGGACAAGCCTAGCTAGTTAAAAAAGCCATTGTACCTTCTTTGTCAATGCTTCATATTCTTTCCTGGCATTTTCAATAGCTTTTTTCTCCTCAGCTAAAGCCTCTTCAATATCTAGTCGTTTCTCTCGAAGCTGCAGCGTATTCTCAAAGAGTGTCTCATCACAATCTGGCATAAGAAAGAATTCAAGTTAAATAACTGCTGCAATTTTAACTTAGCCTGAAGTTCAGTTATTTTAAAACAGCAATCTAAAAACTAGACAGTTTAAAGATGTAAGCTGTGCATAGTTATTTAGAACTGTGCTACTACAAATACTTCCATACCTTCTGGAATACGCTTCTAAATAAATATGCATATTCTTGAACTGCACAAATGCCAGCCATTAGGATCATCAATATTACTTTAATCATGAGTTTTAGAATTCCTGCTCTGAAATAAAAGTATCAAGATAAGCAATAAAGCCATGAAACTGTGAAATTCCCTCACCTACGAAGTGTGGATTTGGAAATGCCTGAAATCTTAGCTGGTAAATTGCATTGGTGATTCTTTGTGAAATAGTAATTTGTTAAGACTAGAGAGGGAAGAGAAAGTGATAGTGTGGGGATGAGAAAAAATGGTAGAGTGGAAGTAGAAAACAGCAACTATCAAAGCTGATTGCAGAAGCTGTGATGGTTTGGGAAATGAAGTATTATGACAAAAGAAGAAAATAAAATATACTAATTGTGGGAAGATACTGGAGGAATTGAGAAGACCCAATACTGGCTTAGCCTTCATCTGTTTCTGTGCTCATCTGTTCAGAGAACTGTGCCTCCCAAAAGTGTAAAGTCAAATCCTCAATATCAAAAGGAGAGAATATTTGTAGCTCAGAGTTTTGAACTAGGGGGTCCTTGGTGCTCTTTGAGCTTGGTTGTTTTCTTGCAGATGTTTCATCTCCAAACTAGGTAAGATCATCAGTGATTACCTAGTTTGGTAATGAAACATCTGCAAGGAAACATCCAAGGTCAGAGAGCACCAAGGACCCCACAGTCCTCAATAAGTTTTGATTCACAACGTGAAGGGGGAGAGGGATCCTGACTCATAGCTCCTGCTCTTTAGTTGCACTCCTACCTGGACCACAAATGTGTTGGTAATGATAACTAATGTCTTGATCATCACACACTGCAAGTTTAGCGCAATTCACTACATGTAGGGAAGTCTTTGGAGATGATTTGGAAGGTCCGATTGATCTAGAATGCAGTGGTCAAATTGCTGACAAAACAATCCAGCTGCTTCAAGATAACACTAATTTTGAGATCAGTGCATGGTTAGCAATTATCTTCTGGGCCCAATTCAAGCCCTATGTGGCAAAGCACTGAGTTACATTGGGTACTGCCTTGCCAAAGTTGATTTTGCCAAGTCTGAATATCTTAGGCTGAGCTGCTAAAATCCCACCTCCCCAGAAAGTTCATGGAATTTGGGTCAGGAAATAAACTTTCTCTAGTGGCCACATGCCCTGGAACTTAGTACTTATAGAGTAGTAGAATTACTAATAATGCCCTTTCTTCTAATATACTACAAGACAATGAAAATTTCTTTTTCCATTACACTGTTATTCTAGCTGACCATGTACATTATGCCTTGGTGTGTATATCTTATTTTGTTTTGATTATTTTAATTTTTTATGCTCGGTTGTATACTGCTCAGAGTATACATATTGCAAATAAATAAATACAATAAATACATCCACAATGGGTATTATATGAAAAAGAAAGTAATTAAAGGACAGAGATATTAAGCAATCTATTCTTTTTTTCAGCTGCTAATCTATTCTGGGAAGTCCCATCAGTAATAATAATCATCACCAACTTTATTGCTATTATTATATAACAGAACCAAAATGATTAAAGTTAGATGGAGAGAAAGAGGGAAAGAGAGGGAGAAATCATAGTAAAAAATTCAATATACTGGGAATTCTGGGAGTTGAAGTCCACACATCTTCAGGGTTGCCAAGCTTAAAAATGCTGGTTTATAGTAAGAATGAATCTACTTAACTTACCCTGGGACCAAAACAATAGTGAGAATTCCCAAGATTATAATACAGTCTTTTACTACGGGTAGGTATCTCTATGTGTACAAAAAGATGACTATAAGCTGAAAATTGCAAATGCAAATCACTATAGAATATCACAGAGAAGAATTTTAAGAATGCATAGTTTTCTCTGTGGTTTATATATAAAATTATTCTACAGAACACGGTTTTGAAATAAAAATATGGTTCAGGCTCTGACTATCCTTATGTCACATTATGGAGATTTCTGTTAATAGGAAGTTATGGATTAAAATCCTAAAATGGCAGCAAAAGGCTTAGTTTGAATTTTGACCTCAAAGGGGGTTTAGAATTTCATAACAATATGAAATTTTTCTCAGGGGCTTTTCTGTACTCTTAGGAAAAGCCATCAAGGTTTCATATCAGATAGCTGTTCTGACCTAGGTTTCCTTAGAAAGTAAACAGCACAAACTTAGTCCCGGCAAACCTCTTTAAAAACAGTCTTTCAGAGGAAGGTTATCAACACCCACCTATCTTACACAGTACACTGCCAAAGAGCTAATTTCAGACGCAGGGCAAGGCCAAACTTTGCACATAGTCACAAACAGAAGTTTCAAATCTTGAATCAGCCAGATGAACTAATTGCTTCCTACAAAAGCTTGCGTCCCGTTCGCTTCTCTTTTATGTCTTATGGAAGGGGCTTCCTAAATTGTGCCTGTCTCCTGGCAGCTCTGCGCATGCACACATTGGGAACAGGCTAACACCATTCTTCTGCCTCGCTGAAGTCAGACTCCAGAGACTCCAGAGGCAGCAAAGAACTACCAGCTGGCCTCTGCCTCCGACTCAGAGCCATTGTCCGAGCCTTCCCAGGACTAGCCCACGTTCCTCCTCAACCTCCTCACTGTCCGAGTCTGCTGCTAGCTATGCTAGCCATTGGCGGGCCACGACACTAGCTTGCTACTTATTCAGCATTAATTTTTTCCCATAATTAACAAGAATATTTATTAGAACAACTGGATCATCATAACACACATACACTTATCAAGCAGGGATATAATCTGTGTTGCAAAGGATAAATGAAGCTAAGTTTTTGAAATGTTATGTTTTCCTGATACACAAGCACACACTGACAATACAGATGAAGCTGCCATATATACTATCAAAATTTGAAGTTTCTGCTTTTGAAAAAATGTATTTTATTGTTTCAAAATATTGTATTTGTAGAAGAGATTACGCTACTTACTTTTTGGACAAACAGTATCATCAAAGACTTCATCCTCAGATCCTGATTCCTCTTCATCACTCTCTAAACTAGACTCCTCTTCACTCTCTTCCTCACTTTCTTCTTCTTCATCTGAAATTAAACAATGTGATCATGGCACAGAAAATCAACAGAATCTAATTTATTGATTATAGTTTGACTAACTTTTCAGCAAAGAAAAGTTCAAAAATATGGCAACTATTATTAAGAATGGGAAAAAAAAAACAGGAGGTAAGAAATTTTTGCAAAATTTGGAGCTTATCATTTGCTTTCTTTTTACATGCCACTTTCAGTTTATTTGGAAGCAAAACATATATCAAAATGCACATACACAATATGGTATATTTTGGATTATATTAATTTCCACTCATGGTACATGTAAGTGGATTTGTGTAAGAGAAAATAATAATAATAAAAAGTAATATTAAAATAATAATTACTATAGTTTATCTAACCTTTCTCTGTAAAAAACAGTACAGATGCTCTTTCTTAATAACTTAGACACACAGAAGAATTACTAGACGGAACATGCAGTGTTTACTTTTATCTGCATTGTAATGTGGAACTTTCTAAAAAGTAAAAAGATAATCAAGAAACTATGCTTCTGACTTACCTCCTTCACCTTCCACTTCTTTCTTCTTAACACGTTTGATCTTCTTCTTGAGAACTTTAGTAAGGAATGCGGCAAACTTGTTATTTTCTCCCAAGGATGCTTGAAAAGTGGCATAGAGGATTTTTTCTCTTTCTTGAAGCTTTGCAATTTCTGATTTTTTATTCTCTATTAGGGCAAGCCAGTCATTTAACTTGTTCTTTTATTTAAAAAAACATTGAAAACAACAAAGCTAATTAATACTGATGTAAGTATTAACAATATGATATACACAGAACTTGATTTAAATTCTTAAAAGTAAAAATGTCACTACTATTCTCTACCCAAAAATATTAATACAAGGAATGGGGAACTGGAACAAATTCCTCCATCTTCAAATTATACTGTGAGAATTCTAGTCAGAATGCATTAAAGAAATAAATACAGACAGTGCTTGTCTAACACTTCCATCTATACACTATCTCCATCTTTCCAGCCTATATATATTGAATCTTCACAATGTAAACCATGATGCAACAGTTACACAGATTCACACCAATCACACAATTATCTTCTGGGATAAGCGATGCTATACAAACCTCATAAAAAGTAGGAAGCAAAAGAAATTAAACAAAAAGAAAAGAAGATCACCTTAATCTACTTTATACGATGCCATTTGCTGTATCTCTCCTTTTCTAGCTTTCCAAACCATTCTTGCTTCCATCATGCCCATATACCAAATTATAAATCACGGTTTGTTCTTTAAACTTTTCACCTAATTCTTTTTGAGAAACGTATCTATTCCACCCAATCTTCCTGTCCACCTTTTCACTATTCCTTTACATATGTTTTGCAATGCAATCCTTACTCAGCTACCCAGACTTGGTCTGGAGTTGGCTGACGCCAAAATCAAATCATATCAAATCAAATCAAATCAAACCAACCAACCAATCAATCCTCTTTAAATTAGTATTTCTTTCATACTTATAATTCACTTTTGTGTTCAGTCTGCATTCATTCTACACAGTGGTGGGTTCCACTTACCTTTGCTACCAGTTTGCAACCGTGACCACGCGCGCAGCGCTTCTGTGCATGCACATACCGTCTGTGATGACATCCGGGTGGGTGGGCGGGGCCTGCCGCCACCATGAGTTCGTGGGAATCGGGGCAAACCGGTAGAAACCCACCACTGATCTACACCCACCCATCCTAGGACTCTAGCTCTTCTTGTTTTACTAAACAAGTATTTGATAAGTATCTCAAGTATTCCACTCTGATTGTATTCAATTTAGTTTTATTTTTTTCTGACAAGAGTTCCAACAATATTCTCGCAACAAAATACGTTTTTGTAGGTATTACCTATCTTAACAATAGGCTAATAAGAAGGCCTATATTGATGTATATACTACATACTTGCATTTCCTCTTCTTCACTGACAAGACTATTGACACGTTCTTGGAGAATGTCCTCATGTTTTTCAAAATTCTTCAGGAGAAGCAGTTCTTCGAACCAAGTGATATGGCGCAGATCAGCTGTTTTCATTAATATGTCAAGTTTCATCTTTTGGTGACGGAGAAGACAAAGCTCAGCATCAAAGGTGATCATCAGCTCATCTATCTGTAAAGCAAGTAAAGAAAGAAATCAGGAGACAAAAACAACAGTATAAATTAGACAACACACAATCTAAAAACTCTATTCTATGAAGGTAATAATTTTAGATAGTATTATCTGAATTTAATTGGGAACCACCCAGAGTTGGTTGAAAGATGGGCCGCTATATAAATGTTTTAAAATAAATAAATGGCATTTATATTGTATTTATTATTTGTATTTATTCATTTGAATTATGTTTATTACTTGTATTTATTATCAGAGTACAGTATCTTTTAATTTTATTATTTATTTATTATTTATTTAGCAAATTTATTTGCCGCCCATCTCTCCACTGGGTGACTTACAGTGATAAAAAGAATATAACAATATAAAGCATGTATACAGTAAGAATAAAATACTATAAATATACAACTAAAACTAAAAATGGGGATAAAAAGTTGCTTTAAAAGGGTAAAAGTTGTTTAATTTGTCTGCAAACATTTCATTCCAACTTGGCTGCTCTCAAGGAAAAATAATATAAGAATTTCAGTTATTCTAAAACACAATCTAATTGATGTTTGATGCAATATTATAAATTCTGTCAGATCTAGTCACAAAATTGATATAGGGCAGCCTTTTCCAATATGTTAAAGCCAGATCTGTACAATTTCAGCTACTGTAATCCTTGCCAACATGCCTTTCTAATAATGATTATGGGTGCTCCAACCCATAATCTTAGGGAAGTCTGGTTTTAATTCCAAATTTAGGAACTATTTAGTTGTTGATGTAATCGTATTTTCTGAGTTGCATAAATGTGAATATTGCATACAAAGACAAAACATGAATGTGATAGTATATGAACCTTGATTTCAAAATCTTATTAAAAATGGACCGGTCGCTGACATATTTTATAAGATTTCTTTATTTTAGAATATTGTTTTAAACAAGCCTGCTTCAAAATATATACAATAAGTATTGCTATTGTAATATTTTAATTAGCAGAAACAAAAATATAGAAACTGTAAATAATTTTGCATGTATAATATCTTTAAAGCAACTTCTCACCCTCTTGATCAAAGTTTCCTGCAGATGAAGGTTTCTTATCTCCTCCCTCTGTCTGATTTCCAATTCAAGCTCTGTTGGTTCTGCCTGCTGAAGCTCAAATATTTTAGGTGGTGCCTCAGAAATTCCAGATGGTAGTCTCCCTGGCCTTAAAATTGCAATCCGACCACTCTCTACTTCCTTGATTGAAGGACTATGAAGAAATCCTCCACCAAATCCTCCTAAACTTCCAGACTCTATAGAAGGAATTGATGACTTTATAGTTTTTAACTTCTCTTTGTCTTCTGCTTCTTGTTTGAACTTCAAAAGCATGTCATGGTCATACTGGAAAAGTTTTTCTGGTGTCTCTTCTGGAAGTAGTTGAGGAACAGAAGGTATTGGCAGATGTTTGGATGGATCCAGAGATGACTGTATAGCTTTCAATTCTTGTACTACACACTGAATCTCTTCTATAATAGCAACTTTAAGATCTCGGAGAGACACAATCCATTTGTTCATCGTCAGCTTTTTCTCATGGATCTGCAAAGAAGAGAACAAGTCACTTTATTAAGTAGCAAATGCTTTATTAGGTAGTTATTTTTTCCCAAAATGCAATAATTTAAATCTAAATAATTAAAACCCTATGCAAATGAAACCACTGTTGCTCTCAGTTATCTTTTATTGGATATCATAGAAAGTCAATGTACACAGGTGCTATATTTAATGGGATTTTTTTTTAAAAAAAATTGTGCCTTCAACTCAGTTTTTGACTCTGGTCACTGCACGGTCTAGTAGTTCATAAATGGATTCTCCATGCCCTTACTACAGCTAAAAGACTGATGTTGCAACATTGAAAAGGTAAGATCCCATTTACTAAATGACTGAAGACCTGATTGCACTTACTACTTCTTAGCTGATTGCCTACAGATATAGACCTTGTATCAATAAGTATAATGAAATACTCAACTTACAACCACAATTGGGACAAGAATTTCCATCGTAAGTTGTTACAGTGGTGAATTGAACTGGTTACAAGATTAGACAAGATTTAGGGCAGTCATTAAAGTGAATCAATGCTGTTGTTAAGTGAATCACATAGTTAAGTAAATCCAGCTTCCCTACTAAAGCGCAGTTTGCCATTTTTTTGCCGGAAATTGGCAAAAAGCTCTCAAACCATGATCACATGATTGCAGGATGCTGCAAGGAGTCATAAATGGAGCTGGTTGTTAAACTCTCAAATTGCAATCATGTGACAGTGAGGATACCACAGTCGTAAGTGCGAGTACAGGTCATGAGTCACTTTTTCCAAGGCCATTATAATTTAATAAGCATGATTATATTACTACATTAGAAATACGTACACACAAACAGTTGCTAAATGTTTGCATTAGATTAGATAATTATATATAAAATTGTAACTGTTCACTTTTGCAGTAAAATATATACAGTATATTTAAATGTATTAATTTTTGTCTCTTGTATTTTTCATTGTTATTTTTAATAATGTATCTTTGTTTTTCATTCCTCTGTTCTTTTCATTTCCTGTTACTATATTAAAAGCGATTAAAAAAATATGGAAAAATAAACATACATCTGGTATAGTTTAATTTCACCGCAGTAAATGCTTTCCTGGGAGAAGAAGAGAAATCATATGATTCAGATCAATTCTTCTACTTACAGCTGCTTCTAAAGCTTGCAGTTGGCTTGTTTTTTTATCGGCATTCATTCTCATATGCTCAGGAATTTTGTAGTTAGTGGCAGTTTTTAATTTGAAGTCCCCCATGTTCTCTTGAGCTTCTTTGATATTTGCTACATCTTGGGGATCCTCATAGTTATCACTTGGTTTGCTCTTGAATCTTTCAAGTTACAATAAAAAAGAGGGCTGTGAAAATATCTACAAACCCCTCACATCCTGGACATAAACTGTTTCAACTTCTTCCCTCAAGACATCATAGGGAATTGCAGGCCAAAACAACCAGGCACAAAGACAGTTATTTCTTCCATAGAAAGTATTCCCATAGAGTGCTATCACTCTGCTAAATAACTAATTCCCACAACGCTGTCTATGCCCTTGGATGTCAAACCACCTAGTAGGACTGTATTTCTTATTATCCTCTTATCTGTCCTATTACCTATTTCCTTAGATTCTTATGACTATAACAATGGAATGGAATGGAATGGAATGGAATGGAATGGAATAGAATAGAATAGAATAGAATAGAATAGAATAGAATAGAATAGAATAGAATAGAATAGAATAGAATAGAATAGAATAGAATTGGAAGGGACTTTGGAGGTCTTCTAGTCCAACCCCTGCTTAAGCAGGAAACTCTACACCACTTCAGACAAATGGTTATCTAATGTCTTCTTAAAAACTTCCAGTGTTGGAACATTTACAATTTCTAGAAGCAAGTTATTCCATTGATTAATTGTTCTGTCAGAAAAATTCTCCTTAGTTCTAAGTTGTTTCTCTCCTTGATTAGTTTCCACCCATTGTTTCATGTCTTACCCTCAGGTGCTTTGGAGAATAGCTTGACTCCCTCTTCTTTGTGGCAGCCCCTGAGATATTGGAACACTGCTATCATGTCACCCCTAGTCCTTCTTTTCATCAAACTAGACATAGCCAGTTCCAGCAACCGTTCTTTATGTTTTAGCCTCAGGTCCCCTAATGTCTTGTTGTATCTCATGATTTATGTTGATTGTTCCTATTCAGTATCGTATATGATTTATGTTGATCGCTTAGAATCTTATGACTGTCAGAGTGTTGTATCTATGATTTATGATGATAATTGTATTTTATGATTATGATTATCACTTATTGCTTGTATGTACACTGACAGCTTATGCACCAGAGACACATTTCTTGTATGTATCACACTTGGCCAATAAAGAATTCTAATTCTAATTCTAAAAATATTATATAATAATAATTTATCTGTTTTTTATTTTTCAATCATCCAAAAAACAAAACTATTATAATTACTCAGTTCTTCCTTAGGTCTCTGTGAAAACATATTGATGCTCAGAGCAGAAAGTAATTGAAGGTATTCAAGTATTTGTAGAATCTCTGCCATGAGGTAGAAATCTTCTGTCAGCACCATGGAAATGACAGAGAAATTCCAATGAAGCCTGTATGGCCAAACCTTTCAGTTTGTCAAATTCTGTTTTATTGGAACTATCTGGTCTCATCCAAAATATACAGCCTGATGTGATACATCACATAAGGTGCTTAGCTGCAACATCCAGCCCAATATAGGTCTTTAACCAGAGTCAAAGACTTCTCTATGGTTTCCCATGCTCATTTTTAATTTATGTTAACCCAAAATGCTGGCCATTCTTCATTTGATAGAAATAACCATAAAGAATTTTTCAAACTTGGTTAAAGACTATGATCGTTTCTTGCTTAAATGAGCTTTCAGTGGTGGTGTTAGCATGTTATACACTTCGGCATTTACTTATAATTTATTGTATCTTATTGCTGTTATTTTTAATTATGAGCCACCCAGGGTAACATATACAAATCTAATAAATTTTTAAAAATCCAAATACTAGAGATTAGTTATATTTAAAGCTCTGCGTTGAAACAGAATGCTTTCACTCTTGAAGTACTTCAGATCAAATCACTTCAGATCAAATTGCCAAGCTGAGAACAACTGTATTTCAATATTATTATATACACTAAATAATTCAGAAACTATTCCTACTTTAAGAAACATGTTTTTAATCATGCCCCAAAGAGAAGATTATGCTTGACTCACAATTCATTCCACTCCATCTTTCTTTTTTGGATTTTAGCTTTGGCTTTGTCTGCTTTTTCAATAATTTTCCTAAGTTTTTCCATTCGATTTTCAACAATACGACTTGCTGCTGTATGAGGTTGGGATTTTCTCCTTGTTTTATCAGCTTCTGGTTCTTCATCAATGGCAGCCTGGGCTGTAACTATTGCTCCTGTACAAATATATTTTAAACAGAATATAAGATGCTTTTGTAGGAATCCCCCAAACAAGATACCATTTTAGCATTATTTTAAACGTTAAGGGGTTGGTTTTTCTTTGAATTCATTTTAAAAATAAATCAATGAAAAATCTACCGATTCTACAAAACTAAGGCCATATTATAACTACGTTTCCATTACTGCTTTCCCTATTTCAGAGATAGTACTATCTGGTTCTTGTTTCTTTACAGAACAGAGCTTTGGAGAATTTGTGGATTTTTATAATCCATACTAGACCAGGGGTCTCCAACCTTGCAAATTTAACACTTGTAGACTTCAACTCCCAGAATTCTGGGAGTTGAAGTCCACAAGTCTTAAAGTTGCCACAGTTGGAGACCCCTGTACTAGACAACCCACGCCTTGTTGGGTCATTGTTTCAAAGATATTTCCTTACCTAAACAGGATGACCACAGTTGATTAAAAAAAAAGTGGGAGCGGCTTCAGATTTCCTTGGAAGCTTTGAGTTCCCACTGAGTTTCCTTGTGGAAAGCTATGGGGAACACCAGAAACCAATCAATCTAGCTTCCTTCCTTCCTTCCTTCCTTCCTTCCTTCCTTCCTTCCTCCCCTCCCCTCCCCTCCCCTTCCCCTCTTCTTCCCTCCCTTCCCTTCCCTTCCTCCCTTGCAAGGGGTGTTGCACAAGAGGTGCTGTGCAGATCAGGGAAGGCACACTGGGTGTGTGCAGTGGATCAGAGAGGGTGTATGGGGGAGTGCAATAGATACTGTATTGATCAGGGAAGACATGCTGGGGTGCAGTGTGTATTGGAAAAGTCATGTGAGGGTGGCACAGGTTAGGGAAGCATGTGCGGGTGGCATGAGCCAGGAAGGGAGAACATAGTTCTTCCTCCCTGTTCGTCCATTCCTCTTTCGTGTTCCTCCCATCCTCCCTTTCTTCCATCCATCCATCCATCCATCCATCCATCCATCCATCCATCCATCCATCCACCTTTCCTTTCTAGCAGGCAGGTAGGTGACTGCTGCTGTGGGGGAGAGGAGGAGCTAGGGAATGCAAAACTGTCTGGGAAACTGTCACTAAACATTGAAAATCAAGATCACGTTATTGCAGCAGCTGCCCAGCAGCAGCCAATAGCACTGAAGCAACCACAACTTTCCAAAATGTCATCCCTTCAGAGTCATAGATTCCAGATTTTGGACACGTTCGGTAATTTAGTTCATTTGAGGTATTTTGATTCAAAAACTGAATCAACTGTTTTGCCCAGTTAAAAATTATAATAACAAGAATTTTCATATATATGGATATAAACTAATGAAAGTTAACCATGTATGCGTTCTTCCCAGGTAGCAGATCTATTACCCAAAAGTACTACTATGGAGACTTGCCCAAGACATCTCAAATCCTTTTAACTTTTGCATGTCCCACACCTAAAACCTCTATTCTTTTGTAAACATATTCCCTCTCCAGTTTAGACATTTAGTATAAATCTAAAAATATTACTTAGTCTTTAGCTTCCATTAACATTCCCAAACAAGCCATTTCCTGGATAATGAAAGTTACACAGTCACTACAACAATAATTAGCAATCTGTTTGTAATGTACAGTTCCATAATGTTTAGACAGATTCAACCATAGGTGTGATTTGGCAAGAAGTTCCTCCTGTGTTTATCCTGAACACAGATATGCTATTTTTAGCAAAAACAAAAACAAAAAACCAGCTCATAGTTTGCCAAAAGCAAAGCAAATTTCTTTCCAACACGGAGACCGAACAAAGCTTCAAAAATAACAATTTCCCCCTCAAATTACCCCCATACTTCCATTTATTGCTTAAAAATACTGTGCCTTTACATTATCAAAATTATTTTCCGTCCCTAGCCCCATCTCTCTCTGTCTCCTCCTCTATCTTCCTCCCTCTGTCTTTCTTTTTTATATGGGGAATGTGTGAAGTAATTTATTACTACCTATTCCATGATGCCTCCTTAAGTGTCATTCACCTTATGCAGGGAAATACCAAAATAACATATAATGCAATAAACATTTTAAAAGTTTATCATCATCATAATAATAAAACAAGTATTAATAATAATGTCAATAGGAAAAATGTAAATAGAAGCCACAACTTGTTATCTCAGTACACACTTGCAGGAAGTAACTCACATTAATCAAGGTTTGAATAAATACTAAATGTTGGGATGTGTAGTTAATACTCCTACATGGAAAACTACATTCTAAGAAATGTTAGTCAAAAGTTGCAGGGCAGAGCAAAGATACCATCTGACGAAACGTTTGCTGATACGGAACCATGAAAACGAATGCAAGGTAGGTTTTGCGTTCATTATGATTGCACACTTTTGTAAATCCTTACTAATATCTCTTTGGCTCTCTTTTCTTTGCTCTCCTTCTTTTCCTTTCCGTTCATATTTGCTTATTCTCTTTTTCCCTGCGTGAATTTGTTTTCTGGCTCTGTATAAACTCTCTGAGATGGCCAGTAGTCTGTATGTGGAGATTCGGTGAGTACTTCTCATGGCACAGACCAAAATGGTGTCAAACTCCAAATTGCCCCGGTATCTGTTAGGACCACAGCAAAGATAGCAATCTTGTTTTGTGCTTCTTAAATATTTAAGCAGTCTTAGTTTAACAATCAGTTAATTTAACAATATACTAAGTAACAAACATACATACCCAGAGGACCCAGAGTTACCGTATTTTTCAGAGTATAAGACTCTGAAAACTATAAGACTCACCTACCTTTTTGGGGGAGGAAAACAAGAAAAAAAAATCTGCCTCTGCCTCCCAGCAATTTGCCTCCTTGCAGCAAATCGGGCACACAGCAATAGGCAATGGCAATCCCTGCAGCCTGAAACAGCTGATGGTAGGGAGGCCGATCCAACCAATAATCAGCTGCTTGTGCTAATCAGGTTGTGCTGAAGCTGAAATGGGAAGTTTGCTGAAAGGAGGCAAATTGCTGGGAGGCAGAGGCCAAAGGATGGAAGCCATTGGGTGGGCGGGGCTACATTCAGTGTATAAGACGCACCCTCTTTGGGGGGTGGAAGTGCGTCTTATACTTTGAAAAATATGATATGTGTTTTCTAAAAGCTCAGGTTACAATATCTAGAAATCTCCAATTCCAGTATTATCAAATTATTATAGTGTTGATGTGACAAAATTTATAATTATTAAACACTCAAATGAACAGTAATCATATTGACTATATTTAAGTAAATATAAATTTAATTTAATTTTTATTAGGATTTCATTTATTACTTATTTTATTTATATGGCTGCTCATCAACTCTTGGCTGCTAATACAGCTTAAGTATCAATAGAAATTGCAAATTACAGAATAACAGAAAGCAAATAATAAAACAAAAACATCTTATACAGTTTGGAGCGTATCCTCCAAAGCCTTTCAAAACTGGAAAAAGATGGACTTTATTTATTTACTTAAAGTTGTTATCATTAAGGTTTATATCCCATCTTTTGTACAAAGTAGTATTCATAGTGCCCCCTTCTTTTTCCTTAGCAGAAAAATCTTAGGAAATAAAAGCATCTCAAAAAAAGAAAATAAAATGATCCTTACCGTTCCTGTACTTTTCGCAACCCAATTTGATGTTTTTCCTGTTCCCAGGCCAGTTCTCTCATTACTTGCCTAATAGTTTTTGCAGTCTTTCTGTCCATTTCTGCACGAATTCTCTTGTCCATTTCAAATTGCTACATATTGTAAAAGATAAAATCATATTTGTCTGCCACATTCTACTTTATCTTGGTGAAAAGCATGCACTGTTTTAATTGTCCTTGGATTTTGTAAACTAACCTGAGTTACCAGAGTGGGCAAGTATAAGAAATGTAAATTAAAAAACGCATCTAGATTTTCTTTTTCTTCTTTTCTTTTCTTTTCTTTTCTTTTCTTTTCTTTTCTTTTCTTTTCTTCTTTTGCTTTACTGTGCATACATACCCAGAATACAAGGCTTGGGCTATTTTATATATTGCAATATCAGAGAAACAAATCCTCTATCCCAGAATATGGACTTCACACTCTGTGAAGTCCATATTCACATCTGTGAAGATGCTTCTACATTTCAAGCTTCCATTTATATTCTGTACTGCATTCATCCATTGTACATCAGTCCTCTTTTTCTTCAGCTGGGTCTATCAAGCTTTTACATTTTTAAAATTTTTTGATTTATCTTAAGTTAAAAATTAGACTGTTTGCCATCTTAAACCCTTAAATGTATTAATATATCTTTATCAGGCTTTGCTTTAGATATATCTTCCCCAATTTGGTTTTTTTATGGTTTTCTTGTCAACTAGCAAGGTCAATAGTAATGGAAGATGGGCGATGTGATCCACAGCATTGAAAGACCCATGCTAGGGAAGACTCCTTTGTAGTTCAAAGGCTCACACAAATGGTTCATTAATACATAGTAAGTGAACAGCAGTTTTCCAAACATGTTGTGTTCTTTGCATTTTTTGGAGTCTTGAGAAGTTCTAGATGTTCTATTATAGGGTTTAGGTTTGTTTGGCAAAGATACTTATTCACTGGCTGCCATGTTTCATCTTTTGCTTTAATCAAATTATACCTACTAAATTTTCTTTACAAGTATCTCACTAAATACTCGCATTTCCAGGCTAGCCCAGTATCTCCCATTATTTTCCTATTGTTAGCTTTCACAATTCATAATGTATGTTTTACTCTGCAAGTATGGTTAAAAGACCAAGGGCATCACGGGGGAACCAAGTCACTGTCATCATATGACTTGAATTACATCAGGCTCCTAAGATAATGAACTGCACACTATCGATTGCTAATTTTTGTCCCAAAGAGCTATTCTTTGGCCTGCTTTCATGCTTAAGCATCCAATATTTGATAGATTATAGGTCATTTGATAAAGCAATTCATTTGCAGCTTATACACTTGTCAAATTCTGACAAATTTGCCCAGTGCAGTCAGGAACAGAAAGCCTTTTTCATCTAAGAAGATTCTGGATAGTGAACAACAAATTGAACAGCAAAATAAATCATGCCCGGGACCACACACATATCCATACAAACCCACAAATAAACAGGTTCCCTTAACTTCCTGGCCTAGTGTTCTGGAAGAAAATCCACATTTTTAACACTTTTGGAAAGTCCAGCAGGGTTGGAGCCATCTGAATTTCAGGAATAATGTTCCTCAAGAGAGGTATAGTAACAGAGAAAACATACTTTCCTAGATCCCATCTGATAGCATTCTTTAATTTAAGAAACCCAGAGTACGCTCACCCTGCAAGATCCACTGAGATAAGCAGTTAGAGAAAATCCTGCCCTTTGCTATGAAGGTCTTTGTATATGATAACCAGCATTTTGGATATATACTGAAAGTCAATGAAATTCTCCCATTAATGTTGTTACATAGTGCACTAAGCAGTGGTAAAATTCAATTTTTTTTTACTACCGGTTCTGTGGGCGTGGCTTGGTGGGCATGGTGTGGCTTGGTGGGCATGGCTTGATGGGCATGGCAGGGGAAGGATACTGCAAAATCTCCACTCCCACCCTATTCCACGGGAAGGATACTGCAAAATCCCCATTCCCTCCCCACTCCTGGAAGAAGCATATTGCAAAATCTCCATTCCCACCCCACTCTGGGCCAGCCAGAGGTGGTATTTGCTGGTTGTCCGAACTACTCAAAATTTCTGCTACCGATTCTCCAGAACCTGTCAGAACCTGCTGGATTTCAACCCGGCACTAAGGTATCCATGCCACAACATTCTGGATCAGTTGCAGTTTCTGAGTGTCTTTAAGGGCTACCCCATGTTGAACAAAATGTAATAATCCAGATGGGAAGTGACGAATGAGCAGGACTTCTGTTCTAGAAATGGATCCAACTGGTGTCCAATAAAAATTTGTGCAAAGGTCCTTGTCACCACAGTTGCCTTTGAGCAAGGGCTAGGTTTAAAATACCCAAGCTGTATACCGGTTATATCTGGATATGGAACAAGACAGAACAACTTTGTCCAACAATGTTAAGGTTGGTTTTTTTATGTATGCTAAAAAACAATTTAAGCAGTTAGAATAGAGTGGAACCCAACAATAAAAAATAAACACTAACTCATTGTAAAATTCAAGATATAACCCCACATTAACCCTTATTCCCCATGAGGAAAAGAAATCAACATACATACTTCTCTAAGGAGCTGCATGTGTTTGGGCAATTCGCTATTGATCCGGAGCAATTCCTGAAACTCCTGCCTCAATAAAATCAGTTCTTGTCTTTTCAGAAGTTTCTTATATTCTGCAGCTCTCATTATCTGATCATATTCTTTTTTTTGCTTGGCATTCTCAATACTAGAAATGTGAGAAAAACATGAAAAGGACACAGAACAATTAATCTTTCCAGGAACCAATATACAGTGAAATTATGAAGCTTGACTAAAGAAAAGCAACATATTTCATTAGGTGGAAGGGAGTCTATAATTATATTGAGTGGAGATCTCTTTTAGACAGAGATTTATTTATTTAATATATTGTAGAAACAAAATATGTTTTTATATAGTATTGATCAGGCTGGGCATTAACACATGAACTTGGTTAACATAATTAAATGTTTGCGATAGTGATGAATATCTGTAGCTCAGGTGGAGGATGAGGGTGGGGGTGGGACAAATATCCTGTCAATTGAAAACAAGAATCCATGAACATCAGCTGGCAGACAATTGCTACGATCCCAAATCCCTAATCTCTACCCACGCTGACATTGAGCAGCACCAATTTGATTGGAGTAATACAAGAATCGTTGGCAAGCTACCACCTACCGCACACAAGTTTATCAAAGTCTGGCACTCCATTAGCAATTCCATCAACAGACACATTGACCTACAACCAGCCTACAAACCCTTTAGAATTCAAATCAACTGCACAACCAACCAGCAACATCACCAACCCTCAACCAACCCATGCAACCTCCCACAACCAACACTTCACCTCCAAATGACTCTTATCTGATGTGACTTCCCCATCACAAGATCTATTGACCACACAGAGCCCTTATAAGAAGAACACTGACACTGACATCCCCTAAATTCTGCAGAAGACGTTATTTAGCCTGGTAAAGAAATGTTTAGAAACCAACCCACAAGCATGGAAAACCCTCATAATTAAATGTGAATGTAGAAGACCACTGAGCCCAAAGAATGGAAGGCAAGAAGTCTCCAACTAGCATTCAGAATCTTCATGCTTTGGCCCTTCTTTCTAGGGAAGAAGTGGGAAGCCTTGGCCCTTTTATGACTTGTGGACTTGTGAGCATGGCTGGCTCAGGAAGTCAAGGTGTTAAAGTCCACGAGTCATAAAAGGGCCAAGGTTCCATATCCCTGTTCTAGGGTTAATGGCTTGGTTGGTAGTCTCCTGGGGTTGCATTTTACTTGGCATCTGCCCAGAAACCTTGGCATTTGAGAGAAATAGGATTCTCTTAACCTGGTAAATAAATGTATTTCTGGTAATTAAATGGTCAAAATATAAAAGTAGAAGTTTTATAATGTTAGTTCCTGGACATAAAGTGTATAGGTATGTGGCCAAAAAGTTAGCATTTCCCCTTCCATACTTGGAGATAGATACACACTTATGTTTTTAACAAGGTAAAATCTTAAAAAATTCTCACATTTTAATATTAAAATGCAAATATTCAAAATTATAGATAAAGAGCTTCTGAGATCACTAGATGTTATCTTTATTTTCTAGAGAAAATTGCAAAGGAAAGTGTAATGCTTCAGAGAAACATAGAAACTCCAGATAGGAGTCACAAGTGCCACTAAACTGACTTTATTAAAGTCAGATTCATTTTGGAAATGTATTTGTTTCCAAGGGATTAATTAAAAATAAAAGTAATCATAAAAAAAGCTAGGTATCCAACAACAAAGCTTAATGTCTCACTGTTAGCAACCTTACCTGTAGGCATAAATATCCTCAATATCATCTGCCGCTTTCTCTTTGTCTAATCCACTCTGCAGAAAAAATAAAATTAAATAATCAGTGCTCTTTCTATAAGTGGCATGGATTCAACTAAAGCTCAAATGGAATTCCAGATAAGTTCTCACAATGTTTTATAAATCATAGCATTTTTTTTTGTAATAATCTTCTCTTCCCACTTTCAAAGCAAGCTAATATATATAGAGATAGTCCTTGACCTGTGACAGGGTAGTTTAATGATCGTTCATAGTTATGGTGAAATTCAAAATAGTTGCTTATGAACTATCTTTGAAGTTACAATGCCAATCCCCTCCTGCAGTCACATGATTGCATGCCAGGAAATTGGCAACTGGTTCCCTTTGCGACTGTTTGCAGCATTCTATTGCTATATGAATGCAATTTGAAGGTTTTGTTGTTTTCCAGCTAAAAACAGCAAAAAACGCCCTTTGGATACGCTTGATTTGTTTAACAACCACAGGATTCATTTCACAACTGTGGTGACTTGATTTATGACCACCATAAAAACGGTTAAAAAATCAAGTTTGGTCATATATGCTTTGATTTATGATTTACAACTGACATTCCAGACTCTGCTATAGTGGTAAATCAAGGATTACCTGTATGTACGTCTATATGTTTATGTACTTGTGTGTCCGCCTGTCTTCCCTTCATCCCCACCAGTAGTGGGTTTCACGTATTTTCATTACCTGTTCAGAACTGTGACCACACATGTGTGCATGCTCACTTTGCTTGCGTGTGGCGCTTCCTGTATGCGCAGAGCCTTGTGTGCATGCGCAAAGCGTCCATGATGACATTCAGGCAGGTGGGCAGAGCCTCCCGCCACTACCAGTTCGCCTGAACCAGGGCGAATTGGCAGAAACCCACCATTGATCCTCACCCTCTCTATCTATCTAGATTATGGAGAAAACCGTGAATATTTCCCAGTCAACAAGTACTTCAATGATAGGGGGAAATGTACAGAGTAATGCATTTCTGATTGTTACTTACTCTTGGAGAAGGAATTTTAGTCTTCAGGACTTTCTTAACTTCCTCAGCAGAAAGAATGTCATATGCAAAGATGTTGCCATCTGCTCCACAAGTTACTAGAAATCGATCATCAAAACTTGAGTATATCCCTTGAATTTGCCCATAGTCGTTATCATGCAAACTAAATGACCAATATCCAGCTATGTTGTCCACACAGAGTTCTTTGCTGTGGAGGGGATAAATCCTCACTACTCCATTCTGCATCCCACAAAACATTAGTAAACCTGTGGAGCTGAAAAAATAGTTAACACATGAACATGATGGTTTTTCTTCATATACTCTGCTGATATCGAAATCTCTTTATGCTGGGAAGCATAAGTCAGTCCCACTAGGGAGACTAGACCAGAAAAAAAAAACCACAGGAGTTCTAAAACTACTTTGTTTAGATTGGGTATAATAGCAGAATCTTGCATGTCTAACTGAGCTGTGCCTCCTACCCCCTCTACGCAACCTTGTGATATTTAGTGAATCAGAAAAGTATCCAGCTAAGCCACCTCCAAATGTTTCTCAGGGCTTAAAAAATATTTAACCCCCCTTTGCCCAGGTAACAATTCTCATGTATTTCCATCAAGACAATATTCCTTTTTATCCACAGCAGATGAGAAAAGAAATATCCTATGATGATAAACCTGGCAGAGAACTTCATTGTAGCTGTTGATAAGAGACAGAAACTATAACAATATTATTTTTCTGCCAGGCAGCAGATTGCCATATTCTACTCCTTGCACATTTGGGGATGTCACTTGAAGAATGTATGAGCAAGTAGGAAGTTTCTGCATCTTCAAAACTCTTAAATTCCATCTTCAATTTGATATCAAGTATACAAAGTCACTATTATACTCACTACTTTTGTCTCTCCTGGTACCAATAGTTGGCCAAAAAGAGACTTAAAATCTGTAACCCTGCAAGTAATCCACTGCTTACAAAAAACAACATGGTTTCTACTGTCTCATTACTGCTTTCCTTTGAGGGCTCATTCACTTTACCTCTCTTATGTCTATGTGCATACAAAAAGACACCATTCCCTTAAGCCGTCTCACGAATTAAAGGACCATTCTGAACTTCACTGCATGTTCTTTGTATTCCACAGTCAGACCTTTATGTGCAGAAAAATTATATCTTGGGGAGAGGATGAGATATGAGACCATCTCCATGTTAGTACATCATCATGCGAGTGAAAGGAGATACACTGGGGTGTAGAATGTAAATTTGCCTTAGTTTTCAAAAAACTAAAAGCCAGTTTTCATATTTTTCATATCCGGTTTCAATAGATAAAATGAATTTGAATCAGTGGTGGATTGCCCCTGGTTTGCACCAGTTCTATAGAAGTGGTAGTAAAACCAGTGGGAGGTTCCGCCCACCGACCCTGATGTCATCAGAACACTTCTGCACATGCCCATTGCGAACTGGTAGTAAAGGTAAGTAGAACCCACCTCTGATTTGAATCATATGTGACCGAGAGGCTTGGATTTAGATACAGTGAAAAGGGAAAAAGTATATTTTGCCTTTCTATATGCTTGCTCAAAGAAGCAGAACTGGGAAAATAATTTGTGATTTCAAAATAACTTATATTTTGCTAAATAAATTTCAATAAATTTGAGAGTAAGGAAAAAGAATACTACCCAATCAAACACAGTACCAAAAACTTCCATAATATCCACCCCAAAATCAAATGGTTTTGTTTTTATCATAATGTATCTTCCATTGTATTTTTACATTATTTAGCAATACATTTTAATGAATATATACACGCTGAAAATAAACAAAAAATATTTTTTTAAAACATCGGCCATAAAATTCTTTCTCGTTTTACAGGCTGAAAAAGCTTTGTTACCAAAACGTGATGCGGTGAATGGGATTGTCATCTGCATCTTCAATAGGGATAACATCAAAGGGTTCATCCTGCCGAGTCTCAGGATCTTTTTGCTGGTCAGAGGAAAATGCACAGTGATATAAAAATCCTGTGTCATATTCTCCCTGGGAAAAAAGACAATGTTGCAAGAAGTTATTGAAACAGTTTTGTGAAAGTTTTATAATCATTTAATATTCATGCATTCATTCTACACCCAATTGTGAATAAACCTACTACAGTTGAATCCAGTCCTCTGCTTTTTCACAAAACGGCTCCATTAAAGGTAACATTTCATACCATCTAATTAATACACAAATACTCTTTCTTTGGAGGTGCAAAGAAGGCTGTGGGGTTTTTTTCTTTTTTTTTCTTTTCTATTTTTTTTTTTTTGTAAACAAACTTTTTGTTAAAACCAAAAGCAAGCTGGCTCAGCAGCATGGAAAGATATGGGCAAGTCTTATATATCTGAAACATATGTTCACACTTAATGGTTTTTCCTTTTGCATCTTTCCATTTAAATATTAATCCTATATTGGGGGTTGTGTGGAACAGTGCAGTGTTGAATCAGCAATGGGAATGGTGTGCTAAGAAAACACAAGATATTTTAATCCTTTCCCTACAGTAGAAACTGCCAATGAACCTGGAGTGCAATAGAGTTAAATGAGTTTTCCAAAGCTACTTAAGGAGCTTATAAAGCAGAGGGAAAAACTCTTTTTTTCTGCACCTAGGAATTTGTTTGTTGTTTAAGGATAGAGACAGGTTTAGGCAACAGTTGCTTTTTATAGTTTGATAATTGCTGAGCAGGGCATCTATCTCGAAGCTTTGTTTCTTCATCCCTGCAATCTTAAGGTTAGTTCTGAGTGCAGCCTGAAGCAGTCATAGCAGCTTATTTATTTATTTTAGCATATGGCGATGTAACATTAGCAAGGATATTATAATGTTAAGACAGAGTAGTAGTTGGGCTTCCTAAGACTGCTAGCCCATTGGGTTCACACCAGATCATCACACTTAATCAAGACTAATGTAAATGTCTCACCCCACATAGTTGATATCTAGACAAAGTTGCTGATTTCGGCATCAAGCCACCTTTTCACCAAAACTTTCACCCTTTCCAAATTTACATCTAAGCCTGTTGAAGAAGTCCAAAGAATTTAAAACCTTATGTGCTATTTGAAGACATTTGGGTTTACTTAAGAAAAATATCTGAGTTCCAAGATTTGACATTATTTAATTTATAAGGTATGCCCTTCCACAAAAGGAGAAATAAAATACATTTAATAACTATAATTTAAATGAATAATACTTGCCATTGATAACCAGAATCTCCCTGGATCAGAATAAAATCCACAAAGGATAGGACTTGGAGTTTCTGGGATGTAAATTTCTGGAAGTGGTTCCTCTTCGACAGGCACTTCTTCGGGCATTTCTATTTCTTCTAGTGTTTTCCCCTGATCCAGCTGATGTTTGATCCATTGCTGCTTTTCTTTCTCCTTCTGTTCTTTAATTTTTTCTCTGCGTTTAATTTCCTCTTCTCTCTTTATAGAACCAATGAAATTCAGTGTAAGATTAGGCTCTTGAAGGAATGAAAAACATACTACTTAATATGGTTCCAGAAGACATAACAGTGAATTTCACTAACAGAAGATGCTGCTCAAAGATTTTTGTTTTTTCCTTAAGAAATATAAAACATTTTCCTCAGAATGATCCTGTTTTCATGTAAAATACAATATTTGGATCTTAAATTACATATATGACAAAAAACAAGTATTTAGAATGATTAACTCCTACTCTTACTGTTAATCTGTTAAAATTTCTAAAAATAAGTTCACAATCTATTAGACAAAACTGAAAATGTTATGTCTTGACACTACATTTTTACTACATAAATCACCTCCAGGATGTTCTGGAAGCAAGGCTGGCTTTAGGCTGAGGCTAAGTAGACACTGCCCTAGGGTCTGTCAAAGCTTATAGGGAGCCAATGCATCCCTCGCTCTCAATCATTCTAAAATGCAAATTTTTCCATTGGTGGGATATAATGTACCCCTACGACCTGGGGTGCCATATACCCTTCAGCTGCTACTGTCTGGAAGGCAAACAGAATGTTTCCCAAGCAGATTATCATGGAAGATTTTCCACAGTGTTAGAACAATATTTTACCAATATCCGAGATTTGATGCTCCAGAAACGAAAATATTCTGCAGGTAGATCTTTGATCCTATAGGTAGTTACTGCATCGTAGGCCATAGGGTCTGGGGCAGGAACCTGAACAACAATGCCGTTCTGACAGAGGATAAGGAGCTTGCTCTCTGGCTGTAGAATAGGACAAAAATAGGCTTTATTATAACGAAGAAAACATGCTATTATGTTGTTGCTTTTGTCCTGCGTAACTGCAGGTTCCACTTGTTTTTGTACTGTGTTTATCTAGTTTTTGGAGCAAAGCTACAAATGCATAATGCAACAATAGTTTACTTTTTAGTAGGCTTGCTGTAAAACCTGATGCTGATTTGGGCTGAAAAGAGTGACCGGCCTAAGGTCACCCAGCTGGCTACTCTGCCTAAGAAAGAAACTGGATTTCCCAACTCGTAGATCAGCATCTTGACTGTACACCCTGCTGCCTCTCAAAACCAATTTTTGTGGAAATTTTTTATACACTGATGTACTTTTGGTATATGACTCCAGAAAAATTATTAGAGCATATAGATACTTCAAATTCATGTTTTCCTATTTCTTGGATCTGAAATAACAACTTTTAATTATGTCTGTTTCTGTATCTTCAGGGATTCAGTTTCCAAATGTAGTCTTTTTTAGTATTACTATGATAGTGAAATAAAAACAAAACACATCTCTTCCAGTTAAGTAAATGGGAAGAAGGCAAATGAAATATAAAAATACATGGAAATAAATGCACATTGGTCCAAAAATTATAATCTTTACTATATTATTTATTTATTTATTTATTTATTTATTTATTTATTTATTTATTTATTTATTTATTTATTTATTTATTTATTTATTTATTTATTTATTTATTTATTTTTATTTATTTATTTATTTATTTATTTATTTATTTATTTATTTATTTATTTATTTATTTATTTAGATTTATATACCGCCCTTCTCCTTACGGACTCAGGGCGGTGCACAGCTGATTAAAAACAAGCACACAAAAGTTAAAATTTCATAAAAGAACAAATATAAAAGACCATAAATTAAAACTAAATTCATTTAAAAGATAATAAAAAACTCTAAAATGATAAAATATTTACAGGAATCAGGCTAAGCCGGCAAGCTGAAAAAGATGAGTTTTTAAAGCCTGCTGGAAGGTCGGGAGGTCAGAGATTGTTCTTAACTCTGGAGGCAGATCATTCCAGAGGATAGGTGCTGCCACAGAGAAGGCTCTCCCCCTGGGGGTCGCCAGCCGGCATTGTCTGGCTGACGGCACCCCGAGGAGGCCCTCTCTGTGGAAGCGAACCGGCCGGTGGGAGGCAATTGGTGGCAGAAGGCGGTCCCGTAAGTACCCTGGCCCTAAGCCATGGAGCGCTTTAAAGGTGATTACCAACACCTTGAAACGCACCCGAAAGTCCACCGGCAACCAATGCAGCTCACGCAGGAGAGGTGTCACGTGGGAGTGTCCCGTCGCTCCCATAATCCCCCGCACAGCCGCATTCTGTACCAGTTGGAGCCTCCAGGTGCACCCCAAGGGGAGCCCCATGTAGAGAGCATTGCAGTAGTCCAGACGGGAAGTGACAAGAGCATGAGTGACCGTGCGTAGGGAGTCCCGATCTAGAAAGGGCCGCAGCTGGCGTATCAGGCAAACCTGATAGAAAGCCCCCCTGGCCACGGCTGTCGTGTGATCCTCTAAAGACAGCCGTGAATCCAGGAGGACGCCCAAGTTGCGAACCCTTTCCGTGGGGGCCAATGATTCGCCCCCAATAACCAGCGATGGTGTCAGCTGGCTATATCGGGACGCCGGCAGCCACAGCCACTCGGTCTTGGAGGGGTTGAGTCGAAGCCTGTTTCTCCCCATCCAGACCCGCACAGCTTCAAGGCACTGGGACATCACTTCCACGGCATTGTTGGGGTGGTCTGGGGTGGAAATGTACAGCTGAGTATCATCAGCGTACTGATGGAACTCCACCCCAAAACCACGGATATTAAAATGTTAATCAAATCACTTAGAATATATTTAGATCAATATTTAAATATATATATATATTTAAATAATATAACTTAACTCTTACAACACTAGATCATTGTACATAACAAAATTAACAAACATGAGGTTCATATACAATAAAAACAAATTAGCTACTCACATGAGAATGGGGTGACCATTGCAATGCCTGTACGGGTCCTGGAACACTAATGAATCCAACAGGATCATATTTATCTTCAACAGTAAAGAAGAAAACAGTTTTATCTTTGCTCTGAAACAGAAAAACTTGATTATTAGTAAAATCATGCATTGCATATTTTGCGTATGTCCAAGACCAATCAATAGTCAATTTTCTTTGCAACAGAGGGTCATCAGAAAAGTGCCTCAGAGGCACTGCCTCCATTATCTTAGCAAACTGCAAAGTAATTCATATGAACTCATTACTGCCCTCAATTTCATTCCAGGTCAAGCTTTTTAATCACCTGAAGTCCACTACAAAATCAACATAGCTTAGGTCTAAAGCTTCAGATCCTACTTTAGAACTTGATCATAAAGCAAAAATACCATGTCCTATTTTTCCCTGCATGCTTTCTCATGTGGCTTATTAACAAGTATTCACAGAAAAGTCAATACATACCCCTGTGGCTAGCATTTCCCCATTACGTTCATAGGCCAAAGCTGTAACTACAGACACATGAGGTTTAAAAGCCTGTTTCAGACGTAAGGCCGCATCTCCTACATTTTCCCGTCCAGCAATGACAGGCAGTCCTTTGGGATTATAAAGTTCAATTATGCGAACAATGCCATCCTGGAAACCTACAGCAAATATACCTCCTTTGGGATTCACCTTAGACAAAAAAAGTATGTTTGCATTAATATAAGGTACTTTGAGAAAACGTTTCCTAAATCTGTGAAAATTTATGATACATAAAGTAGTTGACATGAATAAAGAACAATTTCGCAAAATTGTGATTGACATTTTATTTCCGAAAGGTAGTATTCTATTGAAATATAAACTGTACTCTGCAGAAATACAAATCAAACTACTCAAACCACTCAAATGACTGTCTAACCTCTGTTTGAAATACATTGAGAGGAGATTCACTCCTTCTCTGGATAATTGGTTCTATTATCAAATTGCTCTTACTGTCGTTTTTTTCCTACTTGTAGTCTCATTTCAACTATTTAAGTTTATTCAGACTTTTTCCTGTTTTCCTGTTTCTCTTCAACGTTTTTCCTTTAAGCACTGCTATGAGTACTATTCATTGCAAACATATGAACGTTTTACTCAGGTTATTATACAAACATACAGCAATACTGCATGTCCCAGCCGTGATGCTTCTATGTTGGTCTTCATTTTTATTTCTTCAAACACTATCCTTTTTCTTTTTCAGAAATATATTCTCTTTCAAGTCTTTATATATAGGTAGTCCTGCACTTCTAATTATAATTGAGCCTGGAATCTTGGTTGTCGAGTTAAGTAGTCATTCAGCAAGCCTCCAAGTGACCACTTGGCTCAATGACTGCAATCCCATCTCTCCCAGTTATGGTTCTCAAGTAACTGTGCAGGTAGCTGAGTGCCAGAGAGAGGGCCCAGGCCTTTGGGATGGTGGGTTGAGGATTGGGCTTGGGCTCCAACCCAACACACAGGAGCCCAGGCTCTCTTCTCCCAACACCAGAGAACAATTGTAAGAACTTACATGCTGGAGGAACAAATTTCAATTGTGGCAAAAACACTAACGAACAACATTGTTCTAGAAGGCTCAAAATGCTGGCATTTGCTAGCATTTTCCCCTATGGAGGACTGGAAATTATGGTGTTAGCCAAAACACTAGCATTTGGAAAGACTCAGAATGTTGTAATTCAGTAGCATTTTCCCATCTGGAGGGGTGGAATCATGGCATTCACTAAAATACTAGAAAATGCTAGCATTCTGAAAGACTCCGAATTCTAGCAAAAACTAAACTTTTGAAAGGCTCAGAATACTGGGATTTACTAGCATTTTCCCCTCCTGAAGGGTGGATACATGGCTAGCAAAGGCTAACAAATACCAGCATTCTGAAAGGCACACAAGGATGGCATTCGGCAATGTTTTTGTCAGATTTGAGGTCCATTCCTCCATCGTCTGGAAGGATTTCCAACTTTCTTTACAACAAAGTTACAAATAAATTTGTCCTTTATCCTTTCTCTTTAAGATTATATCATTTCCCTTCTTCTAACATTTTTCCTTTTTTAATCATGAAATTGATAAATTATCAGGGTTTTTTTCCATTTTCAGGAAAAACTCCAAGTGTTTCCTAATAAACGTACTCACTCTCACATCTTCTGAAAATCTATACATTTCTCCAAAATCAAGGCACCAATAGTTCCTAGATCCAGATAATAAGAACGTGATTTGGAGAAAAAACAGTCACTTCCTAATTTTATTCAGCCCCATTCTTATAAATAATTGATATTTGACAATTTACACCAACCAGATGTAATTCATGTATTCTTTTTTTCTGTGTGCACTTACCACTGTTGGAGCCCAGGTAAGCGCTGTTCCTCCCTGTTTAAATTTCATATCAGCCAACTGAACCTTGCCAATGTAATCATAAATACGCACTGAACCTGTGTAAGATAATTGACAGATCAAGAAAAGAGAAAAGAAAGATCTCAATGAAGTCTGACTTACTTATTATCTATATATACAGTAAATCTATATGCTGTCCTCAGCTACCAAAATAATTCTAGTTGGTTTATATATTAGGAGTAAAACAATAATAGAATAATAAAATACAATAGTAATACATACTAAATGCAGTACTTATACATAATTAGTAATGAGAACCAATTTGGCATAGTAATTAAGACATCAAACTGGAAATGAGAGGTTGTGATTTCCAATTCTACCTTAGGGACAAAGCTAACTGACTGACCTTGGGCCAGTCTCTAACTTTGGCCCTAGAAAGGAGGCAATGGTAGAACTAACAAAACTGTAAGGACTTGTCCAAGCAGTCTCCAACAATCAGACATGATGGAAGGGGGGTGGTAATATACAGCCATATATTAATTTTCTTTCCTGTTTCTTCTCCATCAACATTCTTATAATACCCTAATTTCACCCTTTTAAAACTGTTCAGAATAATTTCAAGAGATAGCTTGACTTAGAAAGTCAAGACAGTTTACTCAAAGAGGCCGTTCCAAAAAACCTGAGTAAATTTGAATTTTTCTATTTCCTTCCAGAAGACACAATTGCGATCATATTGCTTCTTGGGACAGCAGAGTGGGGGGTGGGGGTGGGAGAGGGGTGGTAAGTTCTTGCCAGAACTTCACAGAAAGGAATTGTTGGTTCAAATCCACTCAGAGAATTTTCTCCTGAACAAAAAGAAAGCTACAAAAATCTGTGTCATAGGAATTGTAAAACTCAAAGACTGTTCAACCTTTTATTTATTCATTCATTTATTTTATTTAATTTCTATACTGACCTTCTCCTGAAGGATTCAGGCTCCCGAAGGATTTAATGTGGCACAGCCACATTAAAATAACCATGTATACAAAATTTAAAATCAATTAAAACTAATTAAATAATTTGGTTCCCCAACTTTAAAACCCAAGAATTTAAAACACCCAGTCCAGATTCTGATCACACTAGTCCAGCTTGTTGGAAAAGTAGGGTCTTAAGGGCACAGCGGAAGGTACGCAGATCGGGGATCATGCGTATCTCCGGGGGCAGTTCATTCCAGAAGGCGAGTGCCCCCACAGAGAAGGCTCTCCCCCTGGGGGTCGCCAGTCAACATTGCTTGGCCGACGGCACCCTGAGAAGCCCCTCTCTGTGGGAGCGTATTGGTCGGTGGGAGGCCATCATTGGCAGAAAATAATGAAAACTAATCCTATATATTCAGGAAGTGGGAAAATTGGCATAGGTGGAATCTATACCACATTAATTATACCATCAGTGAATGATCCTCTTCACCACAACTAATTAATGTAATTAATATTTACTTTTAAATCCATAAGAAGATAAATTAAAAGAGACTAAATTGACAAGTGGCTAAATTGGTTTTATCAAGGAAACACTGTGGACATCATTTAATTAGACTTCAGTAAGGGATTTGACAAAGTAGATCAGAGCCAATTTCTTGGTAACATAGAACAATGTGGGACAGACAGCATTCCCACCAGATGGATTCAAAAACTGCTGACCAACTGCACACATTGTATAGTCCTCTATGGAACTACATCTAATTGGAGGGAAGCATCCAGTGAGATATCTCAAAGTTCTGTCTTAGGCCCAATATTCTTCAACATCTTCGTAAATGATTTGGATGAAGGAACAGAAGGAGAAATCAAATTTGCAGACTGGAGAGAATAGCCAACACTTTAGAAGACAGACTCAAGATATGGAAGGATCTTGACAGACTTGAACACTGGGCCTTATTCAACAAAATGCAATTCAGTGGTGAGAAAAGTAAGATTATACTGAGGCAAGAAAAAACAAATGCACAGGTATAGAATAGGTGATACCTGGCTCAACAGTTATGACTGTGAAAGGGATCCAGATGTCCCAGTAGACAACCACTGAAGTATGAACCAGCGGTGTGCTGCAACTGCCAAAAGAATCTATGCAGTCCTAGACTAAATCAACAGGGATAGTATCAAGATCTCATTAAGTGTTAATGCCAGTGTATACATTTTAGTAACACCCGAATTAGAATACTGTGTCCAGTTCTGATCATCATAATATAAAAAAGATGTTGATTCCAGAAAGAATGCAGAAAAGAGCAACAAAGATGGTAAGCGGTCTGGAAGCTAAATCATACAATGAACAGTTGTGGGAACTAGCTATGTCTAGTCTAACAAAGAGGAGGACTAGGGGTGACATGATAGCAATCTTCCTATATTTGAGGGGCTGTCACAGAGAAGAGGGGATTAACCTCTTCTTCAAGGCATCTCAGGGCAGGACAATGAGTAATGGATGGAAGATTGTTAAAGAGAGATCCAACCTAGAATTAAGGAGAAATTTCCTGATAGTGAGAACAACTAATCAGTGTGGCCTGGAGTAGTGGGCGCTTCATCACTGGAGGTTTTCAAGAAGAGATTCAACAACCATTTGTCCAAAATGGTATAGGGCCTCCTGTTTGGGCAGGGGGGTTGTACTAGGAGACTCCCAAGGTCACTTCCAACCTTATTATTCTATGTTCTAAAACCAAAATTAGAAGAGGAAGGTATACTTACGGTCAAGAGCAGTAGTTGCCATAATATATGTAACTGGAGATACACTTATGGCTTCTATCTTTCCAGAATGAAAAGTAAACAGGCATTCTGGATCACGTGTCTATAATGGAAATAATTAAAAAGACCTTTAAAGGGCTATTGATAAAACTATTTAACAAGGTACATGTATTCCAGTGGTGGGTTGCTTCCGGTTCTGTCCGGTTCTTTAGAACCAGTAGTAAAAGCGGCAGGAGGCCCCGCCCACCCGCCTGGATGTCATAATTGATGATCTGCGCATGTGCAGAAGCACGCGCTACCATTGCGAACCGGTAGTTACTGTAAGTAGAATCCACCCCTGATGTATTCTCTTTCAATCATTTTGGTCTTCTAACACATCTGTTTTTCTAAACTTAACCCTTATTTTTAGCAATTAATAAAAAGTTTGGTTTGTTTACTGTCTGGATGTAATTCCCCTCAAAGTTTCATTACATACAAACACTGCAAGAATTAGGATGAGATTTTCTCAAGAATTATATATTTCCCATATCCTAAATCTATTGTAATGTAGAATCTTAACTTGTTTTTATATAGTAGATAAAATGCTGAACCAGAAACTAGGAAACCCTAAGTTCTAGCATTGAGCCAGTTGGGTGACTTTGGGTGAATCATTTCTCTCAGCCCAACTCACCTGTTAGAGTTGTTGTATTTAAAAAAAAGGATATTGCATGTATTGTGCACATGTGGACGTGCATGTATTTGAAATTATATAGTCTTTTAAAACGTATACTATTTATCTTGGGCCTGTCACTCTTTCTCAGCACAAACCACCTCACAGGATTATTGTTTTGGGGAAAACAGTAGGAGGAAGGAGTATTAGATATGTTCACTGCCTACAGTTATTTATAAAAATAACAAAGGATATAAATAAAACAAACAAATAAATAAAAATAAATACATTACTCATTTCACCTTAACTCTAACTATAGGCTTGATTAATTTCTTCATATACCCAGAAACATGTTCTATTAAATAGGTTTGTATATTTGAAAATGTCTTTCTGTCTTTTAATATCTCATAAATTATTACTATTATTAAATTCCATATTGCATATAATTATTGCAACTGGAGCTTTGGCAGGATTGATATTTCTTCTAAACTTTTGAAGAAAAATATCCATCAATTGTAAAATATCTCATCTGTTATTATTTACATCTTAGCTTTCTACCCACAGGACCTTAAGAATTTGTATACATTCTATAATATAGTTACTTCACAAAGAACCCTGATTTTCTTTTATTTTTGTCCTTCCCATTACAGATTGTAATGGGATTTCTAACTTCTATTGCTTTTTTCATAATGTAAATATAAATATTTACATTTATAAATATAAAATACTAGTTGTGTCACTTAAAATTACTAGTGATTTTAAATATGCTTTAAAATAACATGTTACTAGTGATACTGTAAAAGTAATTTTATTTATTCATCACATATATCATATAATGGAAGGATAAAACAGAGAAAGGGAATATGAAGTAAAACTTACAACATTCGAGAAACTTAAATCAAGCTTCCATATAGCTCCATTGAAATCCTAAAGAAGCATAATTATAATAATACTTGGTTATTATTCAATTTTTCCTGTCTTAAAAGCATAGCTCCGATTTTGAAAAAAATAACTGCAAATTTGTTATTTGTTTACATTAACTTTATTATATATGTTAAATGTTGTCCAAGGCAATTTTTCTTCACTCAATGAGGCCTAGGTAAGCCAAAAGGTTGGACACCTATAATTTAAAAGCTTTTTTAAAGTTAAAACAGTGAGGGTAAAAAATCTTGTCTTATAACAATTTCACTTTGTTCCAATTTAAGTACTTCTTTATTAAAAGGAATATAAAGATACAGAATATAGAATCATCTAACATTTCTCACTCTGATGCCATGGTAGAACTGTAAATTTTAATACCAAATGAAATATTGGTTTTAATATGCATTAGTCTGACAGTGCAAGTCAGTGGTTTGTAGAACCTGATTTATGGTTGTGTGAGCAAAACCAATGGGAGTAAAAAGCTAGTGATATTTCAACTGATACTAAAAAAATTCTTCCCTTTGGCATTCTTGATATCATCAGTACTGAATTGTCTATTCACTCATTATTAGAAAACCTCTCACCTGAGCATACCAATATGGTTCTCCCCGTTCATGAATTTTCATCATAAAATTCAGACTGACATTTTTGCCTACTAAAAGTTCATTTATGTGTTCCATCTCTACAAGTCCAGTATCATCCACAACATCAGCTGTGTCTATTGTTTCAAAATCCCAAACCTTCACAAAAAATTTTGAGGAAAAAAGAGATGGTTATTGTTTTAAAATGCTAAAGCATCATGACAGAACAATCTCAGAAAAGTGTAATTCCGAAGGACTTTTTTGGCTTGTGCAAAAATAAAATAAGCAAGCAATCAGACAAATAAATAGATGTTATTCATATGCCCCAATTAACAATGGCTGAGGCCATCAGAAGAGCAAGAACCAGAAATTTGTATTTCCAGAAGGAGGAGGAGGAGATCTATGAGTTCACTGATATACTGTAAAACAGCAATATTATTTGCCTTCAGATAAACAACATAATCTTTTAAATAGCAACCCTTAGAAAATCTGAACAGTTTTGAAACTCAGCTTTTCTCATGATGCTGTCTGACAAATAAATCCCTAGAGCTATTTGTATTTCAAGAGATGCTATTAGGGCAGTAACAAAAAATTAATATGTTTAGGCTTAATATGGTAATAACAACATTTGAGATATCATAATTTGCCAGGATACTGGCAAAAGAATTAAGATCTGTCTCTTCATCCCTCACTCTAATCCTTACTGCAATTGGAACAAGAATCTTTTCTGTTGTGGTATCTACCCTGTAAAATACTTCTCTGAGAAATACTTGGAATTAAAGTTATTAATCCCTAGGTATAAGTTTAATGAACAATATTTCCATAGAATTTATTAGCAAACAGCACTCTCTATAACTGCTTCTGAACAGAATAGTATTTATAGAATATGAATGTAGAATAGTAAATTTATTAAATTTATATAGCTGCCTGATGATTCCTGCTTTTAATATATAAATAAGCTTGAGTACAAATGATTTTTGCAGTTAGTACACTTATTTTGGAAAAAAAAAACAAACCTTACCCTGATGTATCCATCTGCTCCAACAGTGATCACTTCTCCTTCATCCAGAATTAACTGATTAATAGGACCATTATGACAATTTTTACGGCCAGGTCGGCAGAGTTCCACTTTTATGAGTCCCCCTTCCCAAAGAAGCAAATTACCCCATTCTGAACCTGAAAGTACCTTGAATACAAATGAAACAATGTTAATTAGTATCATAAATCCAGATGTGCTTTCCAGTAGGGACATTGCAAACAACGTAATACTTGCTATTACTGAAGCAAGAATTTTTTAATAATTTTCCTATAAAAAGGACTTTTGTCTTTGTGTGCTAGAAAAATTCTAAGAAGAAAACTTTGTAATGATGAAGAGTGTAGCTGGCAAAGCACCACAGACATGTTCAATGACATTAATAGTTGACATCAGCCATGATGCAAACAGCTGCCAAATGTATCAAAGACCTTGGATATTCCCAGTGGAATATTTTCAATTTTCCTCCATGATTTGTACACTCTATATCATAAGACAACCTGCTTTGGAAATTTTCCCACATTTTAGAATATAATTATTGGGTTTCAGTTGCTACATTTCCTCAAAAGTATTGTTAATAGCATTCTTCCCCTCAGATTTGAAGGTTAGAAGGGAAATATAGCTGGAAATATAAAGAAGAACATCCCACTGCACAGCTATTAACATTTTGTAATATGATTTGTCAAATGCATTGTTCTAAAGAGGGATACATGGGAAACCCCAAGGAGCAAATTTGGTAGGAGGTAACAGGAGGTAACCTGTATTTGCTCGGCAATTTTATGTTATATGGGAGAAAGAATACCTGCAGTAATACAAATCTCCACCCTAATGGCCTGAGATTTTTATCTGAGTTTCTTCTCTAGATATTTCTACCTTCAGAGATGGAACAGGTGCTGATAAATGTGACAAGAAGCTTTTCTATTTTAGAGACCTAGAAAGAATTCTTTCAGCTAGGTAGCCTTAATAGGCCATCTAGTTTTCATTTCAAGGAAAGTTGCTCTATTACGGCTGATATACTGGAATGCTATTATTTAGTGTCATTTTTAGTGCAAAATTGTCAGCATTGAAAGCCAGCATACTGTAGAAATGTAGGACTACATCCAACAATGTATTATCACATCAAAAAATGCATTCAGTCATGTAAGGTACTGTACATCATGCAGTACGGAGTCAATCTTCCTTCCTTACTGCAGCCACTTATGTGATATTGAATATAGTTCAACCCTTGCTTTGGAAAGCTGTAGTAAATGGGAGGAAGTTAACAATAAAATACTGCAACATGAGTGTGCCATCTGCAGGCAACATAATTTCTGACTGAAGTCCACTAGGTTTTAGGTGGTAAATTTTCGAAATAAATAAAAAATGACTCCTCACCCAAATGTTACTTTATAGAACTATTTAAAAATTACATTCTTTAAGTCTAACTTTTAGCAATGCCAGAAAACAAAAACATTATATCTTTCTTCATTTAAATCTGGATTCTAAGAGATTCATCATGTGGAAAAGTTTAAGGAAGAAAATGCTTCTCACCTTACCATCCGGCAGCTCCACATATCCTTCAATATCTGTCAGTGATGTCTTTCCAAACCTACCTAATGCCCCTTGTAATTTTAAGCCAGTAAAAGTGAGAGCCATTCTCCAAAACCTGGATACACAACCATGAAAATTATGTTTGAATTAGTTTTTACAGTAGAATTATGTCCGTCTTGGTCCGTAGGCATCAAAATAATTGTAAAGATAGATCATTGTTTACAAAACAGCCCTAACTCTTCTACATACTTCTATACAGTTTTGAGGAATGATAAAAACATTAATTTTTAGTCAACTACTGTACCATTTTAGCCAAATCAATAAATGCACTTATGGCTAAATATGATTTCCTCAAATTCTGATTTGGGAAAACAATCCAAAGTTTTAAACAACTAGAGAAGCTTTATTTTTCCAAATTATTGTTAAACATAGTATGCCTAGGATCAGATTAACAGATTACTAAAACAAACAAGTGAAAAAAAAGCTTAAGAATGCAAAACTCCAGAATGGATTTTTACCACTGTAAGCAAAAAAAAAAAAGAAAAAAAGAAAAAAAAGAATATAATCCATTGCATATGCTAGTCATCAATCAATGGGAATTAAGAGCATTTTCATTTATGTTTTAGATGTTAGTGCTGGTTATGCTACGAACAAAAATAAAAAAATCACTGTCTATCCCAGTTATTGCAAATTATACAGCAACAAAAATCTCCTCAACTGCCAATTTTCACAACTTACAAGTTCTAAGAAAATTAAAAACAAAAAAGCTAAGCAATGTGGCGTTTTGCATTCTTGATTACCAACTAAAAGTAAGCAACAAGGAAGCTTTCATTTCCCTGGCAGTTCCCTGGCCTTTTCCCCTGTAAAAAAACTAACACGATAAGAAAAAAGCAAGGACTAGAATGAGGTTCTATTTTGGCTTTTGCTGATTGGCTTGGTGAAAGAACTACTAGATGCTGCTAGGAATAGGTGGTTGGTGGGATAGCTTGGGGTAACAGCAGTGCATTAAGTATTATCATTGTGGGGGGACAAAGCCTACAGTTGCTGGATCAGATTGGTATCATTTCCTCATATGGATATCTTTTTGATAATCCATTAAAAAAAATGGGTAGTTGGCTTACTTGATGTGGCCTGAACCAGATGTAGTAAGTTGTTCTTCATTTTCAGGAGAAAAAGTGACTTTATAAACATCTTGTGAAAATGCTTTTGATCTCAATATGATCTTTTCCTGTTTCCAGTCCCAGACTGTCAGTGTAAAGTCAGGACTACTCCCTACAGTGGCTATCAGGGTGCCAGAACGGTTAAAGTCAGCAAATGCATATGCCTGTTCTGTTCCACCTGGAAATAAAGCAAAACAATCAGTTTCTCATCATATTGTTCGTGACCAAGAAAACATCCCCATTTACCAGTCCTATCAGCTATTACGTTTTATAAATGGCACATACAATCTTGAAATAAGAATTTTAAAAATACAGATAAATTAAAAAAAAAAGGAAAATAATCACTTGCTTTCAAAGCATGTATGTATGTACAGGATGTGGGTGAGTGCGTGGTGTGAATTAAAAGTACCTATTTTTATTGGGGATGTGCAAATGATCTGAGGAGATAATGCTAATGGGAAAAGATACCTCTGGTTTTTCTCCTTGATGCTATAAAATAAATACATCGTAGCTTGAAGGCTTGGCATGTCCTATTTTCTACACTTTCTTCTCAGAATTAGCATTCAAAGAATATCCAACAGAATTCTATTTTAAATGAAAAGTTATGAGAAGAACCTTCAATTAACTGTTGGCTTGTTTGGAGTTCTTGTCAGCTAATCATGATTTTTCCCAAATAATATAGTCAATTCCAATCCTCTTCCCTCTACACCCATCTCCCCAATCATATTTTTCTAGCAATGAAGAATGCCCAGTTCTTACTGAATTTTGAGTGTTGTGGGGGGCTGGGGGTGTTACCCCATGAGGGTTTACTTTCTGAGCTTTCTCTGTAGGTCTAGGGAACTTTGATTTCTGCCCAGAGGTGTTCCCATTTTTATTATAAAAAGTTCAGCACTTGGAAAATGAGTTCACTATTAGTACATAAAACTGAACATAAATTATGAGACATGATATATTCTGTGTTCAGTTCTAATATAATTGTAATATAATTGTAAAATATATTGATTTAAGCAAATAAAAATAAGTGCAATAATTTCTAGAAGATGCTACAGAAAATGATTTGTCACTTGCAAAAAGTCAGATGTACCATTTGTATATTTTAAATTTTAAATTAAAAAACGTTAGAAAAATGAAATGAAATGAAATAAAATACATATTGTCTCTTTCTGCTTTTGCTTAAATAACAGCTCATATAACAAATAATACATACAAAAAAACATAAAACAATAACAAAAAATATACTTTGAAAGCAGGAAACACCTTAATTTATTTCCATTCTTTCAATATTTAGCTTTTTACCAATCTCCATTTCTTTTGCACAAAGAAAGAAAAAGAGTTGTGGCAGATGATTTTTAAATCAAAATTATGTGCTTTGCCTTTAAACAAAAGATGGTTGCTCTTCGCAAAACAGCATACATTTATACAAGAAAAAAAAATATTGCTTTCAGTTCTACGATAGTTTGTTCCTCTGTATTATTTCAAACTGTGAAATTCATTATATTTTAACCTACCTCGTAATATTCTGTATGGTTTTAAAGAAGGATACTCATAGATAACCATGTTGGGCTTCCAACCTTTTTCTCCTACTGCAAAATGAGTTCTGTCCGGGTGTGCCTAATTGAAGATATTTTTCATTTAATCATAATCTTCTTGCAATCTGAAAGGATTCCATGTTTGGCTTACATAAAACAACAAAATTAGCAAAATCAAACTGTTCCTTTATTTTTTCAGTAACCAATATAATCCTGAACTACCATTAAGCACAAACCTTTTCTCTTCAGGAAGTGCAGATCCAAGGACAAAGAAAAAATTGGCCTTCTACTGTTCCTCATTCTAAAATAGGTTCTAAACTATGAAATGGATTCTAGATATCAGCCGTATTTAGAAATAGAGATGGTCCTTATTATCCACAGTATTGCATATCCATGATTGGTATTTAGAGATCAAACATCAGTATACACATTATAAAAAACATCCATAGTTACTTAATGCACATACAAAATAGCATACAGATTTTGGACAAGTATTAAGTAGATGTTTTAAGGGATAAGGTTATATCATCTGTGCACACATTAGACTGTTTTTACATAACTGAGTAAGTATATTATCATGGTTTTGTAAATGCGGTAAGAATAATGCTTCTTCATTCAGACAGATGTCCTAAAGCATTATATTCTGGAAAAAAATATAAAATTATTTTTCCAGAATATAATGCTTTAGGACATCAGTATATTGACTCTGATATCTGTATATTGACTTTGACATAGATTTTTATATTTTTGGATGTCTGTAGTCTTTTAAATTACATTTTTACTACATGGAAATTAATACCTGGACAACAGAATTGGGTTCTCTTATACTCCTAAGAACTTCTTCAACAGAAAAATAAATAATCAATGCAGTTGAGAACTGATGTGACATTTTAATGAGATGCTTATAGATTCTAAACTACGTATGGAAGATTATATTGAAATATTATAGTTCTTTATTGAAACTGTTGAGTAAAACTCTGCCTATATATACATGCATGAAACACTACTATATGCTTTTCCTTTTTTCTGTTTGTTCCGTTAAACAAAAGCAAAAAATATAAAGGGGAACAAAAACCATTAAAAATTCTGCATATTTTATTCCCCCAAAAAAATTTAAGCAAAAATTCTTTAAGATACATGTCATACCGTGATTACACCAATCCCTCCACCACCTGTGCTTCGAAGGTATCTCTGGTAGTTCAATTTCAAATCCAGAAGAACTAACTGACTGCCAGCTATGTAAAGGAGAATCTGACTATCCAGGATCTGGAGGTTTGCTCGTCTAGTGCAGTCATAGCCAAAAGAATGTCTGAAGAATGCATGCTAAGGAAATAAATGATGATGGGACCTAGGTTTATTGCATTTAAATAATAAATGTACCATTAATGAAAAACAGTAATATATTATGCATAATGAAAAAAAACCAGCATGATGTGCTAGTTAGTGGACTAGATTAGGACAGGGAAATTCCAAGATGTAGCTCATTGTAATTTGGAAAAATCACCTGGTGAGTTTCAGTTAGTAAATCATTTTAGCTCAGCCTGTAGGATAGGGTTGTTGTAGTTGGGAAAAATGGAGTAAAGGAATTCTATGTCCTAGAGACACAGAGTTTTGAGTGGACCATTGAGTCTAAGCCAGTGACTCACTGCAGGAATCCAAAGTAAATCATCTCCCAAACAGTTACTTAGTCTTCACCTAAATTCATACAATGAAGAGGACTTCAATACTTCTCTTGGTAAATTGTTGTATCGCTGAAATGCTGCTAGTTTTTATTAACATATAGTTGAAATCTTTCATTCTTATCTTTAAGTGCTTTCAAACCATGGGAAATAGGTTTTGCTGATTCAGATATCTAAAGGGCATTGTGTATATATTTGAACAGTAGTATAACATGCTCCCTCTGTAATATTTTCTCAAAGCTAAATATTCCCAATTACTTCTTTTCCTCTATAGGGTTTAGATTCTAGTTCTTTAATTACTCTTATTGCCCTTGGCTGAATCTGTTCACTTTATCGGAATACTTCTTAAAGTGCTGAACTCAGAATTGCACAAAGTGCTGAAGCAAATGTAAGCAATTTGTTCCATTCTATACTGCTTTGTCAGCCTTAACCTAATTTAACCCCCAGTTTTTTTCAAAACAAAACCAATATCTTATTTACTAAATCTGTAACTCATTCGCCATTAATACATCGAATGAATTATTTCCAATACTGTTTTTAAAAGCAAATACATTTGTTTCTTACTTTGGTTTATGATAGGAAACTCAAATCCTAAATACATGGATCCCTGGCAAAAATGGATACATAAGAGTGAGCAGGTTCACCGGGATGCCAGAATCTGGAGTTATATATGGATTTGAGCACAATTCTTCATAGTTATAATAGAAATTTTCAGAGATCTTCTTCTCTACTACTTCTTTTTTCTTCTTCTTCACTGGTTCTGGAGGTTTTTCTGGTTCTGGTGGTGGTTCTTCTTCTTCTTCTGGATTTTAAAAATGCCATCATAAAAACAATATATATTGCCAAAAAAGAAACATTTTAAAAACAATTCCGGTGGACTCCTCAAATCTGTCTGTGCTTGGTTGTTTGCTTACAGACATTTCAGTACCAATTAGGTAACACCATCACTGTTACTGAGTATTTTCTGGAGAGAAGCCAGAAGCCAGAACTGCTGGCTAGATAGGGATTAACACCAGACAATCAAGCAGAAAACAATACCCTAATCAAGAAACTACCAAAGAGAAAACTACACCATCATCAACATTGGCAGGGTAAGCTACTGTATATAAACAAGGAGCAAACCCCACACTCAGTAGCACTGATGTTACCTTGGCTGGGCAATGAAAAGTATGCAAGCAAAAAACCAAGACAGCATCAAGGACTCCACTGTTCAGCTCTGAGCTACATACATATATTCTCTTCTATTGGAACAAATCTAGTTTCAGGTGCCTGGAGCAGAGATAACTTTGCAGTCTCAACAACAATGAACCTGAATTTCATTGAAATACCAGTCTGGACTATAAGAGACAATGTCTAATGTTCATAAGATTTCAAAAGAAATAAAGAAATTATAAAAGGAGATCACATAAGATTAAGAATTAATTGATAAGCAGAGAGCAGTATAAAAATGCACTTTTGAAGTCCATAGATTGCTAACAACATGCACCATCACTTGCAGCGCTTCCCACATCCTCATATTCATCTTCAGCTAACTTTTCTCCTTCTTCTCCTTCTGGAGATGGTTTAGTTTCTACAAATAAAAAAATGGTGTATAGGTAAAGCACATATTAACACATACAGCATATATACACACGTGCATACAGAGATTTTTCAGTCACCTTTCAGCCCAAAGGACGTCCTAAAGTGCCTTATATTGGAAAACATTAAACAGTGCAAACAATTAAAACGATTTTTACATGCAGAAAAGCATGAGTGACAAATATTTTAAAAACATAGATGCAGTGTACTTATAGTCATTAAATGACTCATCAGTAAGTATTGGTTTGCTTTCTTTAGAAAAATTATTCTACCAACCAAGTGCCAGTGGAGAAAAAGTTCTGTCATAGATTTAGAGTAATACAACTTCCTTTGGTATTGGGTCATAGGAATAGCAGTGTTCAAATGTTTTATCTGTTTTGCTTGGAAAAAAAATCTAAGCCTAATGGACCTACTCACTGCACATCTGAGAACAAGACAGATAAAAAACAATGCACAACATGAACCTAATATAGGCTGTCTAGGATACATACAAAGATGAAAACTAAAAATCTGGCTTAATTTATCTTTAAAAATTATTTGTGCCTCAGCTTTTCCATCCAAAGAAAATCTGTGGCAATTGGTACCACATTCCAAATATATACTGACTAAAATAAACAATGTTGCAACTATGTTTTTATAAACTGAGTAATAATTTGAGAAAGCTGGTGGACTTCAGTCTGCTCAAACCCACCACAAAACGTATTCACAAGAACTACAGATAGTTCTTGACTTATGACAGTAATTGGGACTAGAATTTCCATGGCTAAGCACCGTTATTGCAAAATGCGGCCATATTGCTTAGTGATGGCAATTACCGCAATTCTGATTGTTGTAACTAACTGAATCCCTCAGTTGGTATCTCTGTTAAATGAGGCGACTTCCTGCTGGCTTCCTATGTCCATGTCTGTGAGGAAGCTGGCAAGAAGTTGTTAAGTCTCAGGCAGCTTGTAATCAGGCTAGCAGGCAGTTAAGTAGCTGCTATTATGTGGGGGAGGGCGCGAGGGGATGCATAAGGATGCGAGAGAATCACAGCAAGGCTTGAGAAGGATGCACAAGGGTAAGGGTGTGTGTGAAGGTGGAAGGAGGAATGGCAAAGGTTGAGGAGTATGCAGGAGGTTCAAGTGTCAGGGAGAGTGCATGGTGGTGCAAGGAGGTGCACGAGGGTGTGAAGATGAGGCTCGAGGAGACTGCATGAGGTGCACGGAGATGTGGAAGAATGGGAGTACAGCAAGGTTCAGACAAGGTTCAAGGGGGTGTGCAAGAGTGTGAAGGAGGCCTAGTGAGGCTCACGGAGGTCCAGAAATGTTAATGGGCTTTGAAAAGGTTTGCAGGTGGGGAAGACTTACCAAGCAACTTGTGACCTTCCCTGCCAGCTTCCCCATTGACTTTCTGAGGAAGCTGGTACTGAAAGATTGCAAATGGCAGTTACGTGATTGTGAGTTGCTGCAACTAGTTGTAAATGCAAGCTGGTTGTCAAGCACCCAAATCAAGATCATGTGACTTGAGGATGCTAGGACAGCCAGATCTCCAAGGACCAATCATAACCACCATTCATTTAGTGCCATTGAACTTTGAATGGTCACTGAGTGAATGATCTTACGCTGAGGAGTAACTGTGGAGCAAAAAAGTCTTCAGATTCTTATTACTGAATTAGTACATGCATTAATTCCATCACTTACACCAACACAACAAAAATGATAGCAATATATAGTTTAGCGTTTTGAATTTTGCTAAGACTAAATAGACTTACAAGATAAAGCACATTTAAACTAGCAGCTCTGTATCATCATCTATTTAGAATGATTCCTAAAGTACAGCAATTATTGCATATTTCTATCTGTGGTATATCTTTATTTTAGTAGACATGTCACTTGAAATGACACTTCCTGTAATAATTGGTTAGCAATACTCACCAGCTGATTCTTCTTTGATCTCTTCCTGCTGTTCTGCTACTATTGGTGCCTCTTCTGATTTTTCACTTGTATCTGTAATATCACAAATATTTAAATATGCCTCTAATAGGGCACATTTTAATCATCTAATCCACAAATTCTACATTTAACTGTCCAATTTGTTCTGTTGAAGATTTCATGGAGCATTTTCTGACAACAAAATCATTGGTGTAGGTAAAACTTTTATTCATATTACATATTTAGAAAAATATATAATCATCCTCACTTTCAAATACAGAAATAGAACATTAACACATTTGCATTAACAATTTATGTATTTTTTAATCACAATGTGATTCTAGTGCGTAATGTGAATTTACACATATTCACCACTTTACTGATTGTTAAAAACTCATAGCTTGAAATGAGTGAAACCCACAAATACATTTTGAGACTGAAGTTCTATATAATTAAAGTAATTGTTAAATTGACTTAATATTTCTTGCACAAAATTTTTCAGACACAGAAAACATTTGAAGACATGGGGAATTATTGGGGAAAACATTATAATTTTTAATTAGTTTCCATGAAGAACTCTTTATAAAATAGATTATCAGCCCTCCTTCCATTTGGGTTTCAGGATTGGTCATGATACCAAGTGGCATTGATCACATTAGTAGATGATCTCTGGCAGAAGCAAGATGGATGCTTCTCTTTGAACTCTCAATAGTTTTTGATACTACGGTATCAATCATGGTATCTTTTTGAACCATCTCCTGGGGTTGAGAATGAGCAGTATTATGCTTCCTTCCTGTAAAGGTTCTATTCACTTTTGTCTATGGCCCTTGCCTTGCAGCAGGACTTAGTATTCTTCCCACTTCTGTTAACATCTACACAAACCCACTAGGTAAGATCATCCACTGGCGCCGGGTGAGATAGAATCAATATGCTGATGTTATCTAATTTTGCCTTTGCAGCCCAGGCTGCCCAAGTGATGTGATGGATGTTGGTATCTGGAGGCTAGGGTGGGAGTTGGGGGATATCCATCTCTTTTTTCAATGGGACTTTGTATCACAAATAGAAACAGTACACATTTTTGGAGTCTTACTCAACTCACAGCTCCTGTTTCTGGGATTGGTAGTGGGCTTTGAAGCTAGACCTTTACATAGCTTTTCATTCTATGCCAGTTGCACTCCTTCCTGGATCTGAAAGATCTTCTGTCACTCAGACCTTAGTCACTTCATGGATGAACTATTGCAATGCACTCAACAGAGGGTTACCCTTAAAGAGTTGGTGCAAAATGTAGCAGTGTTGGCAGATACATTATGAATGTTTCTTGATCTGCTTATTACGCATCTGCTTTGTGAGCTGAAGTAGTGTCAATATGTTTTTAGGTTCATTTCAAGGTGTTGGTGGTTACCTATAAAGCACTCCATGACATGGACCAGATTATTTAAAGCACCACCTTTCCCCACTCAAATCTACCAATCCCATTAGATCCAGGAGGAAAGGAGATCCCAATCATTAAAGAGTACCTCCTCTCTCCAAGAAGAGATCTTTTTCTGTCACTGTTCCTGCCCTGTGAAATATCACCCACATCAGATTGACTTTATACATGACTCTGAATACAAGGTTGTGTTCCCAGATTTGGGGGCTAGAATGTCCATTAGATCCTGCAAAACTGATTTATTGAATTACTTGTACCTGTATTGATATATTTTTTTTAAAAAAAATCTCATCTGCAATTGTCTATTTTTTCGCTGTCTTTTCAAAATCATTAGTTTCTCAGAATTATTCATTTGAAATGAGCATCCATATAAATTGACAATGAATAAATCAATTCCACGATGTTCAAGCTACAATTGACCTGTTGCTTGACAGCAGAAGAGGAACTATCTAGTATCTCAGTGAGCTAAGGGATTAATTTGAGTGATTAATCATATTTAAAATAAAAACTGCAATTTTCCTTTTCAATGAAAAACTACTGAATTGTATTTTCTTGAATTAAATTACTTGTATACTTGTTTCTAAACATACAGTTATGGCATAGTTTGTATGTACAAAAATATAAATTCAGTCTTTATTGGAACAGTGTAATACTATAGGAACAATATTAATCGAAACCTGTCAAAAAGCACAGAAACTCCAAAGAAATTCTGTTGTTTTTACTGTAAATTTTGATGGCTGTTGTTTACTGTAAATTTTGCAGGCTGTTGTTTTTACTGTAAATTTCTATGGCTAAACTTTTAATATTCTAATTTGTTTATTATTTACAACTTCTGAAAGTCCTAAATTACTTAATATATTGGAAACTGCTTTGAAAGAGTTTTTTGGAAAGTTTAGTTCATTAATTTTTTTGCAGAAAGTTCAGTTTATTTTATTTTTATAGAGTCACATTAACAGAGATATTAATAATTTGCAAACCTTTAGAATATATGACAAATCTATGGCCTTGTTTTAAAAATGTAAAATGCATGAATTCATCTCATTGAATGATTTGTATGTGTTTATTGCCCACTTCAGTGGATATTTAGGAAGTCTTAAATATCAGTATTTTTATGCTAGAGATATAATATATTTGATGGCACTCTGATATACAAGACGTAGGTGTCTCATTTTGGTTTAGTATTCATCCTACTGTTAAAAAAGATTTGGAAAACCAAAGTGAGGTTTAAGGATGTGATGATATTGAATTACATACCAAAAATTTATCAAGACATGCGTGGACATTTTGTCTGCTTGGAATATATCAAAATAAAGATAATTCTGCACAGACAGAAAATTATCATTATGGAATTACAATCCTATATTGAAGAAATATATTCATACTCCAACACTAAATTAGCTGTCCATAGACAAATGGAAAAATTAATCAATATGTATTCTGTGTGGACAATGATTAATTTATAATTTAAAAACTAAGCTACTTTACACATTTTCTTATTTCCTTTTTTATACTTTATACTTGTTGTGTATTTTGTTGTATATTTTGTCTTTTTCCTTCCTCACTTGCACATTATAGCGATAAAAATTAAAAATTTAGAAGTTAGTGCTTGGTACACCTCTGGATAGTAACTGAACTTGCTAGGAATGTCACTCATATATCCGCTAAAAAGTAAAACAAAAGTACCAAATGTTGCATTTAGCAAAAGTCAGAAAGCAATAGCAAGAAATGTTAACTTAAAGCTATGTTGCGTTTTTTTGTAGGAAGTTAGCACCCACCCCTTTCTGGAAGAATGAAATGTTTTAGGAAATATTAAAAAGGCAGAATATTATGTTCCCCTGGTTGAGAAATGGAGAAACATGTTTTAAAGACAAAGCAACTTCCACCTTCCTGCCCCCCCTCCCTTTGTTAATGGGCCAGAGGCAGAAATTCAATCTTTGACAATAGGACCCATCTGCAACATAATAGCAACAGAAACTAACACAATGAGTCCCATCCAGGACAGAAATTCACCACATGGCACCTGGGAAGATTATATCAGCCAGCAAGGCTAGCTAAACCCCACCCCCTGGAGTCTGACAACCAATCAGGATACTCTTTCGGGGCCCCACGAAGTTCAAAGCCAGAGAAAGCATAAAACCAGGGGATTCGCTGTATCTCGTCCCTTTTTCTGTTCAGGAACTCAAACCATGTGATCCTGTCCACCATTGAACCATCTTTCCAAGCAGTCTCCATGTTTCCAGTGTGTTTTTGGCACCCCCACAGATGGGACTCCAAGCTAACCTAACCAATGGACCTGGCCCAGGTAAGCCTCCCTTGCTAGCAGCAGACCCATTGAGTCTGTGGGTAAGTTTTTCTGGACCTTGGCCATTTGGAACTAAGTTTTAAAGGGGTTTTGAGTGTTGAGCTCAAAGGCTGCTTGGAAAGAAGGTGAGTACCTCTAAATTTTAATTTTAAAGCATGGAAAAGCATGGGAAATGTGTGTATGCCTGCATGTGTGTGAGTGAAGGCCCTTCTCCCAATCACAGCTGGATCTTGCTTCCTCTGTGCATTTCCTAACCGCCGAAAGACCAACAGTCTAGAGAGCATGGGGGTTTTGCCAGAGCACAGGACCTTCTGTTAGGGAAGGAGGAAGTGTGTTTGTGGGATTCCATCTGGAAAACAGTCTGATTTCACCTCTTTGAGCGACCTCTAGCCTACCATAGCTCCACTGAGCCATGACTGGTATGATAGACAAACCGGGGGGGGGGAGGTGACACCAAACCTGGAACTTTGTGTTTAAATGGGTAGCAGTAGTTTGCGGGTGGCAGGGACCCCCTGGGAGAATTGCTCGAGGCTTGGGACGCCAGGTGAATGCCCATTTTGAGTGGCATGAATAAGAAGAGAGCAGGAAAATTGTGTCAAAAATGGGCTTTGCTAAGAGATAACACCGGGAAACAAATTTGGCTAAATAAAGGTACTTAAAAGTAAAGGGAGATATATAAATAGGAATGTTGGGATTTTTGTTTGTTTGTTTGTCTCCCTGTCTTCTATGCAACCACGTGGTGTGTTTAAGATTTGTGCCTTCCCTAATTTAACTTAGATTTATGGCAGGAATGATCAGTGTGTGTGTGTATAAATTTCAGAGTTCTGCTTTCCTCTCTTTGTCCTCCTTCTTTTGTGTGTAAGTCTAAGTCTTTGTGCGCCCTCGAGGTAATTGTAACTGTAAAATGTATCTGATCCCTAGAGACAAGAATTTGAAAATGTTAGTGGGGGAAAAAAAGAGGTTGAAGCAATGAAAATGGGAGAGAGAGAGGGAGAGAGAGAGAAAGAAAGAGCCTTTGCCCTGTATTTGTCTGGCCAACAAGAACAGAGTAAAGAGAGCTTTTCATTTTATTTCTATTTTTTTTCTCCTCCTCTCTCTGTATCTTAAAGTAACAACTCAAGTTTATGAGGAAATGTTTTAAGTTCATTTACAAGAAAAAAAATTCAGTCTTGCATTTACTGTATGTGTTTAAATGGGTTTACCTGTTCATCTCTTTCCTGAAGCATGTGAATCCAGTTTTTTCTTTCTCATCTGTTGTGTCTCCATTTTGTTGAATATCAGTTTAGTAACTGCAATACTGGTGTGTTGTTTCTTTTCAAACTCTGCCTGCAAGCTATCTACCCTCCCACCCCCAATCACTAATCCTGTTACAATGCCTTTCCTGGGAAGATTACCCACAAAAGGGGGAAGGGGACCCTGTTCTAATGTCTTTCAGCCCTGCACAGGTGACTCTGTAACTGTGGAAGCAGAACACATGGATCCAGATGCTGCCAGAAGAGACCTTCCATCTGTTTGAACCAGGAATTGGGTTTGAATCCAGTCTCCACTGAAAGTCATCATAGCAACCAGAGTGGAGCAGACCTTCCCAAGCCTGACTGACCAGCCTTACCACCAAGCATGCTACCCAGCAGACATGAAAGAAAAGACCCTGAGATGGACAAATAAAAACTAAAAGACTCTTTTCAATTCCCAGAAGACAGCTGGAAAGAGTATGGGGGAGGGTGGAAATTCATTGTAAGATTTTCTTTCTTGTCTCATTTATATTGTAATTGGTTTATTGTAAGAATTGTATTTGGGAGTGGTTGCCACAGCAAGTTATGTACACCTTAGATTTCTGTCTGTTGGGGAAGAGAAATATGTCCAAAATGTTTGTATTGCCTGTATTGTAAAGGTAGCTACAAACACAGAGAGACACATCATTCAGAATTAGACTGAAACTATTCCCTTCACTTACCTCCACACAAAACTCCTCCTAGATTGATTTTTGCTCTGTGGCACTAAAAGCCCAAAGAGTCATATCTCCCTGCTAATTCCATGGGGGAGGGACCAATCCCCCTCAGGCAATTCCCTCACTTGAAGTGATATCCAAAACCTAAGCCCTGACTGTGACTCACAAATGATGCTGCCCAGTTGCCCAATAAAGCATGATATGTTTTGCTGGTGGTCTCATGAGTAGAGGGCTCATGAGGGCTCATTGTGTGTAACACCAAAAGAAAAAGAAAAAGAAAAGCCTGGATTGCACACTGACTGACCTCAGTTTGGACTCACAAATCCTGGATGCACTAAAGTAAGAGCTAGGGCAGGTTCAGTAACCAACCCATGAAATGGGCAGTCTGTAATTTAAAGGAAAACCATGACTGTGAAAAATTTTGGGACATGTGACTGCTTGAAATCTGACTGGAAGCTCACAGAAAGTGATATCTGAAATCTGAAATTAATTGGCATAGAAATTGGATACTGTAAAACCCTTACCAGAACTTTTCCCCTGGCTTCATGGTTGAAAGCTTTTGGAAGCCACTGAAGTCCTTTTCTGTTGCCTCTATCAATGCCTTCCCCTTTGCATTAGAACAATTAAAAACACCCATTAAGGCTCCCTGACCTGATCAATTTTAATCTTTTGCCAAGAACTTGTTTCAAAACTCACGTTTTGAAGAAAAAAAAAGTAGGGATTGTAGGAAGTAGCACCCACCCCTTTCCTGGAAGAATGAAATATTTTAGGAAATATTAAAAAGGCAGAACATTATGTTCCCCTGGTTGAGAAATGGAGAAACATGTTTTAAAGACAAAGCAACTCCCACCTTCCTGCCCCCCCTTTTGTTAATGGGCCAGAGGCAGAAACTCAATCTTTGACAACAGGACCCATCTGCAACACAATAGCAACAGAAACTAATACAATGGGACCCATCTAGGACAGAAACTCACCACATGGCACCTGGGAAGATTATATCAGCCAGCAAGGCTAGCTAAAACCCCACCCCCTGGAGTCTGACAACCAATCAGGATACTCTTTCGGGGCCCCAGGAAGTTCAAAGCCAGAGAAAGCATAAAACCCAGGGATTCGCTGTATCTCCTCCCCTTTTCTGTTCAGGAACTCAAGCCATATGATCCTGTCCACCATTAAACCATCTTTCCAAGCAGTCTCCACGTTTCCAGTGTCTTTTTCCCCACTTGGAGCAGAAACAAGAAGGATATTTCATCCTACGTATAGCAAATCTGAGAAATATGCTTATTTCTGGATTCTGCATCCCCTTCCCCAAAGGAAGGTAAGAGTCGCCAATGGAGGTTACTCAATCATTTTTTAACATTCTCCCTCTTTTCAATTTGAAGACCTGATTTCCACAAAGTACTCCAATGACTCTGAACCTATTTATTTCAATACATGCATTTACCTGCTTTTACTCTACTAATGAGCAGCTCTTTCCTATGAGAAAGGGACAGTTTTGGAGACTTCCGCTGGTGCCACGGACATTGCTGATGAGCTTTTTGAGGTCGCCGGCTCCGAGACTCCGTAAAGCTGCCCCAACAGCGAAAAACAGCTGTTCGGCGGTTTTGCAGACCCCTCTTCGGGAGAAGAAGGGGGACAGAGCAGTTTCCAACAGGTAGAGCTGCCAAAAAAGCCCCTGGGATTAATTCCAGGGGCTGGAAAGGTGGGATCCCCAGGGAAACGAACTCCGGACTTGGAGCGCTGCTGCAACTGCAGCATTAGATGTCGCGACCAGCTCTGCAAGCAGTCTGACAGTTTTAATGATCACAAGAGCAGACGGAGTGAAAACAGGAGTACTTGCAACAAAATTACAAAGCTTAACTCCTGACTACTTTGCTGCAAATGAAGTCAATTGAAAGAGGAAGTGCTTAATCAAGAGTATCCTGGCTGTGCCGAGAAGGGGAAGTGAGTACTGAAAAAGTTTGCTGAGATTCTTTTTGCTTTTAAAGTGAAAATAAGCTGCTAGAAAGGAACAACTTGGGGAGGAGGATTATTTTTACATTGAAAGCAGCAGTTTAAAACTGTTTGAAGCTGGTTTAAGTGACTTTAGAGACTTAATACTTGCAGAGTGGGGTGAAGAGGAAAAAAGTTTATTTTGAAACAAAGAAATTAAAATGGCTTCTAAACAGACCAAACCAGCAGCATCTAAAACAGGAGGAGCTTCTCCTATAGTCTCCACTGTGACACAAAAGGCTCAACTTCCGGTTGAGATACAAAATAAGGAGGATTTCATGAATGAACTTGAAGACTTTATAAAACAAGCTATAAGTACCCAAACAGCTATGATAGAGGGAAAAATAGAAGAGAAACTGGGGAAATTTGAGGATGAAATAAAAGAAATTAGGGATGTTGTTGCAAAGAAGCATGATGATATAACAGAGGATATTGTGCTGGCTGTCTCAGGCTTGTCTAATCATCTTGTCCAGCTTGATGAAAGAGTGGAAGAAATTAATGAGGCTACTCTAGATCTGGAGGCTAAAATGGGTGAATTTATGACTAAATCTGAAAGGCTGGAAAATGAAGTGCTCATGATACAGTACAGATCTATGGAGTTTGCCTTGAGAGTGAGAGGATTGAAAGAGAATGGCCGGGAGAACTTAAGAGACAAATGTGCTGAAGTTATTGCATCAGTGGCTGGGTTGAAGAAGGAGGAAATAATTAGCCAGATGGACAAAGTCTACAGAGTTAATTCATGGATTGCAAAAAATAAAAACCTGCCAAGAGATGTGGTGATTTACTTTATTGACAGAAGAATTAGAAATGATGTGTTGCAAGCTTCCTATAACAACAAGGTACAGGTGTCCCAACAGGACATTAAGGTACTGAAAGAGATTCCTCCTAAAATGTTGAGAGACAGAAAAGACTTTGGTTTTTTGGTGGATGAGCTGAGAAGACAATAAATATTGTACAGGTGGGATGTACCAACAGGCATAATAGTGAATTATGCTGGAGAAAGATATCGTTTGAACAATGTTGGGAAAGTAAGAGAATTTTACTACAACATATTAAAAGTTGGACACCCATCTGAGGGGGATAAAAAAGGAATTGAAAAAGGAAAACAGCAGATGGAAACATATGCAGAGGCGGTGGCTGGAGAACCTAAGAAGCAAGATGATCAGACTCAATTGGACCTAGCCTCTCTCCCTTTCCCCTTAAGTCAACTGGAAGGAATGACACCTGATTCATCAAAGTTGGAGGAACCGAGAGAACAACGAGAACAACACGTGACAAGGTCAACTTTCAAACAACAGCAACAACACTTGATCTCAAAAATAGAAGCAGTGGGGGGAAGGAGGGGAAGACCGAAGATAAAGGTGAAAGAAGATCTTCAGGAAATGCTCTTTAAGCTTCAAGCAGGCAAAAATGCCGGTTAAATTTTTATCTTGGAATGTCAATGGCTTAAATTCACCACAAAAGAGAAAGAAAATATATCATTATTTGAAACAATTTAATAATGACATTATTTGTTTACAAGAGACACATATTAGATCGATTGATCAGAAATATCCAATTAACTCAAAATTAGGGACCCATTTTGTGGCATCATCCCCAGAGAAAAGGAATGGAATAGTTGTTTATGTAAAGAAGGACTTAACAGCAAATTTAATAGAGGCAGATGATCAAGGAAGATATATAGCAATTGAATTACAGACTCAAAATGGAATAATGCTTTTGATTGGGATTTATGCACCGAACCAGCAACAAGAAAATTTTTATAAACTTTTACACTCTAAAGTAACGCAATGGAATTATAAATCAATTATTCTAATGGGAGATTGGAATGGAGTAATTGATATTCTTAAAGACAAGAAGACTACATCTAAAGTTTTTTCGCGTGCAAAATTACCTAAACCTTTTTTTGAAATCATGGATGACTTAGAGTTGAGAGATGTCTGGAGGGAATGGAATCCTGATGAAAAAGATTTTACTTTTTTTTCCGACAGACATCAATCTTTTTCTAGGATTGATTTCATATTATTAACAAATGATTTCCTTTCTAGGGTGAAGAAAGTCAAGATATTCCCAAGGACTTTAGCTGATCATAGTCAGGTTTGATTGGAATTAGGACAGGAGAAGGGAGAAAGGAGGTCTTGGAGGTTAAATGAAAATCTATTTAGATATGAAGAAAATGTGAATGAACTTAAAAAACAAATGAAAGAGTTTTTTGTTAATAATATGCATAAGGCTACTTCTATGGAAATGGTTTGGGATGCAAGCAAGGCTTATATGAGAGGAGTGTTGATTCACATGAATAATAGATATAGACAAAAACAGATAAAGAGACGGAAAGATATTGAAGAGGAAATAAAGAATAAGGAACAATTATGAATTGGTAACCCAGGAGATAAAAAAGCAAAAGAGGCAATAAATATACTAAGAGAGCAATTCAATATGTTAATGGCTGACCAAGTTGCAACTACTTTGCAATATGCTAAACATAATACATTTTGTAATGCTAACAAGCCAGGTAGATGGTTATCTTATGTATTAAGGAAGAAGCAAAAATCACGAATTATTAGTAAGATGGAATACAAAGGTAAAGAAGTTTATCAACAAAATCTGATTAAGAAAGTCTTTTTAGAATATTATATGAAATTATATGCAGGAGACTTGATACAAGGTAAAGATATTGACAGATATCTTAAGGAGGTTGATATTCATGAATTAACTTTGGAGCAAAGGGAAGGTTTAAACCAACCAATAAATTCAGAAGAGATTATGGTAGCAATTAAACAGTTAAAAGTAGGCAAAGCACCGGGAACGGACTGACTGACGGCTACTTATTACAAGAATTTGCAATTGGAAATGGTAGAACCACTTAGGATTTTATTTAATTAGATTCAATCAGGGGGAGTAACCCCACCTTCATGGAGGACAGCCTTCATATCATTGATCCCCAAAGAAGATCAGAATTGTGTTAAACCTGAAAACTTTAGACCAATTTCACTTTTGAATACTGATTATAAGATTTTTGCTAAAGTATTAGCAAATAGACTAATGCCAATTACGCAACAAATAATTCATAATGATCAATCAGGGTTCATAAAAGGGAGATATATGAAATATAACTTGAGACAAATAATAAACCTGGTGGAATATTTGGAGAAAAACAATCAGATTTCTGCTGCTTTTTTCTTTTTGGATGCAGAGAAAGCTTTTGATAGACTGAATTGGCAATTTTTGTTTAAAGTAATAGATAAAATGCAATTTGGAGAGCAATTTATGAGTTCCATTAAAGCAATATATAGAGAGCAATCTGCACAAATAATTATTAATGGAAGTTTAACGGATCGTTTTAAAATAGAGAAGGGAACACGGCAGGGTTGCCCATTATCTCCTCTGCTGTTTGTTTTATCTCTGGAAATTTTGTTGAAAAAGATACGTGAATATGAGGAACTTAAAGGAATAGTGATCCGACAGCAAGATTATAGATTAAGAGCGTTTGTGGATGATTTAGTTGTTACATTAACTCAACCTATAGCTACAGTTACATATATGTTGGAAATGATAGAACAATATGGTAAAGTTTCTGGATTTAAAATAAATCAATATAAAACTAAGATAATGACTAAAAATATGTCTTTTGATCAAAGAGAAGAACTAGAAAAAATAACAGGATTTGAAATAGTTAAAAAGGTTAAATACTTGGGTGTGATTGTTGCTGGATCAAATACAAAGCTATTTAAAAATAATTATGAGGTTTTATGGCAAAAAGTGCAGAAAGAAATGGAAAACTGGAAAAAATTACAATTATCTTTGTTAGGAAGAATAGCAGCAATAAAAATGAATGTATTACCTAAATTCTTATTTTTGTTTCAAATGATACCAGTGCTGAAGAAAGATGAACAGCTGAGGGAATGGCAGAAAGGAGTTAACACTTTTATATGGTCAGGTAAAAAACCTAGAGTTAAATTAAAAATTATACAGGATGTTCGGGAGAGAGGTGGTTTGAAAATGCCAAATTTAAGATTATACTATGAAGCATCCGTGTTAGTTCAGATTAGTGACTGGTTTAATTTAACTGAGGAAAGAATTTTAAATGTAGAAGGATATGATTTATTGTATGGATGGCATACTTATTTATTGTATGAAAAGAAAGTAGATAAAACTTTTAGAAATCATATGCTTAGAAATGCTTTGCTGAGAGTCTGGAAGAAATACCAATATAAGTTAGATTATAAGATTCCTATTTGGGCAAACCCTAGACATGCAGTAAAAAATATAAGCATAGAACAAAAGATGGAGGTGATTACCTACAAAGAACTTTTAGTTAATGAAGGGGGTAAATTACAATTTAAGCCGTTAGAGGTCTTGAAGGAAGAAGGGGTAATTTATACTTGGTTTCAATATGGTCAACTTCAAGCAAGGTGGAGGGAGGATCAAAAAATTGGTCTTGTGGAAAATGAAGAAAATCTGGTAAAACAAATTAGAGACCAGGGTACTATGCATATTAAAAGATTATATAATGTATTATTAGAGATAGATTCTGAAACAGAGCTGGTTAAAGATTGTATGATCAAATGGGCTAGAAATTTTCAAGAACCAATAATGATAATGAAACATGGGAAAAGATTTGGGTTAGAAATGTTAAATTTACTCAAGCACAAAATTTAAGAGAAAATTTTTACAAGATGTTTTATAGATGGCATTTAGACCCAAAAAACCTGTCATGTATGTATTCCAATGTACAAGCCAAGTGTTGGCGGTATGATTGTGAAGATGCAACGTATTTTCATATATGGTGGACTTGTAAGAAGATTAAAGCATTCTGGATAAAGATTTGGTGGGTAATGCAGAACATTTTGAAAAGGAGGTTGAAATTCACACCACAATTGTTTTTATTGGGTATTATAAATGATTGTACAGCATTAGAGATGAAATTGCTTTTAAATTTAATAACAGCAGCTAGATTGCTGCTTGCGCAGTATTGGAAGAAAGACTCTTTGCCCACTGTAGAAGAATGGACTTTAAAAGTAATGAACTTAGCTGAAATGGCAAAAATCTCGGCATATTTGAAAGACCATACGCAGGAAAAATACATTTTGGAGTGGAGGAAATGGACTGATTACATTCGGAATAAGTATCAAATAAGAAGACATCAAATTGCGTATGAATGAAGAAGAATTATAGAAATGTATTGTTAATTACACTGGAGTAAGATTACAGAGGGAAGTTTGATAGATTAATGTAGATGATTATGGGTTTTTTTTTTCTTTTTCTTTTTAATACCCTGTATTTTACTCTGGGAAGTGGGGGGGGGAGGGAGGAAGGGGGGGATGGGAGGAAGGGTATGTGTGTGTGTGTGTGTGTGTGTGCGTGTGTGTGTGTGTGTGTGTATATATATATATATATTATATTGTTATAAAACTTTTTAATAAAAAAAAGAGAAAGGGACAGTTTCGGGGATGGGGTATTTCAAGGTCAAGAGAAGTCAATTCCAAGTTTAACGTCTTGCGTGGAGAAAGCGGGAAAGTTACCTTTTGCATCGTCGCCCTCCGGTTCCCCACTCGGCTCCATTGTAGGTTGACACTGGTTGCTGAGCAACCAAAGGTAGGCGCCCGAAGAGATCTGGGAAATTGAGTTTCAAAGTTGCGCGTGCTTAAGACGCCTGCGTAGAGTAATAGAATCCTAGAGGCGTCTTTATAGTGGGTATTTTCCCGTAGCGATTCGGAACTTGTAAACTTTGCGTCTGCATTAACTGGTGAACGTAGGAAGTCATTTTCTACAGGAAGGAGACGGAAGAGAAACATAAACAGGTTTAGAATGGTGGCGGTAGTCCCAAAGATGCTTTTTCGAGAAGCAACTGGACCACCAACATGACCTGATGACTGAGAATCTCCATAGACAATGTTGGCGATAAATTGAAGATTGAGGAATAAAAAGCAAATAGCAATCAGTTTGTGGATTGAGGTCCTTCTTGCTTACTTTCTATTTTTGCTGGACTACAACTCTCATAATCCCCGCTAGTCCCATTCATTGAGATTTACGGAAGCGCGGATTTGATTTGATTAATCCGAAAATGCCTTCGTGTTTAAGAAGTTTCCTCTTTTAACAGCGCGTTAAAAGAATAACAAATGGGCGCTTGTTCCATTTGTTACTCCTGTGATATACCGCCGACTACCGAAGTCTCCCAGTTTTAACAGTTGCTGAACGGGATTTTTAAAAAATCCCAAAACATTCCTAAAAAAAGGAACGGCTCGTTTATAAATTCCCATCTCCCACGGGAGTTGCCGCCATTTTCCAGTTGACAGGCTCGTAAAACTTTCGAAGAGCTGTAGAATACTCAGCAAGGCAATGTAGTAATGGGAGAAAGCTGCACCTGTTGATTTCTTCACTCGGTTAAAACATGCTGGAAACTTAAAAGCGGGGCGGGAGGATCAAGCAAATGAACTCATTTCTTCAACAGCGCTGCATCTCTGAGCTGGCAATTGTATTTTTTAATTTTACTAGGTTAACGGCAAGTATAACGCAGTTGAGGAAATACATTCGCCGCAGCAAAACCCCAAGCTGTCCAGTTTTCTGTTAGGGACAATTAAAAGTTTTCAAAAGATCAAGTGTTTCTGGATTGAAAAGATCCAGATTGAAAAGATCGAGCCAAAATCTTTTACGAATGCATGCCCAGTGAATAAATCCTCCCCTTGGGCACAGTAAGGAGAAAAATGTGCATGTTGATGGTGTGTCTACCTACGCACACGCATACCTCTTTGGTTTAAATGCCAGTATTCGGGAATACATTTTCAAAAGAGCTACACCAGTTTATCCAACACGAAGGGTGCAACCTTGTGTGCACGTACCATCCCATTTCATCAAATTTCTGTTTGGGTAAAGTGGTATTAGAAAGATGGAAAGGGGAGGAAATAAGGAATCGGAACTGACATATTAATTAGCACCAGATATAATTGTTGGATCCATACAGTTTGCGACTCCTTGCCTTATGGGATTCCAACTAGTGTACTTAGCGTATGGCTTATGGGGTCACGCTAACCGAGATGATCGTATTCATTTAATAACCGCGGTCCAGTTCCTTATACGTCGTGAGAACGCCGCCGGCATAAATTCCAATATAGGGAGAAGCAACAAGCGGGGATGGTGCTATTGCATTCCAATCTTGCGCGCTACCTTCTCTTCGGCATCGGGCCGCTAGCCGTAGTTGGAACAGAGTAATGGACGGCGCCCTTCGGTGTGAGCCAGCAGAGGTCTCTGCTCCCGCTTTCCTAGCAAGCTTCAAGGAAGGAGGGACCCTTAGGGCGAGCGCGGCACCTGCAGGCATTCGCCGTGGAGTGCACCTACAAGGAATGGGAAAGTGCCTCAGCAACAGGTGCCGGAGAAGCCCTGAACGGAGGAAGTGGGTGCTTGCTTGCGCTGGGCCGCTCCTCCCCCGGGAGAAAGGTTCGAGGTTCCCTTCCTCGGCTGCGGAAAAACAAGAAAATTCGTGGAATTAAGAGTTAGGGAAGGGCGGTCTGAGGTTTACCTAGAAGCTCCGGGCAGTGGGAGGAGACGCCATGGCCTGGATCTGGCAGTGGCAATTTCAAGCGCTTTTTATCGGCCTCACCTCGACAGGTGAGTCGACAAGAGGGGAGAGAAGCTGGTAGCTAAACAAAACGGACTCACCTCGATCTTTTCTCTTGCTTTTAGCTACCTAATTGAGAGCCCACCCCCTCTTACTTTTGTGCCTTCTTACCTGGTTCTTCCCCCTTGTCTTTTTTTTTTAACCAATTTCCTCATCAGACAGCCTGGAGGCTGAACAGTTGATCAATATTCAGATATTTCCCAACTGTTTTAAATTATTTAAACTTTGCTTGAAAGAACGGAATATTTGCTGATATAAAAATTGCACTTTGGGGGCTGGAGGAGGTTTGTCTAGGAACTAGAGATCTGGTTAATGTCACCTCCCTATATTCCACTTGTAAACTTGCCTGTATGTAGAGATTTGTATATAGTACATAGATATGTATAGAAGTTTTATCTAACTGAAAATTGTTAGAAATTCATATATAGTAATTTTTCTTTAGATGAAAATTGTAAGTTAACTGAATGCATAACTTTGGATTCACAGAAATACAGTATGTGTGCAGTTTATTTTGTTTTAACTATTATTGCTCCTGGGTGAAACTTTCTTTTGAGGACAGTACAGTAATTTGAGAGAAACTCTGGGCTTCCCCCAATAGTGAAATAATTAAAGTCACATACCCTCCTAATGTACATGCATCACTTTTATATATCCTGTTTCTCACAAATTCTTGCTTACACATCATATTTGCAAACACAGCATGCAAAAGAGTTTGTATGAAACATAAATTTAAAAGTTTGGTGATGGCTAATGCGATTAGAATATGTTTCAAGGTATTGTGCTTTGCCAAGTGGTAGGAAATATGTCGGTTCCAAAGATTATGTACTTTATTCCATACTGAGAGGAATATCAAGAGAATGGAAGACCTTTAAAAAATGACTTCTTTCTGACCATTATCTTAGAGCGATGACCTCAGACAACTAACAACTACATTTTTTTTCAGAGTTGCTACAGAGATCTTTTGAGGTGTTATTTCCTCAATAGTGTCTTATAATATCCACAAACCCAAGCTGTTGTGATATAAAATGTATGTTGGTTTATAATTTGTTACCATAGCACCAGTTAAATGATACATTAAGTTCTATAAAGCACTAAATAAAATTAGTCTATGGATGGATTCCCATCTCGGCCTAAAGAGAGTGTAACTATATTCTACTCTTTTAAGGATATTCTTTATGGAATTGACTTCTCAGATCATATATGGAGGCCTGAGGTCCTTCAGATGTTATACAATTATGTCTTCCAATAGCTATAGTTTCAATAGAGAAGAATGCAGGTAGATCAACAGTGTCTAGAAAGGGGATGTGTTCTATTTCATTACTGTTTTTCAAATCATGTTCCAGTTTACAATAATAATATACAGAGCTCTCTTCATAATGGTTATTTTTTTTAAGCCCCACCTTGAAAAATATTTTCCCCAATTCATTAAAATTTCCCTGGAAGTATAATACTTAGATTATTTGCTGTCTAAATGTAATAGATTCAATAATGTGAAAAGACTAGGCTATTGAGGTATGCAGATGTTCCAGTTTAACAGCTGTAATAGCCACTCCATTGGAAAAGGGCAGTGTAGCCCGCAGACTCTATGGGATAGAAGAAGGAGTCTACATAACTGAGAAACTTTCATATAGAATTACTTTAAATTCTGTTTGGAATTCAAAGGAACAAAACTGCTGAAATAAAATGAAATGCTCTTCTACTCTCTGTAGTCAGTACTATTTGAGTTATTCCACATAAGGCAGCATATATTTATATTACGTTATCACAAATACTGTGATAGCTTTCATACTGGAATATTTATTTTATGTTTATCTTGTATACTTATGTGATAGAGAGTTCACTGGATTATAGCTAAGATAATAGGTATTTCTAATATAATACTATAAGTATTAATAATTTATTTTACTTGAAAAAATTATAGAACCACCCAATTCATACTTTATGACTCTGGGTAGTTTGGATCAATACTTTTAAGATATTGCAAGTTTAAAGCATTCCCTTTTCACTGTGCCCCTAGAATGATACATATTACACCTCTATTCTGCATGCATTGAATATGAGTTTGCTTTGGGATCCAATTCATTTTGGATCCCAAATTTTGACTTTAAAGGTGCTGGTTTTGACCTTCATGGCATAGGTTATTTGAGCAACTGCCTCTGCCTGATCACATCTGCCTGCCTCATCAAGTCTGGCAGAAAAGGAATGTTGCAAGTACCATCTTTTAGCAAATCACATTTAGTGATCCTAGGAGGCAGGCCTTCTCTGCTGCAGTGCCTACCTTATGGTATCTCCCCCTCCCCAAATAAGCTAAACTCCTTCCCTTTCAACATTCTACAGGTCTCAAGACCTGGCTATATTATCAGGCTTGGGGGGGGGGGGATGATCCCAGGAAGATTTTGCAGTTACTCCCCTTATACATTTGCAGTGTAGCAAAAAATCTGTAAGGGGAGATCAAGTGGTGATTTCAAAAATGCAACAGCTATTCCATCTTGCTGTTAATTTTTTTGTGGGTAATGTTGTAAGAGATGATCAGGCTGAGCCTGAGGGTTGGGTCAAATGCATCATCAGTCTGGAGTGAAAAAGATCTATGTCCAACCCAACTTGAAGCCCTTTGATTCTTGCATAGCACCAATTTGGCTTCATCACTAGTAGATCTGATTCTTGTGTATAGGTAGAGTGAAATAAATTTGTAGTACTTTTGAACCCTATGCTGGTTCCTGATTTCTTGAACCTGACAAATATTTGGAAACAAAACACTTGAAGCTTCTTTTTTTGCAGACACTAACGCTGACTTCACTTCCACTTTCTCTTCTTCACATCTCTTTCCTAGTCTGCAACTATAATATTCAATTAATATCCCAGAGTACAATATGATATTTGTGTTTGTACCTGTATAGGTTGTTTCTCTGTTCTTGTGACCGTGCCAGATACTGAGAGATATACAACTTTATTTGCGTCTGTGACCCTCCGATGTGACTATAGTACTTCAGCACCACTGCAGGATGTAGTTGTTACTTGGCGCTATAAATCTTTTTGCAAAGATCCCATTCTTGATTACTATACTATTGGTGAGTACTTCTGCTAAGAATCAGCCAAGGATTACTACCTAGCATGATATAAGGAAGGAAATAGATTTTGTTTTCCATGCATAAAATCCCCAAATAGTTCCCCTGGAATATACCATGGCTGATGCATCAACAAACTGCTCAAAGAAAAAGATCTGAGCTCAAAAATGAGGATAGGACATTAAAAAGAAAAGACAGAATTTGAAATGTCTATATAGAATCAACCATTTACTAAGCTGCTTAGTTGGCTATGATATGATAAAACATGACAAATTAGATGCAACGTTTCAAAGAAATAGCCCTAATTCGGCGGTGGGAAGAATGGTAGAACACATCTATAAAATGTACTCCATGCTATTGTTTGAGAGAGAACTGGTATAAAATTTTTACAAGTATATTCAACTTTGTCAATAATTGACAAAATAGAGAACATAGTAATTAATGCTGAAAATGCTATGAAACAGAAGAAACAGTCTGCTGTATGTGATGGATATGTAGAAAATCCTTAAGTACAGGTAGTCCTTGACTTAACAAAGTTCATTTAGTGACTGTTTGAAGTTACAACAGCACTGAAAAAAGTGACTTATGACTGTTTTTCACAGTTATGACCTTTGCAGCATCCCCATGATCATGTGATCAAAATTCAGTTGCTTGACAACTGGTTCATATTTATGACCATTGCTGTATCCCAAGATAATGTGATCAACTTTTTCTATCTTCTTACAAGGAAAGTCAACGGGAAAGCCAGATTCGCTTAACTGTATTATTAACAACTGCAATGATTCAGTTAACAACTGTAGCAAGAAAGGTTGTAAAATGAGACAAAACTCACTTAACAAATGTCTCAATTAACAACAGAAATTTTGGGCTCAATTGTCATAAGTCGAGGACTTACCTGTATTGGAAAAAAAATCTCTCATTCAGAGAATTTTTGGGATCAAAATGAAACTACATTTTTATTAAGCATAATTACAGAAAACATCAGTAAAAAATAACTGATTTATTAAGATACATTGTTTACAGCTGTAAGGATAAATTTTGGACAACACTGGAAGAAAAACAGTACAATGGGGAACTTAATTTTGGGGATATGCAACAATGATGAAATTAACATTAAATATACATAACAAATGCTTAACTAAATGTAAGCAAGAATCAATTCCATATCTTATGCTGCGTGGTAAATATATTTAGAGTATAGTTACTAATATTAAGAGTTACTGTAAATCGGCTGAAATTCAAAGCGGAAGGTCAGAAATTAACTATTTACCTATATTATTTTAAAGCTGGTTTATTCTCTTTTTTAATATTTATATACAACACAGTGAAAAATTTGGTATTGAGCACGAAAAAGTATATTAGTTTTTATATCATAAAAATAATGTAATACACCCTGCTTGTATTTTTTATTAATTGATCAGTTTTATAACTTCAGTAATTATCTCTTTATTCATAGATGATTTTTTAAAAAAAAAATATTTTAAATAAAATAATAAGCAGAGAGTACCATTGATGCACATTTTAAAACTGGGAAATGAATATATATTTGTATATGCTGTATTATTGCTAAATAAAGTTTTAGCTGTTAAAAAAATAGCCACTTCCCTGGATTGGGGTTCAGAAGCCCACCTTTTGTGTCTAGTGAGGTTTTGGTAATACAAGGCAGATTGCTTGACTCCAGAATGAGATTTTGAATAAGAGGAAAGCTTTATTATAAACCAACCTGACATGAAGCAGCAGCAGCCTAAAGCCACAGCTGCCAAGAATCTAATGACTGTTCTTTGGAGTTGAGAATAGGTAAAAGATAGAAGCATACAAGACTCCAAGAGTGCCTTCCTTCTGAACAGTCAATGCACCCCTCCTTCCTGTCTCCAACTGTATCTAGGTCTGCTTTCCATATCCAGAATGCTACTCCCCACCCCCAGCAAATCACTCCCCTCCAAACTCTGCCAACTCACATACAGGATGAAAGATCCCATCTCTATCCAAAATTTCCAAGTCAGAGTTAGGAGAACTATATGAGTAATGAATTAAATTAAAATGAAACTCATTGTTTATTATTACTTAGAATTGTAATGGTCATTGTTTAAAAAGCCTACTAGGTCCATCATTTTCCATTCCCATTTATTGACAGATCCCAAGAGCTTGGCCTTTATTCAGTGTGGTTGACATAACATACTGTTCTATATAATGTATTTGCTTGTTTGCCATTTGATATGCTCTGTTAACCCATCAATTGTTTGTATAGTAAGACATGCTTCAAATGTATGGCTTAAATGACATAAGAGACTTATTCTGTTACAGGTTTGCCAGCTCTTGTTCCATTTTTGCCTACCAATGAGTGTGGCACACCACTTGTTTACATCTGCTTATTTCAGTTGTCTTCTGCCTTTTTTGCACCAATCGGATATGGTTAGGATTACCAATCATTGGTTATCTGTTTTCTTTAAAAACAGCAACAAGAATATTACGCCAACTGCTTAATCCAGCAATGATCAAAAATGTTTTGGAAGTGAGATATTTTTTGGAAGTAAGATTTTAATGTTAGTGTGGTCAGAAAAGGTGGAAGTGATTGTTTTTTGTCTTTCTAAATCTGTTGTAAATATTAGCACTTAAACCTAAAAATCAAAATTAAAGAATTCCTAAAGAACATAAAGAACTTATTCAAGAAGTTTTGATACTTAATATAATCCTATTTTTTCTACTGCATCCACTATTAAAGGAAATTATACTAAAGTGCAAGAAGAAATTGGTTCCCAAATAGTATAAATAATTTGATATTTTATTTACAGCCTACCAGGCAAGCCTAGATCTTGGCCAGGATCCTTCCAATGACTGCAATGACAACCAACGGGAAGTACGCATTGTTGCTCAGAAAAGAGGTCAGAATGAACCAATATTGGGTGTTGATTACAGGCAGCGAAAGATCACAATTCAGAATAGTAAGTGATCTTTAGATATGTTAGCAGCCTCAAAAATCCCTTTCAATATAGTCTAATAAGTTATGTATTATTATGTAGTACAGTATGATTTTGACCCTCCTTCTTTCTAATGCTTTATGCAATCCTCCTTCAATTCTGTCATCATACCATGATATATACTAGTGTTGGCACATCTGTTCGTCACCAAGTGCCGAAACAGGAGTGTGCGTGCACACCAGAAACTGGAAAAGCAATTGCCTGGTGTGTATGTGCGCGTCAGGAAGATCATCTTCCGGTTTCCAGCACATCCATGCTTACCAGCCACCTAGTCTTCCAGTTTCTAGCATGCATGCACACACGAAGACCAGCTGGCCGGCGCGCATGTGCGCATTGGAAACCAGAATATCATCTTCCCGGTGTGTGTGTGCACATCGGACGGCTATTCTTCTGGTTTCTGGCACTCCCGCGCGTGTGAAGATCATCTGGCCAGCGCGCCAGAATCCAAAATAGCAACGGGCAACAGCTCACATGCCTGGAGAGATGCTCTGCATGCCACTTCTGATACACGTGCCATAGATTCACCATCACGGATATATATGGTAGCAACCTTTGAATTTCTAATTTGATGGGCACCAGATTAAAATAAGAATTTTAAATGATTGTTACCAGTAAGAATTTACCAGATCATGTTTATGCAGTTTAGAATTCTTCAGCACTATTTTATGTCCATTGTACAATAAATTTTCCTTAGGATTCTTTTTCTTTGTGTGCATTAATGCAAATTAGCAGAGTGTAATATAAGCCTCCAATTACACTGATGCCTGAGCACTACTCAGGATTACAGGTGTTGACTTTTTATAGTTGAAGATAATTATTTTGTTATTCAGAAATTTAGGTCATTATCTGAAACCAACATTGGTTGGGCTTCATTTTGTTGTTTTCCATTTTATAGGAGCAGATCTTGTAATTAATGAGGTGATGTGGTGGGACCATGGAGTCTATTATTGTACCGTTGAAGCTCCAGGAGACACAACTGGTGATCCAGACAAAGAAATCAAGCTCATTGTTTTGAGTATGTAGCATCATGGGGGGGAGGGAGGTGGATTTTAGGATAATTTTTTCTCTTTTGATGCCAACCATGGTGTTTTTTAGTAAATAAAGGAAATAACACAAGAATTGTACATGATCCTCAAGATGTATGCTATTAAGTTCAGCTAGAAATTCCTGATGAATACAGCTAGATTGCAGCATTCAATTAACTATGGATATTTGGATTAATCATTGATATGTTTTTTTAAAAATCACATCTCATCCATATGGGTGGTATATGTCTTCTTCATTGTTAAGTTCTTTACCAGAGGCCTGGGAATTTGAGGGTTCTTAGTTGTTCTTAACACTCTACTCTTTTGGACAAACAGCTCTGGTGTTGTTCCTGGGATCTATTCAAGCCATTCTCCCAGCCTAGGAGTCACAGCTCCAAGTGTTCCTTGCACTACTGAGATCACTTTGGCGTTTATGTTCCATATCCTCTCTATTTGCTCCTTCAGGTCTTGTACTTCCTCAGCTTCTCATACTCCTTTCTGATGTTGCTGTCACTTGGCACTGCTACATATATCACTACTGCTGTCCTCTGTTCTTGTCTATTATCACAATGTCTGATTAATTGATTGGTACCAAGGTTGGTACTGACGAATACGCCATAGGATCCTGTGGACCAATAGTCCGACAGCTTTCTGTGGAATCTCATATCTAGAGTTGGGATATTCTAGACCATAAATGTGTAAATGTTCCTACATATAATACCAACTACTTAGTTATGCCATTCAGTGTATGCTGTTACTGCCTGCATCTTACACCCTGGCACTGTGTGTTGGACTGTCTCTGGGTCTGTTTCTGCATCTTAGGTCCTATCTAGTGTGGAACACCCTAGCTTCTACAGAATCTGAGGCTTAATGTTGTCTTACTTGGCTTACTTAGCTCATATGGTACTAACTGCTACTGCATTCTTTCAAGGTCTATGCGATTCCTACATCTGTCTATGATTTCAACATTTTAGTGGATTAATGCAAGTATATATTGCTGTTTGGATACTTTGGAACAATATCATCTGGCTCTTCTATGAGCATTACTTATAACAAGGCATTACAATAGAAAATACAATGAAAGGGCTGAAATATCTAATTAATCCTGGAAAGAAATGTTTTAAAATCATATTAGTTGCAGTAAATTATCATAATAAATAATGGTTCAGGATATTTTCATGGAACCTTAGGTGAACACCTTCAAATTTGATTTATCAAACTAGCTAATTTTAATAAGACTAAACTGTGTATAATTGAAGAAGAAAGGAATCGATTTCATTCTTTTCTTTACAACCACACTGAAATATGTGGATAAACTGAGATTTGAATCATCCTGTCTGAATGTAAGCACTTGATATGAAAGATAACATCAGGAAAAATTGGGAACATTTTCTCTCAGACTACGAGATGAGTTACCTAAGAATGGAGAAAGCAATGAATACTGAATAATAATTTTTGGAGGGGGGGGCTTTTACTTGATGCAGATTGGCTTACAGTACTCTTCATCATCCTTGGTGCCCTCCTCCTCTTCATGGTAATTGGAATATGCTGGTGTCAGTGCTGCCCACAGCATTGCTGCTGCCATGTGCGCTGTGCCTGCTGCCCAACTCGTTGTTGCTGCAATGAAAAAGGTAATCCAGAATCCTTATAAACATAATGCATAAAAGAGGCATGTGAAATGTATGTTGCTTCCATGTGTACTTCAGTGACTTCGGGAAGTTGGAACCAGAAGAAATACAACACTCTCATGGCAAGAAGGTTCATTTTTCCAGATTTAATGTCCCTCAATATTTCATTTGTCCAGTTGTTTTCTATTTTGAAAAATATTTTAGAACACACTTTATGTGTTTAAAAAAAAGGATCCCATATTAAAATACCAGTAACAGTAAACTTCATATAATTAAAGTTCAGCCATTGCAGAAAAGACTTTCATTTCTGTGCGCACCAGTCTAATTCAGGCAGCAATATGAGGAGGACCTTTGCAGATTTTAAAGTATAGACATGAAGCATGAAGGGAATTTTAATATCTTGATCCCCATGTCTTGCAAACATGTTTTGTTTGCCATTCCCTTTCTCCACATATTTATGCCATTTGTAGATTTAATCAGAGCTTTTGTCTGCTGTGAGGCAGCTTTTTGAAATAATGGTCTGCTTTAAAAGAAAAATAACTTGCTTGGTGGTCAATGTTTGTAGTATTAACATAGAAGAAATGCAGCCAGGCTTGCATATGGTGTGAACACTCTAAGGACCTCTGAAGAAATGGTTGCCAAGGCCTCAGAAATTCTGTAAGACTTCCTTCAATCCTTAAGTATAAAGAACAGCTTTTTTTCAGCCTTTCTATTTTGGAGGAATCCTTGAAATAATGTTCAGGCCTCAGAAAACTTTCAAATAAAAGTTGCAAAAAACTGAAAAACTTCACAGTAGAATTCACTTCTACATAATCCATGTTTTACACTGTTTGCAGTGACAACAAAGTGAAATGCCAGTGGCTGAACTGCAATATATAAAAATACTCACCACTGCAGTCACTAGCATTATGTAACAAAGTTTGGAAAATGATTTTTTTGTGGGAGGAGTTTTCATAGTCTCTCATGGGACTCCCGCCAACATGTCATAGAACCCCAGACTGTATTTTCTGCACTTCCTACCATATAATTGAGGCCTAATCAAAATTGCTTTGTTCCTTCAGTTAGATAGATTCCCCTGAAAAGGAATGTAAGGGGCTTTGGCTGGAATGCAAAAGTTGAAAGACCTGTCACTTTCATATTGATAAAGTGAACATGTATCTTAAATATATCTTAAATCAACAGGTAATCCTTGAATTACACAAGTCAGTTGAGCCCAAAGTTTTCATTGCTAAGCAAGACAGTTAAGTGAATTGCATCTCATTTTATGACCTTTTTTCCACAGTTGCTAAGCAAATCACTGCAGTTGTTAAGTGAATCATGCAGTTCTTAAGCGAATCTGGCTTCCCCCTTTAACTTTGCTTGTCAGAAGCCAGCTGGAAAGGTTGCAAATGGTGATCACGTGACTCCAGGACAGTGCAACTGTCATAAAAACATGCCAGTTGCCAAGCACCTGAATTTTGATCATGTGACCATGGGGATGGTACAATGGTTTTAAGTGAGAAAGCCACTTATAAGTCACTTTTTTCAGTCCCATTGTAACTTCGAAAGGTTATTAAACAAATGACTGTAAGTCAAGGACCAGCTATACTTTAAAACAAGTGAAAAGGAACCTGATAATTATTATTGTAACTCTGCAAAATACAAAGCTATTAAATCAACTTGACAGTTCTGTAAGGAGTATTTAAATTCATAAATTAATAATGCCAATTTTATTTTTCTATTCTCTAGTCCTGGAACGGCACCACTTTGTGAAACAAGCTAAACAACTTCTTCCGTGGATGACACACCACTCCCAGTCATCTTCATACCAATTAAACCCACTTTTGCAGAGAGGTAGGAGCCCCAAGGGATGCTGTCCCTTTGTTGAAGCATTTGGTTTTTCACTTGATTTAGAGTGTTTCCTCTATGAAATTATAATGCTTCTTTCCCCAGAGGCACAAGAGTACAATGATGGGAAATCTATGGGCGATTAAGGGATGTTTTTTTTATCATTTGAAGCTATTTGTTCATGAAGATCAGATAATATTAAGTGTTCAGTTTACTATCTGGGACAGATTACAATGTATCTACTGTCTTGAGTATTGGCTTTCTTTTCTGTGAACTAAATTTCTAACTTTTATGACTATTACACTTGAATATATAACACTTGAATATAACCAGAAAATGTCCTGCCATTGCCTTTTTGCCAATACTGTACAATTTTTTGTACAGTATTGGCAATCCTGCCACTGGCTTTTTGCCAATACTGTACAATTTTTAGAAACTTTGATCCCTTTGAGACTTGAGCATAGACATGATTAAGTAGCACAATGCTGAATCATTTTTTTAAAAAATTTGATTTATATGCCGCCCTTCTCCAGAGACTCAGGGCGGCTTACAATGTGTTAAGCAATTGAGAGAAGCTACCCTTTTCAGCCTGTCTTAACAAAAGTACCTTGTATTGCAGAGATCCTTTGCACTATGTGCAAAAATAACTTTTTAAGTGTGCTGTACTCAGAAGCATGCCATCTATCAAAACAGCAGAAACATGATTTGATCATTAAGATATTTATATCTTGCTTTTCTATCCAAAGGCACTCTCTGTAGCTAGAAATTAATTTAAACATTTTATATTACGTTTTCTATCATTTATATTCTTTAGACATCTCTCTCCAAAGCAGCCAACCATTAATGCCTCCATTTGCCCAAGTGCCCTCTAGCAACAAGATCTTGGATCATCTTGAATCTGAGATCAGGAACCTTAGTCTGTCTCAGCCTGTACTACCTTCACATCACATTGGAAGCAGTCAGCATCCTAGCATTCTATCTTCTCTGGGCTCAGAGATTGTGGAACGCAGAGTAATCCAGTTGCCTCCTATCATTGAGCGTATCCCGTCCTCTCAGAGATCTAGCAGTTCATCACAACCAGGGAGGTCTACACATATTCCAAGACCTCGGAGCAGAACAAATGAAAACCACAGGGAGGAGAGGAGATGGCGTCGTCGTTCATCTTTGGATGATGATTCTCCTTCCAGCTATGATCAGGAACTATGGGATAGGCATAGAAACAGAACTGAATCACAAAGATATGGCAGCCATCATGGTAGATATTGGAGTTCTGCAACAGATGTAGTACCCACCTCGCGAGGCAGAAATACTTCTGATTCCCATCTTGAGACAAGAAGAGGGTATTCTGGACAGCAACACTCCGAGAGAAAAAATCAACAATCACAACGACGTACGTATCAACATGACAATAACTTTGCTCATCAGAATCGACGACGGCCTCGCAGCTATTCTCCACCATCCTCCGTGGAGTCATGGAGTTCTTCTGGAGAACAGGGCTATTCACGGAAAAACAATAGGCCTCAACGTCAGCATCGTTCCCCAGACTGGCACTACGAAAAACCACCTAGTTATTGTTCTGTTGAAGTTACTCCAACCAAGAACAAGAAACTCAAAAAGTCGACAGAACAGTCGGTAAATTGTGATATCATGGCTTTTATTATTATGAATTATTCTATCCTGAAACATACACGCTGGTCTGTAACTGAGACAGGAAATAAAGAATGGGATGGCGGGTGATGCTTCATAGGGGAGATGTGGCCACTAAGAGGGCACAACTACAGGGTCCAATAAGGTGGTGGTGTTTGATAGTAGGGATTCAGGGCATGTCCTCTACTAGATATGGTGGGGCAAACAGAAACAGTGAAAGAAAGGTGGTATCTCAAACAGCCTGGCCCTCTGCCATGTAGCAAGGGATGCAGTGGTTCAGTGGCTAAGATGCTGAGCTTATCAATCGAAAGGTCAGCAGTTCAGCAGTTTGAATCCCTAGTGCTGCATAACAGGGTGAGCTCCCGTTACTTGTCCCAGCTTCTGCCAACCTAGCAGTTCGAAACATGTAAAAAATGCAAGTAGAAAAATAGGGACTACCTTTGGTGGGAAGGTAAGAGCGTTCCGTGCACCTTTGGCATTTAGTCATGCCATCCACATGACCATGGAGATGTCTTTGGACAGTGCTGGTTCTTCGGCTTTGAAATGGAAATGAACACCGCCCCCTAGAGTCAGGAATGACTAGCACAAATGTGCGAGGGGAACCTTTACCTTTTATGCCATGTAGGGCTTTATAAGTAATAACCGGCACCTTCACAAGAACTGGCAATGCCTGCCATATTGTAAAGTTCTATAATGCGTTCCACCCAAAACAAAGAGAAGCTCTTCACTGCTGTCAGCTTCTTTACACCCTCAAAATTCAGTAACTATTAAATAGCATCCTTCAATACACTAAGGATTGGGTGGCTTCAAATCATGCAAGTGTAAAATGTAATTTAAATTAATCGTCCCAAAATGATGAAGTGCATTATAAATGGCTGCTAACCTGTCATCTTTCCTGGCCTCTTACTAATGGCAGTTTCTTTTTTCTTCTAGGAAAAAGGCAGCTCTCGCAGTGGGATGAGTGTCGTCATTTAGCCTCTTTACTCCGCTACTGTATAAAATGAGATTTTGGTGGCTGCCTGAACAGCAGATTTTCATTCTGGCTTTTAATATTATTCACTAAGTACAGCAGTCAGTAACAGGTTTATTTCTCCATCACCACCAGATTGCACTTTCTTGTTTTAAAAGTTTTTAATCTTTTTTGCACTTTGAAAAATGCAGTAAGGGTTTTTTATTTTACAAAACAAATACTGAAACATTATGTAGATGATTTCCTTGCCTGGATCTTGAGGTCTTACCTGGATCTTAATACTCTTATTAAGGATACAAAGCTGCAACTCAGAGTTATCCAGTTGCCTCCTTAATTGTTCATTAATTGGTGCGATAGTTTCGGTCACTCCAAAAGATAACACTTTTAATCTTGGGTAATGAACTACAGAATTCAGTCTTGCTTATTACACACATTGTGTAATAGGACGTTTTTTAAAAAATTGAGTCAGGAAGATTTCTAGAAAATTTTGAGTGAGAAAACTTTCAGATTCTAGTGCATATATATAGCATCCACAGTTTGCACAAGTCTCCGCGCTACATTATTTGATGTCAACAAAAATGTAGCCTAATTTATGAGGTTTGAACATTCAAAAAAACCAACAAGTTGATAAGTGAAAAACATTTTGCTGTAATGTTGGGCAGTAGGCAATAAAAATAACACACCAGTGTACCTCTGGTACATTAAGGATAGCGGCTAGAGGGACATGTCTAATGAGCCTTAAAGCATGTCCAGTCACATTTAGACTGAATCATTCTGAGTCTGAAGCAGCTATTCAGAACTGCTCAAACTACTTTTGTCATTAGGAAATAAGGTATAAAGTAAAATACTGCTGGGTGTAATTGTTGGAGTGATGCTGTTCAACTTTGTTATTAATGATTTACATGAGAAGTTGTGAATGATTATCAGATTTGCAAATCATACAGAACTAGGTGGGAATTACTAATATGCATAAAGAGAAAACTCAAAATGAGTTTTATTTGTATACGTAACGTAAAGCTAGAAACCAGATAGATAGTAACAGAATGAAACTAAATGATGGCAAATGAACAGTTACTCATGAAACAAATAAAATGCACCAAGTATAAGACAGGTGATACTAAGCTTGATTGTAATACTTGTGCAAAAGATCAAGGAATAGTAGTTGATTAAAATCTAATTGTGAATCAGCAGTATGATTAGGTTGCAAAATAAGCAATATGATGTTAAATTTCATGAAGTATAGTTTCCAAATTAGGAAATTTACTCATTTGGTTACATTGTATTGCTCAGACTCCATCTTGATTACTATGTTCAGTTTGGGCACTATGCTTTACAAAAAAATCAGAGAACCAGAGAAGGGTAACGAGGATGATAAGTTGTCTAGAAACGAAGTTTTTACAAAGTGGGGACGAGGAACCTATTGCACCTGGACAGAGTATGTGAATTTGATTAATAGTCTGTCTTCAGGATCTTTGTATCCATCATGCCTCCTCTGATATCACTACCTTCTCTAAATTGAGCAGGAAAGTCAACAAAAGGTTCATAAGTAAGTATACTTGAATGGTAGTAGAATTGTTTATGAAATCGGGGGTCTTGATAAAGCAGGATTTCTGATTGTGTGGAAGCCTCTAATCACAGCAAAGTTTAGGATAGGGAGGTCAAATATGGGTGAATTAGAAAACATGAAGCCCCATCCTTCTTGCATTAATTTATCTTAATTATAGATATTACATCACTATGTAGGGATTATGAACAGTTGTACAGTATTGTAACTTGTGCACTGTGGAAACTGGCTGTCGATTTAAACACAGCCATACTTGAAAGGAGGATTAAATAAACCATTTGAAATATGGTGTCTGAAAAGCTTATATTAGTAGGGCCTAATGTTGAGATACTGTTTTGCAGGTGGATTTTTAATGCACTTTTTAATGGAAGGGATAGATGATTCAATGTTTTTTTCATTATGTGTCCACTAAAAGAGAACTTAAACCTTACCTTTATCTCTCTCACTCTCACTCTTGAAGCTGATTCTGATTCTGTTGTGGCATGTTCTTGGTGAATGCACTGGGTGTATGTGTCAATCAGGAAGGGAAGACAGTCTGATGTGTGACAGTGCTTGAGACGGTGCTATCACGCCGTGGGGAGATTTTCACTAGTTTCACCAATGTTCTTGTTGGGTCTTGCTGGTCCCTTGGTCGGTCCCAGATGGGAACAGGGAGCTGATCCTGTATAGACTGTCAAGAAGTGTCAATAGTTATTGCAACCAGAGTTTCCCTTCCCTTTCAATTTTGGTGAGCAGAGTGGGCCTACCTGAAGAAATTGGTGGCCATTAATTACCAGAATATATATATTTTTTTATCTAGTAAGAAGTTTCTACAAATGGTAACCTAAAGCACTATTTGAAGGTTCTTGTATAGCTAATTAAGGTTAAGGATCTATGTCTAATCAACCTGAAGCTACCCTGGTCTCTCCATATTTGAACCAAATTCAAATATATCTGATTTTCAAAGCTACTTTCAACATAGTATCTCCAATTTTCGCTTTCTATGAAATGAAGTCCCTCAGTATGGCCTGTGTTCTTACATAAGGACCAGGGAGTAGAAAGATAGTGGGTGGTGAATAAGAATGGGTGGGTGGTGAATAGGAATGGATGGGTGTGGGTACTGCTGAGTGTCTGAGTACAAGAACAGAGTAATTATTGTTATTAAGAGTTGGGGATGTTTGTGCTTTATGACCTTGGGGGAGGTGATGAGATTGGGACAGGAGACACTGGTTCCATCAAGCTCATGACAGGGAAGGAGAGGACTGGCTAGAGATGGTGGGCTCAGTGGTTAAGATCTTCCTATCTTCCAGACTTCAGTATTCATCCCAAAGACCTGTAACAAGCTGTAGGTATAATCTTGAGGAGCAGGAAAAAATCCACAAGAAGAAAAGTCAGAAGTAATTTGAGTCCAAAGGAGAAATGTAACTTGAGAAAGCATTGAAGATAAATGGAGGAGGTGCTTTCAGATTTTCAAGTTTCTGTTACTATAACCACATACTATAAATATTAGTATTTATGACTAGTTTCCTAGCCCCTGGCGCCACCAAGAATCTAATGACCTGTTCTACCTTGAATGACTGACAAAATCTGGTGATCAGATCTGTGATTTCCCTAGCATCCAGCTGTTACTGTTGAACACCAGGGTGCTATGTAATAAGACTTGATGATTTGATTGTGGATGAGGCTCGCACACACCTTCCCCAACAATAGGCTATTGCTCTGGTCACCATTCTAGGACTTTGCAAGGTGATGTTGCTGCATAAAGATGTGTTCAAAACTCAGTCTTTTATACTCAATCTGTTATACAAAAGTCTCATAGTCTATAAAATAACATATAACCTTTGCCTTCAAGATATTATTGCAATAGTTGGGAGGAGGTGCTGTTTCAATGTGGTTGCTCTTTTTGTAGTTGCTGCAGGCAAAGCTCCTAGCTTCTGGCAGGACTCCCACCAAGCTGTACTGCTCATCATAACTTGTGGTCTTGGCAGTTGAAAGTCCGCTTGCTTCCTTATAATAGTTGTCAGTCTACAGATACAGCCTCTGCTTCATCTGTCGGCTATTTGCTTTTATCTTTCCGACTATACACACACCTCTTATTAGCTTATGCTTTTGTAAGTTCAAAAGACTGGGTGGGGTTAAACTACTGCAGCCCTGTATGTCCTTGAAAACACCAGGCTCAATTAGCCAGGCAGCTGGAATACTGGTTTGAATGCCTGGGAGTGCAGATCTGAGGAAATGAATCAATGCATGCCTAGGGGAACGGAGGGGGACTGCTTGTCTGCATGACTGCAGCTGCTTTTCAAACAAGCAGAGAGCATTCCCTCACCCCTCACTGGCTTTCATGACTAAGGGAAAGTCACCTCACTGGCTTTCATGACTAAGGGAAAGCTAGAATTCATAGTCGCCTGGTTTCTAGACAAGCACCTTAAACACTACACCAAACTGGTTTTCTATCTATAATCAAGACCTGAGTGAGGTTGGAAAGGGAGGGAGGGGGTTGTATTCTCTTTTTGGAGATATATGTAACTGTCCCAGTTCTTGAGCTCTCAGCAAATTTTGATACCTTAGACCGGAGTTTCCCAACCTTTCTGGCTCTGCAGACCGGCAATGGTGGCTGGCAGGGGGAGGAGATGGTTTTGTGTACATGTTGCTTATGAAAACTCTAGTCATGCATGTGTGCCCACCACTTGCACAACTCAGTTCCCCACAGGCTGAGAACCAGTACCAGTCCGCAGATCAGGGGTTGGGGACCACTGCCTTAGACCATGAATTGCATTTCCCCTTTCAGGACTAGTATGCAGTTTGAGGAACAAGTGACAGCTCTGACCTGGAAGGCATTTCATAAATCAATTGAGTGTGTCATGTCCATACCTAGACTAGGAGGCCCTTAAAATAGTCACATGCTTTTTTACTTCATGGTTGAATTGTTATACTGCATTCTACATGGGACTGCAACTGGTGCAGAATGCAGTAGCATAGGCAGTTACAGACATACCACTGTGTATTTATAAAATCTCTTTCACGACATGCATTGGTTACTGGTAGGGTTTCAAGTGCAATTCAAGTATTGGGTAACACACACAAAACCTTTCATGGTATCAGGCCTGCTTGTTTGAGGGACTATCTATGGTTGCTATGGTTTCCTATGGTTGTGTCCAATATGATCTAATAGCATTGGCATGCTCTGGGTCCCATCAATTAAGCAGTACTACCTGATGGAACCCAGAACTGGGTCATCTCAATCATAGCACCTGCCCTGTGGGATGATACCACCCATGGATCCCACCTTGCTCTTATTTAAGCAATTGAATTAAAACGGAGCCTATCTCCCAAGTATAGGTCTAGAGTGGATGGTGGAGCAATCCAGCGCTGTAATGATATAAGGAAGTTTTTTAATCCAATAAATAGTAACTGAAAACGCAATTAATTTTTGATACTTTTTAATACTTTTCCACCAGTATTTTGGGAATATTTCTGCATAACAAAATGTTACTATGTAATTTAAATCATTTGTTCAGAACTTTGATACAAAATAAAAAGAAAAATCTGGAAAAGTGTCATTTTGTTTTCTCCCCCTAAAATATTTTATGTCAGCAAATAGGGTAGACTGTTGATGCTTCTCTTCTCTCTGGGGAGACCTATTTTGGCTACGTGAGAGCAAGCATTTGGAGAGCTGAAACGATGAGTTTCTGGTGTAGGAATGCAATATCTGACATGGTTAGTCATAAGTTGGATTGTCATAAGTGTCATGGAAGAACTAGTTCATTAGCATTGAAGTTGTTTGCATACATTGATCTAAAAGTCTCTAGAATAGTTCTTGCTCCTATGACAGTGTGTCAGTGATGGGAGGAGAACAGGCAAGTGACGAAAAGCCAACCTTATCACAGAACTTAAATGTAGGGTTAGGAGTGTGACTGCACCTTTCATTCCCAAACAGATGTGTAACTTGAGCTCACATCACCTGTGACTCCAGTGAATGCTACACAGCACTTGTACATCATCAGTCACCTGGTGCTCATCAGTGGTCCTGGGAGAATACAATAGCTGTGGCTCTATTTCTGGCAGTTATCTCCTGCTGGATGTGATGAGGAAGGAGCTTTCTATTCTGGACTATGAATGTGCCAACACCCTTCTTTTCCATTAGCCCGTCCTTTGAGTTTCCTCTTGCTTCTTGTGTTATAAGCACTGAAATAGGCATGGAGCAATGTTATAGCCTTTTAGCTTACCAGTTAAGAGGCACATGCCCCCATGTATATGCTCTGTTGTGGGCTGCAAAAGATGACTGAGGGGGGTGGGGGCTGACTAGATTTTAAGCAGGGACAGGTTTCAAAATCTGTCAGTACTGGTTCGCTTGTGGATATGTGCTCGCGCGTGCACACGCAACACTTATACACATGCGCAGAAGCGTCCGGGTGGGTGGGTGGAGCCTCCTGCCACTGCCACTACTGGTTTGCCCGATCTGGAGTGAACCGGTAGCAACCCACCACTGGTTTTAAGTCACAAAACTGAAACTGGTCCAGCTTGTTCATATGACCCTATTTATCTTATAAATCAGTGGCCTCCAAAGTGGCCTTTTAGGCAACAGGGACCAGTTCCATGGAGAAAGGTTTTTCCACAGGACAGAGTGGGCATGTTTCACATGCTGCCTGCATCCCACGGATAGGGCTTCGCTTGTTTGTGCAGCCTGGTTTCTGACATGCCGTGAACTCGTGCTGGTCCATAAACCGGAGGTTGGGGACCCATATTATAAATAGAATATTACTACTTAGTGATGGATCACTTCAAAGTGAACAAGGTACAGCACTAAATCTTCACATTAAGATTTTTTCATGAGTACATTGAATCGGGTGAATTCTAAAAAATTTTACTACCAGTTCTGTGGGCTTATTTTGTGGGCATAGTTTGATGGTCATGCGACAAACAGTTCTTTAGGATTTAGCAGAGGTACTGGTCTACCAAGCTTTTAACTGCTTGCAGAGCCGTACCGATTTACCCATTTGTTTTTGGAGCATACTAGTCTACCCATTTGTTTTTGGAGCGTTCTGGTCTACCTATTGGTTTTAAGAGCACATTGGTCTACCACCACACTGCCTTTTACCAGTGATCAGCTATAGGGTGGCCCTTTGAAGTGCTGCAGCAAGAGTTTAAACAGTTTTTTGCCACTCTGCCACCACCGAGAGAATCAGAAACCACTTTCAGGCAGCTTAGCCTCAATTACCAATCTACCACCACCGAGCAGTTTACAAGGAGCGGATCGGTTCTAGCCAATCATTTGGAAGGCTTCTTGGCTTCTCAATTTAAAACTAAGATGTCTTGTTTTTTCTCTCTCTTCTTTGTCAAGTGAGCCCTGATTTTTTCTTTCTAGCCGATCAGTTGGGACTCAGGAGGCAGCGAATAGATTGGGGGCGGGGCCAGGCAGAGGTGATATTTACCGGTTCTCCAAACTACTCAAAATTTCCACTCCTGGTTCGCAAGAACCCTGGGGAGAACCGGTAGCAACCCACCACTGCATTGAATCCTGAATATCTACAATATAATTTGAGTAATGTACAATTCTTGTGCTGGGAAACAATTCTACAGAGAATCTGTGAATCATTAATTATCTCTACTGCAAGACAACTAGGAAACAGTCTAATACAAGCCCTTATCTCCATATAAAACAAATACTACAAATGAACTATACACTCAAAGTTAATATGTACTGAATTTCTTTGGCATATTACATAGTCTAATAATCAATAGTGCTGGATTGCAGGACACATTCAAAACAATATCTGCTTCAGCAATTATTAAATGAACTATGTAAAATAGTACATTAATAATAAAAGGTTTCAAATTCAACTTAACTGAAATAAAGATTCTGCAGTTTCATCACTATTTGTATAAAATTGGTTCAAATGTGTCCATATACCTATCACTTGATCATTAGCACACAATGTAGAAACAGTTCTGTTTAATTCAGCCTCAGGAGATGTGAAAGTTCTGTCCAACAAGAAAATTTTTATTTATTATTTATTTATTTATTATATTTCTATACCGCCTTTCTCCCGCAGGACTCAAGGCGGTGTACAGTCAAGAAAAAATAAAAGATACATAAACATCATAAAATTGATAATTAAAATTATAGCAAAGTTTAACCCAAATTAAATAAAACCCAGAATTATATAATATTTAAATCATTCCCTAGTTAACATGTGTAGCCCCGCCTGATTGAACATCAGGGTCTTGAGGGCACAGCGGAAAGCACGGAGATTAGGGATGTTTTGTATATTGGGGCAGTTCATTCCAAAGGGTTGGAGCCCTTACAGAGAAGGCCCTCTCCCTGGGAGTCGCCAGTCGGCAAAATTTGACTGATGGTACCCTGAGTAGTCCCTCCCTGTGAGAACGAACTGGTCAGTGGGAGGCTATTGGTGGCAAAAGACGGTCTCGTAAGTACCCAGGCCCTAAATGATGTTGATCACTATATCTCTATGGCTAATAAAGTTTTGTAGTTAAAAGGTGTACTCAAATACACTATCCTGGGTTGTGTCTAGGAAAGTGTGTTTGTGTGTCTGCAGTTACCTCATATATTATTTACATAATGAACAACATATATGAAGCAGCCCTGAACAAGCAAAAAGACATTTTGAATAGTATTTATAACAAATATATAGGGAAAAAATTTCATTATAAAAACTGTCTCTTTTCAGATATATATCAAAATGAAGCATTGCCTGCTTCAGATGTTTCTGTATAAAAACCATTTTACCTTTTACACAATTTGTTTTTCAATTGCACATTATATAAAGCTCACATTTTGTCATACTAACAAACTGATTTGTTAAGGACATGTAAAATAAAGCTACAGAAATGTTCTAATAATGTTTATGAAATGTATTTGGATTAGGTTTTGAAACAATTATCTGCTATAAAGCAGATCTAGATATGAAACAGTTTTAGAGTGCATTAAAGTTACTTAAATAGAAGTTACTATCTTGTACATATACTTATTTTCTGTCCACTGCACAGGAATTATATTTCAGCTATTAAATCTTTTCATTCACGGGTAATAAAGAGTATATTTGGAAAAGCAGCTGTTTGGCATTTTAGAAAAGTTGATAGTGCTGCTTGCCATTTAAGCTCAGAATGACAATTGAAAATTTCCATGCGCCTTGGGAATATTTATAGGCAGGGTACATTTTGATGATAGCTTCTAGTCTTCTGCTGCTCCTTTCAATTTGGCAGTTATCTTCAGGTAAAGGCATCAACACCACAATGAGTCTACCAGGAGACACTTAGAAGCTTGTTGTGTTTTAATAACACTTAGCTTTTAAATTTATTTACCATTCCAAAGTGCTTTACAGCACCTTCTAAACAGTTTACAATGTCAGCATTTGGCCTCCCCACCCCCCAAAAATCTTGGTCCTCATTTTACTGATCTCAGAAGGATGGAAGGCTGAGTCAACCTTGAACCAGTCAGGATCAAACTCCTGGCTGCTTGCAGAGTTAGCCTGCAATACTGCATTCTAACCACCACAGCTCATAGGCCATGATTTTTTATCTAGTTTTTATCAATTGTTCTAAGATACCCAGGATTACTCTGTAAAATAGGTGGCCAAACTTCATGTGGGTAGGAGCTGCTTGAAAACAGAATTGAGGATTAAATCGGGGGTCATTATAATCTACTGAATCAGTTCTTATATAATGCAGTTTCACATAATTCCATTAAACCTACAGCCTACCTTCCCTCCCACCTGTATTTCTGAATTTGAGGAAAATGAGATATTATTCACTATATCAATCTTGTAAAGGCAAATCTACATCATTGAAATAAGTTCAAATTTATGTCATCTGCACATGCCTTTATAGAAAATGGCATAGAAAACTACATTTTAGGAATTGCTTCAGGTTTTTCTTTCAAAGATAAACTTCCAATAACTTTATTAAGTTGAGCTTTTTGGTATCTTATCAAGTCCAAGAGTACTTTTGTTAAGGTTTAACTAACTGTCTATTGTGAAAGAGCTGATGTGAAGACTTGGGTGCAACTATTTTGGGACTGAAAGACAGCTGATATTTCAGAATCAGAAGTAAAGGCAGCCAGTGAAAAGGTAGGTGATAATTCTAGCTCTGAGCAAATATATATCAAATGAGTAAAGAAAGAAATTAATTTTGTTGACAATGGGTGGGAGAACAGAACGGTAACAATAATACCAAATGCTCAGTTTGAGTTATGATGTACATCCTAAAATGTAGCACTTAAATTAAGGATGATGTAGTTTCAGATAATTTTTCAATCCTTGACATTGTTATTGTTATGTAATTTCAAGCCAACAGTTGTTTTCTAAAACACCTTACAGGATTATTAGGAGGATAAACTTGAAGAATATCCCATAGAGCCTTTTGACTTACTTGGAGAAATAAAGAAAGACACAATAATCTTAGCTGAACACAAAACATGAATTACCATGAGTGTTACACTTCATTTAATGTTATTGCTACCAACTTTTGGCCCTTTGAGAATTATGATTTCACATAATTCTTGAAATAGTTTATGCATCTGATGAAGTAGATTCTTGTAAACAACAACAACCACCAAACAATTTACCACAGTTTGTGTGCCAGGCTTTCAAGTGCTTCAAGAATTTTATTTGCTGGTGTATTTCAAAATATATATGACAGAGATAATTTAACCACATGATTTTTTGTCATATCATTTCACAGTGCTGCAGTCAGTATTATGGGAGCTCTCACTCCTTAAAATAATGTAGTAGTTGGGGAATCATTATAGAAGTTGGGAAGTAGTGGGCTCAATAGCAGTAACTGTGAGAGGAATCCAGGAGTTTTAGAGGGCAACCATTAAAGTATAAGCCAGCAGTGTGCTGCAGCTGCCAAAAATGCTAGGCTGCACCAAAAGGGCAGGGGGTGGGATCCTATCAGTTTAAGTGCGGGCCAATACACAGTTTGTAGAAAACTCGCCTTCCGCATTGCTACCAGCAAGGAAAACAAGTGAGGTGTGGCAATCCACTCTGCCCCGCCAATCAGCTGGGCTTCAGAAATGGAAACAAAGGTGAGTATAATGCAGGGGCAGGCAGGAGGGCCCACTTCAAAATCAGAGTGAGCCGGTTCACTCACAGCTGCAAGTTGCAGCTAACCTTTCGCCCCAACTGGTCTGAACCGATAGAATCCCACAACTGCAAAAAGGGATAATGTCAAGTTCATGTGAAGTATTAATATTACTATATTCTTCCCTGGTAAGACCACCTTTGGAATATTGTGTCCAGTTCTGATCAACATGACACAAAAAAGATGTTGAGACTGTAGAAAGAGTGCAGGGAAGAACAACAAAGATGGTTAGGAATCTGAAGACCATAACATGATGAACAGTTACAGGAACTGGATGCCTAGTCTAATAGAGAAAAGGATCAGGGGTGACATGACAGCAGTCTTCCAATATTTGAAGAGATGAACAACTTATTCTCCAAAGCACCTGAGGGCAAGACAAGAAGTAACCGATGGAAACTTATCAAACAGAGATCCAACCTAAAATTAAGAATTAATTTCCTGACTGAGAACAATTAATCAGTGGAATGGCTTACCTTCAGAAGTTGTGGATCTTCCATCACTGGATGTTTTTAAGAAGAGATTGGACAGGTATTTGTCTGGAATGGTATTGGGTCTCCAGCTTGGGCACGAGGTTGGACTAGAAGACCTTCTTCCAATTCTGTTATTTTGTATTTTTCAAATCAACTAATAGTGGATGTCTAATGTAATTTGCATTATATCTGTCCTCCTGAATACCGTATATGTTTAAAGAACATTATTTCCTATACTCCAGCAGACTTTATAGACAATCTTAACCCCAGGTAGCAAAGAGCATAATGGGATTTTCTTGCTGGGTAACAATGTATACGACTTTGAACAAACTAGAAGCTCGTTTTCCTTCAATGTATGACATATATCAGCAGCACCTAGATGAACACCTACTTCCAATATACATTGTAGAGAAACAGAATCCATCAATGGATATAATTTGAACAGTAGGGACATAACACAAAATTATACTATCTTGTTTCAGTAAAGTACTGGCTTCTATGTTTCTTATGGTTGTATCATGATATTATGTTATCCTTATGAAATAGCCAAGCATTAATACTTTTTTCCCCAGAACTCTGCAAAACTATCTGTCAGCCTCTACCAAAACAGTGATTGAAACTATGCTCCAACTCAAGCCTTTATCCCTTGTTCTTATCCTTTTACTTGCACATAGGATGACTGGTAAGATTTGGGAGCCTTCCATTCATAGCTGTTTTGCTTGCTGAATCTTGTTTGCCTCAGCTTTCAGTTCAAGTTAAGTCCTGGTATTAAGTGTGGAATGTATGTGATTTATTATTGTTGCTATACCTAGTTACTGATGAACTAAATAAGGCTCAGATACTTTTCAGAAAAAGATAAAAAAGAGTTGGAAGGGAACTTGGAGATTTTCTAGTCGAATTCCCTGCTCAAGCAGGATGATCAGCACCAATAATGTGTATTGCATTAGTTAAGAAATAGCTTAAACTTTGTTCTAGCAATAGGTCTAGTCATGTGATTAAATAATATTTTAAAAATGAACATATCCAGATATTATTACGGTATCAGTCATGATGTTGGAAGGGAACACTTAGGCCATTAAGTGTTCCCTTCCTTGCCCTGTGCAAAAATTCAAATTAAAGAATCCCCAACAGATGACCATCCACTTCACATAAACATACCCAGATAAGAAATGTCATCATATATCTAGCTGGGACTCTGGCAAATTAATATTACTATTAGAAATTGCTGTACATTCAGTGAGTATCTATACTTCCTGCATTCTGGAATGACAGAGAGTAGGTCTTGACGTTCTTCTAACATCAGGTATTTGAAGAATACTATTGTATGCCCTCATTATTCCTTTATTTCCTTGGCTACATATTACCAGTTGTTTCTGTTTCCCTTCATAGAGATGTAGTTTGTAGTCCCTTGATCATTCTTATTGACCTCTTTAAACCTGATCCATTTTCAGCATCATACCCTGAAAAGGATTTAATCCCACAAAATTCAGGAATAAGAAAAATATAATTGTGGAAAAATACATAGTAGTTAACATTACAATGCAGGTAATTGATGTTGGAAAAGATCAATCACAGTGCTGATCCAATCTGGGAATTCAGCAACTACAAACAAATGAAACAAGAAAACATATAAAAATCAAAAATGCACATTCTGGACAAAGAATGTGGACTTGAAAAAAGGGGTAAAAGAGGCCAGCTATGTTAATATTGAATAGCCCTCTCTCAACAAAGGGGAATAGGACACCACCTATCTCCTATATACAACACAATCCTTTCACAGTTCCAAGAAAATTCCATACCATTCTTGATTCAAGTGACCTTGAGGGCAAGATAAACCCCACAGATAAACCTGGCTCCCAGAGAGAGTGCTTATGTCCAGATGACTGCGAAGAAACGAATCCTTCCATTCCCCTACACACATACACCATTCAGCCAGAACTGAAGAAACTTCTTGGATGAGAAGCGAAAAAACAAAAGCCAGGTTGCCTTTTGAAAAAGCACCTTTGAGACATGACTTGGGTGACTGAGAATCTCCACAGCCATGTAAAAATAAAAATAAGGATTCTGCAGACCACAAGATGGCACCAATCTGCTACAAAATAAAAGGAAACTTCCTGTAAAGAGTTTAGAACAGGATCTCAAGTTAGTACATTTTCTGAAAATTCTCAATAACAAAAATATTTTCCTTAAATTGTACCAAAAATTTAAAGACAATTTAGATTAGAAAGAGAACATTAAAAATAATAAATAAAATTGCTAAAAACAGTTCTTCATTAGAATGTTTGTTCCTGTTCCTGTAGAAAATAGACAACCAATGAAGAGAAACTCTATCTGTTCCAACTGATACCTGGGGAAAGTTTTTTTTTTCCTAGAAATTCCACTTTAACCAGATACTGGAGGAAAACAAAGTACTGTAGCTCTTTCCAGGCAGTTTTGTACAGAGGCCTGTTTCTTCAAGATCTGCCTCTGCTTTTCACTGGAACAAAGCTCTAGGGCAGGAGTGTCAAACTCAAGGCCCGGGGGGCCAGATCCAGCCCATGGGGTGCTTAGATCTGGCCCGTGGGGCTGCCCTGGAAACAGCGAAGGACCAGCCTGCGGTGCCTCTGCCAGCAAAACGAGCTCCATTTTCGCTGGCAGAGGGTTGCAGTAGGCAGTCCAGTGGTGGGTTCTTCCCAGTTCCGCCGAGCTGGTAGCGGTAGATATGATGTCACCTAACCGGTTCTGTCCCCCCACCCCCCACCCGCATTATTCTTACCTTTTATTTGGCCCCATCCCCAATCTACTGCTGCCTCCTGAGTCCCAGCTGATCAGCTAGAGTGAAAAAACTATTTAAACTCTTGCAGTGGGGCTTCAAAGGGCCACCTTACAGCTGATCAGTGTTAAAAGGCAGTATGGTGGTAGACCGATGCCTCCAAAAACAAATGAGTAGATCGATGCCTGCAAAAATAAATGGGTAGACCAGTACCTCCAAAAACAAATGAGTAGATGGGTACAGCTCTGCAAGCAGTTAAAAGCCTGGTAGACCAGTACCTCTGCTAAATCATAAAGAATTATCACATGATCATCACATCATGCCCACAAAATAAGCCACACCCACAGAACTGGTAGAAAAAAAATTTAGAACCCACCGCTGAGGCAGTCACAGCTGTGTGCCAAATGTTGGTGATCAAAGGTGACTTACTACCAGTCCTTGCATTTATGACTGCCCTTATGTCACATGATCAAAGTGTAGGCACTATACAACCAGCATGTATTTATATCAGTTGTAGCAATCCCAGAGTCATGTGATTGCCATTTGTGATTTTTTTCAAGGGAGTTTCCAGCAAGCGAAGTCAACGAGAGAAATTAGATTCATCTAACAACTGTGTGATTTGCTTAATGATCCCATAGCTAAAAAGGTTGTGAAATCAATCACGACCCATTTGTAAAATCAGGCATGATTCATTTAACAATTGCATCACTTAACAATAGAGGTTCCGATCACAATTGCAGTCGTAGATCCAAGGACTATCTGTACACCTCATTCAGATGTTTTAATTTTAATTTTGGTCTTTTCCAGAAATTGAAGCCAAAGCCATCTCAAAGAGGCATGTCCGTCGCGACTGGCTGATTATTCCTGATACAATTGCATTCAATATATTTTCATTAATAAATGAAGTATCACCTAAAACAGCTGAGTATTTATTTAATGCTGCCCAAACACCAGTTATTCTTGAAACAAGGTATGTCATGTCAGGTGATTGTCATCCACAGCTTGCTAGGTCATTTGTAAAGATGCATGAATTCATATGAAAAGCAAGAATGAGAGTAAAGGTGTTAACTAGCTCCAGGGCCATTACACCATTTGGCAGAGAGACCACCTTGTCACAGATGGTGGACACTGAGAAGCCATAAATGACAGATGTCAATGACATATTATGGCTGTCACAGAGCCTGATTTTCTTTTCTTTGCCTGCAGCCCAAAGATGTGGTAAAATAAGTGTCCTTTTCTCAATACTGAAACATTATTATTGAAATAAAACTCAGCTGATTGATTTTTACATATAGGACTATGGGTGGAGCTATATTGACCTTAATTCATGCAGCAAATGGTTTTCAATGCCCCTCTTATTAATCCATTACTTTTCTTAGCATATATCCACACATCCCCCTAACTGTGGCTTGAAGACTTCACAAACCATTATTTAAGCTTCCATTGTCATGATGCAGCCTTTATCTCATTTCCATCCAAGGCCACCTAACTTTGGATTGATCTGAATTGATATAAAGATTTTTTTTGTCTTTTCCCAACACTAACCTTATTATTTTCCCAGTGGGTACCACTTTGGTAGTGACCATGGCAAGGATGTAGTAGAATGAGATGTTTCACCTTCCATTGACTCCTATTTTGGCAACATCATAACCAACTGTTCCCAATCACCAGGCTGTCTCACCATCCCTTGCAACTTGGTTTGTGCTGTAATAGAAACAGCTACAGGTTGGAGGAAAAGCAGCAGCCACAATAGAGTCCTTTCCTTTTTTTAGATTCCAATGTGCTACTCAAGTCAGCCAAAGAAGAAATAGATCCATGTAAATTAGTACATCAGGAGGGCACTAGACAATGGAAGTTTATTGGACGGGGTAGTCTTGGAACATTTCTCAAACTCTAACATACTATCTCTTTATGGCAGGAACTTCCTGATAAGAGAAACAGCTAAACTCAGTATGCTGTTTGAACAATTGCAAAACAAATTATCTGGATTATGGAAACAATTGAAAGAATCAGCACAGTGATAACACCTACATGGATCTGTGAAGTATATCCTTGTGTTTTTGTGCATACAACAGATCTTTAAAATATCAGTACTGCAAAGGGAAATCTTTGTGAAGGGCGCTGGGAAATAAATAAGCTACACTCGGCAAGAATAAATTATAAAGCTGTTTTCTTCATAACAAATGTTACTTGCTTCTGCTATTGGAAATAATTACAATAGAACACTTAAGTCATTTCATTAATACTTGATTCCTATGTTTGTGTGTGTGCTTGCCCATCTTTTACAGTTATGGCAAACATTTCATACATTTGAATGACCATGTTAAGCCATGGTCACGCTTAACAAATCTGTCAACTTTAAGATATTATCAATCTTTTGTTGGCTTTGTTGCAAATGAGCAAATGGCTATCCCTCAGGAAATATAAGGGAAAAATAGGCAGTGCCTATTTCCTAGGTAGCATCCTGATGGGCAAGGAGTCAGAGTATAAGTGAGCTGGAAGCAGCTCACTCATCCTGTGATGAGGTGCCTTGTAGAAAAAGAGTAGATCGAGACTCTTCTGCACAGTAGATTTAATGCACTTGTTTCTCATGCTAAACAATTAGGAAATTCCTGCCTGGGTTTCATCCTGTACTATAGCTTTGGCAAGAAGACTGTTCAGACATGTATTACCATGATCCCCAATTGGTCAATTCTTTGGCAAGAAAGCAAGCATCCATCACTTTTCTATCCAAGGGCAGGTTGTTAAAGCCATATGATTTCCATTGACACACTTCTGTATGAATCTACCTCTGTTGACTCCTCCTCATACTTTTCATATCCCTCAGTGAACCATGAGGAAAAGAAGCAGGGGTGGGTTCTACTTACCTTTACTACTGGTTTGCAATGGGACCACATGTGCATGCGCTGAAGCATTTTGGTGACGTCAGGGTCGGTGGGCGGGGCCTCCCGCCAGTTTTACTACCAGTTCTATAGAACCAGTGCGAACTGGGGGCAACCCACCACTAAAAAGAATCCATTATTTTACTTTTCTTGTTGCTTAGGCCAGAAGGAGAAACTGGCAGAACTCTTGTCAATTACCTCAGAAAGACTAAACCATCATTGGGGAGACGATTCTTTCACAAAGGGGCAGAGACTCCAAAAATGGTCATAAAGGGTAACTTCCAATGTCCAAGAGGATCAGAGATATTCTTGCCACCACACACAGTGGACTTTTGGAGCAGAAGTGTTTGAAATGAAGTGCAGTGAACAAACCACACCAGAAGAAGTCAGCAATACTTTGGGTGCAGAACAAGAAAATACCAGAAGATACTTCACAGTAGACCAGGCAATTGGAGCCTTATATTATACATGATGGTCTTTGAGAAAGAGGTTATGGTTACTTGTGAGGCAGAGAGGGCATGTGGATGAACCAGAGTGAGAGATAAAGAAGGAACAGGAAACAATTGACATCTCTCTGTCCCTTGTGCTCAGTCGGTTGGGACATGCAGAAAGGTCACTGTGATTCAAAATACACTTTCAAAAATATATTTGTTTCATTTATATTCTGCCCTTCATTTAAAGATTGCTTCATAGATTAAATGTCTTTTAAAATATGTTGAATACATATTATTGGAGTCTAAGGTTATTGTATACAATAAGTTCTATTTTTGCAGTGAAATAACCATTGCATTTAATGTGGGAAAACAAGTTTTTAATTCATATATAATCCATATATTTTAGTTAGAATTTTAGTCATTATTTGAAAAGCCACATTTTCCCCAAATCAGTAGGTATTAATGGGCTGAATCCAAAATGTTGGAGTAACCTGAAATGCTCAAATTGGTTTATGACAAGAATAAAAAAACCATCTTCTCTCAAATTCAGATTAGAGATTTCCCACGTATTAAAGAAAATCAGAAAAATTGATTCTAGAAGATTTGTGATAGCAACAGTCATCACAGTAATATAAACATAGCTGCACTTGAGCTGTACTTTCTAACTGCTTTTAATTCAGCGACAGTAAAATATAAATAAAATCCTTGAGGGTAATGTATAGTCATTGATATACATACATTGACATTGATGTATATAACGAAAACTAAAAATTACATATCCTTGCAGGAATATTTTACAGGGATATAAGAGGGCCATTCCCATTTTACAGGCTGCCTGGTGAGAGTTACATGCATAGCTTAGGTTTTCTGTGCGTTTTTAATTTTATTTACTTTTATTCTACTTTTATTATTTTTATAAATAACTCAAGGTGGCAAATATACGCAATCCTCCTTCTGTTTTCTTCAAAACAATTCTGTGAGATAGATTGGGCTGAGAGAAAATGACTGGTCCAAGGTCACTCAGCTGGTTTTCATGCCTAAAGTGAGACTAGAACTTAACTCTTTTCTGGCTTTCCCTCTGGTGTGTTAATCACTAAACAGAACTGTCTCTCATTACCTTCTTCAGGATTGCAAACATTACAACAGCCCAGAAAGATTGTTCTGAAGAAACTATTTTCTTCTTTAAAACTCCAAAACCAGATTTCCTAGCAGTTTGTCAGTAGTCTCTCTTTCTGCAGAGGCCATAGCTCAGAAGCCCTGTGATGCATGACACTGAAGCTGGAAGTTGCTCTTGATCAGATTGATGCTCCAATTTTGTTAAAAAAAAAAGTTGTGGAATCTTAAAGTTGCATTCTTCAAAGTCACAGGACTTCATTTTTCAAAAGCACACAGGACTTCAAAAGCCAAAATCAATTGCAGCCTCTGTCCAGAGATCTGAGAACTTATATCCAAAAACCTCTTTACTAACTGACATCTAACTGGCCTCCTTGAGAAGACTATGTGCTGCAGTTATGAAAGTATACCTTTTCTCCGTTGCAGACCAATAGTTACCTTTACATGCATGAGTTTAATGGTTTTTTATTTTCATCTGGCAAACAGCTTTTCTTGACAGGATATTAAGAACCATATACCTCTAGTAAGGAACTAGTGGTCTGGTGGTGTGGTGGAATCTGATGCTGAGCTACCAGAGGGGAAACTAAAGAGAAATCTTGAACCATTGCTGTGCAGGAAATGGCCCTGAAGGGATCCTCCCTAATTTCTTTTAGCATTTATCATATAATTATGCAGAATATGCTTTAGTTTCATGAGATTTTGTCCATGGGTGAACATGCAATAAAGAAACTTCTTGCACTTTTACATGTCATTCTTGGTTTCCCAGGCCTGACAGGTGGAAACCGTAAGAATCCCTGGAGGAATCTCATCCCAGATAAGCAGGTGCCATGAGGTGCACTTCCTGGATCCTGCTACTGTTTAATCAAGGAGACAAAACAAACACTAACTGACAGCTCTTACTTGCCAGGCAGAAACCATGGAAGATAGGTAGTCCTTCAAATTATTGGCCCTATCCAATATAGGGATTTATTGTGATAAACCAACAGCTTGAACTGCACATGAGCAATCAGTGCAGCTCATGAATCAGAGGTGTTATATGGGCATACCAAGCAAGCTTTTCACTGCACATGCATTGGGGACCAGTGGTGGGTTGCCCCCAGTTTGGACTGGTTCTATAGAACTGGTAGTAAAACTGGCAGGAGGCTCCACCCACTGACCCTGAGATCATCAGGAAGCTTTTGTGCATGCATGCAGCTGCGTTGCGAACCAATAGTAAAGGTAACCCACTCCTGTTCTGGACCAAGGGTCCAAATATAGTCTACATGGCAGAGGGCCTGGTTATCTCAGGGATTTCCTATATCTACCTGGTGGATTCAGTGTGGCAGGGTTGGTTCCTTCAATTAAGTAATGCCTTCTATCAGGACCCAGGAAGCACAACTTCTCTGTAACATAGCCTGCCCTCTGGCATGAGGCTCCTCATGAGATCCAAATGACTCCTATCCTGCTGGTGTTTTGAAGGTGCCTGAAGACCTAGCACGTCACCTAGGTCTTTGGTGAGGATAACTGAAGCTCCTTTTGACCTAAGTTGCTTTTTTGTTTTTGTTTCTACTCAATTGTTATTCTGCCATCTCTACTTTGTTTGTTTTATTTTTATTGTCTAGTTTTTATTTTTTTAAATAGCCTGTATTTAATTTCAAATGCCCAGAATTACTGGGATCTGGTGGAAGATAAATGTGTAAATAATATGTTTAGAATCCAGTTCACAGCAAAATGTTTAGATATCTAATTTCTCATTGTAGAAATTAAACCACATAAGAGGTTTTGTGTTTCCTTCCTGAAATTCCCATGTCCTCGAATTAGGGTCAAAGTCTTTTACTCCCTCCTCATTTTAGTTTGTTGGCAAGAGGTGGCCTCCAATTAGGTCCTCCTAACTTGTGCATGTAACATGCCCTCAGATAGTAGGATAAAAAAACATTTTCCCAGCTCTACTTGGCATCGTAACAATCAAGCACTTCACAGAAACAATTACTTTTCTTATGATACAAATTTTGCAAAGTGGTACAGAAACAACGTCCAAGATATGTCTGAGTTTAAAGATCTTGCTCATAAATTGCCAGTAATTATTTTAGATTTTCACTTTGCTGCTTATGTTCTGATTAAACTACGAACTGCCTCTTCAGGAAGCCAAAATGTAGGTTTTGGGACTGGTACATCTGAGCTGCAAAAATCCAAATGATTAAAGTTACAGCTATATATTTCTTTGTTGCCATTTATTGTTTGTCTGGATTTGGGGGCTTGAATTTGTAATCCTATGGCAACATCTATAATCACTACTGGATTTGATTAAAAAAAAAACCTATACACCATGGAAATGTGTAAATGTCTATATATGGAATTTGTTTCAGTAGATTTCGATTTCCGATAGTGCAGCTTAACCACATTGAAAAACCCTCACTTATAAACAAATAAGGGCAGATACAAGTATCTTAACCTCTTGCTATTAATAAGCATGTTGTTTTTCTGTGATACGTTTATTATAAAACATGTAACATGTTTTTTTCTTAGTGGGACTTTCAACTATTTAAATATATTTGAGTAAATCAATATTATTCAGTAAAATCATTTGTAGTGATACTAATCGACCAAACAGGGGCCTGGTGGCTGAGCAGACTAATGCATTGTGATTAACTCCAGCTGTCTGCAATTACTGTAAGTTTGAATCTCACCAGGCTCAAGGTTGACTCAGACTTCCATCCTTTCTAAGGTAGGTAAATTGAGGACCCAGTTTGTGGGGGCAATAAGCTGACTTTGTAGAAATATACAAAAGTATGAAGGCTATTGCTTAATGCATTGTAAGCCGGCCTGAGTCTCCAGAGAAGGGCAGCATATAAATCAAATTTTTTAAAAAAAACTTCTTGTGTATTTACAGTGCAGCATAATTCAGGCCAACATAATTTTCGGTTAACCCCAAAATCTGAGAAATACACTTGGTCGTGCTGTGAGGAAGAGCCCCAATTAGTTTGTTATGTATATATTTATTTTTAAAAAATCAGAAAACAAGTATTTCTAGAAGAATCACAATAATGCCAACATTTAAACTGAAATAGTTTTTACACAATGTAAGTGATATAGATGTACATCCGAAAAGAGAGTATATTTTAGAAGAAGCTTAGTTTAAAATTAACAGAAAAAGAGGCATAATTTTAAAATTTTGCATTCTAAACTAATCTATATAGATAACCATAATGAGTTAGATCTAAATAAGCTTAACTATTGAATAGCTTGAATTATTCTATAATCCCAAGATATAGATTTTAACAATTTCTGTTATTTTAGATCATATTAGTTTCAAGCACTGTTTCATGCAATTATCTATTAACATTCAGGAATATATAATATTTACAGTATACAACTTAATATTTTCATTAACTATCCAATTAAAGATACATATCTTGTCTTCCATGTAACTCAAATAAATATTCAATAGCTAATTTAGTCATAATTCCTTTCTAATTCTTTATTTGCATTTCGTCACATTTCAACCTTTCCCTTTTTATCAATACTTCAAAACAGCGATTCTATGCAAGATGATAACAACTTCCTTCTCTTCCCGAGAATAAGCTTTTCAGGCAGAAATGGACTCTGAAAATCTAAGTGTCCAAGCTTGAAAAACTACTTCCAGGTTTATTGTACTTCCTGCATGGAAGAATACTTTGTATCATGGCCCTACCAATGCAATCATCAAAGAAGAAGTAGATGAAAGGGTTTGTGCAGCTGTTGGCAAATGCAAATAGACCACCCAATTCCATGCCCAGATAGACAATTTTATAGTAAAGGCAGAAAGATTCCTTCAGTTCCAAGATGCTAGATATCAAAGCCAAGATTTTAAAAATGTTGAAAGGAGTCCAAGAGAAAAAAAAAACAATTGATATCGTGAAGACAATTTTGATAGATTTTCTCAGTTTTTTGTCATGTTTCCCAAATTTCTGATAGTGCATATAGAGTTTTTTAATTATGGAATAATGCAATGTTAATATGCTGAACAACGGTATAAAGAAAGCCAAAGTAAGCATCATCAATGATCCAATCCAATTGTTGGTTTCCTTGTCCACACAATAAGTATTATTGTTGTATCGTCTCAACTCTCTGGACTGTAGAGTATGCAGCCCTAACAGGCAGGATAGTATCCAAACACTGATGCAAATAAGAATAGGATAAAGCTTTGTTCTAATTTTTTTAGCCATTGATGGATACATGATGGTCAAGTACCGGTCACCACTCATCCATGTCAGAAGAAAGATGCTGCAGTACATGTTGACTGAGATAATGTAGGAACTGCCTTTGCACAGAATAGAGCCAGATCTCCAAAGTCCTGAGGCTAGTTCCTTGTCTATCCAGAAAGGCAATGTGATAAGAAAACTAAAATCAGAAATTGCCAAGTTGACAATGAAGGTATCAGTAAGCTTCCAGACATATCGTTTGAAGATCAATGTTCCTATCAGGAGACCATTGCCCACAGTCCCCACAAGAAAAATAACAATATAAAGAACACTCACAAAAATTTCCATATAAGGCAGCTTCAGAGTTTGGCAATTTTCTTCAGGAGCATCTGAACTAAGAGAATAGAAGTAATCATAGCTGGGAGTTGTTTCCTCCATTTCAAAATGATTCAGCAGCTGGTTGGTAAAGGAGCAACTCTACTCTTGGTGCAGTAAACAGCTCTTTCCTTCAATTTCTTCCAGATAACAATGACTAAGCAGACTAAGTGGAGAACAGCATGTGAAAACTGGTGGTTTCCTGAACCTAGACAAATTTATGTTTTTTTTGATTTAAAGAAGTGTTGTGGTTTTTGCTTGTTTAGTAGAAGCAAAACAGGTGACCTTCTCAGAGGACCTTTTTTTTTTAGTAATGTTTACTTGTCCATTTTTTGTCACTTCCACAACCTTTCTTGACCAAGATATACCCATTTTTGACAAAAACGAACAGGTATATACCGTTACATTTCACTCAGCTATTAATGTTAATTTCAGTTCTACAGTGAATTACCATAGAACATTTACCACACAATGTTCAATCAGTAGACTTTTTTTTAACCTTCTGACTTGATTTACAGACTTGTTATTTTTGCAGTTATTTTTTCAAACTACTTTAGTTTAACATAGATTTTCTAGAAGAAACTATGTTAGTTTTTTTTATATTTATGACATAAATTGCTGTTGTTTACTTTGTTTTCAAAGTCTCTCCAGGGCTGGTTTAAGTGAGTCACAGCATATAAAGTAACATAGCTCCTAAAAATATTCCCCCTCCCTTAAGCAGAGAGACGGTTGAAACAAGCCAGAGGCAAATGAATAAAAGCAGCTATGATGATTACTTTTCATCATCTTGTTCCCAAGAAAGTACCTCATATTTCCTTCAGATTGACAGAATTTTGAGACCAATGTAAACTAATACAACTTTGTGGTAGCCTTTGGATAGATAGAGTCAATGAAGTTTTTCAGTGAGGGATTTATCCATCTGCTAATGCAGCTCTGTGTTAGCCAGTTAACCAATTAGCCAAGTGGTAGATAGAACAACAGAACTATTCTTCTACATTTCTGTTCCTTTCCTTTAAAAATTATAATCTATGGGCCACAAGGAGTCAAGCTTTTCTGCTGCAGCCCCCATTCTTTAGAAGAGTTTACCCCCCCGATATCAGATTACCCCCCCCCCCCTTTGTGTTTTAGGAAAGCCATTAAGCCTGGAATTTAAAGAAATGTCTAAAAAAAATTTTGTGTAAGCAACAACCCCACCCTGGGGTGTATTTCACTCTTTTTGTTCTTATGACCTTAGTTTCTTTCTTAGAAATCCGTTTCATTGTTATTTGTTATTTTATTATGCTGTTTTTGTATGTTTTATTAAAGTAACTACAACTGATTTCTTTCAGGTAAGAATGTTTAGGATTGCTGGCTTTTAAGAATTGCATTTAGTAATTAAGTGCTAAGAATTAAAAAAAACTTGTTTTATGGAAATTCTCATCCCCAGCACTGTTTCTTTCTATAGCAGAATTATTCTTAATAACAACAGACAGACATTTGCATAGGAATTTTATCTGACTAATTTTCAGCAGAAAATTCTTCTATTCATACAGTGAAAACAATACTCCTGACATATAGTAGCAAATTCAGAGAAATTTAATAGAAGAAAATATGTATAGTATATGTAACTCAGGACTGGAGTCCTTGGTGTTCTTTGAACTTGATTTTTGCTTCTGTTGTCAAAACAAAACAATATAGGAACAAGTTTTTCTTAATGACCATTTTGATTTAAGATGAAAAGAGAGCTTTAAAAGCACCATAGTGAACACTCAGAGCTGATTACAATGAAAGCAACATCATGGGGCTATAGCAGGGGTGAAATCCAGCAGGTTTTCCAGTTCTAGAGAACCAGTAGCGGAAATTTTAAGTAGTTTGGAGAACTGACAAATATCACCTCTTGCTGGCCCCAGAATGGGGTGGGAATGGAGATTTTGCAGTATCCTTATCCTGGAGAGGGGTGGGAATGGAGATTTTGCAGTATCCTTTCCCTGCCATGCCCACCAAGCCACGCCCACCACACCCACAAAGTTATGCCCACAAAACTGGTAGTAAAAAAAAATTGGATTTCACCACTGGGATATAGCAATAAAAAAAGTTGCCAAGATTTGTGCCATAGTTAGATGCAATTAACATTTTCCCTCTTGATCTGAAATTATCCTAGGACAGCCTGAAATGTGTAAAATCAAAGTTCTATTAAACATTATTAGGGAGAAAGGCAGTGGTGGGATTGAACTAATTTAACAACCGGTTCTCTGCCCTAATGATTTCTTCCAACAACCAGTTCACCAAACTGCTCAGAAATTTAACAACTGGTTCTCCCGAAGTGGTGCGAACTGGCTGAATCCCATCACTGGAGACACTTATGTGAAGGCAGTGTGTGAGAACAGGCAGATACAGATTAGTAGTGGGAATCACTAATTTCCTGCCAGCACAGGTAATTTTTGTTAGGGACATCATTTTGTGTCATGATCATGATGCTAAAACAAGAAGTTACATATCTGCATCAGATGTCAGGATGCAAGTATCTAATGGCAAGATTAATGTCCCTTTGCTGGTATCTTTCAGTTTACCTGATTTTAGCTTGTTGAGCCAAACTTGCCAGTATTGTTTTCTGCCCACTGGAAGGATAGTACTTAGTGTATCAATTCAAAAGAGAACCTCCCTGTGAATGAATGAATTTGCAGGCTGTCAGTTCCAAATGGATATGGGGACAATAACTGAAAGGCATTCATTGCCCGAAAAACTGCTACAACGTTTGTAACCCTAAGGGGTTTACAGATAATTTTACACTTAACGATGCCCTCATTTCCTCACTTTACCTGCTTTCCGCAACTCCCTTTCCGTTTGAATCTAACAATCCTGGCAGCGAATCTCTGATGCCAGGAATGCATGAACGCACGCATTCGTAAGTTACCAAAACCAATTGTTTCTCCTGGAGCGGTCACTTTGTCTTCAGAACGTGGCAGCCAACAAAATTCGAACTACACTTCCCAGAAATCTTGGCGGCATAGGGGCGGATAAGCGTCTGCAAAGAGGCGCTTCCCGCTCTCCCGGCTGAGCTGCTCTTGGGGGTGGGGGGTGGAAACGACGCCGTGGAGTCGGGAGAACGATGGGAGGTAAGTAGAATTCGGCCCTCCCGAGCCCTGATTGTTTCCCTGGTGTTCCAAGGAAAGAATGTGTGACTGAAATAGTTAGGGGGACAGTGTAGAAGAGCATGGTTGGATCCATTGCAGGGGATGTGGTTGCCTTAAAACGGGACCCTGAAAGAGCTGCAATCTTGTATTGTATTAGGGGTCGCTATCGCTAGATAGGAGGAAGACCCGGGACCCCATATTGCTTGGAGAGTTGTCACATACCTCTATGGAAGCCGGATAAATCTTGCGGGTTTTTCTCTAGCCATGTCAACCTGGCAATGACTTGTATTTATTTCAAGCCCTAAAAGATTCCCTTGAATAGATGTCTTTACATTTCCTATGCAGTTTAATATTTTCAAAATGCCCTCCTGCACATATTTCCTGAGAACTTTCACTTCATTGCCTTCAGAGATGTAAGGAGTGGGATTGCATTTGTGGGAAAGCACAAAACTGAGTATTAAGTATTTATACTATTTAGAATAGTATAAATAAAATGCACCCATTTCTAAATCAGTATTTAGAAATGAGTGCATTTTGGTTGCCATTCTCTTCCGTACTCATCCCGACAAAAAAAGGCTTGAAAAATACCATAGAAATGGACGTGAGAATTTGTTTTTCTTATTCAGATAGGGGCGGTGAATTCCCACAAATAGCATGTTTAATGAAAACAAACAAACAAACAAAAGAAGTGATGGACTTTGTGTTCTTCCTTTTAAAAGTCCCTGCCCTAAGTGGGTATGATCAAAGAGTTGTCCCTACAGGTCAAATGTCTTTCAGTAACATAATGGGCCCTCCTAATCAAATTCTTCTATAAGTGAAACTAATAGCTTGATTCTTTTTGAACCTTTCACATAACAAGAAAAAAAAATAAGACCTAGTTCTTTCGTATTGATGTTTTGAAAAAAAAAGTATTCTAAATTGTTCCCATTATATACTTAAATTACATACTTACTAATTGTATTTCCACTAAGAGTGTTCATGTCTACATACACATCCTTAATGTGGCAAGGAATGAATATAAATATAAAAGCAAGTTTGATTTGATTGTGATGAAAGATTGAGGAAAGATACAAAGAGAGACTAACAATGAAGATGAATGGGCATGTCAGAAAAGGAAGGAAATGAAACAACAAAAATAAAGGTAGCAAGGTTGCAGGAAAAGAAATGATGTGTCCTATATAAAACAATAGATTAATCTTCCAGCTGAGTAACTGGAAAGTAGATATAAAGGAAGGTAATGTAAACCTGCCTGGAGCACAGTGAAAATAATACTAAATGTCAGAAGCTTGTGTTGATTTATGCCAAATAAATATAAAAGAAAGATGAGGAGAAATACCATGGATGCAAAATATGCAGCGGAGAATGATTGCTGCAGAAATGAGAAAAGAAAAATACATAGAAGAAAATGATTGTTGCATAAATTGTAAAAGAAAGATACTGTATAATGTATAGATTGGGAAATATCTAGGAATTTAGTTAAGATTTAAGAGGGAAAGAAAATTCATATTGCGAGTGAGGAGTGAGTTAAATAGGCTAAAGTGAATGCAATTAAAAATAAAAGATGAAATGGTTTGGGATGAAAAAATAGGAAGGTGCATTATGTATGTTTGCTCCCTGGAAGTATTTATAAAGTAATAAAGGCAGGAAAAAATCTATTTAAAAAAATCAAGAAATACTGGAAAAGGTATTGAAAAGAAAGTAAAAACTGATATTAGAATGTTTCATATTAGTAAAACTACAATTGTTGATGGTATAACTGAGAAATGTTAAAATATTCCTTTCTTATTTCTCTCTAACATAAAAAGAAAATTGGATGTAATTAGTTTATTAAAAGTGCTTGGAAAAATATTTGGCAAAATTCTTACTGGCAGTAAGACAATTTATTATATTTTGGTTGATTTAGAAAAAGTATATGATAAAGTGAGACAAATTTGCTTTGTGGAATAGCTTCTTTAAATATAGAGTTGAAAATTAGTTGCTGAATGTAATAAAAGCAATATATGGTTCTTCCTTTATTACTATGGAAATAAAATATGCATGAGAATAAATGCATTAAGAATTATAGCATGCTTAACAAATAGTTTAGTTTTAAACATAAGAGTAAGACAGGGTGTAGAATAATTCTGGTTATTTAATGCATTTATGAATAATGTATATGGTTGTGCTCATGTTAGAATTGCATTGGTTGGAGATCTGAATGGGCATGTATTTTTTTACATAGATAATAACATCATGTTGACTAAAACCCCAAAGTATCTGCAGTGAATGATATGTGATGTGATAATGTGATGCAACGAAGAGTATTCATTTGAGAGCAACTACATTAAATATCAGAGAAGTTGTATTTGACAGGGAAAGTGGAATGAACAATTGCAAATTACATATACAATTCAAAGAGGCAGATCTTTTGTGTTTCTTGATAGACTACTTTCTAACAATGGGGAAATGGATGGAAAGATTTTAAGATGTACAAATGCTGGTAGAAAATGTTTGTGTTGTACATTCTCTGTTGTGAAGAATAAATGAATGAATGAATGCCAAAAGAAGTTAGAATAGCAGCTTAAGAATATGTTATATTTTTTTTTTATATGGAAGAAAGACTTGCTTAAGTCAGGAGAAACTTAAATTCAGTGAACTGGATGCTATGTATATGTAATGAAATAAGAACAGAGAGAGACAAGAATGAGAGGGTGCTGACTGAATTTATATTAGATTCAGAGGTTAGTTATTACTATGAAAGAAGTGTGTTGCTTGGTCATATTGAGAGAGTGACTCAGGACTAAATTTCAGAACAAATATAGGAAACAATAGTAAATGTGTCAGTAAGAAGAGGAAGGCTGAGAAAGTTGTGGTTGAATGGAGATGATGATACTGTCAAAAATCGATAGGTGAGAAGGTCAAGGGAAAAAATGCACAGTATATGAAGCTCTGTTTGTACTGTCTGGATGTGATGAAAGCAAGGATAATTTGCAAAAATAGAAAAGTATAGTTTTGGTATAAATACACTTAGGCACTATTTCCCTTTTCTTTGTCTTAGCTTATGCCTTTAACTTCTTTGGGTATTATTGTTACTCTCTTTCTCCACTCTGCATAATGCTACTTACCCAGAAAGGAAGGAGCACAATGAGTACCAAAAGTGGACTGATTTGGAAGTGGATTTGGCATCATCATGAGAATGTATTTGTTGATAGCTCTGCTAAATATCAGATGATAGTTTTAGCCCCTTTTTCTCTGAGATCTCAAACTACCACAATAAAAGGCATCATATGGAATGGATTCAATTTATGGTAAATGATTTGGGGGGCATTTTTAAAATTTAAATCACAGGAGTTAAACACAGTTCAAACAGCTGAGGAATAGACTAAAAATTACTAAAGTTATATATTTCAGATGTGCATATCTGAATATCTCAAGGGGTTGTTTTTGTATCTGCATTTTTTTTTTGCAAAGCATTTTGTAATGCATTTTTTTTCCACTACAAATCTAAACTCTGCTCTCTGTACAGTTCTTTGCTCTCAATTACTATGTGAGTCCTGATTTATCAAGGTATTTTAGAGACTACTCTGAGCCAGCCCTCAAACCTGAATAGACCAGCTTGGAGCCCTTCGGGCTTTTCAGCTGTATCTGTTGCCAATCGGGTGGAGAAGGTTTCACTCTCAAATTAAGTTTTCATTTCCATTATTGTTGCTTAGCTAACACCCGGAGGCTTTCTGAATCATGTATTTTTGTCTTCTGTTTAATCGGGCCTGAGGAGACTGCTTAGAGACTGCCTATATAAGTCCTTATAGTTTTCCACAAGATTTTTCAGATATGGTTTGTCATTGCCTTTCCTAGGGCTGTGAGATGTGACTGGCCCAGGTTTACCCAGGTGCTTTATCCCTAAGGTGGGACTAGAACTCACAGTCTCCCCATTTCGAACTTGATGCCTTTACCACTACACAAGACTGTCTCTCTTGATCATGTATTAATAGTATTGTATTTATTCAATTGGTAGTTGACCCATCCCCCAGATAATGATTTGGGATTGATGAGAAAAGCAGACATCACAACTACCTCTGCTTTCCTGTTGAATTATAATTTAAACTCTAAACAAGTCTTCTTCCTTTTTTCTGTTTCTATTTTCAGTCTTTCTCCTCATCTCATATATTAAATATATAAATTTCAATTTCAGTTATTTAGGGTTTTTTTGTTGTTGTTCTGGCCTCTTCCCCCCCCCCTTTGTGTGTGTGTGTGTGTGTGTGTGTGTGTGTGTGTGTATGACTCGGCCAGTCACTTTCTCAGCCCAACCCATCTCACAAGGGTATTGTTGGGAAAATAGGAAGAGGAAGAAGTATTATATATGTTCACTGCCTTGAGTTACTTATAAAGTAATAAAGGTGGAATAAAAATATAATAGGTACATACATAAATTAATAAATATTCCACTCCTTCCCCCAACATCTGTTATGTAAGGTTTTCAGAATTCTTCTTATGCAAAATTCTTGCTGTGTCCATGGAGGGAGATATTAGCTCTGTTTTATTAGAATACTACCTAATATACCTTTTGCCTCTTTTCTAGTTCTCTCCTTTTGATGTTTGAATAACTGTCTTTTTTGGACTAATATAACTTAATATAATATAAAATGTGAAAATTACCTTAAAGATCATCTAAAAAAAGAGTAACTGGAAAGATGAATTTATTTGCTAGCACTCACGCATTAAAGTTCATTTGTTGATACAGTCTTTTCTCCCTCCACCCTTTTATTGACAGTAACTGAGATACCATGATGGATAACCGTTTTGCCACCGCTCTGGTAATTGCCTGTGTGCTCAGCCTTATCTCTAGCATCTATTTGGCAGCCTCAATTGGCACAGATTTTTGGTTTGAGTACCGTAACCCATCACCTCCTGAAAATAATAGTGAAAGTAAAGCCACTTGGGATGAACTTTTTGGGGAAAACGCAGATGAAAACTCTTACACAGAAGCCCTTTTTCGATGGAATGGCACCATTGGGCTCTGGCGGAGATGCATCACAATGTCTGAAAACTCTCATTGGTACAATTCACCAGGTAAGCTTGCACTAAAGAGGTTCTGCAATGTATCTTTCTCTATGTTATAGTGTATGTTTTGTCCATGATGATATTTCTTCTTCTAAGTGTATCACTACTTTTTTTAAAAAATGGGTACAATATGGGGAACTGGAAATGTTTTAACAATCTCATTTCCTGCTCAACATTTCATCTCATATACAGTTTTTAGGGAAAAGAGTTTAATAGATGCAACTGGCAACTGCTTCTTCTTCTTCTTCTTCTTTTTTTTTTTGCTAGCATTGGAAGACAGAAAAAAACAAAGAAGAAAAAATAGGTATAGATTTAGGATGTACAAAATATTACAGTTAATCCTCAATTTATGACCGTTCATTTAATAATGGTCCTAAATTACATTAAAACCTCTAGAAGTTAATGGAAGATAGAGAATGAATATATAGGATTCCTATCAATAGCTGCTCACCAATGTCTTTTTATTAAGTTCATTCAAAATACTACTTAAATTCCTGAAGGGACAGTTTCCCTGAAGGTGGAAATTTGGACCAGGTCAAACGATGGACATTGTTATATTGCTCCTTTGTCTGATCTGTAGTCAGCTAATTAGCTGAATTCTGTTGGCTCTTCCACACTATGAGACTATGAAGGAAGGAGCCAGGAAGGGAAATTTTATGATGGCGAGTGCTGGTAGAAGGACCTTGAATAAAATGTTGTCTTTCATGAATACATCAAAAGAAGCAAACATGACTTTGGATAAGGGCATACTACTGCATATTTTGTTTTATGGAAGTGAAAGCAGAAGAAATATAAAAAGTTGAATTAATTGAGAATCGAATGTTTAGGTGTATAGGGCAAAATAAGAAGTAGAATGAAGAATGAATGGGTGTTTAATAAATGTAGAGTGAGTGCAAAATTGAGTGAAGTATGAAAGGCATAATTTGAAATGGTTTGATTATATAATAGAATAAATGAGGACTGAATCACAAAATTTATATTAGAAGAGTGAATGGGTCAGAGGAAGGAGAGACTGAAAAATTGTGGTTCGATAGAATTGAGGACAGCCTCAAAAAGAGTAAGACCAGATGTTTAAAGAACAAAAAAAAAAACAATTTAAGAATGAACTGACTTTTTGTGGCTTAATATATTTCACTCCTTTTCTGTATTTTGTGAAATAGAAATATTTACATTAGGGGAATAATATAAATCAGATAATGTTGCATTTATGATTTTTTTAATATAAATCAGCCTTTCAGCAATGCTTATTCCATCTTTCATAATAGAAATAACATTGACATTTGAGGAAAAAGTTATGTTTGCATAGCAAGCAGGGATAAAAGGGAAAGAGTATTTTGTATAAAGATTGATATATGGTAATCCTATGTTGTCTTCAATATCTAACATTTAAAAAAAAAAATTCCTCTTGAATATGCCTAAAATTGTGCAGCATCAGGATTTCAGAGATGAGATAATCTCAGGACAATTAGGGAATTTTCTGATAATTGTGGGGACTTCATTGCAAATTCACTTTTTTATTCATTAGTTTTATAACTTGCCTTTTATTCAGAGAGGATGAGGATGATGTATGTAGCGCTTCTTCCTTCTATTTTTCCCAACAACAACAGTTTTCATGGCACAAAGTCTCCTGGGTTCCAATCCAGCTCTTTAACTACCATGCCAAAGAGGTTCTTGTTGAATCATGATCTGATTATTTCTTATCCAAATGGATGATACTGATAGGTTAACCAACTTGTTTAATTAATAATAGGGTCTTGAAGTTATCTTACTACAGTGTACTAAAATAATCAGCTTTCAGATTGTTCAATACTGCATACTTTTCATTGAGCTTAATTTTCATCATGTTTTTTGAGAAAGGGGAATTAAGTTATTTTTGTTACATATGCAAACGATTTTTAGATTTGTCTCGGCTAAATCATTGCAAGAAATTTAATTCATTGGCGCGGCCAGTAAGTAACTGAGTCTTCATCTATGTCTTCTTGTTCATAGTCTGGAAAAGAAAGACAACCTCTATTACTTTTTCGGTTATCAGTGAATTAAAAATTCTTTTTACATCCGTAGAAGTAGCTACTGTTATTAAAAGCTGGATTATTACTCCATTAGTCTCTGAAGCCAAATGATTAAATGTCTCCTACCAGCTCACTAGTATAGCTTACTTTAAAACCTGATCAAGGTCACCTTTAATCCTGGAATTCATTAAAGTGTGTTGTTAGAGAAGATGATTGCAGAGTATCCATATCATAGTCAACTTCTCTTCTCAGTAGTTAAGGATTGATCCTGGAGGAAGAATTGAAAGTATTGGCAAGAAGACAATCTTATTTGTTTGTTTTTAATGCCCATAATTTAACACTGTAATTACATTTTTCTTTTCAAGGTTTCAATCAATTTCTTCCAAACCTCAACACCACCAGCAGTAAAACAGGTATTTTTCAGTACTTTGTTCAAATCAGTGGAAACAAACTTGAGGACTGTCCACATAAATTCATCGTTCTTTTTAGTCCTGTGATGAGAAATTCGTCTATGACCGTTCTGTTTCTTCATGATTTCAGATTAGGCCAATTCTTGATATAGTGTTTGAAATATTCCATAGAGTTCTGCCTGGCATCTTAACAAATAATTAAGTTGGTTCCTTCTGATTTCTTCTCATTATTGCAGAATTGTTTTGGAGATTCACAAAATTGGTCTCTATTTCTGGGCACTGCAATCTCTTTCAACATCAAATAAGCATTATATCCATATCTTTTTAGTTTTAAGATTTCTTCACTTTCTTCTTACCTTCTTTCATAAATACATTTGTTGCCTTACTTGTAATAAGGCTCCCTACTTGAATTTGAAATTCTTTTCAGTTGTAGTGCTGCTACATCTAAGTATTCAAATAGTATATACAATTCTGATGTGTAATTTATCTAAGAAAGGAAAATACTCCATTCTTCTCTTGACACACAAACCGGATTGTGTGGATTTTATTCCATCTATCACTGCTAGATTATTGGTATACTTTTCTAAATTTTTTTCTACACTTTTTAAAATTACCTGAAATCCATTCTTTATTGTTGGGTTGAAGCCTCTTCTGAATAACACTCATGTCACTCAAATTAATGTTGTTAATCCTATAGAGAATTTGAGACCTATAAACAAGTTTTTGTTTTGTTTTTTTGCTTTATTTTAATTGGTTCTTACTGTAAACACAATATTAGAATGTTGTTCTAATAACATTAGAATAACATTCTAATGTTATTCTCCAAACATTAACTTTTTTGTGCAGTTTTTTCCACAGAGATGATGTGACTAGAACTCTCTTATCAGTTATTGGTAGGATATTCTCCATGGTACAAGTGGATAGAATCAAAGTCTTGTATTTTGGGAATAGATCGTCCAAAATAAATAGATCAGTGTATTTAATTAGTTCATGCTGTTAGTTTAGTATTACTCACAATGTACACGGTTACAAAGCTGTAAAAGAAATAGACACTTTCTTTGAAGCTCAGTTCCAGGTGTCTGATAAGTTAAGAAGCCAACAAAAACTGTGTCCAAGTTAGACAAACAGTTGTGGAAATGAAAAAGTTAGTCATATGACCTTTAACTAATTTGAAGATCCTGTATATTCAGGCAAGTATCTTCAAAGGAGAAGAAATTCTTATGATGCTCTTTGTTTAGACAATCAAGACTTGAATTCTTTGTCAAAATATTTTTCTTTTATATTCATGGCTTGTGACAAATATTCTAGAGTAGAATCTTGTATATTGTTGTTGCCATAATAGATTCCCTGTTTTAATCCTTCATGCTAAATAGATATATTTAACATAAGGAATATATTTTTGGGAACAGTACAAGTATATTTGTCTGAGTCTTGTTTCATTTCTTCTGCATTTCATATGCTGAGACTTCTTCCTTATCCATATCTATTTTGACTGTTCTTTCACTGATTTCTTTTCTCTTTTGCAACTTTTAAAATAAGAAAGCTGATGACTAATTGTTATGTACATTTGTACCTGCTGTCCAGCTGATTATGAGCCTCCCCTCCACATACTGTTATAAAATATAAATATTCATAAAATAAAATGAAGTTAAGATAATTCCTTGTGAAACATTGGAGCTAGATTTATTTTCTCAAAAGTATTTTAGGAAAATTCTAAATTCTTATTTTAAAAATCATGTGTGTTTAAAATTTGATTTTCTTTTTAAAATCCAGTTTCTGAATAGATAAGCATAGAAATGTGTTTTAAGGGCCGACAAAATCTTGGAATGCCAAATGAAAATCCAGTAGTTTATAAGAAAAGTTTACTTTCAGAAAAACAACTTTTTGCATGACACTAAAACTAATAAAAAAGATAATATTTTGAAAGCCATCAAATATGTTTTCTCTTTTTAAAACGATGGCATCTAAAACTAAATTAAATTTAAATCACTGATTAATTCTAGGAATCCTTTCTGGCTTGGGGAGCACAAAAGGGATGTTCAGATTTATATCAATTAATTGAAATAAATTTAAAACATTTTTTAAAATCATCTGGCTTGTGTATCTTAAAATTCCAGAAGAGTTTTCTTGTTTCCTTGATTAGCATAATCAAAAATCTTGCAATATTCTAAAGCAGGAGTTAAATACATTTGTAACACTAGGACCATGTAAGACTTTTAATTCATTTCAAGTCGCTTCTGGTATGATTTCAAAACTTGTTTCAAGTAATCAATTCAGATCCTTCGTAAGATTCATCAACTCCTGGCAATTTCCTGGGTTGAGGGGGAAAACAAAAGGATATTAGAAAAAAATAAAAATCAAATGGACAAAGAATGAAAAGAGAATATGAAAAACAGAAAATGAGTGGCTCTGGCCAAACCAGTTTTCTTCGGCAATTGATATCCGTCCTGAACGTATTACTTTTGAAGGATTGTAGGCCTCAAAATTAAAATATTGTCCATCACTATCATAAAAGCCATTTCAGACAAACCCTGTTTATCCGTATGCTAACTCAAGATCATTTAAAGCAGAAACAAAGGACCTTATCTATTTATTAATATATATGTATAAAAGGCAGATGATCAAACAAAAAAATCACAGCCTAATAAAAATATCTATTTCATTCTGAAAGGTGAGATGGTCACAAAGTGTGTCAGTTTTTCTCTTTCGGATCAATTCATGGAAAAATACAAAGATCCTGGGAATCATAATAGTGGCATTGATCTGAACCGAACCTGTGAGTATTTTTGGTTCTGTTTATTGGAAACAAATAGCTTAAATGTTTTTTTCTTGCAAAGATAAATGGCAAGTAAGCTTCCACCCATATATGTAGTCTGATACTTTCTAAAATGGGCAAAATGCAGGAAGTTGACAAAATCTCATAATCTTTTAGCAATCTCACTGTTACGACTTTAGTCACATAAGAATGATAGATTAAAGAGAGAGAATGTCCAAAATCTCATAAGATTTTAATATCTTTTTCTATAAGATCTAAGCTTATTTTTACATTTCAGTAAATATTTTGAATACTTTTTAATGGTATCAGAAGAGGTTATAGGTGTTATGTGATACATAGTAATTTTGTAGTTAGTGGTTAAGAATTTCAAAAATAATGTCATTTTATTTAGTATTTTAGTGCAAAATAAGGCTAGTGTTTTGAAACCCTTGTCAAGAAAATGACACTGTACCAGCAGTTCTGATAAGAGCAAGTAGAAAGAGTACCTTACCATGATAGGTTGCCGGTCCAACTTCCCTGTCCTTTGTGAAAGAGATGGGTGAAAGGGTATTGCTGCTTCAAATAGCTCTGAGAGTGCTTCAGGGTGAAAAATTTAGGGTGAGGCTGAATGGGCAGGAAGGATAGCTTGGAAAGCCAAAAATCCTCCGATATCGCTGTATTACCGGTATATCAAACAGTGGCAGAGGTGCTTTTCAGCAGTTTCTAACCAGTTCTGGAGAACCAGTAACAGAAATTTTGAGTAGTTTGGAGAACTGGTAGTAAACATTCTGACTGGACCCGCCCCCATCTATTCTCTGCCTCCCGAGTCCCATCCCAACTGATAGGGAGGTAATGAGGATTTTGCGGTAACCTTCCCCTGGAGTGGGGTGGGAATGGAGATTTTACAGTATCTTTCCCCTGCCATGCCATGCCTACCAAGCCACACCCACAGAACCGGTAGTAAAAATTTTTGAAACCCACCACTGAACAGTGGCATAACCTAATGATGCTCATTTGTCCATTTCTTTTAGATCTCTGGCGCTTGCAGTTTCTCCTGCCTTTTGTCAGTTTAGGACTCATGTGCTTTGGGGCACTTATTGGAGTCTGTGCTTGTGCTTGCCACAGTCTCTATCCTGCCATTGCCACTGGAGTTCTCCACTTCCTAGCTGGTGAGTCCTCTTGGGGAACAACATCTGCTTGAAACATGGATGCCTTAATAATACAAGGCAAGTGTTTCCTGCTCTGATCTAACTGTTGTTTGATGATTTTTCACCAGGTTTGTGCACACTGGGTTCAGTTGGCTGCTATGTAGCTGGAATTGAGCTGCTCCATAAGAAACTACCTCCTCCTCCTGTGCAAGGCCAATTTGGCTGGTCCTTCTGTCTGGCTTGTGTGTCAGCACCTTTGCAGTTCATGGCCGCAGCCCTTTTCATCTGGGCTGCACGCACAAACAGGAAAGAATTCACACTTTTGAAAGCATACAGAGTGGCATAATAAGTTCCTCATTTTTCCTCAGCCTCTTATTTTCATAACATTTTTTTAAAACTTCCTTGCTGTTTTTATTAGTTATTTATCTGTTTCAGAGGATGCATGCTTCTAATTACAGTCAATGAAATGGCTTGGAATTAAAGAGACTTGGAGGACAGATTATGAGAAATTGCTTTTTTCTTGCCAGAGATCTGTACGATTTCAACACATTTTTAAAATACATCTAATGTAATTATATTTTCACATCTAAACTTTATTTGCAAAGCAAAGGATCCTTAAGGGAATGAAAGGTCTTGATGAAACTAAAATGGACAGAATGTGTATCAGATAAGCCAAGACCACATTTTTCACAGTGGTAAATACGCAGCCTCCTTAAAGGTTGTGACATAGTTTTGTTCCCATCTTCAGACTTATTACTATGTCTTTTTCCATCTATTTGGTCCAGATTGTTATAAAATGGTTGACAACTGTGGAATGTTTAAGTATTGTGAAATGATTATCAAGATTATGTGTGCATTTCTCTCTGTTGTAATAGAAGCATCCATAACAAGTTTTACTTTCTAATTTGACAAATATATCTGTATATAAATCTGACTTTTTAACTATTTTATTTATGCAATACTACATTTTGTAGAATTATTATTCATGTCATCTAAATGAACAATTTTGTTTTAAGAAAATAAACCTGAGCTAAGACTCATTAATTTTTCTGGAGTTGTATGTGACTGATGATAGAAAAAAATACATGCGATATAACAGTTAATTTTAATGCACTTATTAAAATATTGACATCCATCCTTTTCAAATCATGATAAACATAGGGGAAAAATGAAGAGTGCATTGATTTTGCTTCAAATGATAAAACCAAGATTATGAAAAAATACACATTGAATAAGAAAATTTATACAATGCTTCCACATTTGTCCATATTTGCACCAGAATCCTTACAAATAAATAGCTACATTTAGGATATATCTTGCAAAGACTGTGCCCAGTCTTGCAGCGTGAAATTAAAATATTTTTTTCTTATTTTATACAGAGGACAAAACGTATATGTGTGTGAGCAATAAAACTGTTTAAAAGTACAGTGTGGAAGAAAGGAGAGGTGGAATTATTCCTTCTTGCTGAAGAATTCAAAAATGCTGAATTCAAGAATTCAAAAATGAATTCATACATTTCAAATACATATTCACAGACATCTTTAATAAAGCAATTTTGCATGCATTCTGAGAGCAAAGAGAATGCTATTGAAGTTTTCACTCGGGGAAAATTAGATATAGTAGAGAAGTGTCTGGTTCTCAATAATTATTGAATGGCAACTCTAGTTAGCTTTTTAGAGAAAAAGCAAGATTATTAAAAAATGAGTTTGAATTGAATTTATGGAAAATTGCACTATATCAGCCTCTTATTTTTATTAGTTGAAACCTACTGTTTGTTTTTAATTGTCAGAGGTTTATCCTACTTTACTTCAAAATAGATGAGATTAATAATTTGCATACTTTAAACTCCTCTAGCCTGAGGCACAAAACCTAAGTGTTCTAAATATGAGAGCGTGTGTTGAATAAACATTGCTTTGCTGTGTTCTAGAACAGGTTTCCATTCATTTGAATATATGAATTTAGGCAGAACAGGAATGGGCAGTTCATTTAAAAAAAAAGGAGACAGCTTGGAATACTATAAGATTTTGGAAATCCTTTGATTATTGAATATTGTCTGTGCAAATTGAGAAATATATTTTTTCTCCTAAACTATAGAAAATAAGCGTACTTTGCGTACTTTGATTGGAAAGACTCCTTCAGCAGTCAAAAGTTAAATCGCAACATGTTGCTTAAAACACCCTGATGAATACTCATTTCAGGATTTCATTTCACAAACCATAAACAACATTTTCTCACAGACACTTCCTGCCAATTGAAGTGCAAGAACAGATCAAAAGAACATACAGAAAAGATGTTGAGACTTTGGAAAAAGTTCAGAAAAGAGCAGCTAAGATGATCAAAGGCCCGAAGATTAAAACACATGAACGGCTATAGGATTTGGGTTTAGCTAGTCTAAAGAAGAGGAAAATTAGGGGTGACATGATAGCAGCATTCATTCATTCTAAATCTAACCTTTAACATGTTAGTACCATCAATTGTTGGCAGTTTATAATATTGGAGACATTACTTGTTATTCAATCCCTCCAAGTTTTTGTATAATTTTTTTTTCTCCTTTTTCAAGTTTATAGGTTTTCTTTAATACCGGAACATACTTCTGCCTAGAAATGTATAACTAAAACTGTGACTTAGACTTTAAATTGACTAATATGCTATCAATTTCGAAAGCATGTGAATGCGTGCTTGTTTATTTGTTTAATTTATCTTTTGATGAACCCTTAATTGTTAAAATATTATGAACTCAGGAATGCATTCTAAGGGGAATAATTGGGGAGGCCACAAAAGTCAAAATGTGAATTCATTTGCATGATTGTGATTACCATCATTATTTTTTCACACCTCCCTCCCAGACATCTTTGATTAAAACTGATCTTTTTTTTCCAAATCAGATTTTCCAAATCTCCTCTGTCCTAGTCCTATTGGACCTTTCAGCAGCTTTTGATACCATCAACTATGGTATCATGCTATGCCGGCTGGAGGGGTTAGGAGTGGGGAGCACTGTGTTGCGGTGGTTCTCCTTCCTCTTCGGTCGGACACAGTCTGTGTTGGCAGGGGAACAGAGATCGACCCTGAGGCACCTTGTGTATGGGGTGCCACTGTTCTGTCCCCGATCCCACGCACACACACCAACAAGCGTTCAGGAGATAAGGAGCAACCCAGCCAGCAAAAACCTAGTGGCTGCCTGCTCAGAGTTTATTAGTTACAAAGAGAAGAGATAACTTCTTTCCACTTCTGGCACATCAAAGGTAAGCAGCTCAATAATTACAATTCAGTCCAGAGATAATCCAGTCTTAAAGCAAGAGTCCGGCAGTGCAGAATGGCATGGAAGCTTTCAGCTTTGTTTGTCACAAGGTTTGACTGGCCACCACGCTCCCTTTTATATCCTGTGGGGTGTGGTCCAATGACTCAGCTAATCTCTGGCATGTCTTCCCTTCTGCTGTGCATGTTTCTCCCTGCGTCGCTGTCGAGGATCCAGCCAGCACTTATCTCCTTTGTCGCTGTCCACCTGTGGCTGCGTGGCCGTGCTTGGCTTTGGGCCTATCTCTTGCCCTTCGGTGTCCTCCGGAGGCATTACCAGAGAGGAGGGTCCTGTAGAGGGAGGCCTTGCCAACTCCTCTCCCTCACTCTCAGAGTCTGCGTCTGCCGATGACACAGGCTCAGGCAACGGAGCCAGAACAGCCACAAGGGTCAGTTCTCTCGCCCCTGTTGTTCAACATTTATGTGAAGCCGCTGGGGGAGATCATCTATGGTTTTGGGGTGGAGTGCCATCTATACGCTGATGATACTCAGCTGTACATCTCCACCCCAATGATGCCCTTGACGTGATGTCTCGCTGTCTGGAGGCCATACTGATCTGGATGGGGAAAAACAGGCTCAAGCTCAACCCCTCCAAGACTGAGTGGCTATGGCTCCCGGCGTCTCGGTATAGCCAGCTGGTTCTATCACTGGCTATTGGGAGTGAAATGTTACCCCTCTCGGAGAGGGCGTGCAATCTGGGTGTCCTCCTGGACGCACAGCTGTTATTAGACAAACATACAATGGCTGTGGCCAGGGGGGCTTTTTATCAGGTTCGCCTGATGTCCCAGTTGCGTCCCTTTCTAGACTGAGACGCCCTGCGCACTGTCACGCCCTCGTCACATCATGTCTGTACTACTGCAATGCTTTCTACATGGGCTCCCCCTTGAAGTGCACCCGGAGGCTCCAACTGGTCCAGAATGCGGCGGTGCGAGTGATTACGGGTGCAACTCAACGCACCCATATAACACCACTCCTGCGCAAGCTGCACTGGCTCCCAGTGGTCTTCCGGGTGCGGTTCAAGGTGCTGGTTATCACCTTTAAAGCGCTCTATGGCTTAGGGCCCGGATACCTACGGGACCGCCTTCTGCAACTGATAGCCTCCCACTGACCAACGTGCTCCCACAGAGAGGGGCTCCTCAGGGTGCTGTCGGCAAAACAATGTAGGCTGGCAACCCCCAGGAGGAGAGCCTTCTTTGTAGGAGCCCCCGCCCTCTGGAATGAACTACCCCCTGGGATATGCACGATTCCTGATCTCCATACTTTTTGCCGGGCCCCCAAGACCCTGTTATTTCAACAGGTTGGCTTGGCTGACTAAAATAATTTGGACGGGGTATTTTAAATTATGGGTTTTTAGCTAAGAAAACCAAAATTTGTTTAATTTTGTTTTAAATGGATTGTAGGTGTTTATTGTCTTTTTATCATGGCTGTACACCGCCCTGAGTCCCTCTGGAGAAGGGCGGTATATAAATCTAATAAATCAAATCAAATCAAATATGTTGTGGGATTATTTATATTCCACTGTTAAGCTATTACTTCTTTATTGATTATGTGACATAAAGTCATTATTATTTTTTACTGACTACATAGATAGATTTTCTTCATGATGATCTGTCCCTAACCTAGGACAGGTCTCATGATTTTCTTTTTGATACATGGAATCCTTGATGGATTACTTTAAATTATCCAAAGAGCCAGATCTTTCTTTTGCCCCTTTAGCAACTATACATCAGTAAGTTGAATTTTTAATATGAAATAATTATTTTTGAAGCTAAATTAAAAATAGGATATGTATTTGTAATTAAAAATTCCATGCTATTTTCCACAAAGAAGAGTTGTTCATTTAAGAATTCCATAATATGTAACGGGAGTTTTGTGAGGGGTAAATTGGTCAAACATTTAAATGAGTTTAAAGCATTAATTGGAACTCTGAGTACAGCAAATATGTGTACAATGTTGGAACACAAAAAACAATTTTAATTTTAGAAGGGTGAAATGGGTGGAGATGCCTTGAAGTAAAACTGAAACATTGCTATTGAAGGTCTGTTGGGTGGGTTGCTCAATAATCTACTGACAAGTGTATGTTTGTGGTATTGTGGTATACTTTATGGTATTGGGAATTGCTGGTATTTTCGGTAGCAGAGATAATGCACTTTTAATAGACTTACCTTATCTTGAATAACAGTGTGCCTCCATTGTGTTGATTGGAGTTTGTTGCATTTAGTAAGTTTGTTAATATTAGTAGATACACTCTATTACAATTTATGAAACAGATTGACACTTAAATTCCTTCACTTCTATCAGACATATTGTAAATCTGATTCTATATATGTCAGATGTTGTGTTAGATTTCTTTCCCAGATTAATGAAAGTCACCTTCAAGTACGATTAACGTGCTGATATTGTCTATGTTTTCTTCTCAAATCTGCTTTTGTTTTCTTGTTTTCTCATTTCATCTGTTCAAATAAAGTTTCCTCTAAATGTGGATAGGAAAACTAAAGTACGTCAGGAAGAGGAGGAATAAGGAAAAGTAGAGTTATATATAGCATGGAGGAAAAGCCAAATTGTTTTAAAATTGTACAATTCAAAAATTTCAGGTTTTTAAATTAAGCTTGTAATTTTTAAATGATAAAATATTAGACTATATTGCGCTGCACACCTCACGCTTCACAAATGTAGTTTTGCAACTTATCCAGGCACCTCTCTAGCAGTTCCTCTCAATCACTCCTAGTTAGTAAGTTGCTTAAATCAAACCAGAGAGGTTTTATTCTGAAAAATCGAACGACTGATGAGAGACATATGTGAGAAATGAGATAGAAGAGGGATCCTTAATGCTTTCTGAGCTTGCTTGTTTTCTTGCAGACATTTCATTATCCAAATCGGGTAACATCTTCAGCACTAGTAGGGAATGGGGTTTGCGCTCATCTAGTGGCTTGCCCGGTCAGTGTCAGTGGAAGTAGTCTTGGAGGTTCTTTGCTTGGACTATTTGCTGTTTATTTTGTTTGGCAGTTTCTCAAGATATTGTTTACTTCTTGATTGTTGGTCTGAGGTTAATCTTGGTGTTAATCTCTGCTCATCTGGGTGTTGTTTGCTGGTGGGGGAGGTATTTGGTCTTTTTGTTCCTTTTTTGGCTTGTTTATTGTCTCTTTTGCATAGAATGTAGATGTTGTTTATATCTATGTACCTATTGAGGGCCAATTTGTCAGAGTAGTAGGCTTCCAGGAAAAAATAGATAGAAAGATAGAGGTTTCCAGGAAAGAGATACATGCAGCTCACCCAAATTTGAGCTTATAAATCGACAGAAGGGTGTTGATGGTTCTCTGTTCCTTCTTCCAGTTGCTTCCTATGCATGAATAGATCTGGTTTGGGGGATTTTAAAGAGTATAATTCTATGCTTACAATAAAGATACAATCAGGCATAGTCAGTTCTAGAGAAGTTTCAATCCACTATTTAGAATATTGTTTGGTAAATTAATTACCTGTGATTGGCTCTGTAAGTAAGGTTTTATGAATACTTCTAGACATGTTGTATATGTTCACCTCAGTTTTCTTAACTATAATGAATTTCTGAAACATGTTAAAGTATCCTTTCTTTCTACTTGGATTATGGGTCTCTTTAACATACATTTGCAACTTTCTGCCTTCTGTTAATGCCAACTGATTTATCTATCAAGAAATGTCATTGCTAGGAATTGAAAGAATTTAGTATTTAGCTTAAATTTATTAAAATGTTATTCAGTATGTGATTAAGATGTGTCAGGAAGTTCATGGGTAACTTTGGGTAAGTCATTCCTTTCAGCCCTAGGCTTGGGATCTCAAAAAACAAAAAAAAAAAACCATTTACCAACTCACAGTAGTCCAGCATGATGAATTATAATCTATAACCTTTTTTGAAAAGACCTTCATCCTCCAGTAGACTGATTCAGCCAATTTTCTAATCTGTACAAGATGATTTTATTATAAACACCAGACTCGGGAGGGTTGTTAGGAAAGCAATATTTTTGTTGGCAGAAATACTGTTGAGCAATTTGGAGAAACCGCTCTGTAAAAATGAAACCACACATGCCCTTTTATTATGTACACCTTTCCCTTTAATATCCTTTGTTAGTGCTCAAAGGCATTACAATTTTGTCTGTTTTTATTTCTCCTGTTGTGGTATGTGGTATGCATTTGGCATATGGTTTTTGTGGCCAAGCTAATTGTGGCTATGCTGGCACAAGTCAGCAGAAAGAAAAGAGAAAAAGCATAGAGGGGAAATTCCGATATGACTTTGCAGAGTGGCTCTGCTGTCCCAATCCCACTCTGATTGCTTCCCAGGTCTATTGGTGGCAGAGGGAAGCAGCCTGCTCATTGACCAGACCTCAAATATGGAAACTACAACCTTGGAGAGAAGCCTGTCTCCTCAGCTGCTAATGTGGGGGCTTGAGCTGTAAACAAAAGGGTGGAAGCAGTTGAAGAGACCAGTCAGCACATTTGAGCCTGTGAGGCTTTAAAGTAGGGGTCTCCAACCTTGGCAACTTTATGACTTGTGGACTTCAACTCCCAGAATTCCTCAGCCAGCATGCGCTGGCTGAGGAATTCTGGGAGCTGAAGTCCACAAGTCGTAAAGTTACCAAGATTGGAGACCCTGCTTTAAAGCATCAAGCAAAGAGTGGTTTTTGGGCCCAGAGGGAGAAGTGTAAACCACCCAACGGAGAGGCTTCACTTGAACCTCAAGGCAGTCAAGAACAGAGGGAGATAGCTGCCTGCGGACAGACACCTGGAATCTGGGGAAACCCTAAACAGGGAAGGGCTGGGAGAAGCACCAAAGGGAGGTGCAACCTCTACACAAAGGGCAGGTGTTGAGGTCTGGAAAAGGAAGGAAAGAGGCTTTCAGTGTATACCAAAGTAACTGCCGATTTCCTTCCTATTTTTCTCTCTCAGTGATATGCTGTGGGGGAGGGAGGAATAAGGGGAGAGTTGGTAGATGCTCAACAAAGTAGATGTTTACTAGTGTACAGCTCTTAGAGATAAATAGAAAAGGTTAGAAATGGAAAAACACTGCTCTAAGCAGTTCCGGTTTTTTTCATTTTCAACAAAGACCATCGTGTGTGGTGCAATGCAACAAATGCTCTGGTCTGAGTCTGTTTCACACACCAAGCCCAATGATAAAATAAAGAAAGTAACTATCTATCCCTGTCTTTTTTTTTTCTAGCTGGGTGCCTCCAGAAATTGAGATTGCAACTCCAGTTACATTTTCAAGACATTTGAAAGGGATCCAGGTTAGGGAAGGCTGGCCTCCCCGCAGAAGGAGCAAATCCGATAATATCACAATATGATTGTCGTTCTCTAGATAGAGAGTAACTGAGTAAAAATGAATTGCTAGGATTTCATGCCAAATTATTGGCAGTGATATGGAACTGGATTGCCACTAGCTTCTTCCTGAGTGTTTTGACTTCTCCATCAAAGCTTGGATCTTTGATATACAGTATCTTTGTTTATTCCCACCAAAACATTGACTAAGCCTTCTAGTCAACCCTGCTTAGCTTTTCAAGGAATAAATAAATATAAATAACAATGGGGAGTCAACTGAAGACTCAGCATTGTTATTCTAAGGAAATGTTTTATGAAACTTTAGAAAGTTTTTTTTTTAAATTAATTTATATGCCGCCCTTCGGAGACTCAGGGCGGCTTACAATTAAGCAATAGCCTTCATACTTTTGTATATACCTGCTTAGTAGGGCTTCCCTCCCCACAAGCGGTGTTCTTTTTTATACAAAGTCAGCTTATTGCCCCCACAATCTGGGTCCTCATTTTACCTACCTTGAAAGGATAGAAGGCTGAGTCAACCTTGAGCCTGGTGAAATTCGAACTTACAGTAATTGCAGGCAGCTGGTGTCACTTTAGCACTACTTAAGCTGCTGCGCCACCCAGGCTCATTTTGCAGATTATTGGTGAGTAGTGTTAATGTTAATGTGGTATTCTAGAATAGTTTCTGCTATTGCATTCAAAGTAAAGTTTTATATGAGAGTCTTCATATTAAAAAAATCCCTGTAGCTCACAGTTATAATTCTTATACACTACATATTACGTAAGTACTTTCACTCCCATATGTAGAAATAAGTACATACTGTTGGTACAGTTAATAACATCTATCACAGTTGACAACATAACTTTAAAATAGAATAGGAAAATGTATAGTGAAATATCACTGTTTTGGGTCTTAATACTTGTAAGTTACTTGGATATTGCATACATTTCACATTTTCCTAATATTGCCTTTTAAAAGACTCTGTAGAGTATGTCCCATAGATCAGTGATTGTAAATTCATATTCCATTGTAAAGCGCAATCTTTCCTGGTAATTTCCACTAGGTGGAAACAGAGTTTTACTTTTGCTGTTTAGTAGACTACAATCTAGAGATTCTTCAAGAAACTAAAGTCTTATTTTTATGCTGAAAACATCACATTGGAGAAATACATTGGAATATTTCAAGAGATTTCTAAAATAACTCTAGCTGCTGAAAATAAGCCCATTCTGTTCAAAACCTTCAATCAGATGAAACTATGACTGACATGAAATGTATGTCCCAAAATATTCTAACTCCGGGCTGTCAAACTCCCGGCCATGCCCACACCCAGTTTAGCGAAGGGGGGAAAAATCCCAACATGTCACGTGATGCCACCGTGACAATGTGAGTTTGACACCCCTGCTCTAACAGCTTCCTGAATTCATCAGAAATTGTAAATATCTTATACTTACCAAATTGGTTTTACAACTATAACACTCATAAATAAGTATCCATTACGTAAATTCACATGCATATAGTGTACATAGTGCAAACATGCAATTAAGTACTATATATTGCAAAATTAAATTATGAGGGGTCCTGAGTGCTCTCTGAGCTTGATTGTTTTTTTGCAGGTGTTTCATTAACCAAACCAGATAACATCATCAGTGCTAGTAGACTGTGGGATTTGCTCTCAATTTATATTCCAGTGGCTTGTCCTGTCAGTATTTGTGAGAGTGGTCTTGGAAATTCTTTGGTTGGGCTGTTTACTGCTAGCTTGTTCAGTAGTTGATTAGGATTGTTTACTTCTTCATTTTTGGTCTGAGGTTAATCTTGATGTTAATCTCTGTTTATCTGGAGATTGATTGCTGATGGGGAAGTGTTTTGGTATTTTCGTTCCCTTTTTGGCTTGTTGACTGTCTCTTTTGCACAGTATGTAGGTATTGTTTATGTGACTATTGAAGGCCCTTTTTTTTCAGAGTGCCAGGCTTCCAGGAATTCTTTAGTATTTTTGGACTTGGCTTGGTCTAGGATGGTCAAGTTTCCCAGTTGAAACTAAGCCAAGTCCATATGTTGTGAAATTAAAGAGTTTTTATCTGACTGCTAGTTGGTATTCATGCATCCTAGTCTTCTGTCTGTTTGTCTGTGTAGTGGCTGTTGCAATCTTTACACTGTATTTTGTAGATGACACATGTTTTTCTTCTGGGGCTGTTGGGTCTTTCGGATACTCAGAATGTTTTGGAGAACTTTAGTTGGCTTGTGTCTATCCTGATTCCATGTGTTGTAATAGTCTGTTGGTACTTTCTGAGATATTTTTGAAGAGTGGCACTGTTATCCTTTTTACAGCTTGATTATGCTACATTGGGTTGAATGCTCAGGCACTTTCTGATCAAGTTGCATGGATATCCATTTTGTTGGAAGATGTTATATAGATGATCTGTTTCCTTTTTTGGCTGTTCAGGGTTGTTGCAGTGTGTTTGTGCTAATCCGAATAAAGTTCTTACACAGCTTCTTTTGTGGGAAGTTGAGTTATTTTGGTAGTGAAGCACTTGATTAGTGTGGGTGGTTTTTCGGTACACTTGTATTTCTAGTTTGCCATCATAGTCTCTGCTGATCAGGATACCAGGAATAATGGATACTAGATGGCATTTACTAGAACTAGAATCTCAAGTGCACCGAAAAAACCATCCACACCCTTTTAAATTACTATTTGACTGAAAAGTCATGAATCCTTTTCAAGTGGCTAGGGAAACTTAGGAAGGGAAGGACAAACAGCTCTCAACAACATCAAATATATCTTTGAAATGAGAATGTTTTAGATCAGATGAGGGAACTGGCTTTGGAGAACCTTCTGTGGTCTCATGTATACCACAAACTGCAATGTAGTCCGCGTTCAAATAGAACATAAAGTGCTGTTGCTCTTCTCTTCACTCTAATGATATCATTCAGTAACTGAAAATAGTATGTATAACACTCCTTCTTCATTTTTCCCGACAAACATGCTAAGGTAGATTGGGGTGAAAGAGTTGACTGTTCCAGAACCATTCAGTTGGCTTGCATAGCTGACAATAGACTTCAGCTTTGGTCTTCTTAGTCCTACACTATCACTACGCTATCTTGGCTCTTCTTTTAAATGGTATCAGCAAAATTTAGTGGCAAACTCCAAACAATGGAGGCACAGTTTTCTACTTTACTTGTCAGAAAACAATTTTAAAAAATAGTCATCACTATGCTCTTCAGCAACCAAAAACTGCCTTAAATTCTGTAGCATGTGTGTTTGCCTAACTATGAAATGATTTCTACATGATATCTAAACATAGCAGTTGGAGTATTTATAACAAACAGTTCCCCTTTCCTTCAAAATGTGCAGAGTGGTTTGCCAGTAGCTGTGCTGCACTTTCTCCTCCCCATTTTTTCCTACAATCTGAGGCACTTCCCTGAAAAACAATTTTCCTACAATCTGAGGCAACTTCCCTAAAGTTACTATATCAGCAATAGACAGTGAACTTTGAAAACTGTAGAAATTACCCACTAATAGATTTAGGATGAGATTCTCCCTCAAAATTTAGATAAACCTATCTACACTAGTGAACATTTGCAATCCCAAGTCACTCCAAAGCAGGCAGGATAAGAACTAAACTGCGATCAGCTAACAGTCAGGTGGCCTGTTCATAAAGGAGGCCTTGTTACTTTGTGCTACGGACTATCATTCTAAGAATTATAATAAAGTTACTTTTGTCCAAAAGCATTATAAGGATATAGGATAGCTTTAATTAGCTTGGATGATGATCAAGTGCGATAAAATTAATGTGACAATCTCTTTAAAAGTAGAGTCAAACAATGGTCATGTGTTCTATGATTCCTAATCTGCCAGGGCAGTTTACTTTAGAATTGGTTTTATAGGACAATTAAGGGAACACATTAAACCTGCAGTTTTCTTCTGTTTGAAAAAATTAAAGGAAGGCGATATAGCTAGCAAGTTTCCATAAAGCATGTCATTTCTTTCTAAGCACTTCACAGTGATTGATGACTTGGGTTCTCTGTTTACCTATAACCAAGAAAGCAAAGCTATCCCAGTGGATTTATTGTAAAGAAAAAGTAAATAGATTTTTTACAAAGAAAGAGGAGTTTGGTTACAGAATACTGGAAAGTGGGTATTGTAATTTACCCTTACATAACATTTGGTCCTTGTAAAATATTAAGATGGAGCCTTGCTATTATTTGTTAGTTTATCATTTATTTTGGTCATAGACCAGCATAAATCTAATAAAAATCACTCTAAAATAGAAGTAAAAATTAAATATATTGGTGGAATTAAAAATACCTAAAAATCAACATTGTTAGTGCAAAATTAGGAGCCTGGATAGCTCAGCAGACTAATGTATTGTAATTTAAGTCCAGCTGTCTGCAATTAGTAAGTTCAAATTTTACAGGCTGAAGGTTGACTCAGCCTTCCATCCTTTCTAAGGTAGGTAAATTGAGGACCCAGTTTGTGGGGGCAATAAGCTGACTTTGTAAAATATACAAAAGTATGAAGGCTATTGCTTAACGCATTGTAAGCCACCCTGAGTCTCCGGAGAAGGGTGGCATATAAATCAAATTTAAAAAAAAAAACCAGGAAGAGACTTATAAAATTAGAGTCAATCTGAATACTATAAGTTATTAAAACACAAAACTATAGATAAATATATACGTTGTGCCTTCAAGTATCCATCTATGAATCTATCCCCTTGTAAGTGGGAAAAACGTAGGACAGTTACTGAGCTTTGAGTCATTTGGGCATCTTGTAAATGAAATAATATAAATGGATAAAACACTGCATATTCTGTGTAGGCTTTTAGGCTTCAAGATACTTGAAACAGTTTGTTCTATCTAAATGTCAGTTAATCAATTATGCAGGTTAGACCTTTTGAGGGAGCAAAGACCATTATTTTTGTCCTTTGGTAGATAATTTATGCATATTTTCTCTGCAATATTGGGTGAGACTCTACAACAGGGATGTCAAACTCACGGCCCAGGTGCCAGATGCATCACACACTGGCCGTGGCCACATGCAGTTTAGCAAAGGGGGGTAAAGTCACAATATGTCATGTGAAAATGCTGTGATGACACAAGTTTGACACCCTTGCTCTACTCTACAAGATCCTCCTAAAGCTGACTTGGTCGTATGATAAAAGCAATGCAGCCATAAGGATTGTTCCACCAATATGAGTAGGTGGGAATGTGGTCTATGGAGAGTCTTGTCTAGGATATTAATATAGAAATTGAACAATAAGGGTGCAAGGATACACCTTTGCTCCAGCATTGGGCCAGAGGCTTCCAAGTGGATTGCATCAATTAGTGTTAATGGGATCCTGAGAGGTGGCATGAGGGTGTTGGGGTTTTAAAAAGTTCCTTGTATTCTTTTTTAATTCGGCTTTTAGGGGGATTGGGTAAGGGGTGGGGTTATGATACCCAGCGGGTGGCAGGGGGGACTCACCCGGGTTATTGGCAGTCCTGGCCAGGGGAAGGTCATGGTGGGGTTGGAATGGGGGTGGGGCCCCTGGGGACTCCGGGGGTGGGGAGGGAAGAGCTATGATTCCTGTTGTGATAGGGAATGGCCACGGTGGGACGAAGGGAGGATGGTGTTGGCGGTCAGGAACATGCCCCCGCATTTTGCATGCAGTGGACCGCTCTGGACCCCTGGATACCTCCTGTTTCCCTGGGGGTCTAAGAGAGAGGGCCCCTGAGCTTAGGCTGTTCCGTGGTTAACAAGGCTCCCCTCATCAGTGAACTGATCGAGGAGGAAAACGCAGACCTGGCTTCCATTACGGAAACCTGGCTGGGCTTAGAGGGAAGGGTCCCTCTGAATGAGCTTTGCCCGCCGGGTTTTCAGGTGCTACACCAGCCGAGGGCCCAGGGAAGGGGTGGGGAGGTGGCGGTTGTTATTAGGGAGACCCATGGTCCGCAGGAGGTCACTGCTCCTCAGATAGATGGCTGTGAGTCCCTTCTCATGAGATGGGGACCGCAAGGTCAGTTGGCCCTGTTGATTATGTACCTATCTCCCAGCTACATATCAACGGCTCTGCCCGGGCTGGTAGACGCCATATCGGGGTTGGTGGTGAGTTCCCCAGACTTATTGTGCTGGGGGACTTAACCTACCATCCCTGGGGGTGGCGTCAGGAGCGGCCCGGGAGTTCATGGCTTCCATATCAGCCATGGACCTCACCCAGATAATACAGGCCCTGACTCATATGGTGGGGACACACACCCGATCTGGTTTTTGTCTCGGAGCAGTGGAGTAGTGAGTTCGGTGAGGGTATGCCAGTTATTGAACCCCTGTCATGGACTGATCACTATCTCCTTAGGCTTGGCTTCTATTTTGCCACCCCCTGCCACTGGGAGCTGACCATCTGGTTCTGCCCCAGGCGCCTGATGGACCCTGAGGGTTCCAGACGGAGCTTGGGACTATCCCTCTCTCTCTTTCCCATGCCCCAGTCAAGACTCTGGTGGATGCCTGGGAAGAGGCGGCTGCTGGGGCTCTCGACCGGGTCGTGCCCTTGCAACTTCTGACCCGATGCAGATCCCGGTTGGCCCTTTGGTTCATGGAGGAGCTCCGGGAAATGAAGCGTCGGAGGACAGGTCTAGAGAGCTGTTGGAGGTCCAGCCGTTCCGAATCTGACTGAGCAGAGTTGAGATCTTTTATTCGATCCTATCTGGTAGCGATGAGGACAACAAAGTATGCTCACTTCTCTGCCCTCATCGCGTCCGCAGAGAACCATCCGGCCACCCTTTTTAGGGTATCCTGCTCCCTTTTGAATCAGGGAGCGGGGGAGGACCCTGTGAGGGAGCAGGTCGAGGAATTTAGTAAATACCTGCAGGATAAGATCGCTCAGATTCGAGAGGGGCTGGACTCCGAGAGGGTGGGGAAGGCCCGATGGTTCTGATGATTTGGGAAGAGTTTGATCCTGTTACTCCTGAAGAAGTGGACAGGATCATGGGGAAGCTGAGTGCCACCACTTGTGTGCTGGACCTGTCCCTCCTGGCTCATTTATTCGGCCTGGGAGGTTACAGGTGGCTGGATCCAGGCAGTAATTATGGCTTCTTTGGGTGAGGGGCACTTTCCGGCTGCCTTGAAGGAGGCGGTGGTGAGATCCCTCCTCAAGAAGCCTACCCTGGATCCGGCTATTTGAATAACTTTCATCCTGTCTCCAACCTTCGCTTTATGGTGAAGATTGTAGAGAATGTGGTGGCACATCAGCTCCCGTTGGCCCTGGATGAAACATCATATCTGGACCCGTACCAGTCGGGTTTCAGGCCCAGGTACAGCACAGAGATGGCATTCGTCGCATTGGTGGATGATTTCTGCTGGGCTTGGGACAAGGGATATTCCACTGTCCTGGTCCTATTAGACCTTTCGGCAGCTTTTGATACCATCGACCATAGTATCTTACTGCGGCGCCTTGAGGGGTTAGGAGTGGGAGGCACCGTTCTTTGGTGGTTCATCTCCTAACTCTCGGGGCATGTGCAAGTGGTGTTGGCAGGGGGACAGAAGTCGGCCTCGAGGTCCCTCACATGTGGGGTACCTCAGGGGTCGGTCCTCTCTCCCCTCTTGTTCAACATTTATATGAAGCCGCTGGGGAAGATCATCTGTGGTTTCGGGGTGAGGTATCATCAGTACGCTGATGATACCCAACTTTTTATATCCACCCTGAACCAGCTCAGTGATGCCCTCGATGTGATGTCCTGGTGCCTGGAAGCGGTGCGGCTCTGGATGGGGAGGAACAGGCTTCAGCTCAATCCCGCCAAGACTGAGTGGCTGTGGGTACCGGCATCTCGGTTCCAAGGAAATATTCCATCATTGGTCATAGGGGGTGAGGTGCTGCCCCCTGTTGAAAGGGCGTGCAATCTAGGCGTCCTCCTAGATTCACGGTTGATTTTGGAAGATCATGTTGCGACTGCAACCAAGGGGGCATTTGCACAGATTCGTCTAGTGCGCCAATTGCGCTGGTACCTGAACCATGATGACCTCCGTACAATCACTCATGTGCTCATGACCTCCTGGATCTGCAATGCTCTCTACATGGGGCTGCCCATGAAGACCATTCGGAGGCTTCAGCTGGTGCAGAATGCAGCCGCGCGGGTAGTAATGGAAATGTCCCGACACTCTCATGTTAGACCCTTCCTGTGCGGCCTGCATTGGCTACCGGTTGCCCTCCAGGTGAGATTCAAGGTGCTGGTTATCACCTATAAAGCCCTATATGGCTTAGGCCCGGGGTACCTGATGGACCATCTGTGGCCAGTGACAGCTCCTCATCGACTGGTGCATTCCCACAGGGAGGGCCTCCTTGGAGTGCTGTCGGCCAGGCAGTGTCATCTGGTGACTCCTAGGGAATGGGCTTTCTCTGTGGGTGTACCTACCTTATGGAATCAATTCCCCCTGGAGCTCCAGGTGGCCCCTGACCTGCGCTCTTTCCACCGTGACCTTAAGACATGGTTATTTTGCCAGGCCGGATTGGACTGAAGGGGTTTTTAAGGGGAGTTTTAATGGTTTTTAACATTTAATATTGATTTTATCCATTTGTTTTATCGCTGTGAGCCACCCTGAGTCCCTTCTGGAGAGAGGGCGGCATATAAGCTTAATTAATACATAAATAATAAATAAATAAATAATGTATAACTTGTTGATGAGCACTAGCCATTTGTCAATGTTAGTGGCCTTAATCTTTTCCCACAGTTTAACTTGAGATGGAATACGGGCATTTTTTTGAAATCTAAAAAAGCTGATTATAACAATGATATTGATTCCTTAATTTTTATATCACATGGTACATGTTATACATAATGTAATTATCAGGCGTCTCTAAAGTGAATTCAAAGAGCTGTAAAAGTTATTTTAAAATGCGTATGTACTGTTAATCCATTTTAAGTTTGTGGCAGCTAAAACAAGTATTTATATGTAATGCATATTTAAAATGTTCACATTTCCAATAGATTAGTTGCCATGAGAAAACATGAAACAGATTTTACTGAAGAGAGTTTAATTATCATGACCTGTATTATGCATTGTTATCATGCACTTAAATTTGTTCAGGATGGGCAGTTGACTCCATGAGCATAACTAAACAATTCTGCCAATTTTGGCAATATTATTTTGTGTGTATGTGGGGGGTGGGGGACACACATGACAAAATAAGGGATGTAATGAATTTGTTAAGCAGTTTATCAAACACATCACAGCAATCCATCACTTACATGGGCAGTTGGTACCCCATTCCTAACTGAGATCTGTCCTGCTACCAGTCTTTCTAGGTGCTAAATTTCTGATCATATAATGTAAAACCAATACACAATTTCTTCACATTTTTCTTATTAACTGCAGATCTCAAATATTTTCAGAATGATGTCAGTATGCTTGCCTGTTTGCCTGTCTGCACACCTTGCAGAAAATACCCTTCAGCAGATTCTCACTTTCTGTTTCAAACTGAGTTTTCATTGCTCTTTCAATTAACAAACAGCTTTTTTCCTTCCTTCAAAAAAAAATATGCACATTCATTTTAAGGGCTCCCACCCCTACAGAGGCACACACCCAGTGCCCATGCCTTGTTCACATATATTTGTATACATTTGGTTATCTGCAAAGCATTTTCCTCATTAGGCTGCCAGAGATATGGCTGCAAGTATTTTTTGAAAAATATTTATAAATACCCTGAAAAGCCTTTTAAGTTTTCTTTTCACTTTAGTGCTTAATCAGCAATGCACATGGTGTTCTAGCAAGCTGCGAGGCATGTTAATCCAGCAAATCTTGTGTGAGCAGTATGCCAGCAAAATTCCCTTTGAAGGCATTCCTTCGGGTAGGACTAGGTAAAAGAAGCATTAATTGGGAACTGGTAGTTAGGAGACATGGCAAGCAGTTTTTCCCCTTAGGAAAAGTAAGGCCCGCTAACCAGGGGTGAAATCTGGTGGGTTGCTACCGGTTCGCACCAGTTCAGAAGGACCAGTAGCAATAAATTGGTGAGGGTCGAAGAACCGGTATTAATTGTTGGCTGGCCACGCCCCCGAACCGGTCTCCACCCCACCCAGTCACTTCCTTTTCCTCCTCACCACCCGGGCGGTTTGCCTGCCTAAACTGCCTTCCCACGTGGTGCCTGCCCTGCGCCCCAACTGAACTGCCACCTCCTGCCTACAGGTGAGTCGCACTACCCCCCCCCCCCAAAGCATGCTGCGCCACCCCCACCGGGCTCATGACCTTATCTTCCCCGCCCCTTACAGGAGTCCCCTCCACACCCTGTTTTGGCTCCCAGGGGCTGTAGGGAGGCTTGCTAAGGCCAAAATGGGGTGTGAGGGTGCCTAGCAAGACTCCCTGAAGCCCCCTGGAAGCAAAAACAGGCTGCGGGTGGGAGGGGCTTCAAGGGAGAAAGAAATAAATCCTCACTGTTTAGGGAGATCCCCAGGTGCACTGAGCTTGAGTTGAGAGCATATTGTAAATCCTGCACTAGCTATCTTTGCTCAGGCTAAGCTACAAAACCTTTTTCCTCACTGTTTGGGGATTCCCACGTGTACTGAGCCTGAATTGAGAGCTTATTATTAAGTGGCTGCTAGCTATCCTTGCTCAGGCTAAGCTAATCAATAAGAATGCCAGATTAGAGTTAAACTCTAAGAATGCCAGATTATCAATGGGCATGTTCTGAGTTTCAAAACGTCTGGCTTTTCTTCCTCCTACCAAAGACCTTCTGGGGTTCTTCACAGAAAGGGAGAAAGGAGAAATGGAGGGATAAAGAAAAAAGAGAAAGCGAGAGAGAAGAAAGAAAGAGACAAAGAAAGAAAGAGAAAGAAAGAAAAAGGAAAAGGAAAGGAGAGAGAGAATGCAGGTATCTCTTAACAGAGGCTTGAATTTGCCTGAAATTAGATCAAGCCCTACATCACTTAACCCAATGTATCATATTAAATTGTTTTTTAATTATTTTTGATATAGATACTGCATTCTCTTGTGTAATTTAGTTACAGTGTAAAACTAGTCCATTATGTCTCAAAATAAAAGGGAGATCAAAAATCCAAGTAGTGCCGTGTAAATTCAGGAATCCCCAAAGATATTTCCCATTGTCTTTATTAAACAAATTTATATAGCTATCCAATTCATACACAGTGACTTTATCATTTTTGTGTTCCTTTCATGTAGTTCTCAATGTGTCAATCTCCTTGCTGCTCTATTTCCTCCACCAAAATTCTATTATAAATAATATTACCACACATTACAGTTCTAATTTTGTGTATTTGCGCCAGTAATTTTCAGAAAAAAATTTAGTCCTCTCTTACATAATTATTTAGAAGTAGCTTCATATGTCAGTTTACTTTTACCATTAAAAAAAATGTTTTGTTGCATTATATGACTGCAAAAGCCTTTCAGCAGTTTCATGTAACAGGAAATATCCAGTAACAATTTTAAAGGTAGGGGAGGGTGTTTGTCATAGCCACAAACACTCTCCCCTATAGACCTTCCTCTGTCTCCAAAAAGACAGAGAGAAAGAGAGAAAGAAAGAGGAAGGAAGGGAGAGAGAGAGAGAGAACACTCTGTGCTATTATTTTTAATTGTTCCATTATTTATCATGTATTAATATTTTATACTGTCCCTACACCTAGAATGCTTTTACTGCCTTTTTTTTGCCCAGGGCTACCACATATTTTTCAGGGATTTACATGCATTCAATGTCTATAGTCCAGAGCATAAATATGTGTGTGTTTATTTTGTACATCAGGTTGCATAAGTCCATCTTAATATGCTATTCCTGGTATGTATACATACAGAGAAAGAAGCACTCTTGTGATCTTTGACTTTTATGCTTGCTGTCAAACATCAGCCATAATAGTAATTACTGTTTTGAACAATATGTACGAATGGCTATTTTATATGTGAAATTATGACTGAAATATTTCTGCACCTATATTGGTTCTCACTGTCAGGAAGTTTCTCCTTAGTTTTAGAAGAAAAATAATCTTTTCTCTTTGTTCAGTTCCATCCATTGCTTCTTGTTTTGCCTTCTGGGGCATTGGAAAATACATTGCCTATACATTTTTTCTGGCAGCCCCTTAAAAACCTGTTGCCTATCACACTCTTGGGCAAAGCATGTGAGCCATTTCCTCCTTTCAGTGGTCCATGAAAGTACATGTATAGTATGTAGACAATAAAGGTGAAAAAAGGTGAACAACATTTTTACAGAACTATAGATACGTTGGGGCTGTGTGTGACATGGAATGGCTGGGAGGGGAGGGACCAGTTGAGGGACCAGGGGTGGGTTCTATAATTTTTTACTACTGATTCTGTGGGTGTGGCTTATTTTGTGGGCATTGTTTGATGGTCATGTGACAATTTAGGATTGTCATGTGACAATTTAGGATTTAGCAGAGGTACTGATATTCCAGGCTTTTAACTGCTTGTAGAGCTGTACCAGTCTACTCAATTTTTTTTGGAGTGTCTTGGTCTACCCATTTATTTATTTTATCAAATTTATATACCGCCCTACTCCCCGAAGGGACTCAGGGCGGTGAACAGCCAAATAAAATACAGAACATACAAAAGTTAAAAATAATTAAGATAAATTAAATGATTAGGCTGAAAAATTTAAAATCCAATCATATAAAACCAATCATATAAAACATTTAAAAACCCATTTATAAAGGGAGGTTTAAGCCAGACCAGCCTGATGAAATAGGAATGTTTTTAAAGCACGGCGGAAGGTACGTAGGGCCTGTATCGTCCTTATCTCAGGGGGGAGCTCGTTGCAGATGGCCGGTGCCCCCACAGAGAAGGCTTTCCCCCTGGGGACCACCAGTCGAAACTGTTTGGCTGAGCCCCTCTCTGGGGGAACGGACTGGTCGGTGAGAGGCTACTGGTGGCAGAAGGCGGTCCCAAAGATACCCTGGTCCTAAGCCATGGAGCGCTTTGAAGATAGTAACCAAAACCTTGAAGCGCACCAGGAAGACCACCAGAAGCCAGTGCAGCTTGCGCAGGAGTGGAGTCACATGGGAGTGCCACCCGCTCCCCAACCCGCGTGGCTGCATTCTGGACCAGTTGGAGCCTCCGGGTGCTCCTCAAGGGGAGCCCCATGTAGAGAGCATTACAGTAGTCCAGACGTGAGGTGATGAGGGCGTGAATGACCATGCATAACGAATCCCGATCCAGAAAGGGATGCAACTGGCGAATCAGGCAAACCTGATGAAAACTCCTCCGGCCACGGCCATTATATGCCCTTCTAAAGACAGCCATGAGTCCAGGAGGATGCCCAAGCTGCGAACCCCATCCGTGGGGGACAATGACTCGCCCCCAATAGTCAGAGATGGCGTCAACTGACTATATCGGGATGTCGGAAACCACAGCCACTCAGTCTTGGAAGGGTTGAGCCTGAGTCTGTTCCTCCCCATCCAGATCCGTACGGCCTCCAGGCACCGGGACATCACTTCAATGGCATCATTGGGGTGGTCTGGGGTGGAGATGTACAGCTAAGTATCATCAGCGTACTGATGGTACTTCACCCCAAAACCACGGATAATCTCACCCAGTGGCTTCACATAAATATTGAACAGGAGGGGCACCCCACATAAAAGGGGCCTCGGGGTCGACCTTTGCCCCCTGTCAACACAGACTGCGACCGATCGGAGAGAATGGAGGAGAACCACCGTAGCACAGTGCCCCCCACTCCTAGCCCCTCCAACTGGCGCAGCATGATACCATGGTCGATGGTATCAAAAGCCACTGAGAGGTCTAATAGGACCAGGACAGAGGAACAACCTCTGTCCCGAGCCCTCCAGAGATCATCAACCAACGCGACCAATACCATCTCCATGCTGTACCCGGACCTGAAGCCCGACTGGAATGGATCTAGATAGGCTGATTCATCCAGGTACTGGGCAGCTGTCGCGCAACCACACTCTCAACAACCTTCGCAATAAAGCGAAGGTTGGAGACAGGACGATAATTTACCAACATTGCCGGGTCCAGGGAAGGCTTCTTGAGGAGGAGCCTTACCACTGCTTCCTTCAAAGTGGCGGGAAAGACACCCTCACTCAAAGAAGCATTTATAATCCCCTGGAGCCAGCCTTGTGTCACCTCCCGGGAGGCCAGCACCAACCAGGAGGGACACGGGTCCAATAAACATATGGCTGCGTTCAGCTTGCTCAGTATCCTGTCCATGTTTTCTGGAGTCACAGAGTCAAACTCTTCCCATATAATATTCTCAAGACCTGCCCCAGTCACCTCCCCTGGATCTACCCATTCAGGGTTGGAGTCCAGCTGCTCCCGAATCTGAGCGGTTTTGTCATACAGATATTGTACAAAGTCCTCAGCTCTACCCTCCAAGGGGTCCTCCCACACTCCCTGTTGCAGCAAGGAGCGGGTCACCCTAAACAGGGCAGCTGGGCGATTATCTAATGATGCAATAAGAGCGGAAAAGTAACTCCTCTTCTCCGCTTTTATCGCCACTAGGTAATTCTTAATATGAGCTCTTACCAGTGTCTGGTCAGATTCAGAATGACTGGCCCTCCAACTGCTCTCTAGGCATCTTTTCCGGTGCTTCATCTCCCTCAGCTCCTCAGTATACCAAGGAGCCCGGTGAGATCGGCGCCGGGTCAGAGGCCACAAAGACACGACTTGGTTCAAAGCCCCAGCGGCTGCCTCATCCCAGGCGGCCACTAGGTCTTCAGCCGAGCCATGTGCCAGAGCCTCAGGAAATGGCCCAAGCTCAGTCTGGAACCTATCTGGGTCCATCAGGCACCTGGGGTGGAACCATTTCACCGGTTCCGCCTCCCTGCAGTGGGGTGTGGCGGTTCGAAAGTCTAAACAAAGGAGGGAGTGATCTGACCATGACAAGGGTTCAATCACTACATCCCCTATCTCAAGATCACTCAACCACTGTCCAGAGACAAAAACCAGGTCTAGCATGTTTCCCCCCACGTGAGTAGGGCCATGAATTAACTGGGTCAGGTCCATAGCCATCATGGAAGCCATGAACTCCCAAGCCGTCTCAGACGTCTCACCGACTGATGGCAGGTTAAAATCCCCCATGACCACAAGCCTGGGGGTGTCAACTGCCACCACGATAATAACGTCGAGCTGCTCGGGCAGGGCTGCTGCCATGTGGCAGGGAGCCAGGTACGTGACTAGCAGGCCGAACTGCACCTTATGGCCCCATTTCACAAGGAGGGACTCACAGCCAGCCGTCTTAGGAACGGTGGCCTCCTTCGGAACAAGACCCTCATTTATAACAACTGCCACCCCCCGCCCCTCCCCCGTGACCTTGGCTGATGGAATGCATGAAAATCAGGTGGGCACATATCAACGAGGGGGACACCCCCCTCCTGACCCAACCAGGTCTCCGTAATACCCACCAAGTCCGCGCCCCCCTCCTGAATAAGATCACAGATGAGGGGGGCTTTATTTACCACGGACCTGGTGTTGCACAGCATCAGCCTAAGGCCTTGGGCCCGAGGATCTGTACAACCAAGGAAACTGGAAGAGCATTGGGGGCCGGAGCATGTCACCACTTGTAAACAGCGGGGGCGCACTCCCACAGCCTGATATGGCCCCCCGCTCCCGCCATATCTGCCCCTCCCACCTACAATCTCGATGGAATAGCCATCCAAGGGATCGGCTCTAACCCCTTTCTTGGACCCACCATCCGTACCTCCCATGCCGCACACGCTGGCTGGCCTAGATGCCCTCCCTCGTGGGTTCTCCCCCAAACCCACATAATCCCCCCCCCCAGGATCCTTTAAAATTTTTTATAAAATTTATCTAAAAAACCCCATAATCCTCTTTTTGACGCATGCCATCTCTCCGGACTCCAAAGTCCGTCCTCGAGATAGTCCCTCGATAGAGTGGAGGGCCACGTCTCAAGAGGGGAGAATCTCACAGTCTGAGGAGTTCCCCCGACAAATACAATCTGTAATTCCATGGCTAGGGGGGCATGTTCCTGCTATCCAGGGTCCCGTGAGAAGGAGTCCATCAGAGGTATCAGTCATTTCCATCCCACTGCCCTCTCACGGCAGTGGTGAATCCTGGCTGTTGTACCCTCAGATGTAACCACTAGCTACCCTCTCACAGTGACTGGGTGAAGGAAGGAAACAGCAGTCTTAATCCGGATTCAATCAGTGTTTGTTCTTGAAGCGTCCTGTCTACCCATTTGTTTTTGGAATATCCTGGTCTACCCATTTGCTTTTTGAGCGCACTGGTCTACCACCACACTGCCTTTTAACACTGATCAGCTGTAGGGCGGCCCTTTGAAGCCCTGTGGCAAGAGTTTAAACAGTTTTTTTCCTTCCAACCGATCAGCTGGGATCAACTCGAGAGGCAGCAAAAAATTGGGCGCAGGGCCAAATAAAAGGTAAGAATAACATGGGAGGGGGTGGAAGGGCCCAGCTTCCGAACAAAGAGAACCGGTTCAGTGACGTCATATCGTGAGAGGAACCCACCAGTGCGAGGGACCCCTTGATATGAGTGACATTGAGTTGGCCACGCCCACCCAGTCATGACCATGAAGCCACTCCCACCCTCACATGACCAAGCCATGCCCACAAAATAAGCCATATCCACAGAACCGGTAGTAAAAAAATTTAGAACCCATCCCTGGGTGAAATGCTCCCAGTTTGGACCAGATTGAGTGATCTGGTAGCGATCGTGGTATGTGTTTTGGCGATCTGGTAGCGATGGCGGAGTGAAGCTCCTCCCACCCTCCCTGGTGTCATAACTTCCTGGTTTTAACCAGGACGTAATGTGTTTTTTAACTTCTGCGCATGCAGAATCTGCATGATCTGCATGCACATGTGAAGTGCGCATACACTTCCAAATAGGTAAGGAAGGTAAGTAGATTTCACCCCTGCCACTAACACAGGCAGAACTTGTAATGCAAGTTTTATTCAAATCTTGAGGGTGACAATTTGCAAATTCATTTTCTCAGTTGGGATGAATCAGAGGTTTTGGGAATGTGCATTGTGAGTATACTAATTTACAGAACATCATGTCCATGTTATTGATCATGGCATGGCAGCCCAAACATTGTAGAGAAACCATCATCTGAGATACTCAGAGATGTTTTGAAACATTCATTTCTTGTCATTTAAAACCATTATTCTGAATTCTGCATTGTGAGAGGATAAAAAACAGGCAAAATATCTTTGATATTTTTTCTTAATACTTTATTTTTTGCAGTATTTAATATAACATTAATTTGCTTCCCACACTCAGTCCATTCACATGAACAGTTCTAGAAGGTAGCTGTATAGATACATATAGAGATTACTAGCAGAGATGGGTTTCAGCAGGTTCTGACCAGTTCCAGAGAACTGGTAGGAGAAATTTTGAGTAGTTCAGAGAACCGGTAAATACCACCTCTGACTGGCCCCGCCCCCATCTATAGTCTGCCTCCCGAATCCCAGCTGATTGGGAGGGAATGGAGATTTTACAGTATCCTTCCGCTGCCATGCCCAACAAGCCATGCCCACAGAACCAGTAGTAAAAAATTTTGAATCCCACCATTGGTTACTAGGTAACCAATGGTGGGATTCAAAATTCTTATAATGGCTTCCAAGCATGACTCAATTGCACCGTAAGCAGACTTAACTCTTCTGTCTCACCTTCCAGTCTGTCCATTCTACTCTTTGTGTGCATGGGCATGTGTGTGTTTTAAAAATCACAGCTTTCTCTTTGTTTCCTTCTTTGTCGTCATTGCATCTTATTGCATCTAATTCAGAGAGATTAGGGCTGGTGAACATTTTGGGAATTTAGAGAACATATTATCAGGAGGTAATATCTTTGCCATGAGGGACATAACTAGTTACCAGTTATTGTATTAGAGTAATATTTTACCTAAGGAAGTGCCATACTTCAGAATGAAGAACTATCCTGTAATTAGTAATCAATTTTATTTTCTGAGAAAGATTGTAAGGCTATCTTATAGAGCAAAGAACTACTAAGTTTGTTTGTACTTATAATGAATATCAAAAGTCACTTCACTAAAAATTTTAATTTTGTTATTTTTTTCCTTTTCTTTTTCACATTAATATGTTTAGGATATAAGCCATACCCTCATTTGTACTATTACTTCTTATTGCAAGGATGAAATCCTTTCCCTTTTGCAATAAACCTTCTATTTTAGTTTTCCCAGGGCCTTGGTTTTGATATGTGTTAGCCTCATGTATCAAAGGACTTGATATTTCAACATATACACGTCATTCTAAGGAAATTATTTTTTTTCTTGGGGTCAAGTTATCGCAGGAGTTCCCAGCTTTGCTTTGTACATACACACACCCATCCTTGAGTATTTATTTCCTGTAATTTAAAGGCACAGTTTAGGATAGTTCCAGAAAGAGCTGAAGGAGGTGTGTGCAATTGCAAATTGCCTGTTGCCAGTAAAAACTTATATAATATTAATTTTAGATGACGGGTTACTTATTGTTTTCATATCCAACCCTAACAATCTGATTTTAAAATTCTTTTAAGCCATTTATATTACTGTGAGGTAGAATGTGACAATTTGGCACAGGGAGCTTAGGGAGGTCAGTTCGCCACTGCCAAGTCACTTCTATAAACTCACCCCTGCCAAGTCACAGTACATGTTAACATGGCCAATTCACGGTGAGGACAACTCGCCGCAGGTAGCTAGTGGGACAGCCAGACAGGCAAGTGAGTGGGCAGAATGTAGAGTGGCAGCTGCGGGCTTCCCATTTTCACACATACACTGCCACTGCTGCTGCCGCCATGGGCCATTTGGAGGCAGTGGCGATGATTGGGTCATTCGGGGGTGGTGAGTGGGCCTGGCATTTTCACACACCCTGCCACTTCCCGGGTGGTATGAAAATGGGATATGCCTTGCTTCTGCTGCCACCTGTCCCTCCCACCACAATTGGCCCAAATAGCCCAAACACCGCTGCCATTAAACAGCTGCAGCAGCAATGGGGTGTGTGAAAATGGTATGTTCCTGGTCACCACCATCGCACTGCATTCTGCCCATCTGCTCGCTTAATCTCCCCCTGGCTATCTTCAATGAGTTGTCTCCACAGTGAATTGGCAGAGATGAGTTGTCTTGCGACAACTTGACAGTGGCGAGTTGGTAGAGGTAGTGGCAAGCTGGCTGTGTCGAGTTGTCGAAGACTCACTGGGTGGGTTACTAAACTAGGACAGAAGCAGAAGATCAACAGTTTTAAAACTACATTTTTCCTTTCTATTTAAATTTCATTAATCAACTAGATTAATCCCACTTTCTTTAGAACCTCAAGTCATTTAAACAATAAATAAATAATAATTCTATTGAAGAATGCTAAAGTTCATGGATTACAGATAGCTGGCTCCAATGAGTAGATGGGGATATACATTGTCAGCTTTGTTGCAGGACAGATGAGACTGGAACATTCAATCATATAGACCTTTGAGATATCTGTCATGGAAGAGGGCTTGTCCTTTCACAAAATGGCTATCATGGAGGAAGGAAAGTCCCAAATAAAAATGAGGAATTTCAAGGAGTCCCTAGTTCAAGGTTGGACCACAAGCATTAAAACAAAGGATCTTTATTTTAATAGTTCTTTAGTTTAAATGCTGCCAATACCAGTTACAGAAGTAAGTCTTTAACACTAAGATCTATGACACAAATGGTGAGGTCAGTTAGGGACTGCAAACAAAAGCTTAGGAAAAGAACACCAGCTTTGTGGTTGTAATGTGTTGACCTGTCCAGCACATTCCGTCAAATTCCCTTTTACCAAGACTTGATGAATTATATGCAATTAGAAGCCCGGTCATCAAGAACTGTCCTTCTTCCAGCCTCCGAATAATGATCTCTTTTTGCTCAGAAGGAAGTGTTTGAAATTTACAGATTCATACATTTAGTTCTGAGAGTATCCAGTAAGATTGTTTATACACACCCATTGCTTGGCTCAGTTTGACAGCAGAACTACAGGGAGAGTCTAAACAGACTGTAGGTGTGCAGGCACAGTGGAGTGATACAATCTCCACATGGAACGCCGGTTGGTGACACTGCTGCTGTTTCAGGCAGGTGAGTGCAAATGAAATGTTAAATGGTGATAGATGCTGGCCTGAAAGAAAAGCCAATCCCTTTCCCCTTCTGTTTTCTTCACTTAATGTTGACAATGTTTATATGAGTCTTAAATTGCTGTATTCAAGTGAAACAAAGACGTGCATAGCACACTTTTTCATATTGTCCTCAGTTATGAAAACGCTTAATGATATCATAATAATTTGTTTGAGCATTTAAATAATAAAGGAATAGGTACATTTGTTTTATTTGTCTGAAAACCGGCAAACAGAGATAAAGACTTGTATCTTGAAGATTGTACGTATTCCAGTTAAGTGAGTGTCACACCTGAACATTTTATTAGTCAATTAAAACCACTTTGGTAGAACTAGTTCAATAGGTTATTCAAGGGCAAATAACAATTGTCATAGCTGAATATCTCTCCCACCTTTATGTGTTTGGGACTCTTTAAATATCACTTCATCTAATTTTTCCATCCTCCTACAGTGATGTTTCTGTAGAAAAGTTTATTTCATGTGTTGGCTGAGATGGAGTAAACAAATGTCAGCAGAAAAAAAATGTTGATTTAAATAATGACAGTAGATGCTGTCAGACATTAGAGGCATTGGTTTCACAATGTAGAACTTGCATGCAGATCAATAAACCCTGTAAGATGCGGAGCTTCTAGTTCTGGGATTTTAACATCTTTAGTTCTGGATGAGATTGCACTGCCCCAGACAAACCCCATGCACAATTGGGGGGGTTCTCCTGGACTCACGACTCCTGCTCAATGAGCAGCTGGCAATCATGGCTAAGAGACCCATCACAGAACTTTGTGTAGTGCACCAGTTGTCCCCTTTAATTGGGAGTCGTCAGTCATTGAATCCCTGATCGTCTCACACATGGACTGCTGCAGTACATTTTACATGAGGCTACCCTTGAAGAGTATCTGGAAGCTTCAGCTGGCTCAGAACACAGCTGCATGGGCAGTTGTTGGGATCCCTAGGGCAAGGATGTCAAACTTGCAACATCACATTGTCGTCACATCAAAACACAAAGAAAACACAAGGCTTTCTGTGCATTCTTAAACTTCTAAAGTTTTAGCAAAACTGCTTTGCTGAATAAATACTGTAACACAATAGCCAATTTATAAAATGTGACTGAAACCATTCTGAAATGATACTTGGTTTTAAATTTAACTGATGGGTGGCAGTAAATAAAAAAAGATGAAATTCACCCTTAGTTTCTTTTTAATTTCTTTGAGGCCAAAAGCTGTGATTTGCAATGTAAATATTTACAGATTGAATAATTCATCACTTTGTTTATCTTAACGTTGATGTAATTCTTTTAATAAACTTCTATTGAAAGATTTTTTTTCTAGGGTTTTAGATTCTATACACACCCATATGTATTTTTCTATCAATGAGTTAGACTTTTTTCTCTGTGACTTGAGGAATTCTGCAGCACAGACACATACACACACATATATGCTTTAATGTTTATATATTTGAGGTAGAAGTAGACTGTTTCTCTTTAAGCGTATGCCTGCTTGTTATGACTCAGAGGTTGCAATCACTACTAAATTTTTAATTTTCTTCTCACAACAAAGTCACATATTTGTCTTTAGTTTTATAGTTAAGGTTGAATATTGTGTAATAAAAAAAGAATATGATATTTTCAGGCATGGATATTAGAGAGTCAAGAAATCTCCTGAAGGGGGAAAACGCAAATAAATTTTAAAACAATTCTTCAGTTTGGAGTTTTGTTTTTGTCTTGAAAATGTGCCCAAGATAAAAGGCAAAGAATTCTATTCAAATCAGGAACTTGGAAGCTTACCCTTTCTATTTTGTTGTGTTTCTCATTCATTTGCTATACTCCCAACATGGTTTTAATTTTCATATTTCTTGACACCTGTGCAGGCTAAAATCAATGCACACGGTTCATAGCAAATGTTGCGAGATAAACAGTATATTTATATAGACTATAAGGAGTGCCTTGAAAACCCTGTTCATCTTTCATCATCTAATGCAGGAAGGAAGTTTGTTGAAAGCTATTGCATGGAAAGTAAGAAGTTGGTTCCTCCAAAATAGCAATGTTGCTGTGCAACTTTCCTCATGCAGGCTTGCTTGAAGCCTTGAGCAATATTGAGGGGTACAGCAGCCCAAAATTTAATCTAAACTTCCTCTACTTTCTAACAGCTACCCAACACTCCAGCCAGAAACAGATATAATGTATATATTAATGCAGAAGCAGATTGTGTAAAAAGAGATAAAGCAATTATTGTATGGAATTGGACCTACTCAAATGCAGTAAAATCTTAATTTCTGCCTTTGCAGTATGGAATGGTGTTCTTGGAAAAAACCATTCTGTGAATAAAAGAGGACTCATTGAATTATACGGAGCCCTAAAATGTGGTACAGGCCAATTTTCTTGGGCCTATGTAGGTTACGGATGCTATTGTGGTCTAGGAGGAAGAGGTTGGCCCAGGGATGAAACAGATTGGTACGTACTCCACTTTTTTATCTATTAAGTTCATATTTCCATTACACTGAATTAATCCCATTTTAAATGAGGCCAAATTTACTTTGAGACAAGAACTTATGGAAAAATAATAGTATAATGTAATTAAAGAAAGGAGAGCATGTAACAAAATAACTGTGAGTACTCGGAACAGTAACATGATATGATTAGTACAAACCCTGTCCTTTATTATTCTGGATGACAGAATAATGTTGCTAAATTGAGAGTGCAATAGAGAAAAGATATGACCATGTGATCTCTTCTTGCAGTGGAACTAGAAATGTATTTATTTTGAATTATTACTAACGTTTTCACCCTACATATATAGACAATATGTATTTGTGAACATCAAACCACAATTGCTGTGTTTTCCTAAGAGACTTCAGAGAAATGCTTACTTAAAATATCCAGACTGTACTGAGCTTCATTGAAGTACTTGACAGGGCTAGTAAATTTTGCACGCTCCAGAGCACTGTAAAACTAGAGATAGAGTTTCACAGTGCTGCACATACTGCTTGATGTTTAAGGCTCACATCAATGATATTAATCATTCTCTGTTGCTGAAAGGTGCTGCCATAGACATGACTGCTGTTATGACTTTGCACAACGACAAGGCTGTAACCCCATAACAGACAGATATAAGTGGATTTGTCAGGACAATACTGTGATATGTGGTAAGGTACAATTTGAATATCATTATTTTTATTTACCTTATCTCAGAGAGGCACAAGTACATACAGATGTTCTAGAGATGAAAAATTCAGGTTTAATTTCAAAAGGTTCTATTGGTTTTCTCAGAGATCTTGGAAGATTCATAACACTGTTCTAACAGCATTATGAATAAATAGTGTTGAATTGCTATAGATTTTTATACGTTGCAATTCATAAAACACAGGTGGGCAAAATCCAGTGATTTTAGGGGTGCAGGCCATTCATTGTAGCCACCACTTGACTGTGATGGCTAAATGATATAGTGTTGTTTCTTTGAGGTTCATGACATATTGAAATTGTAGGGTACACTTCAAAATACGCTGAACAGAACTTTTTTAAAAAACAAACTAATCCTGTAAACTCTGCAAAACGCCAGCCCTATCGAGTGGGGCCTACCGTGGCCCTTGTTCTTGGATACTTCTCAATTTAAAGGGCAACACTTGATCATCAACCACCATAACAGCAATAGCAATAGCACTTAGAGTTATCAACAACTCCATAGTACTTTACAGTACTCCCTGAGCTGTTTACAGTGTCAGCAAATTGCCCCTAACCATTTGGGTCCCCATTTTATTGACTTTGGAAGGATGGAAGTCTGAGTCAACTTTGAGCTGGTGAGGATCGAGCTGGCTGTCGGCAGAGTTAGCTGCAATACTGCATTCTAACCACTGTACCATCATTCGTCACAGAGTACCATGACGTGGATTTCTTAAAAATTACAGTTTTTTACCTGTATAGAAGAACAGCAAGACTTAAAATCCTTTGCCTACTTAGTGAAAGAGTGTTTTCATTTTCATACTTCATATTGTTAAGAAGTTTAGATTTTCTTGATTCTTAAATTGCAAGCTGATTTTTCACAGACCGGCCTAGAAAAATATTTGTTTTAAAAGAGGGTGTGTAACATAGGGCTTAATAAATAAAAATGAACATGGAGTGTACAGTGCACTGTTTTCACCTTGATAAATACATATTATGTAATTGTAATTATAAGATATAGTGGATGAATGCATACATGTTACATCCAGCCAATGCTTTAATCCCCAATGATAATTTTTTTTAAAATGTCCAAAATGGCCTTCAAGCAGTATGAATTTCATTTTAACCATTTTGAGGTGTTCAAAAAAGTTTCAAACAGAACAGTCCTTTATCTTTTAAGATTACCGTATATATCTTAATAAATGCTAGTTTCATAGATAAACAGGATTATTTTGCTTTTGTGCTCTACTTCATCAAAACCAGCAGTAGTATCTTCTTTATTCCTTTTTTTCAGATGCTGCTCTAAACAGATGTCAAAGCATAATTTGCCAGTGCGACAAAGAAGCAGCTTGGTGTTGGAGATTTGCACCATTCAATCAGCGCTACATCTTATGGCCAAATTTTCTTTGTGGCCAAATATTTCCTTTATGTGGCTACAGGCATTAATAGATTTTGATAATAAACAATTTAAAACCATTGAGGGTTTTTTTTTTAATATTAGGGTCTTTATTTCCACGTTTTTCAATCTGAAGGCTACAAGTTTCCTAATCTTTTCCACTTTTCCACTTCTGAAGTTATGAATCATACTTTGGAATTCTGCAAATATCTAAGCAATCAGTTGATGGCAGCAGAGAAATCTAGCATTCTTGCACTCTGGTGATCATCAGCAAAATACAGAGGGGCTCCGCTGTTGCAGAATTATTTATTTAGAAATATATGCTGTAGCTTAAGAAAATGTGCATATGAACATTTGTGTTATTAAAGTTCCTGTACCAGTTTAAGAAGCTAATATAAAATATATATTCACCATATGATTCCATTCTGTTTAGAAAAACAATATTTTACAGAAATATAAAATCATCTTTTAAAAAAAGAAGTGAGAAAACAATATAAAACAGCAATGGAAATTAGTACAGTAAAAGAAAAAAAAGAATTGGGACTGTCATGTAACTTCAGTGCAAAACTAAGAGAAAAGTGGTCTCTTGCTAGTAAATGATTCATTTTCCATGGGATATGGTTTTGTACAGTAAATTTAAGAAGACTCACTAGAAACTAAACAGATCTACAGAAGGATGACAAAACAGACAGGTGCAATGTGGCACCTTCACAATCTTTTTAACTACAGATCCATAGTCAACCTAACCAAATGATCAGGAATGACAATTGTCACCAAAGTATCTGTCACAGATACGTAAGTAGGGGGATGCTGATCCAAAACAAATTAATTTCTGCAACTGTTAGGTATGTTTGCCATTATAGAATCTTTAAGTTTTTGTAGTCCTGTTAATCCATATGAATGACAGACACTGATGTCAGTTCAGCCCTTCAGTAGCTGACATCCAGTAATGTCCATATGACTGACTGCATTAATGGGTTTTTTTAAAACTTTAGTAAAGAGTCCATTTTGTGTGTGTGGCTGCATTGGGCACTATGACCACTGATGTTCTTAGAATCCTGCCATGTCAGAAAATACCCATAATAGATTTTCTGGAGAAAAGTTTGCGAAGCTAGTTGAACAAGTTTTTTCTCTTTTGAAATCTTCCTGGGAATGGCAGCTGGCTGGAGAGCAAGCTGGGAGTGGGAAGCTGGATTCTAAACCTCCAACTTCCAAGATATAGGCAGGAATCTAGCCCCATGGAAATTCTAGGTAAAGCCAGCTATTTCTACCTAAATAGAATGACGCTACACTAGGATCCATTTTTATGTTCTACTAGCTGTACCCAGCCACGCGTTGCTGTGGCTCAGTCTTGTGTGTATACAATATTTTTTGACCAAGTGCCAATAATTTCCCTCTGTAGCTTAGGTCACACTTACTTTGCCTCCATCCCACCAGTCTTTTCACTCAGTCGATTGGATTCAGACCTGAGTTGCCTTTCTGTACATTTCTTTTCGGACTTTAACATCGCTTAATCAATTGCTTTTGTGGACTTTTACCTATTTGGTGTTTGTATAGGGAGAGCTGCACGTTGTGGGATTGGTGGAGGCCTCTGGCTGGGCTACATCAATGAGTTTGTGTTCCTGGGGCTCCGGGACACTGGCCACTGACAAATAATTTGAATCCAGCAGCCGGAGGTTTGTCTTTGGACGCCTCCGAGGATACTTTGCCGTGGGTTTAACAGCTGTTTTCCCGGCTTGCCGGTATAACCGACTTCACCTTCGCAGCTCTCTGCACCACAGGCGGCATCAGGGTCCCTGGCAAAGGTACGCCAAACTCCGTTAGTCAGAAGGACGCTTTGCGGCGGTTGACATTTCCCACCATTTTGCTTGTGGGTTTGACAGTGGTGCCGCTGAGGGAAAAAGACCCAGCTCGCACCTGCCATTGTACTGCTGCAATGTTAAAGTCCAAAAAGAAATGTACAGAAAGGCAACTCAGGTCTGAATCCAATCGACCGAGTGAAAAGACTGGTGGGACGGAAGCCAAGTAGGCGTGACCTGAGCTACAGAGGGATACGACACAGCTCAATTCTAATGCAGTGTCGCATGAAATAGTTAAATTAAATCAAAATGAAAATAAATCAAAATCTATGAAAATTCAATTTAACAATGCAATCAGAAAAATTGAAATAAAATCGTATAATTGGAAATTTGGAAATCATAAATGGATCATAAATCGGAAACATTGAAATGGAATCGTAAAATATTTAGTACAGCGTGTGTTGCTTTTACGTCCAACAGATGGCAATGTTTTTTTAAAAAGCATGTTTTTACCATTTTTACCTGTCACAGGTGTGACATCAATATATAGTAGGTATATAAAAACACGTGTGTATTCGAATGCAACGTTGTGTCAAAATTTCAAAGCAATCGGTGAACGACTTTCAGAGATTTAAAATTTTGAACAAACGAACATTTATATTTTTATTTATATAGATGTACTTAACTAAAATCTTTACCATAAAATTAGGAAAATATGTTTGTCACCTTGAGTTATTTATAAAAATAAATAAGGCAAGATGTAAATAAGTACAGAAACCTCAGGCATGTTTACTTTCTCATGCTGGCTTTATCCAATTATAATTTGTTCCCACATGGCCTATTTTATTTCTTTAAACCTAACACCGTGTGACTTTTTTACTATTTATGCTCTTAATAAACTGTCATTACTATTTTAAACTGATCATTTTGGCAGCATTTGCATGACCACATCATATATATCATCGTTTTAATGTCAATGTGGTTTCTATGGGTGCCACTGCTTGACTATCATGGCCAAGCCTCTTCCCCTTTATGCAGAAATGAGATTGCTTTTTCAGATAATCGTAGCAATCATTGCTAATTCATATAGGTTTGCTCCCATTTTTTTGTTTACCTCGGTAAAATATCCCAGTCCTCAGCTATCAATATATGACACAAAGTATATATTGATACTTATTTTCTATCTGTTGCAAGTTTCTAAGTGCATGCTTTAATTAGAAAAATATGTGCACGTTTTACTCTTCAGAAAGTTTTATTTTCCTCTTCCCCACCTTAACTCCATTTGCTCTATACAATGTGTAAATAGTAACCCGCGTAGTACAGAATTGAACATCCATCTATAAAAAAAGTCCTAATTTCCAATGTAGTCAGAAATGCAATGGCAGGAGAGGATACTCTGAAGAGAAGTTGTAGGGGTACAGTCCTTATTTGTTCCTCCTTCTTCAGTCCCTTTCCCCTCAAACCACTTTCTTGGTTTCCCAGTCTCAAAGTCTGTAATACAATTATTAACTTTGACTAAAAGGCCACTGTCCATACTGACAAGTAAGCCATTGATTAAAATTAACCTAAATTGTAAACTTTTTTCATACACTCATTCTATCAATAAACTTTATATTTCTCTTAAAAAGGCATATGATCTAAAATGACGCTAAAACATTTTATTCTATTTTTAAAAATAAGATACATGAACAACATGTAATTTTGCTCCTATTGATTAACTATGCAATTCTTGTCATAGCTGATATTATTCTTTAGTCCATTGCTCCAAATTAAGCTGAAGGGGGAAGAAAAAGAAGAAAGGAAGAAGAAAGTAAATGAACAGTAAAATGAAAATAGTGACAAATAATATAAATCAATTGAAAAGTCTTCCAGATGTAAGAATCAATGCCAATCAAAAGGCATTGGGCAGCAAGTTTGCCTTTCCTCTCTTTGTGGTTATTATAAGAGAAAAGATTGGAGAAGCAAGAAAACCAGGTATGGTGTTAGTCAGAGACAAATTCAATTTCTACAAATAAAGCAAGTCAAAGCCCATCTAGAAATACCCAAAGCATTTACATGTGAATTGTCACAGGCATGTCTGTCTGTATTTCTTTATCCATTCATGTACCACTGTGGATCTAAGACTTGTGGTTAAGAATGTAATAGTTTTGATCAGGTCGAGAGTCTTTTCAGTTCAGCATTTTGTTTCTTGCAGTGGCCAACCAAAAGCATTTTAGCACCTGGGATGCTAAGAAGAACATGAAGATGCAGCTCTCTCAAATTGTCCTCTTGCACCTGATATATTAAAGAGTGCTGCCTTGGTTGTAAGGTAGCACTGACTCTTCAAGACTAATAGCTCTTAAGAGACTTGTTCTCCAATTCCCTTTTAAAGCCATCCAAGTTAGTGATCATCAGCATAGATTATGGTAATTTATTTAACAGATTAATCATGGGTTAATTAAGTTAAAGTATAGTGTCTATAGCCCACACTGATAATATGTATTGCAGAGACATATTTGAGTTGTGAAACTGAAACACTAATCCTTGGTTATTCTCCAGCAGTTATAAATGGACATACCTCAAAATCCATGTCATTCATGAACTAAACTATGTTATTCTGATTGCATTTTGAGTATTTGTATTGGTCTTCTATTCTGCTTCAGAACTTTTGCTAATATTGTATTGGCACGTTTTTAAAAATAGAATGAAAACAGTTGCAATAACAAAAGCAACCATTCAAAATTATTTTCAATATGCAGCATACTTTTAGAGTTATTTTCTTTGGGGAGTAAATACAGAATAACATGAAAAGATCTTGAATACAAATGCCTTCACACCAGGCTTCAAACTTCTCTACAGAGCCCATCAGGATTTTGCAGAAGTGCAGCTCCTTTGACAGAAGGATCTTAACATGCCCGGAGAAGCTCCTAGCCAGAAGATGTTAGCACATTTCTATAAATCCAGTCATTGCTGATTGTAAACTGCAATGTGCTTTAATCGGCTGTTATTTAGTCAATAAACCACAGTTAAGCAATGGGTAATCCTGCTCTATGAACTCCATTTGCTTTATAGTTCCATCCTTTCCAGATATTTAAATTTATTTAAATTGCAGCTTTGAGCCTTTTCCCACTAGTAATTTATTTTCTAGGTTCACCCAGCCATCACTGAGGTCATAATACCTGTCTTCACTAGTGTTATTATATTGACACAATTATGATTGGACGATTTTATAGGTGAATAGGAAAAAATGGTCTTGGCACAGATGATTTTAGCACTTAATTCTTCATATAAGTTATTTTTTATTTGTGGCTTGGGTGCTGTGCAGAATATCTAGGCTTTCTCATAATATTAAGGGTATTATATCAGAATGCTTTTCTTTTTAATTGCAGTATATTTTCTAGATAGTCAACAATTTAAAAATGCATGCAAACAGGTATGAAATGTAACCCCCCCCCCCGCAAAAAAAACCCGTTCATATAAATGAGATACAGATGCACACAGAAACAGAAGCAATTGCAAGTAACTTAAAATCAAATTTAGAGCTGAATAAAATAAACAAATTATAATCTACTCTTATATATAAATTTAGTCATCTTTGGAGCAGGGAGAACTTTAAAATGTTGAGATCTTCTGGAATGTTATGGATCCTCTCTTAAAATTGGGTGCTCATATTGGGGTGCTCTGTTACAAAATACCCAAGTTGTTCTCTACCTCTCCATTTTATTCTTAGCTTTTAATTTTTAATTTCTTTGGCAGATGAGCACATTTCAAAACAAAAGATACTTTAAAAAATCAATGAACCTTCTAATTTATTGTATGTTATTTATCTGTTAGAGTTCCATCCCAATTTCACTTCAGGAATTTAAACTGCCATGTAATTTCTTCCTCTTATTACTTTTTCTCAGAATAACAGTCGGGTGGAATGGAGGGGCGGGGTGAGATGGAGAGACAGAGATCCCAAATTATCCTGAGAACTTCAATGGCAGAGAATCTGTTGGAATCTGGGTTTCCTGAGTTCAATTGCCATCTAAGTGCACATAGTTCAAATTAATTAAACCATTGCCCCCACCCTCTAAAGCAACTTTTGACCAGGGTATTTTCCTATACACTTTTAAAATCACATTATTTCAACTTGGGAAATGTCCAAATGGGTGTAGAAGGAGCAGATGGCAATCCAGGCTAGAGAAGAGATATTGAGCCTTAAAGTAAACCCAGCTATATTTATTGCTGGATCCTGATTACTAGGTCTTTCCCTTGCTGGCTGATAATTGGAAAGGAGATAGCAACAAAGCTAGAGGAAGGAAACCAATCACTTTGGTTATAATTAGAATCACAGTTACAAAACAGGATAAACATTTCAGAATAGAGATGGTAAAGGGATTGGCAAGGGGGATGGAAATTGATATGCTGGCTTTGTTTATACAAACACATGGATGGGGAGATAGGACATCAGCTCAGCAGAAAAAAAAATCCATAATTAATATTGGTTTGTATAAATGAATAGACTAACCATGTAAAGGCGTGCTCCTATATTTTACTATTGATTAACACTTCACATGAAAGATATCATATGCTAGAGAATAATATTATACTTAGATTGTTATAACTGGGCAAAACATCTTTAGGAAACAAAAATATGTTTACATAACTTTTTAGGTGACAATTCTGAACAAGCCAAAAAAAGTGCTTGGACCACATGGATACCCTATATTTATTAGTATTGCATATATTTAATTTATTAAATGATCATGCATTTCATACTCTACCTTCATGAGCTGTTACTTTAGCACATGGAAGACACTTTCGCAGTCTAGGAGTTAAGACTACAATCAGAACTATCAGGCCTCCAACACCAGCAGACACCACGCCAATGATTGTTCCAATGGAGTCTTCTATACCAAGCCAACCTAAGGGGAAATTCATGCCCTAGTCAGAAATGTATTGCATTGAACATAAAACATAAGAGAGTCCACATGGTAAAATGTTGCTACTGTAAATGTTTCTGTGGGATCATCTTACTTGAGCCCATCATTATCGGAACTTGCTTAAACATTGAAAGCATCATTCTGTTGGAGCTTTGATGTTTATTTATATATAGAAGAAGTTAATGCATCCTGTCAGGACTGACCTACAGTACCCAATTAGGACAGTTCAGAGTGAACCCACAGTTAATGCTTTCAATAGTATTTGTTACCACCATTTTTTCCTCCCTGCCAAACAAACAAACAAACAAATAAAAAACGAAAGTTAAAAGAAAGAAAATGGCTGCCCCTTTTTGCTAATTAAAACAAAAGCAAGTCTTTCTCTTAGCTTCCTTATAAGGTTATTGTAGGAGAAAAATAGGAGGAGGTATGCTTCCTTAGCACATAAATGAAAACTAGGGTATGTATTCAATTATTACATAAAACCAATTTAAATCCAGCAACTGGTGGTCAACCTAAAAAGGCCTAAGCCATCTGAGGCCTAGCGATATGAAGCATATCATTGTAACCCCCAAGACACAAACTGGCCTCAAAGTGTCGTCTTAAAATAGTACTTAATTATTTAATGGTTGATTAGGAAACACACAACAGCAAACCGAAATGTAGATTGGGATGATATTTAGAGAAAATAACTTGGCTTTCAATATCGTATATATAATGACTGTTCATCCAAAATAATCTCAGAGAAAAGAGGTGCCAAAGAAAATGGACAAACCCTGAGTACTTCAAGAATAAAATAACACACTCTTTAGTTGGCTGCTTACTGCATCTGGGTAAATTTGGTTTTCTTTCCTAAGTACAGATTCCTTCTTAGAATCTTTTATTCCAAGCATGCTGGAAGAAAAGATTCTAAGAAGGAATCTATATTTAGGAAAGAAAACCCCCATGAAGCTTCCAAAAACAAAAGGCTCTAGTAAACTCCTGGCTATTTAACCTCAAAGGTGGGACTCATTGTATTCCTTGAAAATTTAGTCACCTAGTCCTTAAAACTTTACTGTAAGAAAGGTCTAACTTTGGATTGCCATAGAAGTCCAGTTAGAAATTCAATTAGTGTAGAATATGGCTGCCCAGGCAGTCATTAGGACTACCTGATACAGCCATGTAATACAATATTGCAGAAATGTCTGGCCGAATATTAGATTTTGTGTGCAATTCAAGGTACTTATGAAAGACCTAGTCATCAAAACTTTTTTCTCAAAATAAAATTTTGATTTTCAAGAAGTTGTTGAAAGCCTAGATCTTTCAAACAGCTTTCAGGAATTATATACCTTACTGTATATAAGATATATAATTGTGCTATAGTACAGATGTATTTTATTGAATTTTATTACATATATATTTATAATACAGATGTTATGTTAAAACATTTGAGTTGTTGACAATTTTGCATTTGTTATGTTGATTGGGGGGGGGGTTGCTGAAAGCTACTTGTAGGCAAAAGACTCTAGTATAAGATAGTATAGTATAAAAGTGAAGGAGAGAAGCTTGCTTGGCTAGTGGTTCTTGTTACAATGTCCATTTATCTATATTTTTGAGCACTTAAACATGTACCCGGTCCACACAATAAAGCTTCTGTATGGCTTTGACATAGAAAGAGTGTGAAAGGAAGGGCATTTGGGAGATAAAGCACTGTTGTGTTTCTCTTCCTTTTATGGTCCTTATTCTTACCATTTCTAAGACAAATGGTATGATAATAATACTGCATAAGGAAGATGAAAAAGAAGACAGAAGAAGAAAGAAAATAAGAAATAGAATAAAATAGCCAATCAGGCAGCAGCTGAATGACAGCGAACAAAAGCAGAGTACTTTAACACTGACAAAATACTAGAAGAAGATATCAAGTAAACTGTAAGATAACCCAGCCACCAAAGATACAGGAACTGAAAGTTCATTAAGTGGTCCACAGATATTGGCATATAACCAGATCACTTAGGTGCTAGCATTTGCAAGGGAGCCCAGGTTGTGATGAGAATTCTTAGACCAATTCTTGAATACAGCTCATCTGTCTGGAACCCGCACTGCATATGGAACATTAGTACAATTGAGCGCATCCAGAAATATTTCACAAGAAGAGTCCTCCACTCCTCTGCTCGTAACAAAATGCCCTATGCCACCAGACTTGAAATTCTGCGTTTAGAAAATTTAGAACTATGCCACCTTCGGTATGATCTAGCTCATAAAATCATCTGCTACAATGTGTCGAGGGGCTGACACAATGTCCTACCTGTTAATGACTACTTCAGCTTCAACCACAACAATACAAGAGCACACAATAGATAAAAGCTTAAAGTGAACTGCTCCAGACTCGATTGCAGAAAATATGACAGAGTTGTTAATGCCTGGAATGCACTACCTGATTCTGTGGTCTCATCCCCAAACCCCCAAAACTTTAACCTAAAACTGTCTACTGTTGAACTCACCCCATTCCTAAAAGGTCTGTAAGGGGTGTGCATAAGAGCACCAGCGTGCCTATCGTCCCTGTCCTAATGTTCCCTTTAATTGTATTCAATTTATATATTCAATTCATGCTTATACTTACATATATTATCTAATATGTACTCGACAAAATAAAATAAATAAATAAAATAAAGTCTGAGTCCTGGTATCTGGCACTCCAAAAACAGGTAGTGAAGGAGCCAGTGGAAGGTAGGCTGCACAACAGCCAGCAACAGGACCTTTGGCAGTCACAAATGAGCTACAGTCTTTCAGGAGCAACTAGAAATGATGTCAACTCCCTAACCAGCAGCCAACTGAACAGAAGCCATGTAAATGACTAAGGAGCTGAGGGTTTAGGAGTGCCATGAATAAATCTGAAATTCTATTGGGCTTGAAGAAAAAAGGTCAAGCAAAGCAAAACTGTGAAATAGAAGTAAATTAAAAAGAAAACTTAGAGAAAAGCATAGATCAAAGGAAATACAGGTAGTCCTCGACTTACAACAGTTCATTTAGTGATTTTTCCAAGTTACAACGGCACTGAAAAAAGTGACTTACTATCATTTTTCACACTTATGACCTTTGCAGCATCCCCATGGTCATGTGCTTTATATTCGGATGCTTGACAACTGACTCACATTTATGACGTTTGCAGTGTTCCGGAGTAATGTGATCCCCTTTTGCGACCTCCTGACAAGCAAAGTCAATGGGGAAATCAGACTCACTTAACAACAGTGTTACTAATTTAAGAATTGCAGTGATTCACTTAACCAATGTGGCAAGAAAAGTTGTAAAATGGAACAAAACTCACATAACAAATTTCTCACTTAACAACATATATTTTGGCCTCAATTGTGATCCTAAGTTGAGGACTACCTATAATTAAAGATAAGACAGGTAAGAAAGGTTAGAATTAGTCAAGAAAGTAAAAATATTGTTCATGGAATAAAAAGAAACAACATTCTTTTGGTTATAAATAAATCTTTATTATGTGATACGTGTAAGAAAAGTCATATTTAGAATTGCATGTCAGCCTGCCTTTGATGGGTGCCATCTCACAAACTGAACCTAACAGAGAGGTTTGCAATTTTAATCTATTTTGCTTCTAAATATCAGATGTTTTGAATAGTGGCTAGCAACCTCACTAGCTTGATCAAAAGCACCAATCTTTTTGGAAAGTATCTACTGTCTCATAAATACCACAATCCTATACCACAAGATTACTGCCAAATCTTTACCACATCAGAAGCCCTTTTCTCATTGCTTTGATACGCAGTTGACAAACTAACCTTGGATTAGTCATGTGAATTTCTACATGTTTTACTTGTAGAACATGTAGAATATCTTGACATCAGTGGTGGGTTGCCCCCAGTTTGCACCGGTCCTATAGAACCAGTAGTAAAACCGGCAGGAGGCTCCACCCACCAACCCTGAGGTCATCAAAATGCGCTTGTGCAAAAGAGCGCGCGTGCACGGCCCCGCTAAAAAACCGGTAGTAAAGGTAAGTAGAACCCATCCCTGGTAGACATGGTCTACATCAGTGGTGTCAAACTCAAGGCCTGGGGGCCGGATCTGGCCCACGGGGTGCTTAGATCTGACCCACGGAATGCTTAGATCTGGCTCATCGGGCTGCCCTGGAAACAGCGGAGGACTGGCCTGCAGTGCCTCTGCCAGTGAAAACACAGCTTGGGAGCCCTTTTTCTCTGGTAGAATGTTCGGGCCACCACAGGTGACTCCGACACAAGTGATGTCGAGATGGTCATGCCCACCCTGGCCACGCTTATCCTAGCCACGCCGACCCAGGCCCCCTGAAATAAAACATAACCTGATCCGACCCTCAATGAAATCGAGTTTGACAACACTGTTCTACCTGATCAACCTGATCCCAAATCAGGATTGAAATTGGGACACTTCTATTGATTTGTAATCCAGTGATCTCTGTGGATTACAGCTATGGTAATCAGATCTGGTTGCAAAACTCCACTTCAGAACATGGCAACAAAGCAGTTAGTTCAATTACAATTCTTTGCATGTCATCTAATTGTCACAAGACTTTTGCAGTTCAGATCTATTAGCCCTACTGATAGAATATGACTATAATTGCATGTCATCTTTCTCTTGAAGATGTTAGACCAAGGTGTTAGACATGTGGATATTTTTATAGAAAAGTTATTTTCAAAATTATTCACAACCGAAAGTTAATGACCTACTGTATTTTCCTGCGTATAAGACTACTTTCTAACACACAAAAATCCTCTCAGAAGTCGAGGGTCGTCTTATACGTCGGGTCTCATTGTCCTGAAACCAGGCAGACCAGCCCATACGGCTCTGACGAGCCTTAAATGGCTCTGAGGAGGGTCGTCTTATACGCCCAGTCGTCTTATACGCCGGAAAATATGGTACTAATTTGAAAATGGACAGGTTTTAAAATATTATATCTATCTAAATTTTCAGTTGTCCCAGTTTCCAAGATGTTTCTTATATGAACCGTTCTGTTCACTTGGAACTTTTAACTGACTCGTGCAGTTGAGGTGAGGACTTTTAAGTCTAAAATATCTTCAATTACTTTGAAATGTGGTTTCAGTTTCTTCCTGAAACTGAAGGCAGTTTACAAACAACCAAAACTCTATTTTATGAAACTAAGGAAGATTTTTTTAAAATTAAGTAACCAGCGGTGATCATGTAGCCCATACCCCATTATATCCAAACCCTCTGTGGAATAGTCACATCTTAAGTGAGTCAAGGAGATTCCATACCACAGAAAATGAGGTGTTGCAGAAGGGGGGTCTACCACCAAGAAGACCTAATATCCAAACCCCCATCCCCTTATCTCATGTGATTTGAGGATTCTCACTAAATCTTTTTTCAAGAACCCCAAATCTTTTCAGAAGGGATGGTCCTACAAATACCTGGAAACCAAGACATTTAGGGCATTTAAGATAAAAACTGTTACTCTTAATTTTACCTAGAGCAAATCAGTAGCCACCACAATGACCATAGTGTTAGTTATGTGATCAAATCTGCTACCAGCAGGCAGGATGCTGCACTTTGAATCAACTGAACCTTTGTTTACAAGGTTCAGAGGCAAGCCAAAGTAGAGCTTACATGGTTTTCAGTTTTGCGTTTGCATTGTTTTCTTTATTTGCATTTGCATTGTTCTATTTATTGTAAAGCCTTAAAAACTTTGTATGGAAAAATAAATATTACTCAAGTATGCTGTTATTTTCTCTTCTGATTATCTAGTAGTCTACCAGATCTCTGCAACCCAGATATAGAAGTGTAATGTGCAATGGCTAGATTTACACATTGTGATTTATTTTATATGGTTTAAGTTATGCGCACTTTCTCATTGTAATTTGTAAACCATATTTTATGGCTTAATGAGCTTTGTGAATCTAGCTTATTTTAAATTTAAAAATTTAAAAAAAGAACATGATTAAACATGTATTCTCAGACTATAATCTTTAAAGCCAAGTGTCAGGGTTCCAAGTAACACCCCCAATGAAAGAAGATTCCGAGGTTAGAAGTTCCTCAAAGTTGCATTTTATTAGAGATGTCATATTGGCACATCTGGGAAAACCCGCATCTAAAAGCTTCCAAGTTTTCCCCACCCATGGGAAAGTCCAAGTCTCTGCCCAGCACCCACATGTCATCACATGGCCCAATCAATGCACCGTCCCAACTGGAGATGCCTCCCAGTCACACCACTCCAGGCACAGGGCAGGATGTCCTTGACTCTCAGAGAAAGGAATGTTATCATGAGTATATATCTCCCCTGCTCCATACAATCCCCCCCCCCCCACCAGTTCCCCTAGCACTAAATGTGGCAGGCCTGAAGATCCAATGTAAAAGATGGCTTCCAGGCCTGACACCAATTGGCTTACTTTTCACAATACCCCTTGGGTGCTTTCAGAAAAGGCTTTTGTTAGGCCATCATTGAGTCAGAAGGAGGAGGAGGAGAGCACCATAATGTCTTTAACAGATAGTCTACCTGCTAACATTCTAGAAAATCTCTGAAAACATTTTTTTTAAAAAGCAGAACAAAATTTTACCTAGTGCTCTCTGGATTCTAAGTTTTGTGCCATCGCCAGTCACCACATCACCATTGGAAAGAATCACTTGGCAGTAATAAGTGCCATGATCACTGGCTGACACTTTTAAGATAGTCAGCGAAGCATCACCTTCCGATAAATTCCCAGCCATGAAAATTCTAGTGTTGTTTTCCAGGGCAGTGACATTATTTTCCATGATATCCTTTTGTCCTTTTCCATCCCGCTTATACCACTTCACTGTGAGGTTATTCAAAGATGATCCTTGGGGACTGTGATACTGGCATCCAAAGACCACTGTTTCACCCTCCTTGGCTTTCTCTTTTTCTGGAGTCTGAGACAGAAATGGTTGCCATGGTTCAGCAGTCATTGTCTTCATCCAAAACTCTGTAGGGTGGATAGAAGAATTGCTCGAAGTGGCTGCGTTCTCCTGTGTGGCATTAGAAACACCAGCATAAAGCACTGCAAAGGTAGAAAGACAGATCAACATTTTGGACTCTTTCAGAATGTAACAATACTCTGGGATAGTCTTCCTCAAACTGGCACTCCCCTATCTAGCACTTTCCATAATTTCCAGTCAGCAAAGCAGTGTGTTTCAGAGGGAAGTTTTTGTAAAGGGATGTGGGGGAAGGTTTAGTATATAGTTTAGGGGTTCAGTGGAAGATCTCCTTCAGAATAGATTAGAAAAATCAAGAAATGAAGGGATGAGAAACAGATGCTTTAACTTATGTGTGTTTGGGAAAGAAGTATATTTGAAATGTAAATCTAACCTACATTTTCAGGATTTCACAGGAAAGATCCTCAGACCATTTGTAGACAACCAACCATATTGTTGTTTTTTTAAAAAAATATTTTTAAACATAACAAAACATAAAACAATCATCATCCATTACAATCACAGAAAGTATGTCGATTGGTTAAAAAACTTTTGTGCTTATTCCCATATCCACAATTTATAAATTATTCAGTTTCTCTTATTTAATAATTTTATATATCTCCTTATGTTATTATTCTCATTTAACAATTGTTTAACAAGGGTTTGATTCCCAGGGGGAAAAAAAAGAAGAATCAAAACACCATCTATTTTATCATTACATTAATTTCATATTTCATACTTCATTTCCATGCCTTATTGTCTAGCCATTGATAAAACAAATCCCATACTAAATAATATTGTTTGTCTTTCTGTTCTCTAATTTCAAATGTCAATTTACTCATTTCAGCACATTCCATAATTTTCTTAATAACTTCATCTTCAGTAGGTATTTTCTCTTTTTTCCAATTTTTAACAAACACAATTCTAGCCGCTGTTAAAACATTCACAATTAAGTATCTCAATTCTGTATTATACATTTCTGGTAAAATCCCTGATAAAAATATCTCAGGTTTAAAGTCAGTTGTATTTCTTTGTCATCTTTTCCAACCATATGTGGATTTTAGTCCAATATCTTTTAGCTTCCGCACATGTCCACCACATATGGTAATATGATCTGGAGTCTAATGACATTTCCAACATTTCTCTGATTTGTTCTTGAACATTCTGCCTATTCTTGTCGCAGGTAGATGCCTCCTGTAAAACATTTTATACAAATTCTCCTTATATGCTGTAGACATTGTCATTTTATAATTTTGCAACCACAATTTTTGCCATTTCTCTAAATCAATCCCATGGCCAAAATTTTTCCCCCATTGTATCATTGTTTCTTTAACTTGTTCTTCTTCCAACTTTACCTCTAATAAATAACCATACAATTTTTTAATTACATAGTCATTAGAACCCATTAAAATCTTATCTAAATTGGTCAAGACATTATAAAAACCTTCTTGTTTAAAATCTTCTTCATATCTACAACGTATTTGCAAATAAGAAATTGTTATTCCATACTTTTGACTACACCATTTAAATGAAGCAAAATTTGAGGAAGGCATTTGAAGTAAAAGCACTTTTTCATGGGCCATTTGAAGTAGCATCCATCCATTCCTAACCAGCAGATAATTATCCTGACATAACATTTGTTGCCTATTTGCTGATTCCTCTCCTTCCTGTACATACTATTCTCAGGTGATAGTCTTCTTAGTTACCGGGTTCTGGATATATTTCATCCATCACTATAGAAGATGAAGGATGTGATTTCAACGTAATGTTGCCACTGCTCCCCATTTGGAAAGGCTACTATTTGCACCAAACAACTTTTAAAATTGGTTCTTTACAAAGAGGTCAATCATCATCTGTGCAACTATATATAGCTCTGCTGATAAGATTTGTTCTGAAAAGTCTGCCAGTACACCTTTATTTTTGTCAGTCTCTTGCAAATTCAAAGTTTGAATGTGGAGGTAGGTAGGAATAATGTGGTAGGAAGGAGAAATTGCTTAAAATAGTTTTTTCCCCAAATGCCTATGGACAACTTTAACAGAATGAAATAAGAAATAACACATTAGCTAATGACTCTTATGACTTAAGCATTTTTAAATACAATAATTTAAATTCAAATTTAATCAAAGCAATAGCATTACCCTGAATATTAAACTGTGATGTGACTCAGCACAAATGTTTTTAAATTATGACAATTTTTCACATCCCATAATGTTTGATGTCTTTTCATGTATACATGTGTTTGTGGGTGCACATGTTTATATCCCTACTAGACAACCTGTGCCCTGTTAGGTCGTCAGATATATTCCCTTACCTAAACCGAGAAACAGAATGACCATGGACAGACAAAAAACCAGTGGGAGCAGGAGTGACTTTCAACTTTCTGCTAATTTCCTGACTGAGTTTGCTTGGGAAAAGCTGGGAGTGATCATCAGAAATCTTCCTCTATCCCTTATACATACTGATTGCCTTTATAGATATATTTTTAAATATAGAAGTGATATCTGAACATTATTGTATATTGATGATGCCTTTCTAATATTTAAATCAATGCCAGGTCTGATTATGTTGCAATATCAGAACTTGTTGAAAGAGTGTGCATTTATTTGTGTGTGTTTAGCATTAGAGGAAGCTTGTGACTCACATTTGTGATATCATATTCCAGCTCATTCTCTTGGAGCTTCATCATAAAGGTCACAATGCAGGGTTGGCTTTTAATATTGCAAAAGGTCAGTAGTTAGAGGTATTTATTTCTATTGTCCATCTCCTATAAATATAAAACCAAGCTAGTGGATCCTATTTTCATCTGTGATGCTTGCAATGATATGACTACACACACACACACACAGAGAGAGAGAGAGAGAGAGAGAGAGAGAGAGAGAGAGAGAGAGAGAGAGAGAGAGAGAGAGAGAGAGAGAATGGGCTACAGAAAAATATTCCTTGCTACCATTGATCCTACTTCTGCATTTTGGCACTCACTTCCTTACTTAAAATGTCTGATCCAAAGCTCTGGTTATAAGTGACAGATTTCTCTGTCAGATTTCAGAGGCAACTACTTATTTGTAATGTTTTTGTTCCTTTTTTGTCCTTACCACACAGCTCTTCCTCGCATCTTTAGGAAGTTTTGACCAGCTATACATCATTCTTGAACTTAAGAAGAGCTGTATTAGATCAGTTCAGAGGCCCATTTAGTCAAGAAACATTTGGTAATCCAAATGCATCCAGAAAATACACATTCAGGCCATGATAGTCATTCCTTCATAGCATTTTTTATGCATGCTCTCTGTGATTCAGAAGATGCTATTCTGACTTCAAGGCTAATAGCAATGACAGGCTCTTCCTATGTGAATGTGTCTAATCATCTTTTTAAAGCCACCTAAACTTTCCACACAAAAATTCTTTTTTCAATCCAGAGTCTCTCTGCATTTAGCTTAAGTGAATTATTTCAGTTATTTCAGTTTTTAATATTGTGAAAAAAATCTTTATTTTTCTCAGGTTCTGGATTTCCAGACAGTGTTAGCTTTATATCATTTTGTTTAGTTGCCCTATTGATTAACCTCATGATGTTTTCCATCTTATCTTGTCTCCTTCATAGGATACAACATTTTTTTTAAATTAGGAGTTTCTTGCTTCTATTTCCTATAGACATTATTTTCTAGTTGGTTCCTTTCCATTGATCCCCTTTGTAGGGATTATTATATCTTGATTTATTGTTTGAACTTTTTCATTCTTTGTTCCTTTTATTCTTAGTCTCCTGGACTCTCTTCCCAGTTTTTACCTTCTTCCTTCTAAGATTTAATTTACCACAGAAGAAGGATCCTTCACTCTGAGAAATCACACAGCCACTCAAAAGCAAAAGCTTCTTTTTTTACCAGCATTATCTATGAAGCTGCTGGTTGTTCATCTACTACAAGGCAAGAGGGGGATGTAGCATCAGGTGAGTCCATAATGCCAATAATAAAAAGTCACTTTCTGTACAAGTGATAGTCCCTGGCCCACTTTGTCTGCATTCAGAAATTAAACACGCTCTGGTTTGCTTAGTACAGATAGTTTGTTTAGGGACCGTTCAAAGTTACAATGGCACTGAAAAAAATGATTTATAACTGATTTTCACATTTATGACCATCCTCGTGATCACATGATCAAAATTCAGATACTTGGCAATTGACTCGTATTTATGACAATTGCAGTGTCTCAGGGTCATGTGATCACTTTTTGCGACTTTCTGACAAGCAAAATACAGGGAAGCCAGATCCTCTTAACAACTATGTTCCTAACTTAACAATTGCAGTGATTCACTTAACAAATGTGGCAAGAAAGGTCATAAAACTGGGCAAAACTTACTTAATAACTGTCTCGCTTAACAGCAAAAAATATGGGCTCAGTTGTGGTTGTAAGTCGAGGACTACCTCTATTTGGATGGGAAGGCAACAATATCACAGAAAAATGCATTGGCAAGCTACTTTTGTTCTGTTCACAAGAACATTGCATGGCGGTGCTGTGTCCACATAGGCACAAGTAATCAATTTGACTTGAGTTTACTAAGAATACAAATAACTAAAACTACATCATGCATATCAATATAGCAAATACTGCTGCTGTATTTACAAGTAGATTGTTATCAGCAGTTAAAAACCTCTTGCATAGATAAAAGTGTATAGAATTTTGATGTGCAAAATATTGAATATTACTTATTACGGATGATGAATAAAGCTGAAATGACAGCTCTATATTGGTATGCATCATTTACAAAGTACTGTACTGTAAAAGAGGACCTTTAACTTTATATGTTAAGAATTTATTTTATGGGCTTAATCTGAGGATAAAATGCCCAGAGCCAATTCAAAGGGGGGATTTTTAAAAATGTTTTTTCTTTTCTTTTCTTTTTTTTTGGTTGCTTGAAGTATAATGGAATATTCAATCAGCTCACCAGTGAAAGTGCATGCTATTCAAGACTAGCCAAATTATTCTGGCAGCTGAAACAGAAAACCTCACATATAAAAGTACTGCGAGAAGAAATGGCAAATAGCTGATTTTTCATGAATCCAAAACCAACTTCCTGAGGTAGCTTGTCCTGTTTTATGACAGGGCAGGGTTTGTAAAATTCAGAGATATTAATGCTCCTATGCTTCATGGCTGTATAGAAGCTTCATATTTTCTTAACCCTAGATAGGCAGCTAAACCTTTCAGAATTCCCTTAATTCAAGGACACAAATACCATCTTGCTCCTTTCTCTCTCCTTTCTAGGTCCCTATATGCTGCTAGGTCTGTGAAAAAACTGCCATGCCATTAGATTTTATAGAGGTATATCTTAGAAGAACAGGCATAAAATCTTGCAAACAAATGAACAAGTGCAAAGGTAGAAATTATAAGATAAAGATGTGAAAAATACGAACTTTTTCTACATTGTTCAAGTAATTTTTTTATACAATAATTTATGAGACAATTGGGTAAAGGAACCAGATTCACATACATTTAATAATCTTATTCAAAATTAATCTCCCCAGGGTTAGTGTAGCTTACTCCCAAGAAAGTAAAAATGCCTAAGGTTATCATAAATAATAATTTGATAAGAAAATGCCATTGTCATCTTTCTTAACGTGAAAGAAAATAATTGCTAGAGTCATTACTTACCTAATATGAGAGAGATCAGAAGAAAGGGCATTGCCCAGAGGTAACATTTGGGGATGTCCTGATGCATAGCTGAATATGTACCCATTCTTTTTTTTGCCTTTTGTGTCAAGCATATGAGCAAACCAAAAAAAAAAAAAAAGTTTGCCTGTTGGTATTGCCGAAGAATAGGAGCTCACATTCTGCCCAGCAAATGTCACACTTACTAATGTTACCACAGCTTTGACTTCATAGCTCTCTGTCTGTTGCCTAAATGAGTGTCACTTTTGGATTTGCTGAAGCTCCTTGCCTGAAAAAGCGCTAATCTCTATCAGCAAAGCTGCAGGGAGAGGTGGGGAATATGTTAAGAACAGTCTCTCAGCTAAACCCAGAATTTGCACTCAAAAAACAGATTTTCAAGCAGTCACTTCTCAAACCTCTGTCCCCTAAATTTGTCGCAAAGTACCATGTCCCAGTTATTATTTATATCATGAGAATTATAACAGATTGTATGCCCCTAAAATGAAACATGTATGATTCATATTTCTTGATGTTATTGTAATTCTATAGGGCATGTAAGGTAAGCTACTTTTAAAGGAAAGATGAGATGTAACATTTCAAAAAGTAGACCTGAATATTTTTTTAGCTTCCTAAAGTGAATTTACTTCAACCTTCCCAATTAATTTAATTTTGCCTTTGTCCAACTGAGGTTTTGAAAACAGCCCAAGTAAACTTGCGTATTGTCAGGGAGGACCAATAGTAATTAACAAATCTTTGCCCAAAGGAACAGCTGCGGCTTAATTTCAGTTTATTTTCAATGTCAGGGCTTTAACAATGCATTTAATTTACCATCAAGTAATTGCAACTAGCCCCCATGTCTGGGCTCTTGCTCTAGATGGCATATAATTACACAACCCCAATACATCATTTATAGTAAATGGTTGTTAATTTAAAGCCTATTTGGAGTTTGTATCATGTGACCTAGAAGACAAAGCTTCTACTTCTTGGCAGGTTTATATTTGTGCATCAGTACAAATTTTCATGCATTTCATTCCTAACCTTAGCTATGTATCGTAAGTTTAAATTGAGCTTATTTTGGAGAGGAATTGAGGTTGATTCATTCTGGATAAATCTCAAATTGTGTCACGGCTATTGCAAAGCTATTCTGTTTTTCAAATTGTATCCTAACATGTTAATGCTATAATCTACAGATAATTTCAAACATTATGTACCATAGATATAGTTTATTTCCAAAAATACATTGTATAGCAGAATAGAATCTTTTGCCTAAAGAAGCTATTCTTTGCCCATCACTATTTGAACATATTTGAAATCAGCAGCAACTCCTTAATTTGCTGAAGAAATTACCTGTTTGTTACCAGGTAGCACTTACAATGACTACATGAGACTACTTTGAAACAAACCTCACCTCCCACCACTGCCAGGCAAGGTGCTATTATATGCACACTGCTCTGATTAGTAATTTAACACTGGGCCAGTTTTATAAAATTGTGTAAATCTGATCTGAAATTGTGAAATTGCAATTTGCTCCACATTTTCTCCACTTCCAGAATATTCTCTGATTCCATACTGTACAGATAGCCCTCAGCTTACAATCACAATTGAGTCCAAAATTTCCGTTGCTAAGCAAAACAGTTGCTAAGGGAGTTTTGCCCCATTTTACAACTTTGTTGCCACAGTTGTTAAGTGAATCACTGCCATTGTTAAGTTAGCAAAATGCTTGTTAAGTGAATTGGCTTCCTCATTACTTTGCTTGTCAGAAGGTCTCAAAAGGTGATAACATGACCCAGGATACTGAAACCATCATAAAACATGCCAAGCATCCAAATTTTGATCATGTGACTATGGGGATGCTGCAATCATCATGAGAGTGAAAATCCATCATAAGTCACTTTTTTTCAGTGCCTTTGTAACTTTGAACAGTCACTAAACAAATGGTTGTAAGTTGAGGATTTCCTGTATAGCATGTCTGTCTTTTTCTGAAAAACAAAGTGCTCTATCCACTCATGATTCTTTCCTGCCACTGCCATTCTACACTCGCTAAGGAACGGTCTTTCCCTTATAGAGGGTCTTATATAATCACCTCTGCCTGAGCTATAAAAGCCAGTCTCTATTTTTATCTTCTAAAAGCTTCATATTTGTACTGCTGCTTTCCAGGAATGATGTTTTTTGGGGGGAAGATAAAATTGCAGAGATTGTAATATTTTAGCTCAAGCCCCCGCAATAACTTCAGTTGTTTATTCTTACTAGTATTATAACGTAATACATTTAGTTACCAATTTCTTTCTTTCTTTCTTTCTTTCTTTCTTTCTTTCTTTCTTTCTTTCTTTCTTTCTTTCTTTCTTTCTTTCTTTCTTTCTTTCTTTCTTTCTTTCTTTCTTTCTTTCTATACCGTCTTTCTCCGGTAGGACTCAAGAGAAAATATAGATACACAAACATCATAAACTTGCTAATTAAAATTATAACTATATTGGCTGATCAATACCAAAAATTATTTCATCTGTTAAAATTGTTCACATTAACAGGATTAACATTAACTTTCTATTTCTGACCAGAGATTTGAATCATGCTTTAAACCAACAATATTATTCTAATTTGTTCTGAGATATTAGCTGATACCATTATGACAGTCCTAAATGCATATCACAACAAAACCAATTTAATCTAGAGTTATTCTTTTGGCAGAAGGACTGACTATAATACTTTGGTGACAAAGTATTGGCACATAGCCATTCTGGTAAGGTTGTGAGTAATACAGAATAAACAAAAATACCTATAAGGTACACAGTCGCCATGTAGTAACCACAAATGGGATCAGCAATGCAATCATTAAGCATAATAATCACTAAGTGAAAAATCATGTGACTACAACTGTACTTACAACTTTACTTCAGCTTTCTTTTGGTTTGTCAAAAGCCAAACAGCCAGGTTAGCTCAAATGGCTGGGACATTTGACTCACAAGAAGTCAGGTAAAAGGACAAATTTACCTCCACTCCCCTATCCTTTGAAATGCTCACTGTGGGGCTGGGATAATTAGCAAGAAGAAAACTAATCTTTGTATTTACATTTATTGGAGAGAAAGAGGTTACAAGAAAGCAAACACACAATGGGGAACACAAATAAAAGGATTGTGATAGCACTGGATATTTGATAGGAGGTTGAGTGTGAAAGAGCATTTAGTGTGAAACTAATTTGGGTCTTGCAACAGCATGAGGTTCTAGTTAAGGTCATAGAGTTGGTTAGCACTTTTTAAGGGATGTGCTGCCCTGCAAAAAAAAGCTCAAGAAGCTTACTTGTGCAGTCTTTCTACTCTGTGAAGGAAACTACAAGTGCTAACTGACTGTAACGGCAAATTCATGACTAAAAGAAACTGCCAAATATATAAATGCAGTGTTGGTTGCAGTTACTTTTATATCTCCATTGTAACTCTGAATGGTTGCTGTCTGAGGCAGTTGCTAAATGAGGACTACCTGTACCAAACTGCCTACAGTAGGGGGTGTCAAACTCAATTTCATTGAGGGCCACATCAGTGTTTATGTTTCACTTGGGGGTCCAGGGTGGGTGGCCAGATTGGGCATGGCCAGCTCGATGTCACTTCTGTTGGGGATGCCTGTGGAGGCCCAAGCATTCTGCTAGAGAAAACAGGCTCCCAAGCTCCGTTTTCGCTGGCAGAGGCACCACAGGCCAATCTTTCACTGTTTCAAGGGCGGCCCCATGGGCCAGATCTAAGCATTATGCGAGCCAGTTCTGGCCCCTGGGCCTTGAGTTTGACATCCCTGACCTACAGTGTGAATTTTGAATGTGCATTTATCTTGAACTTGTTAGCTATGTTAGGAACTTGAATAATTGAATCATGATCTATTGAATTAATCTAACTGAATTGGCATCACACCAAACCATAAACCAACCACAGTGGTTCATTTTTCACAATATAGTAGGCTATTAACTTACCACCCATAATTTGGCCTACATATGTTTGGGGTGAACTCAGTTACAGTTGATAGTAGACCTAAGGATTAAAATCCATAAAGGAATAATCATTAATCAGACGCCCTTGTATATACGAAGGAGCAGCAGACAAGAACTGCCATCAAACAATTTCATGAGCATTCAGGCCATAAATTGATGAAGTTTATCGTAACATTTTTTTTAAAAAAAATTGCAGTGACAGGTTCTTATTTTGTGATCCTTAGTAAAGTTTCTCCTGAGTCAGATGTGATTGCTAGTGACTTCACAGACCCACCCATGCAGTTTTCTGGGCACCATTACAAAAAGGGTCTGCCTTTGCCTTCTTAGGCATATTACTTAGGAATAAACACTGCTTTGTAGTGGAAATATTTACTACATTTCAAAAAACAGAAAAACATTAACTGAGCATGTCTAGCTATGTTCATGTCCAGGCATACACAACTCAACTACAAAATATTAACAGTAAAAAAGTGCTGTCTGAGCTGTGTCAGGCACTATTGTGTCTAAATTATTTCCTCTTCCAAGACTTAAACTAAGATCAACCTTATCCCTCTGCTTGTATTACGGTGTGATGCTTTGTGAGTACTTTAAAACCTGTGAAATATAAGCCACTGGGGAGCCTTCCCGCTAGACTGTTAGCTCCGGCCTTCTGTTGAACTACCAGTCCTGGCATTCCCAAATGTAGTCCCGAATTGCCCACCGCCAGCATTTTTACCATCGGGATCAGGCCCTGGGGGAGTCAATAAATCAGTATGTGGCTGCATTATGTCGGGCGGCTCATCATTGCGAGTTCGTTAACCTTGACGATTACCTCCTTGACAGACTCGTCAGTGGGGTGCAAGATCAAAGCCTAAAGAGGCGACTTATAGTAAAACATGATTTAACATTCCAAATGGCCTTGGATGAGGCATGTGCGGCAGAATTGGCCAAGCTGCAATTAGCTGAATTGCCTCAGGGCCAAAATTCGACCACGGCAGGGGGTGGAGCTACAGCTGTACACGAGATGTCAGAATGCACCCTATCTGATTCTGATGACGACATGGGGGTCTGCCGTATACAAGATGTTAGAAATAAGGCTGCAGTGCCCAGGACTGTGCTAAACCGGAGTGCTTCAGTTGTGGGGGAAACCATTAGCGATCCTCTTGCAGATTCAAGGACATTAATTGTCGCTGTTGCGGCCACTGCGGCCACATCACAAGGGTGTGTCGGGCGCCATTGCCACAGCTGAGGACAAGTCCCCCTTGAGACATGCAGGGTTAGGGTTAGGGTTAGAGTTAGGGTTAGTCATCTGTCAACTATCATCGTGATAAAGGCTAATGGTTCAATCCGCATCTGCACGGGCTATCGTGCCACCATTAATCACATGCTTACCCCGTCCCTGTGGTCCAGCATCTTGTTGTGGCTCCATTGCCTGAGCCTGTGTCATCGTCAGGAGAGGACTCCAAGAGTGAAAGGGAGGAATTGGCAAGACCTTCCTCTCCAGGACCCTCCTCTCTGGCAATGCCCCTGGAGGACACCGAAGGGCAAGAGATTGGCCCAGAGCCAAGCACGTCCCCCAGCCACAGGTGGACAGCGATGAGGGAGATAAGTGCTGGCTGGATCCTCGACAGCAACGCAGGGAGAAATGTGCCCAGCAGAAGGGAAGGTGTGCCAGGATTTAGCTGAGTCACTGGACCACACCCCACAGGATATAAAAGGGAGCGTGGTGGCCAGTCAAAACCTTGTGACAAACAAAACTGAAAGCTTCCAGGCCATTCTGTATCACTGGACTATTGTTTCAAGGACTGAACTGTAAATATTGAGCTGTTTACCTTTGATGTGCCAGAAGTGGAGAGACGTTATCTCCCTTCTTTGTAACTAATAAACTCTTGGCAGGCAGCCACTGGGTTTTTGCCAGCTGGTTTGCTCATTAACTCCGGAACGCTTGTTTGTGTGTGTGTGTGTGTGCGTGGGGTCGGGGACACAACACATCTATTGCATTCCCTTGGGGATGGATCAATTTTTGCTAAGCTGGATTTAGCACAGGTTTACCAGCAGTTGCCTGTGGATGACTTGTCAGTTGATGTCCAAACTATTGTTACCCATAGGGGGCGTTCTGGGCAGCCTCCTCCAATTTGCGTCAGCGTAGCCCCAGGGATTTTCCAGAGTCTGATGGAGAGGCTGCTCCATGGAATCCCTGGGGTTATTCCCTATTTCAACGATGTGCTGGTTTCCGCTGTCAGCACCTCTGTCTTAATGGACAGTCTTCGCTTGGTCCTCTCCACATTTCAGCGTGTGGGACCTAAAGTAAAGAAATCTAAATGCCTTGTGGTTGTTCCCCAGATTGAGTTTTTGGGGATTTTAATTGACAAGACGGGCATACATCCAACGTCTGAGAAGACCAGGGCTATCCTTGATACACCCCTCCCCCAGGAGCAAAGCTGAGCTTCAGGATTTCCTGGGGTTGCTCAACTTTTATGCAATGTTCCTACCACATAAGGCATCCGTTGCTGAACCTTTGCATCGGTTGTTGGATCAAGGGGCCTGCTGGATTTGGGACTCTAAGGCTGCCTCCACGGTTCAAGCTGTCAAGAAGTTGCTTGTTTCAAACTGCGTCCTCACGCAGTATTGCGAGAACCTTCCCCTTGTCCTGGCGTGTGATGCGTCTCCTTATGGGGTGGGGGCTGTCCTGAGTCACCATTTCCCAAATGGCCGCAAAGCCCCTGTGGCATTTTTTTCCCGGACTTTGGCTCCCGCCGAACGAAACTATACTCAAATTGATAAGGAGGCATTGGCTTTAGTGGAGGGGTTAAGCATTTCCATGATTTTCTTTATGGGCAGCCTTTCTTCCTCGTAATTGACCATAAACCATTGCTGGGTCTACTGGCTGGGGACCGTCAAAGCCCTCAAGTTCTTTCTCCTAGGTTCACCAGATGGCTGGTTTTTTTGTCTGTGTATAATTACACCTTAACCTATGTTCCGGGGAAGAATCTGGCCCACACTGACGCCCTCAGCCGCTGTCCGGTTCTCTCGCTCCTCTGTGACCCTGTGCCTGGCTCCTCAGTTTTGTTGATTGACAGATTGCCATTTGCATTGACTGCCGCCGACGTTGCTCGAGCATCCGGGAGCTGGAAATCTCCCAAGTCATGGACTGGGTACTCAGGGGGTGGCCAAATGGCACTTTTGAGGAAAAGTGGAAGCCTTTTGTTGTCCGTAAATCTGAATTGTCTACTCAAGGGGGGTGTCTGTTTTGGGGACACCGGGTGGTGATTCCACAGTCCCTGTGAAGGTCCATCGTTACCTCCTTGCATGCGGGGCACCCTGGGGTGGTCCGTATGAAGGCTTTAGGCCGTGCATACCTGTGGTAGCCCGGCCTGGACCAAAGCATTACCGAATGGGTGGCGTTTTGCCGTCCGTGCCAGGAATTGAGACCAATGCCACAAAAGAATCAATCCAGGACATGGGAGGACCCCTCGGGACCATGGTCCCACATGCATATAGATTTTTCCGGACCAGTCCATGGCCAAATGTTTTTTCCTTCTGGTGGATGCTTTCTCTAAGTCGGTGGAAATTAGGCTGATGCATTCCACTTCGGCTGATGCCGTAATTAAGGTCCTCTGTTCAATTTTCGCTATGCATGGGTTGCCCGACCTTGTGGTGTTGGATAATGGGCCCCAACTGACCACCAGCTCTTTCGAGTTGTTCCTCGTGGGATTGGAAATACGTCACTGTTTAATATCTCCTTAACACCTGGCTGGAAACAGTCTTGCTGAAAGGGCCATTAGATCAGCTAAAGAGGTGCTTGGGCAGATGGGCCTAAGGGGGTGGCATGAGAGGGTGGCTGAATATATGTTAATTCAGCATACCACCCCATTCCAGGTCACTAATTGGAGTCCAGCAGAATTACTTATGGGCCACTGGTTATATACTATTCTTGATAGGCTGCACCCCCGTTATGCCCCTGGGAAGCCGCTGGATTCTGTAAGCACTACGAAGGGTCTCAACCTGGGTGACAATATCTACACTCGGAATTATAGGGGGCAACTGTTGTGGTTACTGGGGCGTGTGGTGGTGGTCACAGGGCCGTGCTCATATAAAGTGGAGATACAGCACGGCAAGGTCTGGCGCCGGCACCTGGACCAATTACGGGCCAGATGGGATGGTGCAAGCTGGCAGAAAGGGATGGAAGGCGCAATTAGGGAAGCAGGGGTGTTCGAGCAGTTAGAATCACCTGTAACACTGCGTGCAAGTGCACCCCAACATAAGCCCTGGGACACATCGCCAAGTGAATTGTTGGCCACACCGGAGCTGGAATCTGCAGACTTACCTGGAAGTGAGGAGGTTCGCCCATGTTTGGAGGGTGATGCGGAGGCAACTGGAAAATCCGGTACATTCCTGTCTACGACGGAGCCCAGTCCCAGGAAGAGGCTTTGCTGACAGTGCGACCCCGGAGGTCGGGCCGGATCCAGCGCTGACAAGCGTATCTTCACAACTACACTTGTGTGGTCGAGGTGGGAAGGGGTGTAGTGTATTGAGCCTGCTCCGTGGTTTGCCCCCCTGTTGGAATTGTTAGTAACGTTCTATTCTCCTATTGGTTAGCCGTCTGACAGCCAGTATATAAGAGCTGTCAGGCTGAGTTTGTGCGTTCTTCATCTGAGGCAGATCTTAAGTGCCTGGTTGTTCATTCCTGATTAAAGAGTGTTACCTCAGGTTCAACGCAGCCTCCGTCCGTCATTTCGCTTCAGCTGATATTCACCACCAAACAAGCAGGCCAGCCCTTCTCCCTTTCTTCAGTCAGGTTGGGATAGCAACGGCCAAAAAATTGTGGCTCTCATGCTGAAAGGCAATTCTGGGAGTTGTAGTTCCCATACTTTTGAAATGCTTAGCTTAAGGAGGGTTACTTAAGATACAGCAAACCCCACTTTATTATATCCTTGATTCACTTGTTTCTCACTTGAACTTATTATCTCACATGTGGAAACTTGTAGCTTTTGCTATTCTTGCTGAGCTCAAAGCATTTTTCAAAGAAATTACTAGTAGATATGGCTTATTTTAAAGTCCACATACTGGGCTGCTATAATCAGATGTAGTTGAACACACAAAAGCTCACATACACATGTATGTTGTAATTTACAGCATGTAAATTATTCTGGAACAGTGCATATGAACCTATGGTTAGCTTAGAATTTATGTCAATAAAATAGATAAAACAGCTCTTTATTTACTGGAAACATTTGTTCGTTTTTAAAGCCTTATTTTCCCTTTTGAACAAGTGACAATATTCCGGGTCTAGATGTATATTTGTAGTTCTTTTATTAAATTCAATTAATTTACAGACAGAGTCTTATGACAAACTTCTGGCAACACTTTTTAAAAATAAAACTGTGAACATCAGCTTTTATATAAATATATTCTAGCCATAATGCATTTATAGAATGGAAGGGATAACCTCTGAAGAATGAGCACAAACTGAGAGCAAAAAATGCTGCAAATACAAATATATACAATATTTAAATACTGTTATTTTAATATTTTTGTTAAAATTCTCTTAGGCTGGTTAGCACATTATTTATGTAACACCCTTTTCTTTAGCTAGCTCTGAGTTATGTGCTGAAAAATAAAAATACAGCACTATGCCTTGTTCAATTATTGGTAAGCTTCACAAAACCCACAAAATAAAACCTGCATAAAGATACTGACAATGGATCTTACATTTTTTCTCCTATCGTTTCTTCGGATTTGGGAAGTTGTACTTCTATCTAGGGCTAGGCCTAGGGATCCTGAGGTTAGGGAAGACTGCTCTTGCTCAGTAGTTTGGAACTTTTTTTCCTGCTGTAGCTCCTATATGAAGAATATGTTGCAGCAATGAATAGTACTTAATACTGGAAGGAAGTGGTCTTTGAAATGCTCTGCTAAATTTGTTTTCAGGGAAAGTATTTATAAATCATATTTGTAAGGCTGTCCAACTCTAGTCAATTCTGAGGAGAAAACAATTGAAACAATATATGACATTCTTTGAGAAGCAAAGTACTTAACCTACAGAGAACAACCCATGACATGTGCCACACGCTGTCCTCCCCAAAGGAGCCAGCCATAGTCTAATTTTGGTATTTAAGGCTTGCTTGTAAGAGAGCAATGTAGGGGCAGTCCATATCTAGAGAATCTGTTCTGGTCAACCCACTCCAATTTCTAAGGTTAGATATTGCAACAATAAAGGCACATTTCTGGGAGCTGATCAGACAACATTTCTTAATGAGCTTAGTTGAGCTAATCATATCTTGAATTGCCTAGCAGCTTACTAGCAACCAATGTAGTTTACATGACTTAATCCACCAGGTACCAGGATATTTTTCACAGAAACCCAGAAGATAGTCCTATGACCCATCCCTCCATACTAATGATTGAATCACTTTATAATTTACAGCTGGATGGATATCTATAAGTACAGTGAGAATGGAAAAATAGGTTTTGCTGGACTTGTCACCACAATGAAATCCCTAATATAGGCATACCCTTGTCACCTGCCCATTCCAGGCCAAAACTAAGGTCTCAGTTGATCGGGCCACCAGATCCTCAGGGGAAAAAACCATGGGTTTCATCTGAACCAAATAGTCCATAAACTATCCAGAGCAGAGCAACCCATCTCCCTTACAAAAAAAGCAATCAAAGAATAATCAGATCATGATGGACAACAAAATGGGTTGAGTAAACAATTGTTTGCTTAATTATGCTTAAGTGAAGTGTGAGGAAAAATTTAATTCGCAGTACAACCTAATAACATGCAAAAAGATTGTTCACTACTACATGTTCGCAACATGGACTGGAAACTTCAATTCACTTTTATGTTTTAATAAATGAAACCTGACTCAGAATATTGCGAAGTCAAAAAAGCATACTGGAAGAAGGCACTTGAAACTTTTTCCATGCTGTTGCTGAAGAAAATAATATGGCCTTGTTGCTGCAGTCCAACTCTTCCTTTTTATGTTTCACCAAGGGCAGTCACTTGAAAATGGATTAATTTTAATTTTACTCATTTACTAAATGAGTAAATGGCCGGTCTGCTTGGGTGCTGCTGGCCCTTTAAGCTGCGGGGAAGGGAAGCGTTGCGAGCGAATGGCGCTCGGGTCCGCTTTCGGATCGCATCCTTCTCTTCTCCATGGTAAGAGGCGCGGCATTTCCTCCCCCCATCTCATACCCCCCTCCATCTTTTTATGGGCAGCTGGATTGAACGTTTCGCATACAATCAAAGCAACTGACGGTCTTTGGGGATGTCAGGTGGAAAGTCTGCCTTCTCAGTCGCCCTCTGTCCGCTGCTGCGTTTCCGTCTCCCGGCGACGGTTGCTGAAAAAGTGGCGGAGACCTAAAAGAAAAAGGCGGAAAGTTGTTTCTCGATCGCTTTTCCCGCCGCTGGCTAGGATCGCCCAAACTTTCCTTGTCCCGTTGGCCTGAGCCTCGACTCTCATTCCCCCCCGCCCTTCTGAGCGTGTGTAGCATTATAAACGAAAGAAAACGGCACATATTTCAAAAGGGGCAGATTTTCTGTCAGATGGGGAATGGGCATAATTCCTGGTGCCTTTCTTGCCTTGCCAAAGAGGCGGCGGTTTGCCAGGTTGTAGTTGTCCGCTACTCTTAATGTAAAGGCTATGATGTGATTTAAAATGTTTTGATTCTAACGGTTTTGGAAGCTTAACTAGTAAATGGAAAAACGCTCCTTTTTTGGGGATGTAAAACTATTGTTTGTGTGTAGATCTGCCCACATCTTTTAGCTTTGGATTGTGTCCAAATTGGATGGGAGTCTAGAAAAAAAACATTTTTCTCCAGGTGTTCATTTCACTTTTTCAACTGATAACATAAGTTATTAGAACCTTTCAATGTGTACCCAAAAAATAAAAAGAAAATGGAAAATAAACAATTGCAGGAAACAATAATATACGGAGTTTAGTATATTGTTATATACAAGAATAATAAAATGCATTGTATCAGAGGAGAAAAACCTATTAAATGCTCTAACCAATGCTTATTCTTTGATCAAATGTCTATGAAGATTCTCAGTTATAAACGTGATAGTTGTATCAACAGTTGTTTTCATTTTGAAAAGGCAACTGGACTGGTTTTTGAGGGGAAAACAAGACATTTTGCTTCCTATTCTGGAAGCTTCATCAGTTGGATTGGATGCTGTGGAAGATGGAATGATTTGTTACTGTTCTTTGATCCTCTTATTTAGGACTTCTGGATTTTTATCTTTACCTGATTAAAATACCAATTATATTCCTTGTCCACCAGGCCCTTTGTGAAGTATATCATGGCCTCATCAGTCAAACACTGGTGGATAAAGAAGAGAATCTTAGCGTTTGCACTGAGAAAATGCAGTTCACATCTCCATATAACTGGAACACAATTTGGAGCTTCTGGGTAAATTCACTTTCTCCTCCCCCTTTAATTTTAGAGAACTGCTTTTTTATTCAAGGATGTGTGGTTTTTATAGCTGTTTAGTTACTGTAAGTCAATTTTTCTGCCTTGGAGAAAATATCTACTTAGTAATACTTAATGTATTAGCATGTCTCTTGGTTGAGTAACCAAGGAATAACTTTACTGTTAAATTTTATACAAAGTTGGCTACTCTAGAGAGATGGGAAAGTTGGTGATGTTTTCCTACTAACTTATATTTGTTGCTTTATATTGCACTTGAAAATGGCTTTTTATTTTAGACTTTTTGTTGTTGTTGTTAGCTGACCCATCGGAACTCCATGGATGACCCATCACGACCCCACCTTTATTATTTTCTCCCCAACAACCACCCTGCAAGGAGGGTTGAACTGAGAGACAGTGAGTGTCCCAGTCATCCAAGCAGCTTTCAGGTCTAAGGTGGAACTAGAACCAGTTCCACCTTAGTTCCCAGTTTCTATCCTGGTGCCTTAACCACTAGACAAACTGACACCTTGTGATTTTTGTTCACAAGGCAAGAAATATCTAACTTCTGAATAGATACTCTTATATTCCGGATCACTGGAATTTATGGACAATTGTACAGTTTATATCTGAAATAAACCAAATGTACCCATTAATTCTGAGGTTATAATCTTAAATACACTATGATACACTAAATTGTAAGAGATAAAATTTATAATTGTACCATTAATTGCTGTAAAGATTGGAAGCTATGTCTTCGTATTTTTTTCCTTTTTCTTACTTTGTATTAGCATCTGTTAGTTTTTATGTTTTTAAATTTAGATAGAATGATCCACTCTCCTAAACTTGAGATTTAATTTTGAAATACCTGTAATTATAGTAAGGAAAATTATTGAGTAGTCACCTATTTGATTTTGAGATTCATTTCTATATAGGTTATCATGGTCAGGTGAGCCCTGAGTACACAGTATAGCCAAGTGGTACAGAGACTTCAGAACAAAATGACCCTGGCACTGAAATACAAGTAAACTACCACTGAAAAGGAGGGTTAAGATGATATCGCACCAAGATTTTTGGAGATTATTTAAACTAAAACAAAATTTCACAGCATATTTAAAAACCCTAAAATGTTACTTATTAATAGAAGGTAAGGCAATCAAACTGGTCAATCCTAGAGGAGATCAACCCTGACTGCTTTTTAGAATCCTGAGATGAAACTCAAATACTTTAGCCACCTAATGAGAAGGAAGGACTCACTGGAGAAGAGCCTAACGCTGGGAAAGATTGAGGGCAAAAGAAGAATGGGATGATAGAGAATGAGGTGGCTGGATGGAGTCACTGAAGCAGTAGGCATGAGCATAGATGAACTCCAGAGGATCGTACAGGACAGGAAGGCCTGGAGGAACGTTGTCTACAGGGTTGTGATGGGTCGGACATGACTTTGCAACTAACAACAACAAAAAATTAATAGAAGGTACTAAGTGATATTTTGTTCCTCCAAATTTACTGATTTTTTTTCATTTTGGCAGAATTGAAGAAATAAATCAATACCATACATCTCATTTAAACAATAAAGTAATTAATAATTTTCACTGAATAATATTAAACTTCATGGATTAGAAGTAGCTGGCTCCAAGGAAGAATACGTTGTTAGCCTCGTTGCAGGAGAGATAGGCTGAAACATTCAATCATATGGACCTTCATGGGAGAGAACTTGTTCTTTCACAAAATGGCTGTCATGGAGGAAGAAAAATTCCAAACAAAAACCAGGTGTTTCAAGGAGCCCCTAGGCAGATAGAGAACCCCAGTAATTTTGAATTAATATTCAAAAATAATTTTGAACTACATTTTTTTCACTTTAAACAGCTTGCTAAAATCTCAAGCATTCAGACAAAATATCTTTATTTTAATAGTTCTTTAGCTTAAATGCTGCCAATACCTGTTACACAGAAATTAAGTATTTTAACACTATGAGCTGTGAAACAAATGGTGAATTGGGGACTGCAAGCAAAAGAACCCCAGTTTTGTGGTTGTAATATGTAAACCTGTCCAATATATTCCGTAAAATTCCCTTTTAACAAAACTTGATGAAAGGAACAATCTGCAAATAGAAGCCCTGGCATCAGAGAACTGTTCTTCCACAAGCCTCTAAATAATTATCTTTTTGCTCAGAAAGAAGTGTTTGAAATTTTACAGAATCATATATTTAGTTTTGAAAGTAGACATAAAGGAGCATCCAGTAAGACTGTTTAGACACACCCATTGCTTGGCTCAGTTTGACAGAAGAACTTACAGGGAGAGTCTACTCTAAACAGACTATATGTGTGCAGACAGAGTGGGGTCATATGGAGTTGATCTCCACATGGAACGCTGGCTGGTGACACTGCTGCTGTTTCAGGCAGGTGAGTGCAAATGAAATGTTAAATGATGGTAGATGCTGGACTGAAAGAAATGCTGATCCTTTCCTCCTTCTGTTTTCCTCACTTAATGCTGACGATGCATTTACTTGAGTCTTAATTTGCTGTTAAATTCAAGTGAAACAAGAAAGACATGGATAGATGAGTCAGCAGACTTTTTCATATTGTCTTCAGTCCCAAAAACACTTAATGATGTCATAATAAGCTGTTTGAGTATTTAAATAGTAAGGGAATATGTACATTTTTGTATGAAAACTTGCAAACTGAGATAAGACTTGTTACTCGAAGATTGTTCTTATTCCAGTTAAGTGGGTGTCTCAGCTAAACATTTTATTAGACAATTTGGTGGAACTAATTCAATAGGTATTTCAGTATAAAAGCAAATAACAATTCTCATAGCTAAATATTTCTCCCATTATTTGTGTATCTGTTTGTGACTCTTTAAATATCACTTTACCTTTTGTTCAATCCTCCTGCAGTGATGTTTCTGTAGAAAGGTTTATTTCATGTGTAGGCTGTGGAATGAAGTGAACAAATATCAGCAAAAAAAGTTCGTTGATTTAAAAAAATAACAGTAAAACTTGCATGCTCGTTAATAAATCCTGTAAGATGTGGAGCTTTTGGTTCTGGGACTTTAACATCTTTAGTTTTGAATAAGTTTGAACTCCCCAAACCTGATGCACAATCTGGGAGTTTTCCTGGACTCATGACTCTTTATCAATGAGCAGCTGGAAATTGTGACTGCTGCAAAACTTTGTGTAGTGCAGTAGTTGTGCCCTTTGCTGGATTGAGAGTCCCTGCACTCAGTCATTCAAGTCCTGATCATTTCACACTCAGATTGCTGAAATGCACTCTACATGGGGCTAGCCTTGAAAAATATCTGGGAGCTTCAGCTGTTGCAGAACACAGATGCATAGGCAGTTCTTGGGGGCCCTAAGGTGGCTCATTTTACACTACTATTTCAGAAGCTGCAGTGGTTGCCAATTTGCTTCCGGATCCAATTTGAAGCATTGGTTATCACTTTTAAAGCCCTTCATATCCACCCTTTTGGCCTTCTGAAAGGCCTTGAAGACATGGCTGTGCTAACTGGCCTGGAGTCCCAATGATGGTGTGCGATTTTGGAAATGGCTAATACATTAGGTATTTCCCATCTCCTCCCCATGCCCACTTTGCTCTTTCCCTCTCCACACTGGTCAACTTTATTTTAACTGAATTTTAAATTTAAGATCCCTACTTACTGTTTTAACGTTATATATTGCATTTTAATTGAATGATTATAAGACATCTAAAGTTGACTCAGGGAACATGTGACATATAAGTTTAATAATAAAAAATAAAAGATCATTAGCACAAGATATTTTAAATTATCCGAAGATTCCTAACTAATGCATTTTAAAATACATCAGTCCAAACTCCAGAATTAAGAAAGCTGAGATTCCCATAAAGCCCAACAAAATTTCAAATTTTTTAGAAGAGACTATTAATAATCTTTCCATGTAAAAGAAAAGATGAGGCCTTCTGTACATTCTTAAACTTCTAAGGTTTCAGGAAAACTGTCTTGCCAAATAAATACTGTAATACAATAGTCAATTGTGAAACTACACTTAAGTTTTTAAAATGTGACAGACACTTTTCTGAAACGATACTTGATTGAACTGATGGGTGGCAGGAATCAGTAAAAAAATGAAATTTTGCCTTGGTTCCTTTTTAATTCTTTGGAGGCCAAAAGCTGATTTGAAATATGTAAATATTCACAGACTTAATTCAGTACTAATAATTTATCACTTTGCCTATCTTAATGTGGATACAATTCTTTTAATAAATTGAAAGATTTTTCTAGGGCTTTGAGATTTTACATACAGACACATATTTTTCTATCTATGAAATATAATTTTTTTTCACTTATGATTTTTGAGCAATTCTGCAATGTATATTTATATGCTTTAAAGTTTTAATGCTTTAATATAATGCCTTAATATGCTTTAAGTCAATGGTCCCCATCTTTTTGGGCACCAGAGACCTGTTCCATGGGGAGAGGTTTTCCGTGGACCGGAAGAGAGATAGTTTCATGTGCTGCCTGCACCCGTGGATGAGGCTTCACTTGTTTGTGCAGCCCGGTTTCTGGCAGGCTGTGGCCTGATGTCGCTCCATGGACCGGTGGCTGGAGGACCCCTGTTGCTTCACATTTAACTGTCATACTAAACTAAAGTATTATTTCAAGTAGGTTATTTTAAATACCATAATACTTACTTCGATTTATAGTTACCGGTAAATGCTATGTTAAATAACTGAAGTTAAGACAATCTCAGACATGAGAAGGGTAACACCAACCTAGGGGTTAATCTAAACTTCCTCTTCTTTCTAACAGCTGCCCAACACTCCAGCCAGACACAATATAATGTGTATATTAATGCAGAAGCAGACTGTGTAAAAAGAGATAAAGCAACTATTGGATGGTGCTACTCCAATGTAGTAAAATCTTAATTTCTGCCTTTGCAGTATGGAATGGTGTTCTTGGAAAAAAACACTTTGTGAATAAAAGAGGACTCATTGAATTATATGGAACCCTAAAATGTGGTACAAGCCGATTTCCTTTGGCCTATATAAATTACGGATGCTATTGTGGTCCAGGAGGAAGTGGATGGCCTACGGATGAAACAGATTGGTACGTACTGTACACCACATATTTTTCTATTAAGTTCATATAGCCATTACATTCTTCAACTGAATTAATCCCACTCTGTTTAATACATTTTAATGAAGTCAGCTTTACTTTGAGACAAGAATATCTAAGAGCCATGGTGGGGCAGTGGTTAGAAAGCTATATTGCAGTCTAATTCTGCCACCTGCCAGCAGTTTGATCCTGACCGGCTCAAGATTAACTCAGCTTTCGATCCTTCCGAGGCCACTAGAATGAGAATCCAGATTGTTGGGGGCAATATGCTGTAAAAATGCTTAGGGAGGGCTGTAAAGCACTATGATTTGCTATATAAGTCTAAGAGTTATTGCTATTGCTATCTGGAAAAACAACAGTATAATGTGAGAATAAAAGAAAAAGAAAAAGAAAATCAAGTAACAAAATAAGTGAGTATTCGGAACAGTAACATGATATGATTAGTATAAACCCAGTCCTTTTATTATCCTGGATGACATCATGTTGCTAAATTGAAAAGGAATAGAAGAAAAAGTATGACCATGTGATCCTTTGTTGCAGTGGAACTAGAGATGCATTTATTTTGAAAAATTACACTTAAGGTTTTCCCTCTACAATATGCATTTGTGAACATCAAATTATTTTTGCTGTGTTTTCCTAAGAAACTGAGTTTAGAGAAGTAGTTACTTCTTAAACTATTCAGATTGATGAGATTCATGAAAGTACTTGATTGGGCTTGTAAATGTCTCACAACCAGAGCACTGTAAAACTAGAGATAGAGTTTCACAGTCCCGCACATACTACTTGATGTTCAGGGCTCATATCAATGGTATTAATCATTCTCTGTTGCTGAAAGGTGCTGCCATAGACATGACTGCTGTTATGACTTTGCACAACGACAAAGCTGTCACCCCATAACAAACAGATATAAGTGGACTTGTCAGGACAATACTGTGATATGTGGTAAGGTGCAATCTGAATGTTATTATTTTTATTTATCTTGTCTTATAGAGGCACAAGTACATACAGATGTTCTAGAAGTGAAAAATTCACCTTTAATTTCAGAACATCTATTGATTTTCTCAGAGATCTTGGAAGATTCATAACACTGTTCTAACCAGACTGTTTTAAAAAACTTTAATACTAACACAATTTCTCATAGTTGCCTGAAGATTCATCTTATAAAAAACAATTTAATAGTAATTGAATTAAACCTTTCCCTGGGTTAACAGTTATTATGAAAGGGTATTGATTTTGATGTTATTTTAAATCATTCATGAACAGAATGTATCTGCCCTCAGTGTGGGGGGACAGAATGTATCTGCCCTCAGTGTGGGGGGACAGAATGTATCTGCCCTCAGTGTGGAACAGATTGCCACTCTCGAATTGGCCTTTTTAGTCACACTAGATGCTGTTTTAGGACCTCTTTCCATGATACCATAGTCTCTTGAGACTGAAGGATGCCAATGACATTCAAATGAGATTTGATCAGCAATAGTATTATACTGCTATCCTATGCCTAGCCAGAGTATCATTTTGTTTTTTCCATTGTGCTAAGCATGGTGCTAGGAAATGCCAGTCCTTTTAGCCAGGCCACCACTCGGCTGGAAAGTTCATACTTATGACCTTAACTTAAAGCAGTTTCAATCTTTTTGTGGAGACTAGTGGTGAGAAAAATGGTTGTACTGAATATTGAATATACTGTCTTGTGCTAACTTAATGCCATGTACTTTTACTTAAGATGTTTGTAGCATGTTGTCAGTTTTCAAAGGTCTGTGGTTAGTTTGAAGATGGAAGGGTAAAGTTTTGGCCAGAAATCTTAATATGTAAATATATAAAATATATAAACAGTGTTGAATTGCTGCAATTCATAACACACGGGTGGGCAAATTCCAGTGATTTTAGGGATGCAGGCCATTCATTGTAGCCACCTCTTGACTGTGACGGATAAAAATAGTGATACAGTGTTGTTTCTTTGAGGTTCATGACATATTGAAACTCCAGGGTACATTTCAGAATAGGCTGAACAGAACTTTTCAAAAATAAATCAGTCCTGAAAACTCTGCAAAACCTCAGCCCTATCCAATGCCCTGCTTACTGTGGCCCTTGTTCTTGGACACTTCTCAACCTAAAGGGCAGCTCTTGATCAGCAACCATCATAACAGCAATAGCAATAGCACATAGATTTATCAGCTGCTCCAAATTGCTTTATAGCACTCTCTGAGCGGTTTACAATGTCAGCAAATTGCCCCCAACTATCTGGGTCCTCATTTTACTGATCTCAGAAGGATGGAAGGCTGAGTCAACTTTGAGCTGGTCAGGATTTAACTCCTGGCTGTGGGCAGAGTTAGTTACAATATTGCATTCTAATCACAGTACCATCATTCATAACAGAGTACCATGACTGTGGATTTCTTAAAAATTACAGTAGAGAAGAGCAGCAAGGGTTAAGATCCTTTGCCCACTTAGTGAAATAGGTGTTTTCTTTTTCATACTTCATATTACTCAGATGTTTAGATTTCTGGAGAGTCACCTGTTGCTGAGACACTGCTCTCCTGAATGACTTTTCACAGAAAGGCCTAGAAAAATGTTTGTTTTAAAAGAGGATGTGTGACATAAGGCTTAATAAATAAAAATGAACATGGAATGTAAAATATACTGTTTTAAAATTGATAAATACATATTACGTAATTGTAAGATATAGTGTGTTAATGCATACCTGTTAACCCAGACAATGCTTTCCCAATCATGAATTTTGGTTTTTTAATGTCCAAAATGGCCTTCAAGTAATATGAATTTCATTTTAACCATTTAGAGGTGTTCAAAAAATTTTCAAACAGAACAATCCTTTACCTTTTAAGATTATACATCTTAATAAATACCAGTTTCACAGATTAGCAGGACTATTTTGTTTTTGTACTCTACCTCATCATAACCAGAAGTAGTATCTTCTTCATTCCTTTTTTTCAGATGCTGCTCTAGACAGATGTCAAAACATAATTTGCCAGTGCGACAAAGAAGCAGCTCGGTGTTGGAGATTTGCACCATTCAATCAGCGTTACGTCTTCTGGCAAAAGTATCTTTGTGGCCAAATATATCCTTCTTGTGGCTACAGGCATTAATAGATTTTTATAATAAACAATTTAAAACTGTTGATTTAAAAAAAATATATTAGGATTTTATTTCAGGTTTTTCAACTGAAGGCTACAAGTTTCCTGAACTTTTACACTTTTCCAGCTTCTGAAATTATGAATCATACTTTGGAATTCTGCAAATATCTAAACAACCAGTTGATGGCAGCAGAGAAATCTAGCATTCCTGTCCTCTGGTGATCATCAGCCAAATACAGAGGGATTCCAGAATTATTTATTTAGAAACATATGCTGTAGGTTAAGAAAATGTGAATATGAACATTTAAATGTGTTACTACCAGTTTAAGAAGCTAACATGATAAAATACACATTCATTCGTTTAGGAAAAAAATATAATTTTATACAAATATCAAATCTTCTTTTTAAAAAAGGAGGGAAGTGAGAAACAATATAAAACAGCAATGGAAATCAGTTCAGTACAAAAAAAATAATTTTCCATGGGATGTGGTTTTGTACAATAAATTTAAGAAGGCTCACTAGAAACTAAACATATCTACAGAAGGATGACAAAATAGCCAGGTGCAATGTGGCACCTTCACAATCTTTTTAACTACAGATCCCTAGCCAGCCTAGCCAAATGATCAATTGTCACCAATGTATCTGTCAAAACTAAGCAGGGGGATCCTGATCCAAAATAAATTTATTTCTTCAATTATTAGGTATATCTGCCATTATAGATTCTTTAAGTTTTTGTCCTGTTAATCCATATGAATGAGAAACACTGATATCAGTTTAGCCCTTCAGTGGTTGACATCCAGCAGTGTCAATATGACTGACTGACAGAATAACACTAGGGTCCCTTTTTATTTTCTATGTACTAAAATCTTTACTGTAAAATTAGGAAAAATAGGCCGAAAAATATGTGTGTTCATCCCCTTAAATTATTTATAAAAATAAGTAAGACAGGAAATAAATACAAAAATAAATCTTTCAGGCATATTTGCTTTCTCATACTGGCTTTATCCAATTTTAATTTATTCCCACCATGCCCTAATTTCTTTCTCTAAACCTAACACAATGTGACTTTTTTTGCTTTTGTATGTGCTTAATAAACTGTCATTACATGACTGCATCGTCATATATATCACCATTTTAACATCAGTGTGCTTTCTATGGGTGCCACTGCTTGACTAGCCTGCCCAAGCTGAGGTTGCTTTTGCAGATGATGATTGCAATCATTGCTGATTCATGCAGAGTTGTTCCCATTTTTTTTCCAGTTTACCTCTAAAATATTCCAGTCCTCAGCTATCAATATGTGACACAAGGTGTGTATTTATGTTTGGTTCTAATCTGAAACTGAAATACTCTTCTGAAAGTTTTATTCTCCTCTCCCCATCTTTCCTACATTTGCCCTATATAATGTGTAAATAGTAAGCTGCATAGTACAGAATTGAATATCCATCAAATGCCCTGATTGCCAGTGTAGTCAGAAATGCAATGGCAGGACAGGATATTCTGAAGAGAAGTGGTAGGGGTGCAGTCCTTATTCCTTTCTCTTTCTGTTCCTTTCCTCTCAAATCACTTACTTGGTTTCCCAATCTCAGTTTTTCAGAGTCTGTAATATAATTAACTTATATTGTTTTAAAAGGCCATTATGTTTTCATCCATATTGACAAGCCATTGCTTACAATTAAAAACACATGCTTCACCTGAGCAACTACTAACTTCAGATCTTTTGAATAGTGGTTAGCAATCTCACTAGCTTGATCAAAGGCACCAATTTTGGGGGGAAGTACCTGCCGTCTCATAAACACCATCTTGCACCACAAGATAACTGCCAAGTCTTTACTGCAGGGGTCCCCAACCCTTGAGCAGTGGAAGTGGCCGCTCATTCAAATGGAGCTGCGTACGCACTCACCTGCTGCTTGCATAAAACCATCTCCTCTCCCCACTGCCAGTCCACAAAGCCAGAAAGGTTGGAGAACACTGCTTTACTGCATCAGAAACCCTTTTCTCATTGGTCAGGCACACGACTGACAAACTAACTTTGGGTTAGTCATTTGAATTCTACTGTATCTAACGTGTTCTACATCAGCAGTCCCTAACCTTTCTGACTCTGTGGACCAGCAGTGGCAGCAGGAGGGAAGGAGATGGTTTTGTACACATCACTTGCGCAAATGGAGCTTTGTGTGCTTGCCCGCTGCTTGCTCAGCCCACTTTCAACAGGCCATGGATTTATTTATTTATTTATTGGTTCAATTTATATGCCGCCCTTCTCCAGAGACTCAGAGCGGCTTACAATGCATTAAGCAATAGCCTTCATACTTTTGTATATACCTGCTTAGGAGGGCTTTCGGCCCCCCCTAAGCGGTGTTCTTTTTTATACAAAGTCAGCTTATTGCCCCCACAATCCGGGTCCTCATTTTACCTACCTTGAAAGGATGGAAGGCCGAGTCAACCTTGAGCCTGGTGAGCTTCGAACTTGCAGTAATTGCAGGCAGCTGGTGTCACTTAACACCACTTTAATCTGCTGCGCCACCAAAGCTCTTGGATTGGGGGTTGTGGACTCCTACATGATCAATCTTTCCCTCCCAAACCATGATTGAAATTGGGACACTTATTTATTGGTAATCCAATGTTCTCTGTGGATTATAGTTTAATTTAGTTTAGTTTATTGTCATTGCACCTCGTACAACTTTAAATGCCACCTTCAGTGTACATTGTAACTATAAAAATAAAACACACATCCTTCCCATTCTATACAATTGAGTTGAAAACCCAATATTGCATTAATATTACACTATACAGTAGAATTCAATATAATTACTGCCCTGGGATAGAAGCAGGGGTGAAATGCTCTCGGTTTGGACTGCATCGCCTGATCCAGTAGCGATGGTGGTGGGTGGTTCGGAGAACCGGTAGCAAAAATCCCTGCCCTCCCCCCATGCCCAGCTGAGCCGCACGATCATCAGGGCCTTTTTTTTTTTACTTTTAAAAGCATTTTTTATACAACCTCTTCCAACGAAAAAATGCTTTTAAAAGTAAAAAACAAAAGCCTCTGATGATCATGTAGCTCAGCTGGGATCATCAGAGGCTTTTCAAAGCATTTTTTTGCCTCTTGGCCAAAGAGGCGGTTAAAAAAATGTTTTGAAAAGTCTCTGACGATCCCAGCTGAGTTGCCTGATCGTCAGAGAGGTATTTTTTTAAAAATACCTCTCTGCCAATGAGGCAACTCATCTGGGATGTCAGAGAGGTATTTTTTAAAAAGCCTCTCTGGTGATCCCAGCTGAGTTGCCTGATTGGCAGAGAGGTATTTTTTAAAAAATACCTCTCTGACATCAGGCAACTCAGCTGGGATCATCAGAGACTTTTCAAAACATTTTTTTGAAAAATGCTTTCAAAAGTTAAAAAAAAAAGTTGGCCATGCCCACCCAGTCACATTACCTCCACTCCCACCAAGCCACGCCCACAGAACCGGTGGAAACAGATTTTATATTTCACCCCTGGATAGAAGTTGTTTTTCAGCTCATTTGTCCTTGTTTTTATTATTCTACACCAAGTGTAGTTCAGAAAAAGGGTGCCAAGGATGAGATGGATCTTTAAGAATGTTTTGAACTTTCTTAAGGCAGCGGGAGGTATAAAGAGGGGAGAGGGCAGCCAATGATCCCCTGGGCAATGACGTTAACCCACTGGAGTCCTGTCCTATCTGCCACTGTACAATTGGCAAACCATACACAGGTGCAGTAAGTTACGGTACTCTCTATGGTGCAACGGTAGAAGGTCACCAGCAGTTTTTCAGTTGTTGTTTCCTGAGAAGTGTCAGGTAGTATAATCTCTGCTGGGCTGTTTTGATCAGTGCTGCAATGTGAGTGCCCCAGGTCAAGTCCCTTTTATGATAACACCCAGAAACTTAAAATTGGCCATTTGCTCCACACATTCTCCATTGATAAGCAAGGGCTGGATGTCTGATCTATTCCTTCTATAATCTATAAACTCCTTGGTCTTATTGGTGTTAAGGACCAAGTTATTGTCTCCACACCATGAAAGCAACCGGTCCACCTCATCTCGATAGGCAGACTCATCTCCCCTGGAGATGAGTCCCAACACTGTTGTATCGTCTGCAAGGGTAATCAGATCTGTTTGATTGTTTTTGTAACTCTTTGTTTGTTATCTAATTGTCACAAAACTTTTGCAGCTCAAATCTACTAGCCCTACCAATAGAATATGACTATAATTGCCAAGTCAACTTTCTCTTGAGAGTCCTCCACAGTGTTATACCAACTGCAATGTAGTCCATACTCCATTAGATTCAAACCTTCTGTGGAATAGCCAGATCTTAAGTGAGTCCAGGAGATTCCATAACTCAAAAGAAAAGGTGTTGCAGAATGGGGGGCAATCACCAAGACGACCTGACACCTGCAATATATATACTGCTCAAAAAAATAAAGGGAACACAAGCAGAAGACATCCGAGATCTGAATGAATGAAATAACCTCCTTAAATACTTTGTTCTTTACATACAGTAGTTTATACGCTGCTCAAACAACTAAAAGGAACACAAAGCTACTGTTTATTAGACACCTTAAAGCTGCCTGATGTAGACTACAGCATCCGACTGGCCAAAGCAGCCATTCCTTTGCTGATCACCAATGATAAGGAGGAAAGTTTATTGGTGGCAAACTGGCCAAGGTAGGAGGTAAAATAAAATATGACAGGACAAATTGACAGAGGATGAGAAGTGGATGGTGGCACTAATAGGAAGGGGAAGATGTGGTGGGGATAGGGCAGGTAAGGGAGGAGGAAATTATGGGTAGAGAAAGGAGACAAATCGAGATGGGAAGGAAGGAAGCACCCAATCAGCTGAAAACCCTCTTGGTTCTACCCTTCTATTTTTTTATGTGGTTCCTCTGGACACAGAGAAGAAATGTAATTCAAAAAAATTGCCAGCTACCCTTGGTTTTGAAGAACAAAGTTAGCAACTTGAATTGGGCCAAACAGCAGATATATAGTGATTACAGACTGCCTCATGCAAAATATATAGGATCCTAATTAGGATCCCTTACAATAAACAAACGGCTGCAATATAAATGTTGCAGGCAGTAACACTGCAGTCTGTGATAAAGAAAATTACCAGTCCAGAGAAAACTGTGCATAGATCATTCAAAAGGGAAGAGCTCATATCAGCAGATTAAAAGTACTCCTGGATGTAGATACTCTGTGAAGAATCCAAAAAGTACACTGGCTCCAAATTCCTGAAGTTTCATACCCATAAATGACCCCATGAAAAACAGGCAAATTGTTTCCCAGGAGACATCTAACTTTCCACTATAAATATGGCTGTATCTTAATTATGTATAAATGTAATCAAAGCAATATTTTTTTCACTTTCTGCTTAAATGGAGAAAACCCAATGAAAATGAGTATTATTCTAATTTGCTCAAATATATATAGCTGGCACCACTATGATAATCCTAAAATGCATATCACAACAAAACCAATTTAATTTAGAATTATTCTTATAGCCGAAGGACTAGCTATAAAATGTTTGGTGACAAAGTGTTGGAACTATTTTGGTAAGGTTTATGAGTAACACAGTATAGACAAAAATACCTACAAGGTAGATGCAGTCTTCATGCAAATGGGTTCAGCAATACATTAAGCAGAGCCTTCTCTGATTGGGGCAGAAATAAAAAGTTCCCATGGCAAGGAAACTCTGTGGGCTTGTTACGAAGCCAGCTGCGCGAGGCGCTTGTTTCTACTAAGTGCCACTTGGTGGAGATAAGCAGTCCTATTGTTAACTATGTTGATGTAACAGCGCCATCTTCTGGCGGCCAGTCTTTCAGAGGATTACCCTGAATTCAACATGCCCGCCGCCTGCCAAGCGTCTTTGCATCGCCCATGACAGTTACTGAGGTCCAGAACCTTCAAACAACATTGCAGTTCTGCCCTCAATATAAGCCGCTGGGGAGCCTTCCTGTTAGCTCCGGCCTTCTGCTGAACTACTACTCCCGGCATTCCTAACAAAGCGGGCCAGCCCCTCTCCCTTTCTTCAGTCCGGCTGGGATGGCAACGGGCAAAAAATTCCGGCTCTCACGCTGAAAGGTAATTCTGGGAGTTGTAGTTCCCATACTTTTGAAACGCTCAGCTTAAGGAGGGTTATTTAAGTTACAGCAAACCTCACTTTATTATATCCTTGATTCACTTGTTTCTCACTTGAACTCACCTGTGGAAACTTATAGCTTTTGTAATTCTTGCTGAGTTCACAGCACTTTTCAAAGAAATGACTAGTAGACATGGCTTATTTTAAAGCACACATACTGGGCTGCTATCAGTTGAAGTTCAACATACAGATCACCTACAGGATTTCATATTCCTCTGATATTCTCCACAGGTTCTTAGAGTATGTCATGATTCATGAATAGTGTAATGGTGCATAGGAACTTATTATTAGCTTGGAATTTATACTGTTCGTTATTTTAAGATTCTTGTTAAAATCCTCTTAGGCTGGTTAGCACATCATTTATATAACGTCCTTTTCTTTAGCTAGCCCTGAGTTATGTGCTGAAATATACAAATACAGCACGATGCCTTGTTCAATTATTAGTAAGCTTCACAAAACCCACAAAATAAAACCTGCCTAAAGAAACTGACAATAGATCTTAACTTTTTGCTCCTATCCTGCCTTGAGATTGGGAAGTTGCACTTCTGTCTAGTCCTAGGGACTCCAGTTAGGGAAGATCACTCTTGCTCAGTGGTTTGGAACCAAACTTTTTTTCTGTTGTAGCTCCTACATGAAGAATATGTTGCAGCAATGAATAGTATTTAATACTGGGAGGAAGTGGTCTTTGAAATGCTCTGCTAAATTTGTTTTCAGGGAAAGTATTTATAAATCATATTTGTAAGGCTGTCCAACTCTAGGCAATTCTGAGGAGAAAATAATTAAAACAACATATGAAAACCATTGAGGGAGTCAAAATACTTAAGCAGAGAGAACAACCCATGACATGTGCCACATCTTCTCCTCCCCAAAGAAGCCTTTCATAGTCCAAGTCTTGAGGGAAATTCTAGGCTTGCTCAGAGAAGAGCAAAGCAGGCTGTTCAGATCTCTAATGGATGTATTCCAGTCAATCCATTCCAGTTCCAGTAAAGGCAGTTTTCTGGGAGCTGATCAGATGTTTCTTAATGAATGCCGTGTAATCACTAGCATCTTCAATTGCCATATAGGATTGTGCCCACCCTTTCCTAGAAGAATGAAATTTTTTTAAGAAATATTAAAAAGGCAGAATATTATGTTTCCCTGGATGAGAAATGGAGAAGCATGTTTTACAGACAAAGCAGCTCCCACCTTCCTGCCTCCACCCTTTTGTTAATGGGCCAGAGGCAGAAACCCAATCCTTTGTCAAAGGACATCTGCAACACAATAGCAACAGAAACTCACCAAATGTGACCTGGGAAGCCAGCAAGGCTAGCTAAGACCCCCCTCCCTCCCCCGGAAGTCTGACAACCAATCAAGATACTCTTTCTGAGCCCCAGGAAGTTCAAAGCCAGAGAGAGCATAAAACACGAAAAGTCCCTGTATCTGCCTTTTTCTGTTCAGGAACTCAAGCCACGTGATCCTGTCCACCATTAAACTATCTTTCCAAGCAGTCTTCATGTTTCCAGTGTCTTTTTCCCCACTTGGAGCAGAACCCAGAAGGATGTTTCTTCCTACAGTCATAAGGCTTCTTCATATAAGAATGAGCACATTTGATACATCAGATGAATCCACACAAAGGTCTTCCTTGTCATAGATTTCACCTGCTCTTTGAACAAGAACTGAAATTCCAGAAGAATCCTAAATTGCACATCAGTCCTGAAAGGAGAAGTGTGACTCCCAACCAGAATTAAGGTTGAACATTTGGTAAGTCTGGCTTAACCCTACACCCACAGTCATTTGGTCTTGTTAGGGTTGGACATGAATCTGCTCCTTCCCATCCAGGCACTGGAATAAGAATTTGCATCCCTTGGTCAGCCTTGATTTGGGAAAAGCATCTGAGTATAATTGGCATACTGATGATGCCTCTAAACCAATGGGTGACTTTGTTCATCAGTATCATGTAAGTTAAACACAAGGGGTGAGAATATTGAGTCCTGTGGCATTCCATTAATACATTAAATGGCTTTCAATTCTATCATTTCCCTCCTATCAATATGGACTGGAACTAATATGGACAAAGGAGGAGAACCACCACAATAAATGCAATCAGTTCAATCTCCACATTATGTTCCCATCTAAAACCCAACAGAAAAAGGTCTATCCATTTCTTTCAGGATTCTCTGAAGTTACAGATTGACTATGCTCTTTTCAAACTTTGTCAGAAAGGAGAGGTCTAAGTCTGGACAAAATTTGTCAAGAGCCATTGGATTCAGTGTGTGCTTCTTGAGGATATATACTACATCATCTTTAAAAGAAGCTGTAGCTATACAATGGACCCAACCACTTCTCTTCTGGGTGGCTTTCACTGACCCAGAACGACATGGATCTAACCAACAGGTGGCCATGTTAAGTCTTGAGGATCTTGCCAGAACCTCAGGAATCACACAATCAAACTTTTCTCAGCTAGTGAAGGAAGACTATTATGCTGTCATCTCAACTGCCCAGTTTGAGTCTAACTCTGGCTGAATTTGAGAAATTTAACCCACCAGGTGCCTAGGATATTCTTTTCTGGGAACTGATCAGACATTTTTTAATGAATGCCATGTAGGGCTAATCACATCTTGAATTGCCTAGTGGCTTACTAGCAACCAATTTAGTATACATGACTTAACTCACCAGGTACCTAGGATATTCTTCACAGAAACCCAGAAGATAGTCCTGTGACCCATCCCTCCATACTAACGAGTGAGTCGCTTTAAAAATACAGCTGGATGGATATCTATGAGTACAGTGAGAATGGAAAAATAGGTTTTGCTGGACTTGTCACCACAATGAAATCCCTAAAAACATGGATTTCATCTGGAACCAAATAGTCCATAAACTATCCAGAGCAGAGCAACCCATCTCCCTTACAAAAAAAGCAATCAAAGAATAATCGGATAATGATGAATAACAAAAATGGGTTGAGTAAACAATTGTTTGGTTAATTATGCTTAAGTGAAGTGTGAGGAAAAATTTAATTCGCTGTACAACCTAATAGTATGCAAAAAGATTGTTCACTACTAGCTGTATGCAACATGGACTGGAAACTTCAATTCATGTTTATGTTTTAATAAATGAAACCTGACTCAGAATATTGCAAAGTCAAAAAAGCATACTGGAAGAAGGCACTTGAAACTTTTTCCATGCTGTTGCTGAAGAAAATAATATGACCTTGTTGCTGCAGTTCCCAACTCTTCCTTTTTATGTTTCATCAAGGACAGTCACTTGAAAATGATGGATTAATTTTAATTTTACTAAATTATATAAAATTGTATAATTTTAATACAAAAAAAAGCCAGAAAATACAAAAAAAAAAAAAAAGCCAGAAAAACAGCAAGAAAGAATATTTTTTTCTAAAATTGTGTATAGATAAGAAGAGGTACACCTATGTTCCTTGCTTTTTCAAAATAAAAAAAAGGAGAACTTCCAGATGGGTTTCAATTCTATGGTCTGCTCAGACTCAGTGACAGTATTTATTAAATGTGCCTGCTGCCCATCTCACGCAGGACCTTCTCTCCGGATCGTTTTCCCGGGGCAGGCACCGAGGACGCGTCACGCAGCCCTAGCAGAGCCCAGGAATCTTTCTGTGCAGTTGTGCCTCCCTGCTGGTCTTCGGCCGAGAGAGCTCATGCGTGGTCGCTCTGCTTGGGTGCTGCTGGCCCTTTAAGCTGCGGGGAAGAGAAGCGTTGCGAGCGAATGGCGCTCGGGTCCGCTTGCGGGTCGCATCCTTCTCTTCTCCATGGTAAGAGGCGCGGTATCCCCCCCCCCCCTCCCCTCCATCTTTTTATGGGCAGCTGGATTGAAAGTTTCGCGTACAATCAAAGCAACTGACGGTCTTTGGGGATGTCAGGTGGAAAGTCTGCCTTCTCAGTCGCCCTCTGTCCGCTGCTGCGTTTCCGTCTCCCGGCGACAGTTGCTGAAAAAGTGGCGGAGACCTAAAAGAAAAAGGCGGAAAGTTATTTCTCGATCGCTTTTCCCGCCGCTGGCTAGGATCGCCCAAACTTTCCTTGTCCCGTTGGCCTGAGCCTCGACTCTCATTCCCCCCCCGCCCTTCTGAGCGTGTAGCATTACAAACGAAAGAAAACGGCACATATTTCAAAAGGGGCAGATTTTCTGTCAGATGGGGAATGGGCATAATTCCTGGTGCCTTTCTTGCCTTGCCAAAGAGGCGGCAGTTTTGCCAGGTTGTAGTTGTCCGCTACTCTTAATGTAAAGGCTATGATGTGATTTAGAACATACTGATTCTAAAGGTTTTGGAAGCTTAACTAGTAAATGGAAAAACGCTCCTTTTTTTGGGATGTAAAACTGTTGTTTGTGTGTAGATCTGCCCACGCCCTTTTAGCTTTGGATTGTCCAAAATAACACAGAGTCTAGAAAGCAAATATATTTCTCCAGGTGTTTATTTCACCTATTGAACTGATACCATAAACCATTAAAACCTTTCAACGTGTACCTGAAAAATAAAAATAAAATTGAAGATAAACAATTGCAGAAAACAATTAAAATACGGAGTTTAGTAGATTGTTGATTATATACAAGAATAATAAAATGCATTGAACTGGAGGAGAAAAATCCATTCAATGCTCTAACGTAGGAAGACTGGAATACTTATTCTTTGATCCTCTCACTTTATTTAGAACTTCTGGATTTTTACCTTTGCCTTATTAAAATACCAGTTATATTCCTTTTTCACCAGGCCCTTCATGAAGGAGATCATGGCCTCATCAGCCAAATACTGGTGGATTCAGAAGAGAATCTTAGTGTTTGTACTGAGAAAATGCAGCCCACATCTCCATATAACTGGAACGCAGATTGGAGCTTCTGGGTAAATTCAAATTTTCCTCCCCCCCACCCCTCCCCCATTTTAGAGGTGTTTTATTCAAGAATGTGTGTTTTTTACAGCTGTTTAATTAAGTCAATCTTTTCCTCTGCCTTGGAGAAAACGTATACTTAGTAATACTTAATGTATTAGTTTACCTCTTTGTTGAGTAACTGAGGAATGACTTCACTGTTATATTTTATATGAAATCATTGTTTAAATTGGCTATTCCAGAGATATTGGAGACTTGGTGTTGTTTTCCTCCTAACTTAACCTTAGTTGTTTTATATTGCACTTGAATGTGGCTTTTTTATTTTAGATTTTTTTTATCCCACCTTTATTATTTTTCCCACAACAACAACCATGTGAGGAGTGTTGGGCTGAGAGAGAATGACTTACCCAGTAGTCCAGGCAGTTTTGATGTCTAAGGCAGAACTAGAACTCATAGTCTCCCGGTTTCCATCCTGGTGCTTTAATCACTAGACCAAACTGACTCTTTCTTGTCTTGTCACTATTGACCACATATTTGGGCTGCACATTTTAGCATACTAGCAACTGGAATTAACTTCTGAATAGGTATTCTTATATTCAGGGTCACTGGAATTTATAGACATTTGTACAGTTTGTACCTGAAATAAATAAAAAGTACCCGTTAATTCTGAGGTTATAATCTTATACACACTATGATACACACATTGCAAGAGATGAATTTATAATTGTACTTTTAATTGCTGTAAATATTGGAAGCTACTTCTTTGTATCTTTTTTCTTTCTCTTACTTTGTATTAGCATCTATTAATTTTTATCTTTTTAAATTTAGATATCGTAGATAGAATGATCCACTCCCCTGAACTTGAGATTTAATTTTGAAATACCTATAATCCTAGTAAGGAAAATCACATCATTTCTATACAGGTAATCGTGATCAGGTGATCCCTGGGTACACAGTATAGCCAACTGGTACAGAGACTTCAGAACAAAATGTCCCTGGAAATGAAATACAAGTAAACCACCACTGAAAAGGAGGGTTAAGAAGGCATAACTCCAAGATTTTTGGAGATTATTTAAACTAAAATAAAATTTCACAACATATTTAAAAACCCTGAAAGGTTACTTAATAATTAATAGAAGGTACTAACGGGCCTTAAAAAACTAAGGTAATTTTAATTTGTGGTCAAATGAGAAAAAGAGCTAAGCACTCTCAAAGCTATATGAGACAAGGATTATATTGCAAGAAATGTTAAATTGAAGCACAGAATCAGGGGTGAAATGCTCCCAGTTTGGACCGGCTTGGGCGAGTAAGTAAAGGAGATTGAGGATAGTTCGCCGAACCAGGAGCAGTGGCTGGCTGGCCACACCCCTCAACTGGTCCACGGCCCACAGTCCTGCCATGCTTGCTGCCTTCCGTGCTGCCTTTCTAGCATCCTGTTGGCCAGCTTGCGAAGTCAGGCAAGCAGAAGTCACATGGAAGGCAGGCAAGCATGGCAGGGCTGCGGGGAAGGAGCTAGCAGCTTACTGCCTCCCACCACCACTCAAGCAGGGATTTCCCTGCTCAGCCCCAACAAGCTATGCATCCATAGTAATGGGGTTGTTTTATTCGCCACAGTGGTGCTTTGGGAGAGCAGGTGGACATATTCATTATAGTTGTCAGCTGCAGACATCCGCCTGCCCTCCCGAAGTACGTGCATGCCCTTTTCTCAAATGGGCTGTGCATGGGGCGCTTGGAAAGAGAGCGAGCAAGAGAGCTCTCCAACCTCTGTGTGTGTGTGTGTGTGTGTGTGTGTGTGTGTGAGGGAACAATCTGAAGCCGAGGCACCCAAACTTCTGGCAGCGGCGCAGGCAGCTTCTGAGCAGCCCTGAGTCAGCCAGCTCCACCTGACCTACTCCCTGAGTCTCACCATTCTCCTCGCCCCCCTCCCCACTCAAGCAGCGGTAGGTTCTGCAGGACAACAGGACCTCTCATTTTTCCCATAGCATGGTGTACGCTTGCTACCTCTGCTTGTCTGCTTGCAAGCGATGATCTTCTCTGCTTCTCTCGGGATGCTGATGCGGGCATCATGGATGCATAGCTTGTTGGGGTTGAGAAGGGAAGCTGCTGCTTGAGTGGGGTGGGGGTGGGGGCAAGGAGAATGACGAGACTCAGGGAGTAGGTCAGGTGAAGCTGGCTGCTCAGAAGCTGTCCCCATCGCTGCCAGACGTTTGGGTGCCTTGGCTTCAGATCCCTCCCTCCCTCCCTCCCTCCCTCCCTCACACACACGCATGCACACACACACACACACACACACACACAAACAGAGGTTGGAAAGCTGTCTTGCTCACTCTCTCTCCAAGTGCCCCATGCATAGCAGAGTGACGTGAATGTCAAACTGGCCACGCTCACTCAATCACATGACCACCAAGCCACGCCACACCAAGCCACGCCCACAGATCTGGTAGCAAAAAAATTTAGATTTCACTCCTGAACAGAACAGGATGTGGACTCCAGGATCTCTTTGGGCTCCAAAAACAACCTTGAACTGAGTGGTGCTTACATTTTAAGGGGGTTTTTATGTTGGAAAGAAGAGATTTTAAGGGGCAAAGTGGTTGCCTTAAGCCTGTGCAATGCTTAAAATGTATATTTTGTTCCTCAAACCCTTTCAAAATTATACTAATTTTTTTTCATTTTGGCAGAATTGAAGAAAGAAATCAACACCATACATCTCAGTAAGGGTTAAAACCACCCCTTTGTTAAAAAGCTCAGCCCTTAAAAGGCAGCAAGTTTGGTCCTTCCAACTTTCACAATGTCATGTCATTTGCTATTTCATCTTTAGCTTCTGGGAGATGAAAGCTTTGAAATGCAATTCCGTATCTACAAATATAAAAATAGATCTTTAAATATTTTTCAAGCAGCAAACAAATTAAAGAAATTATTGGAACAGAGAAAACAAATGTGTTAAGGAACTGCTAAAGTAATAGATAGATATTTCTAAAGGAAGTAGGCATATTTGTGTTAATCTCAACTGTAAAAGAATTGGATAGATATCCAAATCTGAACATTTTGGTAAGGAGAGCCATTTGAGAAGTTAAGAGAAATCTATTTGTCCAAAATTCCAAGAGTGGCAGTTTCAAATTTAACAAAACATGAATAGAGTATACCTGCATGTTTGGAAGGAGACAAAAAATTACAAACTTCATAGTATGCCATCTTGTTTCAGACAAACAGCTTGCAAGCATTATAAGTGACAGAATAAGCCTTTCTTAGCTGATCCTTCACATGTACCTAAGCAGGGACGGTAGGTTTGCAGATAGTCCTTATTTAGCAACTATCTCATTTAATAACCATTTTGCAGTTAAAATAGTGATAAAAAAGTAACTTATGATCAGTCCTCATTTTTATGAACTTCACAGGTTTGTAAAGCAAAGAAAAGCCGAAGTAAGAGCTAATGGACTGAAAGCAACTAAGCAGTTAGTGAGAAATAAAATGGAAAAATCTAAATCTTGACCGGAAAGATCTAAGCCCTAAAAAAGAAACATTATGTCTAGGAGAAAATGGGGGCAATATTGCTACGCTGCCTTTCCATAACAAATAGTTTATCACAGAATGCAACAATCTTTTAGAGTTATTTAATATGTTTACAAGCACTGGGTAGAAGTGACTCAATAGGTTTCATATACTTAAGCATTTATAAATCTGTTGACAAAAATCTTTTACTAAAAGCTTATTAAACTCGGTGATAAGCGAATTTTGCTTATCGGTGGAATTGGAAACTTCTAACAAACTACTATTGTTACAGAATAGGCTATATTATTTTATGTATGATTGACAGGCAGTAGGTTAATCTCTCTTAACTCAGCACTCCAATTCTATTTTCCTAGCCCTAATAATTATATTTTTAAAATTTGTAAAATATATATATTTTCTGAGGTTTTCGCGGGTGTTTGTATGTAAGTCTTTGGTTATTCGGGTCTTCTCCCACGTAAAGTTGGAAGTATCTTGGCGACGTTTCGACGAAGTCTCATTCGTCATCTTCAGGCTGGTGTTCTCGGCTTCGTGCTTCCAGGAGCTTGCTTCCAGCTTGCTCCTGGAAGCACGAAGCCGAGAACACCAGCCTGAAGATGACGAATGAGACTTCGTCAAAACGTCGCCAAGATACTTCCAACTTTACGCGGGAGAAGACCCGAATAACCAAAGACATATATATATATACATACATATATACATACATACATACAGTATATATCAAGTTTAGTTTGAAATGTAAGTTCCAAATGATTTCCATTTGCAAGATGACAAGAATCTCTCAAGTTTAAAATAGGTATTTTTTTGTAAACCATGCAATACCCAGGATCTGTTTGTACTAACAATACAAACATCGAACTGTTCCAAGCCTAGAAGCAATATCTGAGCTATCTGTTGATTAGAGTTTTGAATTATTAATCATACTCTGGGCATGGGAAATCTGAGTCAGTAGTTACGTGAATTATCCAAGTTGATGAAGTGAATCAGCTGCAATTTGGGTTTTAGTCCCATGCTTGTTTCTCAGCATCCCACAGTTGCTCTTGGGCTGGAATTAGATGACTAACAGTAAGAGTTATTTTATTTCCTGAATTCAAGCTATAGGTAAGCAAACCTTAGGTATGGGAGCACTGTTGGGCTTGTGAGATAATGATGCTAGAGAATTAATAGAAATGCCCATCTATGGAAGCTCCTCGTCTTTAGTCATGTTTTTCCTGGCAGTGGGCATTTTAATTAAGCTATGTTGGGCTAACATGTACAAATGAGACCACCAGTATTATTTAAAATAAAAGCAATCTCCTAGATGAGATTGCAGTGTAGTGGTCATGGGTATAGGATTGTTTTGAGTAGTATTTCTCAACCCCAGCAGTTCCAAGATATATGTACAATTCTCAGAGTTAGTGGTTGGCTGGAGGAATTCTGAGAATTGAAGTCCACACATCTTAGAATTGCTGAAGTTAAGAAATACTGGTTTGGAGATAGTGTACATCTCCAATGTTAACCAAGCTTCCTGCCCAGCAATGTTATTTTTAAAAGATTTTTTAAAAGAATATATTGGAAGTTGGCATGCTACATTATACTAGTCTCAAAGATTACTTTTATTTTGCTAAAATGCTATGAGATCCACTTGATGGGACACATAGCTCAATTTGAAAATTAAAATGGTTGCAACAATGCTTTATCCACAAAATCAGAGGTAATGCAAGAGTGGTGGAATACACATATCATAAGAAGACAGTTTTTAGTAGTAAATATTTTGTGACCAGTCATCCGCTCTGTGGTAGCCATTTTGTGAGCTACCCCTGACAAGTTCTCAAAATTTTGAATGTATTTACTCAGAAAAATTGCCTATATCTTTTGAAGTCAACTTGAATTTTAGAATTAATAATAAGACATTTATTTAATTTTGCATGTTCGCTAATGATGATTCTTGAATGGAATACCAGGAAGACATAATGCAGAGAACATTGTTTTCAGCTATCCAATATAACTGTGTGGAAAGGAAGAACAAGAATTGTTAATTAAGTCCTAGTGGTAGGCCAGACTGTCTTTAAAGATTTCCATAAAACTCTAATTGCTCCCTTGGAGACTTACTGTGGTTTAGTCTATTAGAAATTAGAAAGAGACAATGCTGCCAACCTACTAACAGATATGGATTTTCAAAAGACATTTTTGTAATAGTCATGAGAAATAAGTGACAAACTAACTGTCTTCTGCATGGTGTATATATATATATATGTGTGTGTTTATATTTCTGAGGCTACTTAGAGAGTTTTATCTTGTCTAAAACTATGAATGGCTTTTTAAAGTGCCTTGTTGATGAGGCTAAATTTATGATATATCATTATTCTTGATTATCTAAAATATAAAAGATACAGTTGATAATTTAATTATTAAAAGCCAATTATATATTTATGTTTTCCACTGCAAACAGCTTCTTATTTTTCTAAGTATTTAACTTGTCCATGTTATTATCAGTATCATGAAACAGGAATGCAAAATTCTGATCTCCATATAAGCCACCAAACCACGTCCCTGTGTTGATTAGCTCCCCATCTCCCTTGCCCCACCCCTCTGTTGATCCAGAGAGATGTCAAGGGATAATCAGGAATGATTTCTTTTCTATTCCCTTTCTTGCCTGACAACGTGACTAATGACTAGACTGGTAATAAAATAACAGATTGAAGGAAATGAGCTAGCATGACTTAGATCAGGTGCTAACATTCCTCATTTAAAATACCGTCTTAACTTTTGAATTCAGTCTACTTGTAGCAAACTTAATTTCTTTCATCTTACGTGATGTTAATTAGATGCTTCTGTAACGTTTGCCAGGTGAATAGGTGCTGACTACTGCATGTTCTTACAGTTGATTCATAACAAATCTATGAATGTTAATCTCTGACTGCATATTCTCAAACATAAAAAGCAATCAGTTCCTAATGCTATAAACAGTATGTTGTTTTATGGCAAGCCCAGCTGTTCCTTAAAGCAATTCTGGTCAATCGGTGAAAAGCAAACAAAAAAGAACAATATATTCCCAACTCTTCTGTGTACTTAGCATGCCAATAGAACACTGACATGCCTACCACTGCACATACAGTATCTAATGCGTTTGTAATGGGATATTTGCTGTGTCACTTCCCTGGATTTGTTGCTGATTTGCTTTTAGAAGACATATTCCTCTTTTCAAGGTAGGTTCTGTGAAATTTTATGACTCTCTATCAACCATTGTTTTTAAATGAGGGAGGGGGATTCAGCTTGTCAGGTCATTAGAAGTACATTGGATGGGATAGAGCCTACTTACTAGGATCAGAAATTCACCTTACCCAAAAGTTACTAATTTACTAATGTTCTGGTGTCAACCCTGAATAAGGTTTTTTTTTTTTAACCAGGGTCTTTATGAAAGTATACTAATTGTGATAATGAATATTGTTGATTATTTGTTCTCTCTACTGGTTGGATGTTGTTTTGTTTCTTATATTTTAGAGGAAGCCTTTAATATTACTTTTTATAGGGGTGGAAAATACAGCATTTTTGGCAATTTTTAGATGTGGATATTTTAGATAATTTGAGACTGATAAATATCTAAAACTATGTGTTTAAATGCACCATAATTGACAAAAGCTGAGAAATTGTGACATTTAATATTCAGTCTATAATGTCTAAATTATAAATGCTTATCTGGATGCATAGTATTTGATTCAATACTAGGGATAATAAACTGCAAAATCGTGATTTATTATTAGGGATAACATGATATTTTCCACCTGAATATTCTCAGTGGGTGATGGGAAAGCAAAAAGACCAATTGAAAATTTTGTATGGACTTTTCATGCCTACTGTATTTATATAGAAAACATACAAGTTTGAAGTCAGTTTAAAATGTAGCTTTTCTGGATGTTTAAAAATTGGAGAAAAGATTTTAGTGTCATCTGCTATAAATACTCTGCGGTTTAAAAGCTTTTTAATTCTGTTATTGCTAGACAGCTATTTTTCCTAATTTAATAATGGGATTTTAAAGGTGAGAATTTTAGAAAAGAACTAATGATGAGGAGCAGCAGAAGGGTGAGGCTATCCTTGAGGGCTCCTTTGTGCTCTCTGAGCTTGGTTGTTTTCTTGCAGATGTTTCATTACCCAAACTAGGTAACATTATCAGTGCACTGCAAGAAAATGATCAAACTCGGAGAGCATCAACAACTCCACATTTCAAGCCTAAGCTACAAACATTCTCCTCTATTGTAGCCCGCTTGTTTTAAAATGGGAACTATGGAGAGTCATCCACGAAAGCTGAGGGCTCTAAACCAGACTGAAAAGTCATGAAACCGTCCCAGAAGGCAGGTGCAAACCACCCCTTCTCTTGTTGCTAAGAGAACAGCCTGGTTGTCCTCATTACGTCAACAGGAGTCTAGCCTTGTCTTTGCTTAGTGAGGAATTGAGCAAAGACAAACATTTTAAAACTTGGATTTCAAGCTCAACTTCATAGATATATTATCAGAGAATATCTGTCTACCTCATATGACTTCCGATATCTAAGACTACTTAGGAACTTGCTAATTGTCTCCCTTTTTTTCCTCATTTGAGAAATGCTGAGAACTGGCAAAGTATAAGATTACATGGAGAGGGCAATGTTTTCTCTCCCTTTTTTAAAGCATAAAGGAGCATTCCAGGACCAGTGCACGCTCCTTCTCTCACAGATACACAAAGTCCCTTTGTGTAAGCAGCATTCCAGGAATTGCGGAAAAATAGAAAAAGAAATTAGCATCAGATGGGCCCATGAATATTGATTTCTGCCTCCCGTCATGGCTTTAGTCAATGAAAACTTTCATGTAGTTTTAAATGGAACAGTGAAGGGTAGGTTAGGAACTTTATTTTGACCCATCTCATATGAAGCATTCTCTGCCAGTGATAATGGCATAAACTCATCCGTTTTACCCCTTTGGGCCAATACGCCATAAACACAACCAAAATACAAGCATATTATTCTGTATGAGCTAAGATGTCTAAATTAGTCAGCCACTGAAGCCAATATACTGTTGCTCATATCCCATTTATAGAAAGAACCTTTTAAAATCAATTTGTGCATTTAAGAATCTTATTTTAAAATTCCATGAAATTCAGGCTTTATGCAAATTATTGTGCAAATAAAGTAGGGAAATCAAATCTGTTTTTTCCAGATAATTATATTATGGAGGAAGTGTGATTGCGGTGTCATAAAAACGGTGCTACTGTGTGTAATACTAGCTTGTTAAGACATGGTGAATCACTTTTAAAAAGCTATTTTCAGCAACCTTTTATCCCTTTCATAAAAAAGTGAAAAGTGATTAAATTCAAGTATTTCTAAAAGAGTTTAGTAATTTTATAGCTAGGGTAAAGTGCAAATTTGTTTATTATATTTTTAATTTGCTGAATAACTAAAGTGCCTGGATAGATGGGGTTTTGGTTCTGCATTAAAGGCATCAGAGAGTCACATGTGAACCTGCATCTTGAGATTATTCATCTTTGTATCATGCAAAGAAAATCATAGATTTGGGAAGCTGAACGAAGTTTGCCTGCATATCTGGAAGAACTTGTTTTTATGTTTCCCTTAAGCAACCGGTCATTATGCAAAACACTTGGATGGTGCTCTTGTCACATTCAGTTGGCATAGGGCTGTGATGGCGAACCTATGACACGTGTGCCACAGGTGGCACGCATAGCCATATCAGTGGGCACGCCAGCTCAGCTCTGGCACGCATGTGTGAGCTGGCCAGCTGATTTTCAGACCTTCTGGGCCCACCAGAAGTAGGGAAACAGGCTGTTTCCTTCCTCTGAAGGGCCTGGGGATGGGGGTGGGGAAGGACCATTTTTCTTTCTCACCTGGCTCCAGATCCTCTGTATGCATCTGGGGAAGGTGAAAACAGCCTTCCACACCCCCTTGGAGGTCCCCAGCCTCCAGAGACTCCTAGAGAGGCTGGGAAGATTTTTTTTCTCTTTACATCAACAATTATATAAAGTTTGCGACATTTGGAGGTTTTCTAAATAACCTGCTCCTACTAACAAGAAATGATATTGCTAGCCATTTTGGCTGTTGGCTAAGTAACTTGTAGCCAACCATAATCTTATCAGAGACCATTACCATTATGCAGCTGGTGCCTGAGTACCATATACATTAGTGGCCAAAATTGTGGAAACCTTTTGGGAAAAGTGTATTTTCTAAAACTAGCTTATAACATCACTTTTTTTTGGAGTAGTACCATAAACTTATTATCAATGGAAAGATAATTTAATCAAGAATGTAATGCAACTTTTATGAAGGATTTGCTATTGGAATAGCAGGTACCGTATAAGAAGAAAAATGAAACGTAGCAAAAATGAGATATACAAAAATTATCACCATAGAAAAAACAAGATATACAAAAATTATCATGTCAGTTAATACTTAGTTGGGTAACCTTTAGCATGAATTACGGCTTTACAACGTCTTCCCATGGAGTGAACCAAGTCTTTTAGTTCTGCAGTTGTTGTAATGTGAAACCAAGATTGAATGATTGCTTCTATTAACTGGGTTTTATTGCTGGGTTGCTTCTGACTAACAAGTTTCTTTAGTCGGCTCCATAGATTTTCAATTGAGTTAACTCCATTCTAGGAGTGAAATATGATTATCTTGAAACTCCCCCCCCCCCCCAAAAAAAAGTGGGATTAGCCATCAAACCTCAAAAATACACTTTTCTCAAAAGGTTTCCACAATTTTGGCCACTACTGTATGCATGTCTTGGAACATTTTCTAGCTGTTGCTTTCATCTTCTTCCCAGCCTATGAGAGAGACAAACTTAGTGTTTTTTTCCCCTTATCCTAACACAGTCCAAAGATCACCTCAAGAACTAAAAAAATGATTAGGCTTTGTCACCCCCTACTTTGGAGAAAAGTTAAGTGACTAGCAGTAACAAAGAATTGAGGCTAGAGAGTCAAGTAAAGATTGACAGTGGGACAGCAACTTTCAGTGCTGTGTTGCTGATTCAAAGATGGGTGGAAAGTGATATACAGTAACTCAATAGCAGTGAAAATCCTTCTGCTGAGGGGCAACAGCATAGACAACATTTCATCTGTTAATCTAATCTCCAGCTCTGAATAGTTAGAGGCATCTCCTTTAACATTTTCATCATGCTACACAATAAAGACAGAATTCTTCTTTAGATTAGCCTGCTCATTTATACTCACTGTGAACTCCTTGAGTACTGAAATCTATCTGAAGATTAGAAAGCAGGAAGGTCCATGGAATTCAATTCTCTATTAAACCGGTGTTAAACAATACATTTTCTCATGTCAAATCCAGAAACTGAATATGACCGGTTGAAAGAAAACCAAGAGCCAAAACTTCCACTCACCAGGTAGAGGAGGAATGAGGAAGCACAGTGTTAATGTGTATCTTAAAGCAACAGATACCTTGCACTACAATAAGGAATGGATGGCATTTTGAAAATTAGAGTCCAAATTAAGTTCCATAGCCACCAGCTGCTTATCCCTCCACTAGTAGACAAACAATGAATACAATATAATTCTTTACTGGCCAAGTGTGATTGGACACACAAGGAATTTGTCTTTGGTGCATATGCTCTCAGTGTACATAAAAAGACAAGATACATTCATCAAGAATCATAAAGTACAACATTTAATGATAATCATAGGGTACAAATAAACAATCAAATCATACTAGGAAACAATCAATACCAATATAAATTGTAAGGATATAAGCAACAAAAGCAGTCATGCAGTCATAAGTGCATGACAATATAGCCTTTCATACTATATTGGGTTAAAATACCATGCTTCCCCGAAAATAAGACCTTGTCTTATATTTTTTTGAACCCTGAAATAAGCGCTTTCCGTTATTGCCATGCGCTCAAAAGCCTGATTGGGCTTATTATCAGGGGATGTCTTATTTTGGGGGAAACAGAGTATCAAAAAGGAACTAAAAGAGAAACTTTTACCTGATGAAAATCTCTGAAGGGTTTTAAAGAAGGGTCATTTTGCTAATTTAAATCTTTTATGTGGGAACTTGTATGGAAATAAAAGGCTTCTATTAATTGAAGCCTTTTTCAGACTATCTCCAAGGTTAATTTCTACAAAGGCTAGGTACAATAATATTCATTGAAATGGGAACTTCTCCTGTTATGGGTATTTGCTAGTTAGACTTATAAGGATAGCAATGATGGCTAACCTTTTTGCTGTTGCATGCCAAAAGCAGGGGAAGTGTGGGGGGTCACACATGCATGTGCTAACACCCATAATTCAATGCACCCCACCCCACCCACATGCGTGCATGACTGCTCCTGCGCTCCCCCGCTTTTGGGACATGATGGCCCAGTGGGCCTAGTAGGCCTGTTTTTCACCCTCCCCAGGCTCCAGAGCCTTTCTAGGAGCCTGGGGAGTGTGAAAATGGCATTCCCTCTAGCGGAGGCCCTCCGGAGGCTGAAAACAGCCCATTTCCCGACTTCTGGTGGGCCCGGAAGGCCCAAAAATCAGCTGGCCGGCATGTGCATGCGCACTGGAGCTGCGCTAGGGTAACACTTGAATGCGCACAGATATGACTCTGCATGCCACCTGTGGCATGCGTGCCATAGGTTCACCATCACAGCTCTATTGCCTTTCACCGAAAAAGCAAGATTTTTCAATCATTTTAATTTTTTTCAACCTTGGCAACTTATACGTTAAAGTTGCCATGGTTGAGAAATACTGTTCTAGGCTATTCAATTCTATCAAGGAAGATTCCCTCGGCATTATTCCCTTATTTGCTTTCTATATGATTCTATATGATATACAACTGGGGTTTCTCCTTATAAGGCCAATCTTCAATCAAGAGTAATGTATTCAAAGTAGCACAATGGGAATAGATTATTGGAAGAATGTGGAATACTAAGTAGTTGAGAGGAAACTGGAATACATAAAATGGGGTGCTTGGAAATTTGAAATGTTGTCCCTGATCCACTAGGCACCCAAGAGAAGGCAAGGAAAGGGGTGAGATGAGTAAAAGCTCCTTTTATATAAGGTTTGTGTTGTCTTACTCCTGCTCAAAATGGACAGCACTTCTGGGGCAATTTTCCTTTCATCATTATGATCTCAGCTGTCTTGTTTCAAAAATTATGCCTTAATTCTAAATTGAATCTCTCCTGGATCGATTTCCACTATTGCTTCTTGTCCTGCCTCTAGGTGCTTTGAAGAATAGATTGATCCCTCTTCTTTGGGGCAGCCCCTTAGATATTGGAAGATTGCTATCATGTTACCCCTAGTCCTTCTCTTCATAGGACTAGACATACCCAATTCCTGCTACCATTCTTCATGTATCTTGACCTCCAGTCTCCCAATCATCTTTATTGCTTTTTTGGGAGGGAGATAAATCATTGCAATCTTCTCCTTCTTGAGGTTGATTTTATAACCTGAGAGACTTCAAGGTAGCTAAGAATTTACTGAAGAAAATAACAATAGCATAATAAATGAACACAGCATATCTGATCTTTAGCCAAACCTTCAACAGAGTGCCTTATATTTTTGCTAAGAAAATAATAAAGTATGACAGTACTGTTAGATAGAATCGCACTTGATTCACTAGGGGCTCTACTTCAACTTGGAAGGACTTATTAAGTGGATCATCATCACAACTCTCTGCCCTGGATCCTGTGCTTTTCATGTTTTTTTTTTCTTCTAGATTTGCAGATCATGTAAATTTCTAGATTTGCAGAAAGACTCATATATTAGATGCAAAATATAAAGTTCAAAAAAAAAAAAAATCAAGGCTGGCCTGAGCAGTGGATTTAAATGAATAGGATGGAACTCAATAGGAGACATGTCAAGTTTCACATATTAATAGGAAATATGTAAGGTATGTGTGTGTGAGAGAGTATGATAGAGTTACTAAAAAGGCAAATATTATTTTGGAATGCAATAACAAGAACATAGGATCCAGATCACAGGAAGTAATTTTTGCAGTAATTTTTGCCTTATTCAGATCCCTTTGGAGTATAGTATTGCATCCAGTCCTAGGCACCACAGCTAAAAGGACAGTATCAAATTGGAGTAAATTCAGAAGGGGGCCTGAAACCAAGCTCTGAGAAGAATAGACAATTGTGTACAGAAAAGATGCCTACGGAGAGATATAACTCTTCAAGTTATTTTATATATCTGAGTGAATAAAGATATTCTCTATTGCCTCAGAGAACAAGATCAAAACCATTGAGTTATAACTACAAAGAGAAGGTTCAGAAGAGACATCCTGACTATGTACATTGTCAACCAGTGGAACCTACTTGCCACAGATGTGATGAGTTGTTCACTAGATGTCTTCAACAGAAGCAGGATGGTCTTTTGTCAGATAAGCTGTACCAGATCTCACACTGAAAGTGAGTTGAACTAGATGACTTCTCTGGCCCTTCCCAACTGTATGATTTTATGAAAAAAAAATCTATAAAAATAGGCCATATAAATTGAGGGCCATTAAAAAAGAATTCCAAGAAACTAAGCCAAAAAGGTTTCTCCAGACTTAAGTCTTACTTACTTACTAGTCTTACTTACTATACAGAAGGAGGGCTTTACCATGCAGCCACACTATTAACACATTTGCACAGGGTTTCTGCCCTGAGAGGATTAGTAAATTTGAATGCAGCTACTGAAAATAACCATTTCCCAGAATTAGTCGGATGTTTTTGGGACATTTAGCACAAGACTACAGGTAAGGGTCTTAATAAGAAAAAATACTAATACTAATATTAAAACAGAAGGAATGTTCCATTCTCCTTTATTATTACATATATATAACCCCTTTTTACTTGTCTTCATATTATTCAACATCTGATGTCCATATCTTACAATTCAGCATCAATTATTTTGCTTCTCTGGGTGAAGAATGATATTTCTACATTACTAATCTGTTGATTTGCATTTTAGAAAAATAATCAATTACACAGAAGTATCTGATTCCATTGAGCATTGTTTTCCCAGGTCACATTCTTGCTTGTCCAATTGGTACATAGTTAATCTGAAATATTTCAAAATCTTTCTCCTCCAGTCTCTACAAGTAAGACTGAGGCTGGGCCATAGACGGAGACCAAATCTCACTAATGTCCAGACCTCTGTCTGCCAGTGCCCCACAGGAAGAATACCTTCTGCTTAAGAGACTGCTTTTCCCAGAGCAACTCTGGGAAAATGAAGAGTCATGGAAAATTACTGTAAGTAAAGCATCCAGACCAAACTCTTGAAACACTTTTCCATTAGTGATTGGGAAGAAATTGGATGTTACAAGTCAGTTCAATATACAAAATGCAACAAACAGATTGTCCTCCGGTTGTCATTGGGTTCCAACCCTCATCAGATTAATTAATGGTGAGAATTGAAGGAAACATGATTGGAGCATGTTAGCACAACAAGGCAAAGCAGTCTAAGAAAACATTTCCCTTTCTCACTTCCTGAGATGTTTTCTGTGTTCACATTATTTCCTTGGCCTGAGCTCCTTGATCTTTTATCATCTCTTCTTCCTTTCCTTCAAAGCTATTCTCTATGTCCTTTACATACCATTCTGATTTTTGTCCAGAGTGCTACAGATGAAGGAAATTATGGTGAAGGAGGTAGTCTGAGGTGAATTGTGGCAAAAACTGTTGTTTAGAACTATGGCAGTGGTGGGATTCTGCTGGTTCTAGGGGGTTCGGCCGAACCCTTTGTTAAATTACTGGCTCGCCCCGCCCCTTGCCCCGCCCCTCCGCACCACTATTTATTGCCAATAAATAGTGGTGGGCAAAGGGCGGGCGAGCCAGCAATTTAACAAAGGGTTTGGTGTTTTTTTGTAATTTTATTGGCCCGTGGAGCTGTGGTTTCCGACGTCCCGATATAGTCAGTTGGCGCCATCACTGACTATTGGGGGCGAATCACTGGCCCCCACGGAGAGGGTTCGCAACTTGGGCGTCCTCCTGGACTCACGGCTGTCCTTAGAAGGGCACCTGATGGCCGTGGCCGGGGGGATTTTCTATCAGGTTCGCCTGATCCGCCTTTCTGGATCGGGACTCCTTACGGTCACTCACGCCCTGGTCACTTCCCGTCTAGACTACTGTAACGCTCACTACATGGGGCTCCCCTTGAGGAGCACCCAGAGGCTCCAACTGGCGCAGAGTGCGGCCGCGCGGGTGGTGATGGGAGCGACTTGGCGTTCCTATGTGACACCTCTCCTGCGCGAGCTGCACTGGCTCCTGGTGGCTTTCCGGGTGCGCTTCAAGGTTTTGGTTACCACCTTTAAAGCGCTCCATGGCTTAGGACCTGGGTACTTGCACGACTGCCTACTACCACCAATAGCCTCCCACCGGCCGGTACGCTCCCATAGAGAGGAGCTCCTCCAGGTGCCGTCAGCAAAACAGTGTCGACTGGCAGCCCCCAGGGGGAGAGCTTTCTCTGTGGGAGCACCTACTCTCTGGAACGAGCTCCCCCCGGAGATACGGAGGATCCCGGATCTGCGCACCTTCCGCCGCGCTATTTATTTCGCCAGGCGGGCCTGGCCTAACCTCTCTCCGTTTTTAGCGGTAAATTTTAATTTGTTTTAAATTATGTGGGGTGTTTTAATTTTGTCTGGGCCAAATTTATTTAATTTGTTTTTAGTTGGTTTTCATGTATTCATGTATTTTTATTGTTGGCTGTACACCACCCTGAGTCCTTCGGGAGTAGGGCGGTATATAAATCCAATAAAATCTAAATCTAAATCTAAATATGGACTACTCAGAGGGCTGAAAAAGTTATTTCTGACTGGTCCTCGCACTTTTGACCAGTCCTTGAACTTACGACTGTCCTCACATTTTACATTTTTGCCCTATCTTGACACCATGGTGAAGAGAAGCAGTTGTGAAATGAATGACACAGTTGTTAAGAATGCCGCAACGGGCATAAATGTGAGGACAGTCATAAGTGCAAGGACCGGTCAAAAGTGTGAGGATCAGTCAGAAATGACTTTTTTCAGCCCTCTGAGTAGTCCCTATGCACATAGCCACGCCCACCCGGTCACATGAGCAACTAGCCACACCTACACATTCACATGACCAGCTAGCCATGCCCACCCGGTCACATGACCAGCTAGCCACGGCCACCCAGTCACATGATCACCAAGCCACACCCCCAACTAAGCGACATCCACCGAACCGGTTGTTAAAAAAATTGAATCCCACCACTGAACTATGGTATTTGGGTAGCATTCCCAGAAAGTTGGGAACATTTGACTGTATAAAGTATTCCTCTATTTAGGCGCAGCAAGGAAATACACACATTGCTCATACCATATATCAGGGCTCCTCAAACTATGGCCCACTGAAGCAGTTTATCCAACCCGTGCTCCTCTAACTGCCTCCCCTCGCTCCCCTCCAAGCAAGCAATGTCGGCGCAGGCAAAACCCCAGGGCAGTTCTGACAAGGCACCCGGAAGGAGTGGCTGGAGCTCCTAAACAGGTGGCCAAGCTAAGTGCCTGAAGGACCTCATCCGTCACTGGCAGTCAGGGCACCTCAGCAGGCAGCAGGCGAGGCCTTGGCCAGGCTCCTCGGCAGACGAGGGGTTCGCAGGGGTTCAATCTAGCGCCCAGAGCTGGCTCTGCCCTAAGGAGCTGGGTCCAGAAGGCTGAAACATCTGCGAGACTAACGTGCAGACAAACATCCTTGGAAACAGTCTTTCAAACTATAGTCCGGGCCCCCAACAGTCTGAGGGACCATGAATTGGTCCCTTCATTAAAAGGTTTGAGGACCCCTGCGATATATGATGGCTAAACCAAAGGGAATATTGTCAGTAGAAAAACTGGAAAGAAAGAAGATCATATTCCCCAATGTTTTTTAGTGTTCTGGCAAAATAGCCATCAAAAAAGTAATAAACTGGAGAGAACCCAAGCAATTGTTAATTAGTCCATAGCTAGTAGTTTACAAAGAGTGACTGATCTTAAGGATCTGAGACCACACATATCACATACTTTCAAAATAAGCAAGTGATTTCTTTGCACCCCAACCATAATGCACCAAATTCCAGTAAGGAAATTAGCAATTCAATTTAAAGTATATACTTAAGAGTAAAATATATTAAAATATTAATGCAAAGCAAATAGCACCTCTCTCCACCCAATGTCTAAATCATGATGTTGCTAAAGCAAAGAATAAGCATGCACAATCTTAATAGAAACACTAAACTGGAAAATCTGAAATGAAAGTAGTATAAATTGTGGGATACATAGTTCAGGAATACTCTTCTTTTCTACCAATCCCAGAATCTCCATACTGATAGCAAATATTATAAAATTTATGAGCCACCAAGTGCATGACCCATCCATAATGTTCAATAACTATGTTGGTAAGAAATTAATTGTACTATTGTTATAAACTAAATGTGATGCACTAAGATGATGGACAAGTCAGGAAACAGTGTGATGTGTCACATTTAGTATCCTTACCCCCTTTCTCCGCATTCCCTATAACTCTCCACAGAATGTCGTCTACAGAAGACTTTTTTTCTAGTGTCGATGAAGATACTCAATCATCCAGGTAGGGTTGTCTGATGGTTCTTTGAAGATTGAATCATTGCAACTGGACTATTTTTTGTTGTTAGTTTAAGAGATGTTTCACTGCCCATCCAGGCAGCTTCCTCAGTCAGAGCACAGCAGTTAGGCAGAAGTTTTTGGGATATACCAATTCCTGCCACACCAACCTCAATTCTCAATCATCCAGGTAGAGTTGGTACATTCCAATGACTCTCTGCCTAACTGCCTTGCTCTAACTGAGGAAGTTGCCTGGATGGGCAGTGAAACTTCTCTTAAACTAACAACAAAAAATTAGTCCAATTGCAATGATTCAACCTTCCAACAACTTCAGACAACCTTCAGACTTTATTCTAGTGTTAATAAGGCTTTATTTTCTTGTATCATCTAGTAAAACACAAAGATTAGTGGGTAAGTATAAACTATTTATATTGACATTTCTTATATATATGCATGGCACAGAAAGTACAGGAATGCCTTATGTTAGGACTTTTCACAGCAGTTAGATCACTGAGTCAAGGCTCAGTTGATCCATGTATTCTACAAATCATGAAACAAAGAAACCTAACTACTGGTAATCATTTTTAGAATTTATTATTTATTTATTTGTTAAATTTACTTGCCACCCATTTCGCTGTGGGGCTACTCTAGGCAACTTACAACAGGAAAACAGGAAAAAAAAAGATAAATGTAAACATAACAATAGCAAAGCAATGAAACAAAAAATAAACAATGAAAACACAAGAATATGAATTAAAAGATGGGAAGAGGGAGGGTAGGAAGCATGGGGTGGAGGATGGGATCAGTTAATTAGTCCAGCAGCCACATCTAGTGTGGTATTCTCCTATTGGGTCCCTAGGCCAAACAGCAGAACCTAGTCTTGAGGTCTTTGCTGGAGGATAGGAGGAGGGCGGCAAACCTGATCCTGGACCAGCACTACAACAGCAAAGACTCTTCTCCTTGATTCTGTCAGTTGGAGTTTCTTGAATGATAGGATCTTCAACAGACCTTCTCTGCTGGCATGAGTAAGGCAGGCTTGCCTTAGTGGGACGAGATGGTTTGTCATGTATTCTGCAGTTATGCCATGGAGGGATTTAAAGGTCATAACCAATGCCTTGAATTGCACTGGGAAGCAAACTGACAGCCAATGCAGCTTGTGAAGCAGTGTTGTAATGGGTCATTCTATGGGCCCCAAAGACTGCTCATGCTGCTGCACTTTGTATCAGTTGAAGCTTCCTAATGCATAATAAGGGGTGTGCCATGTAAAGTGCATTGCAGTAATCCAGATCAGAGATGACTAGGACTTGAATGACTGAGTCAAGGGAGTTCTGAGCCAGGAAAGACCACAATGTTGCCCAAATCAAAGTGTGCAAAGGATCTCCTAGTCATTACCATCACCTGTTCTTACAGCAGAAGTCATAAATCCAGGACAGTCCCTAAATAACGAACTGGACCTGTCCAGAACTAAAGATATCCAAAGCTGAATCTTGAAGCTCTATGCACCCAAAGCCCCTCAAGCTTGCCAGAGTTCAGTCGTAGTCCATTGCCCTCCATCCAGCCCCTACAAGTTCCAGACACTGTAAGAGGGTACCGACAGCATTACTCGGATCATCACATGTGGAGATTTAAAGTTGAAATCAGCATATTGATGACATCACAACCCATGATGATGGATGATCTCATCCAGCAACTTTGTGTAGATGTTAAACAGGAGTGGAGGGTGTACTGATTCCTGCAGTATGCCATAAGAGCCTGGCCGAGGGCTGGATCTCTTACTCCCTATCGGTACTGATTGGGAGTGGCCTTGGAGAAAGAAGCTAAATGAGTGAAGAACTGTGCCACCCGGCTCTAAGTTCAGCTGGCCACAAAGGTTATCAATAGTACAGAAGGCTGCTAAGAGGTCAAGGAGAGCCAGGATGGCTATACTACTACCATTCTGCCCTTGCCAGAGATCATCCATAAGTGTGATCAATGGATGATTTGTCCCATAGCTGGGCCTGAAACCTGACTGAAAACGGTTTAGGAAATCTGTTTCATCCAGGACCATCTGAAGCTGCTAAACAACGACCTTTTCTATCACCTTCCCTAAAAAGGAAAGATGGGTGAATGGACAAAAATTGTCCAGGCAGGTGGAATCATTCTTTTAGGAGAGGGCAAATCCTTAAAAGGTGCTGGGAATGTCTCCTTTTGCAGTGAAGAATTTATTACTGCATCAGCCCTGCTGTTCACTGTCCTGGAAGCTTTTACCAAACATGAGAAACAAAGTTCCGATTGAAAGGTGGTTGCATTGACAGCACTGAGGACCCTGTACACTTCCTTAAAGTTCAACAGGATCAAACTGTTTCCAGATCATTGAGCAAGACCTTTCTCCAAGTATCTCACAAAGACTCTGCACCACACTTGGATTCCATGAATGTATGGAATACATGTCTCATTTACAGCCAGCATGTGGACTGATCTTTAATCATTCCTGTTTATTCAGCACAATCCTTGTTTTCGGAATGTCCTGAAACACCTCTTTTACGATGCTGGAAACACTGACCTCTTTTTGATGTTGCTGACGTGCCCCCTCCCTCAAATCACTTGGCATAGCTATTCAAAACTATTTTGGGCAGGCTATATAAAAGATAGTGCCATTATGTGAAGGGGGCAACTATACAAATGTGATACATATATACTGGCTTCACAAAGAACCATATATCCTGTTTTCCCCAAAATAAGACATCCCCTGATAATAAGCTCAGTTGGCCAAAGTAGAAAAGTATCTGTTAACTAATTTAATACAGAAACAGCAATATGTAACTGAGACAACCTTTCTTTCAAGGTGTAAATTAATTTTTTAAAAACTTAACTCTGCCACTCTTTGAAAAGAGCGTGGTGAAAGAGCTTGGTGAAAGGGGGGGGGGGGGTTGTTATGTGACTGGGTGGGCTTGGCCAACTTTTTTTTTTAACTTTTAAAACCATTTTTTCTACAACCTCTTTAGCCAAGAAGGTTGTAAAAAAAATGCTTTTAAAAGGCTCTGACAATCCCAGCTGAGTTGTCTGATCGGCAGAGCTTTTAAAAGATCCCCCCGCCCTCACCAAGCCATGCCCACAGAACCGGTAGTAACAAAATATAGATTTCACCACTGATTAAACCTGCTTTAGATCATGTGACTAATGCTCTCTTCAAAGAGTGACAGAGTTAAGTTTTTAAAAAATTGATTTACACCTTGAAAGAAAGGTTATCCCAGTTACATATTGCTGTTTCTGTATTTAATTTGTTAACAGATACTTTTCTACTTTGGCCAAAAGAAATGTATGGCTGTGTTTTCCATTATTATGTGAGTGGGAGTGTGTATGTGTGTGTGTGTGCGCGCGCACCATTTTACAACAGTGGTGGGTGCAGTGGTGGGATTCAAGTAATGATTTCTTCCAAAAACCAGTTTGCCAAACTGCTCAAAAAGTTAACAACTGGTTCTCCCGAAGTGATGCGAACTGCCTGAATCCCACCACTGGGTGGGTGGCTTCTGGTTCACACCGGTTCAGGAAAACCAGTAGTAGCGGAGATGGGAGTCTCTGCCCACCTGCCCGGAAGTCATCAAATATGCTCTGCGCATGCACAGAAGCTTCTGCGCATATGAACCAATAGCAAAAGTAAGTAAAACCCACCACTGTTTTAGATGCTCCATGAGATTTTTCTGAATGCTGCTGTCCCTTTTGGCACATATCAATTTGGAATATTTGGGAGGAGAGCAGAGCCTCCTCAGGTAGTCAGGTCAGAGCAATTTACCCAGAGTTTTCTTTAGTCTGGTTTCTGGAAAACAATTCTGTGGTTTTCTTTTTATCTGAAGGAAAATGAGATTAAGCCTGTGAGAGCAGGGACAGTTTGCTTGATACTTAAGGAAAGTGAGATTAAGCTTGTAAGAGCAGGGACAGTTTGCTTGATACTGATTTCTCTTCCAATGTTATTTTCTATTTTCCAAGCAGAATTGCAGAAGCTTGTATTTTTCCATTCTCTGATAACTGAAAGTTTAGCACTATATTAGGATCAGAAGAAATGATGAAGAGGGCAGATATGGGGGTGGGGGGGTGTTTCATTATTGTATGGCTATGGTTGTAACAAAATGGGAGAATATAATTGTACATTATTTTAATTGTATTTATGTGTTCTTGGGATAGATGGAAACACTCATAGTTAGGGATGAGAACGATGCCTTTTAATTGTTTGAGCAGTTGTGTTAAAAATTATTTCCTTGTCCCTCCATTCTGTATGGGGACTTTACCAAAAATGATTGTGCATGGAAAAATCAACTTGTGGATTACTCTCAAGGTGCATATCATGCCTCTAAGAAAATAAAAACGTAATTTGAACTACTTCACATTCCACAATCTTTTCTTGAGATAAGAATGGATAACCTGTATTCTTTACTTAAAAGAAGCATATGCTTATTTAAATGCACTTTAAAAAAAAAGGTTTTGTATTATCCAGTTCAGTGGAAAAAGACACAATGCTATAAAGGATTAAGGTGAGATATAATAGGAATATTAAGATATAATAAATATAGACACATGTAATGCTAGCTCCCCAGATGTTTTATTTTTATCTATATTGTCTTGGGTTCCCCCCCCCCCCCCACAAAGAAAAATAGCCAAATCAGTCTGTTAAAAGCATAAAATAGCCTTTGATTTGAAATAATCTTTCTTGCAATATTGGAAATTGATTATTTCCTCTATATGTGCGTTTGAATGTATAACATGCTCTTAATTGGCTTTTAGTTTGGACCAATGTTTGAAAAAAAAATCTGTATCTTTCAATAGCAGTACTATAAATCAAAAATAGAAGATATTAGAAAACACTAAATTATCAACTAAAAAAACTGATAGTCCAAAATAATTTCTATAACCCTTCCTGGCAGTACTCTGAATGTAGTATTGTCTCTAGTAAATCAAAGGAAGGTTGGATTTGTTCTTAAAGTTCATTATTTTTGCAGATCTCAAGTTCTACTTATAAATATCGGAATGAAGAATTCAAGAAACAATTTGCCCACCTGCCTGATTTGGAAAGGCTCGTAGTAGGTAAGAAAAATGACATTATTCAGTAGAAGGGCAGTAAAATATAATTGAACTTTCCAATACAAATTTTAGGTAATATGATGGAATGAAATAAGGAGGTGGATTCTCAGGAGGCGGGGGATGCATTCCAGAGGAGTAAGAGGCAACTCAGTCCAGGTATTATGTGTGAGATAAAGAAGGTGAAGATAGCCCTCCTCAATAATCACAGATTATATTGTAGATGCACGTAGTGGAATAGTCACTCTGAACTCTGCTTGGAAGAATCACCATGTATCATTCTTGGTTTTGGGCCTGACATGTAAATATTTATTAGTATGAACTATAATTAAAAAGGAAAAGAAATTATACAGTTGTGCCTCTGACCCTGTAGAATTGAGGCATGAAAAAAGGATATTAGCCCATTTCTTCCCCAGATATGGTAGATGATCCAATGTTACAAGGAGAAAATCAACAAAAATCAACCATTATTAAAATAAATAGAAAAAGTCAATTATGTAAATGTCTTATTTATAAATATCATAATTCAGATATTAAAAATTAAGGGGAAAAACCATTTCTGGTCTGATTAATTCACAGAGGCAACAACTTGTTAACTTAAGATTCTTAGAACACACAAAATTTAAAATAATATGCAATGTTATTCAAAGACCACATGATGGTGCTAGTCTGTTATAACTGCTTATGGTTTGATTTCAGATTTTACAGAATTACAGTTTATCAAGGAAAAATTATTAAAGTCTGTAAAGCTATATTCATTAACATAATTCAAAATATAATACTCTGTAGTCTATCCATCAACTTATATAGAGATGGGAAGACAAGTCAATAAAAGATTAACTAGTGTGGATACAATCAAAACAAATCAAATGACAAATTGCAGATTCCTAACCAAATTTTCCTATATTTCTTTAAAAATAACTCTTGAAACAGTTGTATCCCTGGTTCCACTGTACCTAGTTTTCCCTTCCTCCCTTACAAATGCCAATCAGCTAATTCTAAGGCTGTAGAGAAATGTTGAATTCCATGATGTTCAGCCTTGGGTTCAGAGTTTCTTTTGATTCCTTTTGTTAAAAAGGATCATGTAATCTGACTTTAAACATGATTCAAAGCATCTCACTCTCCCTTCTGATGATGTAAATTCTACATTTGAGATAAGCGAATGTGTTTTGAGAATGCATACAGTCTGCCAGACACAGCAGACAGCCTGGAGTGTTGTGAATCCGAATTAGTTTCACAACCATGCTCATTAGCCATTTAACATGTAATGCAAAGTCTGAGGTTATTGCAGGTCATTTTTTTTTAAAAAAAGAAAGAAATATATTCTGAAATTCCTTAGCACTTGTAAATATTTACGGTATTTTCATGTTTTTAGAGTATTTTCAAGAACAAAAAGAACTGTGGCCATTTTAGAAACAAGAAGAAAAATTCAGGACTCCCTGAAGTCAGTCCTCCCTCTTGTGTACACTTGTGTAATGGTCAGAAGTAATTTCTTTTTTGATAGAGACTCTTACAGCGTAGAAAGAATATGAAACCTGTGTAGTTCCCAGGTAAAAAAACAGGGGTTATGATTCTGGACCCACAACTTGTTAAAACTCTGACTCTGAATCTTAAAACTCACAATAGGTTTAATGCAGGGTAGGTTTCAGCAGGTTCTGACCAGTTCTGGAGAACTGGTAGCGGAAATTTTGAGTAGTTCGGAGAACCAGTAATAAAAATTCTGACTGGCCCCGACCCCATCTATTCTCTGCTTCCCAAGTCCCAGCTGATTGGGAGGAAATGGGGATTTTGCAGTGACCTTCCCCTGGATTGGGGAGGGAATGGTGATTTTACAGTATCCCTCCCCTTACACGCCCATCAAGCCGGTAGTAAAAAATGTTGAAACCCACCATTGGTTTGATGTCCTGTTTTATTTATAACAGTAATTACAGAATGTCAAATATAGTATCCGAAACATTCTTTTATAGCTGATATTTTTTAACTAGCAATACTAACACAGATGGATTAACATGCCGCTTTAGAACTTTTAAAATGTAGAAGCCAAACACAGATTCTGCCTACCATAAGAGATACATATACACACTCACAGTTTCATCATGCTGTTCCCTTTTGGATTAAAGACATTGTGCAACATGTACAAAATAGGAGGTAGTAACCAAAGAAATTAAAGATAAGAGATAAGAAAAAAGAAGGAATACATCTAATCTAAACCAACACTATTCATTATACTTTTCCATATCTTTCCACCCTTGAAAACCACCATATCTACACATTGCTTCACATACTATATTTTCTTTAAGATGCTGATCTTTCTTTTTTCTGCACCATCCAATCATGAATTTCCAAATCTTTCTCTTTATCTTGACCTTAGTATATCATTCTTCCTTGATGTGTTTGTTTCATAACTTGACTCGCATTCATTTTCTCTATGTAACTAAACTATTTGAATTGTTTTCATATGGTTTACCATATTTGTTTTCAATCCAGTGCAAATTCATTCTAGAGTCTTTCTCTTTTCTCTCTTTCTCTTTTTGTTTTACACAGCAACTCATTCCCAGCAGGGTAGACTACTGTTTTCCTTTAATGCTGCTTCTACCAGCATTTGCATTTCTCCATCTTTAGTAAATTTTCTCAGAAACATGCATTCATTTACTTGCTTGGTTTTTCGCCATTTATATATAATTTGCAGTTACCCATTCCATTTCCCTATCAAACACAATTACTTTGGTTTTTGATAGATTTATGCTCCTAACTATATGATATAATCACTGACTGCAAATCATTCCAAATCTCAATAAACATGATATTTTTGCATCCAAAAGTATGTACACACTCATGTTCCCAGCCACTACATCTGCAACCATTTCATACAAATACTGTAATTAAATTATGCAAGCAGGTGTGCATCTTTGTCTTATTCCGTCTATTTCAATCTTTTGGCTTTATCTTTTGAATCATGTTTCACAGTACTAATTTTCTCAAACAATAACACAGCAAGAATTTAGAAGCTGAAAGTTGTAATTAAAAACTATTTTACTTAATATTTATAGTATTTTCTAATATAGCTGAGAAAAGGTGCTTGAAATTAATATAATAGTTAAATTTAGGGAGCTTTCTTGAGGGGTAATTTAACTCTGAAGCTTAGTTTATTACCTTTGATAATAATTTTGACTCACATGTCTAAGAGTGCCATAGCTGATTGAAGGTGAGAAAATTAAATCATTTAACAAACTTAGTTAAGAAGGAGTGAGAAGTTTAAGTGAGGTCACTTTTTTGGAATCATTATTGTCAATTATAGTACAAAGTCACCATTTGCTTTAAAAAAAATCTAGTTTCTCCTGAACTTAGTTATGAGAGAGAAGATTGCACATAATAATATCCAATGAGTTTGTGCCCATAATAGGCTCTCCATTCAAAATTAGTTTTGTCTCTAGGCAATCTTGACTTTAAGCTAACATCAAGGTATGTTTTATCTTTACATATGCAGGGATCTGTATTTGAAGCTGTTCAAAATAAAATATAGGTTAATGTAGAAATGATTTTATTAGTTAACAAAATAGTCAACAAATAAATAATGAATAAAAATAATTATGGATGAACTTAATTGCTTGGCTACACTTTTAAAATGTTATAAAAACGTAATGCTTTTCTTTAGATTATGCCTGTGCCCTCCAAAAAGATATCCTTCTTCAAGGACGCTTATATCTGTCTGAAAACTGGATCTGTTTCTACAGTAACATCTTCAGATGGGAAACTATGGTAAGGCATGTGTGCTTTAAGAAATGTGTGTGTCCAAAATATATTGTGTATATTTTTATGTACACATAAATACCTATACACATTCATACACTTGTACAGACAACATTGGTACAGATAGTATATTTTCACACTAAGAATTTTAAGTTTGCATTTTATGATAAGATTTCTATCTTAGTTTGTACAGTTTCATAAAGAAAAAAAAGAAATGCAATCTGTTTAGATTGTTTTTAACTCTACTCTTACAATTATTTTTAAAGAAAGGGTTTTGACATGAGTAGTAATGCCGAATTACATGAAATCATGTGAAAACTGTTGCTTTAATTATAGACATTTTAGTATTTGTTTCTGTAGTTTCAGCCTTAGCTTTTAGATGCCTTATTTTATGTGTATTTCAAACTTCAGATTTCTATCGCTTTGAAGGACATAACCTTCATGACAAAAGAGAAGACAGCTCGGCTTATTCCAAACGCTATCCAAATTGCTACAGAAGGGGAGAAGGTACAGTATTCTTACTCGTACCTCTGTTTAATGGAAACTTTTCTTGAGGCAGCCAATTCCTTCCTTCCTTCCTTCCTTCCTTCCTTCCTTCCTTCCTTCCTTCCTTCCTTCCTTCCTTCCTTCCTTCCTTCCTTCCAACTGGTACAAAACCAGTCTTTCTTGTTAGTTAGCTTTTCTTCTGAGTGTGTGTATGCATGTGCCTTCGAGTCAGTGTTGATTCCTAGTGACTGCCTAGACTAGTCCATGAAGTTTTCTTGCAGTTTTTTCGGAAGTAGCTTGCTATTGTCTCCTTTTTTGGACTGGGTGGCCAAAGGTATCCCAGCTGTCTTTGTGCCTAAGGATGAACTACAATCATGGTCACCTGACTTAACCACTACACCAAATTATCTTTTTTTTCTCATCATGCCCTCCAAAGTTATAGATTTACAGTTCCCATTACACTAATTTGACATGGCCATTATAGGTAGTCCCCAATTTATCACCACAATTGAACTCAACTTTTCTGTTGCTAAGTGAGATGGTTGTTAAGTGAATTTTGCTTCATTTTACCACTTTTGATAAGTGAATCACTGCAGATGTTAAGTTAGTAGCATGGTGGTTAAGTGAATCTGGCTTCCCCATTGACTTTGCTTGTCAGAAGGTCTCAAAAGGTGATCTACATGATTCTGGGACATTGCAACCGTCATAAATGACAGCCAGTAGCCAAGCATCTGAATTTTGATTACATGACTATGAGGATGCTGCAACAGTCATAAATGTGAAATTGGTCATAACATAAGTTTCTTTTTTTCAGTTTGTAACCCTTGTAACTTTAAACAGTCACTAAATGAACTGCTGTAAGTCGAGGACTACCTGTACTACTGGTATGTGCCTGATGAAGGATGTTCTAGTCTATATATCTAGGAGTCTGAAGAAGATTGTCCCAAACTAAACTAAAGAAAACCAGTTTGGTGTGAGGTTGAGATGCTGTTAAGAAAGCAGGAGGCTGTGAGTTTGAGTCCTGACTTAGGCACGAAAATCAGCTGGGAGACCTTGGGCCAGTCTCTCTCTCTCAGCTCAACCCATCTAAGAGGGTTGTTGCTTTGGGTAAAGTAGGAGAAGGAAGGTTAAAGTAATGTTTGGGAATGTATCAGTGTCTACTTTGTGTTGAGGCTCTTCCTCTGTCAATCAGAAATGTATCTAGGCTTTTACTGTAGAATATGTAAATGGGAATGGGGATATAAGAACCAAAAATGCTTTATTATGTTGCACTTGGAAAGGAAAGTTTTGAATTTTAAAATACTATTATTTAGCATTGCTGTGCAAGGGGCAGCAAATAAATTGGTTAATAGTAATAGTAATAATTTGCAAATGATCTTAGAACTTAACTATATCTATCTTGTCTGCCTGCCTGCCTGTCTGTCTGTCATCTGTCCTATTCTGTCCATCCGTCTATCGGTCAATCTGTCTATATAAAAGACTATATATCTTTTATATACCCATTTAGATCTGATGAACCCATTAAGTTTATTGACACTTAATTTTATGGTAGTGTGAATATAAATTTGGAGTATATCCATTTACTTGGGAGTAAATACACTGTAGCCAGGAAGGCAAACAAACAGTTTGAATAAATAATAGTAAGCTTGACTGAACTTAATGAAACTTTTATCTAAGTAAATAAGTATAGGATGATAAATGGCTGAAGACTGTATAATTTAGTCCTTCTTAGAGACTTCTAAAAATCAATTGGCTCTGACTTAATATCTTTTTATTTGAAATAGGGTTGACTGACTTGTAGATTACTTTCAATACTTTTCATGCAAATTACCATTTTGTTCTGCAGTTTTTCTTCACTTCCTTCAGTGCCAGAGACCGAACCTACCTCAATATATTTAGATTATGGCAAAATGCATTGTTGGAGAAGGTAAGTTCTTACATAGCTAGGAAATATCTGAGGTCTTGATTTATTTTGTTGTAAAAAAGTTTTATTAACATTTTTCTTTTATCATACATATTTTTTGAACAGAGTGTTGACCGGATCATATCTTATATATCTTAATTTTTATAATCTATTCCAATCTTCCCACTTTTACCAAATTCATCCCTTTTGTATAATTTTTTATCATAAATTCATCATTTTTCACCATAACTCATTATTTCATCTCTCCGCCCCCCCCCCCCATTATCCATTATAATGGATAATTTGATGTTTTTGTATGTGTTTACATCTATCATTGGCTCTTAATCGTCTATATACATATATCTCTGCACAAACTGGTTGATGTAGATTTTAATCACTTTTATGTAGATCATCTTGGGCTGATTTAGATTGCTTTTAGTTGGAGAAATTCCAAAATCACTCATCAAAAAACAAGCAGCTTTTCTATCCTTCTCTGCTTGCATCCTTAGACTAAATTTTCACCTGATCCTAAACTCCAAATTCAGAAATATTGCTTGACCTTGCTTCCATCAGATGTATTATTTCAACCTACAATTATGAGTAAGGAGCTTATTCTGGGTTAGGTGAGATAGAACTTCAAAAGAAGTAATGGATGGAGTCAGATCAAAACCCAACATGCATTTTATATCTATCTATAATTAAAGTTAAATATAGTTACTATAGTTACTTTTGTTATGTTTTAATAACATTCCTCTTCTGTCATATTAACAATTGCAGTTAAGTATAGGTAGTTCTCAAACTTACAACAGTTCATTTAGTGACTGTTCAAATTTACAATAGCACAGAAAAAATGTGTTTTTTCACGCTTAAGGCCATTGTTACATCCCCATGTTTACGTGATCAAAATTTAACTGGTTTGACAACCGGTTTATATTTATGACATTTGCAGTATCTTGAGATCATGTGATTACCTTTGGTGACCTTCTGAAAAGCAAAGTCAATGGGGAAGTCAGATGCATTTAGCAACTGTGTTACTAACAACTGTGGCAAGAAATTCACTTAACATCTCAGCAACAGAAATGTTTGACTCAATTGTGGTTGTGAGTTCATATTCTGAGATCCAAATGTTGGAGGGAGGGCTGCATTTTTCAGATGATGTTCTGTGTATAGAAGATCACAAGTTTGAAAGATTTCTGACATAAAAACTACATAGTAGTAAAATAATGTTAAGGTACCTTTTCCCTAAATAAACCTTTATGTGTGTAGGGTTTTCCCAATTCAGAAAAGACTTCAAAAACATTATCCCTTACCCTGGTGGTTCTTAAAACTGGGGAAATGGGGAATTATTCCCAAAGGGGTTATTTGGGCATATCCTAGGGGTCCTTTTGCTGTGAGTTGAGGATCTAGTTTGGGATTACCACTACCAAGACACTTATGTAAAACAACAGTCTGCTTTGGGTGTGAGTGGGTGGGGGAGTAATGACATTATTCCAGACCAAGAAAAAGAGTAATTGATTCAAATACCCTAAGAACCACTGTTAGCCTTATTCAGAACTGATGTAGTCCTATGTTTAGAATGATACTTTTTAATTATGTAATCCAGCTTTTATTTGAAAGCAAATTTTATTTAATGAGTCCTTAATTTCTGGGTAAATCTGGGTGGTGCTTGTGGACTGCAATCCTGTGTACACATACTATGTACACAATGGGCTTACCTTTGAACTTGATAGTAATTACATTTAAGTAGATATGCATCGGATTCTATTCAAAAAGTTTTATCATTTTTGGACATCTACTATTCAAGCAATCGGCTGTGTGTTTGTTATTGCTGAAGTATGAAGTAAATAGGCAGCCATTCTACTTGAATGTATCATTTATATTTATATTGCATCACTAAGATTATTGGTTTGACACGAAGTAGAGGTGGGTGCAGGACATTCTCTTATTAAATAAGCAAAATTTGTTTCTTTTCTCTTAATTTTAGCAAAATGTTTATTGGAGACTCCCATAATCTAGACATCAATAATTTTTCCAGTGAAAGAGAGTGAAAAAAAAGTGAAAGGGCATACAATTTCCTTATTAAAATTAATAAATTAAAATGGTGCATTCATTGATGAAGAATGGAAGCATTAAAACAGTGTCCCTACTGGAGTCTGCTAGCTAAGATTTCAACTTCATATTGATTCATGTTAAGGTTAGGATTATGGCTATACAAACAAGCACAAGAAGCAGTGTCAATGTAATTTGCTTTGAAGAAACAATGTCATTAACTCCCAAGGTATTTTCTTTTGAAATGACCAGAATTTAAAAGGCATTATGCATTTGATGCATTGAATTCTGAAAGACAGTAATGCAGCCTTTTTTCAAAATTGTCATTATTATAGTGATTGGTTATACTTGGAGTTTTTAAGAAGAGATTGGACAGCCTGGAATGATATAGAGTCTCCTGTTTGGGCAGGGCGTCGGACTAGAAGATATTCAAAGTCCCTTCCAATTCTGATATTTTATTAAATATTCTGCACAAAGTTTCATATTTTAGAGTTAACAGTTTTCTGAAAGAAAATACTTTTGAAGCAAATGTTATCAAGTGTAGAATAGAATAGAATAGAATAGAATAGAATAGAATAGAATAGAATAGAATAGAATAGAATAGAATAGAATAGAGTCATTTAGTGGCCAAGTGTGATTGGACACACAAGGAATTTGTCTTTGGTGCAAATGCTCTCCATGTACATAAAGAAAAAAATAAAATATATTCATCAAGAATCATAAGATACACTTAGGAAACAATAAAAACAATATAAGTTGTAAAGATACAAGCAACATGGTTATAGTAATAATGGGAGGAGATAGGTACTGGTAAGGAAGAGAAGAATAATAGTAATACAGTCTTAGTAGATAATTTGACAGTGTTGTGAGAATTAGTTGTTTAGCAGAGTGATGGCATTCGGGAAAAAACTGTTCTTGTGTCAAGTTGTTCTGGTGTGCAATATCCTATAGCATCATTTTGGGGGTAGAAGTTGAAACAATTTATGTCCAGGATGTGAGGGGTCCGTAGATATTTTCACAGCCCTCTTTTTGACTCATGCAGTATAGAGGTCCTCAATGGAAGGCAGGTTGGTAGCAATTGTTTTTTCTGCAGTTCTAATTATCCGTTGAAGTCTGTGTCTGTCTTGTTGGATTGCAGAACCAAACCAGACAGTGATAAAGGTGCGGATAACAGACTCAATAATTCCTCTGTAGGAATAATTCCTCTGTTGATTATCTGTAGAATTGAATCAACAGCTCTTTGGATAGTTTGAGTTTTCCGAGCTGGCACAGAAAAAACATTCTTCGTTGTGCTTTTTTGATGATGTTTTTGATGTCAGGTGTCCATTTTAAGTCTTGAGATATGATAGAACCTAGAAACTTGAAGGACTCTACTGATGATACTGTGTTGTCTAGTATTGTAAGAGGTGGTAGTATAGAAGGGTTTCTCCTAAAATCTGCCACCATTTCTACAGTTTTGAGGGTATTTAGTTCAAGATCGTTCTGATTTCACCACAAGGCTAGTATGCAGATTCATTGTTGTCTTGAATGAGACCAATCACTGTTGTATCATCTGCAAACTTCAGTACTTTAGCTGAGGGATCTTTTGAGATGCAATCATTGGTATATACAGAGATGAGAAGTGGAGAGAACACACAGCCTTGTGGGGGCCCTGTGCTAATTGTATAGGTATCAGATGTGATTTTGCCTAGCTTCACCTGCTGCTTCCTATCAGACATTTAAAACAATGATTAATAAACAATCAACAATATACATCAATCCAGGAAGAAAACGGAAAGGTGGAGGATAGACACATCAAATGGCATCTTATTACAGCTGATCGCTTTCAGGGGAAAACTCAAGATGTTTGTTTTTCCAGAGGTGCGGGACTGGTATATATGTGCATCATGGCAAAAGGGTTAAAGAGAAATCTGATGATGAGGCTATGCCTAGGAATGTATATTGGGTTATTCTCTCTCTTCAAAGTACAGTTGATCAACTTTGAATGGAATTATTAGCAACATTATCACACATGCAGCTTTCAAATCGCTCCCAGGAGATGCTGCATTAACTCAATGCAGTTCTTAGGAAGGAGCAGAAGGAAAATTTTCCTCTGAATTGGTTCAATCTTATGCATATTCCAGTAACCTGTGCAAGAGACAGTAAAAAGCCTTGACAGTAATCTGTGTGCTTCACAGACTGTAGATTTGTTTCCTTGATGGGAGGAGCTGAAACTGGGCTGGTACAAGGAACAATTTACAGAACTAAAATCAGACCTGCCCACTTTTTAACAGCTTTCCGAGTGCCAGGAGTAGCATTTGTATAAATGCAACACTTTTCTCTCGAAGTGGAGTTTTATTTTGATTCTTTTTACGTGGTACCTCTATAGCTTTTGTCACTATTTGATAGAAACTTCTGTGTAGGCAAGGTAAGTTTAGATTAGATGTTACCTACCTTGCCGGTTTCTAGTTTGCTTTGTTAGCTAAATTGCTTGAGGAGGAGGCATTCTGACACTTCAGGAAGTACTGATTTTCAATGACGGAAAGTTGCTTCAACTCCAAAGTTGCCTTTGTTAACTTTGTCCTGATGATGTGTCCAGTTTCCTGAGATCACTATGAAGTTCACTGTGCTTTGCTATTGCAAATCTATGAATGTGATCTCTTTCCATGCAGAGCACTGCAGGTAAATGAATGTGGAAGGAAAAAAGGAACTCAAGCTTACATGAGAAACCTGTTGATCTTAAATCCATAATCTCTTTAGACTGAATAGATTTTTTTCTATTAAAGTTAGAGTTAAGTTTTCTTACTTTTAACTTAGAAAGAATATCATTGTTATTTGAGTTGAAGAAAAATATTTGCATGGCTTAATCAAGTCTGATCAACATTTTACTAACAGCTATATTTGTACATTAATCATGGTTGCTTTTAATTTTGTTTTTTATGGACATTTAATAAGTTTTTGGTTTAGGGATTGTGCAAATCCAGAAAGTGATTAGGTAAATAATTAGGATAAGTAAGTTATATGAACACAGCCATAGTGTATCAATATGTAGGATTGGCACAATATGGGTTGCCTTTGAGCAAGCACTGATATTGCTTCTTTGTAACTAGGAAATCATTAAAAGATTGCCATAAGCTAAGAGTAGATGCTTAGAATGCAGAAAGCTCTAGATTCAATTCTTAACATCTTCAGATATAAATGGGAGATCTCTGTTTGAAATGCCTGTTGATGGCTATTAAGAAACTAGAAAAAGTTATGGAGTGACTGAGTATATCATATCCTCCTCCTTGAATGCCATGCATTAATTTCATGTTATCTTTGCAGAATAATAGCAGTGACGCTACTGGCTTCATTTAATATACTAAGCTACTGTTAGGTTTATTGAATAAGACATATTATCCTGATTCATGTGTAATTCTAACTTAAAAACATGGTTTATTGCAATGGTTTGTTTCATACATCATTATGAAACAATGTTAAAACTAAGCCATTTTCAGTAAATGTGGTATTGCAATGTGGCAACAAAAGCCATACTATTCGCATTGTGGGAACAAAGCAAAGATAGCTGCCTTCATCCACGAGAAAATAAGTCATCATAGCCAGAGAGTACCAAAGGTGGTGAAGATTGTAGCACATCACAAAAATAAATCTACTCCACCTGCATTAGATGAGACTTTATTTGTTGCATGCTCAGCAAAATTTGAGTATACTCTTATCTGTGTATTTCTGTTTGTCTTTTCATTCAGAACAGACTTAAGTACTTCATTCTTTCTTTATTTCTTATATTGCTCTTCTACTTTTGATCTATAATGGGAAGGCCAATATACAGTTTTTAAAGTTCTCCCTGATTATCCTGCTTAATATATCTGTATATTAGACTGTCAACTATTGCATACAAGGCTACCTTTTTCACAATTTCTGATGACTTTTGTATTTTGAGGCTGAGGGACAGTTTTTACATCTCAGGAAAATAACACAATAACAGAGTTGAATGGGATCTTGCAGGTCTTCTAGTCTAACCCCTTGACTCAGGCAGGAAACGCCATACCATTTCAGACAAATGGTTATGGAATCTGTTTGTAATAATGTGGAAACAATCCTACAAGAGGATCAGGGGTGGGTTCTACTTACCTTTACTACCAGTTTGCAACAGGGCCACGCGCGATGCGCGGAAGCGTTTTGATGACATCAGGGTCAGTGGGCGGAGCCTCCCACCAATTTTACTACTGGTTCTATAGAACTGGTGTGAACTGGGGGCAACCCACCACTGAAGTGGATCCTGCTACCTTAATAGTGCATGTTTTTGCTTCAACATACAATGCAACCGCATGCAATTATGGATACTGCAACTGCAGATAATAGGAGTTTGAGCCTAAGTTAAATGGGGGTTTAAATTCCATAACTGTGGAAAAATCATCTGCTTTATTTTGTAAATAAAGGGAAATATTTTCTGTGATCATATGCCACTTTACTCAGCAGAGTTCTCCCCTGCACATTGCTTATTTTTCCTGTGGGGAAGTAACTTGCAGAAAGAGGATGACAGTATAACATCAGAATGTAGCAGTTTGCTAGGATCACCAGGAAATCAAAGGAGAATTCCATCAATGCACCAAATTATGGATGAAATGAAACTGCAAACCTAAAAAATGCAGTTAATACCTAAACCATTTACTATGGACAATTTATTTGGATCTTTGTCATGGATATTCAAAACCTGTGGATAATGATGACCACTGTATTAGCATTTATTGTAAAAATTCCTTGCTAATTCTACTAAGGTGATTTAGTGTAATACTATGTAAATTGCATTTTTGCTTACATATCATTTGTATGGCTTGTTTGCTGTGCTTTCATTATTTTATGACAGGTAAGAGGATTGTGTTGCAATCATAAAAACTTAAGATAAACCTTGGGATCAATAAAGAATGTCCACGTTAAACATTTGTTAACTATATACTTCTTCAAATAGATATTAACTCTTATAACTTTATAAACTATTAGCATTCATGGCATATTCAGTATTATTAATTAGGGTACATTTTATTCTGTGTACATGGAAGTGATTTATGGTTTAGTACTACTATTAAACTAATAAGGAGCCCAAGTTAAAAAAATCATTTTTGTATGCTTTTTATTTGTTCTGTGTAGTTGGAAAGAAGCATAAATCCAACTTTCTTTTCCCTGATTCCTTGTTTGTAATTATGAAACCCCAAATTATTTAATGAAATGGAATGAATATGTAGGAAGAAGGCTTGCTAAACTAACCTTGACTCATTTTTCAATCAGATAACATTCTTAATAGATTGTGGGAATGCTGTTGACAATACATCTTAGCTTCAAGGCATTTGACAAAGTACTTCATGACATTCTTATCAGCAAGCTAGTTACAGTAGGTGAACGGCATGATAATTAAGTGAATATATCAAAATGGCTCAAAAATGTAGCTCAATAGTGCTCATCAATAGTTCCTCATTAAATTCAAGAGAGGTTATTAAGTGTGCCCCCCCCCAAGGATTAGTTCTGGGTCCTCTAAATATCTATTCTTATTAATGGCTTGGATGAAGAAACAGAGGGAATCCTTATCAGTTTTTTAAATGAACCAAACGGGGTTGGCTAATTATACTAGAAGAGAAAAATAACATTCAAAACTTTCATAAGTTAGCCTGAAAGTAACTGAAGGATACTGTATTTAACAGAAGCAAGTGCAAAATTCTTCATTTGGAAAGCTAAAACGAAAAACACACATATAGCATCTTAGCTTAGTTTGGTATTTGTGAAAAAGGTTGGAACAATAGTATGTTATAAAGTAAATATGACCCAAAAGTATCATAATATTTATTCTACTTTGGTTAGCCCCAACTTTGAGCTCAATTTCTAGTTCTGCTTCTTATGTTTTTAGAAGGATTCAGAGAAATTAGAATGGGTTCAGAGAAAGGCAATCATCTTGAGAGGTAGACCAGATAGGAGACATGACCAGATGAGCTAATTTTACTATTTTGTAATGTAACAAGAACTTTGCAAAATGTGAAATAACATTTCCCTTCCTCACATCCCCTTTACAACCCAAAAAACTAGGAGTGGGGTCCTTTCTGAGCTGCTTGCCTCATCCCACTCCTGTTGTGGGCTAAATTGCCTTTTATCTGACCATTTCTTTGGCTGCATTTCTTCTCCCTGTCTCCCAAGGTCATTCCCACATACCATTACAGCAATGAGGGTGATTAGAGAAATAATGCAGTGCTGTGTTGGAAAAGGGATTGAAGGAGCTATATGTTTAATCTCAAAACACGACTACTGAAAGATGATTTGATACAAATGTAATATTATAGAAAGTCAAATATGTGTTCTGTTTCAGAGCACAGGACACAGGTGAAGATAACTGATAAGATAGCAAAGAGGAAAACAATTTAGAAGTGGTTAGGACAACAGTAGAATATTCTGAAACTGCAGATCTAGAGAAGTCATAGCTCTTAAGTCTACATTATTCTGCTTCACTTGCTATGTTGCTACAGGTCTTTGATTAGGGCCTCTTTAACGTTTGAGGAGAGAAACTTCTGAACCAAAGACAGCTGACTTAATGATTGTGGCCTTGTACAACTAATAGGAGTTAAGAAGTTGCAGCTGTTCTCAATAGTTAAAATGTCTTGGGGTGTTATTTCAGGAATCAGTTGGGGGGGGATGTAAGACTCTTGGGATGGCTAAACTGAATGCAGCCCCAAAACAAGTTGTGTATACTAATATTGAGGTTATTGAATGCTCTTATGAAACAATCCTTTTAGATTATTAAAATGATTTATTCTTAGATAACAATCAATAATTAAGTTGTGAACAACTTGCCATTGTTGTTAGTGTACATTTTCTTCTGTTTCCCAGAAATTAACCAAACAAGAATTCTGGCAGCTTGTCCACCAGAGCTATGGCTCTGAGCTTGGCTTGAATATAGAAGAGATGGAAAGCATTTATTCATCATCCGAAGAGAATGGACAATTAAGGTAAGGAAATACTATAGATTGCCACACTGTTACTGTATTTTTGCTTTTTTTAGACATTGTGTTTTGTTAACATCTATCGATATGAACTTGGTATAATTTATTCTGTCAGGGATATTTTAGGTACTAATTCATGTTATGCAGGTTACTGAAAACTTTTTATCTTTGTCACTATATAATGAAGCAGTAGTATTTAAATGTTTTTGAATATGCAAATTGTTCAGTTATATACAGAATATTCATTTTACAGAACCTTTATAGGAGATTGTCATATAAACCCAACAAACATGGCATTGCTATGGTTGCTTGCATGCAATGGTATTGTCAGGATTAAGAGCAGATCAATTCAGGTTGCATAGGTTTTTGGTCCACTTGAATAGGTAGGCAATAAACCTTCAATGCTGATGGCAAATTAAGACCTTGGACTTTATCAGATGCTGAACTGAGTCACTATCTTGAACTCTGTTCCTCCAACAAAATTCAGCGGCTCTTCTGTCAAGATCACCATTTTCCTCTAAAATGAAGTTTTCATAAATAGATTTATTTAGCTATAAACGATTATGTTTTCCCCTGTTTCCCCCAAAATAAGACATCCCCTGATAATAAGCCCAATTGGGCTTTTGAGCACATGGCAATAAAGCCAAACACTTATTTCAGGGTTCAAAAAAATATAAGACAGGGTCTTATTTCTGGGGAAACATAGTATGTAATACAGAACTGAACATGCTTTCTATCCCGTTGTCTGTGTCCCCCCACCCCCACCCCGCCAATCTGCCCCAAGTCTTTACAATAGCTAGCAACAAATTGTATGTGCTTAGGCATTGGCTGGGAAATACTTTGCTTTCAAATCAAGCCTCTACTTAGGCTTTGTTCTACCAAGTACTATCTAGGTAGTTTGGATTTCAAGTCCTGCAAACTGGTAAATTCAATAACTGCTAGTTATCATACCTGATGAGCTTTAGATTGGAGAAAACTATCCTAGAAACTGCCTATGTTTGTACTTTTGCCTAGTCATCTTAGATGTGAGTACTTATACAGAAGATATTTGGGAAAATAAAACTATAGATAAGCAAAGGGATTTTTTTCCCCTCATTCATGCAACAAAATATAACACAATGGTACTGCTTTTTGACAAGTTCTGTAAAATGATGTTCCTAAGAGATAAAGACATCATTTGATGGTAGAAAGATTGAATGTTTAAGGCAGATTTGTTTTCCAATCTGCTTTAAATCCAATACCGGTATATCACTGTATTAACAAATGGTTCTAGAATAAGTATGAATTAACATTGTTGCTATTTTTGTACAGATCTAACCTTAGTGATGAATCTGGAGATAAGGAACCAGCTAAGGCTGTTGGTGTAGTTCAAGAATCCACTGCTCTGACTGAAGTTGAGACAGAATTTCTTACTGGAAACTCACTTTTAGAAGTAAGCTTTTAAAACATTCCTTTTCACTCTAAATGCATTATTTACTTTATTAACTTGTTTTATATATGCTGTTTAAACCATTATATGCACCATAGTTTAACAACAGCAACATAGTATAAATATTTAGAATTTATCATAACTAAATATAAAAACATAATCAAATAAATATTTTAATGCAAGGCAATCTATATATTTACATAAATGCAGATTGCCTATCTGCTAATAGATTTCTCATATTCTTTGAGAAATCAGTTTTGTTAAATGAATTGTGTTATAAACTATCCAAACTATGATAAAATAGCTGCTGTGGACTCCATCTTCTGGAATATTCTCTCATCACAGATGAGTTCCACACTCACATTCTTGGCCTTCTGGAAGAGCCTAAAAACTTTACTCTTCTGCTTTTGCCTGGACGCTGATAGGGCCTATACATTGGGGATGGCTGATGAGACAGAAAAGATTCTCATCACCAGACTACCCATCATCTTGGCTCTTAACTTTTAACATTTTTATTCTAATTTTGTTTTTTTTAGCACTTTTAAACTTTTAGTTATATTGTAAGCTGCCCAGTTACTATATTAGTGAGTTGGGCAGCATTAAAATTTAGTAAATAAATTTAATAGCTTTCTAGACTGAAAATAGTTCAGTGAATTCCTTATTGGTTCATAAATAAGACCTTCTGATTTAATAACATATACTATATTTCCTAAAAAAATGTTATTATATTCTTTATTGCTACATTTTCTGAAGTTATTTATGACAATTATTTTATTTTGAAATGAATTCAAAATGAATCTTACATATTTCCTATTATTCAATTAATTTTTAAAAACTAACTTACAAAAACAAATGAGAAATAGAAATCAAGCTTGTCATATTCTTGTAGACTAAACTTCCTATTATTGTGGATATACTAAAATATGTAGCATAGCATAGTGATAATTTGTACATAGTTAGAAATTTAGATTTTTAACAGGTTTCAAAATACTGTCATCATATATAACAAAATCCTGTTATTACATATAATATCACTATACTTCCACTCCAACCTGAATATCAAATGCTTTTTTCTTGTCATTTGATACAAAACCACAAATCTATATAAATGTATAGTACATCAAAAGTCAGGCCCCACTTATAATATTATCTAAAGTATATTAAGTGTTTGAATTGTTGAGGACTATCTGTATTTGAAATGTGTGTAGATATGTGGGTTTTCAGGAGTTTGTGAGTGGTTTTGGAAGCATTTAGAAAGTTTTTGTATTTTCTTTTTGGAAAGCTAAGATTGTGAATTGTCACGTTATTAAATAAGACAGCTATGAGAATGATATTCTATTTTATTAGGTTGCTGAACCAGAGGAATGTCATTATAATAAACAAGAGAAGGGGAATTCATTGATTCCTTTAGAAAGAAAGCTTTCTGATGTTGTACCACACAAAGTTTCATTACAATCCTTGGATATAAATGAGAATTTTCCTAAGGAGAAGAGCAGTGCCTCAGAAAGTGATGAAGACGGTAAATAATGTTCCAGTCTTAATGTTCCATACAGTACAAATTACAGCAACAAAAGAAAACATAAATTATCTTATCTATGGAATCTGCTCGTGCTTATCTTACTGCTAATAAAACTGATAGAAAATGGCCGAGTGTTGTGGCTGCCTTAGGCAATAGATCCCGAAGACCTTGAGAGATAGTGTCAGGTTGGAGGACACAATCAGTACATGTAAACTGTCCATCCTGTTTCTCCTTCAATAGTTTATTACTTACTGTCAAGTTTGAAAGAAAGAGACAGTAAGATCAGTTTGGAAAACTTCTGTACAAACAAGAATGTGGAAATATTGTCTAAAGATCATTAAAAAGATTTATATCTCACCTTTTTTTTTAAGTAGGAGGAAGGTGTGTTGGATATGTTCACCACCTTGAGTTATTTGTAAAAATGATAAAGGTGGGATATGTCTAATCAAATCAATACATAAATGAATAAATAACTGAAGGAGAATGCACACAATACTCCTTCCTCCCCCTATTTTCCCCACAACAACCCTGTGCACTGAGATTGGACTGAGAGACAGTGACTAGTCCAAAATCACGTGCTTTAGGCTTTTATGCCCAAGGCAGAACTCAGTCTCCTGGCTTTTAGCCTGGTGCTTCACCATTCAGAATCATACTCTGCCAACGACTGCTATTTTATATTTTATCTTTTATTATATCTAATAAACATGTACAAGATAGCAGTATAAACATAACATGGACATGAATGAAAGAAATGAATACAAATAAACGGGGACAGTAGGACAGGAATGGTAAGCACGCAGGTGCACTTATGCATGCCCCCTTTATGGACCTTTTACATCAACATGATGTCATTATGTGATCTGCACAATATAAATTAGAAACAAAGCTGCATAGCATCAATTGTCCCTCCAGTATCCCTAGCTACGCCAAGGCCAACCACAATTATAGTATTGATGAAGCCTTTGTCATAGCCATGGATGAGAGGCACTATTCAGCACATAATGATGGTGATGCAGATACTGCCACAAGCCCTCAGTAACAGCCCACAAAATGTTCCAAACTCAAATCTTCCCTAACTCTAAAGCTTTCCATGACATGAGCACTAGGTTGTAATGAAAATAAGACATTTCATGCTACAGTACTATTTGCTTTGTTTTTCTAGTAAATAATTCCAATTTGGACAATCCATTTTTCTGAAATGGTGTAGGATTTCCTGCTTGAGCAGGGGCTTGGACTAAAGGACCTTCCGACTCTGTTATCCTATTTGTCCATTTCTGCAAATACCAATGTGTGTATAGTTTTTGTGAGATTCTTAAAGCAATAAACATGTTGCATTTAAAGCAGGAGAATACATGACTTATGAATTATCTTCATTTATATTAATCATATGGCCAGTGCTATTAATTAATTTTAACAGCTATTTTTGCAAGGATTTTTAGTGCTTGCTTGTTGTTCTATAGAAAAATCAACCATCTCAATTTCTCTATGTTATTATTTCAGTAATCATTATCATATTGTCTTATAATCTGAATCCTACTGTTGTGGTACTGTTTTATTTTAATGATGAAGAATCTTCCTTCCATACTTACAGTTACAACTCAACTATTTTATTTCTTTTCCAGTCCATTGATAAATTAAGATTAAATGGGTTAGCTGATAAAATCTCCATCTCCTCTTCCTCCTCCTCTTCCTCCTCCTCCTCCTCCTCCTCCTTTCTACATAGGTTTCATAGTAGCTTTGATTATTCTTTTGTAAGTTTTGTTTTTGTTTCTCTTGTCACCACCTCCAACATAAAGGGATGCTTTTTAAAGCCCTTTATTATGCTTCATAAGTATAACTAGATTTCTAGAATCCTTTACACTTTGTAGGCAAGTAAACTGACAAATTTTCATTAAGTCTTCTAATTCTAAACTGCCATAAATGCTTAAGGAGTTTTCTAAAATATACTTAGAGATTTCCATTTAGGAGATTTTTGTCAGGAAAGTTGTTGGGAAGAGAAACTACTATGTCCATTACCTGCATTTGGTAGCTTCAATCAAATTGTCTCACATAATTGTACCTTTGACGTCCTTTAAATAGCTCAGACAATTTCATCTTTTGGGATATATTTTTTCTGAGGTAACTGTTACAGAGTTCTTAACCTGTGTTTTAAACTCTTCTTCAATAGCTGAGGAAGCCATCCTTGAGTGTGAACTCCATGGAAAACTCTTTATTAATCGCATTTTCCGTATTGGTGCAGATAAGTTGTTTGAAATGCTTTTCACCAATTCCCATTTCATGCAGACATATCTCAGGACTAGAAATATAACAGGTAATCTATTTTAATTTGTACTGTCTACATTGAGAAAAAACAAGTTAATCTGCCTTTTAACAAGGTGAATATTGTGTTAAAAGCAACTGATACAAAGGCTGGGTTCAAATATAATGCAAATCCATTTTTTTCATGGTTGCATTCAGATGATTAGGTCTTGCCTAGTTTTCTGCAGCTATATACCACTTCTTTTGCTCTTCCCTTTGCTTGACTGGGCAAGCAAGTTAAAAAAAACCATAAGCAATTATATCTTCTGGATAACATCTGAATTGAGAATCTATTAATAATTAATAATCATTCTGAAACAAACTATGGTTTAAATTTAGCTCGGATCTTGGCTTTTGAGAAGGTTATTCAACCTTTAGATATAACTGAACGTTTGGATGCAATGTGGTTTTAACTGCAGTATTTTGGCTTTGTTTTCCTGTTCAGAACAATGCATATCTTGACTTTTTTTTAAAGCTAGGAAATGATTATCTGAACACAGTCATTGTCAGAATATAAACATGCTCACAAGTTATGGCTTGTTGGCAATCAACCCATGTGGATTTGAAATCACAATTTGATATTTCTTTGCAAGTTATATTGAATTAACAAAATGCAGCTGGATACAATAGTTATCATACTTTAGGGAGAAGAATGAATTTATGGAGCACTGATCACCTGAGCAGAGAAAGCAGAAGTGCATCCAAACATTAGGTGATTCCACATTTAAACAGTTTTCATTCAAAATGTTTTGCACACAACTAATGATTAACCCTCACCATAATTTTGTATTAAGTTTCAGTTCAGCTGATATCAAAGAACACCACTGATACGTTATTGTTATTGCACTGATAGATCTTACTTTAATTAATTAAAATTCCTTTACTATGATTAATGTTTCACATGCTTTTCTAACTAATTTGAAGTTTTGTGCTTTTTTAAAGAACTTTTTCTAATGTAGATAAAAATAGATTGTTGCAGAAAACAGTGGACCTATTAGTAGGTTTCTTTTAAGGCATTGCAATTAATCATAGGCTGCTGTTAAAAATACCACCATCATTTTGCTTTGTTTTGTTTTATTGTTTATTTCATTTCATTGAGTTTTTTTTTATTTTTTAATTTTGTTTTATTTTATTTATTGTTTTATTTCATTTGCCTGGTTTCATATTTACTTTTCTATTCTGAATAGTTTTTGATATATGTTTTCCTGCCTCAACACAACACTTACAGATTTAATCACTGCTGTAATTTGATGGGGTTAAAACCCAAATATATTTTAATATACATAGAAAAAAAATCCAGAAGAAAGCACTAATTTATGGACATAATCTCAATCTTTATCATAATAGTTCAAGCCAGTTTCAGAATAATAAACTTGGGGATTAATTATTTAAAATCCATTACTGTATACCACATGTTATATGATAATTTCGTAGTTCAATTCTCTTTGCCTTGCATGTATGGTTTAAGGTTGCTAAATGATACTGTATAAATGAATAGCAATAATGACTTATATTTTTGGCTTTAGATATTGTATCAACTTCTTGGAACCAAGATAATAGAGGCAATCAACTCAGGACCCTGACTTACACAATTATACTTAACAATCCACTTATTGGAAAATTCACAACTGCAACAGAAAAACAGGTATAAAACTCAATTTTGTCAGATTGCACTGAACTGGCAGAAACTACAGAATATAAAAAATTGGGCCCTATGCTATGTAGAGTTTTAAGGTGATAGCCAGCACCTTAAGTTGCACTTGGTAGCAAATTAGAATCAGTGCAGTTTATGAAGTGTTGATATGTGGACATGCTGAGGCAAGCCCATCACTGTTCATTCCTTCACATTTTGCAGCAGATGATGCTTTAAAAGAAAGGATTGCAAAGATGTGCTATCTATCTTTGGTTATCCATTGACAGAATATCAGGGAAAAAATAGAAGACATTGGGCATCATTAAACTTATTCTAGACTTGCTTTCCCCATTTGTTGCTCTACAGTTGTCCTTGAGCAACAATTCTCATAATTTCTGATCAGTATTTTGACTTGGAATTATAGAGAACTAAGTCCAATTTCCACTTGAGGCAATAGGTTGAGAAAAGCCGTGTTAGGATATACACAACTATGTAGTGCGATCATTTTAGAAGTATACTTTCTTTCAGAACTTCTACATTTATTGTGGTGCAAAAGTTTTCCCAGTTAGTTTTTGAACATCAGAATTTTTTTTTAAAAAAGAGTTCTTTTTTGCTTCCATATTAGGTGCTGCATAAACGAAGCCACAAAGATCGGTCTTACCAAGTAGACGCAGAGGTGGTGACACATGATGTGCCTTACCATGATTACTTCTTCACTGTGTACAGTTACAGTATCTCTCATATGTCCAGTCAAAAATGCAGACTCCGGTGAGACATTTCGTTTAATGACAGTAGTAAAATTGGAAATCGTAAAAAACAGCTTTTCTCAGTTCCGTAAAACAAGGAAGCTTAGGAATGCCAGACTTTAATTTGTATACTTGGATGATTGGAAAATGATCTCTTGATTGAAAAAATGTTTGCTCTTTTTTAGTTTCACTTTTTTCCCCTAGGAAAGTTTTAGTAGGATTTTTTTCAACAAACTAATATTGGTATATGATCTATATGCCCTACAAATCTGTGGATGTATGGTGCATCTGTCATCCAAAGTTACATTACAACAGAGAGCTGTGAAGCAGCTATTTTCTCTATTTCCTCATTCAGCTCTCAGCGTTTGTGTTCAAGATGTTACCTTAGTGATCATGCTTTGTTTTGTGTATACAGCTTCTTACCTGAAGCCGAAAGCCTGCAAAAATTGCTCTCAAAATGGATGAAAATGCTGATCTTACCTATAGTTGCTAGCTTTATTCTTGTTTGTTACAGGATTTCCTCAGATGTGAAATACAAAAAACAACCATGGGGGCTTGTCAAGAATATAATTGAAAAGAATACATGGGGAGGTATCCAGGAAAATTTTAAACAACTTGGTAAGTATGGTATTGCCACCATTCTTGACAATGGTATCCATGGCTTTTATATTTAATTAGCTTGGCTATTTAAAAATAGTGAAGAACTGCTGTATTCTGGGTCTATCGGTCACAAATGTACTTCAATACATCAGTGCAAAAGTATTTTGCTCCATTTGGTATTAATAAGTCAAATTTAATTGTAAATTTCTATTCATTCTGATCCCTCTAGTGTCCATCCTTCAAAGTTCCCAGCAATCATTTTTTTCTTTTAAGAATTTAAAACAACAGCATTTTCCAGGCAAAGGTTTTATAACTGATTTCAGAATGTTACTTCAAATTCATCTGCACCAATTATTCATTTCTGATTTTCCAAAATCAAAATCTCCTTGTCCAGAGAGGAATCATCTTTTTTCCATCATGGTCTTAATGGAGCCATGTTCAGCTCGCCATTTCTTTCCTAGTAATCTTGAACCAGTTTATGATAATTCCAAGGTGGAGGAGCCAAAAATAAAATAAAATCATATTACTATTCCAGTATTGTTTCTACTGTATGTATCATAATGAAATTTTCAGGTTGATTCTGTATGAAACTCAAGATTTACTGAGTTTCAAAATCAAGTAATTGGGTTTTGTTTTGTTTTTTAAAGAAAAGCTTATCTTGGCTTCATTTTCTTTTTTTCTAAAATGTAACATTTATCAGTATATCTATCAAATGTACATTTCTTGTTTTTTCTTAAGTGGAAAGTGCAGTTTCTGCATTTCAGTAGGCAGATCTGATTCTTTCATAGCTGACTTAAACTATCATTTTGTAAATATAAATGATTATGTGATAAGAGAGAGAGACATAAAGAGAAACAGACATGAATAAAATTAATGAACTTCTTAGTAGTGGAGTTTGGGCCAACAATCTGTAAATGTCATAAAACACTTTCCTTCCACTTGCCCACCAGATATTATCAGATCCATTTCACAATTCTTAGCTGGCATAATTTAACTATGATTTCTGAAAACAGAAATCTCAAAATACATGGATGCTGTTCCAGAAGGTTAGCTTAAAAAAATAGAAACTATAAAGTAAAAACAGAAACTGGAAAACTGATTCTGTCATTTGTAGAATCAAAATTACTAGTGGAAGAATATGCAATAAACAAACCTATTGAGGATCCTGCAAAACTTGGAGTCCTAAGAAGGAGAAGATGGATTTTACAGCGGAATTCAGAAGAGACACTTCCTAAACACTCTATACAAGATTCTACAGAAGAGAAAAGAACAATACCTCTTGGGAATATAGGTTGGTTCAAGTAGAAATATTTTCCCTCAGCTATTTATGAAACTGAAGGTGTTTATTTTAGTACTAGAGGTCATAGTATTTCTGCACATGTGTCATACAGGCTTTTCTCGCTTGTCCATATGCAGCAAATCCAGAGTATTTCAACATAAATATGTGTGGTGCAGCTAATTGTAAATAAGGTTCAAGGAAAATGCTGTTGGCATACAAAGCCTTTTTTCTGGATAATTGACATAAGCTACTTGATATATTACTTATGCAGCTATGTTTGTATTTTCCCATCTACAAAAACCATTTTAAATTTTGAAATAATTATGAGCCTTTTTGTCAAATTGCACTTACTTTCTAGAATACTGAAACTTTTCTTGCTATGTTAGTTATAGCACATTGAATGAGATTTGCATATGGCCATGTACTAATTGCTTTTAAAAATAATTGAATGTGTTGAAATCCTTATGGCATCATTTAATGTACTGTCTCCCTTTGCCCCCTCCAACTCTAATTTTAGACAATTTAAGTGGCAGCATTTAGTGACCTTGGGTGCTCTGAAAAAAGACTAAGGGTTCTGGCCTAGTTTATAGGTAGGAGACCTATCCAAAATATGAAGCTGTGGGTAGAGTGTTTGTTTATTTATTTATTATTTATTTGTTTGTTTGTTTGTTTGTTTGTTTGTTTGTTTGTTTGTTTGTTTGTTTGAATTGAATTTATATACTGCCTTTCTCCCCGAGGGGACTCCGAGTACGAAATTTAAAAACAAAACCCAACATAGAAAAAAGCAGAAACAAACCAGTTCTGTACTGTTACTAAGAAAATATCATGGACCTGTCCATATAGTCACCAGATTCAAATTTAAGTCAAGCGAGCTTTTATCTTATGTTCAAAAAGCATCCAGATCAGGCATAACCTTGAACTGTTTTCCTGCTTTGAGGGAGACAAATCTTCAGCAAAGGGATTTAGTAAAATCAGGTTAACTGAATTTCAAAATTAGAATGTTGTAAAGGTATTTTCCTTGCTTGACAGGAATGAAGAAGAATGCTACAAATAAAACCATCATCATCATAGTGGCAATGAGTGTTTTGTAAGTACTTGCTTTATACTTCTTTTGGTTCAAGACCTCTTACAGGAGCTAAATGAAGGCTGGCTCTGACTGGTAGAAGCCTCCAGGAGGGTGACTAGTAGTGGGCTCATGCAATAATAAATTCCTCCCTTCAAGAGGAGACGTTCCCAGGACTTTTTAAGGAGGCCCTGGTTTGTCCTGTTCCTTAAAAAAAAAAAAAACCTGTCAACTTCACCTGCCTGGACAACTTTCATCCAGGCTGTCATCTTTCCTTTTTGGGGAAGGTAGTGAAATTGGTAGCTCCAGGGGGTCCTGGATGAAATGGATTTTCTAGACCGCTTTCAGTCAGGATTTAGGCCCAGCTATGAGACACAGACAGCCTTGGTCACACTTATGGACAATCTCTGGCGGGAATGGGATGGGAGTAGTGCAACCGTTTTCACTTTCCTTGATCTCTTAGTGGCCTTTCATACCATCTATCATGGTTTTATGGTTTATTTAACAAACAATTAAATATGAAGAAAAAGATAATTTAGTTTACTGATATTTGCGTCTATTACATATGAAGATTGATATTGTATATGGACCCTTTCTCAAGCCAGGAGAGCAGAAAAGATAAGCTTTTTGTGGATATAGTGCACGTAAGAAGTGATATGAACCTCTGGAAAACAAGAGTCCTGTGTTGTACATAAAGCCATCAGGAGTAAAATAAGTTCTGTGCTTTAAACATTCACTGGACATGATGATTCAATTTGATTCAATTTTATTGAATGAAATTGAACACATTTTATTGAACATATCTGCATTGACAATAAAGGTCTGATTTGATGATAGGTGATAGTGGTGGAATTGAAAATGTAGGCTGTTTCTTCCTTCCTCATACTTTCCAAATAATATTTGGAATGCTTAGAAAGGTTTGTTATTACTCTGATAATTAGCTGCACATCATTCTTATCTGCAGAATCCTGTTTCTTGCCCCTGTTTCTTGCCCCTTGCCCCTACAAACCTGAAAATTTGTAATTAAGATACAGAATTACTTCCAGATCTCACTGCTGCACTGGTCCATGCAGTGTTTGATTTGCAAGAAGGTGTTTTCTTCAGGCTATAGAATGTCTCTGCAAAAGAGACTCCCAATTTCTTCAACTATCCCCCACAATTGCTTATAAAGGGTCTGCATGCAAACAACCTGCTTACCAGGAAAAAAACAGGAAAAAATTGTCTATATATCACAATTCATTCAGGGAATTTATATCTTGCATAGTGCATGGCGAAACCAGTTCAAGGGAAGTCTCAGCCAAAGAAGTTCACTGAGTGACTTTGAGCCAATCATTCTAAGTCCTCTTGAGATAAACACGGTGATTGTTATGGGAAAAATTGCTTAACGCATTGTAAGCCACCCTGAGTCTCCGGAGAAGGGCGGCATATAAATCAAATTAAAAATAAAAAAAAATAAAAAAAAAAAAATAAAAAAAAATAAAAATAAGAGGTGGGAATGCCATGTATATTGCCTTGAGCTTCTGAACAAAAACATTCCCCTAAAATAAAGAGCACCTAAAAGCTGCACAAAGGAAAATGCAGAATGTTTTGGAATTAGTCCTCTTCAATTTCACACGCACAATCTCTTAATCTTTATTGTCAATACCATATGGCACATACCACATACAGATTTGCATTCAATCTTTTCTCCAAAGTGATCAAAATTGATTATAGTTGTGGCCTATCCTGACAATGTATATCAGGTGGATTGGTCCAGGAAGATGAAAGGAGACATATTTAATTGACTGAATTTGATTCTATTCTGTATGATCTGCAAACAGATTATATAAAGGAGAGTATTTGTGGCTCGGGGTTGAAATGTGGGCTTCTTGGTGCTCTCTGAGCTTGCTCGTTTTCTTGCAGATATTTCATTACCAAACTAGATAATATCATCAGTGCTAGTTAGGAGTGTGGTTTGCTGTCTATTATGTTTTCTTTATCCACATTCTAAAGTAAGGGTGTCAAACTTGACGCATCACGTTGCTGTCACATGACGTTTTTCCCATTTGAGGAGCTGAGGTGGGTGTGGCCTGCACATGACACATCCGTTCTGTGGGCCACGAGTTTGACACCCCTGTTCTAGAGCCACAATTTAGTTTACAGTTGGACTCAAATGCCACACTTAGCCTTGAATGTGAGATGACTAATGTGTTGTAAGAACACAATTTGCATCATTTTTACAGTACTATATATACCTTACACTTCAAAAGCTTTAATTATCTTGCTAAAGTTGTCATGAAGCTATAAATATTTATATTGTTTATTCTTGTCATTAAGAATGCTTTTGAATGATAACGAACTGTCCATTTGTCTGGATTTTTTTCCAGTTTAGTTCTGCTGATTTTTTTGAATGTGGCACTGTTCCTGAAATTGTCAAAGATTGAGCGTGCAGCTCAGTCATTGTACCATGTTCAACTTCAGGAAGACGGGTCAACAACGTGAGTATTTTTTGTTTTGTTCTGTCATTTGTCTCTTCCTCTGTGCTCCCAGTGGGCTAATATTAGTTAATGCAAATATTAGATTTACATATTGCAGTTCACCTGAAAACTGAAGCTTGTGAAAAATGTACAACTTAGCAAAAACACTTTAAAATTGTTCAAAAGATCTGCATTGAAGTTGGAATGCTGAGAGACCAGTTTTAGACATATTAAGCTCATTAAGCTCTTCAAGCAGGATAATGGATAACTTTTTCCACTGAGATTCAACAGAAATGGCCTCTAGATGGTATTTTATTGGTCAGAGATTTGCTGTGCAGTCACCTAAGAAAAGCATTAGGTCTCCTATAATTTTGTACTACCGTATTCTCTTACTGATATTGCTGAGTTTTGTTAATTTTTGGTATTGGTTGATGATTTATCATAAAAATTGAGGACATTGATCCATCCATGGCAGAAAACGGTTAAAATTCTCTGGTGCATGTCTATGTTGCCACTTTGCTTAATTGGGGTGGGCCAGTTAAAATATTTCACTGAAGGCACCTTATCAGTTCAGATTGTCTTGGGGATGTCTAGATTTTTTCCCCAGCTGCCCACCAGGTTGTACTTTGGAACTCAGAGGTGAATAATTGCCCCAAGCCATCTCTCCTGGATTTCAGACACCAAAAATTCCTTAATTCTATAAGGCCATGATGACGAACCCATGGCATGCGTGCTGGAATGCCATCTCTCTGTGTGGCACGTGAGCCATCGCCCATTGCACTTTGTGACACGCTGGCCAGCTGGTCTTCACGGACGTGGGAGTGCTGGAAACTGGGAGAGAAGCTGGCCAGTGACCATGCGTGCATTGGAAAGATGATCTTCTGGTTTCCAGCACATGTGTGTGCACAGGCCAGCTGGTCTTCATGAGCACATGTATGTCAGAAACCGGAAGATCAGATGGCCAGTACACATGCACATGCCAGAAATCGGAAGATCATCTTCCTGGTGCGCGCACGTGCATTAGCTTGCTGCTGTTCTGATTTCCGGCACGCACACGCTCACCGGACAGCTGGCCTTTGTGCACACATGCGTGCAGAAACCAGAAGATGACTGGTGCGCATGCACACTGGGCAGCTGCTCTTCCAGTTTCCGGGAGGCGCGCATGTGCACAGGCACGCTTCCATTTCAGCACTTGGTGCCGAAAAGGTTTCCCAACACTGATATAAGGAGTTCCAGAAAATAAAGCTTAGGTCAATGCTGGGAGGAAAGGAATTGTGATTCCAGTCAACATGGTTATATACTCAACATTATCAATATTTTTGGCAATAATACTGGCAAAGTATTCTTACCAATATCCATTGTTGTTGCATCTGTAGATTTGAGTCTACTGACCCTAATGTTACCTTTACCCTTTATTGGTAGAGAGGCGGAAGAATGGCCACTATGATGTTTATGTGAGGTTCTTCATGGATAAAAGGACTTGCATTCATTGAGAAATTAATGCCAGACAGTATGTATATGCCTGGATTTGACAGGTGATCTAAATCTTTTTGAGAGAGGGGAGATACCATCTACCTTGAAGGAGTAGAGATGTTTCCTCTCCTAAAGAAATAACAGCTGTATTTCTCCTCTCCTCTCAATACAGCTATATTAAACAGCATCCACAATTTCTGACCTTCCATTTTGGGGAAAGAATTTGAAAAAGCTATTGGGACTTTAACTATAGAAAATTCTAAACCCATTATCTAAATCTTTTTTCGGTCAGGATACAGGTCTTGTCCATTTTCTCACATTTCAAAGCTCTGAAAACCATTCTTTTCCAGTAACCTTTTGGGATTGACTTGTGTATTTTATTGTATTGATTTTGGCTTGTTATTTTTTCTAAATTGCTCTTAGTTAAGAGAAATTGAGAGTGAAGAAATATTGTATAAAAACATAAATAAATTCTGATTCAGCCACATTCAAAAGACCCAACTCTGGTGAAGCAGTACTAAGGGGAATTTCCTTTCATTTAAGCTTTGCTTTTATTAAAAAAGAAAAATTGCATACTCGGAGTGCTTGGACATTATTTTTTTTTAATGAAAAAGTTCTTGGTAATGGGGAAAGCCAGGAAGTCATGGCAGAGGGCCTGAAAAAATATCATAACTCACAGGAATAGGAAAAAAGTAAATTAGGAATCCCTAGTACAACTGTTGTCACTGAGAAGAATTCACTAGATAATGTATGGAAGATTTGAATGCATAATATTTATTTTTATGCCAGTACTGGCAATTTACTTGGGAAGTCACTTGATTATTTGTCATTTTGAATGATCCTATAATCAATTAGTTTCACAACAATATAGGAAATGATGGTACACCCATATGGTACTCGTAGTAGAACAATGTCTTAAGTTTGCAAAAATTGTACAAAATGGTAATATCCGCTCTTTGAAACTTTTCAGCCTTCCTTAATATATTTGATAACTGAAATTCTATCCATCACGTGGTAATCTAGGAACTTTACTAAGAAATCCACTGTGGGGATTTTTCTAGTAAAATTAATATGGAGATGAGAGCATGATTAAATAACATGCCTGATGAAGCAAATATATTACATTTTAATGTTCTGTTCTTTCTTCAGTCTAGCCCTTAATGTGGCATCAAAGGAGAAAACTCATCATAGCATGAATCAAGCCCAACATGTGAAAGGGGTGTTAAAGGATTCTATAGCATTGCTTGAACAGGTAAGTATTCTGATCCTTATTGTTTTGAGCCACTGTATATGTAAGTACAGACATCACTATGAATAACTAGAGCAGTTTTTCCCACCCTAGAAATTTTAAGATGTATGGACTACAACTCCCAGAATTCCCAAGTCAGCATTCTGGAAATTACAGTCCACACATCTTAAAGCTGCCAAGGTTGAGAAACACTGATCTAGAGGATTAAGAAACAACATTGCTTTTCATTTACTTTCTAATAATTCTTGATGATTATAGCAAGTTAATAGTGTAAAAACTGGTTTAGTTCAGAAGTCTCTTATTATATTCAGCAAGAATGGCCTAGCTGTAACAGTATAACATATCTGCTATACTGAATCTGCTGACATCTGAAAATAATGCTGAAGGATACATTGTACAATCTTCAACTTGATCCACCCTAGAATAGGGGGATGGGATCAGTGATAGGTTTCAAATTTTTTTACTACCAGTTCTGTGGGCGTTGCTTGGTGGGCGTGGTATGGCTTGGTGGGCGTGGCAGGGTAAGGATACTGTAAAATCACCATTTCCCTCCCACTCCAGGGGAAGATTACTGCAAAACCCCCATTTCCTCCCAATCAGCTGGGACTTGGGAGACAGAGAATAGATGCGAGTGGGGCCAATCAGAATTTATACTACTAGTTCTCTGAACTACTCAAAATTTCCACTACCAGTTCTCCAGAACTGGTCAGAACTTGCTGAAACCCACCTCTGAATGGGATAGAACCAATCAATCAGCTTTTAAAAGCAGTTTGGATATGAGGTGACCAACTATCAATATAATGATCCTGCAACAGTCAAGGGTCTTCCTTCTGATTATCCGGACAAATAAGAAAGTAGACTAGGCAAGCAAAACTAGAGAAGTCCTTAAGCATACGAGAATATAAATTGGAGAGTCTATCAATGGCAGGACACTAACATGAATGGAGGCAGAAGTTGAGACTGGTGAAGCCAAAATCAGAGAGATGGGAGAGCTTTTATCTTTCCCCTTTTTCCTTTTGCGTTGATTAGAATCAGGGAGATTTCTTAAAAGGTTCTGACTCTTAATAGACAATTACCTTGGTGCCAATAATAGTACAGAAGAAACCTAGAGTTTAAATAAATGCTGGCTGACTTTCATTGGTGTTATATATGATGTTATCCCAGTCTGAGACACCGTTGATAATTAAAAAAGCACTACCTACCAAGTAAACCGGTGTCCTCCCCCTCTTTCTATCTTTGCAAGTCCTTATTAAGGGCTCCAACTGAAAATGGGATGTAAAAATACTTTCCTGTGAAACCTAGAACTACTTTGGGTTGGAAATAATTACATTTCTGATTTAAAGTATAATTTGTTGGGTATTCCTTCTGCAATCTTTATCACTCCAGCTGAAGACCTCATTGACTATGCTCCAACATAGTTTTGATCACCTAAACACAACTAAAGATGGGGAGCCTGAAAGTTGATGTCACCAAAACCAGCTACTAAGAAGAATGAAAATATATTGCTGTGATGATAAAGCTGCTTCTTTATTACAATCTTTTCATCACAATACTTTCACATATAATAAATGTTGTTCTAGAATAAGCTTCTTTTAAAAAGAATTTTCTTGTGAATTTGTGAATCTTTGTGAATCTTCCTGACCCACTTGATGTCTTATATGTGTGTGTATATATATATGTGTGTGTGTGTGCGTTTGTGTGTGTGAAAACACTTGAGCTGTGAATATTGGTGGAAATGAATGCTTGAGAACAAAATGAGAGCTGATAATTATATATATATTGCAGATAAACACTTCAGCAAACCACTGCACTGTACTGTATAAAGTAATAAACACTGGATTTAGATGGAAACAATCTTAAGTGTTATGAAAAATGCAATATAAAATGTTTGATTTATCACATGCAAAATTTTTCACACCATCTTCCTTTTTTCTATGTAAAAAAAATCTTCAAAACTAAATTGTTCCAACATTTGGCTTATTTGTTCCAGATATCTATAAATAAATCTAAATTTTACATGTAGCTTTTTCTGTTTGTGGGAAGTTTGTTTTATGGATTATAACATTTCTTCCTCCTAGTCACTATCAATTCAATTCTCAGAATTTCTCAGGGAATTTTCATTCATGTCTGGAAGTCATATTTAAAAATGACCAACCCTACATATCTTTTAAAAAGTAACTAATGTATAATTTGATTTATATTTATATTTACAACCTAGAGAGATCTTTGTAAGAATATTCGTATCATTTTATAGTTTTATAGTTTTCAAGGTCTGGGGGATCATGTTCTTTGTAACAATTAAAGATGCAGAATGTGATATGTAAATTTCATCCGTTCTGATGAAGAAAACTAACTATCCCATTCAAAAATTCAAACTGTACTTCTGATTAAAAAAAGAACGAAAACATTGAAAGTGTGATGCAAATAAAATTATGAACATCTAGTACTGTGTAGTTTTGATTATGATGCGTATCTTTCTGTTAAGAAGAAGTAATCCTATTTGTGACTTCTGTTTAGGAGTCTTTATTTTCATTTGTCTTTTGTAAAAAATGATTTTTTAGTCCTTATATATAAAACTAGTTTAACTGATAAACCAGAAACACCCAAGGGATTTTGAAAAATAATTATTAATCACAGTACAACTAGTACTAATGCGGATGGCAATGTATTAATAAGTGTAAACTACTACAGTTTCTTAGTTTAAAATTTGATAAAATAATAGTTGTTGTCTCATCTTTGCCAAGTGTCCTTACCATATTAAATTACTGAAATATGTTACCCAAATATAGAGGAATGGCAATAGAATCTTCTCATTTGTGATGCCTAAGGAAAACAAGTGATATTTTCAGGCCAACCAAAGGCCTTCTTTTTGCAATACTGTTTGATTTTAGATGATGCAATTAGTTCTACATTACATTGTTTATAGTTGTCTGTTTTTGTTTTTTATTGACCATTGTTTTCTAATTTCACATAATTTCACCAAAGAATTTTTCTTACTAGATTGACTAAGATATAATTTAAAAAATTAACAATTTAACTTCAGGGTAAGTAGGATCATCTCTAAGATGACTAAAGACAAAAAGCCCTTATATGTCTCTCAAGACACCCGTGATTAACTCTTGGTATGAAAATGTAACTATAATGCTAGATTCCTTTAAAAAAGAAATTATTGAATATAAATGTGTTGTGTGTAATCTCAAAATATTGAACACAAATCAAATGGAATATGAATATAAGTGCTTCAAAACATACACTGCAGTTTTTGCCAGATTAATTATGAAAAAAACTTAAGGAAATGATTGGTCCATTAGTGGGAGAAGATGTCAAGGAGGAGGATGGACAGTAGGGAGAAAGCAGAACTGTTTAACTCATTCTCTGCATCTATCTTTACACAAAAAGGGGGAAAAAACAATCCAACCTCTCAAAAACAGTAGCATAAAAGACAGATTAGGAATGCAAATCAAAATAGGCAAGAAATGGTAAGAAAATATCTATCAACTCTAGACGAGTTCAAAATACCAGGTCCAGATGGATTACACCCTAGGGTTGTGAAGAAGCTGGCAGACATGATAGAACAATTGAACTGTATCTTTCAAAGATCCTGGAGCACCAGGGAACTATCAGTTGCCTGGAAAAGAGCTGACATCGTCCTATCTTCAAAAACAGAAAAAAATGGATCCAGGAAAATATGGACCAATCAGAGTGACATCAATTCCCGAGAAGATCCTGGAAAAAATAAGTAACAAATCTATGAACGTCTAGAGGCAAGCAAACTTATAACCAAAACCCAACACAAGTTTGTCAAAAACAGATCATGCCAGACAAATCTTATTGAATTCTTTGACAAAATGACAAAATTAGTGGACCAGCAAAATGTTGTGGATTTCAGTAAGGCATTTGATAAAATAGATCACAACCTACTACTTGATAAGATAGAAAAATATGGGTTAGATAGCATCACCAGATGGATTCATAATTGGCTGACCAACCGCACTCAATGTGTAGTCCTTAATGGAACTACATCTACATGAAGGGAAGTATGCAGTACTTCAAGGTTCTGTTTTAGGCCCAGTACTCATCAAAAATTTTAGACGACACCAAGTTGGTGGGAAAAGCTAACAGTCCAGAAAATATGCTCAAGATCCAGAAGGAAGGATCTTGATAGACTTGAACATTGGGCCCAATCCAATAAAATGGAATTCAGTGGTGTGAAAAGTAAGGTTTTACACTTGGGCAAGAAAAACCAAATGCACAGGTATAGAATACATGGTACCTGCTCAACAGTAACTGAGATCCATCTGGGAGTTCTGGTGGATAACAACTTAAAACGAGCCAGCCGTATGCTGCAGCTGCCAAAAACACAAGCTTAGGCTGCATTAACAGAAGGGTAGACTCAAGAGCACATAAAGTGTTAGCATCACTTTATAATGCCTTGGTAAGATCACATGGAATATGACATCTAGTTTTAGTTTCTTCTGCAAAGAAAAGCAAAAAGATCATTAGGATATTGGAGGCTAAAGGATATTAACAACACTTGCGGGAACTAAGTATGTCTAATCTAATGAAAAGAAGGACTACAGGTGACATGATGGAAACTAATCAACGAGAGATCCAACCTAGAAATGAGAAATTTCCAGACAAGGGGAACAATAAACCAGTGGAATGGCTTGCCTTCGGAAATTGTGGGTGCTCCGTCACTGGAGATTTTTAGGAAGAGATTGGGCAGCCCTTTGTCTGAAATAGTATAAGGGTTGAACTAGAAGACCTCCAAGGTTCCTTCCAATTGTCATTCCATTCCATTCCATTCTATTCCAAAAGCAATTAGAAAATGAACTCTCTACTTGGTAAAAAACATTATTGAGCTAGTTAATTCTGAATCTTTTAATGTAATTGTTACTTTGTATCATGGACCTAGGCAAAAAGTTTCTATCTTCCACCCACCAGTATTAAATAGCTGTCTTGTACTACAAACAGGTGGTGGAAAAAACCTAGATCACTTGCATTTCTTCTACTGCCACTAAAACTAACCCCCAGAGTTGGACACGATTGGACAGCAGAAACCTTAACTTTATCTTACGTATTTACAACAGTTGTAAATACATAAGATAATTGGTGTTATGTGATGGCCATTTGCAATCTTCCTAGATGTCTTCAAACAAGCAAAGTCAATGAGGGAAACCAGATTTGCTTATTACATGATTCACTTAACTGCAGTGATTCGCTTTAACAACCATGGCAAAAAAACATCATAAAATGGGGCCTGATTTACTTAACAATTGCCTTGCTTAGCCACCGAAATTCTGGTCTCAACTGTGGTTTACCAAAAACTACCTGTATATACATTATGGTTCAACTAACCTGTAATTACATTTTCTTTAAAAAAGGTAAATTTAGACCTTTTAATTCTTTTGAAAGGATTCATAAAATAGGAAATGAGATCTGACTCATCCATCTACATTATCAAAGGCATGGCTAAAAACCATCACTAGTTTATAATTTGAACTGTTTAAGATGAAATTGATTTTTCTGTTTTAGTGCATCTTAGTGGCAGGAAATGGACAAAGTACAGACATACCATTAGCTTTGCCTTTATGCGTGAATATTAAGAACTGGGAATAAATGTATGTTTTGACTACAAAATGGATATAAATAGGGTTTTTTTTTATGGCATTGTGTTCTTCCTTAAAATTGTTTTTTTTTTTTTGTTGCCTGCCACTAGCAAAATAGACCTGAAAAGTTTTTGCTTGCTGCAGATGTAATCGATCGGTCCAATATCCTTCTTGTAATTACGGCATGGTATCATAAATTTGCTGAAGTAATTTAACCATCAATCGATGAACCTAACTCATTTGATGGGGGGAGAAATGCAAGACAGCCAAAATAAGCAGTCCTAATTGATTGGTAGGCAAAACTCAAGAGCAAGAACTTTTGGGGCATGAAAGTAATAAGATCCGAATTGTGCATCAATTCAACATATTTTAGCTCCTGACAACGTAATTTAACTACTGTACATGGGTTGATCTGAATGCAAGACCAAAAAGTAGTTGGCGATAGTACTGTAATTTAGTATGTGTTGCTTAAATGACCTCTGCTCTCCGTATTTATAGTCACTGGACTCTTCATCATGTATATTGTGGACTAGTTCTCTAAAGACTACGCTCACAGTCTGTAGAGATTCTCAGTCATGGTTGTCCCAAAGGTGTTTTTTCAGGAAGCAACTGGACTTTCTTTTTTTCTTTGAAGTCGTTTCGCTTCTCTTCCAAGAAGCTTCTTCAGCTCTGACAGGATAGTGGAGAATGGAAGAATTTATACTCCTTGCAGACAGCTGGTCGAGTGTCTTTAAAGCACGTGGGAGCTTATCTGTATTCTCAGGGTCACCTGAGTAGTGCTTCTGGTTCCTGTAGTCTGCAATTTTTTCCTCTGGAAATCCATTCCTCCTCCCACAACCATTCAAAGGGTGTTCATCCCAAATTGGATAGCTAAAAGAGATTCTCAGTCATCCAGGTGATGGTCGTCCCAAAGGTGCTTCTGCAGGAGGCAACTGGGCTTCCTTGTTTTTTCTTTGAAGCGTTTCGCTTCTCATCCAAGGTTCTTCAGCTCTGACAGGATAATCAGATACAGATTAATAGAGTTGGAAGGGACCTTATAGGTCATCTAGTCCAACCACCCCTAACCCTAACACCCCTCCTCAAGCAGGAGACCCTACACCATTTCTGACAAATGGCAGTCCAATCTCTTCTTGAAAGTCTCAAGTGATGAAGCTCCCACAACTTCTGAAGGCAACTTCTGTTCCATTGGTTGATTGTTCTCCCTGTCAGAAAGTTCCTCCTCCTTTCTAGGTTGAATCTCTCCTTGCTCAGTTTCCATTCATTATTGGAAATATATCATCCTTCCATTCCCCATTATCCTGTCACCGCTGATGAAGCTTTTAGGTTGAGAAGCGAAACGTCTTCAAAGAAAAAAAAAAAAGACAGTCCTGTTGCCTCCAGAAGAAGCACCTTGGGGTCTACTCTCCAGGGCAAGTCTCGGCACTAACTGGGATGAAGGTAAACCACGCCTTCTCTATCCTCCCGACTGTGGGCCGATCTCCGTGATGTCACAAAGGGGAAACAAAAAAACAGAAGACAAGACCGGCGTTGTAAAGAAGCCGGAAGCTTCAGGTTGCCGTGAGGACACTTAGGGGAGAATTGCAAGAAGGGAGGGGTCGTGCCTAGAAAGCAGGAGTGATTAAAATAGAACAAGGCGGAGCGTGTCGAGAATCCCACCAATCGTCGCGGCCAAAGGAACGGGGGCGCTGGGAGCCTTCCTTCCTTCCTTTCATTCCTTGCCTTCAACGGGGTTGGAAATCAGAACTGCCACGAGAGTCGCGGGGCGGGGGAAGTCGCGGACTTGCCAAGAATTGCTTACAATGAAGGTTACAGCGGCGGTGCTTTGCTCTCGTGATACAGAGTGGTTCAATAATGATAAGTATGATGCAATAAGGAATCCTGTGCTCTTTCTAAAGGATCCATTCCTTACAGGAATCCTGTATTGCCCGGTCGCAGGTAGTTAAGTGCAGTTACCCTGGAGAAAGTCTTTCCGCCGGTGAGCGTTTACCGACGACTTTTGTCCGGGCGAATCTTTTTTTCAAAATTCAGCGTTCGGCGACTTAACTTTCACCCGGAGTTTTATAAAGCGTTGAACGGTCCTGGGTCTGATCGGAAAGTTGGTGTCTCTACCCCACCCCACGCAGCCACCCTCTCTCACGCTCCTTTTCCGATGCGGACCGTGGTCGGAGCAAGGTCCCATTGTGGTTGCTACCGTACGTGGCTGAAACATGGTCAAACGGGCAGGGAAACGAGCCAGCGCCCAGGAGGTGGAAGATCCGCTCTGTTGCTGCGAGTATCTCGATCGGAAGGGCCAAAGGAGCCACCTAGCGGCGTGTCTTTGCGAATGCGAGGACCTCGACGAGTGCTGTGAAAGGTAAAGAAGGGGTGGGGGCTCTTTCTAAGGATTTCCTCAAGCTTGCGACTTCGTTAGGGAGGAGGCGGAGAGATTCGTGGCTGTGGGCATGTCACTGGCCTTGATGGGTAGCAGTGGTTGGTTTCATTTTTTTTTACTACGGGTTCTGTGGGTGTGGTTTGGTGGGCGTGGCAGGGGAAGGATACTGTAAAATCTCCATTCCCACCCCACTCCAGGGGAAGGATATTGCAAAATCCCCATTTCCTCCTGATCAGCTGGGACTTGGGAGCCAGAGAATAGAAGGGGGTGAGGCCAGTCAGAATTTGTACTACCAGTTCACCAAACTACTCGAAATTTCCACTACCGGTTCTCCAGAACTGGTCAGAACCTGCTGAAACCCACCTCTGGTTCTGACCAGTTCTGGCCATGCCCCCATCTATTCTCTGCCTCCCAAGTCCCAGCTGATTGGGAAGAAATGGGGATTTTGCAGTAACCTTCCCCTGGAGTGGGGTGGGAATGGAGATTTTACAGTATCCTTCCTCTGCCATGTCCACCATCCACACCACACCCACAAAGGCATGCCCACAGAACCGGTAGTAAAAAATTTTGAATCCCACCACTGATCCAAAGGGATTAGGATTAGTTAAGTTTGCAGTGATGTTAGTTAGTTAGCTAGTTGACTTTGTTGTCATTGCACCTTGTACAACGAAATTAAATGCCATCTCCAGTGTACATTATAACCAGAAAAATAAAACACAAACACGCATCCTTCACATTCTGTACAATTGAATTGTATAGAAGATTACTGCAAAATCCCTATTTCCTCTTTGGAGGAACTCTTTGGGACTTCGGAGGCAGTGAATAGATGGGGGTGGGGCCAGTCACAATTTTTATTACCGGTTCTCTGAACTACTCAAAATTTCCACTACCGGTTCTCCAGAACTGTTCAGAACTTGCTAAAACCCACCTCTGATGGGTAGCTCTGCATTTTCATGTGGTTTAGTATATGGTACCTGTTAGGATAGATTGTTGGTCCCATCCACATGACTGATAGACTTAGACTAACTTTATTGTCACTTGAATGTAAACTAATCAGCATACATTAAAATGAAATTTCCTTGCATTTAGCTCTCAGAGGGTCCACACCTCTAATATACACCACATAAACACACAAAATAAATAAATAAATAAATAAAAATTATGCTTATACCCACATATATGACACAGAGAAACAACATTGTCTAGTTCCGATGTATATGTGTACATGGTGAGAGAAACGAATCTTGTGAGTTTATCAGATGGATGGCATAGAGAACAAAGCTGTTACAGAATCTGGTAGTCCTGTTAGAAATACTTTGAAACCTATTCCCAAAGGGGAGCAACAAAAACAAAGTGTAAAGTGGGTGTGTGGGGCCTCTAACAATGCTTTGAGCTCTAAGCACATAGTGCTTATAAGTAGTATCTTGAATGACAGGAAGCCAGCTTCCTATAATCTTCTCTGCTGTCCTTACCACTCTCTGAATGGACTTTCTATCTGAGGCACTGCTGCCACCAAACCAAACAGTGATGCAGTTTGTTAAAACACTCTCAATCATACCTCTGTAAAAAGTAGCCAGGACAAGAGGAGAAAGATGTGCTTTTCTCATCGAACAGAGGAATGCAGACGCTGGTTTGCATACTTCACTAATGATGATGTGTGAAGAGACCAGTTCAGATAATTACTTATCTGTATCCTCAGAAACTTAATACTGTTGACCATCTCTACAGCTGCATCCTTGATAACTCTACTAACTTTACCTGGTACTACTACCTGGTAGTCCAGGTGGATAAAAAAAGATTCTGTCTTTCCATACTGATGCCTTTCTGACTAATTGGGTCTATAGGTCCCTTCTTTCTATGCAAATAGCCTTGTTGGTTAGTGATGCTACTGCCTTGCATAGGTTAAAATGTAAAAGTAGAAGATGAACTTCCCACCAACTGTTGTATTTTTGCTGATAGCATGGATTGGTGTTCCCTGAATCACTGCCCCCCCAAGTGTGTTGGATTACAGTATTCATCACTGCTAGATTTGAAAGTGATGGGAATTATGGTCCAGTTCAGTTAGCAGACAGTAGGGTGGAAGTTTTGAAATGTGGCATGTTTTTTGCTTGATTATGATTTTGCTTTCCTTGTGTGTGATATAAAGAACAGAAACTTGTCTGGAACTGATGATTGTCCAAAGGTGCTACTGCTTTTTCTCATATGAACGTGTCCTGAGAAAAGTATGCTTATCTCCTGTAAAAGTAGAATCTAAAGATTTTCTCCCTGTAAATTCTGATGCAGTGCACGTTAATGTGACAGAAACTAGGAGAAATGTATTTCTTGTTCTGTTTGGTCTAATATGAGCAGAATCTGTACTTTTTCCTAACAGATGGATGACTTGCAAATCTTTACCTCCTGGAATATTGGAGAGAATCACAGAAACCTTCACAGATCGTTTCCGGTTTCCATGGATTCGAGGGGCTATAAAGATCGATATCAGCCTCCTTCCGCCAATCGTCTTGCTTCCTTTTTTCCTTCACATAGCAGCTTTGCACTTCCTTTTGGCCCTCGTCATCCTGATATCGCTTCCCATACTAGTACTATGGTATTACTACCTCACACATAGGAAGAAAGGTCAGACTCTCTTCTTCTTAAGCCTGGGCCTATTTTCCCTAGGTTACATGTACTATGTATTTCTCCAGGAAGTGGTTCCCCGGGGTCATGTGGAATACAGTCAGGTGGCTCTACTTACTTGTGGGTTAATCCTGATGCTTGTAGCCCTACATCAAGCCAAGAAAGATCCTGGCTATCTTTTCAGCCAAATGAACAGCGACAAAGCACTTCGCCAAGGCAGTTGCAGTAATAACATGTTCAATAAGAATGGCCTGGGAAACTCCAATGGGCTTTGCAGAGTACCTGCTTCGGGTGTTGCTGTACCCACTAACACTGAGAGCTACTCCAGAACATTGGAAGCAGAGACAGGTCAGGGCTCAAAGGACTGGTGCACCAAATGTCAATTGATTAAACCAGCTCGAGCTGGACACTGCCGAATATGTGGCAGGTGTGTGAAGAGACTGGATCATCACTGTGTCTGGTACGTTCCTTAGTTGGCCTTGATGTTTTTTCCTAACGCTTCTGTTGCCAGCAAGCTGTAGTTCTCTCTGAAATATTGTTCTACCTTGGTTTTATCTGTACGTGAGTGGTTCCATTGACTTGTTATCTCTGTTGAACAGACTGGGTTCCTAAGCCTTTATCTTTGGGCTGCCTTTTGTTCGCCGTTAGTTGGGGAATTTCTGTTCAAATTATAAATATCAGTGTTCCCATTGCTAACCAGAGGCGGCAGAAGTGAAATACAGGGTTTTCTGCAGGTAAATCATACCATCAGGATGTAAGAGTTGAAGGGACTTTGGATATCGTCTATTACAGCCCCCTGTTTAATGCAGTATGAGTTCTACCACCGCAGAGCATTATCACTAATTTTCCAACTTGCATGAAAGAAACCAGAATGATTTCTTTCAGAGCTTCACATATTCTGTAGGGTGGAAAAGCAGAGTTATCTGCACATTTAAATTGCCTCTGTGGATATAAGGCTTATCAAAGATTTGGAATAATTTCCTTATTAAGAAAACTGACATGGAACTTGGCAGAGGTGAACAGAAGAGCAGATTAAGGTAAGCAGACAGTGAATGGTGTGCAGCATCTGCTAAGTTGGACAATTCTTACCCAAGTTCATTTTATAAAGATTAGTGCAAGGCATTTGTTAAATAGCAGATAGCAAGCACATAGTCTTTGAAGCATATGAATAGAATTTATGCACGTTTGGGGCTTACAATCTTTTGGAAAATAAATCATAAATAATTCTGGTTGAGATTGTTCCTGTTTCAGCAATGAGATTTTTTTGGTAGCAGCTCCTCTTAAGCAATACAGCATGTTCCTGAGTTATATAAGTGTCTCTTGAACACCCCTCCCCATATCTGCTTCCTTTTCTGATTTGACACCTGTACCTTTTCTTTCATCCAAATCACAAAGTAGTTGTGTTTACTTTGTAAGCTGTGAATAGACAGTTATTTCAGATTTTTTAAAAAATGAAGACAAGTATTTAATGGGCACTTTGGATTCTACCTTTTTCTAAACCATGTTACTATAATATCATATTTCTCCTTTGTTTCTTGGAGGATTAACAACTGTGTTGGAGAACAGAACCATCAAGCTTTTGTCCTGGCCCTCTTCCTTTTTCTGCTCACTTCAATATATGGGATTTCTTTGACTTTGGATACCATTTGTAGAGGAAAAAACACCCTCAGTGCTCTGTTCTACTGTCCTGGTGTCTATGGAGAATACAGGTGAGAGAAATGCTCACTAACTTGATAGGATCAAGTCAAGATAATCCCTAGAAGAAAATTGTGGGAATTCTATGGTTTTTTTAAGTCTGGGAGAGTTTTATTTGTTCGTTTACATGAGAAATTTTGCATGTTCATAAGGAAAATGTAATTGCTTTCCAATGTGATGCATTGGGAGCTTAATGTTACACACACTTGTGTGGAGGAAATTTCCATCTTAAATGTCCTGGGCTCTTTTTGACTGCTAGCAAAAGTTCTCATACTTTGTTCTTTCTTGTCTTTTTTAACTGAAAAAAGTATAATTCTCTAGCTTCACTTATATGGGGTGTGCTTCCACATTGGCTTGCTTTTTTTAACAATCTGTATTGGGTTAAAATCTTAACCCAAGTTTATTTAAGTTATTTCTGGAGAAAAAAGTGAAACAATTTATTTGCAGTCATTTTAATTCTATCTTTCCTCCCTAAAATAGTCATAAACGTGTGTGCTAAAAAGAGTAAAATGATATTCATATAAAGTAACCGGCAATCTAGAAAGGGTAACAGATGCATACTGAAGGACTGAAGTATCCTTTTAGATCAGCGGTCACCAACTGGTGGTCCATGGACAACTGGTGGTCTGCAAGGCTTTCCATCTAGAAAGATGGATAGGGCATCTAGAAAGGGCATCTAGAAAGGTAACAAGTACATACCGAAGGACTGAAGTATCCTTCTAGATCAGCAGTCACCAACTGGTGGTCCATGGACCACTGGTGGTCCGCAAGAAAATTTTGGTGGTCCTCAGAAAAATTATTTGCATTTTTTATATTGCACTAAATCAGCAGCCATCAATCTATGGCCCCTGGGCCAGATACATGCAATGAACATTTGTGTTGCTACGGAGAGTCTCTGCCTTCAGGGTGTTTTTGTGCGGGTCAGAGTGGGATAGAAATTCTGACTTGGGGTCTGCTTCGGCCTCCTGGTGCGGGGCTTTGGGTGAAGACTGGAGGGAAGTGCCACTGGTGGCAAAGAGCCCGAGGGTCTTGTTCCAGGGGGACAGCATCATGGCCTGGAATTGGCTGACCATCTTAGCCCGCTGAGCCTCCAGGCGCCGGTACCTGGCCTTGCACTCCCGCAGGTCTTCCCTCTGTTTGGAAAGCCTATACTCGTAGTCCTCAGTGAGGTGCTTCTGCTGACCCTCCTTCTCAGTCAGATCCAATTTGAACTGAGCCAGCTGTTTTGCCAACTCATTCTCGTGGTGGCTGCTTTGCTCCAACAACTGCTTCCTGTTGGGTCCCTAAGAAGTCCAGGCTGACAGGCAAGGAGTGGCAAGTAGAGGCTTGCAAGGCACTACTCGTCATGAGTGACATCGAGATGGCTATGCCCACCCAGTCATATGACAATCTTGCCACGTACACCCAGCCGGTCATTAGGCAGATCATATTAGTTGTCCGTGGGATTTAAAATTATGAATTTAGTGATCCCTGAGGTCCGAAAGGTTGGGGACCCCTGTTCTAGATCAGATTTATACTAAAAAAGGGGAAACAAACATATCACCAGGGGGAGAAGTGATTTGGTGGCAGAGAGTCATCACAAATAATTCCATCTTCTATGTTGTTAGAATAAGAATATTCATTTTATTCCCATACTCAATCTAACAAATTAGGATTCAATGCTTTAAAAATATACACATGGTTTACTTGCTGCTGCAGTTTACCAGAAATAGGAGAATGCTCCAGACTAGAAATGGGAAATAATTTTTGTTCATGAACTTTTGTATTAATCATACCTTTCTGTTCCTCATTTAGCTCAGCCCTGACATTCACCTGTGTATGGTATTGTGCCATTGTAACTTCTGGTATGAGCTACATCCTCCTCCTTCAGCTCTTGAATATCAGCTGTAACATGACTGAGAGGGAAGCTCGCATTGCGTTACGAGAGAACACTGGAAGGAGGTTATTATGGGGTATGATGGTTGATACGGGCCAATATAATCAAGGTTTTCTGTCCAATTGGATCCAGTTTTTCACCTTGCGCTCATCTAATATGCAGCAGACTGCTGAGGATGTTGTATGAAGGAGTTTTTAACTATTAACTTTATCATGTATCAAAAGACATTCTGGACAAATAGCTCTCATCTCTTGCAAATGACGACTGGCACACGAAGATCCTTTTAAAGCCATATAGCAAACTGCAATACCACTTTCTCAAAAACATGCACATGCCAAATGTTTTGTAGGAAGACGTTGGTATGATTGGGATTGCTTATATTCTTCACTTGATACCTATTAGTGTCGGGGAGGAAACAGAAAAACAACTACCACAAGTGAAAGAAGCAGAGACTTCCCTGTTGAGGTCGATTTGACCTTGAGGTTTTAGCATTTCCTTGAAGGCAGCTCATATTTTCTGTTCTCGGCTCATTCTGTGGCATATATGGATATATGAATCAGGTGGTCAGAGCATTATGCTGGGAAGTCATACGATTTGAGAGAGGCACAGTCATACGGTTAAAATGAGTTTCTTTTAATACATTGTTTGTTTATATGTAGGGCAGTCCCCTACATCTCCCAGGAAAGATACAAGAAATTTGACTCTAAAGAGGAGCATTTATTGTGAGGGCAAAGGTATTCAACTCTGAGCAGGAGAGTTTCACACCACAACTTTCCAATTTGTCAGTTATGAATTAGATACAGTATAACAGAATTGGAAGGGAGCTTGTAGGTCATCTAGTCCAACCCACTGCCCAAGCTGGAGACCTACACTATTTCTGAAAGATGGCAGTTCAGTCTCTTCTTGAAAGCTCCCACAACTTCCGAAGGCAAGCTGTTCCATTGGCTGATTGTTCTGTCAGAAAATTTTTCCTTATTTCTAGGTTGAATCTCTCCTTAATCCTGGATTTCTTTTTTTAAAAAAATTTTTGTGGAGAAGCAGATTGGTTATACAAGTGATCCTGATATGCTATTTTCAGGTTCTGATTTTTCTATTTGGAATTCCTGTCGTCTTTGGATTCACACCCCAAATTTAACAGGCTGCATACTTAATTTTATGCATTTCTCTGATGCAAAGATAATTATTAACTGGATAGTGGAGGAGGTTCTCAGTGTTGTTTAATCATGATATACTGTAGCCAAAACACTTGAATTTTTAAAAACTTTATTGTTATAAACCCTGAATTTTGTTAATGGATATAAGGAATTAAAAAGGGAACTTCCCTCATTTTTATGCTTTTACCAAAAAAAGGAAGAACTTTCCAATGTCGTACTCTTTAATATCTTCACATTAGAAGAGCAGAGATATATAAGTGCCTATAGGATGGGCTTTTTTTAAAGCTGTGATTTGCATGGCTGATTTGGTATTTTTTTCACTACTTGCTTACTTTGAGAATATGATTGCTTTTAATTAATATACTTATCCCTTGCCTTAAAATGGGTCATAATGAACAATGTAAGATCAGAATTGCAAAAGCTATTTCTGCATGAATTTTAGTGGTTCATACATTTATATGAACTGCCCAGAGTTGCTGAGAGTCAGATGGCGTATATGTTTTTTCCCCTTCATTCATTTGTGTCTGATTCTCAAAGACAGCCTAGACAAGTCCCTGCAATTTCCTTGGCAAGGTTTTTTTCAGGGCCATTGCTCCTTTCCAGAGCTGTGATAGTGACTAGCCCAGGTCACCCAGCCTGATGTCATACAAGAACACCAAACTCTAAACACTCATATATTAAATAAATAAACGAAGTAGCTAGTAAAAGCCCTTAAAACATCTAAATTGAAAAATCATGTAAAATCAACAACTACTTTTGATTGAAAACGAATATTGCAAATTGCACGTGATTATAATCGCAGCTGATTATGGATCATCAGCCTAAGTGTGGTTTCTTATTTGAGGGCCTCATAAAAAATCCATCAAACTGAATTTTAAACATTTTAAACCATACAAGTATGATTTGTAGAACTACAATGCAATCAAGTTGTGAAAAAAAAGTCCAATTCTACTAAGAACAGCAGTTGTTTGGAGGACTAGGGACTGTAGAAAATGTAGCTCCAGTTCTTTTTCTCGGTTATAAAGATGAACATATGCTAGATTATTTTTTTTGCAGTTGTTGGCATTTGCTAAAATTTGCAAAATTCACACATACGCAGAGTATATATATGAATCATATATATTATACATGCATGCATACATACATCTCAACAGAAATATCATTCTAAAGATGATATTGCCACCGTTATGAGATTATGTTATGTATATGCTAAAGTCTAATAAAAACCTGGTAATCTTCTAAGTAGCTGGCCAGTAACAAGAACAAAATCCTTAAATTTTTAAAACACACATATAATTCCAGCTTCTCTTTTTTAATATTGGCTTGAAATGGTAAAATATACATATTTATAACAACCAAAAATATGTTTTAGATAGTGTAGATAGCTATACTTGAAGAAATTGTTACTGATAATACTTAAGAGGGTTCTCCCTCCTCCTCCAAAGCACTAAAATGGGCAAAGTTGCCTCCATGCCTGACCCTCACAGAACCCCAAAAGTGTAAAATATTGCTGTCAGAATGCAATCTGGAAAGGCTAGACATTGACAATAAATATCTTGTAGTATGAAGGAATGTTGCAAGGAACAACGGAATGTGTTAAAAATCCACAATCCCCAACTTTTGAGCTTTTCTTGGGGAAGTTGAAAGGACCTGTTTCCTGAATGTCAGAAATATAAAGCACAATTTTTTGAAGAAAGAGTTGCCATGTAAAGACAATTCAATGTAGCTACAACTAAGCTAACTGAAAGTGACTTCTAAGCACTTATTGCGTATTGCAGTGAAGTAGAATATAATCTAGAGCCATGATGGCGAACTATGGCACGGGTGCCACAGGTGGCATGTGGAGGCATATCTGTGGGCACGCGAGTGTTGCCCTACTCAGCTCCAGCGTGCATACGCGTGCCAGCCAGCTAATTTTTAGGCCTTCTGGGCCCACCTGAAGTCAGGAAATGGGCTGCTTCCAACCTCCGGCGAGCCTCCCGTGAGGAGGGAGGGAAGGCTGTTTTCCCCCTCCCCAGGCTCCAAGAAAGCCGCTGGAACATGGGGAGGGTGAAAAACGGGCCTACTGGGCCCACCGTGCCATCACGTGCCAAAAGCGAGGCTAGTGCGGAGGCAGAGGTCACATGCGCATTCGTGGGGGTGGGGTATATTGAATTATGAGTATGGGCACATGCGTGCGCAATCCCCCCACATGATCCCCACTTTTGGCACGCGACAGCAAAAAGGTTAGCCATCACTGATCTAGAGTGAAACTATAGTCACTTAGGTACCGAGATGAGCAGTGCCTAAATTTGATAAATACCAACTAGCCTTTGGAATTCTACAATTCTGAAACATTTAAGATTGTATTACAGCCTTTTCTATTTAAAATATCTTCTGTGTAACTCGTCTAGAGGTTATGGTGAACTTTGAAGAAGCAGGCTTCCTGTGTTGCTTTCGTTGATCAAGATCAAATGTTAGTAATATGAAAGTTTTGCTGTGAGCTCATTAGGAAGCAGAAGCTCCTTTGCATTTAGGCAATTATTGTTCCATTGCCATATTTCTGACTTAAGTAATATATATCATATGTGCTTTTCACACATATACTATTTTAATGGTGCTTTTTTATTTTATACCAAATTAGTCTTTAAAATTTGAGATAAGAATGCTTTCTAAAGCAAGAAATACCTGCCTAACAATCTAATGTCTTAAATGTTCTGATTTTAATAAAAATCATGAATATATTTTGCCCCTGCGGGATAGTATCAAAGTTTTTTCTCCATATATATAAATATCTTTTTCAAAATCTGTTTTTCCATCTCACTATACAGTAAAGAACATTAAGAAAACAGGACATTTTCTTTCTTGTTGGTTTACAATTCTTATATTTCCCCTCACAGTTGGAATGTGTGATGTATATTATAAAATTGCTTCTATCTGAACTATTTATTTAATTTTGAAATATTTTATCTATAAATTTGATTGCATAGTGGAGTATTTATTTTTATAACCTTAATGTTTGCTATTAATACATTAAATGTTTAAATTATATTACGTGAATAAAGCTATAGTACAATCTCATCATTAAAAACAGTAATTCAGTAAACCACATTGGCTATCTTTCATTTGTTCTTTTTGTTTTTTAAATAAGAGGGTGAGGGGGAAGAGGGGTTAAGTTTTATATGTATACTGATAAACTAATTGTTAATAGGTTGCAGGGAATGGAGGGAATTTAATGTTTTATACTCAGAATTTTTGAAGCTAGAAATAAAAAGTATGATTACTAACTATGCAGTTAAACGTTATTTGATGGAAAATTAGGGTACTGAATAGGGAATTTCTATAAACTTCCCCAGAATAAACTTCCCTATAAACTGTAGAAAAAAAACTTGTATAAATTTATTGTGTGTGTGATTTCTAATAATAGATGAATACATTTGAACTACAAATGGATGAATAGCATTTAAAACTGTCCCTATTTGTCCTTAAAGAATGAATATTTTTTGAGGCAAAGCAAACTTGTGGGTGACCAGCAAATGGCTCTTTAGATTTAGAGGTCTTATATATGGATTGTTTGTGAACCATCAAGCTAATGTGAACTCTTAGTGACCACATAAACCAATAATGATTGATTTGCCACAATGGAGTATCATACTGATATATAATTAATAACCAAGGGCAAACTGGGCTACATTTTGCAAAAAGATCAGTGACTTGCCCATGGTACTATAAATGTGGCACAAAGGAAGCCAAAACTAGCTTCCAAAACTAAAGAAATTCCACATTTGAAAGCAAAGTTCCTGACCGGAATGCTTATATTATCACTTTAACATTTTTCTTAATAAAAATTACTAATCCAGTTTTAGAGATAATTTATTCCTTTTTCTATTATAACTTTTTGTGGTTATAATTGTTATTAGGGTGATTTGACCTTCATGTTTCTAATTCAGTTTTCAGCCAAAAATTATCAGCTATAGAATGAAAATTCCACCTGGAAGTTGAAGTGTTAACAGTTTAGAAACTCAGAATATGTGAAGCAGCAGCAGAATTTTGTAGCCAATAAGGGAGACTGACAACTGGCAAATTCCAGGGCTTCAGGTGGCTGAAGGAGGATGCATATGAATGTGAGAAACAAATCTTCCTTTAAAAGTGACTGTCTTAAATGTGTAAATATAGCATACAGAACTTTACCATGTGCTCAAATCTGGGACTGACTACTTCACTTTTCAAAATAGATATAACAATGACCCTTCTAGGCAATTGATTTTGTGTGTCATGAATGCCAAAACAATAGTTATTACCGTATTTCTAGTTACAGTAACAGTGAAAGGCATTTGTCTGGATTACCTTAGTTGTCTAGCGAGCATAGAAGTGTTTTCCAACATTGTGGAAACTGATTGTCTCACAGCAATTAGGGAAAAGATCAAGGGTAGCTGGTACTGATTAACTGGTTGCTTTTGCATTTATATTACAGCTGTTTGAGATAGATAACAATATGCCTTGATGTGGGTGTATGCAGATAGTAAGGACCATCACTATGTTCACACCGTGAGCTCTTAACAGCTGAACAGCAATAGACAAATTCTGTTTTTAAGGTCAATTCTGATTGCAAAGCAGACATTCAGTAGGGTTTCCCTTGCAAACCAAAGATACTGCCACATTGTTGATAGAAGGAAAAAGGCAAACAGGAATGAGTTTACTGAAATGGTGCTACAGAGACAGTCTCAAGAGGAAATTTGCCACATGGAATTTTTTCCCCTTCCAAGTTTCATTTGTCCTCTGGTCTGAAATCCTTTTGTCATGCTTGGAAATCTGGCAAAATTTCAGATACTCTCTTTCTTAGCTTTTCTAGTCTTTCTTCTTTTTTTCTTTCCTCTTTCATCTGATCTGGGTACTGTTGCCAGGTTCTGAATGCAAGTAGTATCATTCTCCTGTGTCACAAAAATGTTTAAAAGAGGGAAAATGACAGTAGAATTGTAAGCAGGCATGCATATGCTTATTAAAACTTTTAAAAAAATATTCTCATACTTGCCCCATACTGAATAAACAGCTTTAAAATATGATATGTTGAGGCAGAGATGATTATGAAACAATGTACTATTTCCTCCTTATTTTTTACGAACATGTCAGCTTGTTGGATAGGGAATTTCCATAGAGAAAAGAGATGCTAAATGTCACTAGTCTCTAGACCAGGGCTGTCAAACTCCCGGCCCACAGGCCAGATGCATCACATGCTGGCCATGCCCATGCCCGGTTTAGTGAAGGGGGGGGGGGGAGAAAATCCCAATGCGTCATGTGACACAGCCGTGACAACTTGAGTTTGACACTCCTGCTCTATTAATGCTCAGAAACCACAGTATCTCAATATTTATAATTATTATAGAAGATACTGAAAGTTTTTCCCTATCTATGTAGAGAACTAGTTGCCAAGGTTTTATGTCTGAAACGGTATCTCAAACATAACAGTGATTTCATTTTCATGAAAGTGAACTGAATATTTGTCAAGGGCCTATATAATCCAGCATTCTGTATTATATCTTACGGATAGGGACAAGAGGGCAATAACTGAATTTACTCTAGAAAAACAGGTATTTAAATAATTAAATATCATCAGAAAACTTTTCTTCTTACATTGTTCATCATTCTAAACAAGTGGAATATATTGCTAATAGTTTTTAATTATTAGGTTGCATTTCACTTTTTCTTCCAAAAATATATTAATCCCACACCTTTTTATCCCTGTGAAGTAAATTAAACAGAGAATGAGTTTTGTGGCTACGTGAGGATGTGAGTCTCTCAACTCACTTTATCACTAATCAATCACACTGCCTTCCAAAAGACCTTCATGCATAGATGCTTCTTTTCCATTTATAATTTTTATTTGTGGTTTTTAAAACTAAGTGATACACTTAAATAGACAGAGTCATACATTTAGTATTCTCTGTGGTTTGGTCTGAAAAATCTCAGAGTCCTCTTCCTTTTTAATTCAACAGATTACAAGAAAAGGATTTGAAATCCTGTCTATATTTTGTAATATAATTTTCCCCATGGATAGTAAGATTCTGATTTTATTCAGTCTAAAATAAGGCTGTTCTGTTTAGCATAGAGCAAAGCCCATATGTTAGTAAAAACACCTATCAATAGACACATACTTAGTCAAACATTAAATATACTGTCTTCAAACAGAAATGAGCCTTGTAAATAATGCAAGACAACTAACTTTTGATAAATCTCAATACTTTACAAGAAAAAGCTGAATACAGTAGATTTTGAGTATCTACATTTTTATTTGGATAAACTCTATTTACCTGTAATTTTCACACATGTCAGTGAATGATAGTATCTGCCTGGTCTTTTCTTGAATTGGAAACTATCAGAGTCAAACCTGCTATATCCGGATAATTTAAAGCTGGAGATCAGTTCAGAAATTTTAAAAAACAGAATTACCATAGTTCAGGATTAGTTCAGAAATTTAAAAACACCCCAGAAAGCAATAGTGGCATGATCTACATTTATTCTATCTTTAACATTTCTGAACTAACCCAAAACTACATTTATTCTGTTGCAAAGAAAGGACCATAGATGTTCCCATGAAAGACAGTAAGTGTTACGTACAACTCTAAGGGAACTTTATTTAATTTTTAAGTCTTGCATAAAGGCTGTTGCTTAGAATTTTTTTTTTCTATGATGATAAATGAATACGGAGTTTCCAAATGAAGTGTTGATATATAAAATGAATTGAAATTAAGTTTATTAATTTTCCTCCATCCTGGTACTGGGTTTGCCAAATTTATTCAATGGCTGGTGATTCTCAGCGTCTGCACCAAATGACAAGAGGATAGACATATGCTAGAGCCGCACTTCTACATTGTGTTATGTAGAAGTTAAACTTCTAAAAAAGCATTGAATTCAATATAGGATACCTTGGAATAGTATTGTATTGTTAGGAGTACTAGCTTTCTGTAGAGCACAAGATGGGCTGAACAGTAACAACCTACAGCCCAAGCACATTGCTAGAAGAAGGGAAGAACCAGATTTTCTATCTGGTATGGTTCATTCTGTTTAGTGGTATAGTTATATGGCTGGTTTGTACACAAAGATAAGTTTAACATATAAGTTGCATCTAAATTACATATCCTCGAAGCATGATCTGCATCTTGTTTCCCAGAACAAAGAAGCATAAAAAATGAATGCATGCACGCACACAATGTTCAGGTGATTCCAAAGGAACCCAAAAAAGAAGGAACATACTGTAGAATTCTTGTAATAAATACAATCTAAATGAAAACACCTTTGGTATATTCATTTTTACCTATTAAAGTATTGATCTGCAGTCTTTTGTTTCGCCCACAATATACTTTTCTCCTCATTTACCAAATCAAACCAAGAGCCAAATAACTTCTTCTTTAGGGTAGTTTCATGCACTTTACTTGCACTCTCTTCCAGAGCAAGTGTGTAATCCTTATACTGAAAGAAGTCCAATGAAAGGAAAAAGGTGTCACTCAATTACTGTATGTTTACATTTTATACAACAACATAGCAACAGAAGTAGGTGGAAGAAGCAATGTGTCTACTGCATGTGTCAAAGGAGAAAACCCTTAGATCCATTGTGTCTACTGCTTGTGTCAAAGGAGAAAACCCTCACAATGCACAAATCTGAATGTACAATTCAGCATGTGGTGTGATACACACACAAAAATATGCTTTATGCTCCCTCCCTCTTCATTACTTCAAACTCCTGGTTTCCAGTCTAGATTAAATTAGAATCTTTTAGAAAATGCCTACAATTTTTTAAAAAAAATATATGTATCCTCCCTCTTGCTCACCTTTATCCAACTCCTGAAAGACCTTCTAAGCAATTGAGAGCAATGGAGACCATCAGCTTGAGCTATTTTTCTTGAATGGATTTCTTGCATATGATGAAGCCAGGCAAGAAGACATTTCTGCTGCAACGTAGTACAGTGATGATTTTGGGCCATCTAAATTCATGGATCAAGAAAAGACATGGTTCCTGGTATAAATGGATGCAAGGGTGGTCCTGTAACTAAGGTTGTGTAATTGAAACATCACTGACCAGGCCCCTTTTTATTATGTCCAATGACCAAGCTACATAGATTATCATTTCAACTTTATAGTCTGACAGCACAATTGCATCTTCACTTATTTTAGCTGTAAATATACATAGACTCAGGGCATTCATACGTATACTTGATTTGTGGGTAGTTCAAATATTTTAAAAGCTGCTCAAAATATATTGTTAATTTAAACATTAACTTAAATGTAAATGAGTTCCATAGCACCAATTTTAGAAAAAATTGCTCCTGCTATACAAGGCATTTCTGCAAATGCTGTCACAGTCTGACATTTGTCTTTTGGGCCAGAACATTTGGGGATGCTAATTATAACACTCATTCTGGATTGCTATTATATTTTCCCCTTTCTTTTAAACTTGTCTTCAGATATTTTGTTGGATCCACAGAATTTCTTAAAGCTTTTTCCATCAAGGCTGTATAAACTAGGCTTAGAGAATGGTTCCTTCTTGCTGGGTTAATCCATGCATTATCATCACAACACAGAAACCTGATTTGATGAAAAAACCTTTTCACTCACCAACACTTCACACACTGGAAAATAGCAGAGGATTCATCTTCAGCACATGAAACTATCTTTTCAAAGAGGCCAGTTTTAGTCTAGTTCTTACCACCATGTTTTCTTCAGATTGCTCTGTAAGTCTCTTCCAGGCCTTTAACCCCTGTTTGAGCAGAACCTTAATGTAATGGTCTTCAGCTTTGGATAAAAGTTGCTGTTCTCTCTCTAGCCTTCTCTGTTTTTCTAGTTCTTTCTGTAATTAACAAAAAAAAAAAAAAAAAAAAAAAAAAAAACCAGAAAAGCAGTTTAGAGAATTTGACCAGTTCATTAAAAATAGTACTATTTCTTGGGCAAACAAGTAAAACTCATGTGCTCAGTTGTTAATTTCTTTCTGAACTGCAGGAAATGGAGATATTGTTGTGGTCATCTACATGGCTCCAAACGTCATTACCAAAAGCATTTCCTTCATGCCAATCTGCATCATTTTGAATAGCCCATCTTTTTGTGATTAGGGTGACTATTCTGTGTGACTGTACATACAGAATGACCACTGCAGTTTCATGTTTGGGAAGTTGCAAATCCTCTGGCATTACCATTTTGGGCTTCAGATCTTCCAGGCCTTATTTCTGCCTCTGTTGTTGCTTTCTCTATCTACTATTTACCCTTGTCAGCTCTAAGACTTCAAAAAAAAAAAAAAAAGCCAACTAGCATTACCAGCAGTTTTCACTTGCTTTGCCCTTTCCCCCTAGACAGGATAAGATTGAAAGAGCAAGGGCATCAAATGACAGTGGCAAGAAAGTCACTCATTCATACATCAGGAGATTCATTTGAAGGCATACAATCTAAATATTCCTCCCAATCTGCCACCATCTGTTTGAACACAATCTCATTCAGAAGCTTTGAATCATTTAAGCAAAAATGCCAGGCTGGTTTAATTCTAGAACACAGGACTGTTGTGGTATTACTTTATGTTACAGCAATTCATATGGCTTTGATATAGGGATGTTGATAAATAATTTTTATGAAATGGTGAAAGTATGAGCAGCTTTGACACTGCTTGAATTGTACTGGTGCCTTTATAAAATCTTATTGAAAAGCCAATTTAAACTAGTGTTTTATCACTAATAGATCTCTGTGATAGTTGGTAGCACTATCTTCCACTCACCATTTGCTGCAATCTCTTCTCTTCTCGCCTCTTCTCTAATTTAGCCTCTTTTTCTGCTGCTTCTTGTCTTTCACGTTCTTCTTCTTTGGCTTGCATCTCAGCCTTAGGATTGTATAGAACAAGACAAGCTAAATCATATTTAAATCCCTGTCTCAAAGAAACACAGATGTTCCAAAGCAGATACCTACCTAAATAATGATGTGTGTTTTACAGACAAAAGGGGTAAAAATAATATTTTATTCAGAATCCTTTTCAGTAACGGTGGAGAGAGAATAGGTTTACCAGCAGTAATTAGTCAGGAAACCCACACGTTTCAAAGCAGGTTTTCACTTGTAAAATATAAATGTCAAAAATAAGTAACCACCATTATAACTTGTTAGTTGGAGATGAAGTCTAGTTAGATAAAAAGTTTATTTTTTTAAGTCTAAACTAGTGGATTGCAAAATTGTCTGCTGTTTTATTGAAGAAAAATAAGAGGGATTTTAGATGCATCTTATACACTTTCTATTGTATCCATCTTCTCAGAAAATGTTTGATTTCTATGCTGGGAAGAAGAAAAAGATGAAGTGCTTAACATGCTCTCTTGCTTGCATCTAGTGTCTCCTCTTCTATTAAACTTATCATTTGCTCTTCAGTATAAAAAGTTATTTTCATGTTATTAAGGCAAACCAACTTCAGGGGCCATAGTATTAATTTATTAAAGCTCTGGCATGTGTATATAGTTTATAGAGTGAGATTGAAATTTTTATAGGTGCCTCAGTTTGGATATGGTTTTATTTTGATTTTAAGTGGTTTGTAATTTGTTTTATATTCACAGCTTAATTTCCTTGGCTAGATGGAGGGCCACAGAAATTTGATTAAAAAATAAAAGGCTAATAAATAAAATTTCATGTTTGTATTTTAAACATTATATTTGTCCTTTTATTGTTATTGGATATTTAAGTCAGAAACTAGTTTTACTTGCCAGCTTTTCGTCTTCTCGCTTTTTTTTTGCTTCTTCCAATTGTTTCCTTCGTTCTGCTCGCTGAACTGCTCTCTCTTCCATAGCTAAACATTCAGGAGATGGCATACAATGATGAGTATAAATTAAATTTGAAATTTGAAGAATGCAAAGTTTTCTTTAAATTTTGTTTCTGATTGATCCATATCAAACTAGCTCAATATGTTCTCTCTCTCTCCTTCCCTCTCTCTCTTCCCCCACTCCCTTCCAAAGGTCACTAAACGAATGATAGTTAAAGACTATTTTAAGGCAACTTACTCACCAGTTAAAGAGGTTGGACAAGTCTATGCCATTCTTCATAACTAACCACAAGAATACTTTTCCTCTAATCTTATGTAGTATAGACTATTAATAACTAATAACTAAATTGATATGAACAATAAAGAGTACTTAGACATACAATATAGCACATTAAGAAAAACAAATTATTGATAACAATGCACATTACATGTATTGTAATGTGATTCTGAAAGCCATCAACTTAATTAAAACATTTAAACACATTTGTGTGTATATTTCAGGAAGAAATATGTATACTTACAATTATTTCTTGCTGAGTTGTTTTAATCTTTCTGAGACTGGTTGACATACACTGGCATTATTTGTTAGTGGTCAGATAAAGTGTATGAATTATATTATACTGTCACAATGCTAGTGACCTCACTCTGTCCAGTTAAAATTTTATTCAACAAAGTGTCCAGGAAAAAAAGAACACTTTAATTTTTAATTCAAAGAAAACCACAAAATTTAGGATTTGAGATAATTCACACATAGGAGTTGAAAAGGTTTGCCAAGAAGGCCAATTAAAAAAAACCAGCCCTTCAGCTATATTTATTAAACATTTCATGACTGTTCCTGTGCTATAATATAGTATGCGTATTTGTATTATAACAGTCATATATTTTACTACATCTTTTTATAGCCATCCAGGAAAGACTCTAGAAATTTAGGTACATACCTCTAAGCAAGGGATGTGGTGTTACTAATGCTTTCAAAGTCCTTCTCTTATGAGTGACTGGCTGCTGAACTTCTGACCTAAATAAACCAAAGTATAGGAGAGAGGAAACAAAAAAAAAACCAACACAATTGAACAGAAAGGTCTTGGACATGGGATAAAGAGTCTACAAAGCAAATACTTCAAATAGAAAAAATGTTCTGTGAATAATGTAGACTATAGCCAAAGCATGAGATTCAAAATGACTTTGGAAAGATTGAAATAAGTAAAGTGACCCTTATAAGGCTTGGTTTCCTGATCCTATCCTGGAAAGGATCCAGATACTAAGTCTTATGAGGGTCATTAGAGAACCTGTGACTCTTTAGCTTGCTATGGAGAAGTCTGAGGGGAGGATATGGCCTATACATTTCTTAAAGATTGTCATATGAGTTTGAGTTTGAGTTTATTACATTTCTATACCGCCCTTCTCCCAAAGGACTCAGGGCGGTTTACAGCCATATTAAAACAGTCCAACACAAAAATGAAAACTATTAAAATAATTTAAAGCTATCTGGCCGTAATTTAAAACCCCTTGCTAAAACCCCTTTAAAACCAATTAAAACCTATTTAAAATTTATCTATTCAGTCAGGCCGGCTTGGTGAAACAACAGAGTCTTTAGAACCCGTCAGAAGGTGCAGAGGTCGGGAATCCTTCTTATATCTGGGGGCAGGTCATTTCATAGGGCAGGAGCCCCCCAGAGAAGGCTTTCCCCCTGGGGACTGCCAGCTGACATTGTCTGGCTGACGGCATCCTGAGGAGGCCCTCTCTATGAGAGAGTATCGGATGGTGGGAGATATTCAGTGACAGAAGGCGATCCTGTAGGTATCCCGGTCCTAAGCCATGGAACGCTTTGAAGATGGTGACTAGCATTGACTTGAAACGTACCCAGAAGACCACAGGGAGCCAGTGCAGCTCGCACAAGAGGGGTGTTACCTGGGAGCAACGAGTCACTCCCATAACCACTCGCACAGCCGCATTCTGGACCAGTTGGAGCCTCCGGGTGCTCCTCAAGGTGAGCCCCATGTAGAAAGCGTTACAGTAGTCCAGACGGGAAGTGACAAGGGCGTGAGTGACTGTGCGTAAGGCGTCCCGATCCAGAAAGGGACGCAACTGGGAAATCAGGCAAACCTGATAAGAAGCCCCCCTGGCCATGGCCATCATATGATCGTCTAAAGACAGCCGAGTGTCCAGTAAGACACCCAAGTTGTGAACCGTCTCTGAGGGGGGCAAGATCTCATCCCCAATAGCCAGCGATGGTATCAGCTGGCTATATCGAGGCGCCAGAAGCCACAGCCACTCTGTCTTGGAGGAGTTGAGTCTGAGTCTGTTCCTCCCCATCCAGATCTGCACGGCTTCCAGGCAACGGGACATCACGTCAAGGGCATCATTGGGGTGGTCTGGGGTAGAAATGTACAACTGTGTGTCATTGGCATACAATTGACACTTCACCCTGAAACCACAGATGATCTCACCCAGCGGCTTCACATAAATGTTGAACAGGAGGGCCGAGAGGACTGACCCTTGCGGCACCCCAAAAGTAAGGTGCCTCAAGGTTGACCTCTGTCCCCCCCGTCAACAGACTGTGTACAGTCAGAGAGAAAAGAGGAGAACCACTGCATCACAGTGCCTCCCACTCCTAATCCCCCCAACTGACGCAGCATGATACCATGATCGATGGTATCAAAAGCCGCTGAGAGATCGAGGAGGACCAGGACTGAGGAGCATCCCTTGTCCTGAGCCCGCCAGAGATCATCAACCAATGCGATCAATGCCGTTTCCGTGCTGTATCCCGCCCTGAAACCCGAGTGGCACGGATCCAGATAGACAGCTTCATCCAGGTAGCGAGGGAGCTGTCGTGCCACCACACTCTCAACAACCTTCACCGCGAAGCATATCATGCAAGAGCAGCTTTTTGTTAAAAGTAAGGGAAGGACAAGGACCATCCAGTTGAAATTAAAAGAAAGCAGATTCAGTCTACTATATATATTAAGAAAAACTTTCCGACAGTAAAAATTGTAAAAAGTGAAGCAGTTCTACCCATAGTTAACTGGACTTGGCCACTCTGGAGGCTGAATCTGTTGGGGATGATTCAATAGTTTGTTATTTTTAGCAGAACTTTGAACCAGATCGCTTATTAGATCTCTATCTTCTACTGCAATGAGGCTAGAAATTCAATTCAAATTAACTAGAATGACTACAGCAATTCTGTCTATACATGCAGAAAGTTAATATCCAACCTATTAAAGATACCATACCAAAACTTTGTCCTAACTTTTTTTTTGTTCCACAATTCTACTCAGTCCTACATGACTATATATTCATTGACCATTCCCCCACTATACTTTGTAGCCTCCTTTTTTTTGAAATCTTTATAGTATGCACAATATTTCTTTTTCAGTTTTTTTCTAAATAAATCATAAGTTTAAATAAACCATGTTACAAAAATTAAAAATGAAGTTGCTTTAAGATAATTCTGTTACAAAAAAACCTTGTAAACTTCACAATGCATGATTTTGTTAATCTAGTTATTCCCCCTTGCCCCTTTTTATTAATCATAAAAAAAAGTGTCCTTTGAATGACAACAGACACCTTATTTCCAGGGGTGGGTTCTAAATTTTTTTACTACTGGTTCTGTGGGCGTGGCTTGATGGTCATGTGACAATTCTTTAGGATTTAGCAGAGGTACTGGTCTACCAGGCTTTTAACTGCTTGCAGAGCTGTACCAGTCTACCCATTTGTTTTTGGAGGCATCTGTCTACTCATTTGTTTTTGGAGGCACCGATCTACCACCACACTGCCTTTTAACACTGATCAGCTGTAGGGCAGCCCTTTGAAGCCCCGCGGCAAGAGTTTAAACAGTTTTTTTTCCTTCTAGCTAATCAGCTGGGACTCGGGAGGCAGCAATAGATTGGGGGTGGGGCCAAATAAAAGGTAAGAATAACGGGGGGGCCCAGCTCCAGAACAAAGAGAACCGGTTCGGTGATGTCGTATCATCACCGCTACCGGCTCGGCTGAACCGGGCCGAACCCACCACTGCTTATTTCTTAGCCATGCATTTCAGTGGTAGGAATAAAAATTACAAACACCCTCCTTTGATTTTCTGTAAGGCAGCAAGCCACATGTAACTAAATAAAAATAGTTTTCCTCTGCTTATTTTTATTGTTCGCCTATAATTATTTCGGACTGAAAGTTCCTTAAACTGCTCAATTACTATTATTATTACTACTATTGTTGTTTTATTAAAGCAATGGAAATAAATTATTAAAATTGGTCAAATAATAGTGAGTATTGAACCTGTATCATATTTGATACTGAGCTATTAATTACAACTAAAAACATCACAGTGCTACTTTGAAGTGTGCTGCTCCAACCACATTCTTTTAGCTACTAGATAACAAAATCCCAGTAATAATATTATTATACCTTACAGGTTTAGTATTCTTGTAATTTGACTGATTTCCTCTTACTTTCTTTTCTTCTTTAATTTTTGGAGTGTCAATGTTAACTGCTGTGGTAGCTGTTGTAGTTTGCTCAACCTCCTCCCAAGTAGTGTGTAGCCTCTGAAGGCCCTGAAGTTTATGGATCAGCTCTTGCTGCTCTTGAAGCTGTTGTTGTTGTTCTTCAATCAGACGTTGCTGTTCCAGGGGACCCAAAATAGCGGAAGATTTCTTTTGTTTTGACAGATCAAGATGCTGCAGGGAATGCTTTGTTTCATTTCCAAACCTAGCATGGTCCTGAAGATTCAAAGCAGCATGTTTTCTGGTGATTTGCCATGGGCATTTTGGTTGACTTAGTGAATGGAGATTGCATTTTTTACTTGTCCCTGGAGAGCAGGAATTTTCTCTTTCAGATTTTGCAATTGTGGGATTATTCTGAACAAACGGTACTTCAGTCAGCTGGTTAACCTCTATACCGTTTACCTCTGTATCACTTGCAGGTTTATCTTGGGTAACTTCTTTCTCAAGGATTTTATTGGTAGGTCTTGAGAAATCTGACGTTAGTTGCCCCAGTGATACTTCTTCCAAGAGCTTTGCCATTTTTCTCCTCATTTTTTCTTTTTTTGCTTCTAGCTCTCTCTTTTCCATCTCTAATCGGCTCCAGCATTGCCATTCAGCAAAGAAATGACGCAAAATGCATTTCCGGTTAAATTCTATAGCCAGCTGGTTTTTCCTATATTAAGATATTTTTTAACATTAGTTTAGAATCCCTAGTAGAATTGTTTCACTATTATTTATTTATAAAAGAGTTGAGCATGCATTACTAGATGTGGCCCTCTAGTACCCTATTTGCAGACCCCAGATCCCCTCCAGTAGACAAAACTGACTTGTTTACATAATAAAGTTATTTTGGAGCTTAAGCGATAAAATGGATGCCTTAAATCTTGCATTCATTTGATCTCTACCTCCACCCAAGTACACTAAAACTTTCAATCCTCCAAATATCCTGATATCAGCAACCATAGCTATTGCAGTTCTCAAAGGAAATTAAAACAAAATGCAGCCCTCAGACAAAAAAAGTATAGTGTATTTATTTCTCTTGTAATGACTTCTTATTTTGATAAATATATTGTTCTGCTTCTTGTAGTTTCCATTGCATTTCCAATAATACGGGCCAATCATAAAATAATTGCTGTTAGTAAGAGCCATATCAGCATATTTCTAAAGAAAACCATTAGGCCTTACACAAGCTTATTGAAATATTTTTTTCTAACAAGTTTTTATTCAATAATGATTGTGGCCATGATGCAACCTGCTGATTGGGACAGATCAAATGTACTTTACTTTCTCTGCATTGGGTTAATGGATTCCTAATGTAATTTCTTGGAACTCAATGAAATAATAATAGATTCATCCAGGAACGGTTACTCATCAAAATTATAGGATCATTCTCATGTTTGCAAGAGTCCAGAAATAAATAAAGATTGGGGAAAGGAGGGGAAGGAAAACTTTGAAAAACCTGACTAATCATAGTATTAAATCTACCAGCTGAATTGTCCTTGAGTTTATATAAGTGGTACAGTATTCAAAAAACATGTTGCACACCAGTGGCACTAATTATATGTTAATGAATACTAACGTTGATGGCTTCTTCATAAAAGAGTGAAATGCAATAGTCCTGGTGAAAAGTTTGAAAATATACCATCATAATTTCTTTTCAGTTGCATCTTATATTTTCTTTTTTAAAAGCACTCCAATAAACAAACAAAAATCAAAATAATTAAACCAAACATAAGAATAACTTTCAACTTCACAGGAAGGAATTGTGTTAATACTGCTACCTATTTTGATCCCGAAGCTGATTTTCCATTTTTTGAGTCTCCTTCTCTAGTTTGTGAGACCATGAATAATCCCTCCAGGCTCGCAAAATCTTCAGCTGGCACTTCCAGTCCGCAAGGGCTCTTGCTTTTCCCATTTTAATTCTGAGATCCAGGATAAACTTGTACCAGGCAGAGAAATACTTCCGTAGGCACTACATTGAGAATCAAGCAACCATGTTCCATTGCATAATATTTACATTTCTGATAACGTAAAATATTGGAGTATTGCACTAAATGCCTTCCATGTTCACTGACAACTGTACCTCCCTTCATAAATTGTAATGATTTGTTACTGTACATGTATGTGGATGTTAGATATGTCTGAATGAATAGAAAAGTATGAAAGAAATATACTGGATATGTTATGTAGAGAGCATAAGGACTGATATATGTAAAACAGATATATGAAGGTTGAGAAGCAGACTTGAGAAAGCCAGGGGAGGATGAAGTTGATATCATAAAAAAGAAATACATAAAATACATATGTATGAAGTGGTACGAAAAACAAGATTTGAAAGGTATTGAGAAGTATAGCAATTCATATTAGTGCAACCTAGATTTTTTTTCCCTTTGTGTTTCATTTCTTTTGTTTTCTACTACTTTCTTTTTCTATGTTTTCTATAATATTGCCAATACTGAAAAAGTAGAAATTAGCATTTTTAAAATGTAGACATAAAGAAGTAGAAAGCTATCATCCCCAAATCATCCCCAAATCCTTTCAAATTAAATAGTTTTTAAATGTCTCAAATGTCATCATTGTCATGAGAGCCCAATGTCCTTGCATAAACTTTTGTCAGATTTCTACTCACCAAGCGCTAGAAGTGATGACTTCTAGTACTTCTTTTGATCTTTGACCTCAAACTCGCTTATTTATTTTAACAGATCACTCATATAATTCCATGTTTTATGAAAAGGAAAAATTGTTTAAACAATTATTACATACACACACACTTTTACACAATGGCCACTTAAGACATGCGTATAAAATACCAGCTAGTGAGAACTTATATTTAAGTGAATCAAAATAAGTTAAAGCAGGACAGTTATAAGTTTTTGAACAGCAAATATACTACAATCGTTATGCATGATGATTGATTAGTAACTTCTATGTGGCTAATAAATATAAGTAGATGCTATATAGCACCTGCAGACTCTTGTTGTTGTTTTCAAGTCCATGTTTAAATGGCATAAACGTGTTTACAACACCAGATCATATTCAAATATATTGCATTTTAGCAAATGTAAAAATGACTCTCTTGGTTTTCTTGCTTTAAAGAAAAAAAAGAAGTGTATAAGAAAACCTGGGCTGACATAACATTGTGCTGTATCCTCAGGTTTAAACTTAGTCATGAAGCAGTTTTCATAGCAGGTTCCAGTTTTTGGCATCCATCTGTTCTTCTAACCTTCTATATCCTTTCATCCTCAAATTATACATTTATCCTCAGTTCATTTTAAAATAAATGACACTTTGAGCATCTTCGTTTAGTGAAAACTGTTAAGAATTCTAGCTAAAGCAACAATCCGTCCCAAAGCGTTGAAGATAAGATCATGAATGTCCTCACCTTCTGATCAGCAGTGTTGGCTTTGCTCAGCAGTTCCTGCTTTTTGGCCTGTTCCTCTTGCTTTTGTCCTTCATTGTCACAATTCAGATAGGTAAGCTCAGCAGGAGGCAGGCCAACTTCTATCAGAGTCTGAATTTTTTTTAAATTGTGTCTCTTTCTTTCCCTAAAATAGGACAGTTTATGAGAGGTTAGAGAAAAGTAGTAGAGAAAGAGGAGCATGTTAATCAATTAGTTATTAGTTAGCAATCCTTATTTGGTGTACTTTTATCTGAACTGAGCAAGTTTTACAGGACTGTTGTAATACATTTACCGGTAGTTACTGCAATGTTCTCCATTATATAAGCTAGTATTACACAATATGTCCTTAAATAATTCTTAAAGAAGAATTATATAGAGGCATAAAAGGAAAACTGCCTTAGTAGGCTCCCATAGTGTCCTAAAGAGGAACCTATAATGATTTTCAGTCATACGCTACTGTAGAAGCTGACAATTTGAAGAAACAATTGCAATCAAATAGGGATACAAACGAAAAATAGTTTGATTTCTGATTTAATTTTTACAGTTCATATAACATGGTACTACTTGGTCAGTGGTTTTGAAAAGCATATAGAGATGATTTGGAAAAGAAGATTTAGTAGTTTCTTCTATGTCTACAAATCTCAAACAAATTGAATTACACTTGGAAGTTAATCAATCTCCACAGCATCTTTGGAGATGAGGTTCTGTCTTACGTTTATATGTTCCATCACTCATCAGAACTCACAATGATTTTTAAATGATCTTTCATCTAAAAATGCCGCCATCACTCTGCTAAACAAATAATTCCCTCAACACTGTCAAACCATTGCATTACTATTACTATCTTCTCATAATTCCTATCACCCATCTCCTCCCACTTATGACTGTGTGACTCTAACTTGTTGCTGTATCTTTATGATATTGTTTCCTAGTATGATTTGATTGCTTATTGTACCCTATGACTATCATTGTGTTGTACCTTATGATTCTTGATGAATGCATCTTCTCTTTTTATGTACACTGAGAGCATATGGACCAAAGACAAATTCCTTGTGTGTCCAATCACACTTGGCCAATAAAGAAATCTAATCTAATCTAATCTAATCTAATCTAATCTAATCTAATCTAATCTAATCTAATCTAATCTGTTGTATACAGTTGCTCTATTACGGTTGTTCGGATTCTATTTTAGGATCTAGAATGAACTGATTTTTCTCCAAAGCTTACATTTTCCTTGCTTCTTCCATAAGATGTCTTTTTTCTACCAACTCCTTCCGCAGTATTACCATTTGTTTTTGGATTGCTGCTTCTTCTTTTTTGGCTTCCAGAGCTTTCCTCTTTGTCTCCTCTTGCAATTGCTTTTGAGCCTCTGACATTGCTAACTTTTTCAGGGTTTTTTCTTGTTTTAAAAGTTCAAGCTCCTTCTGCCGTTTCAAGCGATTTTCTTTTACCTAGAAAACAAGCACAGGCCAGTCATTGAATCTGATTGCCAAATAACTTCTAATCACTAGATGAGGGATTTTATTGATAGAAGAGTCAATTCAGGAAAGAATTGACTTCAATTCCCCAGTTGGCTGGAGAATTCTGGGAGTTGAAGTCCACCAGGCTTAAAGTTGCCAAGGTTGGAGACCCCTGCATCAGAGCGTTCTTATGCAGATATATTATATATATTTCTAAAGTCTAATAAATCAGAAGTGGGTTCTAAATTTTTTTACTACCGGTTCTGTAGGCGTGGCTTATTTTGTGGGCTTGGCTTGATGGTCATCTGACAATTGTTTAGGATTTAGCAGAGGTACTGGTCTACCCAGCTTTTAACTGCTTGCAGAGCTGTACCGATCTAGCCATTTATTTTTTGCAGGCACTGATCTACTCATGTATTTTTGCACTGGTCTACTCATTTGTTTTCTTTTAACACTGATCAGCTGTAGGACGGCCCTTTGAAGCCCGGCGGCAAGAGTTTAAACAGTTTTTTTCCCTCTAGCCATCAGCTGAGACTCAGGAGGCAGCAATAGATTGGGGGTGGGGCCAAATAAAAGGTAAGAATAACATGGGGGTGGGGGGCTGTGGGGAGGGGCAAAACTGGTTCAGTGACATCATATCATCACCGCTACCGGCTCGGGAGAACCGGGCCGAACCGGGAGGAACCCACCACTGTAATAAATATATTATTCATCTTAAAATGTTTTTTGTTCATTCTTAGAGTTAGGGGATTGTTGTGAACTGTATATTTTCATTAAATTAGCTCTAACATCCACATGCCCATGCAGGAATATTACAGGACATTAAAATTATTGCAGTTAATCACCACCTTGCAGGTGAAGACAAAACAGTCTCAGGTATTTCCTTGGTTCCTGCCTTCTCTGACTTTTCTATTGGGTGTGCCCTTCTGTTGCTGGACCTGGAAAAATGAGTTGGATTTCTGCCTGGCTATGATCTTTAACCTGAAAGGTCAGGATAGATTCTTTTCTCAGCTACAGTGAATGATTTCTTCATTTTGCACAAAGATTGAAACAGCTGCTTCACTGAACAACTTCTTCCCTGAGAAAGATTTCACTGTATGCTAATCTATGTGAAGGCACCATTCAACGGTTATTCCTATCTCCATCTATCCCCAGTGTAGAATGAACGTCATATGCATCTCATGTTTTTTTCCCTTGCTTCTGTATTTGATATGGGAGGCCTTTCTCATTGTGAAGGATGTACGCCTGAAGTCCCTGCACATAAGTTTTATCCTCACTTCACTTTACTTTTTTGTCTATTTGTCTGTAATGCTTTGAAGTAAATACCCTTTCCATTCAATTTTCTTTTCAGTGCCTTGCTCCTTGCTTTTTTCCTTTCTTGTGGGACTGTGTAAACAGACAGAATTACTGGATGGGCTTTTGGAACAATACATTTGTTTCCTCTAGCTTCCATCTAGATCTGGAAGCAACAGCCTCAAACGTTGGTGAAAGAAGAACTAGTGAGACTCAAAAAGCTTAGAACTGATGATCTGTCTTCCAACACCTGATACACTGTCATACCCGAGGCCTTGGTCCTGGCAAAAACTGCAAAACTTATCCAGGAATGCAGCGTCCTGGCCAGCTTGTTCAGATTTGCGACATTTGTTCTGCATCCACTGCAGCCTTGAGAAATAGGGTGTGCATATATCACCATTATACTTTCAATTTATTATTTTAGATTGTACTTCTTTCCCTCCTCTAAGGGATTAATTTAAACAATATAAAGACTTAAGAAATTTATGAAGAAATATAAAGTGAATTTTAGAAGGTTTTCCATAAATATTATATTTTTACCTGCTTATGCCTTAGTTCCATGTTAATTCGTAAGTCTCTGGGTTCCCTTTTCTCTCTGACGGCTTTAGTTTTAAGGCCTTCCAGTATACCACTGTTTACAATTTCGCTTTGCAATAGATGCTGTAAAAAATCTTGTACCGTGGTGCCTTCCACTTCTTGCTCCAAATAACCATAGAAATCTAGAATAGATAAATCATATTGAAATTGAATGTAAAATGGTGTCTTTAAACTTTCTGTCCTGAATCAGGAGTTGCAGCTTGCAGTTACCACATGTGCCATCCCCAAGGTCCTCTTTGTGCTTCCCCGAACACCCCAGAACACCAAAAACGAGCTACAAATGTTTGTTTTATGAAGGCGTTTATTGTTAGGGTTCCAAGTAACACCCCCAACTAAAGAAGACTCCGAGGCTAGGCATTCCTAGGCTTCCAGGCCTGACATTTATATTTAGAAATGGTGAAACCGTAGTGAAAATCATAAGCCTCTGTGAGATTAAATACGCCTATTTCTATCCTTAAAATCTCTCCATACGCATCCCAATTACACTGAGTTTTGAACTCTGAAATTCAATAGCAAAGTATCACTTTCCAGTAGCATGATTTTTCAGCTTAAGAATGTTAAAATAAGAGTGGAAAATACATGTACAAAGCCTTTGAAAACACGAGTGGTTATTTTTTTAATAGTTACTTTCCTTGATTGTCCTGCGGGTGGAAAAACTGGATACAAATCAAAGTAGTGTTCATTACATCATTTTCTTAAAAATATTTTAATCTCTCTTTGTAAAATAACCTATAAGGAACAGAACAAAAGGGAGAAGGGTTCTTCTATGACAGTCCTGTCTTTCTGGAAAAGGATACTTTTTGGGATTAGTTATGCCACAACAATGCAATTTTCTCAGAATGGTCTTTATTAACTATTTAGATTATTTGATACAATAATGTTTTATTTTCAATTTAATTGTTTGGTGTGAATTTTACCAGTATAATAGTGTACCAGGAGAGGTTTTGCTATTATGTAAATACTTAAAATAAATTTAAAATCCGTCTCACCATCAAATTTTTTATATTTCTGAAAGCCAGCAACAGGCTCTTGTAAAGGAACAGAGTTAGGCGCTGAATTTTGAACATCATTGTCGTCATCACTTGCCAGTTCCAATTTCAATTTTGAATTCATCCAGTCATTAAGCAACTCTTGAGCTGCATTGATGAAAGCAACAAAATATTACTAGATTCAGAATTCCCAACTAAAGCAAAAGTTTAAAATATGAAAAGGAGTTTTACACCCCAAACCTAAACTCTGCTCAGAGGCAAATTAAACTGGCTTCTGCAGTATTAGTCCCAAGGAGTTTTAGCCAAGATTTTTATTCTGATTTGTTAAAATTTCTTGGTATTATTTATAGTTGATCTTATATTTGAAAGCTCACAAGCCTAGGAGGAATTGGGAAAGTATGAATCTCATTAAATAAACGATAAAACGATCATAGATATTTAAAAACATCTATACAATATGGTTTCCATTTAAAGCTATCCTCAATTACATATACAGTAATAGGCACTTTGAAAAACTGAGCCATGCTTCATCAAATTTCTCTATAAATTTAAATTGATATTACCGTCCACCATCATACATAAATCAGGTATTTTCATAATCTCTTGGCATAATGGAATGCCACAACTCCATCCCCCACAAAATTACAAAATTGTAATAGGGGGATGGGAGAAGAGGTACATACTTTTCTAGGGATGGGTAATTTATTGTTCTTTTTCTACAATACAGAAAAAAAACCATATTCTGCATCAGCTGAAGTCCACAACAAAATGTTTAGTTAATACCTTCTACATATGCTTCATCATGATCTAACAGCTGCTCTGTTGTCTCCAAATCCAGCACTGGACCATGAAGTCCATGAGAATAGGATGCCCTTTTTAATGAAAAAGCTTCAGAAACAGCAAATTCAGAGGCTTGTTCCACTCGCTGAATTTAAAAAAATAAATAATAGAAATGTTATTAAGATCGACTTATTTTGTCTAACACAAGAGAAGATATTTTGATCAGCAGTAAGGTTGGAAGCACATGGTATTTATTCTGCTGGCTTTATCTTTTTGATTTTGATTGGTCCTTATATGTTTGAATCTCCTTTATTGATACATTGTTTTATATTAAAATTGTTAACCACATAGAATTTTTTTGAAACTGAGAAGCATATTAGTAATTAAGATCGCATCCACTAAAATGCTAGAATTTAAGTTATCTGTCCTACTACAGATAGATGTGTATACACACACACACACACAACTTCTTCCAAGAATTCAGAGCAGTTTACAAGGGGACTGTCCTTCATTTTATCCTTATAACAGCAACACTTTGAAGTAGATTGGGTTGAAAGAGTCATTGGCTCAAAATTTCCATTACTAAGAGGGGGCATGAATTTGGACTGTCCTAGTCCAATCCTTAACCATTATGGTTCTATCAGTAATCAGTAAAGTATATCTTTATACACATTTATACATATCAGTAGATTTATAGATTTATACATATTTCTCAACATAATTAAATTGACATGCGTTTATTTTCTTCTAATAATAATTGTAATAGACTTTTAACATCTGTGCAATTAACAGTCCAGTATCATTCATAATTATTCAGAAAACGAGTCTCACTGAATTAAATGAATCTTTACTAGGGAACTCAAGATTTCTTCCCACTCAGTAAGAAGTATTTTTTTTCCAGATATTTAAGACTGAGCATTAATTTATTTTTCCTTACCTTTATCCAGTGCTCTATACTGTCAGCATCAAACTGTGGCTGGGAATTAAAGAATCAAATATTTTAATTTCCCGTTAAAGATCAAATTAAAGTAAAATTAAGAGATCTCTATGGATGCCTTTATATAAAAGCTCCCATTTTGTAAAACTTTAATGAAAGTAGTTAGTATATTTTTATTTACTATATTTATATAATGCTATTCAATAGGCATGTCTTTGATTTACATTAACTCAAGTTTTACAACAAATATTCTCAAAATAAATGAGACAAAATATTAGTTATTACTCCAGGCACATTTAAAGGACTGACTGAAGTACACATACTTAGATGTGCATAGAAAAATGTTTTATTATGTTTTCTTTCATTGATCAAAGGGCCTTAGTTGTTATTCATAACTTCTGTAAGAAGGCTCACTTACATGGCAGTGCAAAATTCTCAAAAAGTTACATAGGGTCAGATCTAATTATTTTTAGATGGGAAACCACTGAGACTTTTTAGGGCTGTAGGATAGACTGAGAAGTCAAAAAAGCAACTCAGATGCTGGCTGCATAGAAAACTCATAAAATTGCTTCTGTATTGCTCGAAGAAAACCACATCAATGCACATTAATGCACAGTTCACATTAGTTGAGCTAGACTTGAAGTAGATGTTATCTTTTCTGTAATAAGGCACTGAATTTTATCACAGTGCAACAGTGCCCTTTGAATAAGAGTCCAGTTTTGCATAGCAAGAACCAGATAATTAATGAAGCTCTTGCGGGACTAAAAATCTGCTGCTGCCAGCAACTGCTACTTCTCATTACATCTATCCTGATAGATACCCATTGGTACTCTGAGTTTCCATGAATTGATTCAATTTCAGTTGGCCCTCACCATATCCTGTGGCAACGAGTTCTGTATGGTCTGAATACAGGTAGTCCTCGACTTACAACAGTTTGTTTAGTGACGGTTCAAACTTACAATGGTGCTGTAAAAAGTGTAATAGGACTGTTTTTCAGTTGACCCATGATCATTTGATCAAAATTGCCAACTATTTCATATTTATGACAGTTGCTGTGCCCCAAGGTCATGCGATCCTTTTGGATTGATAAATAGGGTCTGTTCAACTTTACTGAACAATAAGAGCCTTCATTCTGTGCTCTATCTATCTATCTACATATAATGTACCAAAAGCTCTAGCTGTTTTTTTTTCACTTATAGTCAAAACGTCCATAATAAAAAGCATCCTGCTTTAGAAAATACACTGCTCAAAAAAAAGAAAGAAAAGGGACCACAAGCAGAAGACATCCAAGATCTGAATGAATGAAATAGCCTTATTAAATACTTTGTTGGTTACATACAGTAATTTTGTGTGCCCTTTAGTTGTTTGAGCAGTGTATACACTACTGTATGTAACGAACAAAGTATTTAATAAGGCTATTTCATTCATTCAGATCTCGGATGTCTTCTGCTTGTGTTCCCTTTATTTTTTTGAGCAGTATATTTCGTTGTGGGAAAAGAGCAGATAGCACTATGCGTTTATTTCCATATGCAGCATTGGCAGGAAGAATTCCATGCATACATAATGAGTCAGAGAACAAACAAAAGGAATGTGCAATAAGATACTGGATAACTACCAGTACCAACAAACAAATGGATTCACTTAACAGCTGTGACACAAAATGTTGTAAAACGGGGCGAAACTCATTTAACAAATGTTTCACTTAATAGAATTTGGGGGGGGGGCGGGGGGCACTCCATTGTGATCGTAAGTCGAGGACTACCTGCACACGCACTTTCTTGCGGCTCAGTTACATGAAATAAAGCCAGGCTTTAACAGTATCCAAAAATGGGACCATCGAATAGCCGGCACAGGCTGTTTAGAAAAGGATTTCAGCAGTAAGCAGCGGACCATGTCTACGTCCTTGTTTTGTTTTTTTACCTTTTGCCGCGATGCTGGCTGATTGAAACGTCGCCAACGATAAAGCTCAGGACGGGATCGCACGACCGCCATTAAAAAAGCCCGAAGGAGACCCCTCGATTTCCTTTCCACCTCGCACTATTCGAACTCCTTTCCTTAAAGCCGACCCGACAACCGACGTAGAAGGCAAAGCGCCCCGTTTCCCTCGCTGGAGCGGAGAGCGGCGTCCCTAAGCTTTTGTCATGGCAACATCTCCGCCAATTAGCGGGCGCTTCTCTCCCTCCTTCCTATCGAACCCGCGCCGTCGACTTTTTATGACGTACATGTTCTCCATTGGAGAACCGGCGTTACGAAAAAAATCAAAAGCCGTAACGGAAACGGCGGGTTATCGCGTGCGGGGATTGAAGTGTAAGTGTAATTGCGCGTGGTTCAATTCCTATTTACGCTCTAGGCCAGAGGTCTTCAAACTTGGCGGCTTTAAGGCTTGTGGACTTCAATTCCCAGAATTCTCCAGCCAGCATAGCTGGCTGGAGAATTCTGGGAGTTGAAGTCCACAAGCCTTAAAGCCGCCAAGTTTGAAGACCTCTGCTCTAGGCCAAAAGCAAGTATTGGATCGTGGAATTCCGGGGCTTGCTAGTTTCGTCTCTTACTTTTTTTTTTTTAAATATAGTCTGTCGGTAGGACTAGATACTTCCACCAGCACCCTCTAAAAAAAATCCCTGATGCCTCCAGTTGTACCGTAGTGATGGCTTCCATATCCCTCACCGCGCTGATTCTGGAGACGTTTTGTTACCTACCTCACGTTTGGAGCTATATGAAGATTCTTGGTCATCGGTCATGGTTGCCCCAAAGGTGCTTTTTCGAAAGGCAACTGAACTTGCTTTTTTTCCCCTTGAAAACGTTTCGCTTCTAACCCAAGGAGTTTCTTCAGTTCTGAACAAAGTCCGGTTGCCTTTTGAAGAAAGCACATTGGGAGGGCATTGAATTGGGTTTTCTGTACATTACAAACGAAATGCGCTAAAAAAAAAAAGTTTCCACTGTATACTCGCTTTCCTATTACAATTTGGAATGCCACTGATTCAGAGAGTCTTTTTAAAATTTAATTTAAAGTTTTAATTTTCATTTAAGGAAAATTAAAACATTCAGCATTACGAGGATTTCCAAATTTGGGTTGCAAAAATCGGGAGGACCACAAGATGTTAATATAAAGAAACAAGAAAATATACCCCTTGCCGCCCCTTTAGTGCTGATAGAGACTTTTGCATGAAACCCAGATTTAGTAGCCATACCACAGAGTGTTATTCCAATCAAGTACCGGTGTTATAAATATTGTTTTCTAGTCCATATGAGTGGTATGTTTTGGTGTATAAAGTAAGATAACCTGATGTCTTTATATATTTTGGACTCTACTTCATGTAGTCCATTCATCTTGGTGCTTATGAGAGTTGAAAACAAAACTTGTGCATCGTAATTCATTGCTTTTATTTGAATGCAGGGAAAATAATAATTCCCTCCATGATACAAAATGTCATGGAATATCAGTGTAAGATAAATAATACATCATGACCATTACACTTAGAGAAAATTGATACAAGACGACTAAGAGCTCTGCTTATTAATCATTTGCTGTTGTCTCAGGTGTATTGATAAAGATGAAATTAAATCTCTGCAAAATAGTTGATGGCTGTCGCCTTGGGACACTGACAAATCTCGGCAAGAAAGCAGTTCAGTCGTTGGACATTCCAGGGTGTCTGCTTTATACCAAAATGGGAACAGCACCACACCTTACCCATGATACACTACACAGTGTTCAAGGTGTTCCTGTGGTTGCCCAGATTTCCCTTACAACTCTGTGAGTACAATTTCAGCCTTTGTGGGTAAAAATAGATGAGTCAAATGCAGGCTTTGATCTGATTTCTTTTGACATGTATATGTTTTATATATGTATGTATCAGTGGTGAAATCTAAAATTTGTTGCTACCGGGTTCTGTGGGCGTGGCTTGGTGGTGGATAATGTGACTGGGTGGGCATCGCCATTTTTTTTTTTACTTTTAAAACCATTTTTTCTACAACCTCTTCAGCGAAAAATGCTTTCAAAAGGCTCTGACAATCCCAGCTGAGTTGCCTGATCTGCAGAGACTTTTTTTCTTTTAAATGCCTCTGACGATCAGGCAACTCAGTTTGGATCGTCAGAGGCATTTAAAAGAAAAAAAGGGTTTTTTTCTTTTAAAAGCCTTTGATGATCCCAGCTGAGCCATGCGATCATCAGAGGCTTTTTTTTTTTTACTTTTAAAAGCATTTTTTGGCTGAAGAGGTTGTAGAAAAAATGCTTTTAAAAGTAAAAAAAAAATCCTCTGATGATTGTGTGGCTCAGCTGGGCATGGGGGGTGGGCAGAGATTTTTGCTACCGGTTCTCCGAACCACCCGCCGCCATCGCTACCGGATCGAGCGATTCGGTCCAAACCGGGAGCATTTCACCCCTGGTATGTATGTATGTATGTATGTATATATGTAGGTATAATTTTTGCATTCCTGATAGAATTACATTCAAATACTGCTGTCCTATTTGTGCAAATCTAGACCCCTTTAATTTCACAGGATTAATTCTCAAAATTCTTTTTCTTTGCTCTAGGATTGCAGCCTGAGATTTCAATGGTGGTTTTATATGCTAGCATTAAATTGCATAATCTTTTAGTTTGCTGATCATGTATATCAACATTAGTAATTTAAGAGGAAGCTGTTTTGCACTTTGAGAAGTTCTTTGCATTATTATTCCTCAACTATATTAGATTCAAAATATTTGTCGGATAGTGAGAAACTATAGGGGACTCTCTTTGTGGTTAGAATCACTCTGGGGTCAATGGCTAAACAGCTATCAATTAGTGAATTCATACACTGAGATGTTTTTCAAACTGCATTATTTACATATTGTGCATTAATGTCTAAAATGCATGAATTATATAGTTGTCTAACATGTTTCTGTTTGGATGCAGAGCAGATCTTCAAGAGGTCTTGCAGGAATATAAAGAAGGAATTGGAAAATTCATAGGTAAAAGTATAGGGGTGGCTTTTCATCATTAATGAAGCATGTTAAAGTATGTGTTACTGCATCTAAAATTATTTGGAATAGAGTGTTATCCATATGCCACTAAAACGCTTATGTCTCTAACCTTTAACTGGGCAAAGAGGTGCATCATAGAGCAAACATTTGTCCAGAAAGTACCTCCAATGAGCTAACTTACAGAATGCCAGGACCCAATACTCCCAAAGGAATGAAATTTGGGGATGTTGTGACTGGTTCAGTGCTGCCAGGCTACTGTGTGATCCTGATTTTCACCAATTTTGTGCCTTTTGGTGAGGGATGGAAGGAGGGAAGAACAGGGCAGAAAGCAAAAAAATATGTGTGAGCAGGAATTCATTGTCCCCCTTATTCTCCAGCCCCATGATGGAAACAATAACAAATGTGGAGTCCTTGCTGCTGTTCAGCTTGATTGTTCAGAGAGCATTAAGAACTCTACAGTTCAACTCTTAAACTATGTATATTCTCCTTTATTGGCAATAGTAAATTTCTTGCATTTTAACTAACTGTAAGAAAGTCGGTAAGAAATTTTGATGTTTTCTTGCAACACTGTTGGTTGACATTGCAAAAGAAACATGTTTTTTGTTTAAGTGAAATCAATAAATGTGATACTCCCATTTGAAAGTTTAGGGAGCCGAATCCCTGGAAGTAGAATTAATTCTCTTTATGGGTGACCCCAATAAGGCATGCTTTTGGCAACCTTTGTTTACTAATTTCTGATCAGTTATGATCCAGGAGGTATGCTTTTGAATTTAAATAGGATGAGGTGGATAAAGATATGATCCATTTGAAATTATAGGATAGAGATGGCATTGGTGATTGACTTTTGCTTGTTGCAAAGGATGTTGATGAAATGACTTAGGATTTATTTGGAATACGTTTTACATATTTTTATTGTAATCTGTATGATGTTTCAAACCTAGAGCCCTCTCCATTTTTATTATTAAATCCTTAAATCCTATACCAGTTTTACAACGGTCTAGCTATTCTGTGCATCTGAAAACATACACTCTTTAAAAAAAAGTTTGATAAGTTGGTATCAGATTCCTTCTGATTTTTTGTTACCAGAAACTAACATTGTAGATTATCCTGAAAAGTAACTAGAAATGTTTAGTGAAATGTTATAATTTTTGAAGACTTGGCTATTAGTAGTTTAAGTGATACAGCATTATGATAAAAAATTTATTGTCTCTATATTAAAGATAACATTTTATTTTGGATTTAGGTATGCCAGAATCAATATTATATTGTTCCCTTCAAGATCCTGCTGTTTGTCCCCCTCATGGCTACAACAGCAAGAAGGTATAGTAAACTTGAGGATTTTCGTGACTTTTCAGTCTTGGATATTCACTCCCCTCCCTACTATTTTTTAAGGAATGATAGTAATAGTGGTAGCAACTGAAGATTCCTGCATAGCCAGATGGAAAACAAGTAGAAGAATGGAATTAATTCATAGTGAATAAAATCATTTTTTTTCTTTTTTAAATTTCTGACAGACTGTATCTATATGGAACAATAGAGGACGGAAAGAACTCACAGCATCAAAGTTCATGGACATTCAAAAGGCTATCCAGCCAGACTGGTTCCAGTGTTTATCAGATGGAGACACTATTTCAGGAGACATATCCAGAAAGAAAGCCAAGAAATCTGTAGATCGATCATTGTGCTTTTTGGATGAATGTCTACAGCTGCAAGAAAATTCTCCAGTAAGAGTTAAATCTTTTTGAGGTGTATATATACATTGCAGTTACTTGCTAAGTTTTAGATATTTTGGTAAATACAGCTTGCAGAATTCCTGCATTGTTTCTGACAGCTCCTATATTATGTAATCTATAGAATACTGTCTTTTTCTTAATTTCTGTTTTCTTTTTGTTGTATAGAACTAAGTATAATGATTCATCCCCATTGTATTATTAATTTAATTTTATATTGATAAACCAAATTATTTTAGGGCTGTGTTGTTATGCACTCTTCCACAAACCCCTTTGCAAAAATACGATAGCACTCTAATTGGAGCCATTCCAGTTTCATTGTATCAGAATCTGTGAATATCATTTTATTTAAAATGTTTATATCTTGTCTTTATAAAGCCCATGAAATTTGGAATAAATATTCAAAATAATAATACCAAATAGATTTCATATGGAGTTTGTATCTTTGTGTTAGCAGAAAGGCCAATTATAATGAAAAAGTAAGTTTAATGTATGCATTGAGAAATTAGTAACATACACCGTCTTTTATTTCCAAAACAAAAATTGCTCTTGTAATAATCATTTGGCCTTTTAAAAGAAAAAGAAAATAGTTTAAACTTCAGGTAGCAAAAATAATGCCCAGAAGCAGGGTGGATTTGATTTAAATCAAGTCAATTTAAATCATGATTTAAATCACTAGTAAAAAGGCTTGATTTAAATCAGGGGTCCTCAAATTTTTTAAACAGGGGGCCAATTCACAGTCGCTCAGACTGTTGTGGGGCTGGACCGGCTGGGTGGGCGTGGCTAGGTGGTCATGCGACTGGGTGGGCATGACTAGGTCATGTGACTGGGTGGGTGTAGCCAATTTAGCAGTCCATTTTGCCAATTTAGCAGTCCATTAAACAATACACACAAATTAAACTTTCATTTGTTTTGCTGTTGGGAGTGTTTTATTTGCTTTTGTTTGCATGTTGCTCTTTTGTTTGGCTTTTCTTTTTACTAGATCGTTTTTTAAGTTGTTTAGTGGTCCACTTCAGGATACTCAGTTTTGCACCAATTCTTCTTAGCCCCAAGGAGCTTACAATCAACAAGTCTCTCTCTCCCTCTCTCCCTCTCTCCCTCTCTCTCTCTCTCTCTCTCTCTCTCTCTCTCTCTCTCTCTCTCTCTCTCTCTCCTCTACATCTACCTCCCTCTCTCTCTGTGTGTGTGTGTATGTATGTCTCTATCTCTCTCTTTTCACCTCTCTCTCTCTGTGTCCTGGGGCATCTTCTGCAGGATCCCCTTCAATCCTGGCAGTACACTGAGATACCTCATTAAATTCAATTTCATTCTATTCCTTTCCATTTCCATCCCATTCCCATTCCCATTCCCTCCTATTGCTATTGCTATTGCTATTGCTATTGCTATTGCTATTCCATCCCATCCTATTCCTATTCCTATTCCTATTCCTATTCCTATTCCTATTCCTATTCCTATTCCTATTCCTATTCCTATTCCTATTCCTATTTCTATTCCATTCCATGCTCTTCCTGCCTCCCTCTCAAGGGGTAGAGACAGCCGCCCTCCTTCAGGGGCAGGCTGCCTCACCGGCCAACGCCAGGACTGATATCTATGTGTGGTAGCTAAATTCCACAAAGGAAATACAGTAGATTTAAGCGGGGGGCGATCCATCAAAAACAAAAAAATCCATCTGTGGAAGGAGCTGCCATGGGCAGTGGAGCTGGGCTCACCTCTGGTTGTCCCAGTGCAAGTAATGCCCTTTCGCTGACAGCGCATGATGCATCATGGAGATAGCTTTGCTCAAACTTGGGGGGGACAGGGGTTCAGCTGTCACAAACATCTCTTGACTGTTTCTTTACGGATCAAGGGGGGGGATCTTAGCTTGTTGGGATTAAATTTATTAAAATAAATTTAATAAAAATAGAAAAAATCAGATTTAAATTAAAAAATCCATTTTTAAATTATTTTTTTTAAAAATCATCGTTTTTTATCCACCCTGCCCAGAGGTCTTTTATAAAGAAATGGCAATCTGCTAGGAAAAATAGTTAAACAATAGTTAAGATATTCTTAACCAGAGCCATCAATAGTAGGACTATGAATCATATATGTATTTAAAATATTGTCTAATATCATAATATGGGATGGAAGAAAAAATAAATGTTAGCTTATTTTAAGTTTTATGTTCTTTGCTCACCCTATACTTATTGGTTAATATCACTAGTGCAACAATCTGCGGGAAAGCAGACTACTTTCCGTTCCAACTCTGTCCAACATCTGTTGAACCAAAGGATGTATTCATATTTTACCTTTATACGACTTTCTTTCATACCAGGAATTGAAGCAGAGTTTGATGTTTGGAGTTATCGAAGGTGGAGATGTCTTGGAGGAAAGACTAAGATCAGCCAGGGAGACTGCCAAAAGACCGGTGGCTGGATTTCTTTTGGATGCCTTTCAAGGAAATACCATGACTAAAGAGACTAAATTGGAGCTCTTAACCTCAGTTACAGCTGAGCTGCCAGAAGATAAACCAAGGTCAGAGCTAAATGGGATTCTTATTTAAGCGTATCTAATGCAGCACTTGGATGGATTTTCACAAACACAGAGCACTTTTGAATGTATGATGAGACATTGTGTTAGGTGGTATTACAAAAGCAGATTTTAGTGACTTAAGACAGGCTCGAAAATTCTCAGCTGATGTTTGCTGCATGAACTGCCCCATTCCTTTGTTTTATTGCCCAGAGCACCCACAATTATGCAAGGAAGAAATAAAATGGCATTTTTTAAAAAAGCAATTTGGGGATATTTTAAAACTTATGTTGTGTCATTCATTCAATTACATTCAAAGTCAGAGGGAAATGGTTGGAATTTGTGATTCCATTAAGTTTGAAGTTATTGCCAACTTAATACTGATACATACAGTTATAATATACATTATTTTTCTTAATTCATTTAGCACCATAAAATTACCATTTTGAAAAAATATCAATGTCAAATGTTACTAATATATTTCAACTATAGTACAACTACTTCAAATTGACAATGTAGCCTCAATCAAAAACTCATGCTGTGAATTGCAGATCTTTATTTTATGAAGCCATCTGTAAACAACCATGCTTAGTAAAGAATATTGCCAACTGAAGCTCCGAATATTATTTGATTTGATTTACACACTGCCTGATTCCAAAATGATTCTACATAGTACACAATATCAAATAAATAACAAGACAAAAACAATACAATAAAAATAAACAAGGTAAATCTGATTACTCAAAACATTGTATATACAAAGATTCAACCAACAAATGGAACCTATTCACCTTCCTCTATCTAGAGTATACAACATGGGAAAACAACATGCTTTCCAGTGAGTATGTGTTTTTGCATGGAAAGAACAAGAATTGGTTTCTTTTGGAAGGAGACCATTATAATTACAAAGAGTTGTCTAATTCATCTTCTAATCTTATTGCCAATGCTCCTTAAGAAAATCCAATTCTCTTTTACTCTCACCAAAAAGTCTTTCAAAAAATAATTTATATTGAATAATAACCCATTTTGCCTTCCTCATGATAAACAGGTCATTTTTACAATAGTTATCATCTTCGGTCTTTCAGATTGAGATTATTGTACAAATAATAGGGGGTAACAGTATGTAAGTCAAATTTTACAGGCATCACTTTATTTTTAATAAGTATCTTAGATTGCTATTAGAAAAGTTGCATTTAAGGAACTACAAATGTTAATGAATTGTGTAATTGTTTTGTTATTAGAATGTAATTATCTTATTCAGGAAGTTTAAAAACTAGTTTATATAGGTGTATGTACCTTTGGTAGGAAGGTAACAGCGTTCCGTGTGCCTTTGGGGTTTAGTCATGCTGGCCGACCACGGAGACGTCTTCGGGTAGCCCTGACTCTTCGGCTTTGTAATGGAGATGAACACTGCCCCCTAGAGTCGGGAACGACTAGCACATATGTGCGACAGGAACTTTTACCCTTACCTTTACAGATGATTCTCAGAATGTCCATCCAGTCTTCCTTTTTGTTGCCAGATCTGGAAGAAGTACAACACTTCTGGAGACCGTCCATTTTGAGAGAATGCTTTATACACAACATATACAACAAGGAGTAACTATCACCTAAATTATCTCATAATGTAGGATAGGAAGTTAGCCTTTGAGGTTTTTCTCATCTACTACTGAATTTTGGAACATGTTTGTTTTGGAATCTAGATAAATCAGAGTATGTGAATCCCAAGGTATTTAGAGAGGATGTAAGGCCTTCCATTTTTCTCAAGCTTTATAAGTCATGCCTCACCTATTACTCAGAAACTTTATTGGTTGTTTGGGACTAGTTATAGATACCTACCTGACTTCATTATTAGACATAATTACTGTAAGTATAACTCCAGAATTTATCAAGGTAAAATGGGAAAGGAGTGTATGAAAAAAAGGAGAAGAAAATGAATTACAAAAATATGTATCAAGTATTATTTTAAAATGACTTTTTTTTTTTTTTGGTCTATTGCAGACTAATCCATGGAATTGGTAAACCAGATGAAGTTCTGGAATGCATTAAAAGAGGAATAGATATTTTTGACAGTTGTTTTCCTTATCAGGTGACAGAACGACACTGTGCTTTGTCCTTCAGTTATGATTATCAACCGAATCCTGAATCAGCAGGTATTGGTCTTGATAATCTTGTGTGCATGGGGATATTTGAATAAAATATTGGTAATGTGAGTTTCAAAATTCTTAAGATTCCAATCTGTACGCTTATTCTGTTTAACATCCTTCTGAGAATGTTCTAATTATGTTGTTAATCATGTTCTCTTTTTTGTCTTATTGCACTGTAAACAAAGCTTTACTTGTTATACTAGAAGTACAACTTCCAATTGAGGTTTAAGATTATAGTTAAGACCACTATTATTTATAGTAAAACCTCAGTTTAGCAGATCTCAGAACAGCAGATTTTACATTCAGAGAACTAAAGTTCTACAACAGTTTACACAGTTACAATAATAATTTCATTGTATAAATGATATAAGTAGATGCATGTAATCTAATTTCCATAATTTTGGTAAAGAGATTTTGGAAATGATGTAAATCACCTCAGTGACTTCATATTTGATATCTCTTTGAATAATAGGATCTCTTCCCACCATTCATTTACTAAAACAAGGTTTTACTGATGTTTAGCATCAGCAATTAGCAACTCCATATCGTTGAAGAAACCAACATACTTTTTAAGGACTTTTTCTTTTTGAATTTGTGCTTCTGATGCTTTTTCTTAAAAAACAAACAAACCTTATATGTTAATCAGAGTCATATGTGCACAATTTGTTGTTTTGTTCTTTGGCCTTCAAAACTGAAATACATAGGTTGATAAAGAAAATTCAAGGACTGTACTTTTTAAAAATGTAAATATTTTTCAAAATAGTGAAGTTGCTGTCATTCATTGTGAGGAGTGAAAAAAAGCAGTGAATTGACATTTTGACAGCTCAGAACTTTTATATCTTTTATCACTTTTTTAAGACGCTTCTCACAATTTAATATGTCATACAGATTCTACACTAAATTGCAAATATTAAATGGTCTATTATTTTGCCCACCATTATAAGACAAGCTGTCAAGTCTTTGTGCATTTATTAAAGTATATTCAAACTCATAATCTAGTTGTAGAATACTCAAAAAATGAATAGGATTTCAATGTATTTTATATCTTTTCTCCAGATTGTGATTATGAAAGATTCATCCTGATAGACATTTACAGTTGGAAAATAAGAAGCTTTCCTTTTTAAGATTATATCACTGCCTTGATGGCTCAACCTCAACTTTCTGATTAATATATAAGAGTAAATTGATAGAACATGAATCTGTTTTAATTGAAAATAAGTACAACGCCACATTGCATTTAATACAATTTGGTTAGAATGTTGTATTGCTTATTTTGTGTGGATGGATAGTTATAAAACAATGAGAAATGTAGCCATTTATATTTTAAGCTTTTAACATTAGATTGCTTCCCTTTCCCCTATTTTACTGCTTTGTAAGTATCAAAACTATTTGATTGTATATTTTGTGACAACTAGTTAAATATTTTAAATAGTGCCATAGGCTTTAAGTATGAACTTCTTTTTTATTGCAGATATAAAAGAAGATGGAAAAACAGAGGTGAGGAAAGATGATGAAACAACAAAAGATGAAATATGCAGTGAAGCTGAAGGAATGACTTCATTTGAAATACATCTGAAAGAAATAAAGTATGTTGGTTTTTGTTTACTTAAAATTCCAGTTTTTCCTATGTGTAGGTCCCGAGTAATATAGTGGTCTTTGCATTAATTGGGAAATAAGTTCTCCTGAACATTGTGGGCCTAATTTCATAAATAGGTGGTTGCTTAATATTACCCACTCCCACCTTTTTTTTTTTGCCATCTTGAGAACTACTTCTGACCACAGTTGCTGAAAATTAATATTGTGCTTGCTTATCAATTTCACTCAAAAAATGAAGTTTCAGCCCTAACAGAGGGTTAGCATTTGAAGAGAAAAATTCTCAATTTTTTCTCTGAGGAAACCTTAGCTCTTCAAATTTTGCATGACCTGACACATCACATGGAAACCCTTGTCATCAAAAGAGTCTTTTTTATGCTATACTTACTTATCTGAAAACAAGTCCCATTGAATTTAAAGAAACTGTTAAGTCATTTTGCAGTTGAATTTACTGAGTCAAGTCATGGCTAATCAATAATTCTGCAGAATGCCACTAATCATTCATTCCTAGTTGCTATTGAATAAGTATTCTGTCTCCTATTTGCTACTAAATACTGTTGATGTTTTTAAAACTAGGTATGTTTGAGCCAAGGAAAAATTAGATCACAGCCCTTAATTTTTTTTTTTATGGCTTGCTTTAGATATTCTCGGGGGATGATCTTATAGTTAGGACCATTCATGAAACCTTAACTGTCCTATTATATGATGTGTTGAGCCGTATAATTTTATAAGGTTAATAGGATTCCTAGATATCTTCATCGTTGTTTTTGCAACTATGTGCTTAACAGTCTGGTTACATGGATCTGTTATAATGTTAAAAATATAATAGAGCTCTCTCAGCGTGTTTTTTCTCCACATGAGTGACATTATTTAGATGACAACAGGGTCATACTTGCTGGTTCTGTCATGTTACTTGTCTCCCACTACCTTGGTCCTGCTCTAATCATGTCATGCATTAAAAAAAGTTCTAAAAAAAAGCCCAACATGTCAAATTTGTAGAGGCAGTTCCCCATATTAAACATTCTTTTTCATACTTTTCTATGCAGGTTGGACCACTGGGAGATACAGTAGAATAATATGATCATTATTTTAAAAAAGTCTGAATAAAAGTAGTAAAGTACAGAGAACAACAATAATTCATAACGAAAAGAATGTGCTAAAATCATTCATTGTGAGGATCGTGACAGCACATGTTTTTAAATTCCATAACATTCTTGTTGGGGTTCTCTTGACTTGTAAGTCCTTTGTCAACTGATCTAGTATCAGTTGTTAATTTGAACCACAGTATTATAGCAAATACATTAGCATGTCTCTTGATTGTAAGCTCCTTAAACTGATGACCTGTTCTGACATTTTTGTGAAGTACCATGTGTACAGATAATGGCATATAATGATGATAATATCAGTGATCATTAAGTGTTCATGCTGTGTTCAGCAATTAGCTTATAGTTAGTTTTTAGAGTTACTCCATTGGACCCAAAGTGTAGCTTTAGCTGCATGGATGATTTACTTCTTATCTATGAATGTGCTTTTCTCTTTTAGGTACCAGGATGATTTTAATCCTTTAGTAAATGGATGCTCATGTTACTGCTGTCAAAACCACAGTCGTGCCTATATTCATCACCTCGTCATGACCAAAGAGATGCTGGCTTACGTACTTCTTATGATGCATAACTTTCAGCATTACTTTAGCTTCTTTTCTTCTATCCGAAATGCTTTGAAAGAAGATAAGTTGGATCAGTTAAGTAAGATTATTAGCAGACAAGCTCTCTGAGGTCAGATATGTAAAAAGCAGATTCCCCAACCTGGCTTCCCCTTCTGGATCAAGATTATGGAGAAGACCTGTTATACCATGAGGGTAGACACCCATGATAAAAGAAAATCCATATTTTGCCTGCTATCTCATATCTGAGTATAACTTTCTAAGTCCTTATAATTTTAGGAAAGATTGAGATTTTTTCCCCAGAGATATTAATCTTTGAAAAAGATAAAAATAAGGATATTCTCTAGAAGAATTCATGTACTTTTCTGAATTGTATTAATGATATTAACTTATGGACATTGAACTGCAATGAGAAGAAAAGAACATCAACTAATAAGAACAATGGGAAAACAATTCTGCATCTATTTGAGATACAGGTGTACTACTATTGTATATTAATTTATTATTATTTTTAAATATATCGGGAAGAGGTGACATACATTAGCTAAAAATAATAGGAAAAATAGTTCCTGTTATGAAGTATGTCTCACTTGGACACTTCTGATGGTGGAAATGTTTTAAAATAATGCATTCCTTAAAGTCCTCTGTGTTGTTGGATAGAGAGCTTTTTTCATATGTTGTAAGCTGCTTGTTAGAGACCCTGATTTTAATAATATCAAAAGATAGCTGTTTTATCTCAAGGGTATGGATTGCTTTTTCAACAATATCCTTTTACGATAATGTTTTAGGAGGGGGATGCATAAGGCTTTGATAGTAAAAGTAAATACAACAAATTATGTACTTCAGGTTTTCTTTATGTATTTCAACTTTCTTTTTCTACTGGATTTTTATACTATATTTGAATGTGAAAAAGTTTTTATATTATTAAATTTATTATACTGCATGGGGAACTTTAATAAGACCCTTAAATTTTTGTATTATATCTGGGAAATGCAGTAAGGCATGAGGGAGAGAAAGAGGGAGGGAACTCATAAAATAGAGAAAAACTGTAAGAGTGGGAAGACCAGGCAAGATGATCCTGCAAAAAGCCAATATGAAGACTGGACAGATAGACTGAATTTGTCAAGAACAAATTTTAATGTACTTACCTTATCTCATGTTTTGATTTGGTATTCAAACATGTAACACCACTACAATGTGAGCTGCATTGGTTGCCTGTGTTTCCAAATACAATTCAGGATTCTGTTTGTTACCTTTAAAACTCTTCAGGCTTGGGACCAGATTTCTTAAAAACATCTTGCGGTGATTTCTACCTGTCCAAATTTGTCTGATAGGTTGAACGTGCTAAAAGTCCTGTCAGCCAAGGAATGTTGGCTGCCAGGGACTAGGAGATATACTTTTCCTGCTGTAGTTCCTACCCTCTGGAACATTCTCCCTTCAGTTAAGGATGATCACTGCAGAGAAGTACCACCAAATGTATTTCCTTAATAGATGAAACTCTATAGATTAGGGGTGACAAACTTAATTTCACCTTTTTATGGGTGCCAAAATGTAACTTAAAAATATAATCAAAATATTGCATATTTTAAAAAGTTATTATTTTTAAACAATGTACACATTTAATTTTAAAAATGTATAAACATGAAAAATAATACTGAAATTATTTTGACTATTAATAATTTAGCCATATAGGCAAATCCTAGGAGATTTCATATGGAAACAGAGCTTACAAAAACTTTGACTATCTTGTGAGTTTTGGGTGATTTAAAATTTTTTAAAGCAGTCAGATACCATCTACTAATGTCACATGAAGGATTATAAAGAGGTCCTCAGATTTGTTATTTATTGAATGTAGACATCGCTCAACTACAGGACATCTCATATAAGGCACAGTTCTACATGATAGCTCTGAGATACTTCAGTTCTGTAAAGGCCGAAGCTGGCAAAACAATTTAGTATCAGGCTTAAAGGCTTCATTCTTGTCTACAATAAAGATTCCACTCTTGCAGAGTTGTATCTAAAAGGCTTCTGCCATGTGAAACCAAGATGAAGCTTGATACCATTGATGTTTACAACTTCTGACATGGTTTTGCCAGTTCCAGCTTGGTATTCTTCTCATGTAATATGTGAACTTTTCCCATTAAATTCCATTGCATCATCCTTATGTCAAGCTTCTAAGTAACATGTCCCATGAAATAAAATCCAAGGCATCCATTTTTCATTAGAGTCTATTTATTAGACTCTTGATTACATATCAAATTGGCAAAGACATAGTGCAATTCTGACTCTAATCCGGATCCAAAACTACACCCAATAAAAAGCAAAAGACAGAAACATTCCCCCTGGCCATCAGTCCAGTGGTTGCTGGGAGTGATATTTGTCAGCTTGCATTTTATAAATACTCACAGCTTCCACTAAAGCATGCTTAATGTTTTCCCATGAATTTTTTAAAGAATCCATTCATTCATTTACTGAGATGGATGACGGGGTTTCTCTAGGTAACTCTGGCATAGGGATAAATTCCATCCCAGTGCTAATTTGAAATGGAGTTAAACTGTGCACTGCATTGTTGAAAGCTACTTCAGTGAACGGTAACAAATCTGCCCAATATGACTGTTGGTAATTTACATAGCATGTCAAATATTGCCCAATCATTGCGTTCGCGTATTCCACCGTCCCATTTGTGCTTGGATGGAACCCAGAACTTAACCCCTGGGATGATCCAATTAACTTTATAAATTCCCGCCAGAATTTAGCTGTGAATTGAAATCCCCCCCCCCCGTCAGATATAATTGGGTGAAGAACCCCAAGTAATTGTAGATGTGTTTAATAAACAGTCTGGCTAATTTCTTTGCTGAGGGGAGACCATAGCATGCTATGAAAAGGCTTGTTTAGAGAATAAGTTGATAACAGTCCAAATGACTGTTCCCATCACTCTCCAGAAGTTCTACTATGAAGTCCATCCCTATCTCTTCCCAAGTTTGGGATGGTTCTGCCACCGGCAAGAGAAGTCCTGGGGACTTCCCAGGTCTTGTCTTCATTGTAGCACAGGTAGCACAGCTTTTTACATAGCCTCAATGTCTTTTTTCATCTTTGGCCTGTCTCCTGGCAAAATGCAATGTCTTTAAATAGCCAAAATGTCCCCCTTGTTTAGAATCGTGGCTCTTTCACAGGACTTGGATTCGCAATGTATTGGGAACGTATAATTGGCAAGGACTTGGTGCAATTCCGACTCTGACCCGGATCCAGAATTACACCCAATAAAAAGCAAAAGACAGAAATATCTGCTGTGAATCACAATCTCCAATCAATTCTCAGGCCATCAGTCCGGTGACTCCAAACTCCACCTTCCTCCAGCTGCAGGCATCTTCTCTGTTCTCATGGGAAGGAATGCCACCTAGACATAATATTCCCCCTTTATCTCTATAACCCCCTTGTCAAAAGTTAGAGAATGGCGAGCCTGAAGTAATATTAAATTCCTTTACTAGCAAACCTAAAAGCTAAGAAAAGAATAGACAATAAAAAATGGCTACACATATGTCATCTTCAGGGTCGACACCTTATGCATGGGAACCATATTTTTTGTTAGAACTACCTCTTGGTTTAAGAACCATCCCTTGTTATGGGAGCTTGCCCCTGGTGAGTTGTAGAAGTCATGATTCTGTTATTTTATTTCACACACTGCATTGACTGACATCTACTAAAATAGTCTCTTCTTGCTTTAATTGGGTCTTATAACTTTGTGCTTTAACTGGGTCCTATACATACAATTCATACATGTCTTTACATATTTCACCCAAAGACATACTGGTAGCACAAAACTATGAATAATACGTCATTTGATACCACAGTTATAGTAATATGCCATATACTGATATGGGGATGTGTGATGGCTCAGTGTTTAAATAAGCTGCTCTTGTCACCTGGAAAGCTGATAGCCTGAGTTGAAGATATGAGCACCGCATAACAGGGTGTACTCCTGTTACTTGCTGTAGGTCCTGCTAACCCAGCAGTTCAGAAGCATGAACATGTGAGTAGATAAATAGGTACCACTGTCAGGGTTCCAAGTTACACCCCCAACCAATGAAAATTCCAAGGTCAGCAGTTCCTCAAAGTTCCATTTTATTAGAGTTGTCATATTGGCACATCTGGGAAAACCCGAATCTGAAAGTGGGTTTTCCCCACTCAAAGGAAAGTCATAGTCCCTTCCCCTATACCCACATGTCCATCACATGGTCCAATCAATCTACCGTCCTGACTGGAGATGCCTCCCAGTCACGTCACTCCAGGTGCAGGCTGAACGTCCTTGACTCCCACAGAAAAAAATGTTGTTATGGCTAAATACTTCTACCAGCTCCATGCAAACCCCCCTCCCAGTTTCCCACAGACTAAGTGTGGCAGCCCTGAAGATCCAAAAGAAAAGATGGCTTCCAGAGCTGACAACCACTTTGGTGAGAAGGTAACAGCATTTTATGTGCCTTGATGTATAGTCATGCTGGCCACATGATCACAGAAATGTTTTCTGACAACCCTGGCCACCTCGGGTAAGAAATGAAGATGAGCACCACTCTCTAGAATTGAACATGACTGGACAGGGGAAATCTTTACTTTTTTATACTGATATTGAATAATTACATTTCTAAAAGAATAGAAACCTTCTGCTTACCAAGAACAATAGTTAGCATTTGAGTGGCTTTTCTTTCTCTAAACTATATTGAGCAGTGCCGTTGATATGGTAGCTTCAAAGACTTTTTTGTTTTGACCATTGTTGAGCCGGTGCGCTTCTAAGTTTTGTTCCTTGGTTTTAGTCCTGATTTTTAGTTCATCAGTTTGTTTATCCCCCCTGCTGGAGTAGGAAACTTCTTGGCAAAACCCACAATATTCTGGTAAATTTGTAGGTGTCAGACCCGTGGTGGGTTGCCTCCAGTTCGCACCGGTTCTATAGAACCCGTAGTAAAATCGGTGGGAGGCTGCGCCCACCAACCCCAACGTCATCAAAATGATGCAACGGAGTGAGCGTGTGGCCCCGTTGCGAACAGATAGTAAAGGTAGGTAGAACCCACCCTTGTGACAGACACTTCTTTTCAGCAGACAACTGGTGTGAACATTTTAATGCTAAGCAGCATGAAAGAGCATCTGGAAGATTCTTGTACAAAACTTTTCTCCCTGTAGATTTCTATATACAAAAAGGCAAGAAAATTAAAAGCTACTTATGAAGAATATTTTTAAAACATGAAGTCAGAAATTAGTGGCTAGAACATCAACTATGTCAGTGATTATGTCTGCTTCTACAAATAGACTATATCCAAAAATGTTATTGAAGAAATGACAGATGTAGAACATATTTTACCTGACAAGATAGAGATGGTATCAACAGTATATTTACAAATGAGGGACGACGAGAATGACTCTGAAAAGGATGTTTCACTGAATTTGCAAAAGAAATTGCCTGAAGTTTTAAAATTAAGGGAAATACTAATGATAAACCAAGAGAACGACCTGGATAATTTTTTCCTATTGCTTAACAAATGCCACCAATAGAAAAAGAACTTCACTATAGAGCTTGCCTTTTTGCTCTTGCTAAGAGCAAAAGTGGTGCACAGTACATATTTTTTCCCAGTCAGAAAAAGCAAACTTTCTATTATTAAACAGAAAGGGACAGAGGTCTAGTCATATTTAGTCTTGGCCTTATGGGTCAACACAGACTCTATAGTTCTCGTTGGTGACCTCTTGCAGCCACTTAAGATAATACATTTCCCATGTTTAAAGTTCTGGCTTTTTTCTTAAATTAAAAAAAAAAATCAGGTAATTTTTTTATGTAAGATATCAACCGGGATCACAGTCATTGCAACCCTTGGATCTGAAATGTTTTTTTCAAAATCATCTCCCAATTCACACAAATATATTATCTGCTTCAGCTGTTACCTCAATAACTATTCTTGGCAATCAATTAGTATAAGGCCAATATTAAGCTGAACCACAAAGTGTTGTTGACGATAGAGCTCTTTAATGCATCAGCACAAGACTAGTAACTCTGATATTTAAAATGCAAGTATTCTGAACAATTTGTGTCTCTGGTGTAATTACCAATTATAAAGTTCATAACAAAACTTAACAGCTGCTGTCAAAAATATCCATCATCTCTTCTTCATTATATTGCCTGAGGCAGACTGACAGATTACTGCCAATGACATTCTGTGTTTCCAACTGAGATTTTAGTACTGCAATAATGTCATTTAGGATTATAAATCTAAAACAGTAACAATAGAATGTTTCCTTCACAAAATGAGAAATAAGACTAGAATGTTAAAAGCAGCATCATTTATTTGACAGTGTTTCACATTGTTGAAGAAATCATTCCTATCTGATGGGGCTCTTAAACTGGGATTTGGGATCCTGTCGGTATTGTATGCAAATCTGAGGAAGCATAAACAGAGGCTAGAAACATAAGCAGAGGGCCTGAGTCTAGCCTTATATTCTACCTCAGCAATCTACCTCTGGAGAGGTTTTTTAAAAAGTAAGGAGAGTAAGATTGTGTTTACCAAAACAGAAGACCAAGATTTTTACCTATGTTTTGTAGAACAAACTGTAATGCTTTAATTAACGGTTAATGCTAATGCATAATGACTAAGTTCCCACACTGAACAATGCCAAAACCTGAGCTTAGCAAGGTATCACTATAATTTTAAAAACAGTGACTTTCATAGTTCATACATGATCTCATGTCAATCATATAGCTGTTCATTTTTATAGAGATCTATTTTTAGAAAAATACAAAGCAGAGCCCACAATATATTAATTTGTAGCACAGTTAACCAAGATATTTCATTTAAAGTCCTAAATATTTAATTCATTGCCATATTAATTTAGTCAATTTTGTCATCTCCTGTATGAGCTTTTCCATATTTATGGATAATGTTTTATTCCAATACATAAATTACAAAAAGATTAGGATTATATTTTTCTAAAAAAAATACTGTTACTTAAAAGAAGTGACACACTCAGCATGGAATAGAACAGCTTGCCATGGCCAACTCACTGCAGCCAACTTGCCATGGCCAACTTCTCATGCCAACTCACCATGGCCAACTGTGGGACAACTTGCCATTGCCTACTCACCATGGGGCAACTAGCTGTGGCAGAAATTTCACTATTCAATTTTATTATTTAAAACAAATTTAAAAATTGTTTTATTTTTTGTCATTCACATTTCATTTTGTCCTTCCATTTGCACCCTTTCTTTAATGATTCTATTCCACCATTTCTTTGATATTAGTGTAACTCTTGTCCTGCAGCAAGTTGTCCTGTAGCGAGTTGGCCATGGCAAGTTGGCCATGGCCAATTGGCTATTATTTATTTATTTATTTATTTATTAAGCTTATATGCCGCCCTCTCTCCGACAAGGACTCAGGGTGGCTCACAGCAATAAAACAAGTAAATTAATCAATATTTAAATGTTAAAACTATTAAAATCCCCCTTAAAAAACCCCTATGGTGAGATAGTCATAGAGAGTTGGCCATGGTGAGTTGGCTACAGCAAATTGTCATAGAACCCACTCAGCATCCATTTATACTGTCATGAATTCTACATTTATAGTTCTAATGAATGAATCGGATCAGATTTAAAGAGGAATGAAGATTTTGCAGATTGCCAACACAAAATGTATCATTTTGTCAAATTCCAAATTTAACAACTACCATTTATAGCTCATCAATTGGTGTTAGATTAATAAATCTTACATTGTACATGGGTTACATGTTGTGTTAATATCAAGGCAAGATATATTGTATGGGGTTCATTATTTAAATAACTATTTTATACGTTTCTTGGAGAAGACCTCTCCATGTTTATATATGTCATTCACAGATGTCCTATTCATGGGTACTACTTCTTCAGCTCCTGGCAAAATATATTATCTAATGGATTGGAGATGTATAATCTAAAGAAAGCCTTGACAATATGCTGAAGATTTCTTCAGCCATGTTTTATAGACAAGATAACACATCAATAGTCAAACTGAACTTGAACTGGAATTATTTTCTATAGTCTTATATTACAAAATTAGGTATTGTCATTTCAAAAAGCATTTCAGAAAGCAATTAGCATTCACAAAACAACCTAGTGCTTTTCTTTCTTTCTTTCTTTCTTTCTTTCTTTCTTTCTTTCTTTCTTTCTTTCTTTCTTTCTTTCTTTCTTTCTTTCTATCTATCTATCTATCTATCTATCTATCTATCTATCTATGTATCTATCTATTTGTCAAGCATATATAAGATAACAGATAAAAGTATAAACATGATTGTGAATACATGAAATGGATACGAATAAAAAGGGACATTAGGACAGGAACGGTAGGCACATCAGTGCACTTATGCACACCCCTTACAGACCTTTTAGGAATGGGGTGAGGTCAACAGTAGACAGTCTAAGGTTAAAATTTTGGGGGTTTGGATAAGAAACCACAGAGTCAGGTAATTCTATATGAAAATTCTATATGAGAATTTCTGTGAAGATCACTCCCTAGAACAGTTGTAAGAAATGTTTACTTTCAAATGCAGCATCTTGTAAAGTATCTTTTGTTTCTATAGTTCACGGACATATGGTTATATGCAGTATTCTCATTTAAGCCTAAACCTGAAGTCAGAGAAAGGATAGTGTTTCAAATGTTCACTTTCCATCGACATAAAATATTTCAAAGGAATAGGATTATAGAATTGTCTGACAATTTGCAATTCATTTATTGGATATCCACCAGTGCTTTACTAGAAAATATGATAACTCAGATAAGAAGTTCAGCCACAGATCTTCTAGTTAAATGGATCTTTAGAAGGTAAAGTCACTTTTTACCCTTTATATTAAAATATTAGCAGACGTAGCTATGCAAGCTTCTCTAAATACATCTACTGATCATTTCTTACTGATTCTTTCCAAATTCTCTTTTTTAAAAAAGATTCAGTTACTTCCTTTGAATAAGAGATTAGCTAAAGCATAATCTTCTCTTACCAATTATTGGATGATAAAAGCTTAACACCCCTCCCCTCTTTAGAGGTAAGTAGAAAGGACTTGATAACAATGCAGTGCTTTGAATTCTTGAGATGGAAGATGTTCTGGTTTACAATAGATTACAGCCTTTAAATCAGATCTTAGTCTCTGTTAATATCCCCACTTATATTCACAAAAGTCCTTTTCTCTTTGTCAATCCACTTTATGGCTTTTCAGCAATTTTATAGAGATAATTTCTTTTCCAGAACAGTTTAATATATTGGTACACATTTCATTGTGTGAACATAATTGGATTTGCATTATACTATTTCAATTTTTTATTTTGAGACTGTGACATGATATGAATAATTAAATACCAGCATTTGTATTAACTTGCCTATCAGCAATATAAGCCTTTAAGTTATCTTTTAATTAATGTTTCAGGGAAAAAAGTGTGGCATTCTTGCTAAAATACAGATGTTCCCAGTCTGATGACCTTCGTATATATCAGCTCCCAGAATTCTTATATATAATTTTATCACAAATTTTGATTATAATAGTTAAATCTAATCCAAACTAAACTTAAAGACAAAAAGTAGAAAGCAATAGAAAATCAAATGAAAAAGCAAAAATAAAAAGATGAGAGAGAAGACAGAGACAAATAAAAATGAAAAAGGACAAAAGAAATATATAAAGAAATGACTGCCAAACTTCACAAGTTGAAAAAATTAGCAATATTTCACCCTCCCCCTTTGAGGTTACAAACATTTATCTCTTCATCCCATATCCCATGTCTCATCTATAAACAAATCCATAAAAGATCATATTTTCAGTCCTAGTGTCAGAAGAATGTGCATAAAAGTGTTTCCAGAAGTAATAACATATCTTATTTTAATTTTGATGAAATAAACCAACTTTATATTTCTTCCTTTTACTACTAACAGTCTTAATTTAAATATTGTCATAAGATTCAATTTCTCGTCATTACTTTTTTGTCCCATCATATAGAGTTCTTCAAAGCCAAAAAAATATCCAGGTCACTCTCTTGGTTTATCTTTTGTATTTCCCTTTTATATTTTAAAACCAATCTAAATATCCTTTTCTAAGTCATTCTCTTGGTTTATGAGTTACAAATCCACTTTCGAAACCATTTCTATCTTGCCAGATAAAATTTGTTCTACATCTGTAAATAATAACTTTAGGACATAGAGTATCCATAGAAGCAGACATCATTGCTGACCCTGTAGTTGTTGTGGCTATCAATTTCTAGCTCTGTTCCTCAAAAGTCTTCTTCAGTATTTTCATTGTTATAATGTTCTGCACCATCTTATAGATTTGTAACTCTTTTCTCTACCTAAAATCTTTAGTCCTCTTTAGTGCACTTTCTGAACTAACACTTTCTGAAATATGAACTTGTTTATCTTTGAAATCTTGTAAATACCAAAATAGTATATATTTTCCACGATAAACTGTCTTTATAATTAATTTCAAAATCTTATAGTAAATGTTTCAATATTCCAAATTTATCTGGGACTTCAGTCTACTTACAATTTTTTAAGAAAAAAAAAATATTTATCTTTTTGCTGTTTAATTTCGGAGCCTTTAAATTCTTAAGCTTATAATTAAAATTTTCTTTTCTTCAGGGTTGAACTGGATTTTCAAGCATGTCATTCTGAAGATTTCTAATAGCTTAGAGTTAATGAGCATTTTCCAAAAATGATTAGTGAGTGAGAGTTTGTGAACTTAGTCTCTCATTTAAATAAAATGGCTAATCTCATCATTTCCCAGCACTTAAATCTTCTTAAAACCATTCTGAGGTCTCCTTGTAAGGAACAGCTTTCCAGAGCACATGTGAGTTATCTCCTATCCTCTCCTTATCCAGAGAAGTTACAAGAAACCATTCTACTCACCAGTTCCTTGTGCTTTGCTGTGGTTATTGGCTCTGCTTTGATTAGTTTGCTATACCTTTTCCAAAAATCCTTAACTCTCAGAATTCTTAAAGGCCATACTAGCTTAAGATTGAGGGCAACCAAATTCCAAAACTATATCATCTAAGCAACTTGAAAAGGTGCTAGAAGTGATTTGCTCTGTTGAGCCCAAATAAAAACCCACATTTTGTTTACAGCTCTTTGCATACTCTACAAGCTGCTTTGAGTTGCCTTATTGGAGAGATGGGCAGCATGTAAATTTAATTAATAAATCTTATCTTTCTGAAATCTTATCTGCCACAGTTTAATTATCAATTATCTTCACCCAACTTTCCAGCTATGTTGGATGTTCAAATCACAGAATTCTTAGTTAATGGACCAACGGTTTTGACTGGTTCGGGTGAACCAGTAGTTGTGACCCACGGGTGGGCCTGCCCACCTGCCCTGGCACTATTCCATCCTACATTGCCGTGTTTTTGAAGCCGCATATATGTGCGGCATGCGTGCGTGCTCACATTTTCGGTGCTGGATGAACCAGCTGGTACAACGGTTGTTACAACCATCAGCAGTCCACCACTGATCAACATATATGAAAAGCATCAACTAGGGAATGACTGATGAAGAAATTAAAAGTGCCATTTAACTGATTTATTGAATTTATGTGCTTCCAACTCCTACCATCAGGTGTATGACTGCAGTGTATCACCTTAACACAACTTGTCATTTTAAAGTCATTGAATTAAGTGGGACTTATGAATATTAACATTCAGTGGTAGCAGTTTCTCATATGGATATTTCCTAAAACTGTAGCAATCATATTGGAACAGTAGAAAGGCAGACATTCAACACATTGGGACCTAAGTGCCTTCTAATTTATAGCTAAAGACTTCAAACAGGGCATGGACTACAGAGATAATGTGAAGCCAGGGGGGGAGGCTTTTTGCTGACAAGTCTCCATGCCTTCTATCAATATACTTCTGAAATTAAACGTTAGTTGTTTCTTTATGTAAATGTGCTGTAAGGAACACATATGCTGAATCCTGTATATTAAAAAAATCCTATTATACTCAATATTACTGCATTCACATATGGTAAGAACTACTGTCAAGCCAGGGAAACCAAACATTGCAAAAAAAAAAAAAGAAAAATGTATTATAAGGGCAAACAACCTCTATAGACTGAAAGTTGCTGGGATAATTAGTATGTAACTACCTAGCATATTCATTATTTTTTCCCTATCATGTATTTCCACATAGCTCATCAATTTTATACATTAGGAAGTTACATCCCAAATATTCCTCTGGTAGATCAATTTAGCCCTAAACATATGACCTGCAAGTAATATTTTTTTTTTGTTAGTAATTTCATAATTACTGAATTTGAAGCAGAAAAGCCCATTTGGATTCCAGTATTCACTATTTGGTTTAAGGGGGTTGAAATAAATGTTGAGAGTATAACAAGTTATGCCCGTGTACAGCAGCCCGAGTTTTACACACCTCAAGCTATACCACCATGGTATCACTAAAATGGCCAGCAGCAGGTCTGCTATTGCCAGGCTTATCCTAGTCTGCCTGTTCCCAAAACAATTAAAATAAAGATGGAGGAAAAGAGAGCATAGTAGGAATGAGGCTGTGGTAATCCAAGTCTGCTAAAGTTACTCTCCCAATTTATGGCTGATATAACAAAATTTGGCGAGCTGAGGGATCCCATTGTGATGAAGGAGATCTGCAAAACAGAGATATCTGTTTAAATGTTTGTGTGAAATAACACGCACACAAACATTATAGCAGCAAAATAATTTATTTAATGATAGATTAAATTCCAGAATGTTCAAACATGGATAGCTTGGCCTCCATTGACCATAACAGCTTCCATTTTTTCAGTGACCTTTTTGCTGAACATTTTGAAAATAGAGAATTTTAATAAAAATTCATTTTATTTATTGTTCATGGATTTGTAAATAACATAGATGTGTTATTTTTCATAAGACCATAATCCTGGAATTCTTCTAAAAACTGGAGTGTTTTCAAAGACTGAAGGACAGAAAAGTTGCATTTTCCAGATAATTTACTACATGAATGAGAGGTCATTCATGAAGAATTCTAGCACTGCTTTACTTAGCAGTGCTTTGAAGCACTCAATTCTAAAACTCTTTTTGCCACAATTTTTAAGCAAATCACTACTGAATCCAGTTTCCCTCATTGACTTTGCTAATTGGAAGTTGGCTGGAAAGTTTGCAAATGGTGATCATGTGACCCTGTGATTCTGCACAATCATAAATATGCTTGCAAATGCTGGTTGCAAGGCACCCAAATTTTGATGACTTGGTAGGGATACTATAAAGGTGATGAGGTCTGGTTGTCATTTTTTTCAGTGCCTTTGTAACTTTCAATAGTTGCTAAATGAATAGCAATAGCACTTAGACATATATACCACTTCATAGTGCTTTACAGCCCACTCTAAGAAGTTTACAGAGTCAGCATATTGCCCCCAACAATCTGGGTCCTCATTTTACTGACTTCAGAAGGATGGAAGGCTGAGCCAACCTTGAGCCAATGAATTTTGAACTGCCGAACTGTTGGTAGCTGGCAGTCAGCAGAAGGAGCCTACAGTACTGCATTCAAACCACTGTGCCACTGTGCCACCATGGCTCTTATAGAATAGTTGGAAGTCAATGACTACTTGAATATAGAAGCTCTGCAAAAGGCAGTCATTCCTTCCTTCCTCAGATTCCTAAGCACCTCAATAAAGTTATTAAAAGTTTCAAAGAAATCAGAAATCTTTTATATACTATGAATTGTAAGTTCAAGGCAGCATTCAGCAGGAGGTGCACAGCAGGACATTCAAAAGCTCTTGCTCCCAATCAATTAATGATCATTTTCTGAAAATATTCAATTTAGCTTTGATCATCTTCTAAATGAATTTAGTTGCTATGCTTAATGATTTAGCTGCAATAATGAAGAGATTGGTAAGATTACCTCCTCCAGTTTAGCATCTGCAAGCTATGACTGCTTTCTCTGAAAGTAGGAAAACTTGATCTTGCTAACACATGAAGAAAGCATTATAGAATCTGAACTGTCTCTCTCGCCTTTGTTCTCTCTCTTTCTCTCTCTCTCTCTCTCTCTCTCTCTCTCTGTCTCTCTCTCTCTCTCTCTCTCTCATATATTTGATTAAAAAGACTATTTGCTTTCTGCTTCCTCATCATTTCCCTGATTCAGAAAGCATAACCCTGGCCAAAAGCTGATCTACCCCAAGTATATTCCTCATTATTCTCTTCTCTATTTTACTCTTGTTTTTTGACTTTGCAGGCTGATGGGTTTGGCAGACATTGGATTGCTCTACCTAGTGCAAAATTCCATTGAATTTTTGGATCAGATTTCATAGATTTGATAGGATATGTGCACATGCAATTCTCTAGACTGAAGGTTTGAGTCTTGACCAAGCTGACCGTGGGACATCACTAAAGCAATTAAATAACATTTCTCAGAATTAGTAGATTTTTGACAGATGAAACTAAGAAAGGCAAAAGGAATTATTCTATTAAAAAGTCCTTTGTGACAACATCATTGTAGCTTTGAAGTTAAATCTCTGCATACCTTTTTATAAATGAAAATTATGAGTTGTTGTTCTTTTTGTCCAAGAGCTCCACGGAGCCAGGGATTATTTCTAACGATACAGTAACTGCACTTAATATTATTAATGGGCCCAAATTGCACTGTGTCTAAAAGCAAGCATAAAAACTTCCAGAACTGCATAAATACCTTTAAACATCTGGACATTGGTACATTTTGCATGTATTATGATGCAGAAGATATAAAGTTTCTGATTACGGTACTACTTCTGCAAAACTATTTTACATGTACTGCAATCTCTAGAAACTGCTACAATCTCTTATCCTTTCAGTTTGCTGAAATCACAATTTGGTAATTAAATAAATGTTAAGATTTATTGGCATCTGTGTATGATTTTACAGATCTAAAATGGCTTATCAAAACTGCAGTCTGCAAAAAACTGCAAACAATACAACCATATCAAACAACATTATTTTACTCATTATTCTCTATAAACTCCAAATCAAATTCCTAATTAAAGGTTTTATTTACAATTTTCAACTTTTTAACTCTTAGCTTTTCCTGATAGCAGAATATCAGTCTGGCTAACAAACATCAAAGAAACTATCTTTAGTGCAAGAATAACTACAGGATGACATTGTTTGTGACCATATTTTCAGGTATATATACTTTTTCTGGTTTTAGATACAATGAAAAACCTACATGATTTTTAGAATCTCTTTCTTGAATAATTGTGACAACAGAGAGGGAGTGATTCCCCCCTTTAGCTGAAAGTTCAATTAAAAGCTCACTAATTGCCCCCGACTTTCTCTATATTTTCTTGATTTATTTATATTTTGCTCTCATTTTATTTTTTATTTCATTCCCATACTGTTTATTTCCTCTCCAGATTCTTATATCCACTTTTTTCCACCACCAGTCATTCCTTTTCATAGATCTTCCTTGAAATGAAGAAGTGGAAGTTTCTACTTAAAATAGTCACTTTTCAATACACAATTCTTTCAAACAGGCAATCAATTTTTTGACTGCATTGAAAAATATAGTTTCAGGATAAAACTATCTCAGCATTATTGGTGTCCCTTTGTCACTATTTAAGTAAAACACATGCATCTTTCTATTTTTTTTAAAAAAAATATTCCAGATATTTAATTCTAGAAAAATGAAAACATTTGTTTAAAAACTCATTTTCTTCAATTAAGAAAGGCAGAATATTGAGGAAAAAATGAATCTGTTCTTATTCCTATATTCTTTATGGATGAATCCACTGCATTTTTTAAAAAAATCTGCCTTCTAGATACATTCTTATTGGCTTTATATCTTTTAATCATATTTTTGTCCCAAGCTTCTTAACATTTGAAAATGTCTATAGGCAGCATGCTAAAATATAATAACTTAGCATTAAAATGCAAAACACTAAAACCATGACTTACCCTTCTTGGTCTGATTATGCTGTGAAAGAATGGAAAGAATATGGTAGATTCATGTGACTCTGGAACCATAAGTCACAGGGATGTAAAACGTTACCCTTCCTCCAGAAGCATAGCAAGTGTGTAAGAAAACAGGCATCATCCATGTTGCCTCCTCGCTATTTCACAATGTTATAGATGGTATTTACAGTATGGGATCTCTCTGAATCTGATTTTATACCACCAAATTTCCAATCAGCTTTCTGAGGATCTCTATAAGCCACCATCAACCAAGCTGCTCATATCTCTGTCCTTGGTGCTGATAGCATGCTGTAAACTACCCCCATGCAATTCCCATTTGATTCTGGTTATACCTAATCTTTTTCTTTTAACTTTACAATATAAGCCTCTCTTACATATTGCTTGTATTCTCAACTAGCCTCCCCTCCTCAGATATTTTTAAAGCTGAATGTCTAGTGTCTTTGTTACGACATGTATAAAGCAGTTGTCTTTAAAACCCATTAGCTGGGATGTCTGCTGAATACAAATTCAGAATAACATGTTTTCTTAAGGATATACTGTAATAATAAAAAAAGGCTAGATCTGTGAACAAAACATTTAGCTTTGCTTTTTACAGACCACAATTTTAAATGGTGTTGAAATATGGGCAGATTTGATTCAAATTCAGGTGTTTAATTCTGGTGTGTTTTGAGTCAGTTCTTCACATTTTCTGGTTTAATTCAAATGATTTTATTCCTGGTATTTTAAAAGAGATCAGTGATTTTTCAAAGAAAAAGATTCACTAGAAGCAGTTCTGTCCTTTTAAAATCAGAATTAAGTTTAATACAGTTAGAATTAAACAATTAAAGCACAACATTTAAATTAAAAAAATTCTCAAAATTGGAAAGTTACAAGTAGCTGTAGAGTTTGACACAGTTGTGTGACATTTTCTATACATGTGTATATTTTTACTGGTATAAAATAAAATGCAGAAAAGTATTTCAGTGGGAGTACAAACTTTAAAGCAAAAGAATGCTGTCTTTTTAACAAATATTTGTTTATTGCATTAAGACAGAGACAAGAAAATACTTATTACATGGTAGTGGGCTGGGCCCTGTGGCCCATTAGGAACTGGGCCACACAAGTGACAGAAGAGTGCGCAAGCATACAAAGCTCCATTTGTGCAAATGGCAAGTACATACATGAAACCATCTCTCTCCCCAACTGCTGCCACCAGTGCTGGTCTACACTGTTGGAAAAGTTAGGGATTGCTGTCTTACTAGTGTTTTATACCATTGTCCATGTTAGCCTTTTTGATTGCTTGCCTGACCTAGGCTTCCCAAGAGCATGAAAGAGACTCCTCGTCCCGATAAAACCTCTTTTATTTAGGTTAAAGGGAAATTCCTCTCCAGCAAAGTCCCGGCAAACAGTCTTTCATGAGATTTCACAATTTACAGACCTTTATCTGACTTGGCAAGAAGTCAGGAACAGATCTTCACCCTAATTAATTGAACTAATTGTCTCCTGAAAACTCCCCTCCCCTTTTGCTCCTCTTTATTCCTTATGGGAGGGGAATGTCCACCTGTGCCTTTACTCCCGAGTGGGCCCTTGTTCCTTAGCTGTTCCCTTTTCCTGGCAGCTCTGCACATGCACACATTGGGAACAGACTCCAGCTGTTCTTCTGCCGCACTGATATCTGACTGCGAAGGCAGCTGATAACTGTTGGATGTCCTGGCCCCATCTCTGCCTCTGACACAGAGCACTAATCAGAGCCTTCCCCAGATTCCAGGACTGGCCTATGTTCTTCCCCAACCTCCTTACTGTCTGAGTCTGCCACCAGCTCTGCTGGCCGCTGGCGGGCCACAACACTGCCTTTGAGGAACAGGCATATTGTTCCACTCTCTCCTAAATGCACAACTGGTGATTGAGGGGATGAGAGGTTGGTTTACTGGGTAATCCCTTGTAGAGGTCCAAAGCTAGGACTTTCTCCTCTGCTGTTTAATAGCTATATGGAACTGCTGGTTATACACAGTGCTATCTACTTTTTATTTATTTTCATTATATTTTTGTGGATCTTGTATGCTTGTAAACGGAAGCCAATCATATCTACCTAGAACTATTCCCATTAAAATATGATAAACAGGGAATGTAGACAAAACACAATAATAAAAAGACAAAATTATAATTTGGTGGCAATATTTCTAATCCAAATTCACATAAAAATAAATGGCAGAAATAGAAATAAAGGCGAGGCTTCTTTCTTTAGAGTTGTCCCCCCAAGGATAATGAACGAAATGAGCAGCATGGCTAAAGTTTTTAATTGCCTGGGTTGTATCAGCTCTGTGAGCTAATAGGAACTTTAGCTGTCAGTGCTGTCACTCCGTTTCCCTTAGCTTAAATAATAAAAACGGAACAGACAATTGAATTCTTAATAAGAGTTGGTTGGAGCTGAGTCTGTAGTCCAGTCCTCCTACAGAACATCCTTCTCCATGCCAAAGTAGAAAAGAAAATACTGAATGTGTCATTCTACTTTTTGGTAGCAACTATTTTTTTAAAAAATTATTTGTCCTGATCAAGATCTGGGAAGACAGTTCTGGAAAATCTCCAGCATATAAAGAAAATGATTCAAGTTATGATCAAAAGTTTGGGGATTTTCAATTAGCTTTTTGTGATGACAGATGTGTTATTACCCTTTCAAAATTACAAGTAAATAATAAAATGAAATTGCGACTATGTTTACAATCTTACTTTAGCTTTTCTTTGCTTTATAGGCCTGTGAAATTTGTAAACATGAAGTTTTTTTTATTACTGTCATAACTGCAAACAGGCACTAAATGAGGCAGTGGCTAAATGAGGACTATCTATATTATCTACAGTGTGTGCTTTATTCTATTATACTGCATGCAATTTAAAGCAAATAAAAAAGGAGGAATCTTGTAAATAAGGGATGATTACTGCGGTAGTGAAAAACTGTTCTGCTGAAAATATTGGATGTCTATAATTGCAGAAATAATAAGGTAGATCTAGCATTATTTAAAAAATCAGAAATTCCAAAATTGGGATTCTCAGTGGTGCTATTCTGTTCCAGTAACAGATGGAGCAGTTGAGATAAAAAGTGATTTAGTGACTTGTCCTGGGTGAACCAAAAAGTCAGTTTCAGAATTAAGAACAGGATTCAATTCATGCTATAAGGAGAATAGCCAAAGATTAAGGTTGTGGTTTTTCAAGCACTCTGCCTTCTTGCCTACTAAAACAGCTGTATGATTAAACTATAGTTGACTTTGCACCTTCACTGTAAATGGAATATTTGCTTTTACTGTCTCTAAAACAGGGATGTCAAACTCGTGGCCTGCGGGCTGGATGCGTCATGCGCTGGCCGCTCCCACTTGATCATCATTCATATTTATTTTTCAATTCCTCTATTCTCTTACTGGACAATGCTTGGTCCTTCCTAAGAAATCCCTTCATAGCTTCTTAATCAAAGGCAGAGAAATGACAAAGAAGATGATGCCTTCATTTACCGCTATGTTGAGAATTAGGATCCCATTCATTCAAACGGTATTAAAAGATGTCAGTGCTTTGCAATGTTGGGATGTATAATGTTGGGACATAAACCAAAGGAAAATTAATGGAAAAGTTATGTTTATACCATAGACATCAAAATAGCTCCATTGGATCATTATAAGGGATGCACTTAAAGTTACAAAGTTCTTGTGCAGAAAACGATAGCCGCCATAATGTTTGGCCTTGGAAGATATGTGCACATTATCACTGTTTCTAATATTATACTGGGCACAATGGAAATTGATGTTACCTACTATACTTATAAAGTCCTAAACAACTCTGGAACTCGATGTGTAAGAAGTTCATGTACATGTCCATTAGTGATCTTGGCAACAATGTGAAAGTGGATTTTTAAAGATTTCTTAGTTTAGCATATGATTCTGCTAGTCCCTAGTTTTCAACACCCAAGTATTAAGGAGGTTCAAACAGTGGTGGGTTGCCCCCCGGTTCCAACCGGTTTGCAAGAACCGGTAGTAAAACCAGTGGGAAGCTCCACCCACTGACCCAGACATCATCATAGATGATCTGCGCATGCAGGCACGATGCGAACTGGTAGTAAAGGTAAGTAGAACCCACCTCTGGGTTCAACCTATTAACCTTGTGAGCTGAAACAAAGTACTGGTATTGCCATATCCTGATAGATTTTATAGAAAGCAGGTTGGTTATGGATTTAAATGGGTAAAGTGAATATTTTGTGTTATATCCTTTTTAGCTGAATATGATCTTGTGACTCTGTGACAACCATATCCTTTGTGTCATCATGAAATATTTGATTCACAAAAGCAGCAGAGTTGCTTGCTACTGATTTTCTTCTTCAACAATTGGTGTTCTTTTGTCCTCTGTAAATATATTAAGATGATTGCTTACAAAAATCTTGATTTCAGCTCTAATATCAAGAAATCCTAATTCAGCTTAATTGATTAACAAGTATTATTTTTCCTATTATCTTTTTTCTGCATACATAGAAGTCCCCCCCCCCTCATTATACTTCTTTTCTTAAAAGCTTGTCAGAAGAGTAAATTCCTTTTTACTATGCAGTGGTGGAAGCATTTAGATGGTTGAATTAATGTTCTTAAAATGGCTCACAATAAGCTAGAATAGTTCCATGTTTTGTAATTAATTTACCAGGCTTCAAGTAGCAGATATGACACTATGCATTGTCTGGAAATAATGGACACTACCAAAATACAATCTACATGAATTTAATTGTTTACCAAAATACTCATCAGGTCCAACTACTTAGCTATTTTTTTTAAGATCAGTTGATATAAACAAATAGTTGCTATTTATAAAGAAATCACTTTGTAAATTAAGTATGTTTTAGATATAATAAGGTTTCAGGCCATATATTCCATGTCTATAGACATATTCCATATCTATGGAATGACACTAAATGAGAAGGATTTTGGAACTTTCTTTAAGCAAGATGGTACAGATCAACACCCTGGGTATTAAACCAGTAGCCTGAAAATATTATAGGAAAACATGTTTCCTAAACATTTTCACAGTTTTCTTTTCATAATTTGATCCCTTGAGTTCTCTGGGGATTAGATAGAGCTGATGTTGATGCAAGTTGGATATCAGAAAGAATATCAAAAAGAAGTCAATATCCATTTCATTAACTATAGCATTAGTAAGGCTGATAGTGTCAACCATGTTGAACTCTGGAATGTTGTTAGAAAAATGAGAATCCCAGAACATCTCATTGTTCTTGTGTAAAATCTACACACAGGACAAGAAACCACATTCCAGCTGGAATGTAGCAGAACAGAAAGGTCGGTCAAGAAGTGTGGCAAGGCTGTATACTCTCCCTTTATTAATTCAACCTATATGCAGAATATATATCAAAAGATATATATCAAAAGCTGGACTGGAAGATGAACATGGTTTAAAATTGGAGGAAAAAAAATCAATAATACCCTGTTTTCCCCAAAATAAGACATCCCCTGATAATAAGCCCAATCAGCAAGAAATCCAAGTGCTTGGATTTCAGGGTTCAAGAAAATATAGACAGGGTCTTATTTTCTGGGAAACACAGTATGTACCATGCTGAAGTATTTATACTCCTTGCAGGCAGCTGGTCATTTGCACTCTTTTAATGAGTCATTGAGGCTACCTGGAGGTTTATCTGTGTCATCAGGGTCACCCGAGTAGTGTTAAATGGGCGTGGAGCTTTAGGTGGCCTTAATAACTCACTAAAAGAATGCAAATGACCAGCTGTTTGCAAGGAGTATAAATCCTCCCATTCCCCACAACCCAGTTAGGGCTCAAGAAACTTCTTGGATGAGATGTGAAATATTTTCAAAGAAAAACCAGAAAGTCCAGTTGCCCCTTGAAAGGACACCTTTGGGATAATCTTGACCTGGATGACTGAGAATTTTCATAGAATGACAAGGAGCCACTTCAGTATTACTGCCAAGAAATTTATTTACTTTTTAAAAATGTTGATTGTCCTATATTTATAATTGTTCTTATACTTCTATTTGTATTGTATTGTAAGCCAGGCAGAGTTAGTGAGCTGGCATCAGTGCTTCCTCTTCAGTTTGCTGGGCAGAAGTCTGATAATTAGCCGGGTTCCCTGGAATTCTAGCTACCACTGAGGATGTTACCTAGTTGGATAATGAAACCTGTTTAGGAAAACAACTAAGCTCAAGCGCACCAAGGGATCTCCAGTTCAACCCAAGCTGCCTATTTTCTAACTGTTGATCCCTAGAATTCTTTAGAGATAACATGGACAAAGAACATTGCCTTGAGCAGCTCCCAGAGGCAGTTTTCTCTGATGTAAGCAGCCAACACCTCCCTCATATAAAAACTCTTGCCTGGTGGATATTACAGAGTCTGTTCTTGGATCAGGGAGGAGTACGCTCTTCTTTGGTGCCTTCTTAGCTAAGGTCAAAGACTTTCTAGGCTATAGCCTCTATCAGCTTCTTCCAAGGACTCTAATAGAGGCTCTTTAAATCAGTTGTAATTTCTTGAGAAGTCCCCTTGCACCCCTCTTAATCAAGATGGCTACATGTTGTATGGACTGATGATCTCTACTTGGAAGGATGAACTGCTGCATTACTGAAAAGAACAAAAAAGAGTACAGATCAGAAAAGATTTGAAAAAGGATCTTCTAGCTAATTTGAGTGCCTTCAGGTTCCCAGGTCTTATAGAGGACATTCTTCCTATGGGATACTAAAGGAACTGCCTGGAGAGCTGTTGGAAACTTACAGGACTACTGGAGAACTAAGGACGTACTCTTTTTTTCCTCTTTTCTATTGAATTGTGTTTGATCCTGGACAAGTCCTTGCCATTTTCTTGGCAAGATTTTCAAAATGGTTTGCCATTGTGTCATTCCTGAGGCTGAGAGAGGGGCCCAGCCCAAGAGGTTCCAGATGGTTTTGTGCCTAAGAAGGAGAACTCATAGTCTTCGATTTCTAGCCAAGTGCCTTCACCAGCAAACCAAACTGTCTCTGAAGGAGATACTAGAGAAGACCAAATGTTCCTCTCATCCAGAAAGAAGAAAAAAGAGTGATCACCAAAACTATTGACCCCAATCTTGGGCCACTACTATCTTTTAATCTTAAATTGCAATTAATGCCATTTACCTTCATTTTATTATATAATTATCAATTATATATTTTTATTGTTCTCCTTTTTAAAATTTAAATTGTCATTGCATGATTATGAAGGGTAATACAGACACTGTTAATAAAATATATATTTTAAAAAACTGTAAATTTGAGAAAATAGGTTTTGTGTAGCTTTTGCAGCCTCCTAGAGTCACTGGAAGTCAGGTAATATAAAAACGTAATAAATCAATTGATTATGTGCCATCAAGTTGGTGTCTGATTCTTAGCAACTCCATTTGATTTCCATAGGTTTCCTCCATGATGATCTGTCCCAGTGGTGGGATTCAGCCAGTTCACACCACTTCGGGAGAACCGGTTGTTAACTTTCTGAGCAGTTTGGCAAACTGGTTGTTGGAAGGAATCATTAGGGCAGAGAACTGATTGTTACATTACTTGAATCCCACCACTGATCTGTCCCCAACCGGTCCCTTCAGATCTTTGTATCTCAATTTATCTCCCAGTTTATGTTCTCTTTCCTTCCACTTTCTCCAGTATTATAGCCTTCTTCAGAGAGTTGAGTCTTTTTGTAATGTGTCCAAATTAATATATTTCATGAAAAGTCTCAGTTGGGCAGCTAAAGAAATAAGGATCTTTGAGTTGTTCATTTAACACATAACTTCTTTTTTTCTCATCTTCTTTTTTTCAGCACACATCAAACACTATAGGAAACGTGGCTTGGGAGAGCATTATGATATCCTCTAATAAGACTGACAACTTCCCAATTTTCCTCCTGACAGGCTTTCCTGGACTAGAAAAACACCACTTCTGGATTTCTCTTCCTATCTGCTCCATGTACCTTATAGCCATTACAGGGAACTGTGCCATCCTCTTTGTCCTCAAGACAGATCAAACGCTTCATGAGCCCATGTACTATTTCCTTTCTTTGCTGGCCCTCTCAGACCTGGGCTTATCTTTTGCTTCTTTGCCCACCATGCTCAGTGTCCTGTGGTTCAATCACCGTGTGATCTATTTTGATGCCTGTTTGGTCCAGATGTACTTCATCCATACTTTCTCCATTGTTGAGTCTGGTATTCTACTTTCTATGGCCTTTGATCGCTTGGTGGCCATCTGGAACCCTCTGAGATACACAAGCCTTTTGACCTACAGGATGGTCATCAAGATTGGAGTGGGAGTGACCCTTCGAGCTGCTTTACTTGTGTTCCCAACCTCCTTTCTCTTGAAGCGTCTGGAGTATGGGAGGATGAATGTCCTGTCCTATTCCTTCTGCTTGCACCAGGATATTCTGAAGGTGGTGCTCTCAGACAGAAGAATCAGCAGCATCTATGGCTTGATGGTGGTGGTGTCTTCTATGGTTCTTGACTCTCTATTGCTTGTTTTGTCGTATGTTATGATCCTCAAAACTGTGTTAAGTATAGAGCTTAGGTAAGGTCTATACTTAAGGTAGAGCGCCTCCGGGCCTTGAACACCTGCATCTCACATATCTGTGCTGTCCTAACCTTCTATATACCAATGATTGGACTCTCCATGATCCATCGCTATGGGAAAAATGCTTCCCCGGTTGTTCATATCCTCATGGCCAATGTCTATCTTTTAGTACCACCCCTTATGAACCCCATTGTATACAGTATAAAAACCAAACAAATTTGGATAAGAATCTTTAAAAGTCTACTGAAAAGTAAAGAGTCAACTATGACCTCTTAAAATTAGTTTCTTGTGCCAGAGATCTTGAGAATATAGTAAGACGTCTTTAAGTAGAGAGTTGTTCAGAAGCAGATTGACTGAGGTACTGTCCTGATTCTGTCATAGTAACCATAATCCAATTACTATCTAATCTAATTACTACCACGGAACTTTGATTCATTGCATCCAAAGTTCACTCAACAGATGCCCAAATGAAGGTTCCATTGATTGATTCTTCTTTCCTCTCTAAAAGAGGCCTCGTTTCTCTTGGTCTCATGCCCCATGTGATCTGCCTTCATTATAAAACTCTTGGCCAATTTTTCACCTACAATGCAGGTTCTCAAGCAAGGAATAATAGTTGAATCCTTGAGGACCAGTATGGGACCCTTGCCCACGAGCTTCAAGGAAGCAGCCATAGAAACAGCTTTGCAATTGCACGCAAAGCGCATGCACAATGCAAACCGGTGGTAAAACTGATTAGAACCCACCACTGCAAAGCACCTATTTCAAATAACATTTCTTAATTGTGTATACTAACTTGCCCTCTCATACTGGACCACTGCATTTTGGATTCAAATGCAAAAAAATATATTTTGGAGAGCACAGAGAAAGGAATGCTGCATCTGTTTGCAATTCTTTAAGGCAGCTACATTTCCCCCTCCCCCCCTGGGATTATGCAACTTCCTGGGATTATGCAGCTGCTTTTCTTCCCCAGAAAAGGCCATATTTTGTTTAAAGAATTGCAGACAAATGCATCCCTGTCCACCATAGCAATGCACAGTCCTACACTTATAATTGTTCTGCTTTTTCAAGACAGGTGGATGCACTTCTAAACAAAATGCTGGCTGCAGATAGTTCTCCTTTTCACAATGCAGGACAGTTCAGAAATGGCTCAGTGAGTTAATAACTGTCTGGCTGATTTTGGGCCAATCATTCCTTCTCTCAGGCCAGCCTAACACACAGGACTATGGTGGGGAAAATAGGAGGAGGAGGGATATTTGGAATGTTTGCTGCTTTGAATTACTTATACAAATAATGATGAAATATAAATAAAGAAATACATGATTTTTCTGGAGATGGTGTTTTGCTTTATGACAAGTCAGCTTCCCATTTTTTAAAAGTTTAAACATATTTTGAAGAATATATAAAGTATATAAATTGCCAAGCAACCAGCGAGGTATGTACAAATGGGTGGTACAAATAATTGGTAGAGCATAGCGATCCAGTAGTCATTAAATCACCATTCTCTGTCTTCTTTTTTAATACTGCCAATCCACCCTTCTCAGAGCACCCTTTCTGCAAATTCAGAGAGCCTATCAAAACAGTCAATATGAACAGTTTGTAGGAAAAGTTATCACATGAGTTTATTTAAATAATTGGAAGATACAGTACATATTTTTATTTTCATAAAGCATTGTTGCCAAAAATAGTTGTTTTCAATTCTAACATACTGCCGTTAAATACCTTTTGCTTTCAGTCACCAAAAGTGAATACTTCCAAATGTTTCCAAAAGCTTAATTCTAACACTTAAAATCCATAGAGTCACTTGGAATTGCCATATAACCCATTCCAACACCACAAATGTGCAGGGCTTTCTCCTCAAAAGTCCCTCATATTATTTTCTAATCTATTTAAAAAATTAATTTTCCCTTCCCCCTCACCATTCTCCCTCCCTTTCCCACCCATCCCAGGCCAAAACCTGGGTGACCACCTTACCCACCAGGCTGTTGTAAGAGTTTGCCAGGCCGGTAGCCCCTGTGGAGGAGGCAGTTGAAGTGGCGTCCTCAGAGTCTTCCTGGGCAAGCAACTGCTCTTCAGCTGCAGCAATGCACTGCCATATTTGCCGATGGCTTCCTGGCACGTCATCTTCTTGTAGCACTGAGCTCCTTGACTTTTGAAATCTAGGACTCTTGGATCAGCTGCTTGGGCTCATCAGCCGGAGAAGCAGTTGCCAAGCTTCTTTCATTGCACACAATGTTGGGAACATATCAATCTACACAGAGCATAAGTTCCATATGGCAACTGATGAAAGTAATCAAAGGTCTTGATTGCTTTTCCAGGTGAAATAAAAATAAAACCAAGGAATTTAACCTCTGAGAACATTTTGTGAACAAATGAATGACTGTGAAATAACAAAAGGTCTTGGGAAATATTTGGGAATTCATTTGACAGGATGAAATGCAGACAGATTTCAAAACATTTAAAATAAACTATGCCTTATTTTAGAAATAAAACAAGACCTTGAAAGGAGGAAAATCTTAAAAATTTTCTGAATAGAGTAACAGAGTTGGAAGGGATGTAGATGCAAGTCATATACTCCAAATCTCTGCTCAAGCAGAAGACCCTATACCATTTATGACAGATGGCTGTCCAGTCTCTTCTTGAAAGCTTCCGGTGATGAAGCACCCACAACTTCTGAAGGCAACTTCTGTTCCATTGGTTGATTGTTCTCACTGTCTGAAAATGTATGCTTATTTCAAGATTGAATCTCTCCTTGATCAGTTTTCATCCATTATTCCTTTCCTTCCTTTGGAAAATAGGTTGACCCACTCCTCTCTGTCACAGCTGGAACGCTATACAATTGTAAACTTCAATGTTAAGGCTCCTGTCTTCCTTAATGTGTACAGAAGTTTACAGAATGTGTAATGAATATATAATAAATGTGTACAGAAGTTTACAGAAAGCCCATCCACACAGATCAATATTTACATATTGATTCCCACTACCCATTGGAGCACAAAATGGGAGTCACTGAGCTGAAGGCCTGTCTACAAGCAAAGACGGGAAAAGAAAAAGAACGAAAACACATCAAGGAAACCCTCAGAACATGTGGCTATCCCAAGTGGACCTTCATCAAATCTCAAAAAAGGCCCTACACTCCATAACAGATAATGAAGAAAACAATTAACAAAGCAACATTATCATTCTGCACATTGCAGATATTTTGGAAAAGCTCAGAATGATCTTCAGCCAACATAACATACGTGCACACATAAAACTCAAGAATACACTAAGGCAAAAGCTTGTCCACCCCAAAGACAAAACATGCAGACAAAAACTGAGCAAAGTGGTATATGCAGTACAATGCAGTAAGTCATTTGCAACTCTGTACATTGGGGAAACAAAACAACTACTTCATAAGCACATGGCACAACATAGGAGAACAAACACATCAGGACTAGATTCAGCAGTCCACTGGCATTTAAAAGACACAGGCCACTCTTTTGAAGATAGCAAAGTCATCATTTTGAACAGAAAGGACCAGTGGTTTGAAAGACGGATCAAAGAGGCCATCTATGTCAAAACTGAACAGCCTTCTCTTAACAGAGGGGGAGGGATACGATATCATCTATCTCCAGTCTACAACACAGTTTTTTTAATAGTTTCAAGAAAGCTCCACACCCATTTGCACCACTCAGGTGACACTGATGACACAGATAAATGTCCAGGTGACCTTAACAACTTGCTAAAAGAATGCAAATGACCAGCTGTCTGCAAGGAGTATAAATACTTCCATTCCCCACCATCCTGTCAGAGCTGAAGAAGCTTTTTGGATGAGAAGTGAAACGTCTTCCAAGAAAAACCAGAAAGTCAAGTTGCCTCTTGAAAAAGCGCCTTTGGGACAATCATGACCTGGATGACTGAGAATCTCCACAGACATCTTATTTTAACTTTTATTTCTAGTCTGTCTTATACAGTTATGTTTTAGGTAGGGTGGGCTACGGTTTCTTTTTGTGTGAAGACCGATGCAAAGAATGAGTTAAGCAACTCTTCTTTCTCTCTACTGCCTGTTATGCGGCCACGCGGGTAGTGATGGGAATGTCCTGATGCTCCCATGTCACACCCCTCCTGCATGACCTGCATTGGCTACTGGTTGCCTTCTGGGTAAAGTTCAAGGTGTTGGTGATTACCTATAAAGCCCTACATGGCTTAGGCCCGGGGTATTTGGTGGAACACCTGCAGCCAGCAACAGCTCCCCATCACCTGGTGCGCTCACACAGAGAGGGCCTACTTGGGGTCCCATCGGCCAGGCAATGTCAACTGACGGCCCCTAAAGAGCGAGCCTTCTCTGTAGGCGCACCTATCCTCTGGAATCAGCTCCCTTTGGAGCTCCGGGTAGCCCCCAACCTTCGCTCTTTCTGCCGTGACCTTAAAACATGGTTGTTTCACCAGGCTGGCCTGGACTGAATGGGGTTTTAATGGGAATTTTAGTTTTTATTGTCTGAATTTTAATCTCGAGTGGTGTTATTATTGTTGTGAGCCGCCCTGAATCCTCGAGGAGAAAGGGCAGCATATAAATCCGATAATAATAAATAAATACATTTCCTTGCCAGCTTCTCTCTTTACAGTGGACTGACTATTTCTTTGATTTATTATTTTTGTTTGTTGTTATTTATATGTTGAAAGAAACTTTTTAAATTATCTTTGTCTTTTGTTGCAAGTCTTTGTTCATTCTGAGCCTTTGCTTTCCTGACTTCTCTTTGCAGTTTCTGGTTATCTGCTGATATTCTGCATCAATTTGGTGCTTGTCCTTTTTATATTTCAGTTTATCAGAGAGATATTTGTGCAGCCATGCTGGTTTTTTCTCTCTTTCTTTTTCTTTTTTGGTGTTGTGCTGGGCTTTTATGATCAGATTTTTCAGAGTTTCCTAAGCTTCTCAAATTGTTTTCCGCTTTAGGATTTTCATCTATGGAATTTTCCCCAAGCTCTCTCGGAGTTTGTTAAAATCAGCTCTTTTAAAATCTAAGACTGCATCATTATGCTCTGTTGCTTGTGTTTGCATTATATTGAATTCCAGTATGATATGGTCACTTTCACCCAAGGTTCCTGCAATTTCAACTCCCTGTATCACTTCTCTGTTCATGAGAATGAAGTTCAGTATGGCTGTCTCTTTAGTTCCCTCCTCTACCTTTTGGACAAAAAGTTATCAGTTAGGTTAGTCAGGAACCTATTCGATTTCTCACTTGGTGCAGAATTAGTGTTCCAGTTGATGTCAGGGTAATTGAAGTCCCCATTACTAGTGTAGTGTGTTTCCTACATACATTTGTTAATTGGTTAACAAAAAGTACATTTATTTTTTCTGCTTGGTTGGGTGGCCTGTAGTATACACTTATGGCAATGTCATTCTTTTTTCCTTTTATATTGATCCATATCCATGATAGGAGGTTTTTGTCTTTGATTTCATGCATTTCTGTTGCAATACAGTGGGCTTTAACATAAAAATTTTTTGAACAGTTTGTGTTCTTCTATCAGTATCTTCCAGTTATGATTTTCATCTCACCAAGTTTCAGTAATTGCAACTATATCATATTTACCCTCACGTATTAATAATCAAGTTCACCCTGTTTGTTCCCCAAACATTGATCATCTGTATATACACATTTGAGATCTCTATGTCTCTAGGTATGCTTCCTATGTTTTCTATTTGGTGTCTGAGTATGTCATGACTTATGGTGTTAATAAAAATGAATGTATTATCAAGATAAAGTTCTTATTTCAAATGATATGAATTCAAAACTGAGAAAAATTACTCCATTGATTAAAAAAAACCATGATGGCACCCTTCATTTCAATACTGAGCTACAAATATTCTCTTTTATTGATAAAGGACAATTAATAGATGATGTAAAATGCAAAAACCCCAAGAATAAAATTCATAATATTGCAATCAGATTTTCCCAAATTCAGATTATACATTATAGAGCAAGCTGTCTCTTGTAGATAACAGAATGAATAATATTTCCTAATAGCAACCGCCCCTCCCCCCCAACAATATAATAACTTCAAGAACAGAAGGAGCATGATTAGCCAATGGGTTTTACAGACATAGTCTAAAGAAACAAAAGAAAATGGGATATATTGAAAGAAGACAAGAGACATATTACAAGAGAAAGTCTGTTAAAAATTTGGAATTTCCTAAAAGCAGGAGTAAGTCCAACAAGCTCGCCACTAGCATCATCATGAAATGTTTTCTCTTTCAAAGACAATTACAGCAAGAAAAATTTGATCACATATGCTGATATCGAAACAGACTAAAGACACAACACAAATGTGTCTTTTGAGGAAGGAATAAATCTAGCATGTTAATGTCTTTGCAAATAATTAGAAAATTAAAAAGGAGTCATCCTGAGAAAGAATTTGAAATACTTACACAGAATCAAGATAATTTTTTAGAATTATTTCTAATTTCTTCACATGGTATAGAAAACCCATTTGGGATTCCACTTGAACTTCCTCAGTCTTGTTTGCTCTTCCAGTTTGCTCACTCATCAAGTTTAGGATTCTTCAATTTATAAAGACAAGAAAAGAGAAACATGTTAGAAATGTACACAAAATTATGCACACTGGAGAGGGAGGGAGGGAGGGAGGGAGGGAGGGAGGGAGGGAGAGGTGATCAGTGATAGATAGGTAAATAGATCAAATAGAGTCTAGATGAAACTGAATGAAGAAGCTGAAACTGGATTGCTGGAGATTCCAACGAATTTACATAGTGCAACTCTACATGAATTTTCTAAGTCAAGATATCATGATGTATGTATGTAACTTCAAAAGGGCATGAAACAATGTACGTAACTTCAAAAGGGCATGAAACAAATTCATGGTGAAGGAGTTCCACTGCATCTCTATATTATCTATAGGATCATAATGTACAGGAGAAGTTGCTGTCCTTTCCTTGTGATCCTCAGATTACAGACATCTGATTGACCACGGCAGAACAAAAGGCTGTGTTGTGTGAGTCTTTCCCTTATTCCAGCTCAGCTGTTTCTCCACTCTTAGTTTGTCACCTTATTTGATCTGTTTACACAGATCATTTCCATGCCCAAGCTATTACCTGGAGTGCCACTCCCTCTTCTTATGTCTAGTGAAGCAGAACTCCATGTATCTTCCATAATGATGGTATCTTACCAGAAACTTCAAGATGGCCTTTCCCAGGGAAAAGAAGAGGAAGAAAGGGAGAGGAAATAAGAGTAGGAGAGAAGGTTAGAAAGGGAGGAAGGAATAGAGGAGGGGGGAAAGAAGAGGAAGTAGAGAAGGAGTAGGAGAGGAGGAACGAGACAAGTAGAAAGAGATAGAAGAAGGGACGGAAGAGAAAGAGAGGAGAGAAGAAGAATTGTTATAAAACAAGAGAGATGATGGTAGAAAGGCAACCCTGAGAACGTCCAAATTTATTAGGATGAAGAACAAGTTAATATAAAAGTTAAAAGGGAATATATATGATCAACAATAAATAAGATAACTAATTGAAATAATGTTAAGAAACTAGTATTTGAGGGCAGATGGTGATGCTATTCATATAATAAGTATAGAAGTATTAAAATAAAAAAAGTATGGGAAAAGAATATTTTGGCAAAAATGGTAACTATGTAAAATGAAATTGTATATTATAAGTTGTATAAGATATGATATGGTCAATACTCTGCTCATAAAATATGTGTGTGTGTGTATGTGTGTGAAAGAAAAAAATAAACTTGATTTTTTAAAAAAAGATGGCCTTTCCCATTGGCAGGCAACCAGGTACACCATAATTCCTACAAATTCCAGCCAGCATTGCAAATTTTCATGGTTTATGGAAAAAATAGTCTAAGACACCTGCCTATCACTTATGTTGTCCAAGCATGGAGAAAGAAACAGATTTTTGTACAATGGAATCAGCATTTCAAGTACAGAACTATCATTAATGGTCCCTCTGCACACACTGAGTTCAGAGATGCTATCTGGAAGGGAGATGTGAGGGAGATTGTCCATCAGTTTTTTATGTAGGAAAGAAATGCTGGTTATTAGAGATGAGTTTCCATTAACCTTATCTAGGAATGGAAGCATTTCATTTCAGTAAAATACAAATCCTTTTTTCTTATTCTCAGAATCAAATTCTGGTTTGCTTCCTTGGAAAAATGTTGTATAGTCTCTGCCGAATCTGTTGGGTCTTCATGCCATACACAATGGGATTAAGGAGAGGTGGGACCACAATATAGACATTGGCCATCAGCATGTGCACAAGGGGGAAAAGGTGTTTCCCATATCGCTGAAGCAAACAGATACTGATGATTGGGACATAAAAAACGAGGATGGAACAAATGTGAGAAATACAAGTGCTGAAAGTCTTGAGATGTTCTTGATGGGATGCAATGCCTAAAACAGTTTTCAAAATCATGATGTAGGACACAAGAATGAAGGCAACATCAAATCCTAATGTAAAAATCATCACAATCAAACCATACAAGATATTGACTTTTATATCTACACAGGATAGTTTCATTACATCAGGATGAAAACAGTAGGAGTAAGAAAGTATATTGGATCTGCAGAAGCATAGACGTTTAATCAAAAAGGGGGCAGGGAAACAGACACAGATACATCTAACAGCAGCAGTTATTCCTATTTTTGCAACAACAGTGTTTGGGAAGAGTGTTCTGTATCTCAGTGGCTCACGGATTGCAACCACATTGCCATTGCCACCAGAATGCCAGACTCCAACCATTGAAAGCCATGGATGAAGAACATCTGGGCGAGACAAGCACTAAATGTGATTTTCTTCGAATTGGACCAGTAAACCTGCAGCATAATTGGTAAGGTGGACATGGAGAGTCCCAGATCTGAGCAGGCTAGAATGGAAAGGAAGATATACATGGGTTCATGAAGACTTTAGTCAGTTTTAATGACAAAAAGAATGAGGCTGTTTCCAAGCAATATGGAGACCCAGAGCACAAACAGAAGAGAGGCCATCAAAGCATTGTTCTCTTCTATCCCAGGAATGCCAGTCAGGACAAAGGTTCTCAGGTTCAGGCTGCTGTTATCGAACATCTTGACAGCTGACATGCTTCCCATGGGAACATCTGATACAGTCATACTGGAGAATCATAGAGATGAATAAAGAGATTCTTGTGCTGTTATGTATTTTGGAAACTATAGTCATTCTAAACTGGTGAGTGTTTTGGCTTACTCAGATAGGCTAGCTTGTTAGAGATAACAAACAAATTTAAGAATGGGGTTCATCCTGATAATTTGTTCAGCTTTCATCCTTCAAATCATCAGTGTTCTTTACTCTTTCTAAAATGTAGCCCTATTCCTTTTATCAATTCTTGGCATTATGAGCAGCCTAGAAATGTCAATGTTTTGAAATTCCTAATGGCTTTGAGTTTGGATCCTGAATTTAAAGACTTCCTTTTTTAGCTAGGTATCAATCATATATCTGAAGACTGCTATCACATCTCTCCTCAGTCATTTTCTCTGTAGATTAAATGTACCAGATCTATTAATTGCTATTCATATGATTTGGTTTGCAGACTGTCCTATATCTTTACTTACTTGTCCTATATGTCCTATATCTTTACTTACTTACTAAATTTTGAGTTGTAGTTAACCTGTAGTTAACCTGCTGAAACCCACCTCTGCTTTGGGTGCTTTAGAAAATAGGTTGACCCATTCTTCTTTATTGCAGCTGCTCAAATATTGGAACACTGCTATCATGTCATCCCTATGTATCTTCATTGGTTTTTTTTAGAGCTCCTCCTAATGGGCTCCAACTGCCTAAAACCATGCTAGAGTAGCTTATTAAGCTTAAACATCATTCTGTAAATAAGCCAGAGCAGAAGAGAGAACTCTTAACTCTATTCTCTGTACATCAGGCATACCCAATGTGGGGCCCATGCCCCACAGGGGGGTAATTTGATTTTTAATGGGGGTAATTGGAACCTTGTTTAAACCAAGTTAATTGCCTTTTAGGCTTACTCTGTACGAGTAGGAGCCACTTTTTGAATAGTAAGAATTATATGTCATGGGGTGGGGTGGGGGCATCAGGATTTTAGAGTGCTTAGGTGGGGCATGGCCAAAAAAAGGTTGGGAACCACTGCTGTACCTGGATATTTGGTAGGGTGATTTCTGAGAGAAAAGCATCCCAAGAGTTCCTTTTGGGTTTCCAACCTGGTTCAGGTCTCATCCTATGGGCGCAATTTCCCATCTTCTCTTTGCATGTTTTTGGAGTAAAATATAAAGCAATGCCCCTTCCCCAAGAATAGAAAACTTTACTTTCAGTGAGAATAATCTGCCATAAGCTTCTTAGCAAAGGTCCTTCTTCAGCATGGTTATTTATGCCAACTCTTCTAGAAAGTTTACAAAATCACTGGGAGTTAGTACAATCTTCTCTGGACATTTTTAAAATCATATAAGAAGATGGAAGAGTGAGGTCTTGTAAGCATCCTGTTTGATGGCTGGATTTTTCTTCTTGCCATATAGTGATGTAAGCTTTGTTCCTTCATCAGCAATAAAGATGCTAATTTAAGTGCAAGTTTTACCTATCATACGGCGTTATCTATTCTGCTGATGGCATAGTTTTGGATTTTATCCATCAATGTTTTTCTCCATCAATGGTTAGGGGCTGCCATACTTTTTTCCTTATGGAACAACCTCAGGACACTTTCACGGATCTCTTTCGTCTTCACTCCATAAACAATGGGGTTCATCATGGGAGGCAGAAGAAGGTAAAGATTGGCCATAATGATGTGAACATGAGGAGTGATGTGATGGCCACCAAAACGGTGTGCAAAGAAGGTGAAGAAGGCTGGTGTATAAGAGATAGTAATGGCACAGAGGTGAGCAGTGCAGGTGCCAAATGCCTTGCTCCTTTGTTCTGGGGAGGAAAGGCCCACAACTGCCTTCAGGATCATGAAGTAAGACATTGTAATGCAGGAGATATCGAAGCCCCCAATCAACATGGCAACTGTCAGGCCATAGATAGCATCAACTCGGATACTGCTGCAAGCCAGCTTTACCACTGCCATGTGGTCACAGTAGGTGTGAGCAATAGCTCTGCTGTTGCAATATATCATTTTCCTGACTAGAAAAGGAAAGGGGAGGATGAGAATTGCTCCTCTGAGGAAGGTGAGGACCCCCACCTTAAGAATGAGTGGATGGGTCAAGATAGTAGCGTACCTCAATGGATAACAGATAGCTACAAAGCGATCCAAAGCCATGAGCATGAGGACTCCAGATTCCATCCCTGTGAAGGTGTGAACAATGTACATTTGGACCAGGCAGGCCCCGAAGCTGATCTCCTCCAGGTTTAGCCAAAAAATGCAGAATGCTTTTGGCATCGTAGAGGTTCCCATGACTATGTCTGTGACAGACAACATGCAGAGGAAGAAGTACCTGGGCCTGTGAAGGGCCTCCTCGGCCCAGATGATGTAGAGAAGTCCACAGTTCCCCAACATGCCAATGAGATACATAGAGAAAAATGGGAAGGAGATCCAGAGATGAGCGTGTTCCAGACCTGGAATCCCTTTCAAGAAAAAGTGCACGAGGCCATTGTCAGTTTCATTCACTAGGGCCATCATGGGAAGAGAAAGGGCACATGAGACACCCTAATAGTTAAAATGCCTGAGGAGAGAAACAGAAGGAATACATCAAACCAATGTTAGGCTTCATTCCAAGCACTCCATGTTACCAGTCTCATCTTTATTGAGAACTATCAGATATGGGTAGCCTCAAGTTATTCTTTGGGGTTCAAACCTTCTTCTGAGAATTAAAGTTGCAGACCTTTGCACCTGAATAACTATAAATAGAGTATTAGCTAAAGAAGCTGTCCAGATCCTGGCCCTCAGTAGTTTGCAGGAAAGGACATTTAGAAGCTCTCAGAAAGGTCTAGTCAGTCCACCTTCCATGGCTTTCGTAGTATAGAGATACAGAGAGATGATCAAGTCTGCTTATTTTCAATAAGCTTAAACTGGCAACTGTGGTAGTCATGTAACTGAAAATATCAGACAGGATATACACTGTGCAAAAATAAAGGTTTTAACCCTCTTCTCCAAGAAGATTAATGGATGTCATGTAAAGTCCTGTACATGCAGGCATGACATAATCTAACATTTGTGTTTAAGGGGAAGTGGACTATATAAGCTATTCTAATAACCTTCACAATTTGTAGAATACCTTTGTTTATTTATTCATTTGCTTGTCTGAGGCAGTCTTGAACTTCTGTCCCATTTAATGCACACTTTTACATATCCTGCTTTAGGATGCATAATGAAAGCAAACATAGTATATAATAGTTCTATATATACTTTTTACTATCTCTCACCAAAGTGATCTCTCTCTCAAAAAAAAATTAGAGCGTAATGAATGAAGTAATGATTAAAACGATGCATTTTTGTGTATTCCCAGAAGCACTCCAAATATGACTCACTAGTCTCAAATGTTAGGGGAGAAACTGTTTGAGGAATGGTCTTCCCTAAAATTGGCTGGAATGTGCAAAGTTTATGCAACAGAGATCAAAACATGATACATCCCTAAAAACATTTTCATGTAATACCTTTGCATTCTTAGCTGCAGCTCCTTCATGTTATCCAGATCTACTTTGTGATGCAACCTTTGGAGAACAAAATTGCAGGAATCAAATTTTGGCTGGTTCTGCTCACACTTCAGAACTCAAGTCTGTGTATCACACAGAGTTTCCTCTTTTGCAGTACCTTAGTGACAGGTAGTCCTCCTTAAAGGAGCAAACTGATGCACAGGAGCTCAGAAAACATCTATTCATCATCAGCCAAATCCCTGCCAGCCAGTCTCTGTCCTTGTCTGAAAAACAGAAGAGGATTTATAGACCTTCAAGATACAGTGTCCCTTTGGGAATCTCCTGGAATCAGCTGTGTGGGAGTCTGTAGAGAGCATTCAGAGACTGAAGCTGGACAGCAGAAAGCTTCTCATGGGAGTTTCCCTGTTATTCTGCTCCTGCCTTGTGTTCTTCTAAGCTGAACTGACCCCTGACTTAAAGAACCAACTTCCTAATTCTGATATAGAAGTCTTTATCCATCATGGAAAATATTAACTGCCTGATTCTCCCACACGTTAGAATGATCTCCACCTCCAACTTCAGTAGTTCATTTCTCTGTTCTCATTGATTGCAACCAGCAGACTTCTCTCTCTGCCCCTCCCAAAGCCAACTGCTCTTTCTGAAACTCCTCCTTCTCCAATATCTCATCATCTATTCTGCAACCTTCAAGCATTCTAAATGAGCTTAACTTTTACAGGCATGGTGGGCTAGTACGCAATCAATAAGCACCTCTTCCTCCAAAGCCCTATTCTCTCTGTTTCATGAATTTAACCGTTTATGGGGTGGATATTGTGTACATATTTCCTGAAAGATGGAGTCAAGCATTGCACCTTTATGAGTCCTTTAAACTAATTTATCTAATTCATTAATATAGTAGCTGAATGATCTCCTTCTTCAGGTCATGTAGATAGGGGTGGGTTCTACTTACCTTTACTACCAGTTTGCATTGTACCCATTCACGCATGCACTCAGTTCATGCACGTGTGCTTCTGTGCATGCGCAGATCAACTTTGATGACATCCAGGTCAGTGGGCAGAGCCTCCTGTCAGTTTTACTACCAGTTCTTGCGAACTGGTCCGAACCGGGAGCAACCCACCACTGCATGTGGAGCCATCACAACATGAGCATCTCTAAAGTCTTTTAAAATAAACAAAGTCCCATTAGCATAGAAACAAGGATGAAAAGCAATGGGTATAAATAGTGACTGCAGTGTTAATTTAAACAGGTGCAAAAACTTCCTGATGGAAAGATCTGTACCGTTCAATAGAGGAACAGGGAAAGTCTGGAAGTTGTGGGTTCTCCATCTCCAAAGGTTTTGAAGAAACATACAGGACAGCCATCTCTTAAGAATGGTGTAACTGGTTTTCCTGCACACTGCCTCTTTCTGGATAAAGTTCTTCGATTTATGCCAGCTGGTTACAGCTGATGGACTTTGTGTTCCAAAATATTTTAGTGTCTCAGGTGATGAGAGCCATGGTGGCACAGTGGTTAGAATGAAGTACTGCAGGCTACTTCTGCTGACTGCCAGCTGCCAGAGTTTGGCAGTTCGAGTCTCAACAGCTCAAGGTTGACTCAGCCTTCCATCCTTCTGAGGACAGTAAAATGAGGACCCAGATTGTTGGGGGCAATAGGCTGACTCTGTAGAGAAGGCTGTAAAGCACTGTGAAGTTGTATAGAAGTCTAAGTGTTATTGCTATTATTAGTGTACATCACCTTTCTAAAAAAAATAGACTGGGTTTTGTATGGCTATGGATGAAAGCATGCAAAACTGGGTGGGAAAGAACAGAAATAAACTTCAGAACGATCTTGCTAGAGTAGATACAGGACTGAAAACAGAAGAATGAAATTTCGGTGGGGTGTAAAGTTCTTCACAAGGAAAAAGAAGTCCCTCAGTGAGATGTGCATGCCTGGACTGCTGCTCTTTCTATGAATCTCAGAATTCAACTGGTCCAGAATGAAGCAGTGTATACAGTAATGGGCTCCTGAGTTTGCCCATGTAAGACCTCTGTTACAGGAGCTTCACTGGCTTCCCGTTTCTTTCTGGGTGCAATTCAAGGCACTGTAATCACCTTTAAAGCCCTACCTGCCATGCCATGCTTTCCTAAAACTTCAAATATCTGGGTCTTTCTCCAACTACTGAAAGAAGACTAGATAATTGCACAATAGAAGTTTGACTGGGTGCCAGGTCTTTGTTGTTTTTAATGTTTCAATTTTCAACCTGTTTAATTTTGTAGTTTCAATATGACTTTGTATGTATTGCTTTAACTTGTAATTGGAAGCCACCTAGAATTGGTTAACATATGGGCAGATATATAAATGCATATATAAATAAGTTAAAAAATATAAAATAAAATCCTTCAGTCAAGTTTTCAGAGCTTTCATTCTGTTGTTGGTAAGCCTAGGATAGCCCCAAAGTTCTTCCTCTTGTCTCACAATTGTTTGCATCCACAGAGTGGGTTTTAAGAAACATGCCTGGGACCCCAAATAGAAGTTATCCCAGAAAAGCTTGTCAGAAGGAAAATTGAGAGCTGAATTCTGACTGGTTTCTGAACACATTAAGTCATGATGGCCTTTGTATGTCATCTACAATTCAAGCACTTGAATTGCACCAAGAAGAAGCCTACTGAGAACCAGAACAATTTGTGGAATAAAATTGTAACAGGAGTTTATCAGGGTAATTTAATATTTGCTTGCTGGTTTTCCTGCAAGTTGCTGAGCACTGGATGAAAATGGGCCCTCCCAATTGTACATAATATTTATGACATTGCGATTCTACTTTTCTGCCCACTCAAGGACTTTGAAGTGGCTGTCAGCCTGTGCCTTTTTCCTCTAACTGATATGGATAAATGCTGTATGTTCTGCAAATCCATCCAGTAAATTATCTTTGTCTATCAACAACCATCTTGTGCCATCTGACCTCATGAGAACACATTCAGAACTATGACCTGCCCCATTTTGGAAAAGATATTACTGCTGGACTCCAGAATCGATGTCTTACCTTCCAGAAATCTTAGACTCAAGACTTCATGGCTGAGTTCATACAACTCCTTTAACTAGGCCAGTTAAAGGCCCAGTGGCCGCAGATACATCACTTCTTAGTCTGGCAGATGTTAACTTTGGCAATCTGATTGTTTTCTGCAACCTGGCTGATTTGGTTTATTCGAGTTGATAACCCCTTCTTCTGGCTGATTCTGTAGAAATCTGTCTGAGAATCTCTACAGATTTTTAGCTATACAATTTGGGATGAATGCTCTTTGAATGGTGTGGGAGTAGGAATGGATTTTCAGAGGGGAAAAAATTGCAGACTACAGGAACCAGAAGCACTACTCAGGTGATCCTGAGGACACAGATAAATCTCCAAATGCTTCAATGACCCTCTAAAACAGGGGTGTCAAACTCGCGGCCTGTGGACCAGATGCATCACATGCTGGCCACACCCACGCCTGGTTTAGAGAAGAGGGGGAAAGTTGCAATATGTCACATGACGCCACCGTGATGATACAAGTTTGACACCTTTGCTCTAAAAGGATAGAAATGACCAGATTTCTGCAAGGAATATAAATCCTTCCATTCCCCACTATCCTCTCAGAGCTGAAGAAGCTTCTTGGATGAGGAGCGAAATGTCCTCAAAGAAAAAACAAGAAAGTCCAGCTGCCTCCTGAAAAAGCACCTTTGGCACATGCAGTTTCATCTGGAGCAAATAGCCTGAAGGAATCCATATTTGCATTTCTCTAGGAGGTCTCTAACAAATCCATTGCATCCTGTGGGCTTTCCCAAAGTTTGTTTTCTATCAACCCACATGGATTCGTATTGCCTTCTGTATTCCCTACTGCATTAGTTACCAGACATGTTGATTTCAGTCATGGTATTCCCTCCTGCAATGTGCAGGGACTACTGATCCCACAGGTGTCGGAGCCACACTACTAAGGCACCCTCTTCCTCCCAGTCTCTTTGTGGCTGGTTTGATGTGTACATCTGTAGACCCCCAGCTGTGACCCAGGAACAAGCTTCAGGTAAGCATGACCTACTGCAACTGTGGGTCTGATAATATGCTAGTAGTGCCCCTGTTATGCAAGGAATGGATTATGGTATCTGGAGGGGTACAGAAGCTAAGGCCCAGAAGGGTGAGAATGAGTAATTGTTGGCGGATGGAGGAGATCAGCCTGAGTGGCTTCAAGGGTATGGTCAGAAGCCATGCTAGATGTGCTCAACCCAAGGTGCCCCACTCCTCCTAGCCCCCTTGCTGGAATAGTATTTGTCCAGAGCTTATGGGTGATAGTAGCTCTAGTCATATCCAATTTAGTTAAATTTAATTGAAGCTGGTTTTTAAAGTAGAATTTGTTAAGTACTGACAAAAGAGTGGCTTTTGCTGTTATGCCATTTGGGTGCACGGGAGATTCACTTGGAGGCTGCCTAGATTTTAGGGTTTAAATTGCTTGGAAATCCTGGGAACTGAATTCCCACATCTAAATGTGGCCAGTGTTGAGAAACGCTGCTTAAATTTATCTATAAATTCAGAAAGAGTTACTATCGATCACAATAAGTTCTTAAAGAACTACATCTGTAGTCTATACAATTAATAAGGGGATTGTAAACTATCTCCCATGGAATCTAAATCTGCATACCTATTTGTCTTCCTCTCCTTTCCTCCCACATCCCAATTTAAACCCTACATCATTTCAGCCCCTCCCCCTTTTGGATGAAGTGAGATACAGTTTGTGAAAGTTTCTGCCTTTTAATAAAATGAGTTAGTTGGAAAAGGGGCACCCAGATACCCCTTGAGTTGGAGCTGCTGTAGCCTCAGCTGGCACTCCTTGTACAGTGCTGATCATCCTGAAATTAAAATAGATAGGAAGGAAGGAAGGAAGGAAGGAAGGAAGGAAGGAAGGAAGGAAGGAAGGAAGGAAGGAAGGAAGGAAATCACGCAGGGCAGGGGTCTCCAACCTTGGCTACTTTAAGCCTGGCAGACTTCAACTTCCAGAATTTCCCAGCCAGCAAAGCTTAAAGTTGCCAAGGTTGGAGACCCCTGACCCAGAGCACAAAACATAATGTTCTTTTTGTTTAGGTTCTGAAACACCCAGGAAAGATGGGCTGGATCTAGCAAGGCAATCCCACTTTAGGATTGGAGGAAGAAAGCAAGAAAAAGTTTATTGAGTTTTTCTAATCCATTTTGAAGTTTTCCATCCTTTGTCATGATTGGACAGTGCCCATGTTCTTCTGGGTTGTGGTAGCACATGAGATATTCCTAAATGGGACAAAGTTCAAAAGAGACGTGAGCCCTATCTGGTCATCCAAAGATGAGGCAGTACATGTTTTTCGTAGGCAGTAAAGGAAATTGGAATAGTTTGATGCCTCTCCAAACTCATTGGACTGTGGGCTTCCCTGACTTTCTCTCTATTGTGAAAATCTCTTTGCTATTGCAGGATCCTAAAGAAGTTCTGCCAGGCTTAGTTTTCACTGAGAGACCACTTCTTTTCCTGTCCTTTTATGCCATACAGCACAAATGCACACACACACACACACACACACACACCAATTTCTCATTGTTTGCATATGCTTCCTCTATGTTTCTAGAATGTATCACGATCTTGAGCTGTAACCAGGTTCTTTGTTACCAGCCAGTATATAGGAGCTTCTAAGCTGGATAGACCTTTTTCATCAACCCCTTAAGGATGTGGTGGAATCATCTCAGATGTCTACAGAGCTATTCCATGTGGGAATGTGTGTATGTATATATACATGTATATGAGACTCTATTGGATTAGTAATCATCCTAGTGGTCCCAGCATGGTCAGATCCTTCAGAAATACAATGCCATTCCCTTCCTGAGCTGAATGCTCCCAGCAAAAGTATGCTGCTTTGGCACCTTGCAATTTCATGAGAGAAAGCTAAAAAAAAAAAAGTCTTCCCCCAAAAGTCAACAGCAAAGGCTAATGAACAGTATTTGACGACAGGCATCTTGGTCCCCATTTTCTTAATCCTGTGTATTTTAATAATCTATGTGACAAGATTCAACCACCAGAACAAATCACCAGAATAAATGTATCATGTAGAAGCCAATTCCAATTATAATAAGTCAGGAAGAATTTTAAAATAAAGTTTTCAAGGACTGTGAATGATGGGAAAGAAATAGGTTGATGGCATTCCCTGGAATAGACTTCTTCACCAACTATAATGTTCCTGCAATTTCACCACTGTGTCCCTTTCTCTGACCATCTTCTTGTCTTTGTTGCAGGTAGTGAAATGGTTGCTGAGGCCAGTTAGATGCCATGTCCTGTTACAATCAATCGAGAGGTGTCTCCTTTTTTTTCCTAATGGGGATTCCAGGCCTAGAAAGTGCCCACTTCTGGATTGCCTTCCCCTTCTGCTCCATGTATCTGGTCTCTTTGGTGGGGAACATCACCATTCTCTTTGTGGTCAGAAGGGAACCAAGCCTTCACTTGCCCATGTATTATTTCCTTTGCATGCTAGCCATCCTTGATTTGATACTGACTACTTCCACTGTGCCCAAAGTCCTGGGCATATTCTGGTTCGACTCCCATACAATTGGCTTCAAAGCTTGTGTGATCCAGATGTTCTTCATTCATGGCTTCTCAGCTGTGGAGTCAGGTGTGCTGCTCGCCATGGCTTTTGATCGCTATGTGGCCATCTGTGCCCCTTTACATTACACTACCATCCTCACCAGTTCTGTCATTGCCAAGATTGGATGTGCAGCCTTCATGAGGGGCATTGGGTTCATGACTCCCTTGACCTGCATGGTTAACCATCTCCCATATTGTGGGCCTAATGTCATTGCCCATTCCTACTGTGAGCACATGGCTGTGGTAAAGCTGGCCAGTGGAAATACTAGACCCAATGACATCTATGGGATCACAGCCGCCACCTTTGTGGTGGGCTCAGATTCAATCTTCATTGCTGTCTCCTATGTGCTCATTCTCAAATCAGTCCAGGGACTCTCCTCCAAAGAAGCCCGGCAGAAATCCTTTAGCACTTGTGGCTCCCACATCTGTGTCATCCTGATCTTCTACACACCTGCCCTATTCTCCTTTTACACTCAGCGTTGGGGACACAATATTCCTGCACATATCCACATCTTGTTGGCGGATCTATATCTTCTGGTGCCCCCCATGCTGAATCCCATTATCTATGGCATGAAAACCAAGCAACTCCGCCAGCAAATGCTAAAGCCATTCTTTGCAACCCAATTTGAGTCTTGATTCCAATTGTTAGAAGTCAGAGGGTGAGAAGGACACTTTGCTGGTGTTAGATGTTCATGTTTAATGAACATCTAATATTCAGGTCATTTACTAAAGGGTACCTTGGAGAAACTCCAAGTTTGGACTATCAGCATATTTGCTGGTCTTTCTCTTCAGTCACCTGCCTTTCAGAACTTTCTTCTCCTCAGAAAACTTTGAAACTTCATATCTAACAGAAAGCTTTAACAATCAGCTACTAAATCTTCCAACAACCCGGAGACTGTAACAATGCAGCTGGACTCAAAAATCCTTCTATCAAAGATTTGCAGACAATTAAGCTGCCCAAAGGACAAAAGTTGATGGTATAAGAGTATAGAATTGGGCTGAGCTCTAAAATTGCATTATTACCACTGTTTCCCTGAATGGTTATGCAAAATTAATTTTAAAATTAAGAGTCAATTGGTGTAGTGGTGAAGGTGTTGCCTAGAAATCAGGAGATGATGAGTTCTAATCCTGCCTTGGCATGGAAACTGGCCAGGTGACTTTGGGCCAGTAATTGTTTTTCAGTTCAACCTGCCTCACAGGGTTGTTGTGGGGAACATAAGGAAAGGGAAGTGTACCAAGTATAGTCACCATTTTAAGTTGTATATATAAAGGCAGGATGACAAATAAATCTAAAATAATTGGTATTGCCTTAGTCCCTGTTAATAGGACACCTTGTCAGGGTTAGTCTTTCCCAAGGTGGTGCCATCTGGGTAATTTGCCCATGTCAGCTGAGAACCTGGAGTTCTACAATATAACTGAAGAGTGCCTGTTACAAGCTGAGGAGGGAAAGTCAGGACAATTACAGAATCAAATGCAGAGGCCCAATTGAAGTGTTGATTTGCTGGTAATTACCATTTGATTCCATACACTTCTGTCTTTGAACATCCTTGGTTAGGCTGACTATGGATTCACTTTCTATGCAAGAAGTCACAAAAGATAAGGGACAGACAAGAAGGTAGCAGCTTCTAAACCCTCTGGACATTCTTGTTTCTAATGAACACTTTGTTGGGGCACCACGACTGGAAGCAGTTGGAACAAGTTGAGTGTCCATCTCTTGGAACATTGCTATACTGTGTGATCCAAAAGTAACGATCTCCCTCCTGCTGGGCTCCCTTCATGCCACCTCTCCTTCTATGCCTCCTGATGCTTAGGGAGGTTGACAGAGGGCTACTGCAGAATACCCCTTTGCTTCAGGAGGACTCAATCCAAGCCCAACAGCTGGGCAACACAGTGTCCATCCTGAGAGAAAGCAGGAACAATATGGCTGTCAAAGAGACAGCCCATGGCAACAGGGCCTGTGCTTGGAGCACACATTTCACCTTTCAGTGGCTCCAGGTTCAGAGGCAGGTGCAGTGAGGACAAAAATCAGAAAAGAAGTCTCTTCTTCCTCTGCCTGCTCTTTGCCAGTGTCCCCATCATTGAAATCCCAACTCTTACATGCAATGGACATAAAGAAGAGGCATGATTTCCACTGCAGGGTTGCACCCACCATTCTGACCAGTGGTGAAATCCAATTTTTTTACTACTGGTTCTGTGGGTGTGGTATGGCTTGGTGGGTGTGGCTTGGTGGGTGTGGCTTGGTGAGCATAGCAGAGGAAGGATACTGCAAAATCCCCATATCCACTCCACTCCGGGGCCAGCCAGAGGTGGTATTTTCCAGTTCTCTGAACTACTCAAAATTTCCATTACCTGTTCTCCAGAACCTGTCAGAACATGCTGGATTTCAAACCTGCTCCTGACTCTTTTTACCCCCTGCAGACTGCTTTGCTGCTCTTTGATTGCTAAAAATTGAACAACAAGACCAGCAGTGGATTGCAAAACCTGTTACTACCAGTTTACTCGTGCGCGTGCATGTGTGCGAGCTTGCACGTGCGTGAGATGCTTCTGTGTATACGCAGAAGCGGCTGGTGCAGGTGGGCGGAGCCTCCTGCTGTCGCCACTACCAGTTCGCCAATCTGGGTAGAACCGGTAGCAACCCACCACTGAACAAGACTTTAAGCACATTCCTGGGGATGGGCTGGAGAGGGAGAGGCAAGAATCCATTTATTCAGCCATGCCATTTCCTCAGAAAAATGTGATATTATGTCATTGGCATTATTCTCTATCCTTTGCTTGATGGCATTGTTACACAATTGGTGTCAATCACTGTAGAAATATTATCCGTTGCTTGCAATACCCATTGCATTGAGGACGGGTGGATCAGAATTACCTAGATCTTTTGCCACCCTGAGAGAAGAAGCCCATGAAGATTGAGTAGCTTGCTTAAACTCAGCATACTGCAATTCAATCGCAAATGGCAATCAAATGGCAAAACTTTACTCTAAAATAACCAACTTTCCCCATCTGTGTGGTGGTCCCAACCACTTTAGGGCCCTGAGCCAAAACCGCCCAATTTCTGAAATCTCACATCAATCCAGTTCTGTCTTTTGCATTCATGATCCAAGGATATTTAGCCTCGTGCCATATGGGGCTACAACTACCAGCACACTAAAGCAAAGCCCTTCCTGAACAGGATGATGGTACTGGCATTGCTACAGTCCTGACATTGTAATTCCACAGTGCACCAAGTGAAGCTCACGATGACTTTGGAATTAAGAACCCAAAAGTGCTAGGTTTCCAACTAACCCATTTTAAAAATAGAATCGGGTTTGGTGTTGCAGTTTGTTTCTTCAGACTTAAAGCCACCCCAGCCACCTGAGCAATCAAGGAAATCATCTTGTGTGCGTTGGCCCAGTCCAAGTCTGGGTTCCTTTTATCCGACACAATTTGAGTCAATAATCATGCTGAGAGAGGAAATTGAGGTTCGACACTTTATTTCTGTGCAGAATTAAAGAGAAGTACACTTGGAACTCAAGTCCAAATCAAGCAGGCCTGCTGGTATTCAGTTTTTATAGCATTAAAACCACATATACACACCAGAATTTTCTGATATTTTATCACTTCTTCCTAATTTGCTGAAGATATGTGCAATTTGACATGTCGTAATATGCATAGGGAAGTGTGTGTGTGTGTGTGTGTGTGCGCGCGCGCACTTAATTAGTAAGCTCTGCACCTCTGAGTGTGCTTTTTAGCATGCTAATAATAAGATCTTTATCTTGGGACCTTTGTCCAGCAGCTTAAGCTAAATGTCCAGTTCTCTTTCCTTGTTCCAGGTAATGGGCTCCTTGCAAAATTGTTCAGCAGCATAATAAAGCCACAATCGGCCAGCTAGACTAACAGTCCCTGTAACTGAAGTGTTTATGGTCAGCTTCTTTAGCTTCTTCAGTTAAGTGTCAGAGTAGGATTTTAGCTAATTGCTAAAAAAAAAAAAGTAAATTCATAGACAAAGTGATTCAGATGGACTATTCTAGTTGAAGCTAATTTATGGCTCACTTGCAAAAACTTCTTAATAGTTTTCTAATAAATTAATAGACCAGGCCATCATATGAATGCAACCATTTTATTATTATTACTCAAATCTCAGGTCCAGGCCACATCAAAGCAATTTTTGTGACATTACTGGCTCCTCCAAACATCTGGTTGGAGGTTGCCATGGCAAGCATCAACATTTTCAGTATTGTTTGTTATTCTGGACTGCAGCACTGGGAGACTGGAATAACTGGAAAGCAATTGGATTTGGTGGCTAGCACTGTGGGCATAGCAAATATATCCCACTTATTCTTTTAGAAAAGCGACCAGACCTGCTCCAGTGGTAACCTCCATACCTGGAGGTTACCTGAAGGGGGCTGGGACTAAATTTCTTGATGCATTATGTTGCAGGTACACATTTCCAGAAGGGGGCTGGGGCCAACTAATGGGAATGTGAACTAAGAAAAATCTGCAAGACTTAGAAGCCAAAACATTGGCTTCAGAATGTCCCAAGTTGATGGGCATTGTGACCACAAAGGTAGAAGTTGCTCTGGCTCAATAATTTGGAGGAGATAAGGGGGAAGTTAACCTAAAAGAGACTCCATTGGCCAGATATACTTCCAATCACGCAGTTGCATATTTGTTGAAACTATCATCCATTGCATGTCAAGGGTTTATATGTGATAACCAGCACACTGAATTACACCCAGAAGTGGTAACCAATGCAACTCATGAAGCACAGATGACACATAGGTTGATCATAGTAGGGCATCATGGCATGCATCACTGCATTTTGGACCAGCTGTAGCTTCTAGATGGTTTCAAGGGCAGCCTGTTGTAGAATCAATTGCAATAGTCTAGTGATGACTTGACTAATGCATAAGTGATCATCTGAAAGGCCTCCTGTTCTAGGAACAATTGGTGCATCAGTTGGATCAGTTGGACTTTCTTAGTTACAGTGACACAGGCTCCTGGGTCACTGTAACAGTGGAACAGTGAGTCCAGGAAGATCCCCAGTTTGAAGTAGTACCCCACCCAAGACCAATGATGATTACTCCCCAGATCTCCATTTCCAGAGGAGTCCAAATAATTACAGCTACTTGGTATTGGCGGAACTGAGGTCCCTGAGCCTATTCAGCCCATGTAGACTCAAACAACCTTCAGGCATCATGTCAAGACATTGACATTACTATCTGGACAGCTCAGGATTGAAATTAATTAATTAAAGTCATTAAAGGACCAAAACAACAATCTTTTTAAAAAACTTACAAAAGACGTCTGATTAGCCTCTGAGCCCAGGATAACATCTTGACTAATTTCCTCTGCATTATTTGAGTCCGGACAGTATAAACAATGGGATTTAAAACAGGGGGAAAGATGAGATAGAAGTTGGCCAGAAGAATATGAGTCGGAGGAGACACCTGATGGCCAAACCTGTGGGTCAAGGAAGAGACTGCTATAGGGATGTAGAAAGCTAAGATGGCACAAATGTGGGAGCTACAAGTGCTAAAAGATTTGAGCCGGGCCTCTGCTGTGTCTAAATTCATCACTGCCCGGAGGATCAACGCATAAGACAGACCAATGCCCAGGGAATCAATGATGAGTACCAGAAAGCCAATTGCCATGCCATAGATATTGCTGATGGAGGTATTGTCACAGGAAAGCATCACCACAGCCATGTGCTCACAATAAGAATGTGCGATGATGTTGGTGCGATAGTGAGTCAGTCTCCTCACAAGCAAAGGAAGGGGCGAGATATAGAGGATGCCTCTGAGGAGAGTGGCCATCCCAATCTTAACAACAGTTGAATGGGTTAAGATGGTCTTGTGCCTTAATGGGGTACATATTGCCACATAACGGTCATAAGCCATAGCCAGGAAAATCCCTGATTCCACAGTGGCAAAAGAATGAATGGTGAACATCTGGAGCAGGCATGAGTGGAAGCCAATCTCCTTGCTATTGAACCAGAAGATGGCTAGCAGCTTGGGCAGAGCAGAGGAGGACAGCACCAAGTCAGTGACAGCCAGCATGGAAAGGAAGAGGTACATAGGCTGGTGGAGGCTGGGCTCTGCCTTGATGATGAAGAGGATGGTGCAGTTCCCCAACACTGCCATGATGTACATGGAGCCAAAGGGGATGGACAGCCATGCATGGACTGCTTCTAGTTGAGGAACGCCCATGAGTAAGAAGCTAGATGGGCTCAGACAGGTGTTGTAGAAAGCAGAGGTCATATCATCAACACATCCCGGGGCAGACCATCATTCCTGCAGTTGGAAACATGAATATTTAAAGTGTATTTATTTGTTTGCCTGATTAAAAACCACTATCTACCTAATCAATGAAACTCTGGGCAGTGAACTATAATAAAAACATAATACAGTTTTTAAAACAAATTTAAAAGAAGGGAAAAACCAAGTCTAAATACTTTCTCTCAGTGTGATGGAATTATTTTTGAACTGGAGGTGTATGTTGCTTTGCAAGAGAGGCAATTAACACAGAAAACAAGACATGGGGGTGGAACGTAGCTTTTATGCTTTTTAAATTTATGCCAAAGCTATTTAAACAAGGATTTACAACAGGCATATATAACACAATCCTATGGTTCATCTGGTGTCTGATTTCATCCTAACTTTCTCCCAGAGACTCCTCCCTTCTATCTCTCCCACTGGCTCGCTCTTTTCTCCATCTCCCTCCCACGTTTCTGGGCTTATCAAGAGAGAATGAAAAGAAAGCAATGGGCTGGAATTTTACTATCTTGTGCTCAGTGTGGCCTGAACTTCTCCTGGAACCACTCAGAGAATCGTCTTCTACTCTGTTGGGAGAAGAATCACTTTCAGGGTCTTCTGCCCAGTCCTTCTCCAGAGACCAGGACTTCGCCAATGACCAATGGATCCTTCCTTTGTTCCCATCTTGGGTGTAGATGTCATCTCTTTGAGTCTTTGTTTCCCTTCATTCAGGGAAGCCACCCATGGACCTTTGTTCTTCCTCACCAATCAAGAACTGAAGACTGCTCTGCACACTCGTGTAACTTCAAATTTTCTCTCCAGGCAGTTATGTATTGTTTTTCCGCCCTTCTCCCTCTTTCCAATTTTGGGTCAGATCAGCACTGTATTCCCTAGCAGCTAAAGAGGCGGATGTCCTCCAGGGCTCCAGGCTCCAGCAATAGCACTTAGATTAGATTAGATTAGTTTAGATTTATTATATTTATATACCACCCCTCTCCCGAAGGACTCGAGGCGGTGAACAGCCAACAATTAAAAAACAGAAATGGAGTTCAGGTATGGTGAGAGAAGTGGAGAAAAAACTGAGTTAAAGGACAGTTCTGATGCCACAGGGGTTCATGAGTTAGCCAGAGCTGTTATAGGGAGATGTTGAGGTAGCGGACTCATTGTTCTGGTATGTAGGTATTAAGAGTTTACTCAGTTGGTTGACTCAGCCTTCCAGCTTTCCAAGGGTGTTAAAAGAGGACCCAGATTGTTAGTGACAATATGCTGATTCTGTAATCCACTTAGAGTGGGCTGTAAAGCACTGTGCAGCAGTATAGCTCATGAACCCTTGTGGCATCAGAACTGTCCTTCAACTCAGTTTTTTCTCCACTTCTCTCACCATTTTCTAGTTCATGCCAACATGACAACAGCTAGGTTAGATCACTAAAATCCATATGCTGCACACCTACCATACATAACCATACCTGAACTCCATTAACCGCCATTTTCCTGGGGTCAAATCCAGGTCTTCATAGCTTTCCTTGTATGCCCATATGCTTCCAATAATGGGGCTGTCCACCTACTCAATCCTATTAGCCTCATTTTGCTTGGAGGAAAGGAAAGGTAGATAAAAATGGCTTTCCAGCCTCATCTATAACTGTAATCATCTTCTAAGAAGCCCCTGTTCTGATTCTCTGCTGAGTTGCCCATCACTTCTGTATCTAGATCAACACATCAGCACTGCAGCATGTTCTGAACAGCCCTTGTGAAGTCATTCATCAAACACCCCACAAAAAGTCTTTCTATAAATTTATTCTTATGCCATATTTTCTGACTGCCAGATAGACATATGGACTCAAACGAGGTGAGAAAGAAATAAACTGAAGGAGCATCACACTAAAACAAACTGCCCAGCATATATCATCCCCATCTCAATAAGGTTAAAAACAATCCTTTGAAAAGGAAGGTAGGTTCTGTCCATGGGTTTCTTCTGAGACCTCTAGGTAGCCAGTCCTGGAAGCCACAAAGCGGGCAGATTCAGATTTCCTATACTAAAATTGGACCTTCAATGGAAAAAGCTGGATAAGAAACTCAGATGCATTCATTCCTAAAAGTGAAATCCATGTTTTTCAAGATATTGCATTCATTACCCTAACCCATAATGGAAGACCATGCAACTGAATTACTTGGCACAATTCCGTGGTTTTGAAAATCTTGGAGAGCAACTGCCTTTAAAATATTGCATGATGCCCTGATCAGTTAAACTGGCTGCAGAACTCCAGATCAGCCTTTTTTGAGGACAGCCACCATCAAGTGGTGCCCCAGCTCTTTGGTTCCCAGACCACCTTCTTCCCTTGAGGCCCAGCCCTCTTGCAGTTTCCCTTCCCCAGCAACCACGAAGGAATCAGCTTCTGATCAAGGAAACCAGAGCAGGGAGCAAGGTTGTCAACCTGGACAATGGATCACAGCAGCAAGACCCACCTTTGTGTAAACAGAAGCCGGCCAGGATCCTGGCACTTTTGCAAGGGGACCCATCCTTCCAAGCCCCCACCTCAGTCTGTGAGAGATCTGAATTCTGTTTGCTAAAATTCCATCCCACAAAGATGATCACCCATTTAACTTACCAAATTGGCAAGTCAGCTTGGTCACTTCTGCAAGAATGTTGGCTGGTACTTCTTAGTGAAATACTTATGCTGCTATTTCCAGCACCTTGAGGGATTTTACAAGCCAGCAGGGGTTAGTGGCAATTAAGTGTTGGTTTGGCTTGAAAACCTCAAAGCATCAATAAGGTCTAAAAATATATTTTTTGAGTAAATCATTCTTTTGATAGACCCACGTAAATGGAAAGTAAAGTTCCCATAATTCCCTTAGTTCCTGGCTAAGTGTAAGCATAATTCCTTAGGAAGCAAAAACCATATTAGCAGATTCTCCTGGTGAAAGATTTTCCACTCCAGGTCCACTTGCTTGGCCACTAAACTCTTGCTTGTCCTGTCTTTTCACTTGGAAAATAACAATGTGCTATCAGGGGTCCCTCCCCACCTAAAATCTCCCCATCTCAGAAGTGGCCAGATGGAAACTAACCACTTCAAACCTTCTGAAACATGGCTGGTAATCTGTGTTTTATTTATGTGCATTTTTAAAACTGTTACTGTATCATACATTGCAGTGATGCTCTGGTTAGTAGTCTTGGTTTTATGCTGATGCTTCGTTTATTGATTTGTGTAGAGTCAATTTTTTTTTTTTACTCTTCCTCATACTCAAGGCAGCTTTGTTATGATCTCTTCAAACATAAGTGCAGGAAAGTAGCATACAATGCTGTGATTTTTTCCTTCCTTTAGGAAGGAAACTGCGTGGGTGGTGATGGGAGCGACATGGCGTTCCCATGTGACACCTCTCCTGCACGAGCTGCACTGGCTCCCGGTGGTCTTCTAGGTGCGCTTCAAGGTTTTGGTTACCACCTTCAAAGTGCTCCATGGCTTAGGACCTGGGTAATTGCAGGACTGCCTACTACCACCAATAGCCTCCCACCGGCTGGTACGCTCTCATAGAGAGGGGCTCCTCCGGGTGCCATCAGCAAAACAGTGTTGACTGGCGGCCCCCAGGGGGAGAGCTTTCTCTGTGGGGGCACCTCCTATCTGGAACAAGCTCCCCCCGGAGATATGGAGGATCCCAGATTTGCGCACCTTCCGCCGCGCTCTTAAGACCTTTTTGTTTCACCAGGCAGGCCTGGCCTAACCTCTCTTCTTTTTTAGTGCTAAATTTTAATCTGTTTTAAACTATGTGGGGTGTTTTAATTCTGTCCGGGCCAAATTTATTTAATTTGAGTTTAGTTTAAATTTTGTCTACATGTATTTTTATTGTTGGCTGTACACCGCCCTGAGTCCTTTGGAAGTAGGGCGGTATATAAATCCAATAAATCTAATCTAATCTAATCTAATCTTTGGAAAGGTTCTGGAGAACTGGTAGTGGAAATTTTGAGTAGTTTGGAGAACCAGCAAATACCATCTCTGATTGGTCCTGCTCCCATCTATTCTCTGCCTCCCGAGTCCCAGCTGATCAGGAGGAAATGGGGATTTTGCAGTAACCTTCCCCTGGAGTTGGGGGGGGGAGGGAGATTTTACAGTATCCTTTCCCTGCCATGCCCACCAAACCACGCCCACAGAACCGGTACTAAAAAATGTTTGAATCCCACTACTGCATCCAGTCCCATCATCATTTCCTTTCTTGCATCTTCACCCTTTCCAACTGAAGAAGTCTGGAATTCAGAAAGCTGCCTGCTAAGAAGTAATTGTCCCAGAACAGTGCTAGGTCTAAATCTTTATTGAAACCCAGGCACCTGTCCATAGAGGGTGGTCTGACCCTTTGAAACTCTCTACTTCCTATCACGTGGCTCAAACAAAACAGGAAGCCCGAAGCTGCAGTGAGTTGGGAGGATGTAAAGGTGGAGGACAAATTTTGTCTTGGCCTCAGTAGCATCACAAAGTAGGGTGAATAAGTCATCCTCCAATGGGCTCCAAATGTCTCCCACCTGGCTTATTTGCTTTTTTAGGCTTTTAGAATTTTATGTGGCTTTTTATGTGTATTGTATGTTATGGTTAGCATGCATCATTTGGCTGGTTTGATCTCTCTCATGAATTACAGTCAGTCGATCAGAATACAGCTAGAAGGGACCTTGGAGGTCTTCTAGCGCAAGCAGGAGACCCTATTCCATTTCCGACAAGTGACTGTCCAGTCTCTTCTTAAAAATCTTTGGTGATGAAGAACCCACAACTTCTGATGGCAAGCTGTTCCACTTGTTAATTGTCCTCACTGTTAGGAAGTTTCTCCTTAGTTCCAAGTTGCTTCTCTCCTTGATTAGTTTCCATCCATTGTCTTGTCTACAGGAATTTTGGTAAATTGCCCAAAAGAAATCAAACCAGCCAAACGATATATGTTAACCATAACATTAACAACTTTAACACCAAAACAATTCCACATCAATCTACTTTTGGACATTGTTATTGCTATAACATACATTCTGGACTCAGAAAATAAATAAATAACTGCAACATCTACCAAGAGGCTTAGCAGACACTGAAAAATGGGAGAGGTCATTCACAACCAATAATAATGTGCATAAGTAGATTGATGTGGAATTGTTTTGATATTAAATATGATAATAGAATAGAATAGAATAGAATAGAATAGAATAGAATAGAATAGAATAGAATAGAATAGAATAGAATAGAATATTCTTTATTGGTCAAGTGTGACTGGACACACGAGGAATTTGTCTTTGGTGCATAAGCTCTCAGTGTACATACGAACAACAAAGTGATAAATCATAAGATATCAACAGGAACAGGTTACAGGAAACATGAGAAGAATAAAAGATGAGAAGAATATTTAAAGATGTTAATTTATGTTTAGCATTTATCGTTTGGCTGGCTTGATGTCTCTCACAGATTACAGTACATATAAAAAGCTACATAAAATTTTAAAAGAAAAAAAAATCTGAAATTTTGTAAGATCCTAAGCTGTAGCTTGCATATTTTAGGCCTAAATCCAGCACTGTTTTATGACACAGATTTTATATCTTGTGATGTTACAGAATCATAATTTTAAAATTATTTTTTACAGAAAGGTGCTTAACATTTGATTTTTTTTTTCTTCCTAGTGTTTTCCTGCAAGTGCAGAGTCTGCTTTTTTCAAATCAGCTGAGTGTTGATCCATTGGTTACAACAAGAATTTCAATCAGACTTGTAGCCTGAGCCTAATGTTGATTCAGATTTGATTAATAGGTACGACCCAGAGGTGGGTTTCTGCAGGTTCTGACCAGTTCTGAAGAACCGGTAGCGGAAATTTTCAGTAGTTCAGAGAACCAGTAGTAAAAATTCTGACTGGCCCCATCCCCATCTATTCTCTGCCTTCCAAGTTCCAGCTGATTGGGGGGAAATGGAGATTTTGCAGTAATCTTCCCCTGGAGTGGGGAGGGAATGAAGATTTTATAGTTTACTTCCACTGCCATGCCCACCAAGCCATGCCCACAGAACCGGTAGTAAAAAAAATTGAAACCCACCACAGGTGTGTCCTATTTTCCCCTTTCCCTCCTTTTTTGTTCTGTTTTGTTTCTTGTTAACTTGGATAGCTGCATTTTTTGTAATCTTTCACATATTTTTTTCCCTGAGGTTTTGTTGTTATTGTTGTTATTTTTATATAGCCAATGATGTGAAACCACAGCATCCACTTCTTTAGCTGGTGTTGGCACATTGGCTCATGCACACTGAGTTCTTCCCAACAATCTGCAACGTCCTAATGTATTGTTGTTGTGTATGTGCAGATCCAAGCTGAGCGGCCTTTTGCGATTGACGGATGGAAATTTGGTCAATGTACAGATTCTCAAAGTGCCATCTGAGATTTTTTGCTTGTGCTGATAACTACTGCGACCACCACAATCATTTTATGTTTTGCCTTTCAGATGTTGATACTTCAGGGCTTCCATAACTTTCTTGGCATCTATGTCCAGCACTGTTTGGCACTGTCCATAAAGGGTAAGCTAGGTAGCTGCCTAGGTGCCAAACTTTAAGAAAAGAATCTACAAAAAATGCATTTTTTGTGGGTGAAGAGGCAACCTATTGTAAGGGTTGGTGGTGACTGACAGCTATGGGGCCACAAAGAAGGTTGCTTTCCACTATCCCAATAAGCTGCAGGGCAGATGAAAGATTCAAGAGGTGTTTCCACATCCTGTCTGCTTCCTCACTCCCTCAAATGGTACAAATAACTTGTCATGATTATAACAATGGAAGTATGAGTCTCCGATCAATTCACTCATTCTAGAATCCCTGAATAGAAGTGGGTAACATAGTTTGTACAGATCCTTGTCCCAGGAGTAAATAGGAAGACCTTTATCCGGCATCTGTTTCATACACAGAAAACTGAGTATGTGGTGTATAGCCCTGATTCAGTTTCCCACTTGTCATCTTCTGTTACCTACAACCTCATCCATTTCATTTCCTCCTTTTTTGCTTTCAAACCTTTCCCATTAGCAATATGCAGAGCACGAGCTATTCTTGGCTGGGGGAAGATGGATGGACGGATGGATGGATGGAGGGACACAGAGATATAAATATAATAATGTGTTGTGGGGGGGGGGAGGTATACAAATGCTTTGCAGTGCCCACACAAACACACATGTACACATTTCCAAATGTCTCCCATCCTGTAAATCAGTTTACATGCAGAGATATGTAAAATAATTGCAGGCCTTTACAAAATCATGTTTTCAACTTGCAGCAAAAGAAAAGGAAAGTTGGATCAGCCTTGTTTGTAAAAATGGCTCCCTCAGGCAGAGAGCCCCACTGGCATTTGCCATCTGGTGGCTAGCAAGAAGAGCCATCATCCTCACAAAATGGGGTTGCAAGATGAACTCAGCAGTTAGCCATGTCCCTGGGGAAGTGTACATGGCCTGGGACAGGACAGGACAACTTGCTGATGTGGTGTTTACAACATATATCCTTCCCTAATGATATGAACCTGTACAGGGCCTGCTCCTTTTGTCATTCCAAGAGCCCTTGTGTGAAGGGGCCACGAAGAGCCAGGGTGGAGAGTTGGTGACAGATGGACTCCTTTCATTAGTAGACCCCTACCCCATTTTATTTAGTTATTGTTAATCTCATTTGTTTAGATGGATATAGAAAACAAAATCATTTCATATGTTACTCCTCTGGTCTTCTGGATGGCCAGCTTCAGGGACCTGTCTCTTCACCTGGGAGAACTTAGTAGCGGACCAACTCCTTTGTGGCCAGCAAGTTCTGTTCACCATTTAAGTAGGACCCCAAGGAGGTAGTGTGCTGTTGTTTGTTTCTTGCAACAGTTAATAGCCTGGCCCTCATTAGTGCCTGCTGGACCAAAGTGGCCAACTTGAGTTTAGCCAGAGAGTTAGATGTGGTAACCCAGTAATTAATCCCTGGACATTTCATCTTATTAGACATTCGAGAAACTTTACACACTTTCAATGTTCAGTATGTAAAAACAGCTACTATTGCTTAAGCTGGTGACTGCAGAACATCTCCAAGTCAAATGGAGACATTAGAAAGTGGTTGCCAAAGTGGCCAATCCCACCCCTTTCTTCTGCCAAGACCCTGCAAAAGGCACTATTGGAGGGGAGATGGATGACATGGAGAAACCTGTAAATGCCAGCACATTATCTGGAGTTCACTGCTGTTGCTGCTACGACATCTTCAAAGACTCCACTTTGTCCAAACTTAATCATCCAGAACTCAGTGCTGGAATGGAATAGGAAACTTGTTATTAAATAAATGCATACGTTTTCCTGTAAGCAAGAACAATCTTCTTACTACTTTAGCTCCATAAGAGCCATGAGGCTGGACCAGGCCCCTAGGCCCATCATCTGGTTCAGCTTTCTAGGTCCCTCAGATCCACTGTATACATTTTGGGGAGCTTCATCCTCATCTCTTCCCCAGAAACTGCTATTATGGAGCTGCCGCTGCTCCCTGGGATTTAGAAGCTGGGAAAAAAAGCCCAATAGACAATAACCAGTGATACCTGATCTTCCAGGAATCACTTTTACCCTTTTGTCTTCCCTTTTACCACCCACTATCAATTGGCTGTCATTCCCACAACTGCTGAGAGTCAATTCTAAACTCTCCAGGCCAAATATACTCAGGTAAAGAAATACCGAAAACTATGGCACACTTTTTCAAGCTGAATGAAAGGCTACCATTGCCTTGATAGGGAATTTCATTTGGATTTTTTATATTGTTTCCTTTCAAAGGAAGAAGGAAGATCCTGAAGGATAGCTTAAAATATTAAGTCCCATTGTGACCTCTCTGGTTTGGACATAGTGTGATCTGTGCATCCTACCATTGTAATTAATGAAATGTATTGGTATTGTAGTTTATTGACTACATGGTATGGTAGTCTATTGGTATTGTAGTTTATTGACTACACTACCATTGTAGTCAATAAACGATGACTAAAGTAACAATGGCTTAGCACGAAGTATGAACTCAGTCAGTTAATAATGTGAACATTTTCACTTTGGCTTGTGTACAGGAGCTGCATCTGCAAATGCTAAAGAGATTTTGATGACTCTACATTAAGAGATGGGTGGGAGATTTCTTATGTTGCTGTTGATCTGTTCATGATGGTGGGTGATCACACACAACCAGATGAGTCGTCCCTCATTGAGCTGCTGCTTACTGTTCATGCTGGCAATTTTCTTGGTGCTAAACAGGGATGCAGGCACAATACAGAAATAAGGGAGATTGGCACCAACTACCTCTGGATGAGTAGGCTTTTGATGGTTCCTCCATGACTCTCTAGGACAGGACAACTTGCTGATGTGGTATTTCCAATATACATCTTTCCCTGCTGTGATATGAAAATGATGGGGCTGAAGGAGAGAGATGACTGTTAGCTGCCAGGCATTTGTCATGATTCACCTCCCCCCTGCCAGGTGAAGGCAAAAAGGTATAATAGTCCAGAGACTTCACATATGGAGCATGAATATGAATATGATGAATGTAAAACATATGGGATGTAAATGTAAAACTTCACAGCTTCCACCCAGTAGTTACTGCAAGACCTTAGAAAGGTTAGAAAGAGCCCAGAAGTCTTTCCTCATCAAAAGCCCAAGAGCTGTCTTGCTTGAATTGATCCTCAAGATGGTCTGGTCAAGAGATTCTTCCAACCCCAAAGGAAAGACAAAATGAAACTGTGGGAGGGATTGTCATGAGGAGGGCAAAGGGGGCCCAGCCAGGCCTGTCCAGGACAACTTCCCACAAATTGTCCCATACTTGGCTGACTCTTCATTTCTTTTGGGGTTTTTACCCTGTAAAACTGCCATGTACTGCTGGCTGCAGAATTCCTTTGGAAACAATCTGATTGATCGGGAAGGTATGTCACAAGGGACTCTTTTTTTTTTTTAGCATCCTGGGTGCCATTCAGAGTTTTCTGGGTAGCCTCTTTTCTCTCACAGCTGCCTTGCAATCCTGGACTCAGCTATGAGGACACTTAGGGAATGAAGCAAGTCTGGAATTACTCAGACAGTCTTGTGACTGACAAATGAGCCTTCCAGCTCAGCTCAGCCCCAGGAAGGCCCTTGGCCCTTGGTGATGCAACCCATCCTGGTGGCTAAGAGGAGGCAGGTACAGCCAAGAGAGCTGGGAGTTGCATCAGAGAAGGAGAGACCCAAGTCCCTCAAGTCTTCAATCTCTGGAACATGAGCCCTTGAGCCTGTAGGAAAAGCCATGTATTCATTTTGCTGAAAGATCAAAAGAAATCATTTTTAATAACAACATATCCTGTCTTTGAATGATTTCCTAGCCATCTTTAACTGCAGAGATAAATTTATTTAAATTATGACTTAACCAAAATTGCCATAAATTCAACCAAGAATAATTCTTCCTCCCCCCCCTCTCAGACACACACACAAACACACACACACACACACACAGCACAGAGGCAAGAATAAGAAACAGAAATTTGAGATTTATGTTTTAATCCTGAAGTTTGTTGTGAAAACTTGCAGCCATAATAGAGAAATTTGAGAGGGGGTGGGGAGGGAGAGAGGGAGGGAAAGAGAGAGAGAGAGAGAGAGAGATTAAATAATTGGTGGCATTAAGTGATGCAAATTAAATATAATGTACTATTGTTTAAATCTGAAAAAAACTATACAGGTTATGTATTTTGTACTGGAATCTTGATAAATGAGCCATACTGCCATCTGGTGTATTTTATTTAAATCGTTTTTTTTAAACTGGATAAAATCCTACAGATAAGATTTTCCATTTGTAAATCGCTTTATTTTTATGTGTGGTATTTAGCTCCATATAGTATATTTATACGTAAGCATTTTCAGACAGATATATTGTCTGTGTTCCTACAACACATTTATATATACATTAAATCTGGATTAATGTTAACCTGAATGTGAAATGTGTGAAATGACCACCCAAAAGATAGATGAGTAACTGAAAACAAAATTACAATTATCATTGTGGTTGTTAAGTGGGTTATCATGTGACCAGACCAGATTTTTTGACATTTTTTTTGCTGCAGTTTGTTAAGCAAATCCATTATAAGCAACAGGAGCTTATTCTGGAAACTGAAAATAAATGCCAGAAACAGGCAAAAACATTAAAAATTGTAGTTACATGACTGTGGAACATTGCAAATGGCTGTAAACATGATCCTGTTGCCAAGCAGCCAAAATGCATTCACATGTCTGTGTGTGTGTGTGTGTGTGTGTGTGTATGCAGCCATCATAACTTTGAAATCAAGTTGCAAAATACATTTTGTTAGATTCATTGTCACTTCAAACAGTCACTTAGTGGCCAGTCGTAAGTGGAAGACTCCCTGTAATGTGCGACTCTGGTTACAATTTTTAAAACATAGTAAATGAAGTTTGAATGAACTACTAACTCTCCAAATCAAGAGAACGGGTGAATGTAGCACAAAGAATGAGAACCAATGTGTCTCTCTTGCAAGAAAAATCTATTGAGACGTCCAGTGGAACTTCCTAAAAATCTGGATCACAGCCTGAGCTTCAAAACTTCAAGTGAAATCCATAAAACTAACCCAGCCTTGAGATTTTGAGGAAGTTAATCAGAGATGGGTTTCAGCAGGTTCTGACCAGTTCTGGAGAACCGGTAGCAGAAATTTTGAGAAGTTCAGAGAACCGGTAGTAAAAATTCTGACTGGCCCTATCCCCATCTATCCTCTGCCTCCCAAGTCCCAGCTGATCAGGAGGAAATGAGGATTTTACAGTATTCTTCCCCTGGAGTGGGGTGGGAATGGAGATTTTACAGTATCCTTCCCCTGCCATGCCCACCAAGCCACACTTACAGAACTAGTAGTAAAAGAATGTCAATAATCCACCACTGAAGTTAATCCAATAAGGGAATGGTTTCTTGCTGCCCAGGGTCCCCCAAAAGAAATGGGAGGTCTTTTCTGGGGAGGAGGGGGTCCCACCAAGGAATGGGAGGTTGCTGGAAAGGACTTTGCTCCTCTTCCTCCTTCCCATTCAACAACTGCAACATTTAAAATGTGATTCACTGAATGCTGAAGAATCACATGCCATGAGCCCTACTCTATTCAGAAAAGGATTATTTGCAGCTTTAAATGACACTTGGAATACTTTTTGATTTCATCAAACATCATATCCATTTTTTTTGTTTTCTCATTCACTGTAATATTTTATTTGCTTTTAAACTTGCTATTTTACAGTATTATTTGGTTGATTGCCAGATGTTATGACACTCTGAGGTAAAGTTCCCTAGATATCGTGAGATGCCTGCATTGGTGCATAGCTAAGAAGTACAAAAGCAGCCCCAATTAATAAAACAAAATTATATTCATTGTCCACATTCTATTCTATAATAGCCATCTATGTTTTGCACTAGCAATCCAAAAAGCATCAAAGGCAAGTCATTCTAAAGCTTTTCTAGAAGAAAATAAGATAGAAGCATCATAAAAGACGTGCTGCACGTGCTCAAGATGGCGCCGCCTCCCTGAGCCCCGATAATGATGGGGGTGACTTTGGGCCATCTGAAGTCTTCGGGGGCAGAACGGATCATCACTACCCCCGACCCGGCTGTCTGAACTTCCCGCCGGCCAGCTGAGAGCTTTTCCGCTCTCCGTGATGCCATGGCTGGGGCGGGATCGGCTTTTTTCTTTTCTACCGGCGCTTCTCTGTGTCGCGAGGATGAGGAAACTAACGGCTGCTAGATCGGAGGCAGCAGCGGCGCCCGAGTTGTGGTGGTTTGCTGCCTTTCCTCCCGCTGGTGATGAATGGGTTACTGGGAAGGCTGTGGTCAGCGACGACCTCTTTAACAACAAAACAATCCTTTCGATGCAATAGAAACTTCCTATTACTTTTAAAGCCTCCATTTCAAAACTTCAGCACCCTGGACAGCGGAGATAGTAACGACATTAGAACAGTGCTGTTTTAGCCGTTAAACAACAAGTTAAACCATTAATTAGTTTTGGAAATCCTGATTGTTGCTGCAGGGATATTTTCTCCATAAGTACCACCACAGGAACCCCCCCCCCCTTTCTAGACTGTCACAGAATACTTATTTTCTACTGAAGGGGTGGTTCCCATAATGACATCTGATTTATAAAAAACCAGTTGAGATTTATAAAAAAAAAAAAAAAAAAAACCATGATGGCTTCAAAAAGGCAAGCGGACAATTTTAGAATTATATCTCAGCTGCCTCATATCAAACACATTTCCCTCATCTGGTTTCAGAAAATACTTCTATTGTTGACCATCTAACTGATTATCCCACAGCAAACACATCTTCCTAATATTCCATCTCTAATACATCTCGTCTTCTTATATCAACATCACCAACAAGAACATATAAACCAGCCTTATACTTCATCATCTCTTTCAGTCGGATGGAGAGTTTTTAACAGCTAGGATACAGATATTGCAGGAGTCATTACATCGCTCTTCATCACCAGATGGATTGGCACATCAGAACATTTACAATCTAACCAACTACTTTGTAAAGGTGTCCTTGACATTATTTCCTTGGTGTTCTTGAACAACATAAGACTCCTCCTACTGTTACTAAGGACAATATAACATCTTTTACCAACATCGAAACTTAATCTTCCTTCTCTCCAGAACTCTCAGAACTTATGTCATCTTCTTGGCCATTTAATGATCACCCCTTTGTCACCGGATGTACTCAGCGGCTGAGCTTCTTGCTCTGCGAGACTCCCCCCTCTCGCAGATCTGGCCCTCCACGTTATCGAGGGCCTACCTTGATGACGGATTTTGGAATCCCGAGAGGTGGCATGTTGCAAAGAAGGGGTTGAGGGTCTTTTTATCTAATTTCTTATCTAATATCTTAAAGATTTCAAAAAAGGGTGCAGATGGGAGCGGGGTGGGTCATGTGGATTTGGGGGGCAATCCACAGAGGGATGGGTTAAAATATGATTTTTTAAAGAGGATGCCAGATCCAGCACAGAGTTATGCCATAGGATGTGCAGATCTGAGAACGGAAGGGCTTAATACCTGTATTGAAAGAGGTTGTTCCATCATGGTCATGGTTGGGAGGGGCAGATACGGTGGGGGCAGGGGGCCACATCATACTAGGGGAGCACGCAACCGCTGTCTTCAAGCGGTGTCATGCTCCGACCTCCAAAGCTCTTCTCGTTCCCTGGGTTGCTCAGAGTCTCAGAGCCCGAGCCTTAGGCTGATGCTATGCAATGTCAGGTCCGCAGCTAACAAAGCCCCCCTCATTTGTGAACTAATTCAAGAGGGGAGAGCGGACCTGGCAGGCATTACAGAGACCTGGTTGGGCCATGAAGGGGGAGTCCCCCTTGTGGAGATGTGCCCACCAGGTTTCCACGCATTCCATCAGCCAAGGGCTCAGGGTAGGGGTGGAGGGGTGGCGGTTATTATAAAGGAGAGTCTTGATCCTAGGGAAGCCACTGTTCCTCAGACAGCCGGATGTGAGTCCCTCCTCGTGAAGTGGGGCCATGGGTTTCAGATGGGCCTGCTGATTACGTACCTGGCTCCCTGCCACGTAGCAGCAGCCCTACCTGAGCTCCTTAGTGTAATAGCCGAGGTGGCAGTTGAGACTCCTAGACTTCTTGTCATGGGAGATTTCAATCTGCCATCCATCGGTGAAACATCTGAGATAGCTCGGGAGTTCATGGCTTCCATGACAGCCATGGACCTGACCCAGTTAGTTCATGGACCTACTCACACGGGAGGACACACTCTGGACTTGATTTTTGTATCTGATCAGTGGCTGAATGGCCTTGATATAGGGGATATAGTCATCATACCCTTGTCATGGTCAGACCATTCTCTCCTTAGGCTTGACTTTCTGTCCGCTACACCCCACCGCAGGGAGGCGGAACCGATTAAATGGTTCCGCCCCAGGCGCCTGATGGATCCTGACAGATTCCAGATGGAGCTTGGGCCATTTCCTGAGACTCTAGCTCACAACTCGATTGAAGACCTGGCGGCAACCTGGGATAGGATGGCCTCTGGTGCCTTAGATCGAGTTGTGCCTTTGCGGCCTCTGACCCGGCGTCGAAGTCGCCCGGCTCCTTGGTTTTCCGAGGAGTTGAGGAGGATGAAACGCCGGAAAAGACGCCTAGAGAGTAGTTGGAGAGCCAGTCGTTCCGAATCTGACCGAACACTAGTGAGATCATTTATTAAGACCTACTTAGTGGCGATAGCAGCGGCAAAGTATAACTATTTTTCCGCTGTTATTGCGTCGGCAGATAATCGCCCAGCCACCCTGTTTAAGGTGACCCGCTCCCTTCTCCATCTAAGAGCACGGGAAGACGCCTTGCAAGGTCGAGCTGAGGATTTTGTACAATATCTACACGATAAAATCACTCAGATTCGGGAAGGCTTGGACTCTGACTGGATATGTTCAGACGAAGTGATGGAGGCGAGTCTTGAGAATGTTATTTGGGATGAGTTTGACCCTGTGACCCCTGAAGATGTGGACAGGTTACTGGGGAAGTTGAACGCAACCACATGTTTATTGGACCCGTGTCCCTCCTGGTTGGTACTGGCTTCCCGAGAGGTTACACGAGGCTGGCTCCAGAAGATAATAAATGCTTCTCTATGTGAGGGTTTCTTGCCTTCCACCTTGAAAGAGGCGGTGGTGAGGCCTCTCCTCAAGAAGCCCTCTCTGGACCCGGCTGTTCTAACAAACTACCGTCCTGTCTCCAACCTTCGTTTTGTGGCAAAGGTTGTTGAGAGTGTGGTGGCGCAGCAACTCCCGCAGTACTTGGATGAAACTGTCTATTTAGATCCGTTCCAGTCCGGCTTCAGGCCTGGTTACAGCACTGAAACGGCATTGGTCGCATTGGTTGATGATCTCTGGAGAGCTCGAGATAGAGGTTGTTCCTCTATCCTGGTTTTATTAGATCTCTCAGCGGCTTTTGACACCATTGACCATGGTATCTTGCTGCGCCGGCTGGAAGGGCTAGGAGTGGGAGGCACTGTTCTACGGTGGTTCTCTTCTTATCTCTCTGACCGGTCACAGTCTGTGTTGGCAGGAGGGCAGAGGTCGACTTCAAGACACCTTATTTGTGGGGTGCCACAGGGGTCGGTCCTCTCACCTCTTTTGTTCAACATTTATGTGAAGCCGCTGGGTGAGCTCATCCGTGGTTTGGGAGTGCAATGCCATCTTTACGCTGATGATACTCAGCTTTACATCTCCACCCCAGACCACCCCAATGATGCCCTTGCAGTGATGTCCCAGTGCCTCGAAGCCGTGCGGATCTGGATGGGGAAGAACAGGCTCCGACTCAACCCTTCCAAGACTGAATGGCTGTGGATGCCGGCGTCCCGATATAGCCAGCTTATACCATCGCTGACTATTGGTGGCAAGTCATTAGCCCCCACAGAGAGGGCTCGCAACTTAGGTGTCCTCCTGGACACACGGTTGTCTTTAGAAGAGCATATGACAGCCGTGGCCAGGGGTGCTTTTTATCGGGTTCGCCTGATTCGCCAGTTGCGGCCCTTTCTAGATCGGGACTCCTTACGCACAGTCACTCATGCCCTCATCACTTCCCGTCTGGACTACTGTAATGCTCTCTACATGGGGTTCCCCTTGAAGTGCACACGGAGGCTCCAACTGGTCCAGAATGCAGCTGCGCGGGTGATATTGGGAGTGACATGGCGCTCACATGTGACACCACTCCTACGCGAGCTGCACTGGCTTCCGGTGGTCTTCCGGGTGCGCTTCAAGGTGTTGGTTCTTACCTTCAAACTCCTCCATGGCTTAGGACCTGGGTATCTACGAGACCACCTTCTGCAACCAATAACCTCCCACCAACCAGTACGCTCCCACAGGGTAGGCCTTCTCAGGGTGCCATCACTAAAGCAATGCCGACTAGTGGTTCCCAGAGAAAGAGCCTTTTCTGTTGGGGCACCTACCCTTTGGAACAGGTTACCCCCAGGGATACGAATGATCCCAGATCTTCGTACTTTCCGTCGTGCAGTTAAGACCTTTCTTTTTCACCAAGCCGGTCTGGCATAAATCTTTTCTAATTTAAATCTTATGCTGAAGTTTCTTTACTGTTGAGCCAAACTGGCTTAATTATTTATATTCACATTCTATGTGTATACATGTATGTCATTTTAACTGTTCACCGCCCTGAGTCCTTCGGGAGAAGGGCGGTATAGAAATTGAAAAAATAAATAAATAAATAAAATAAATAAGATCTGCTCCTTTTCCAAAGTCTGTCGGATTCCCTGCTAAATCTTGGAGAGAGGAAGTGGAGGACATCATTCCACAAAATGTTCATCTGGGAAAAAGGCCTACAAAACATGGCCCAAAAGGAGCTTTAGGGGAACAGTTTGCAAACTGATGCAGAAAGAGTAATGGAAGTAAACTGGATAAACGGAGAACATAATGGCCAATGAAGATCCATTGATGTTCACCAAAGAAGAGGGTGGGATGGTTTCTCAATCTTCAGGGTTTGCATTTGCTTTTTTCCACACATGCATGTCTGAAATTTGTTCCTAGAAAAGTTGTCCCTCCACCCTCCGCTTCAAAGTCCTACTTTCCATCTTAGCCCTGCAACGGGAGCCTTCTTGACTCTTAGCAAACTTAACAGACTCTTAGCAAAAGCCAGAGGGGAAATGCCAGCTGGGACTCAGACAGGGCAGGTGCAAGGAGAGAGCCAAGTTGTCTCACAAACATCCAGAAAAGTTTTCTCTATCAAATTGGAGCCCAAAGGAGAGACTATATCTGTTGGCCCTGGGAGACAGTGGCAATTGTTGCAGCAGCCCTGATTTTCTGGAGCCAGCCAGTCCTGGACGGCTCAGCAGAATTGTCCAGCTCATTAAAGCTAATTGGCCTCTGTGCTTAATGCAACTCTCCTGGGAAGGCAATCCAGGCAGAAGAACTGAACTCTCCAGACTGCTTTCTTTGTCCAATGATCTCTGTTTGCTGCCCTTCCAGAAACTGTTTGTAGGAGAGAAGGAGGACAAACAGAGGTTCTCCTGAACCTCTGTGCAGAGCCCCATCCAGGCAGGAAGGGCCGCTTTGGTCTAATGGGAAACACACAAGTTACTCTACTTGGGATCAGGCTGAACAGAGAAGGATTTTAAATTCCACCCACTTGCTAGTTGTCTAGAGTTTGCCTTGATATGTTTTCTGAAAACATGACATACTTGGGACAATTTGTATATGGCCAGTCCTTGCAAATGATCAGGAATGGCTGAACATGACCATAGATAAATGTCCAGGAAGTTGTAAAACTTTTAAAAAGGCGTTCTTGGGAAAGGAAAACCTGTCTCAATAAAGATAACAAAAAGAGAGAACATCAGCAGAAAAACTTGGTGGGGGCAAAAAGTAAGGTAACATAACAGGAAAAGGAATTGGAATAAATGAATTTGGATAGGAAATTCCCAGCTCTGCAATTTATTTGGTTTCTATGGCTTTAGAACCTGGTCAGAAGATTGCAGGTCTAATCACTCAGAGAACTGGAGCTTCCAAAAGGTTATTTTGCCCTATGGTTATCCTGCTGCCCTTGTGGAATTGGGAAGGAAGGAGCAAACAAAATGGCAAGAATAAAAAAATACTATCTCAAGAGCTCAAAGTGTCTCAAAGAGTTAAAAATGAAAGACTTAACTGTTTCCCATTAATCAGAGCTAACCAGCCAATCTAAATCCATACTATCAAACCTGAAAAATTCAAACTCTGAGCAACTTATAAATAAGACTTCTTGCTTGAGTTAATATTTAAAAAGGAGGGAAGGGGCTCCATTCTGTCTTTCAAGTGAAGAGCAGTCAAACTTCTGAGGAACTGGGAAGTAGAGATCCAGGAAATGGGCAGCAATTTAGGACATAGTAGAAGCTAGATATGAATCAAAACCCAAATATGTGTTATAGGAAAGTGCCTGTGTTGTTTTATATAAATGCTATGTGTGTATCCGCCCTGATTAGAAGAAGAGGAGGCAGAGATAAACCTTGTAGACCTCAGTTCTTATGTCTTTTAAATTTTGGCTTCAGCTCCCATTTAGTTCTTTAGCCTTAATATTCCTATTAAGCATGGCTTATTGAATCGGCTGTCTTGATTCTGAGAATCTAGTCCAGGCAGGGTTTCAAACTTGATTTTATTGAGGGCCATATCAGGGTTATGTTTGACCTCGGGTGAGGATATAAACAATTCCACACCCTGAACAGATTCAGGCTTGACAGACTGCTTGGAGCTGAAGCAAGAACAAGTTTTATTTCTCAAATTTAGTTACTGGTCTTCTTACTTACAGAAGACTCTTAATTCCACCCTTTATCTCTGGGACAGGTCTTTGGAATTACTTTATAAAGAAGTAAAAATAGAAATCTAGTTCTTTCCTCCAGGCCAGTGACCATTATGGAGCATATTAATTTGCAATGTTTGCCTGTGTTTTAGGGGACCAGTTGAATAGGTGATGCAAACCAAGTTTTCCTAAGTGGATGAAAGCCCCCAAGAATCTTGCAGTCAGCAATCCTTACTGGCTGACTTGTGTTCATTGTTTCTTCATTATTTTTTCTCCAGATGGCAAAGAGATGAGTGCAAATGTCTTGTCTTTCTTTCAACAGTCTTCTTTCTTGCAGTCACAACTTTCCTCAAGTTCAAAATCCAAAGACCCTTTTCTCTTCTTTATTTATAGAATGTAAATTTGAATAGAGATCATTGGAAGCAACTTCAGACAGACACACAAGTTGCAGGATCCAATCTGAGTTGGTCACTGGGACCGAAGGTTTATTCTTCCAAGCTTTCAGGTTCATGCTGGAATTCATCATCATGGAACTTCCCTCTCTCTCTCCAGAATATATGAACTGGGCTGTTCTATGCATTGTATTGATAGGATGCCTGGTTGTGTGCAGCTACTAGTTGTTAATTAGGGTGTTGGCTATAAAGTCATTTTTAAAAAAAATTTGATTCATATGCCGCCCTTCTCCGGAGACTCAGGGCGGCTTACAATGCATTTAGCAATAGCCTTCATACTTTTGTATATTTTATACAAAGTCAGCTTATTGCCCCCACAACTGGGTCCTCAATTTACCCACCTTAGAAAGGATGGAAGGCTGAGTCGACCTTGAGCCTGGGGAGTTTCGAACTGGTGTAATTGCAGGCAGCTGGATGTTAAATGCTGCCTTTAGTAGGAGGCATTAGCCTCCTATGCCACTCAGGCTCCCTTTGATTGTTGTTTCCTTGTGCGTCTGCACCCTTGGCTCCTAAGTACCAATAAACTGGTAGTAAATTAGTCCTGTTGACTGACAAGGGGTCTGCTTCCCAGGCTTCAATGATTTCTCTGGCTATTTTGTTCCTGCTCTGCCAACAATTGTGGTGGCTGCAAAATTGAATGCATGTACTTGTTCATGCAGGTAGTGAGTCTACCTGCATGAAGAAAAAACAGTTAATGACTTAATAGCCAGCCATCAACAGCTAATTAACAACTAATAGCTAAACACAAGCAAGAACCTTATAAATATAACACATAGAACAACGTAATGCACATTTTCTGGAGAGAGAGAGAGAGAGAGAAGTTGCCTGATGTTGGGCTCCAGCATGAGCCTGAAAGCTTGGAAGACTAAACCTTTGGTTCCCAATTCAGATTGGATCCTGCAACATTATCCTAGGACATGTATATTTACCTTCATTTGAGACTCACAAGTATCAAGATCTTCATAGACATAGCATGCACACTCTCACACCCATCCCTTAGAAAAGGGCTCATTCTTTACATAAGCCATATCTGCATTTCTCTCTTGAGTGGGACTATTTCCTCTCTCCCTACACCGATAGAGGAAAACACATAACACAGTTCTCTGCTTCCTTTAGTAGAGCTTGATATTGTTTGAATATGGGAAGTTTGATTTCTGTCCAAGAGGCCCACTTATCTCCTTGAAAAGATTCCTTGATAAAACCATCTGGGGATCATTTGGAAGCAGAGAAAAAAGTGAAGGAGAGTCTGTTCTCCATCCTTTTCTTAAGGTTGCGGCTGGGAAATAAAAGGATTTTGGTCATTCCAAGAGTTACCATAGCTCAGGAGGCAGAACAGTGTCTATATAATTACTGTTACACTCTTATTGGTTGTCTAGGGGGAGCATTGATTGGATTCTGGTCCCTCTTGTTGGTCCTCACCATTCCAAGATCAGAAGATGGGAAGATACTCACATGACTGACTTCTGAATACTTTGGGCAGGGGGCTGGAGAGGACAGCATGCCAGGTGAATGCGACTATGAAAGGATAGCAAATGTGTGATGCAACTTAATAGCCTCATGGTTTGCAGGTACAGCAAAGGTCAGGTAGGCAACCCTTAGGACAATGTCCTACTCCTGACAAGAAACTTCCCTGTATATCCTGTAGGATACAACACTGGACCTTATGCTATTCTCACTTAAAATAATTTCTCTAAAGCAGCATTTCTCAATCTTGGCAGCTTGAACATGTGTGGCATGGCTGATTAAGGAAATCTGGAAGCTGAAGTCCATATCGCTTCAAGCTGCCAAGGTTGAGGAACACTGCTCTGAAAATGATTTTTTCCCCACTGCTTTATCATTCAGCAACATAAGATGCCTGATTAGAACCAGAATATATTAGCAGAACAACTAATATCTCTTACACAGATTTCCTACTTTTTGCCTTCCTGAGCTTTCAAGAAGCCGGATATCTCCTTGCCAATCCTTTCTTCTGCCTTCACATCATCATTCTTGTTGGAAACTCCATTCTGATCTACAAAACAAAAGTGGAAGAGAGTATCCACACCTCCATGTGCTTTCTGATCGTTTTGCTCTTCTTGGTGAACATCTGTGGGACCACGGTTATCTTTCCTCACATGCTCATCAATTTCCTGCTTGGAGCCAGCCATATCTCCTTGACGTTATGCCTCACACAGATGTTCTTCCTCTATTTTGTGCTCATGCTAGAATGCAATATCCTCCTCAACATGGCTTTTGACAGATATATGGCCATTTGCCGCCCACTGTCCTATGCAGACATTGTGACCAGCAAGCTCCTAGTGGTGCTAATTCTTGTGGGTCTTGTTTGCAGTATGGCTGTTGTTAGTCCAGTGGTGATCTTGGCTTCCCAGGTGCGATTTTGCAGGTCCAATATTATCAAGCACTTTGACTGTGAGCATATGGGCTCTGATGAAACTGGCTTGCAGTGGTACTTCCAGGTATAAAGTTGTAGACCTTGTGACAAGATCCATCATTAATGTTTTTTACTTCAGTGTCCTCTTGGACTCCTACAGTCGTATTATCCATGTGGCATTATGTATATCATCTGGCCATCTCTGGGGCAAAATCTTTCACACCTGTGGCACTCATCCTCATCCTCATAATCTATTCTTCCAGTCTCATCTCCTCCATCGTGAACCGCCTGGCCAAATCTGCTAGTCAGGATGTCCACAACTTCATCAGTGCACTTTACCTGTTCCTCCCATGGATTGTCAACCCCATCATTCATGGTATAAGAACTAAAGAGATCTGGGTCAATGTTCTTAAGCTCTTCCAGAGAAAGATGTTCCTTTGATCCTAAAAAAGTTAGTGCTATTAACAGACTCAAATGATGAACATGCCATGATGTAGCTGTCAAGAAAACCCCATTTTTTGTGGTCAGATGAGATTCTTGCCAAGGAGCATTGTCCAGCTGGGCAATGGAAATTGAAGTCTCCCACGTTTGATGGAAAGCAGGAAAGGCAGATCTAGACCACTCCAAAAGATTGGTTAGCAGAGAATGGGGAATGTTCCCAGGATGTCTCTGAATCCAACAACATGAATGAACAAGTGCACCACATTCTTCTGCAGAAGGAACTTTCCTTTGAAGGTCAGCTTTCTTCTCTTGACAAGCATTGGACCAGGTTGACAAACCTATAGGAAGGGCCCTTTTTTCTCCCATTGACCTACCTGAGATTTTTTGTGAGTGCAATATTGTTTTTAACTTAGCACAGAAAAGTATGAGACATTAAGCAGTCCATTTAATAAAATCAGTTATATACACATACACCCAATTCTGTTTTTCATGTACTTAATTGCCAGTCTTGGGTTCCTATTCACACTGACACATACATGGCCTCTTTTGGGAGGAGAATTGTTCTACTCCTAAGACAGTCTTCTACAAGTGCGTTGTGTAGATTTAGCTCTTCCTTCTTTTCCCTCCCATAAGTTTGTCTCCAGGATGCCTGTTTGTGGGAAATGAAAACAAAACATTTTAGATTAGATCTTTTTCCTTCTAAAACAGGTCAGGTCCATGGATAACATAGAAAAACCTATACAGAGACTATTGTTCTTCTCCAGGCTGTAGCATTATGGGGACACCTGGCCACATATAACTCTTCCTTCATCATTTCTTCCTTCTCTTCTCTTTCTTTCTTCTTCCTCTTTTAGCAGAATCTACATTACTACTCTCACTTTCCCATTCTTCTGGTCTTCTCTCTTCTCCTTCTCCTTCCTTTCCTCAGCAGCATCTTATCATCTCTCCTTCACTTCATTCCATCACCACTTCTCCTCCTTCTCATACCAAGTCCTCACTTCCTCACTCCAAACATCTGAAGTGCTGGGACATGAAATGGTACCAGGAATTTTTCTTGCCCTGCTGTTTGCCACCAGATGATGGACTTCTACAGTTGGCAACATTGTCCAAACATTGGCCATTTAATCACTGTGAAGGGGAAAAATTGTTTTTATCTTCAGATGTTGGGACATCATGGGCATGTACACAATTATAAGTAGATGAATCAAGTCCTCAGAGAATTGTTGGCCCACAGCGTCTTGACATTCTGAATAATAGCTGAGCACACAGAACAACCCAGAAAATCAATGCACATTTGTTATCCCTAACAATAAGGCATTGTCTTGAGTTGCTTCTTCATGAGGTTATTCAAAAAGAAACCCTCTTTTCCTATTTCACAGGAAGATACTACCAATATCACACTCTCTTCTGTCTTCAAGATACTTTTGTGAATATGGAAGCAAGATTATTTGCAGGGAGGGAGGTTAAAAAATAATGAAGATGGCAGTCACAGTCTATTGTTTTGAATAAAATCACAGCTGTAATTTGAAATCTATGAGAGGAGTGAGGGATAGCTGAAAAATGTTCTCAGCTCTTCCCAGAAAACCCAATGTTCCCTCTTGCAAGGGGATGTTTGTGTTGTCTAGTTTTTTGATAATGGTTGTGGTGGTTCCAAAATATTTACTTATTTATATAAACAAATATTACAATAGAATGAAATCTAAGTATAAACACATTACAATTAAGATTAGCAACAATTAAATAAAAGTTTAAACCAAAACCACAGACAATACAGAGATGGATTTGTGCCTGTCACTCAGTCAACCACCTCAGTGGTGAAATCCAAATTATTTTTACTACCAGTTCTGTGGGCATGGCTTGGTGGGCTTGGTGTGGCTTGGTGGGCATGGCTTGGTGGGTGTGGCAGGGGAAGGATATTGCAAAATCTCCATTCCCTCCCCACTCTGGAGCCAGCCAGAGGTGGTATTTGCCGGTTCTCCAAACTACTCAAAATTTCTGCTATCAGTTCCCTGAACTGCTCAAAATTTCCACTACCGGTTCTCCAGAACCTGTCATAACCTGCTGGATTTCACCTCTGAACCAGTGGTGGGTTGCTCCTGGTTGGCACCAGATCGCAAGAACCGGTAGTAAAAAAATTTAATAGTTCGGAGAACCAGTAATAAGATTAGCTGGCCACACCCCTGAACCGGTTCCCAGCTGGTTGCTATTCGCTTACCCCACCCACTCCCAATCTATTGCTCCCTCCTGTGTCCCAGCTGATGGCTAGAGGGAAAAAACTGTTTAAACTCTTGTGGTGGGGCTTGAAAGGGCTGCCCTACAGCTGATCAGTGTTAAAAGAAAACAAATGAGTAGACCAGTGCCTGCAAAAATAGAAAAAATAGCCCCTTTCAGCTTCAGCATAGTTAGCACAAGTTGATTAGATCGGCCTCCCAACTCTCAGCTGATCTGCTCTCAGCTTTTTTGTGCAGAGGTCGTTTGCTAGGTGCAAACAGTGCTGGAGCAATTTTTTTCCCCCTAGCTAAGTGAAACTGAAAATAAAGCTCATGGTCTTTGCTGCAACATGGGTCTTTGCTGCAACATGACAAAATGAGGCAGAGTTTTATTTTATTTTTTTCCTCACCAAAAGAGGTAGGTGCAAAACTGCAAACAATGGGAAATTTAGGGCAAAAGAGGAGAGTTCAAGATTTTAGAACACAAAAGAAAAAAAGCTCTATTTAACTAGGGAATTGTAATAATTGAGATAATTAATTGTATATTGTGTTGAAAGCAGAAATGGTTAAGTTTGGAGGAATATATGGGGGAAATTATTTGGTTTGTTATTATTGGTAAATATAATTAATTGATTTGTAAGAAATTGGATTGCATAGAAATAATTGGAATATTCATGTTCATATTGATTAATATACAAAAAAGATAGTTATATAACTAATTGATTTATATTAAAATGTTGAATTTGTATTAAACAACTGTAATATTACATAATTAACCAATGTGAGGATGGATATAAAAATAGATGACAATGGGAAGGGATATAATATAGAATAGAAGGGAAAAATTGAATTTGATTAAGATTAGAGATGAGGATGAAGGGTAATATTGTTTTTTTTAAAAAAAAATAGATGCGTAATAAATATGGCAAAAAGGAAATATAGAAATTGTAAATTTAATTGAAAAGACTAAACACTGTTTAAATTTGTGAACCGGCCAAATACTCTGTTCAAAGAAAATATATTGTATGTTTGTATGTGTGTTTCTAATTATTGCTATTTATTCATATGTGTTCTCTTTTATTCTTTAAAGTTTAACAATTCATTCTGTATCTTAATATCTTTATATTTGTTTAGGGCTGGCTTTCTTCCCTTTCATCTTTTTTATTGTACAGCAATCTTTCTCCTCAAACCTACCACCTCTCTCTTTTCTTTCCTTCTTACTTTCTCTTCTCCCCCTTCTTCTCCTCCCTACTTCCTCTTCCTTTCTCCTTCTCCTCCTCTCTTCCTCCCTCTCTTACCCTCACTCCTACTCTAATTTCCCTTCCCTTCCTTCATCCCTCTCTATTGCTGTATCCTTTTATGCATATGGACTACTCAGAGGGCTGAAAAAGTTATTTTTGACTGGTCCTCGCACTTTTGACCAGTCCTCGAACTTATGGCTGTCCTCACATTTTACGTATTTGCCCTATCTTGTCAACATGGTGAAGAGAAGCAGTTGTGAAATGAGTGACATGGTTGTTAAGAATGCTGCACAGCATAAATGTGAGGATGGTCATAAGTGTGAGGACCAGTCAAAAGTGCGAGGACCTGTCAGAAATCACTTTTTTCAGCCCTCTGAGTAGTCCCTATACATATAGCCATGGCCACCCAGTAACATGACCAGCTAGCCATGCTCACCAGTCACATGACCTCCAAGCCACGCCTACAAAATAAGCCATGCCCACAGAACCGGTAGTAAAAAAATTTAGAACCCACCCCTGCCCTGAACCACCTCCAGCCTAGTGTACTCTCACTGGGATCTCAAAACAACCAGCAGAGTCAGATTTTAAGGTTCTTCTGGAAGGCCAGAATGATGAAGGCAGATCTCATCTCAGGAGGGAAGATGATCCAGAGGGCAGAGGCCACTGCAGAGAAGGCTCTTCTACCGCCTTACTGAAGTAAGGATGCTCGTTTAACACAATTTTTATATTTCTACAGTTCCATTTTAACTTCTCACTATAGTTATGGGTAATAATTATATGGATATAAAGGACATAATACTATTCCTCTGGTGTAAAATTATAAAAAACAATGGGAATCCACCATAACAGATTTGATGAATCATTCATTTCCAACAGCTTTCACCCTTGCCAGTTATTTTGGGAGACAGTCCCATTGTCCAGAGTAGCTATTGTTACCTGTATAGGTATTTTACTAAATGTGTGCTTAATATGTAGCTACAGCAATTATCTCTTAACCATAGCACTCTTCACAAGCTTTAGAAATTATTATAATAAAGATACATTTTTATAACATAAAACTGCTGGAGAGAAGTAATCTAAAATAGATTAGAAGAGCAAATTTAACTACTCAAAGCAGTGCATTCAACTAACTGATTTGGTTTAATGTTTTTCAATGTTTTTATGATGTAAGCTGCCCGGAGTCATTGGATATGAGACGGGCGGCAAATACATTTTATAAATAAAATAAAATAGAAATTGAATATTTGGTAATAAAGACCAAAAACTTTCATTAAAAGACTTCAATGAAAAGTAACAGTGTTTGCTCAGGCCACGCAGAATTTTTGTCCTCAGCCAATTCTAAATACATTGTGAAAAATATGGTTATAAAAATGTTTAACATGTCTATAGGCAGCTGTATCAGCAACCAAGTTCATTAGTTTGGGGTACAATTTCCCAGCTGTTCACTATAGGATAGGTCAAAGTAACTCAGCATGAAAAATAATGCATCATTAAAGTTACTTGTTGCTCTCCATATACAATAAGAAATTAACACATATTAGCCAAATTGAAATTGGATTGCCTAAAAGAATGTACAACAGGGGAGATATGTGAAAAGCATTTTGTTTGTTAAGTAGATGTTATTTGCTGTTTGCCTTTATTCAGGTTTCAAATTACAAACTATAAAACTGCAAATGTCTGTATTGATCCATGCTGTTATGGAAGCATCAGTACATGTAGCCAAATTTTCTGCAAACTTAATTTTTAAAAATACCCCAAGTATATTTTTTATCATGTATTTTTTACATATTTTTGATGCAGATATGCTTTTGGTAGCTGGATCTGCAGTAACAAACTCAGAGCAGTTGACGAGTGAGACAATTGAGACTAATGTGAAGTAAGTATGAAGTGTCTAATATGAGCTTCATTGTACTGTGAGCCTATTTCCTTTTGGCTGGAACTCAGCTGGACTGCTGTTTTTATCAGACTTTAATTTTGGGAATCCATGTGTTCATTAAATCCTTGTCTGTCCTCGCTGTTTCATAGAATTGATAGTGAGAGGACAGTATTTAGATCTGGATAGCAATAGCCCTTAGACTTATATACCATTTCATGGTCCTTTATAGCCCTCTCTAAGCAGTTTACAGAGTCAGTGTTGTGGCCTGTGGGGTGCCCCTCCAGCAGTTGAATCAGAGGAGGAGGAGGAGGCATGGGAGTCAGGGTCAGCATCAAGGCAACTTGAGAGCGCCAAGGGGGAAGAAGGAATGGAGCTGGCAGAGAGAGAGAGAGATAGAGGCAGAGCTTGGGCCATCCGTCAGCCCTCAGATGGAGAGTCAACAGCCCCCAGGTCTGGAAGTGGCTGATGAGGAAAAGGAGAAACGCTGGGTCCAGTGCCTGACGTGCAGATGCACAGAAGGCAGAGAAGAGGAAAGCAGTGGAAATCTTGGGAAGGAAGAGCCACTGCTGCTAGCAAAGCCCCACCCTAGCTCTGGGGATAAAAAGTGTGGGGTGGTGGTGGTGGTGGTGGAGATGAATAGATGTGGCAGACAATTATTCATCTTCCAGCTGGACGGACTTGTTAGTCTGCATTGAGAGAAAAATTGTTTGCCAGGGCTGCTGGTGCTCCTAATAAAGAGATCTTTGAGTTAACTTCAAAGGGTTTGCTGTGTTTGGGGAGCTGGATCAGAACAGTCAACAGTCTGGGTCCTCATTTTACCGTCCTTGGTAAGTCAACCTTGGTAAGTCAACCTTGAGCCTGGTGAAATTCGAATTGCCAAACTTCTGACAGCTGGCAGTAAGCAGAAATAGCCTGCAGTACTGCATTCTAACCACTGCGCCCCCATGAGTCCTGGATGACTGTCTTTGCAGAAAGAGACAAAAGTCTTAAAGAGTCAGGTGTTTGAGTAGACCAAGTCATGTCCAAGAAATTACAATATTCTGCTTTATTGATATACATTACAATAACACTAAGTTGAAAAGCTGAGAATTTTCCCTTTCCTCCCTCGTACACTTATATTTAGTTTCTTTCTAATTTTTCTTTTTTTCCTGGGCATAATTCATATTTTGCTAACTGCTATGTTACTTCTGAAAGGTCTCTATCTGACTCTCTTCCTGAAGGGAGCTGTGGCATGTTCTTTCCGAACAGATTGACTCTTCAGAAGCTCCAGAGGTTTTGAATAACTATTGTCTGGTCCCCAACCTCCTTTTTGTGTTGATGGGTTATTGGTTGTTGGGATGGTATTGGCAGATCAACTTTGCGGCACTCCAGAAGAAACAGATCATATTAATTTCTTTCAGTTGGGATTAAGATCTGGGACTGGGACTGGGACAGCATTGGCTGTTCTCTTGTGTAAGGATCTGGATGAGAGTAGTGTGACCTTTGTGGTCTATTGAACCTCTCAGCAGCTTTCAGTACCATTAAACATGATATCTTCCTGGAAATGACAGCAGGATTAGGAATTGGAAACATTTTCAATTTCAGTATATTGGGTGGCAGATGAAAGAGTGTTTTCTCCCCTACTGAAAAACCAGTGAAAGAGTTCTTCTGAGTTTGGGAGGCAGTACCATCAGCATATTTATATTGCAGCTGGTTTGTAGAGGAGATGCAATTGATGTCCTCTCCTCATACCTGGAGGCTATAAGGGTCTGGATGTGAATAAATACACTGAAGTACAACTCAAGTAAGATGTAGTTGTGATGATACACTGGGTTTCTCTGTTGACACTTGTGTTATAGATGAGCAACAGTGGTGGGTTCCTCCCGGTCCGGCCTGGTTCGGCCGAGCCAGTAGCGGTGACAATATGATGTCACTGAACGAGTTCTGCACCCCCCACACCCCCGCTCTCCTCCCCCATGTTATTCTTACCTTTTATTTGGCCTCACCCCCAATCTATTGCTGTCTCCTAAGTCCCAGCTGATAGGCTAGAAGGAAAAAAACTGTTTAAACTCTTGCAGCAGGGCTTCAAAGGGCCGCCCTACATCTGATCAGTGTTAAAGGACAGTGTGGTGGTAGACTGGTGCCTGCAAAAACAAATGAGTAGACCGGTGCCTGCAAAAATAAATGAGTAGACCGGTACAGCTCTCCAAGCAGTTAAAAGCCTGGTAGATCCCTGCTAAATCCTAAAGAATTGTCACATGACCATCAAGCCACACCCACAAAATAAGCTGTGCCCATAGAACCTGTAGAAAAAAATATTAGAACCCACTCCTGATGAGCAAGCATTACCTATGAAGAAGCAGGTTTGCAATTTGAGGATCCTTTTCCACTACAATGTCTGCTTCAACAGCAGACAAAGCCCAGGGCCAGAAGCCTTGTCCATCTTTGCCTGTTGTAGTAATTGAACCGTATTTGGTGCAGGTATAGCCAGATAGAATAAACCAAGCCTTCATTGCAAGCCATCTGGACGGATGCAAGGTGCTTTAATGGAGCTGCCCTTAAAGTTTGGTCAGAAATTGTGAATGGTCCATTTGCACCTGCAGAATCACCTGTTTCAATTAGAATTGATTCAATCCACTTGATCTTGCAAGCTGAAACATGTTTTTGGCAGGTATGTGTATGTGTGTATAGGCTGAAGTTGCTCTTTTGTGGCAATACCGTGTTTCCCCAAAAATAAGACAGAGTCTTATATTTTTGGGGCTCCAAAATAAGCACTAGGGCTTATTTTCAAACACGATTTCAGGGTGATCAGCCCAGCTAGGCACCTCTCCCCTGGTGCATACACAAGAGGTGGCAAACGCGTGGGGACTAACGGTATCTGGCAGCAGCTGCAGCCTGCCGGTCCCTTGATTGGTGCACTCTGGGGCTGTACAACACAAGTAAGTTGATTTCCTCTCCAAGCAGCAAGCAGAGGCAGAGGCGCGGGAAGTGGGGGAGACAGACAATCTGGATGCACCGCATAGACTGCAGCAAAGCCAAGAGACGCGAAGATGGCCACCAGTTCCGGCCCACTGACTCTCGGCTTTCCCGCATTCCATGTGGCACATTCAGATCGCGTGCCTCCCTGCCTCTGCCTGCTGCTTGGACAGTTAATCAAGTCACCTGCCCTGCCTGGGCTGTGGCTGGTGCTGGACACTGCCAGCCCGTGTGCGCTCACCACCTCCTGTGCTGGCCACACCAACCCTGCTTCGCAAGGGCTTATTTTTGGGGTAGGTCTTATTTTTGGGAAAACAATGGAGATCAGGCTAATCCCCTTCTTCTTTTTAAAAAAATAAATTTTATTAATTTTTTCAAATTATAATCAACACAAGACAAAAACATTGTTTATACATACAAACAAAAAACATACATTCCCCTCCCTCCCTCCCCCATTCATAACACTAAACATAAAACCAAAAAACACGTTTATCCCGGCAGATATTGTTCCTGCCCTCATTAGTAAATAATGAGGACAGTTGGTATCGGTGGTTGAATAAAAGAATTGAGATGAAGTGAGGGCCTATGTTAATATGAAGAGAGATATACTTGTTTAAATTGAAAGATAATTGTATGAAAACCATATTTGGGGATTACTTACCATATTCTGTATTGTGGGCATAATTATTTACTAATGAAGACTAACCCCCTTCTTGATGGTCTTCAGGAAAATATTAAAAACAGTTTTTTCTAAGGGCTTTCACTTATTGTAAGCACTGTGCTATCATTTAATCTTTTTATTCCTTTTTGTTTGGTTGTTCCTAAGTTTTCTTTTTGTTTTAATTTGTGTAATTTTCCACTGATACGTTTTGTTATTTTATTGTCATATTTTAAATTGTAATTTTGTTATATTATCACCTATGTAAATTGTTGAGAGTTGTTAGATTGTGGCAGACTACCAGTTAAACAAACAACCATCCATGATATCTATGCCTATTAATGTGATGATTTCAGTTAACACAGAAGGTCTATACAAATGGTTGGGTACATGTAGTATAGAGGCAGTAAGTTTGCTGTATCTCTGTTTTGGCTACTTATCTTAAGAAATCAAGCATTTCGCAAACTAATATTTTTGTAAATTCTTCGACAGATGATCTGCATTTATCTTTTGAAAATAAAGATCAGGAAAATTTGCTAAACAAGCTTCATTAATTAGATGCAAGAAGAACCCAACGTGTTTTCATCACACATCAGGTTGCAAGAAATAATTAAACAGATTTTATATTTACTTTTCAAAACTTGATATAATACAGATAAACAAGATTCGTGTTTCTGATATACTTCAGCAAAGCCCTCCAGAATGTAGGTATTATGCCAGGATTGTGTATAAAACAAATCTTATTGTTTTATTTCCAAATATTACTTTATATGTATTTAAGGCAAGATCATGTATTATTAAATATGGTTTTTACAAGTATTTCCTAGAAGAAATCCTTGTCTTTATTGAAAACAGGATACAAATAACTATATCAAGCTGAGCAATTTGTTTAGGCACAGTTTCCATTTCACGCTTTAGTTTCCATAATGAAAAATTCAATGCAACGATTTGAGTTTGCAAAGCTTTGTCTGTTTTGATCTTTACTTTTCAAGTATGTTGACTGCTTCTTTGTGATCCCACTGGGACACCATGTGGGAACTCAGAGAACTGCAAGACATTAAAAAGTTACTGCAAAAACTCAACACGAAAGAGGATTCCGGAACTACAATCAAAAATAAGTTATGAAATCATATGCTTTCTTACTAATTTCTCTGTTATATAATCTATTTTATAATTTAAAGAAAATTTTAGTATGATTGGATTCCAGATCTCCTCCTTTATTAGCAGAATGTTGGCATAAAATGTTCATTTTGCGCAGGAAATCTCAGAGTTCGTAATCAGATTTCCACAAAGAACTTTCTATCTTTTTAATGTTATAGTAACATGTGCAAGACTCCCAACTCACAGAATTCTTCTGCTGTAATTCAATAAAACATCAGCCTGTTCAGCAACTTTTAGAATATTGTTCAAAATGGGCACGAGCTGCAGGAAAGATCAATTAGGTTAGGATGAGCGGAAAGAATCCATGTTGAGAGTAAGAAAGAAGAGCAAGAAAGTGATGAAAAAAGAAGTAAAAGCAAAGAACCTTTAAAAAGGAAAAAATTGCTCTGAACCACAAGGAACTGACTTCTGAGAAGTGTCTTTAGATAATAACATAGTTGGCTACTTGGCCAGTTCAGTAAATCACACAAAAAGATGAATTACACATTGCTTTGTCATAAAAACGTTTCTCAAACTCTTCCTGTAATGTTTCCTTTAAAATGGGATGCAGGTGGGAAGGACTTAGAAAGGTTTGAATAGGGTGAAAGGGAATTTGGCTGTATGGACCATCCCTTAAATAAACAAACAATCATAAAACCAACAATATCAGGACACTACTCATGACCTTGAACACTTTCCACTTACCCGTATTCTTCATGTACCTCTTCAAGAGCACTGTGAGTACTCTTTCTTTGTTCTAGAACAGGGGTGTCAAACTGGCGGCTCACAGGGTGGATGTGTCATGTACAGGCCACACCCATCCCAGCTCCGCGAACAGGAAAAATGTTGCAAAACATCATGTGATGGCAATGTGATGGGGCAAGTTTGACACCTGTGTCCTAGAATGTCTGCAAAATAGACCTTCTGCTGAAAAAATTGAGAAAGTGACTTCAAGTTGCCTCATAGCTATGACATATTATAAAAATAAAATATGTCATTATAAAATCCAAGCTGTAGCCCATTAGGACCCCAAGTTTTATTACAGATCATATCTTGAAACAAGACCCCCTTTTTTAGTGGATGTTGACCCAAGAACTTGCCATACCTTCAAAAAGAATAAGTAATATCTTATAATTATGTTCCATTATAGCCCAGCTTCTCAGACATCCATATGGTCATGTACATAATCTCGGTCTTTGAAGGAATTCATCACTAAGTCGATGAATTCATGACCTTGTTGTAAGTATAACAGAGTTGGAAGGAAACTTGGAGGTCTTCTAGTCCAACCCTCTGCTCAGGCAGGAAACCCTACACCCATGATGGCGAACCTATGGAGCCATATTGGTGGGCACACAAGTGTTGCCCTAGCTCAGCTCTAGCGTGCATGCACCAGCCAACTGATTTCCAGGCCTTCTGGTCCCACCGGAAGTCAGGAAACTGGCTGTTTCTGGCCTCTGGGAAGGCCTCCAGGGGGGATGAGGAAGGCTGTTTTTCCCCTCCTCAGGCTCCTAGAAAGACTCTGGAGCCTGGGGAGGGGGAAAAACGGGACTACCAGCCGACCATGCCATTGCGTGCCAAAAACAGGGGGAAGTGTGGGGGAGTCACATGTGCATGCACGTGAGGGCGGGGCACATTGAATTATGGATGTGGGCACATGCACCCACGACCCCCTACACCCGCCGCTTTTGGCACGTGACGGCAAAAAGGTTAACCATCACTGCCCTACACCATTTCAGATAAATGGTTCAATTAGCCCACACAAGATTTGATCTTGGTTTTGAAATAAATCACATGGAAACATGGAAAACATGGGAGTATATTTTTGCCATTTCATTTACAAACTAGAGATCTTGGGAGCTATGGCCTTTGCCAGAGCTAATAGATCTGCTAGCATTATTCACCTATTTACGTAGTGGATCCAGAAGATTTTATAAAGACGTGGCAATTTCCCTGACAATTTGGTAGGCAGCACCATCTCATTCTTGGTCATAGCAAGTCATAGCACTAAATTAGATTGCTCCCACAAGGCCTCTTTTCCAACACTGTTCCCACGTGGCTCCTTAGTTTGTTGAATAAAATTAAGCAAGTGAAATGATGCCTCAGCTGATGATGCCATAAAACAAGAAGTGAATATGAGCATGCACTGGTAAGAATTCATGTTCTAGCCCACATGGGAACAATAAAAGTAGCAAAGCATAAATTCTCTGTTCTTAATGCATCTATGGATTCCTGCTTAGCCTTGTTCAGGTAGTGATGGATGGAAAGATATCTGCAGGTTAGTTGGATAATGTTGCTGGTTTCCTTGCAGACAAAGTCTGCTTTGGTGAGCAGATGGGTCGGTATTATAAAGTAGGATACTTTTTTTTTTGAGCCTCTAAAACAGGGGTCTCCAACCTTGGCAACGTTAAAACTTGTGGAGTTAAAGTCCACAAGTCTTAACGTTGCCAAGGTTGGAGACCCCTGCTTTAAAACCTGAAGAAGATGATAAGACTTTTGTTAGTATCAATTCTGCCATGGCAACGAAGTGGGTGTGAAAGGTTGGGCTAAGGATTCATAGATGTTTCTGTGAGGGAAAATGTGATGACATCTGATCTGAAAGTCATGCATCCTTCTCTTTCATTTCTTGATCCAGTCATGTTTGACAATTCTTGCCAGACACCCAACTTTCTCTTGAATCTCAAAGACTAATCTCAAGACTAATTAAATTCCAGTCCCAGACTGGAAAAACAGGTACTTTGGTCTCCCTTCTCAGACAACATACTTGCATAGAATGATTAGCCAGTAGCAAATTTTCCCATCTTGTCATTTAATATAAAAGACATATAGTTCTTGTATGCCCTCCAACCCCAGTAAAAAGAGGCACAAAGAAATAACTGTAATTGGAAGTATCTTATTTTATCTCTTCCGTACTACTTCAATACTATCAGTGAAAGGTAAAAGACCCATACCCAGGCCATATTTTTCAGCACTAAAACAACGCTGTAAAAATCCTAGAATGTAGTAAAAAACAAATAGGAGCATTAGATTACCAACGGCACATTAATAAGAAAACAACAGTCTAAGAAACAACAAGGAGATAGTGCTGAAAGAAAGAGAGAGAGAGACAATAAAATCTAGCCCAGAAACAAGATAGGATTACATATAAGGAACTTCTCACAATGGAAGGGAATATATTGCAATTAAAGTCTTTAAATGTATTAAGAGAAGAAAAGATAGCCCAGACTTGGTTTCAGTTCGGACAGTTACATGCAAGATGGAAAGAGGATCAGAAAATTGGTATCATAAAAACTGATGAAAATTTGGTAAAACAAATTAGAGATCAAGGTCAATCGCATATAAAAAGGTTATATAATGCATTGATAGAAATAGATTCAGAAACTGAATTAGTTAAAGATTGTATGATAAAATGGGCACAGAATATCCAGGAACCAATAATGATGGAAACTTGGGAAAAAATTTGGTTTAGAAAAGTGAAATTTACACAAGCACAAAATTTGAGAGAAAATTTTTATAAAATGCTTTATAGATGGCATCTAGATCCCAAAAAATTAGCATGTATGTATCCGAACCAACAACCTAAGTGTTGGAGATGTGATTGTGATGATGCAATCTATTATCATGTATGGTGGACGTGTAAAAAAGTTAAAGCTTTTCGGATAAAAATATGGTGGATTATTCAGAACATTTTAAAGAAAAAGATAAGTTTCACCCCACAGTTATTTTTGTTGGGTATTATCCCAGACTGTACTGTTATTGAAACTAACTTGATGCTAAATTTAATAACGGCAGCAAAACTATTAGTGACGCAATCTTGGAAGAAAGAAGACTTACCTACTATAGAAGAATGGATATTAAAAGTATCGAACTTAGCAGAAATGGTGAAAATCTCAGCATATTTGAAAGACCAATCACAAGAAAGATATATTGTGGACTGGAAAAGATGGATTGATTATATTCAAAGCAAATATGGGACTAAAAAGTTTCAAATAGTATATGAATGAATATTTGGATTTAAGAAGATATGTTATTATTTAGCTATGTAAATAGGGAGTTAAAGTGAAAAAGAGATGAATAGAGTCTATAGGTAGTTAGTATATGTTAGATTAAGATTACTAAATGAAACACCCTGTATTTCGCTCTGGGAAGTCGGGGGTGGGGGGAGAGAAAGGGGAGGGGAGGGAGGGGTAATTGGGAGGGAGGGGGGCTAAAAACTTGGTTAAAATGTTTATAAAAACTTTTCAATAAAAAAAAACGCACTACTCTGCAGCTTTTCAGGAAGACAGTCCATTTTGATCCCATAGTGGACGAACAATTCACTCCAAAAACTAACTCCTTCTTTGCAGAGGTGCAGATATGCAAACTGAGCATTTCCTTAAGTGTATATAAATGAAGGGATGTGTGAAAATGCTTTTACAATTCTATTAAAATTAGGAAATGTCCTATGCCTTGGACATTTTCTAGTATGGTAGACAACAATCTTTTTCACTTCATTTTACAGAAGCTTTAACCAATCTAGACAGTCTATAGCAAACTCAAAGCCTGGGAGCCAGATCCGACCCGCAAGGTGCTTAGATCTGGCCTGAGGGGTCTGCCCTGGAAACAGTGAAGGACTGGTCCCTGGTGCCTCTGCCAGAGAAAATGGCCCTTCCAAGCTCCATTTTCGCTGGCAGAGGTTTGCAGGAGGCCGTCACAGCCAAAAACGGAGCTTGGGAGCCCATTTTCTCTGGCAGAGTACTCAGACTATCACAGGTGCACCCGACACGAGTGATGTTGATCTGCCCCTGCCCATTCCAGTGTTGTCCACTCCACACACACCCCACCCCCCGAGGTCAAACACAATCCTGATGCGACCCTCAATAAAATTGAGTTTGACATCCCCATCCCTATATAAAAATGTGCATTTAAATCTCATTAAATCTTACAGCTCTAGACAAGATGGTGTATTAGTTCATTCAGAACAACCACAATAGTTGAGGTATCTGTAAACAGAATCCATCAGAATGAAAAAGGTGAATCCAAAAGTATTTTGTACCAAGGCAACTTGCAGAGAGAAGTTCTATGTAAATGAAAGCTTGCAGTCCATCAACTGGCATACTACTAAACAGTCCAGGGGAATAGTTACAACCCCTTCAATATCTGTGAAACAAGTGTATATGTGTAACTTCATGAACTGAGTACAGCATGTAGACTTATGCCCCAAGGATACATAAATAGCAAGCATGGACCAGAAATGTGGTTTGTCAGAGAAATCTTTTCTTACCTTGCACGTTCACTAGGGCTGATCAGCATGATTAGGTTGTCACAGAACAAATACAGGCCTTTGACCATTTCTCCAGGACAGGGACACACATTATTCACTAGCCATCCTCAGCCCAGAAATTCATCTGTTTCTGCTATACATGAAATACAATATTTTCTAACTTGTGCACACGGAAGTATTTTGAACCCTGAGGTACTTCATATGGTTTGCTTGCTGTGCTTCATTTTACTGTAGAAATGAACGTCCCCTTTCTCTGCTCACTGCCCTGCATTGTCAATTTGTCTTGAAATACTTGCCTGACTATCTCGTTTTGAAAGTGCCGCTCTACAGTTTATAAGTGAATCTCCAGCTTTTTTACCTTGGTTTCACCTGTGGATTAGTGGTGATCAATTAGTTTTTATTTATTTGCATGGGAAAGGAAGGATCGAATAGTACAAGCTAGAGTTTGGTTCTTTAATGTCCATGGAATCTTAATCCCTTCTTCAAGCTAGGGACAAGCTCCTCTTCCTTCCTCCCCTTTCCTCCTCCTTTGTTCCCTGCCTAATTTGATTGTTTCCTGGGCATTTCCCTTGAGTGGATGAGGGTACAGCACCCTTCATTACAAAGAAAGAAAAAAGTAAGAAGCAAACAGATTTTCCTTACCTCCTTTGGAGCAACTTCTTAATCTTTCAGTTCAGTTCTTTTCTCACCCCTGCTCCATTCACCGTGCTGCTCAGTGTGTTTGAATCCATAGTGTAACTCTTAGGTTTGGGTAGAAATCAGTGATGGGTTGCTACCGGATCTCCCCAGATCGGGCGAACCGGTAGCAGTGGTGATGAGAGGCTCCGTGCAAGTAAGCACGCATGCCTACAAATGAACCAGTAGCAATGGGTTTTGAAACACCCGCCCCTGGTAGAAATACCAAAATGCCAAAAGGGAGTGAAGTGGACTGATGACTTTTCACAGAGAATCAGGAAGAAAACTCTCTCTCTTCGTTCATCTCTCTCCCTTTGTTCCTCATGTTCACAAGAGAGGGGATATCAATCTCCCACCAAAAGGGCCAGAAGACAAGCAGATTTTATAATGAGATAGTTTGTTGTCAATATATAGACAGATGGAAAAATAACAGAAGAATTTGGTATGTTCAAAAGGAGCAGAGCTGGCGTGGTGGCTCAGAAGTTAAAACATTGAGCTTGTTCCCTGGAACCTAGCAGTTTGAAAGTGTTCAAATGCAAGTAGATAAATAAGTCGCATGACTATGGAAATGTCTTCAGCAGCACTGGCTCAATGGCCTTGAATCAGAGATGAGCACCGTCCCCTACAGTTGGCAATGATTAGTGGAGTAAAATCTGCAGGGACTCCTCCCCGCCCCCTTTTTAACAAGGAATAGAACTAGATGAACAAAGGCCAGGGGAAGGAATGGGATAGACCAGGACATTGTTAAAGCATCTGGGTCCGTGGCAGAGGTTGCTTACCTTATGTTTGAAATGAGCTCATTCAGTGCCCTGTTTTGCCTAAGCCTGACTCAAGGTCTCTCCTTTGTCAGCCTTGTCAACCCTCCATGGAGATGAAGTTTCAAAACATGCCCTGCTGGCTCCACCATCTATTCGTTGAAACTTGGAACAGTTCACTTTTCAGCTTGAAAGAACCAGCAATATTACTTTCCCTGTGGCAACTGGGCATGACTTGCTATCCTTTTCTCCAGGCCTTGCTCCTCCCCATGCCCACCAAATTATGCAGCACAGGAATATCCTGATATAGTAGCAGTAGTAATGTTAACCTTGCCACACCCATTTCTTTGGGTGGAGGCAATATTCCCAGTGGACAGGACAATGATGTAAAGAGGGCAGAGCCTGATAATATACATATAGTTGAGACATTTCTCTCTTTGTTGTTGTTTTCTATTTTAAACTATGATAAAGATACTTTAGGATCTGTACTACAAGTGTTCATGTATTTCTTGCTTGTACCACCACCAACTGGCAATTGTAATTGGATGGCGTACCAGAAGCAACACAGGAAAGCCAATTCAAGATTTACATGGAGCCCTGTGCCAGCAGGTTGTCCACCTTACCTGGAGTGGAGAGCAATTAATTTTCCCAAGGGGCCACATGAGAAACTGGGTCTTTTGAGGAGTCCTGCCACAGCCCTGCCTCCCTGCCCGTTTCACAAGTGCCCCACCCCCCACTGCCATTATTGATAAAACTCAATTAAAGTTCTGTAAAATGTATGGCAGCTCACATACATACTACCCTTGGGTAGTTCTGGTTTAGTAAACCTCTATATACTTGGTGCATCAACATGCTATTATTTAGCCAGTGGTTTATAGCATGATCTATATTTTTAGCTAGAATTAAGAATACAAAAAATACTGGTTGACAAACGCAACTAGTATAGGTATCATCCCCTAAAATCAAGCTCAAGGTGAAGTTGTCTTTACATTAGTGTTGGCAATGTTAATATGGGTGGACTTCAAATTCCAGAATTCCTTGGCCAGCATGTTAGTGACGGGAATTCTGGGAGTTGAAGTCCACCCATTTCAGCATCCCCAGGTTGAGAAATACAGCTTTATATACAGTATATAAAAACTTCAGGTATATAAAAACACAGAGGAAGAGTTCAGTTAGCTATTTTATTGCCCCAGCTTATAACACAAGAATCTTCTCAGATTGGTACTTGGGTCAGACTAGCTAAAGTTCAATGGCATTTGGAGAGGGATCAGACTTTGCTCTCTTATGCTGCCATAGAGATTCCAGATTAATTCCTCATTTGACTATTCCCACTGGCTCAGCCAGTCTCACTTCAACATGAACATTAGAACAGGGAAAATTAATGATCACATTTTTAGTGTTCACTCAACTCTCCAGAAGAGAACTATATTCTGTTGCATAGTACAATCCTACCCTTGTATTTAGCAAGGCTCAAAGATAGTCAATGAAAGTCAGTGGTTAAGGTATCAGGGTAGAAACTGAGAGAATAGTCTTGCCTTGGTTTTTGAAGCCAATTGAGCGACCTTAGACCAGTCACTTTCTCTCAGACCTAGGAAAGAGGCAATGGTAAACAACTTTTGAAAACGGAATGGGAAAACTTTCCTCAGCCAAATCAACATGGCCAACTGGCTGCGGGACAATTTACCATGGCCAATTTATCCCACAACTTGATGTGGGATAAATTATGAAAATAATTTAACAGAAGAAAAAAAATGATAGCCAAAAGATGACATTTAATATCTGATAGTTCCTTTGGAGACCTTGGTAATACTATTTCTCCCTATTTGGCAATCTGCACTTTAGATAATAAGTTAGGTGGGATGATTTAACGGCTAATAAGCTCCTAATAAGGCTGGAAATAATCACTTTGACAAAAATGTTAATAAGCAAAAATAGAATTTTAAAGTCAACATAAATAATCCACAATGCAAATAAATCTTTCCAGCCATTCTGATTACATGCTTAATGATGAGAGATTTTTAATAATCAGAAATAATTAACTATTTTGCGATGTTACATTGAATATCCTAATAATAAATATGGATCTATCAGCTCCCTTATTGTGTTAGTTATAAAAGGAAATTAGCTCAGTTGTAATTTGTCATTATTTTCATATTAAACTCAAGATGATAATACCAGATATTAATTTGGCACTGTATGAATGAAAAAAGTCCCATTGGGTGTCATCTTTTATGGTAAATATAGACTTATAATTATCTTAAAGTGGGAGAGGAGGTGTCTTCAGATAGCCACTCATGACCTGGTCTAAGGTACTGCAATGCAGTCTGCATAGATTGGCACTCCAATTGAACCAGAGCATAGCACCACAAGCAGTGATGGCTATGCTTCAGTATGCTCATATATATATACCAGCTCTGCTTAGTAAGCTGCACTGGTTGCCACTTTGCTTCCAGGTATGATTCAAGATGGTGCTTCCAGGTGTGGTTCATGTACTTATAAAGCCCTACACAGCACAGGACCTGGTTATTTGAGGGTCCATTTTTTTCCCACAGTATATGCCTGTTCAGTTCAATGTGGCAAGGTTGGCATGCTCAAAGATTCTGATTAAAGAATGTCATATATCAGGATCCCCAAAGTGTACCTCTTTGTAGCAGTGCCTCCCTCAGGAGTAAAGTTTCCCGCAAGATCCAGGAAGCTCCCACCCTGCTCTTGCTGAGAAGTCCTAAATATCTGGTTCTTCACCTAGGTCATTGATGGATAACCTTTTTGTCATCACGTGCCAAAAGTGGGGTGTGGAGTAAAGTCGCAAGTGTGTGTGTGCCCACACCCATAATTCAATGCCCCTTCCCGTGCCTGCACGTGCACTGCTCCTGCGCTCCTCCCGCTTTTGGCACACCATGGCAAAAAGGTTATCGGTGGGTCCAGTAGGCCCGTTTTTTCTCTCCCCAGGCTCCAGAGGCTTTCTTGGCAACACTCGCGTGCCCACAGATATGCCTCCGCGTGTCACCTGTGGCATGTATGCCATAGGTTTGCCATTATGGACCTAGGTCTTTAGCTAGCGAGAAAGAGACTGTCTTGCATCTGTCCAGTTTATTTTTCTAGTCATTTTTTATCTTTTAAAAAAATTGTTCTTCTTGTAAATTCTTTGCTGTCTCTTTAATTGCTGTCAGTTGCTCAGAGATTTTTGGGAATTGGGCGGCTTTCAAGCTTACAGAAAATAACAATCAATCAATCAAAATCCTGGCATAATATATAAAATTATGTCTTTGTAGATGTACAAACTAGTTTCTTGTGCAGTGAAGTTAGAAAGGCTAGAAGCTTTCAATGTGGAAAATCAGCTCCAGAAATATATGTTTTTGCGCGAAGTTAAATCTTCAGGAGAATGTGCATAGATTGCATATGCCATTTTACCATAAGCCAGCAGAATAATAAAATAACCAAGACAACCAATTTCTTTCTCTCTTTTTAATTATTCCTTCATATTCAAACTTCACAAACAGTGTGAACTTGTACAATACCTCAGAAAGTGAAACTTACAAAAAAAGTGCTGGTAACATTAAAAAAAGGAAAAAGAAAAACTCAAAATAACAAACATCATTCTTAGCAACATCGATTACTCTTCCACACAAAACAGAAACCTTGTAAAATTTATTTCCGTATCTTTAAGGCGTAATACTTCCGTATAAAGTATATGCAAGAGATAAAACTTCACAGTATTCCAAAATGTCACAATAATAATATAGTATAATGAAGCGCTACAGTTAATTTTCTTTTTTTTCCTTTTTTTTTTGTTTTAAATAACAAATACAAGTCACAGGTAAATATACGTGAGAAAAATACGAGGCTAATATTAAATGGCAGGTAAGGATACTCTCACTGTAAGAAAAAACTGGCAGGATGTGTGTAGTTATTCTATATTTTAAAGCACTTGATAGAAAAGGCGTATGCAAGGTTTCTTTTTTTAAAAAAATCTCAGTTTATTCACTTTATAACTGACATACCATTTACAGAGAGAAATGAGAGGGAAAAAAAAGGAACTCCATATTTCCTCAAAACTTTTGACCTGCTCATCTCATTTTCTCAAACCATGTTGCACTGTAAAAAGGTGTGTGTGTGTGTGTGTTTTGTGTTTATATATAGATATATAGATATATATATAAGTACACTTACAACCACTACAACACACTTTGGATTAGGCAGAAAGTAGTTTGTTTAGGAGAAGCATCTTTGCCTCAGGGGAGACCATATCTTGAAGCCTTTACATTAGGTACAGGCTGCAGGATTCAGTCTTCAGTTTAATTTTTCCCACTCACTCAGTTATTGGCTTAGGAACATTTCTTTGCTCAACAAATGAAATTATCCATTTCTCAGATATGCAAGAAATCTATTTTCTTTTTTTTTTTTACGTAGAAAGAAGTCTCTCTTTATTATTAGCATTAGTCTCATGACTAGTCAGACTCTTTATTAAGACGGACTGAGGAATGGGAAAAAGGGAGATAACTCCACTGATTAAAAACATTACTGGTTTGTGTTTGAACGTGTGCAAGTGTATATGCATTGTCTTGTATGATGGCTTACATGTGTTGAACGCGCTGGACACACATATAGCCATACCTGCTCCTGCACACATGTATGTTAACAGCCAGCCATTTACCTAACAGGTAACATAAAGACAGCAGATAGCATAACACATCAATAAGGTGCTCAAAGGAAAAGAGTGGCTGCCACTCTTGGAATGGGAAGCCACATTAAGGTGCTTCAAAAGGTTTTTTTTTCTTAAGTATTTAGTTTAGAAAAGTACAGATTTTTGCACGTGGTGATGGAGAGCAAGGCCAAAAGTTCAGAGATTTCTGACATCTATAAACAAGGACTTTTTGTCTTACGGTTACTTTTGTTGGTAGGCCAATGAAGAAAAACAAATCCAATGCGCGGAACCTGAACTGTGTGTTGACAGTAATTGTTTTGCCCGATCATTCAGTTGCTTTCATTTAGCACCATTCCTTTTTCTTCTGGTTACAATCCATTCCGTAGTTATTGAACATACAGAAAGGTCCAAGTCACTTGCAAGTAGCTGTTTGTATCTGTGATCTGTTTCAAGAATCCAACCATTTATTCCTCTGCTGCTTCTACATTTGTGTAAGATCTGGATTTGTTGCTATGGAAAGAGATGTTAATCTCTTCCACATTTCAGGCTTTGTGTAAGGACATCAGACACAAGAGCATAGATTAACTGGAGATAAAGTGAACTGGGTTCAGACATTAGTGCACTATCTTTCCCCATGCATTGAAACAGTCTCTTAACTTTTTTCTTTTTAAAGTGCATTAACATGAAACAAACTGGGCATTCATTTGCCCTTTGGAAACACTTCAGAAAGTGAAAATGTCTAATTTCTGTAAATTCAACAATGCCAGCAGCAAATGGGCAATACCAGGATCAAACATGCGGCTATTCTCGAGACAAATATTTTCCAACGCAGCAGCGCTGAAGGTGATGTAAAAAAGGTGGAAGGGATTTGTTTTGATCCTTATTTCAGGACTATCCAGTAATTTGTACAGAGCTTCAGTGACTTCTCCTTATTTAGTTTACTTCTGCCATTGCAGCACAGTTGGATCCCACTTAGCTAGTTCTAAAGAAAAAATCCTTTTTCCAAGAAGTGTGTGTGTGTGTGTATTTCTATTTACGTGCCAACATCTATTAGAAATAAGGCACTGTGGAAATCTCAGCATACTCTTTTCAACCATGCTAAGATATTGCATGCGATACAGTCTGTTTTTGTATATTTTATATCAGAATTAAGTCTTGGAAAAGGGATTTAATCTTTAGCATCAGCACCAAACAGCGTTAGAAAAGCATTCTTTGCTTATACACACAAACACCCATACAACTACACAGCTGCAGTTGCTAAATAATTGACAAAGAAACAAAGTAATTTATAATTACTACTGGGTATGTTTGTGAATTTTAATTTTTTTGTACAGAAGTTTGATCAGATTATCCATTAGGCCCAGATTAAATTTTATATCTATATATTTTCTGTTTTGGGGACCCAAATGAATTTGTAACATCTCTGGGGCAGCTAATTTATCCTTCCACCTGTTAGGTCTAGGATGAAATGAAATCTTGTCTTCTCATGCTATTTCTCAGCAGGAATTTCCCTTTGTTTTTCCTTACCCATTCACAAATACATGATATGATTCAGAAAGCACAGAGTGTAGTAGAAATGTGAGAGAAGCAAAGAGGCAGCAAAGTTCTGGACTCAGTTGGATTGGATTTAGTGAGGGAAGCACTAAGTCATGAAGCATAAGTATATTTGATCTCTAGGCTAGGTCTCAGAAGAGCCTGAGAGTAAATCAACATTTTGCTGAAGACAGCATCAACTAGGGGCAAAAGCAGGAGTGCCATTAAGTCTTATAAGGCCACAAACTGGGCAAAACATGAATTCCAAGAAGGAAAGGTTTACTGGGCAACAGTGAAAAGGGAGCAGAATGCCTCAAGCCCTTTAGTATTACTTTTGAATAAACTGAATAGTGTGCATGGGGATTAGGGAAGATATTTCTGTGGGAAGACCTAAATGTGAATATGAAGAGGGAATTAATTAGCACAGCTTCCCAAGTCATTTACAAAGCAGAAAGATGACAATATTCTCTGTCTCTTTCATGTGTAATGTAAAAGGAAAGACAGGAGTTTTATTATAAAATAGGGAAAGAAGGCACATGATTTCAACCTTTTCTGAACTCAAGTTTGGAAAACAAGGACAGCTTCACTGGAAGATGGAAAAGTGCTTGGGATGGCATATAGCTATAAAAAAAGAATTCGGCAGCAGACAGAACAATGATGAGAAACTGAAAGAATCAGAGATTTTTTTTTTAAAGGAAAGGAAAGGAAAATGAAGAGCACTCTTCTGCTTTCTATACGCATGACATGGTCAGGATTTGGCAGTGTTGTAGGTCAAAAAATGGAAAAGATTTTGCTTGGCCTTGATCATATCCCAGTTACATATCTCCAGTTTATGTTGTTATGACTGTTGGTGTTTCCTGTTCTCTTCCTTCCTGCTAATAGAACTGTTCGATTACAGCATTTCTCTTTAAACATTTTAAATTTTATTCAGACATAAAATGCCTAGTAGGCTCTATCTCTCTAATTTAATCAGAAAATATTCATTTAAAGTAGCTCTTGCGGTTGGACTAAAAGACCTCCAAGGTCCCTTCCAACTCTGATATTCTGATATTGCCCCATCAGTAACAAGTGGAGTTTGAATTAATGCTTTCAGAGAATCAGCAGAATATCAGAAATCCAGGTTGTTTATTTCGTAGTGAATTTCATTAAAAAATGGCAGTTTGGAATTAATCACACAGCTCATTAGAAAACATAATTCAGGGGTGATATCCATTAGGGATGACTGTATATAACAGATGTAAACCAATTATTTTCACCTTTGGAATTTTCCCTTTCCAAATATGAACTAAATATTCACATGTATCCTATGTATTATTTTCACCTAATTAAAGCCAGTCTTAAGATGGAAGGAGAAAAATGGAATCACCAACAGTTTCATGAAGACACAGGGGTACACAAAGTCACAGTCCAGTGTTTTAGACATTTCATAAATAACTTTTTTTAAAAAAACAACAACCAAAAACAATCCCTTTACTTCCTCATCTGCAACAAAATAAACAGCAGTGGATACAAACTTCTTGTAACAATTACAAAAGAAAACAACAATACAATTCCCCAACTTTAACATTTCTTTTTTTTTTTAACTCAAGACTGCAGCATATCCTTAAGGGCAAACTTTTCAATTATTTTTTCTTTCTTTTCTTTTTTTTAAATAATGTTTTCACCAAAAAAATCCCACAAAACAGTCTTGTACCAAGAAAATGCATTCAAAAATAGAAAATATTACACAACAAAAATATGTACCCTTCCTTTCCAAAAAGAGTCTTCACAAAAATGTAGAAAAGATTCCAACTATTTGTTGCTTTCTTAAACATGTAACCTTCAACCTAGGGCACAAGTATTTATCAATTTAATTTTTGCATAAAACATGGAAGATATAAAGCAACTATTAAGATTGTGTAGTTAAAAACAGCCAACTTCCTTAGTCTGTTCTACATATTTTAGAAGAAAGGAAAAATGATATTTATGAATTGATTGGCTACAGTATAAAACCCAGATACTGTGACAAGTAGGGAAAACGTATCTTTTAAAATAATAGTTTGAATATATTAATTTAACACATACAAGTCCACTGTACTTGACGGAGAAAAACAAGGAAAAGAAATTTGGTTTAACAATCTATAGGGAGAACAGCTGTTTTTAAATAGTTTACTTTCTAAAATCTTTGTAGCCATATTTTAACAATAGAGGATATATTTCCTTATACCCTCAAAGTGCAAGATAAAAGGGATCTTCTCTCGATCACAGTAGTTAAATAAGAGGATAAATCCATTTTCTATCAAGGACACAATCTCAAATTAAGGTCAAGTCTTATCAGTTTGTAGCGGGATATCTGATAACATAATAAATAAAAGGGGGATGCAAAATTGGAAGTCATTTCTACAACATTGTTTACTAGCCAAGAATTTTCTACTGAATATTGTGTAATACTGCACTTTACCTCATTATTAAAATGGATGTGATGAAACTGATAAACTGCAATGTCTAAATGCAAACTAACTTATTAATCAGATTTACATTGGCTCAAGTACCTCATGTACTATTTCTTTCTACATTCCACCTGATACTTAAAATATGTATGAATTCTATTACTGGAAAATATCCTGGGTCTGTTACTGAAAACTTTCAGGAGTACATGCTTCAGGGATGTAAGACAGAACCAGCAAAGCTGTCCAAAATGTGGGAGTTTGTTTCTAGCCTCTAGTGCTTTGGATGATTTGCAAAAAAGGCCTGGGGGTGGGGGGTGGGGGGGGAAGGTGTAACTTGTTCCTTTAGTAACTGTGCATTTTCCTTTCTAAAACTTAAATATTTCAGCTTTTTAGTTTCCAGTGCATTCTTCCCTCAGACTATTTCAAAATGAATCCTCAAATTTAGAAAGATACAATACTATAAATCAGCTTTTTAAAAAGTGAATATAATGTGCAAATGCAAAGCCAAAACAAAAACAACAAAATCAACCTTATAAACACAGTAAGAATGATCTAAGAAAGCTATCTAACCCTCCAAATGGATGAATTATAAACATTGGTTAAGAAATGGGGTAAGGCTACTTGAATATTTCTCTTTCAGCATAATTAAGTATGCTCCTGTTTCCTACCCATTAGATTTTCACGTTTCACTCACTGGCCTTTAGCTTTTGAAATTAACAACAACAACAACAACATTGTTTTTTGGTCTACATATTAAAAAATTTACCAGTAGATCTTTGCTATTCTACTTTTGTGGATGTAGAACAGATTCTTTCAACAACAATAACTATATTCAAGGGCAAAACTATCTTGGAATAAAATCTGTAGGTTTGCATAAATTCCTAGTATATTCAATTTGACTTCTAGTACAATTTTAGTAGTTTTAAAATTTCTTTCAAACTCAGTATGTCACTTGTTTAAAACAGTAAGAAATGCCCTTGCAGGTCACTTAAACTATGCCACTTTAATGTCAAACAAAAATGAAACAGATTTCTAAAATACATTCTAAATGCTGGGTGTTTAAGGAAAACATGAATAAGAAACATAAAGATAGAAATTCCTGAATTTCCACTACTCTAAGTAAGATAGCCTGACCTTTAAGGAAGAACACAATAATCAGCATAAAGAAATAATTCGCTTGAATTTAAATACAATGCTGTTTTTCAAGCATGATCCTTCTCTTTTGAAAAGTTGGTCTTCAATAACTTTCAGTTATATTATAAAACTATCATGATGTTTTTAATCATTTCTAGAATATTAACTATAAGAACACTAGTTAGACAAGTTTATACTTCCCTCCAATATACTGTATGTGTGTTTTTCATTACTTTGAAATTTCTGGGAGTGACATTTTATCTCTGCACTTCCTGACAACTAAAACACTAAATCAAAATATGTAGAATAAGAATAAAGCTGTGCCATGCATTGAGGGATACTGTCCTTATATTTCAGCATTCAAGAAGACACTGTATAAGTTAATAAAAAGTCATTTTACTTAAATCTTATTCCTTTGAGCAGAATGGAAATACTGTATTGGTTAGGAGGATAAAAGATATGTAAAGGTGGAAACTGATTATTAAAATCCTAATTATAGATTCTCAATATTCCCGTAAAACATATTTTAAATGAATGTTTGGCAAAGGTTGCAACTTTACTGCTTTAGACAGGATAAACTCAATGCTTTTCATGAGAGGAGTTAAATAATAGGAATGAGATATAGTTCTTCAAAAGGAATCAGCACAACTTATCTGCTTCCGTTGCAAGTCACAATCTTCCAACCAAATTGCATGATCTTAAATATTTACCTTTTTTTTCTTTTAAGACATTTGGAGATATTGGACCTCTTTGAGGATTTGTTGAATAAAATATTGAAAAAAAGCATAAAAATCTAGCTAGTTTCTTTCATATAACAGTCAGTAATATGCTTGCACTTAACACAAAAACTGTTTGTGCACTAGGATATATAATATACTCACTCTGCTAGCTTTTATAAACTGTGTTATTAAGTCAATTGCTATTTTGCCATCTTTACTGATCAAACTGTATATCAGCATAGGAGGAACAGCCTTGAAGTTTTCCAAATTATGAAGCCTTGGATAGTCTTCGTGAATTAGCTTCATGCTATAAAAGTCTGAAATTAATACGGATTACCATCTATGAAGTGATACCTTATATTTAGTATGATAAGCCCTTAGTAAATCAATCATGTTAGCACTTTGAATTGTGGGAACTATTCAGAATTAAATTATGTTTATTTCCTAATAGGGTGTGAATAAATGGTAATATTTGTTATATATAGACAATTTGCTTGTCTAAATTTGTCTGATTATTTCTTAGAAAATTAAATTCAGGTGTGTCAGACCAACAACTAGCTGTAGGATATTTCCATGCACACATGCATGAACATAAATAATACAACATGTCTGAACAGACTGGATGCTTTGAGTTATTTCTGTTTCTACTATTTTTTTTCCTTCTTGTGGTTCATAGTAATATGCATTGCATAGGACATCTTATTAGATGCTGATGTTTGCCTTTTAGACTAGAAAGCCTTTTGGTCTCTTCCAACTCTATAATGCCAACTATACATTAAAAACTCCTTTGTTTCTGGACAACAGTTCTTTATTTAGAAGACTTCATCTTTGAAAGCCAATTAAGTAAATATGACATTTTTTAGATCTTATTCAATTAATTATAGAGAGAATAGCTATATTTTCATTTCAGCCTTAGCTTCTAGTTCTATAAATACAGACTGCTTTAGAGCATTTTTTTTGTCTTGACAAATAAGATTGAATCAGAAACAATTATAAATGCTTTGTCAGACATAATTATTTCCCCATGCCTCTGTATAGACTACCTGATCCCATAATTACATTACAGTGTGCAATACAGTGGTCTTAGTGCAAACCAAAATCTTATATCCCAGGTAAGGATGTCTGTAGCCTTCCAAATATTAGAAATGTCAACAACTAATGCAGAAATTACCATTTTCCAATCATATGCTCATTCAAGTCATCACTGTTTCTTTCTATTCAGTCCAAGGTCCTCACATAATCCTTTCATAGCATTTTTAAAAAGAAGCCACTTTAAAGATGTAAAATATGTGAAGCCTAGGAAAACATCATACAGGAATGGCAAATGAATGATAAAGGTGAGTGTTAGTGCAAAGTTCAGCTCAGTTCAGTATTTCTGTTAAGGGACTCCATTGCAGGGAAATAATGAAAACATTTTTAACTTGAAACATTTTAAGAGTGCCAATTTTAAAATTCTGCAGTACAAACAACATCTCAAACTAATAACTCTCAACAGATATTCTAAAACAAATAAGTCAAAGTGAATTTTGCTAAAGCAAGCAGTTAGTTTGCCTTTCTGTTTTTGAAAAATGGTTCCTGGTGTTTGGGCTCTGGAGGTGCAGCAGCTTTCATCCAGTGCTGCAGACAAGTGAAAATAGTTTTGCAGTTTGCTCTAAGAAACAGCAGTTTGGTACAAGGAGAGATTCCTGTAAGAGAGATCTAAGTATCCTAGTGGACCATCACACAAGTACGAGACAGCGATGTCCTACAGATTCCAAAAAAGCTAATGCAATCCTGGGCAGCATCAACAACCGGATAGTATCAAGATCACACGATGTGGTTGTATCACTCTATTTTGCACTAGTAAGACCACACTTGGAATACTGAGTCCAGTTTTGGTCACCAGAATACCAAAAAAATGTTGAGGCCCTAGAAAGTGTGCAGAGAGGAGCAACAAAGATGTTAAAGAGTTTGAAGCTAAATCGTATGATGAATGGTTGAGGGAGCGATGCATGAAGAGAAGGATTAGGGAGGACCTGATAATGGTTTTCCAGTACTTGAGAGGCTGTCACAAAAGAAGAGGAATTGACTTATGCTCTAAAGCACCAGAAGGCAGGTCAAGAAGTAATGGGTGAAAGCTTTTAAAGAGAGATCCAACCTAGGAGGAGAAATTTTCTGGTAGTGAGAACAATTAATCAGTGGAATATCTTTCCTCCTGGGGTTGTGGGTGCTCCATCACAAGAGGTTTTTAAAAATAGACTGGACAACCATTTGACTGAGGTGATATAAGGCTACTCCCTTGAGTAGAGGTTTAGATTAGAAGACCTCTGAGGTCCCTTCCAGCCCTATGATCTATGTTCTACACAAGATTCTGTTTGCAGTGGAGTGGGAGAAAATTTCACTGCAATTATTGAATGGCAAAGTACCGTATTTTCCGGCGTATAAGACGACTGGGCGTATAAGACGACCCTCCTCAGAGCCATTTAAGGCTCGTCAGAGCCTTATGGGCTGGTCTGCCTGGTTACAGGAGAATGAGACCCGGCGTATAAGACGACTCCCGACTTTTGAGAAGATTTTTGTGTGTTAGAAAGTAGTCTTATACGCAGGAAAATACAGTATATTATCTTCACTCTTTTCCCTGGTCCATATTAAATAAACTCATGATTCCTATATTTTCCTCCCAAACTTTATTCAGGTGATAGTGCAGCAATGCACATTACATATTTCCTACACTGATATGGGAATAGGATTGCAAAAGAAAAGCAAATTTAACTAACTAAAAATACCAGTGGATTAATAACCCTTATTCAATTCCTTTGTTTGTTTCTTTTTTGTATAATTAAATTCTTAGACTCCCAATTGTATTAATAACTAGAAGTACATTACTTTAAACCACTAGGAAGAGCTAGAGTTAGGGAATGTTTCCATTACTTTCCAGGCTTCAGAAATATGATTAATTGAACAATGGAAATATTAACATTATAGAAGCAGAACAAATTGTATTGCAATGAGCGTATGGGCAAATATTACTGTAGTGAAGAAAAATTAGTTATTCTCCAGTTCATCAAATCTTTTAAAGTTTTATAAAATAATTATTGTTTGGTATTGATTTCAATTTCTTTTTCTGATTTTGAAATAGATATCTTTTTTTCTTCAAGAGAACATATCTGATTTTTTAAAAAAAATTATAAAGAGGAACACTTGAAAACAATATAACGTATTGGTGTGAGATTTTCCCTTTTTAAATTGATAACCATTAATGTATAGTTGGTTTTAATCAATTAATTCAGGTGAATACTTAAAGTTCATCAATGAGTAAAATACATTCTACAGATTTTTACTTCCAACTACAGTCTGGCAATATTCCAATGTTAAGGAATACAATCTATCCATATTGAAATCTGTAGCATAATTAATTTCTATTATAAGTACAATATTTATGTATTTATGATTAGTATTTTAATGTTAGTACATGCTGTTATGACATTCTTATTTTATCAAGGGAATAAAGATATCATGTCCTTAGAACAACTAATACTCCAATCTCATTGTATATTTCCCAAAACCTTGCTCAGCTCATTGGGTCTTATTTTATTTTTGGTCATTTAGAGATTTATTTTAGGACACTTAGGGTTTTATTTTATCTTAGGTCATTTAGGGTTTAATTCTTGAGTTAATTAACAAGGAATCTGATTAATGAAGTTATGCGTACTTTATATTTTAATTTATTATGTATTGTATTTTTTTAATTTTTAATTTCATAATTTATATAGTCATTTTAGGTTCATATGGATTCCAAATCATCGGGTAACTCCATGGTTTCTTAAGTAGGATAATTGGTAAACATACATTGGTGAAAGAATGGTTTTTCTATGAAAAATTATTCACTCTGCATTTTCTTGATTGCAACATAATCTTTGTAAATTAATATAAAAATCTTTAAATAAGATAATTGAGGTAAATTGCATTAAGTAACTTTTAGACACACATGTTGGGAATTGGCAAACTTTTGCAGTAATCCTTGTTAAATTGTACTATCATTAATTCCTTTATTTGATAAAGAGCGATACAGGATGAGAAATATTTAGAAGGGAAAAGCAATAAAGTAGTTATTCAATATTTGCCGCCTCCAAACTACATATGACAACATAGAATATCTAAACTTTATAATGGAGAACAGCTTGGAATGTTATGTAAGTTGGTGAGGGGAAATTCCTCCTCTTTTCATTTGTCCACTTTAAAACTTTGTTCCTCTTTAAAGAATATTACTTCAAATAAAAGAAGGGAAAAAAGAAAAGACAGAGACATCACATCAAACTTTAAATTACATGCCAGGGTCAAAGATAAATATTTTAGAAGGACCTTTTTCCTTAATGAAATTATCTCCCAATTAATTCTTCATTTACATAAACCAGTTTTATGTTAAGAGTTTCTCAATAGAAATTTAATAATTACCATGACTTTAGATATGAACAAAAGTAGAAAAATGGCTGTGCTAGTTTGATGAAACATTTATAATGTTATTTATAATAATGATATTTATAATATTTATAATTTTGGTACAAGGGTTTGTATGTGTCAAGTTGTACAGATTATTAATGTTTCAACAAAGTTTGGGGGCTTCATAGGTATTTTACTGCTCTATAATTACAAGGTGATCTATCCGTTACATTTTAGATGGTAAATGGGTCAGGAGCAATGCGCATATTGGGTGTCACATTCAGTCTATATATCTCACTGAAGATATATTAATTTTCAAAGATTGCAACTTCATTCTTATTTATTCACATAATAAGAAGCCTGCTGAATGTATGTCTTCTCTATTCAAAAGGATGCATTTCTATAGAAAAAAGTGATGTAACTAGTGATTTTAATTGGCTTTAAATATTATAGATGATTAAATTGAAACTATGCACGAAATCCAAATTTTCCTTCTACCTGGAAACCATTATGTTGTTGTCAAGAACATTCTGAAATATATTGGAAGGGCATTACAGACTTCAAAGGACCACCAATGCTGGAATATGAAGATCAAGGACATCTGTTGCAGAAAAGCTATTAAAATTTTCTTGTTTGTAACCTTCAAGTAGCTGAAATGGTACATTATATTTTTGAATCAAAGTACCTTAAATGCAGGGGAAAAAATCTATTAAATTGATGGAGAAGGCTCCTGCGTATATCTTGACAGCAACGGAGACTAACAAACAAGTACTGGAGTGCATAACTCCAGAAGTGTCACTGGAAGGTAAAATCATGAAACCGTATTTCACTTACTTTGGCCATGTCATGTGTGGGGGAAATCACAAGAGAAAGCAATTAGGTTTAGAAAAGTTAGCAGTAAAATGAAACCAGGCTGTCAAGGAACATGGTGTCTGGACACCATCAAAGTTGACACCAGCCACAGATAGAAAAACTCAAAGAAGTAGTGCAAGAGCAGAAGATGTGTAGAGGCCTGGCCCAAATAATTGCCATGAGTCAGACAAAACTCAATGGATAACATCATCATCACCATCACTTTAAATGCACTAAAGAATGCATCCAAAATCTGGGACCTATTACTTCCACAGAATTATAATTTCAAGGTCACTATGGTCAGCCATGATCACTGATCATGATTCCCGATGTTCCCTGACAGCTTCCCACAAATAATGGGGAGGCTAACTGGAAGTTGGAAGTTGTATCCATTCCCATTGCTTTTTTGCCAACCCATGGTAATTCTATTTATCTCTTTAGGTAAGGCTAAGAGATTGTAGGCTGTCTAATATATTACAGCAATTTGTTCCTGCAATACAATTTATACAACAGTTGAATCTACCCAAAGATTAAAAGGATATTTTAAGAATAAAGGATTTTGTTAGACAAACTAAGGAAAAAATATCAGGATTCAGACTTGATAATCTACAGAATAAACTTACATATCAGGAACTAAGTAAAAATAAGCACATGGTTTTAGGAGCAAAAGATTAGGAATTTTCTTTTTTATATTTATTCAGGTAATAAGCCAGAATAAACCTCAAAACACTGTTATGAAAATTAAGTTGGTTATCCTTTGGTTATCCTTTGATTATTGTACACATCTTAAAGTATTTCTTTGTTAGTTTCACTTTCTTCTAGAAAATTGCCTCATGAACACACTGAAATCTGAAAATGCAAACTCTAATGCAAAATATTTACAAATTTGGTACCATCTGGTTTGCAAGACCAATCTTTACTTATGAACTGCAAGTAGCCAACAATATGCATGTAAAATATGCAAAGCGCAAAGGCTGTTAAAAAAATTATGCACTTAAGGCAGTAATGAGGCAATAAGACACATCAGAATTAGCTAATAACCTCTTTACAACAGTTAAATGATCAGTTGAATGATCATAATGCAAGCATGTTAAAGGAAGTGCACAGAATACTTAACCAGGCACCAGAAGCAGATAAGAAAGCATTCAACCAGAATAATGTACAAGTCAACAGATGGCAAGGTTCAGATAATGTTTATGAGAAAACTGCTAAAGTTGCATGACTGAAGTCGCTGATCCAAGAACTATAAAACCAGTATATCACTGATGAAAAGGACTTTTCTTCCTCCAGACCTGATAAAGTCAGCCTCTTTTGACAGATGAAATAATTATACTAACTCAAACTTGTGCCAGTCCATATTGGTAGTTCACATTTAAATGACATATTACTTTACTGCATTTAGTATAATCAGAACTGTAAACACTGTATGTTTGACAGTTGAATATTATGTCTTGGCAACATTTATATAAAAAGGGCATTTGATCCAATGGATACTTTATCTCCATTTAATTAGTTCTAAGGATGAAACCAATCTTGCAGATTAGCCCATATAAGTATTAGTCTATAACAATCTCTACTAATGTTTCTGATTACAAGGCTACTGTATATTACTTATTTGTAGTTTAAATGAAAAAAAAAGTAAAAGTATTGTTCAAAACTTCCAGTCCCTTACTGCTAACAAGCAACCAAGACTAATACTTACAAATCTGATTTGAGCAATCAATGATTTTAATTATAGGCATAGGAGTTCATTAAAATTTGGTTTTATTAAAATAAAATGCCTTATTTCTAATTAGAAAATTCTAGAAATTTTATAAAATCACCATAAGATCTGAATTGTTCAACTCTATTTTTGTACTAGAAAGAATAAAATGGAAAAATCTGAAATGACTCCCAAATTGTTGGATAACGATACATACATATATATATATATATATATATATATATATATATATATATATATATATATATATATATATATATTCGATTCTCACATTTTACTGTTTCACAAACAATCTGGTAAAATATTTCACCAGGAAGAAAACTAATGTTCTGAAACATAAGATAATTAATAAAGCAACGTTGATGTGCTTGAAACCACTATATAAAAAATTGATGGAGAGCTCTGTTAATATCTGATTATTTTTACAGATAATATAACTGTCTTTAGCTAATGTGGATCCAGTTTTGTTAATCCTAAAACAGCAAATGAAACAGAATGGCAATGAATTAGGAGTTCTTTTAAATCCCCCTTTTCTTTATTCTTCACCATAGTGTCTTCAATTATGTAAATGCTAACAAATTTGAAATTGCAATCTTTAATATAGTCATGACTAAACAGCACAAAATTCAATTGGATTTAGTTTTGACAACATGTATATGACTGTTTTTTTCATCATTCTGAAGTTGGACTTCTTTTTTCTTTCTACCCTATTCCAACTCTTTACAAAACAGGTTTGGTGGAGTAAAAATCCATTTCATTGGCAGATGTCATTCTAAAAGCAAAATGACAACAGGGATGTAACTCATTTTTCATTTTGTTTTCATGTCCTTCTGATCCCTAAATGGCTTTAAATAAGCATACTAGATTGATTTTATTTATAAAACTTTCATTTTGGAAAGTTTTTTTTCATTAATCAGCCTCTCCTATATTAATTTTTTAAAATGGGAAGTCTATAATATTAATATCTACATTCCTAATATAAATGCATTTTAATAATATGTTAATGCTTAGATTATCCAGATTAACTTCTGAAGGTGAAAGGAGAATAATAAATGCAAACATCTTTGTTATTTTATCATCACAAACAGATTCAAAAGCACAAATAAATATACTGTAATGTAGTGTGTATGTATAGTATGTAAATATATATGGCTAGCAATGTACAAACTGTGTATTTATGCTCTCAAAATATACTGTCCTATACTGCATGTGCCTAAGCAGAGCTAAATAGCAACTTGTCCTCTTCCACTAAATTATTATTACTTAAAAAAAACATTCTAGAAAAAAAAAACCATTTAGATTACCAACATTTTAATCACAGAAAGAGTAAATTTATAACTAAAATGCCCTTTCCTGACATGATTTTAAAATCATGTTAAAAGAATCATGTTTGCATTAAAGAGGAAGGGAAAATGCCATGAACACCAAAAAATGGACTCAATTTTCTGGAGAAAACACTGATGTCTAAAACTGTATAATGATAAACTAACCTTTTTGATAGGTGGAAGTTTGAGGAGCATAATTTATGGGTAATATACACTGACATCATTATTCTGATTCTTCCTTCATCTAATAAAAGTTATGACTAGGAGATTAAATAACCATCAGTTCATTTTAAGGGAAGTTTTAGCATTATTGAAAAAGAAAAAAAATAATTGATAATATTGTAATGTTGCATGTAAAAAGTGCAACAGGACATAAATGTTTGGGAAATACATTGTATCTATGTCTACACTAATGACCTTAGCTAATTCTTACAATTTATTTAAATTTATGAACAAATGCCTATTTGTTCCCAATACAGAATGGGTCATTGAACACCTGTAGACCATTGAAGAATTATTCTGCTGGTAATTCAAAAAACAATCTGTGAAACCTACGCTCCTTTACCAGTACCTCACCTCTGCTTTCCAGTCTACAAACTTTCCTACCTGTTTTGATGAACCATGCACTTGTACTAAAGTAAAATGTTTTATTAATGTAAGAGTGACAAGTGGCCCAAAATTTCTACATTGCTACTCTGAGTATTAGAACAAACAGCAACATAATCTCATATATGTTAAGTAGTTTCGGAAGCTCAGTAATGCTTGTGTGTATAGGATTGCTACAAAATTATAGTTAGTTAGTTTGAATAAATTCCTCTGACTTCAGTATTACATTTTAAACATATTTAAATTGAGATTGGAAGTAGATTATTGTGGGAAGAAAATCTGTTTGCTTTTCTAGGTAAAAGAGGAAAATAATACTTTTAACACATACAATCCTTGCTACTCCATTAACAGCTACACTATTATATAAAAGGAAGGCAGAGGTTCAAGGCAGCCAGTCAAATGTCTGTGAGTGTCACAAGTAAAAGCTGCTTCTGTCTATAGCTTATTTTGGATTTAATTGTGCCCTAACAATATACATTCTTCCTGCTTTTCTTTGTTTAATAGAAGGCAGATGAAAAGAGTTCCCCACAAACACTACTCTTTCCTCATCTTTTACATATTACAAAAGGGCCAAAGGGAGAGAGAAGCTATTACTTTTTCTCTTCCTGGAGTCCAGAAAAAAGAGAAGGATTATTATCTTCTCCATTTTCCACTCTGGTGCAAGGGAAAGGAATGCAGTGATCCTTATCCTTCCATTTTAATAGAGCAAGCCTTGAAAGGTGTGTTGTGCACAGAGAAAGGATCGCTTGTTCTGAAGAACTTTTTATTCATACTGCAGCACCTGGACTTATCTGCACACGCGCTGTTTCTGGTGAATTTTATCGTGACAAATGATTTACAAAAAAAACTTGCTAATATTTCCATATATAAAGCTGTGATTACAGCTTTTCTTTGAATATGAAAGTTTTACTTAGTCATCAGTTTCATAAAAAGCCACTAACAGGGAATGTATAGAACTGGTATCTGCATCTGTTACAATTCACCACTTTCAAATATTGCATAATACATTATCTCAGTGTTCTTGGAAGTAATTCAGTATCAGAAAATCCTTAAATGATATAAGTGGCACATATTAGCTATGCAAAGCAAACTTAGAAGAACAGATCCTCCTAGTTCTAAATAGTAATATGGAATAAGCTTGGCAATTTCTAAAGATTAGGGAGTTATATAATTGTACAACATTCAAAGTGCTATATATATATTGTAAATATGTCAGTTATGATTAGTCAGTGAAAGTATTTTTGCAACTTTACTCGTTGTAAATCAATTCATTATACTCTTAAATGCCTGATTTTATTTCTGTTTTGCTGGCCTAGCATTAACAGTAATGCTACATTCTTGTTATTTTGTATTAACTGTAGCATCTAATTATTATCACATTGTTTTTTGGCTTGTAGTGTAACTTTACCATGGCAATAACTAGATGTTAAGTTTATCTATTTCTGTCACTGGTAACATCTTTTGGCTCTAATGTATAATTCAAATGTGAACTAAAACAAGTTTTGGCCCTTAAAATGTTCTGCTAGAAGAACAATGCAACCGTTTTTAACTTGGCTATAAGATTTAAGTTTTAAAATGAAACTAAAAGGGAAAAAAAGCCCACAACAATATTGATTCAATTTCAGAAGAAATTAGCAAACAGACAGTAATTGATTTACTCTTTTGTTCTGATATATTGCAAATGACAAGACCAAACAAGCTGTGAAGGTAGCTAGTCTGTACTGGATGGGACTGTGAACAGATAACTGGCAAGTGAGAGCATACCACCCTGAAACATTGCCTCTTTAGATCCCTATTATGAATGTTAGGTTATTGGAACAGAATAATGATGACAACTATGCCATCTGTCCCAAAGATGCTTTTTCAAAATGCAACTGGACTTTTTTTTTCTTGCAGAGGTTTTGCTTCTCATCCACAAAGCTTCTTTAGTTCTGACTGAATGGTGGAGAATGAAAGGATTTATATTCCTTGCGGTCATCTGGTCATTCTTAAGGCCTCTTGGAGGTTTATCTGTGTCCTCATGGTCACCTGAATGGTGCACTATTCAGAGACCCTGAGGCCACAGATAAACCTCCATGTGGCCTCAGAAACAGTGACAAAATGACTGCAAGGAATATAAATCCTTCCATTCTCCACCATTTAGTCAGGACTGAAGAAGCATCTTGCATGAGAAGCAAAAAGTCTTCAAGGAAAAACAAAGAAAGTCCTTTTGAAAAAGCACCTTTGGGACAACCATGACCAGGATGACTAAGAATCTCCATAGACATTTAACTATGTCATCTGTGACATCTAATTGACTTACATCATGAAAGCTACAAATAATAATAATAATAATAATAAAAAAACTATGGATAAAACTATGATACACCACCAAATAGGGACTGAATATCATATTATGGTGAAGGAAGCCATTCATTATTAATTCAAAACTGTTAGAATTTACTGTTAAACTCAGTTATTTTACTAATGCCCATCAGGCATAGTGCAGTGCAAATTCATAGCAGCTACCTTATTAGTAGTAATAATACTTTTCAGCAAATGATTTTTTCACAGCTCGTTGCCCAGGTATTGTACTACAGATTTAAATGAAAGCAAAAGTATGCCGCATTTCATATAAATGAAATAACAATTTAAAATTAGATATACACTTAAGTATGTATAAAAAATAATACCCACTCCTTTATTGTTTTAAGGCAGCAGTCCTGCATAAGGCTGCAATACATTATTTATTCCTCCCCCACTTAAATTAATCTTGCCAACTTGTGGGAATTTTATTATAGTACTAATATTTTAGGGACAACTTTATGAAACTAAACTTAATACTCTTAAGTATCTAGATGTGAAATAAATGAATGCTTATGTCACAGATGAAGTGTTCCTTTTTCTTTCTCTGAAAGTATAATTCTCAAATTTAATCTCCTTTCTCCTGTCATATCCATAAGTTTTATGTAGGTGCTACTCCAAGGATCAATAACCAAATGCATAAGGGCTATAGCTCAGTGGTACTGTAGCAAATCTTTTGCAGGCTGAGAACCCAAAATCAATTCCTGTGTATCTCTAGCTACAGAAAACGATCATGGTAGCAGTACAATTGCCTGCCCAAGAAAGCAATATTTGCCTAGGTAGCTAAATAGTCTGATAAATTTACATTTCAATCATGTTTTTGTCCTCTTAGATAGGAACTCAGAACCTCCTAGGGTAACTTTTAAACTATGATTGCAAAAGATTTTATTGGATGTGGGAAAGAGGAAAAAAAAAACACAGTAAAAGCCAGTAAAAACACAGCATTAGCCAGTTGAAAAAGAATACACATTTATGTTCTGACTATGTCTGTCATTTATATCTACTAATCAGCAATCCTATTGCATTGAATATGGGCACAACAATCCTTTACTTCTGTTAACATGTGTGTATGTATATGCGCACATGTGCCAGTTGGCAATTTAGCATTATATGACATATTTATTTGTTGTGATATTACAACAGAGTAAACTAATTTTAAGGGTAATTTTATTTATTTATAATTTAGCTGATTACATGTTGTTTAGACTTAAGAAATATTAACCTTATTTACTTTAATTATTACTACTTACGGTTCCCAATGAATTAGGGAACTAATGTGGAAGTGAAAATAATCTATTCCATTTTCTAACTTTTATGTAATACAGAAGGAAATTTTTAGAAAAAGCAATATTACCCAGAAAAGTTTAAGTATCCAGAAAAATATCTGATATATCTTCAAACATTAGTTTTTGAAGAGGTTTATGTAGAAATACGTTTTGTGTCAAGTGTCCTCTTTTAATAGCCAAACATATGTCATCCACCAAATCCCGCTTTGAAATTCAGTCAATGTACATGCATATACTATAATCCAAATATGGGAAACAGAACCTGAATTCCTTGTCTCTATTTGCTGATTCACTTGAACATAATCATAAAAAATAAGAAATTTAATATTTAGAGGCCCTGTAAACATACTAACTAGTAATCTTACAAGTCTGGATTTCAAGACTTTAAAATACAGATATATCCAACTCAGAATTTCTGGCAAATTAAAAGCACAGCCTAAACACATACACATTTTCCATGGAAATGGAACAAGGAAATGACCACCAGAGTTCTTGAACCTTTAAGCCACACAACATCATTGTGGATGCTAAGATAACTGGAAAATGATATTTCTGAGGGATCATGTTATTCTGAGAACAATGACTGGATCATTCTAGAGCTTAACTATTGTTCAGGTAACGCAGACCATCATCGCTGGGGCCTAAACTGCAGAAAGAGGCAGGAGATAGCACTGAAAGAGGTAAGAAAGGCACAGGAGAGAGCAGTATTAAACCACAAAGCTGCAAGATACACTCAGAACTGAAATCTCTGGCTTTGCTTCCAATTGTTCTCTTCTGTTTAATTAAATAAATTACTTTCATTAGCTCTACAGGTGAATCAGTTTGTACAACTTGTCAAATCTGCCCTCCAAAAATGTGGAACTCCAACATGTAAAACTCCAAAATGTCACAGATTTTATAGGGTTAAGGCACCCATCTTGCCTCTTAAAATACCCACAAAATATTAATAAAATGGTTAAGCTCAGCCTATGGGCTGGATGGTTACAGGGACAGAAACGGGATGATGGAAATTGCATGTAGCACTTTGGCATCTATTTAAGTAGTAAAATGGTCTTAGGAAGGAGAGAAACCCTGAAGTCTAATAATACTTAGAGCATGGTAAGACCTGGAGTTTACGTGATGTGAAAGAAATGTGTATCTTCTTGTTTCATATGGTCATATTTTTGATTATCTTTGGATAAACTTGCCCATTATTAATTTTACAGTGGCGACCTTAAATGTCATTTTCTAGTTATGAGTTGCATCCACTGTATTTAAATTAAATATATGTAGACATAATTTATTAATTCCTGCTTTTCTACCAAACATGGGCCTTAGTTTGAATACGAAAATTCAAATACATTTTCCGAGCATTGGTTAAACTAATTTAGTATTCTGACTTTTACAAATCAAATGGCACTCTTGCTAACATTTTGCTGACCTCGTTAATTCACTCCATGAACCACAGAATATCTAATTCAGTAAGAATTAGATCTGCTAGATCTGCTTTTCTATCAAAGTCTCTTGTTGTTTATGATGAGCTAAAATGTTTTGCACATTAAAATATGGGCCAAATAGCACTTCTGTCTTCAAGGCATGTTACTTGCCCTGATAAGGAGATATGTATATATTCAGGTGAGATTTACTTAAAAATTTAAGAACTCACTTTTCCAAATAACCAGAAATGGGAAAAATAAATTTCAATATACAGAAAGAGTCTTGCACTGCTGTATATCATTTTTATATAACTTAACTACATGTAAATAGGAAATTATGGGAGTATGTAGATAATCACAAAATGTCAGCAAATGTGTTTCTCTTCTTTAAAAAGCAATGAGATTTTAATCCTTCTATTCTTTATAAATAAAAAGCTTTCAGTGCAAACATTTTAAACAATATAAAAATGAAGATTATTTTCAGGTTTCTTATTGAGCATTTTAATTGAAAATGAAATAAATTGAAGTTCAGTTAAGTTCAGTGCAAATATACCTGAAACATTAAACACAAATAAATATATTAATATTACTGTAGAAATCATTGGGGTCACAAAATTATAGGCTTTTTGGACTGCAGTGACCTTTGGCTATAAGAAATAATGTTTTTAAAGTACAGGAAAAAAAATTAGAAAACCATCTGGATAATGTCTGTGCTTCCAATTATGTTCTAATGATTTGCATGAGCTATAAATATAGAGCTAGTATTTAGTCATAGTGAGAAAAATTGGGTCCATACTGGGCTGTTATGTGACCATGGTAAGGAAACAAGTAAGGAAATAGTTATATAAAATGAAAATTTAGATATATGAATACTTGTCCTATAGCCAACATTTTGAACTACTGTTGCATTTGTTTTGAAATATGGTATTTATGGAGTCAAGAATAAAAAGTACAAAAAATGAATAGAAAAAATAAAAATAATAAGTGGCCTGACAGAACATTAATTGAGTAAAATTAATTTTTAGCAAGAATCTGATTAATTGGCTTCAATATAGATGGAAGGCAGTGGAATGAAGAAATTTAGGATTTTTCTGCACATGACAATAGCTTTTCATTCACTGAAGAACCCTTCAGACCTCTGGATTTTATTTCACAAAACTGGAATTGAATCCGTGCATAAATGCTACCTATCAAAACTAAATAAAAAGCTGTAGCATTAGAAAAGAGGCCTTAATAGAAACCAGAAAAAGAATTTTAAAAAGCAGAAATATAGTTAATGTAAAAAAAAAATCATCCTTTTTAGCGACTGTACAATGAAAATTGCAGTATTTTTTTCATAAAGGTATAGATCACCAAAAGTGTGATTGACAGAGTAATTGGCTTCCTTATAACTTAAAATTACAGATTCAAATCTTGGTTTAGATAATTTGTCACTTGATCTAATTTTTACAAATCTTACTTATTTATCCTCAAAAACAAATGTTTACAGGAGGACTGATGCAAGTGTCCAACTTTTTAATATTCTCCTAAATAAACACGTGGCAGGTATAGCACCCGAAGGTTTGTATGAGTGACAAGGATTTTCTGCATAGAATACATTATTTTGAGGGCTATATATTATTTTGGGTCAATGAATGAAGATAATCTATACTTTTTTTCATCAAACAAATCTATTTTGCTTTGAGGCAATATTCATTTTCAATGAATAGCACGTTCTACATTAAACCTATTTAAAAACAGGTGTTTTTTAATTTGAAAATTTTGTTTTTAATTTTGATTCTGCGCTAATATCTTCTATACTTCTTTTTCTTGTCGGTGCTTATCTTAGGTCACAGAACTGTCCAATTTTTGACAACTGACTCAAACTATTGTTTCTATTATTATTAATCAATTTGTTCCTAAATTCAAATGAACCATATAAACCATGTTATTGCTTAAACAAAATCAAACTTCAATTCTTGACTGATTTTCAATAGTTACAAAAATGACATTCTTTCACATGATATTGTGTTGTATATCCAGGTTCTGTCTTTTCTTGCATTTTTGTATATTATTTCTGATGAAATTATTACTTTTTTATTTTACTCACTCAGACTCCTGTTTGGATGAAGCTGTTATGCTAATTGGATTAACTTAAAATGAAAATTCCCTATGTGTACCCTTTTAATTAATCAGTACAGTTATGTGGAATTAATTTACACTCAAATCTATATAACTTTCTTCTGGTTAACTTGTTTATGGTCAAGAAATTATCCTTCTGGACTCACGATTAGGATGATACCTAAATAATGTATGAGAATTTTCTCCCTTCTTTAAGTTGTGCTCATATTTTTAACTTGTTTAAACAATGATAGTTTTAAAAATTATGCAGATTGTAGCAATTGTTAGTCTAAAAATGTGTCCATATTGCCAAAGTCATTTATAAATGACTGAACAATTATTCATCTTACCTAAATTACCAATATTTAAGATCCAATCCTATATATGCTTTGTTGAAAATAAATCCCAGAATTCAGTGGGACTTATCTCAGAATAGACATGAATAAGGTTGTGCTATATAACAGAAGTTGTGACCTACTCTGACAAAATTTAAATATCTAATAAATGATGTTCATCAAGGAGGAGTGTCTTATAAAACATGATTAAATCTAGCATCCTGTCCCTGAACACTTTATATAAAGTTATAGAACACTTTATTTAAAGTTTTCCATTGATTTTTCCATTGAAATGCAATCTCATAAGATTTAGTTGAAACAAAGATATATTTAAAATTTACCTAATGTTTTATTCTTGACTCTCAATTTGCATATTATTTTCAGATAATCAGAATTATCTGAATAATTGAATAATCTGAATAATTGAAATTGGAATTATGTACCATGATTCACAGGAAAGAAACTTCTTAATATAATAGTTAGACATTAATCCAATGTAACTAGGTACATAAAAAGTACTGTTTAAGGAAATTCTCAAAAATCCGCTAAGAACGGAAGTGATCAATAAAATGTGCAATTCTGAATGTCTTGCCCTATTTTGTGAAGTAGAAATTGCAAAGCATGGCAATTTTTGCAGTTTTTGCAGTTGAAAGGAAGGAAGATTATCTGTACTTTTATAAGGAAAAAGAAGGTTTAGAATTTAAGTAGGAGATTTGATCTATATTTCAGGCAGAATAAAAGATCTTACAAACCAATCTCTGCAAGCAATTCTTTAAATAAATGCCCTTTTTCTAGGTACTTCCAGAAACTATAGACAAAATGATATTTTATCATTCCAATGATATAAATAGTGCTAAAACACTTCCTTCTCAAACTAATTCATTTAAACTTTAGTTGGAACTCAAAAGTCTTAGAAAATAATCTGACTTTCGAACAGCTATTCATGTGACACTACAATATGGACATAATATGGTGGAAGATATCGCATATATTATCACTCAATTTCAAGGTGCTATTCTCAAAGTAATAAAAGCATAAAGGAAACAACAGAAAATATGGTGACACATATTTTTCTTATCAGAAAGAAATATCAGGACCATCTCATCTTTACCTCTTGCTATATGAAAGTAGGACATCTAACCTTAACAGTCTGTATTAACAATAAGGTATGAACGTGTGTGTATACACACATTCAGTTATATAACTGAGCAGATATTAGTGGCAGTGTACGCAAAAAAAGAGAAGAAAATTATGTTTAAAAAGTTACAATTTTCCTTCCTTCTGTTTTTGTACAGAAATACTGAAGTAAATATATATATATATTTAAAAAATCAGCATTCTACCTGGTAAACACTTCTGTCCCCCTAAAAAAACTGAATTAAAAAAAAAAATCTTGAGAACTCCTTTTATCCCCTCCCCACTTGTCTATTACTTTACCTGTCTCATCATGGATAGGCTTGACACAGCCTTTTTTATTTTATCCCTAAATTTTTTAGGAAGTAATCCTTTCCTTATACCTAGACTAGTAGGTGAAAAAACCTCTCAATTTTTTTTCTTTTTGCTACTTATCTTTGACATTTGCAAAGTCCCACTATTTGGCTGAGGCCCTGTGTCATCCCTCCTCAGTCTTGCACTTCCAGAGTTGTTGTATTTGCAGCTCCCATCTAGAAATCTGGGAGTTGCAGTGCTAGCAGACCTGGAGGGTGCCAGTTTGCCCTATGCTCAGCAAAGATAACACGTAATTTCAGAAAAGCTACCTTTGTTCACCTCATTCTTACTTATTGTTCCTAAGTCCGATGAAAGATGGTATTGGTGTTAGTGGGGGGAGAAAGAAGTTGGGGTTATAAATCTGAACGGGTGGAATGGAACCGAATCCACAAGAGGAATCTATTATTCTCCTTCCCCATCCTGCAGGGACTCCACACCATCCAACCCAAACTCCCTTGCCATTTTCCACAGCCCTTTTATGATAGCAAGACTAATGGTGGAAACCAATAGGGCCCATTGTGTGTGTTGCTGATCGATTTTTATGTTTCTATTCCACAGTTTTAACTGGATATTGTGAAGTCCAAAGCGGTCAGAATTGTGGATCTGTCCATTGAAACACTGCAAGCGGTGTACTTACGACAGTAGGCCTTGTAGATTTCATAACATATTTCTCGTTGTTGTTGTTTTTGTAGTGCTCTTCACAAGTGACAATTTTTTTAAGGTTTTTTTTTTTTTGTAGTAAAGAAGGGTTGTATTTAGAGGCCAGTAGCTAGAGATCCAACCAGTAGATCTCCTGAAACACTATCTGGCCTTAAGGCCACCATCAAAGGAAGGCTGAGATAATTACTATTCATCCAGCTTCCAGAAATGTAATGTACCAGCAGGCAAAAAACAGTTCATCATGTAGTACAAAAATGAAAATAAACGAACTAAAAATGAAAAATGAAAAAAAAATCTAGTGCCATAGCTTTTCGTTGTTTCTCTGTTTGGGCTTTGTTGTTGTTCATAACAGAATAGATATTATTTACCCATCTGAAACATGTAGCCTCATGTGGTCGTTGAAGTGCTCAATTTGGTCAAACTTAGCTGGGCAGACAGAGCAAACATAGGTCGTTCCCTCTGTGCAGGCCATCACTCCAGCTGGAAGTGCCCTTGCCCCAGTGCTTGTTGTGTTAGATGTTCCATTTGTGGCACTATGTAGGGCCACGTGTCTTTCAAGCAGGGTCTTGTGTGAAAACTTTTTCTTGCAAATGTAGCATTCATAAGATTTCTCCCCACGGTGGAGCCGCATATGCACATTTAGGGAACTCTTCTGCGTAAAACGCTTATTACAGATACTGCATTGGTAGGCTCTGACACCAGTGTGAGTCACCATGTGTTTGATTAGGTAATCTTTTAGGGAGAAGGATCGCCAACAAATGCTGCATTGGTGGGGCTTCTCACCTGCACAATGATCACAAATGGAAACACAAGAGAAAGAGAAATAACATTTAATTAGGAAAAAATGCCAATAAATTCTCCTATAATGTATTTTTAGTTATACAGTATATGGTTATTTATTTATTAATCAAATTCATATGCCTGCCCACTGCTGTTCGTAAAGTGAATCTGGATGGCATAAAACAATCCAATAAAACAATAGAAATATAAAACAGTCATTATCTAAAGTTATTATGTAATAATTGTTTTAGAAAGCATTAAAACTATAGAAGAACCTGATATCAATAATACTCATTAAGCTGGATAAAGAAGGGAAGGAAGTGAGTTGTGTGAATGCAGAGAAGGTTACAGATAAGCAATCTATACTGTGGTCTCTGTGTTTATGATGAATAGCAAGCCTACCTAATGGTTGTGGGAAAATACTCTAGTCAAAAACTGACAGCACCACTGCTCTGCCCAACTGGGCATCAACTCGTCTGGACACCAAGCAAGTACAGTTTAATAAAGCCCAAGAGCATGGACCAATAGCAAGCTGTTGAGATCAGGTAGTAATATTCAGTTATACAGCATTGACCCCTCCTCTGTGACTGATCCTAAGTGACATCAGGGGTGAAATGCTCCCAGTTCAGACCGGATCGCCTGATCTGGTAACAATGGAGACGGGTGGTTCGGAGAACCGGTAGCAAAAATCCCCCCCCCATGCCCAGCTAAGCCGCCCAATCATCAGAAGCTTTTTTAAAATAATTTTTAAAAGCATTTTTTCTACAACCTCTTCGGCTGAAAAAATGCTTTTAAAAGTGAAAAAAAAGCTTCTAATGATTGTGTGGCTCAGCTGGGATTGTCAAAGGCTTTTAAAAACATTTTTTCTACAATCTCTTCAGCCGATTAGGCTGAAAGCCTCTGCCGATCAGGCAAGTCAGCTGTGATTGTCAGAGCCTTTTGAAAGTATTTTTTTACAACCTCTTCCCTGAAGAGGTTGTAGAAAATATGGTCTTAAAAGTTAAAAAAAAAAAGGCCACGCCCATCCAGTCACATTACCCCCCTCCCCCACCATGCCACACCCACAGAACCGGTAGTAACAAATGTTAGATTTCACCACTGCATGACATGAAGCTGCCCAAAACTGATTGCAGTTGGGTGATGTCAGGAAAATAAATAAGTTCCAATAAGTTTACTGATTCATGGGCATCAATGTGAATTGGACTATTCTTCGAAGAGGAATAATAATAATAATAATAATAATAATTATTATTATTATTATTATTATTATTATTATTATTATTATTATTATTATTATTATTTCTATACCGCCCTTCTCCTGAAGGACTCAGGGCGTTGTACAGCCTATTCAAAGCACGAAGACAAACATAAATTAAAAATAATTAAAATTAAAAGAAGAAGAAATATGCTTAACCGATGGAAAGATGTTTTCCATCCATAAGAATGGTTTTTGTATGCTTTTGCATCCTCAGATGAACAACAGACAGACTAGGGATGCAAAATATGGGTTTTCAATGTTTCACATTCAGATTTGGAGGAATACTTTCCTTTAGGGCTTTATTTGTTGATCTTCATTTTGGAAGAAGTCTTCTTCCAATGCTGAATCCATACCTATCTGACAATTTTAAATTGCCATTAGAAAGTCATGGAATTACTACTGTAGCCGTGCTATACAATTTTCAGACCTCTATGCTTGAACTGAATTAAAATCCTTAGTCATTTCTATTATCACCAGCCCTGCTCGCCATCTCTATTTCTTCTTTCTTCATAAATTTAGGGTAAAGACTCCATCCAACATGACTCCTTTCTAGATTCTTTTGCTCAAGACAGATAAAACGAATAATTTTCTACTGTTGGAGAATATGCATTCTTTAGAAACTTTAGATTAGGTTACTTTAATCCTATTGAAAGAGCATGCTGAATGGCAATGAAAGTTGTTGTGTAGTCTGTGGAAGGCTGGAACAGAGAACAACTGAGGGCTAGAGCATTGTTGATTAGAGCTGAAGATACAGCTCCATTGGAGCCCACTCACAGAAGCTCTCACCAGTACAAATGCCTATGGTTTACTCTCTCCTTTGCATACCAAGTCTGTTTATCTTGATTACAATTGTAAGCAAACACGCGCATAATAAAAAGAGATTATTAATCTGCAGCTACATAGCAAGAAAATACAGAGAAAGTTCCTATGATGCAATTGCTAGAGTAGTTGGAAGTATAGTAGAGGGAAGGCAAATAATTTTTTTGAACGCATGTAGTATAGTCACGTCTGCTATATTGGGTCCCCAATAAAGCTTCAGCACAGAGCTCCTTATGTGGGATACAAATAGTCCATGATGAAGAATATAGCAAGGCAGGATACTGGCAGTAGTTGTTGAAAGGTTTAATATTCCTTTTTTCAGAATAAATGTCACTTTCATCAGTGTGAATGACACAGATCAGACTGACAGAAAAAAGGGAAGAATGTGCTTTTTTACATATTTATCCTGCCTTGACACAAAGTTCTTCCACCCTGTATCTTGGTAAGTTTTCACAATGAAGTATCAGAGTTAAACAGCTGTCAGCTTGTGTCACACAATAAACACTTGACATTCATTGAATTGCTACTACTTCAAAATGAGAATAATGGTTGGAAGCCAGTCAGTCAATTCCTGTCATAACCAACGGATCAAAACTCAGTTGACCTGAAAAAAGTGGAAACTGCAATTGCAGAAAAACATTAAGAAGGAAAAAGAAAGTTAAAGAATATATGTCTAACGTGAGAGCCTGTTTGGTGTAATGGTTAAGGCATCGGGCTAGAAACCAGGGGACTGTGAGTTCTAGTTCTGACTTAGGCACAAATTCAGCTTGGGCCACTCACTTTCTCTTAGTCCCAGGAAGGAGACAATGGAAAACTACTTCTAACAAACTTTGCCAAGGAAACTGCAGGGACTTGTCCAGGCAGCCTCTGAGAACTGGAAACAATTGAAAAGAAGAAAAAATAATCTAAATTAATGTAATGTGTTTCTAGCTGATTAATAGTTTTTGAAATTTTATTTTAGTTTTTAGAGGCAAAAGGATAATATAATTTATGCTAGAAGAAGAAAAGTATTTGCAGAGAAGCTGAACAGATTCTTTTCATCTTTCCATGACAAAAGTTGAGACAGATTTCTGAGGCTGGAACGCTTGTGTCAGGAAGGGACACAGATAAACTGAGCCATATAATAGTGTCATGAGATAAATTTTATATAAAACTGGATCTTCTAAGTAAAATATGCAATCTGTCTTTACATTCAGCCTCTGTAATTTGATGACCTGAATACAGGTTGTCCTTGATTTACAACCCCAATGGAACACAGAATTTCTATTGCTGTTGTAACTTCAAATGGTCACTAAATGAATGGCTGTAAATCAAGGACTTTAAGAAGGCTCACAAGGAAATCCAGAAAATTAGGACCTGTCAGTTTAACATATGTTACAGATAAGATAAAATATCAAATATTCAGAGACATGGTCCTTGCTCATGGTTACCCAATAGGATTTCACTAAGGGAAGGTCCCGTTTAACTAATCTATTAAGAGTTTTCCTCACAGGGTGAATAAACATGTGGGTAAGGATAAGTCAGTAGACCTAATTTACTTAGATTTTCAAAAAGTCCCAGATCAAAGACTTAATAGTAAATTTTAAAGCCATGAAATGAAATGGCAAGTCTTCTTGTGGCTAAGCAACTGGTTAAAGAATAAGAAACTAAGAATAGGACTAAGTGGTAATTTCTTACAATAATGGAAGGATATAACCAGTAGAGTGCCCCGAGTTTCTGTTCTAGGACCAGTGCTTTTTATCATACTTACAAATGATCTGGAATCAGACATAACCAGTTGAATAGCCAAATTTGCTGATGACACTAAATTGTTCAGAGTAGTAAAAACTATAAAGCACTACAAAGAACTTTAATATAATGTCTGCCCATTAGGGAATTGGGCATCAAAATGACAAATATTCAAGATGAGCCAATAAAAATGATGCACATTGGCGCCAAAAATCCTAAATATTCATACAAACTAATGGGACCTAAGAAAACAGTGACTGATGAGAAAATAAATCTTTGGATAATGGTAAACAGTTTAATGAGGGTGTCCACAGCAGCATGTTAGGGATAATAAGAAAAAGTATCTTCATACAGAAGATACAATAATTAGTATCTTCTGTAAATCTGACCAATTGAAAATAATGAGAAGGTATAAGCAAATGACAAAGTATAGTACTACATAGGAAATTTTTGTGTGAACAGATTCTATATTTTAATTTTTTTGGCCTTTTAGGACTGTAAGGAGATGGTTTGTGATGCCATGATGTATCAGACAAAATACTGAAGGTGCTAATTTTGCCCCTCTAACTTACAGCCCCTTTGTAACAGCTTGGCCTCATTTTTGATGACTGCATTCAAAATGAGGACACATTCAAAAACTAGACAGTTGGTGAAAGAATGCAATCACAAGTTCAAAGTGGAATGAAAAATTAAATCGATATGTACAGATGAGGGAATATCAGTTCAAGAGTTAATAAAAATAACTGCTCTGTGACATGAAACTATGGTGTGGAACAGACTTCTGCAACCTTTCCAGTTTTGTGGACTGGATGTGGGGGGAAGAGAGGGAAAGTTCCACACAAGTGATGGGTGAGTGTTCACATGAAGGTCCATTTGGGTGAGCAGAGGGCACGCATGCTTGCCCGCCACTTCTGCAGCCCAGTTCCGAATGGCTCAAGGCCCATGGTCTCTGAGAGTTAGGGACCCTGGGTGTGAAAAGTTAATGTAATTTTAAGTAACCTTGGGAATCACTTTCAAAATGCAGAACAATTCACTTCTCTATAGTCCCCATAATCACATCCACAACTCTATTACAATATTTGATTCAATTCTGGTTTGCAACATTTCCCCCCCCCCCCCCAAAAAGGCAACCCTACTCAGATAACAAAAGGTAATGGGAAAATTTAGTCTTGTAAATGTATTAAGGGAGGATATATAGAAAGCCCAAAAGAATTTCAAAGCAAAGAAGATCAGCTATCACAGGATGGAACAAGAGTAAACCATTTAAAACTATCAAATTATAGCAAACATTATGAAAGAACCCTCAATATTTTCAAAAGAACACTACATTCTTCCACTGGACGGGAACACTTAAACAGAGAGAGTCCATTTTTTTAAACATTGCTTTTTGCATCATATGAACATCTTAAAATAACAGTAGAGGAATACCTCTCCAGATTAACAATATAATATCATATAATTATATAATATAATATAATTATATAATACAATGTTAAATGCTTTTTCTCTCTGGGCTCGTAGCTTTGCTCATGTATCAAGTGGCCATATACTTACCTGTATGTACAAACATGTGCTTGACATAATTCTGTTTGGCTGTGAAAGTCTTGTTGCAGAGGGTACACTCATAAGGCTTTTTTTCACCCTGCCCACCTGCTGTGCTGTGGCCTGCAGAAGGAGCCAGGGGTTGCGGGGCTGGTAGTTGGGCAGTAAAAGTTGAAATCCCAGGCTGGGACACTGTCACAAATTGTGCCTGTTGGCCTAGGGGCTGGGGAAGGCTGAAAAGGAAAGGTTTAGGACCACTGCCAGCAGACTGTGTAGTAAAGAGAGCAGGCAAATAGGTATTGCCAGCTGTGCCGATGACCTGTGTGTTGCTGGTCAGGGTCAATGGCATCCTCAGGTTGCTGGTGAGGGTTTCTGTCTGGCGTAAGTAGAGCTGTGTACTTGGCAATGATTGGGAAACAGTTGTAGTGATAGGCTGTAAAGTCCCCTTTTCAGTATTGTTACAAACAGTTATTAGTGCGCTGTCCCTTTCAACGTCATTTCCTCTCTCTGGTGAAGAAGAGTTAGTATCTGTGTGCTGCTGCTGAATGCTTTCAGCACAAACATCATTTTGTTCTGGTTGTGTAGGCTCTTGTTGACCTTCCCGACTTAGGCCAGTCATAAATTGCTGCTCCACAGAGTCAGGTTCAGTGCCGATGGAGGAACTGACTCCAGAATCAAAACTTTCTCCCTTGGGCTCACTTTCAGCACCTTCTGCTTGATCAGTATCCTCAGTGCATTCTTCAGACTCATTACGCTCTAGGATTTGTACTCTCTGCTGTCCATAGTAGTCATAATCATCCTCCATCTCTTGCTTGATATGAATATTGCCCACTAAAGTTTGGATCCGAACTGGACGTGGTTGCTTCCTGCAGTGTGTGGTTTCTGGAGTGGTGGAAAGATACCGCTCCACCTGCTGTGAGCGTTCATGGATCCTTGTAATCCAGCTTGGATCTTCCATATGATGGTCTCTAGAAAGGCCTAGTGCTGTTTCATGGTGGCTGACCACTGCTCCACTGTAGAATGAACGCTCACCACTGCCATTCTGCATAGAACATGCATACAGAGCTGAATAGATCCTGTCCACACTGTGCTGTGAGTGACTTTGCAGATAACCAGACTCTGTGTCACTGCTCTGTCCTGAAGTGGCTGATTCAGGAGTTCCTCGGGGTGTCTCTTGTGCAGAATCCTGAATCAAAGGGTAGATGTCACCCACATTCTGTGAGACAATCCGCGTGCATTCATCTATCACAGTTTTAATCTGCAGGATGCTGGCTGCTGTGAGAATTTGCAGGGCCTCTGATTGTGAGACCCGCAATACTCCACTGTACATGAAGTCAATGAGCTTTTGTACTGACTGGACTGACACCACAGAAGGAATTTCAATGTCACTGTAGCCCAGTAACAGCTTATCTTGGAAGAAGGGGCTGCCAGCCGCCAACACACAACGGTGGGCACGCAGCATGCTCCCGTGAATGCGGACTGTCACATCACAGAAGTGGCCACGGTTGCGTTGCTCGTTGAGGGTCTCGAGCACAGAATTGCTGAAGTTGTGGAGGTTGATGCTGTGAATGCGCTCTGTCATCCCCTTGCAACTGTTGTTACCTGCCATAGAAAAAGGCATAAAGATAGATTGGTGTTTGAAATATGTATATGGATTTCCCACCCTTCTCAACAAATGTAAATTTTGTGATGCTTTAAATCAGGATTTTGTGTCTAGTTACTGAAAAACACATGCTTCTTAAGCTTGATGTCCTTTACCTCTCAAAGTGTGTCAAGAACCATTTCATCCCAAATTTCTTCAAAAAAATCTATCCAAGAATTTTAGTTATCCTTTCTTTCCTCTTAAATACAAGCATACAGAATGTAATTATATATTGTCTAAATAACAAAAGTACTTGTTACCAGTATTAAAACAAATTTAATGCTGATTTAAGTAATGTTTTGTTTCTTTCCCATTTTAATACCATACCAATGTAATTAGTAATAAAGTAATGGTTTCAGTATCTTTAAATAAATAGCATTATAGCTCGACAATACTTTAATCTAGCTAGATTGTTTAATAAATTGATTATAGGTTCCTACTGAAGATCAATTAAACCCTGTTACACATTTTTCATTAGCTTTAATTAGGATTCAAGGCCACTTTATGCTTTAGGAAATGTATTACTGTTATAATACACAGATTGTACGAAGCATAAGAGACACTTTGCAAAAAGTATTGGCATGAATGAGACACCTGTCTTTAAGTGTTAAAGCACAAGGCTGTTTCAAAAGCTTTCTCAAGTTGCCAGGCCATGTATGTGCATGCAAATGTCACTTACATAAGGACCACCAATGAAGCAAAGTGGTTTGCATGGACATCATGTTGAGACAGCCAAGGGTTTTTGAAGCTGCCATATATGTCTTACTAAGGGTCTTTGTTTATGCTAATGTACTTTCATGGCATCTCTTTGAATGTTTTGTCCAACCCAGGTTAATACATGAGAAAGGTGCATAAAGGTACATTCACTACATAAAGATAGTGAAACTCAGTTGTCAAAAGATTAAGCACTTTTGAAGAAAAAAATTACCACCTGAAATTTAATTTTTTTACAAAAAAACCCAGCTCATTGAGACAGAAAAAACATCAAGTGCTCTGTACATTGTTTGAAAGGAATATTATTTCTGATTAAAATGTTCAAAATTATTAACTGTCAATCAGTCAGGGCCTGATAGCAAGAAAATGAACCAATAGTCTTAAACATTATAATTATAATATACAGATTCTTATTATTCTAATTGTCATCACAGAATAGTATGAATGTATATGTGGAGATTTCTGACTCATTCTGTTCCCAGACCTGCCACTCTCATTTTAGTTAATACAGTGGAAAATGCTTCTGTGGAACTGAAGCAGCCTTTGTTAAACAGCTCTCTTCTGCCCAATGCATTTAGCAATCGTAAAGGACCTCACATGTGAAGCTACTGTTAGAAGGGTTGGGAAAGCAGGTTGATTTAGAAATGGTACACAAATGAAAGAGTGTAAAAATGCAGTCTATTCTTATCCAAACAGGCAATGAATGGGCAAGGAGCCCAAGGGAAAAATTGAACTTAACACTGATTGTTCACATGTACCATTCTTTTTGAACTGTAGCAAGACAAGAGATTTTATCTAGGGTTTAAGAGTCTATAAAATGTTTTTGTTATTCTTTACAACTTATTAATAGACTGGAATATGCATGTACTATACCACATTGAAGACAAATATCACAATATGCCAGATTCTTTATGCTAAAGAACTAGGAGGTACTGAGTTCTGAATGATGGAAGAGTTAATTGTACAGTTTGAATGAGTGAGCATGGAATGTAACTCAGAGCTACACAGAATCTAGTAATTATAATTCCCAAGCACAATTAAGGTTGTGGTTTCAGAAACTTGTTAAGACAGAATGCTAGATTTTGATAAACTGGAGTCTAGATAAAAAGCTCACTAGTACCTCTTCAAAACACTGACATTCTACATTAGAAAGAAACTACAAGGAAAGATTACTTCTATTTCAAAAGTTTTTTTTTTTACCCGATGCTTTGCATATCTTTGGGACTAAGATTCCCAGCAGAATTAGCCAGCTGCTTTAGTGATTGGCATATGGTGGACTTATATGACTGCACATCTGGAAAGTTAGTTTCTATTTGATTATGCAAATATAAAGAATCACACGTGATCTGCTTTTGCATTATTAACTTCCAGGAGCCAAGCTTGAGAAATTCTTCATGGTGCCTATAGGAACTTTTATTTTTTACAGTGTCTACTTTGGGTCAGATTTAATGCATGTTTTCTGAGAAGTTTACAAACAAACAGACAGAATGCAGATATGGATTAAAATTCAAGGCTATCCCATGCAGTTAGAGAAGTGAAGTGCCGACATTCGTCTTTCTTATTCTGCTCTCCAGCGGCATTGTTTATGATGGTGTGTCTGACCTTGAGACAGAGTGTTCCCTCCCTTATGGGAATTGCATCTTTTGATCCTAAAAGACTTCTTGGCATCTTCAATTCATGCAGCCATAGTATCCTGATTGCCTCTGCTCCTTCCTTAGTGAATGGTTCCACTGAGAGAGGGGGATTTGCTGGGTAGTCTCTCAGATCTTTCCCTCCTATCTTTTAGCATTTGTATTAATTTATTGGGAGAGGACAACAACAGATTTGAAATATACTATTATCAATATGCTGAAGATAACCAATTCTACATTATCAACTTAATGCAGAGTAGGCAGCCTGGATGGGAAGAAGCTAAAAGCAAACAAGACGGAGCTGCTACTTGGTCCTCAAGGTTTTCTGCTGGCTCTTTTGTTATGTCCAAAAGAAGTAGTAGTTCTGCTCTTAGGAGCAGATCTGCAGTTTGATAGTTCACCTGGGCTCATGACTATTGCTGACTGGCAAATGAAATTTATGGGCAGGAAACCTTTATCCAGTTTCATCTGGTATATCAGTTGTAGGCCTACATTGAGCAAGAGCTTATCATAAGAGCCTGTCATCATCAGCTCCTAGAATTACTGCAGTGGGGGATTGCATTTAAAGGTCACCAAGTTGGTTCAAAATGCAGTAGTAGTTAACCAGAACTAGGTGCCAACTGCACATTATATCTGTACCGTGAATCTTCAAAACTGCGCGAAGGGTTATCAAAGTGCTGATTTAACTTGTAAGGCCCTATATTTCTTGCCCTGGGTTTTTTTCAGGACTGCTTCCTGTAATCAGTCTGATATGAAAATCTCAAGAAAAAAAATTGCTTGTGATTCCCCACCTCCATGAAATTATGGGGATGATAACAGGAGAAAGTACTGTATATCTCTGTCACAGCTCCTGTACCAAGTTAGTTCTCTTTCAGAAAGTTGGATTTTATAATTGATTATCGTCTAGAAGAGTGGAATTCTTTTAACTTTAAATATGAAAAGATGCATTATACAATGTTTTTATATATTGCTTCAATTTATAATAGAATGTCTGATTTGTCTGACTTCAAAATTGATTTTACTGGATGTTTTATTATTGTGTCATGGATATTTTATGGGATTTTTTTTAATGCTTTGCTGAGTGTCTTATAATTACAGCAGTGTAGAAATCAAATAAATAAATATCAGTGCCTCTAGTTTACTGGAAACTACTGCATAATAAATATGTATAGAAATGCAGTCTTTGAAGATACACACACACACACACACACACACACACACACACCCTTTTGTAAATTATAAAAAAGATATATCTCTTGTCAGCAGGAAATCTGTGTTTTTCCCATAACGACAATTGGCTTTTCTACAGCCAATTGCAGGAGTTTTACAGCAACCTTCCCACATAGGTAGTCTACATGATTACAGCCACAGCAGCCTATTTAAGTACAGACACATTAATGCATGGAAGCCAAATGTATGTAATGTTAGAGGGTATAACCATTTTAGAACATAATAAAAAGATAAGAGCAATGATATTTTATCATTTCTTTGCTGCTGTGCAACTGGAATTATGCAAAATAAAAAAATTAGGTTATTATTAATTGGTCTAATCATGTATTTTATATTTTGGAATTTTTAAACTGTTGATTACTGAATAATTATTTTTAAGTTGGAATGTACAAGAAATTATAATCTTACGTACATCAACTAATTTAAACTTTCCATTAAGTGTAATCCAGAATCCGTCCTATTCCAAAATATTCTCGTGAAATAACCGTGCAAAAAAAAAACTCTTGAATATATATAAATGACAAAATGTTATTTTCAAAGGTATTTAAACTCAAGGTTGTAGTTCTTATTGCTCCTGTGTTTATATATAATTTATGATGATTTTTCAAAACAAAAAAATGTGAGCATTTTCTTAGTTTGAAAATTTAAAAATAATATGTGCCCCAATTTCAATTGGTGTATAATAATTAAAGTATTTTAAACATAGGGAAATTTTAAATAGTTTTATTTCTATAAAGGGATTTTGTATACACATAAAAATTGCCACATGATGGCATTCTTTTTAGTAAAAAAAAAAAGTTTATGCTTATATTTTCCCTATGATTTCAGAAAATTGCCATTTGGATTTGCCAATTGGGGGCAGTCTCTTTTTCTGGGCTCCAAGGGTTCAGCAAATCCATAGAGATTTGCATGGCTATGAAACCTGAAGATGAAAATGGATTTCTACACTGTATACAGTAAAAGGTGTTAAAATGTTTTTTATGCAGATGGACATACTGGTTATATAGTTTTAAGATATACATATGGATACATATGGATTAGGATGAAAAGGAAGTGGGCTAATGCGGTGTTGCTAAGGATTATTTACCATTAATTGGAGAAAAAAAATGAAAATAAGAACATAAGATTGCTGAGATTTGTTAGAGAACATTGTATAGAAATAAGAACACATTTGCTATGAAATTAAAGAAAACTTCATTTTGTTCTGGATAACAACGAAGTTGTTTAGCAGAAAGCTTAACCTAAGCCCATTAGTATTGTACTAAAGTTTGGGATAAAGTTTTAGGAGAAAGAAGAAGAGGTCCCATTCTCTGAGCCACAAATAGCAGAATGTCAACCTCAGAAGAATTTCTAATAGAAACCTCAAGAAGGCAATAGAATTTTGAACTATTCTCTCAATTTGAAAAGCATAAATTGTTTCATTTGAATTTTCAATGCTTTTCAAATTGAGAGAGTAGTTCGAAATTCTTTTAGCTTCTTGAGGTCTGTGAAGGTGAAACAATGCATTACAAATCGTAGTAGGATTTTTTAATACTCCCTTCTTTTTGATATTGTTTAAAATATATATGTTGGAAATAGTGTTTTTGATTTTATAAATGATTAAAGATTTATATTGTTTACTGAAAAATATTTAAGTAAGCAAGAATATAGTAATTGAGTCTCTGAAGTAGCACACTTCAAGCTCCAAATTCAAATTTGAAATATTTTTGCTAGCCCAAACTAATGCAGCACTTTCACAGCTTTTTTTTTAAAAAAATACATACACTGTACAGTTCATAATAAAATATGTTCCAAATTAAATATTTTTCCTGCAGTGACTTCCTGATAACTTATAATGAGAGCTACTTTGCTGGTTCCAGACTGAGTTAGATGATATTTTTCATTAAAAGATTTTGAAATCTGTGAAATCCTTACACTTTTTATATCAAATTGATTATAGCCCAAAATAGCAGATTGCCAGATTGTTTACAGTTCTTCTAAGTGTAAATATACTGTCTCAGATTCAATATGCCTATGGACCAATAATATTCCTTTCTTTTTTCTTACTGAGAACTCCAAACTTGTTAAAGATCATTTTCTGTGACCAAAACCATTTGGTCTCCTTAGGTACAGCTTCAGTACAAATCTGAAATTAGTTACTTCCATTCCTTCCAATTAAATTCATAAAAATATAAGAGACCTAGGGTTTGACCAATTTCAGCATACTTTATAGACTGGTCACTCTGATTATTAAGAAAATATGATTCTAATATATTTACTACACCTACTATTCAGGTATTATACTAGCATTTCTCATAGAATTTATTTTGTCATTCTATAATTAAGTTTTAAACACTTGCATTCCTAATTTTCTTATGATTACTTGTGAAACAATATCCCAGATTTTGGAAGTTGGCTTTAATCTCTCTTTATTTTTGAAAATATTCATTTTTAAACCATTTCAGAGATGACAAAACACCACTAAACATAAGGGAAAGCGAGATTTTACGTACATACAATTCATCTGGCAGAATGAATTACTATAGTTATACTATTACAAAAGATATCCAATAGTTCAAATAGCTGGCTAAAGTTTAAGATTTCTTAAAATTTAGTTTTAGTTCCCTAGGGTTTTGAATTCAAGACAACAGGGGAAAAGTAGCAATTAAATACAAGTGAAAGAGTTTATAAATTCCACAGTTCATGATTGCAATTTATTTCTCATAACTAAGTCTGTGAATATGATTTACCTTCTGTTTAGTTCCTGTCTAAATTTTTTCAAGTCCTTTTTTTTGTCCATTACATAATGATAATAATTCCATACAGCCTGAAGTAGGCATCATCAATTTAGGAGATTCATGTCAAAATGACTTTGACTTCAGTACTAGAAAACAGCAACTAGACAGCAACAACACAAATATGCACAGTAAATAAATAAATGAACAGGGCCTTCCCCAGTTGCTTCCATTAATTTTTGAAAATGCAATTCCATGTTAGTAATTGTGCAGACTGCAGTGATCCAGTTTTGTCCTCCTATACCTACACAATATTGCCACTTCTGATCCAAAGTGTAAAAATGTACTTCTTATAACCTTACTTCATCTACTAATTAGGTACATGTTTCAATGTTTTGAGAGGGTGTGTTGACACTGCAATTCATACTGTGTCTCACATCTGCAATGACACTATTGTACTTACAATCAGGTGACCCTGTGTATACGTGCAGGTTTCTTAGTGAATGGGATGAATGGATGAGATCTGGGCTCAGAGATGAGATAGCTTCAAAGTTCAGGCATGGAAGGCCTGACTTGGCAACGAAGGCACCCGTCTGCGTAATCTCATTCTCCTCAGACTTCGGTTTTTCAGTTGTCTTGGGTTTCTTTCTAAAAGGAAACAAAGAGACCTTTGAAGGTAGCAGTTACCTACAGTATGCAGGAACGAGAATAACTGTGCGTTACTGTTTGTTTTCCTTTCAGAACATGTTTTATTGTTCGAGGTTTTTCTAATCTGTTTTCAATGCTGGTTGTTAGTGCTTGCAGGAGCTGTGTCTGTAAGCAGTCTGACTGGGCGAAGGTGGTTTGTTTGTCCCTAGAACCACTGGGCATTAGAGAGGCATGTATAATGGCTAATTTAATTCTTACAATGGAATTAAAATTTTTGACCAATTCAAAAATTGGTCAAAAACACAATTCAGTTCATTGTGTTTTGGGATTTTCATGGCAGAGGTAAATGAATAGAGTTCATTTACCTCTGCCATATATAACTGGATTTACGATTCACCCTTGAATGGATAGACTTGATCAAATAACCCCTTTTCAAGTACCCAGAACACTAATCATCCTCTCCCACTGAACACTAGGGTCATATTCTAATGTTTGTCTTCTTATATAAGCTGGTCAGTTATATTAAGTAAGAAAGAATTCTCTTGGTATCTAACCAAGTATCGAGTTCAGTTGGAGGACAATAGCTTTGCTACAACTCTTTCCTGTGAGACACAAAACTAAAAGCAATTCACAAACACAACAAATAAAGTGTGTTTAGCTCCCATTTGCTTAGTTAACAGCTCTCCTAGAGAGATATAGAACCATATTCCTTCTCACATTCTCCCTTACTCAGACCCAGAAATTATTTCCACCCTACTTCTTACATTCAGGTCTCAACAACGGAGCCTTGTAAATAAGGGTGCCTACAGTGTAGTCCCTGATGCCAATAACTGCCTAGCCTTACATGATAGCTGCATATGGAACATTTAAGATATATGTTTGTGCTAAAACATGAAGAGATCCTGCAGTCATCTAAGTAATTGTACTTAGACATTACAATTACCCATGTATTTGCCAGAACTTCCAGTTCTTCTTCTTAAAATTGCTGGTGGGCCTAGTCCTTCAGTGAGACCTCTTTGCATGATATTCTTCATAATTTATCATATTAATTACCCCTGCTTTCTATCCACAGGCTTTTCCTGTCATGACAATAGGAGCTTTAATTTCCTCATGGTAGCTGTAGCTACCATTCTTCTTTAAACTGTAAAGATATATGGTTTTATAGCCAGCTCACCTTTCCATGGCTTGTTCTGGGAAGTCTCAAAGCACTCCTAGAAATAATTTCTTCTATATAAGAAGCATGGGATGAGGTGTTAGTACAGCTGCTGTTTTGCAACGCCATATCCACTGGTTTTTTTTTTTAATGGACATGAGTTTGTAGTACTTCGTATGGTTACATCTATATCCATCACCATCAGCTCCCCCTCCCATCTTCTTAGCTCATCTCTCTTTTTGTACCAGAGTGTCTGGTGCAATAAAACAGATCATCCAGTGACTGTTTCTGCAGCTTCTGAAGATATCTTACCTACCAATTATATAGGGAATTGCCAATGATTTTAACTGATGTGTAGCATCATATTTAAGACATTATCAAGTAAGAGAATGAGCACTTCTGTGCCAGTTTCTAAATATCTGGTGGAATATTTGTCCAGTTAACATTTGGAACAACTCTTGCGTCTCTTAAATAACTGCTACTCTTGATTCTATACAATAGCAACTAGCAATCTGATACCCACACCCACACCTGGGGGAAAACCATCATAGCCTGATGCCATTTTAAAATGAAACATATACATACGTAGCATATACTCCAAAATAAGATTAATATAATTTATGGAACAAAGGATACTATAAGCTTCCCTTCCCTTCCACAGAAATGTTTTAAACATATTGGATAAATATATTTTGTAGTACACAAAAATACAGAAAAAAACCACTCCATTCACTCAGAAAAAAAGCATCAAATTTCCAGACAGCAGCATAAAGTATTATGAGGCCCTTAAATTAGGATTAGCCATCCAAAATTGCTTGTTCATGTCAATGTGATATTTTGCATAAACCAAGTTATTCAGTGACTGAAGTCTGTCAGCAGTAGTTATAACTACTGGGTACTGCATTAAATCACTGTTTTCCTCATGTCAATTCTCTTCTCCTATAACCTAGTTTTATCCTAAGCTAATTTATTGTCTATGCTGAAAAGAAAAGTGAGTTACTATACAAGACTCTTAAAACAATACAATTCTGAATGGGACCTGTGACATTTCAAAGCTAATATTAAAATCATGTTGTTATAGTTTTCCAGAAATCAGGATAAACTTTCTGGAAAGTCATGTCTTGTTCGAGCTCTAAATATTCCAAGCTGTTATTTCAAGTTTAGGATGTTTTGCACACTTCACAAAAATAAGACTGTTTAGAATGAACTGTGAAGCTAATGATAACATTATGTTCAGTTTATAAACGCTGATATAATAGTGGACAGAAAATCTTAAAGAAAATCTTAAATCTTAAAAAGTGGACAAAAAGTTAAAAAAGATTTCTTGCATACAGAGAAATTAAAAAAAACAGTTTTGAGAAAAGAACTGTTTAGGGGCTATTTAGCATACCTTTGAGTTGTACACATAAACATAAATACACATTATATGAAGTATTGTATTTTACATTAAAATAAGATGGAATTGTACAAACAAAATCTGGATTTTATTATAAAAAAGAACATATTCAATAAAACAACAAATCTATTTTTTAATTTCCTACCTCTCTTCCGCCTCCCCCAAAGATTTTTCGTAGGAAAAAAAAAGATTTACAAAGTAATTCTGTACCCTCATGGAATCAGAAATGAAGAAATATGCAGAAAAACACATTATAGCATAACAAAGGGCAAGCCACTTTGCTATTAATCAAGAACATTGTCTCTGGTTATATAAAAGAATTATATAAGCTTGGTATGGTAAGAAAGAACACAGCACATGAAAGTTCTTGTGAAACCATGGTGGCTGACACTTATAAAAAATACCTCTAGAGGGCAGTAGGCGACCAGCTGGTTTCAGATTACCTTAATTTCAGAATTTCAGATTTCTGCTCCAAGTATGTTGGTTTACTAAAAACCCTTTAAAGAATCTTTGTCATTAAGTATTAAAATTAAACAATTCAATGCTCAGTTAGAAAATGGAAACTGAACTGAGACAAATTGACAGATATGAATATCTTTTCCTCTTTCTTTTCTTTAAAATTCTTGGTAAGCAAGAATCTACAAGGTAAATAAATATGTTGATTGACTGTACCTAAAAACAATTAACAAACCCACAATTATAGGATCACTAGGCAATATTGAAACCTACCACAGTTAAATTATTTTTGAATTCTAATTCATTTTACCACGAACAGCTATGGGACACTTTGATCATTGCATGATTCACCTTGTACCTGTGCTTACAGGGAAAGACTTAACACCACAAAACCAACAATTAAATCAGTGAGGACCTGGACTAAGGAGGCAAAATTAAAGCTACAGGCCTGCCTTGATTGCACTGATTGGAATGTTTTCGGAAGTATCTCTGCAGACTTAGATGAACTCAAAGATATTGTAACATCATATGTCAGCTTCTGTGAAGACCTATGTGTATGTACCCAACAGGAACTTATGAATATACAGTAACAACAAACTTTGGTTCACAGTTAAACTTAAGCAGTTATGTTGTTCCAAAGAGGAAGCCTACAGAAAAGATGATAAAATGCTGTACAATCAGGCCAGAAATGTATTAAAAAGGGATATCAGAGCAGCAAAAAGAAGCTACTCTGAAAAGCTAGAATCAGTTCTCAACAAATGAACCAGCAAACATGTGGAAAACTCTTAAAAATATCACCAGTTACGGCAAACCTCCTTCCCAGGCTGAAGGAAATCAATAACTGGCAGATAACCTGAATGTGTTTTACTGCAGATTTGAAAGGAAACTACAGCCACCTACCTCCACAACCCCCATCTCAGACACACCAACAACAGCCAAGCCTCCTACAACTGATCCCATCCCATTGGGTTCCCAATCCCTAGTGATCACAGGAAAGGAAGTGCAAGCCCTATTTCACAGACAAAAGCCAGGAAAAACTCCAGGCCCAGACAAGATAACTCCTTCTTGCTTAAAATCTGTGCTGACCAATTGGCCCCCATCTTCACCTGCATCTTCAATAAATCGCTAGAGATGTGCTATGTTCCTTCTTGCTATAAACACTCTACTATCATCCCAGTGCTGAAGAAGCCTACCATCAAGGAACTGAATGACTACAGACCAGTTGCTCTAATATATGTAGTTATATGTAGTTATGAAAATCTTTGAAAGGCTAGTGCTGTCCTACTTGAAAACCATCACAGATCTGCCATTAGACCCCCTGCAATTTGCATACCAAGCAAATAGATCAACAGATGATACTCTTAATATGGCTCTGCACTACATCCTACAACATCTTAAATCTCCAAAGATCTACGCAAGGGTCCTCTTTGTCGACTGTAGTTCAGCATTCAATACCATCATTTCAGACATTCTTTTAACTAAGCTAAACCAGCTAGCGGTACCTGAACACACTTGTAAGTGGATCATAAGCTTCCTAACAGACAGGAAACAGCAGGTGAAGCTAAGCAGAATCACATCAGGTACCTGTACAATTAGCACAGCCCCCCCCCCCAAAGCTGTGTGCTCTCTCCACTCTTTTCTCTACATACCAATGACTTCATCTCAAGCGATCCATCTGTTAAACTACTGAAGTACACAGATGACACAACAGCGATTAGTCTCATTCGAAACAATGATGAATCCGCATACAGATGGAAGGTTGAACAACTAGCTTTGTGGTGTGACCAGAACAATCTGGAACTGAATACACTCAAAACTGTAGAAATAGTGGTGGACTTTAGGACAAACTCTCCCATACTACCACCTCTCACAATACTAGACAACACAGTATCAACAGAAGAGACCTTAAAATTTCTAGGTTCTACCATATCTCAAGACCTAAAATGGACACCTAACATCAAAAACGTCATCAAAAAAGCACAACAAAGAGTGTTCTTTCTGCACCAACTCAGAAAGCTCAAACTTCCCAAGGAACTGCTGATCCAGTTCTACAGAGGAATTATTGAGTCTGTTATCTGCACCTCTATAACTATCTGGTTTGGTTCTGCAACCCAACAAGACAGACACAGACTTCAGAGGATAATTAGAACTGCAGAAAAAACAATTAATAACAAACTGCCTTCCATTGAGGATCTGTATATTGCATAAGTCAAAAAGAGGGCTGTGAAAATATTTACAGACCCCTCGCATCCTGGACATAAACTGTTTCAACTCCTACCCTCAAAACAACTCTATAGAGCACTGCACACCAGAACTAGATACAAGAACAGTTTTTTTCCTGAATGCCTTCACTCTTCTAAACAAATAATTCCTTCAACACTGTCAAACTAGTTACTAAGTCTGCATTACTATTAATCTTCTCATTGTTCCTATCACCCATTTCCTCTCACTTATGACTATATGACTGTAACCTTGTTGCTGCTATCCTTACAATTTATATTGACTGTTCCTAATATGATTTGATTGCTTATTTGTTTCCTCTGACTATCATTAAGTGTTGTACCTTATGATTCTTGATGAATGTATCTTTCCTTGTGTCCAATCACACTTGGCCAATAAAGAATTCTATTATATTCTCATAACAATTTTGAGATACTTAAGATCTATAAAACTGCAACTTTTCCCATAAAATTTGACCATACAATTAAGGTAAAGGTGAAGTTTTTCCCTGTTTAGACGGGTCTGACTTTAGGAGTCAGTGGTTATCTCCATTTCCTAGCTGAGAGAGCCAGTGCTGTGAAAAGATGCTTCCATGGTCATGTGGCCAGCATGCTGAGGAATGCTGTTATCTTCCCACTGAAGTTGTACCTATTTATCTACTTGCATTTGTGTACTTTTGAACTGCTAGGTTGGCAGTAGGTGGGGCAAGAACAGGAGCTCACCCTATTCAGGTCTTGAACTGCTAACCTTTCGGTCAAGCGCAGCATCTTAACCACTAGGCCACCCTGTCCGCAACCACACAATGAAATACTACCAAATTATGAATTATTTCTAGCAACAGACTAATTATTCTCCCCTTTAAAATTAGTTGTCATAGGAGATGGTGAAATTTACCTTGTGAGCAACTTCTATTTCTTCTTCCAAAGCAATCTTGCTAGTAAGCAAGGAGGTGATGGCATGCAAAAAAACTGGACCTATGCGGACAGCAAGGGATTCATGCCCAAGTATCTGCCAAAATCTATAGCCACCTTAGTTAAAAACTTACCAAAATCAAAGGCCCTGTGGCCTTTACAAAGACTGTCAAGATCAGCCTCTTTCCCCATTGTTTATACTGTATTTATTTCAATTTTATATTGTTTTCTTTAAGTTTGTTGCTGTTTGTTAAGTGACCCAGTCACTTTGATTAGGTTGGATAGGTATATAAAATGCTAGCTAGCTAGTTAAAAATAAATAGTTAATGCTTGAACTTTATAACAAGTTTATTTTAGTATGTTTCCGAATTACTTTCTGCAGCTTACAGATTAATAAGTATGTTCCTCAAATATTTGTAAAAATCAATGTTCTTATATTTATTAATCTTAATTTGACTAAAAGGATACAGTCAGATTAAAGTAACATTTTCTTTTCAGTTTTGAGTTGCTGTTGTAGCAATATTCCATGAAAGTTATAATTTTTCACTTTTAAAAATGGATGCATTCTTTTTTTAGTCTTTCCTCACCCTGTCACTTTATAAGGTAGCATATACTTTTATGGATCAAGTTTTAGAATAAAATCTGGGGTCCCATAAACTAGATATGTTTGGCAGGATCTAGGGGTGGTTGGCTTTTTCTGCTATTGCCCCTGCACTGTGGAATCTTCTTTCCCATGAGCTGAGCATGTTCTTATGACTTCTAAGCTGTCAATGGTCATGCCAGTGGGCCTGGAAAACCCAGGGAATTGTTGAACTGTTGAGATGGCGCCATCATTCCTTAAGCTATTATTTTTTTAAGCTGTTTTTATAGGTTTAATGTCCAACTCTACCCCAATTAAGGGATTACAGGGTTGTGAAAAGGGAGTTACTTGTTGTTATTGGTAATCATTTTACCATATGTATTGTTTTAGTTTTGTTGTGTGCTGCCCAGAATCACTTGCTTGTGAGATGTGTGGCTATATAAATTAGATAATAAATAAAATACTTGAAAATATTTTTGGTAATTTTTTATTTCAAGAACGTCATTCTAACTTGATCAGCTATTAATATATCCATATCTTAGATACCTATATGTATTGCTTATAAAACAAAGTATTATTTTAGATGTGAAACAGAATCTAATGGGCACAATCACACAACTCATACTCCAGATAATGTAATTAATTGTAAAGATTGAGTGTAATATGATTCTGAATCTCAATATAGCAGAAAACAATGAGTGAGTCAACTCCATTATTTGTTTTCCTTTTCTAAATATAATTGTGATCATTTCAAAACAGGTTTTTACAGACAAGCAAGATAGGAAAGTATACAAAGCAGAGCTTCTAGAATGTTTTTCTAAAAATTTTACCAGTAGCATCCATAACTTTCTGAATATGTGGGTAATGGAAAACGCAACGGGTTGGGCAAATTTTGCCATGGCTATCAAACATCCAAAAAATCTGCCAGGCTATCTCACTTTTTTTACATGGATTATCTGAATGTAAAAACATCATTTGAAATAGAAGCACTGCTCAGCATTGTCCATATGTACAGCCTAGATCTGTGATGGCGAACCTATGACACGGGTGCCACAGGTGGCATGCGGAACCATATCTGAGGGCACATGAGCATTGCCGTAGCTCACCTCCAGCACACATGTGCCCACCGGCCAGCTGATTTTCGGGCCTTCCGGGCCCACCAGAAGTTAGGAAATGGGCTGTTTCCAGCCTCCGGAAGGCCTCCATGGGGGTTGAGGAAGACCGTTTTTGCCTTCCCCAGGCTCCTAGAAAGCCTCTGGAGCCTGGGGAAAGTGAAAAACGGGCCCAATGTGCCAACCTGTGCCTAAAGCAGGGGAGCGTGGGGGAGCATGCGCACGTGCGTAGGAGGGTGAGGCATGGGTGAGCATTGAATTATGGTTGTGGGCACACACACACACACACGATCCCCCCGCTTGCCCCCGCTTGTAGCATGTGACAGCAAAAAGGTTAGCCATCGCTGGCCTAGATATTGCAATGGAGTTTGGACTGGATAAATGAGTCACTCTCACCATCAATAGAAATAGAAAACTAAAGGAATCAAGATGCCCTATGGAAATAAGTTCAACAATTTGAATGAAGACGATCACTATAAATACCTTCAAGCTGGCAACATCAAGCATACTGAAGACAAGAATAAGGTTAGAAATGAATACATCATGAAAGTAAGAAGAAAGTCCAAACTCAGTGGAGGAAATATTGCAAACAGAATTAACCGCTGGGCCCCTTCAGTCATTAGATATATAGCTGGAAGAGTTGACTGGAGTCAAAGAGAATTAAAAACCCTTGATAGGATGGTCAGAAAAATGGTAGTGACTCATGCCCTTCATTCACACAGATATATTGACAGACTCCACTTAAGAAAATAGGTGAGTGTACAGTGTTGCAAATTATGTCAGAAAATTGAAGAAAATAAATAGGCATTGGAAGACTATCTGAAGGACAGCGAAAAGGATGCACTGAAGCTAATATAACATGAAGGCTTATTTAGTACTGGAGAGACCAAATAGTTCTCTCCAAATATTTGCTATTTAAGTATAATCTGGAATTGTTCACTTCATTTTCTCTGTCTCTATCCCACATCTTAATGTCTTTCAGACATTAATTTTCAGATCTACCATACTCCTTACTGTATCACACAACAGTCAATATTTTGGGTTCTTAGCTAATAACAAAGCATCATCCCTGCCTAGAGATAATGATGACTGTGAATAATCTTTATTTTTATGACCATTGCAATATTTATATCAAATTAGAGCTCCAAAATTCTGAAGAGCCATATCCTTAATTTGCTTTAATGTGCTTCTAGCAACAATCCTGGAGACGATTTAAAAAAACCCAAAACTTTGTATTTTTAAACTTTACTCTTGTGGACTTGGAATCAAGTATTGTCTATCCCATATACTCCATGTTTTATATTGGTATTCAGAATCATAATAAAGAATATACAAGAAATACAACATCATTTGCATAATATATGTATAATCAACAAACACATCTCTAACATAACCACATTATCAGCTTATGAATTCCTAGTTTCATGAACTCCTGTAACAACCTAAATACATATTTTCGTCCACGTAGTTTACCTTTTTTATTCATAATTACACCTATACTTTCATTTTCATGCATATTCATCAGCTCCACTTTAAAAGACCAGACTACCTTCATTCAGATATCTAACATATATAAATCTATCTATATATGTTTATTAAAAGTCAACATTGACTTGATGGCACAACGTTAATCAATCAAGGCAAATATTGTTTTCTATATTCTACCAATTATACAGTACACTAAGTGCTTCTTTTTAATCTGGGTTGGTAAACAAGAAATGCTGTAGAAAATACATACCTATTTTGTCAGTCAAATTTACAATTATCTTAGCTAATTGTTGGATAAATAATTCAGTGCATAAAATTGCTTGCCGTTGTTGATCTGGAACTCTAAAATTTAGAGTTATTTTCAAGTTGAGTTTTTTTATCAATTATTGTATGCCCTTGTTATTGAAATGCTAATATATACATGTATATGTATATGTATATGTATATGTATATGTATATGTATATGTATATGTATATGTATATACACACACATACATATAGAAAGACATGGGTTCCATTCATGATTTTTTGGAATAATAACACATTAAGGTTTGTATGTTTTATTTTACAGATTTGGATTATATATGTTGCTTTATTGACTCCAATGATACTATTAGTAAAGTCCTTACACAGAGGGAAAAGGTCATCAGACAACCCAATTTTTATTTTCTGAGAATTAGACAATGTTATGTGGATGATCGTTTGTTGTTTCTAATCATACAAATGTTTATTAAATTGATGGCCTTTACATTACACTAATTTATCATTAAGTTTTCCTTGTACATGATTTAACATTGGCTTTTCAGTTGACCTGAAATGCCAAAACCTAACTTCATTGAACAGCAGAAATCTCATAAAATGCAACTGAAACACTATTGCAACATTTTCTATATTCTTTGGTAATGGTGTGAAAATACAAGATGTAGCAAAAATCAGGTGCCATAGACAGGTTTTTATATGAATTACAGTAGATGTTCAATTGGTTGTCATTTTCTTCTAAAACTGTCTTATTTATTTCAGACATAACCCTTGATCACGACTAAGTATCAGTAATATTTTCTATGAAGCCCACAGTTAATAAAATTAAATGACCCAACTTTTGATACATCATGCATATGCTGGCTTCTAGATTCTTACAAGGTTCTGAGACTTTCTTTTTGTCCTTAAGTGATAATATTATGCTGAGTTTACAAAATTAACTTACAGTGGTTTCTGAATATCACTCTTCAGGTAAATCACTCCAAGCTTTGGACTTAGTGCAGACATTCATTGAGGCAAGGAAAAGGAAAAAGTTGTGCCTGCACTGAAAAGAAACAAGATGACATATGAGGGAATTGCTCATAAATTATCTGGAGAAAAGATGAACAGTTAGCAAATGATTTCAAATCATTTTGGATAGCAAACTGCCAAAGAAATAATATCTTCCAAAATCAGTCTTCCACACTAAGTAATTGAGTAGATTCAACATGAGCTGATCAATAATGCACTAATGGTTTATTTGGCTATGACAGAACACTAAATTAAGGGATCATAATGGGAAAATAGCAAATTCAAACCTGGACATTATCTTAATAATGTTTTTCAATAATAATTGCAAACACAAAAAAGAAATACTGTATTTTCCTGCGTATAAGACTACTTTCTAACACACAAAAATCTTCTCAAAAGTCGGGGGTCGTCTTATACGCCGGGTCTCATTCTCCTGTAACCAGGCAGACCAGTCCATAAGGCTCTGACGAGCCTTAAATGGCTCTGAGGAGGGTCGTCTTATACACCCAGTTGTCTTATATGCCGGAAAATACGGTATCCTAATACAAGTATAATTTTATATATAGTCACTTAGAATTCTTCTTATTGCTCCCTCTTAAATAAACAAAATAATAAGTTGAGACAGTTTCACTAGATCAAATGTAGTTGATCTACATTTTCACTGTAGATCAAATGCTACAGATAATTAATAGTTTAAATTTAAAAAAATAGTTTAAATATTTTTATTAAAAATAGATAATGCAAAGTACAACTGTAAGTGTATGAAGTGTATGAAGAACTAATAGAATTTGTCAATTAAACATTATTTTATATGTGTGAACTGGATCAGCTCTCTTTAGATCTATTGTCGTCCCTGTCATGAAAACAATTATTTATTCTGTATTTTATCCATTGTGAAGAAATGTTATATTTATTTGAATATAAGGAACTTTGTATACATTTTTAAAATATATATATTTGAATATTTTTTCAATATTGTTTCCAGGTACTGGCAATTCCTATTAAGAACTATGGAGGCCAAGAAGATTCCAGTAGGAGAATGCCATTCGGCTTAACGATATCAGTTTTTTAGTACTTAAGGATGCTGTCATTCATACAGTAGAACTATAGTGGCTATAGATAGATGCATTTTCTATTAATATTATTAATTGGTTTCAACTGTCTTTAACATGGCAGTTCCCAATCACTTACAGCATTAATATATAATGCACAGTACTGTCAGAAACAACCCAATAGTTCAGGCGTCCCAGTGACACTAAAATACATACACCAACTAAAAATGTAAATTAAAGGCATCACAAGTGAGACATCCATTGTTTTGTTTTGTTTTTTCTTCTTTCCCTTCTGGCAGCAGAAGCTAACCTGCCATCAGCTCTTGGAGATAGGTCTACCAAATCAGAAAAAAAAAAAAAAGAACTCATCTTCTTGCACAGAAGGAAGGAAATTCTACCTATTTTGCTAAGAACGATTAAAAAGCATTTGTTTTATTCCAGGAAGGAACTTAAAAACAAACAAACAAACAAAACACATTTTCAGAGATGTGTTTATTTCAGTGTTAGGTTCCCACCCCCCACTTAAAGAAGAACCTTCATTTTCTTATATAACATTGAGGCCCTCGAAGAGGCAGTTTCAATTGTTCACTTTGGTTTACACATGGGATGGGCTTGCAAAGGAATAAAGCCAGCAAAAACATTTTTGGCCTCTTATAGAGGCAAGGCTGATTAATGGCCTTTCTGCATAACTCCTCATACTAATACTTTGATACTTCTGTTTCCCCTTTTCATAAATTGGATGGTGACCCTTCTTTGCTTATTGGCCTCCTTTTCTGAGCTGCTCATTAATCAGACCCACTTCTATGATATGGTCTGTCATATCATATTACTTACCATGCATATAAGCATAAGATGCGTTAGCCCTGAGACCACAGTATATATTGCATGCTGGAAGGTGCCTAAATTTATTTTGTTTCACTGTCCTACACAAATAAACTGTAATAAATCTGCACTTAGTTAAAACCCATTGCAGTATTATTATAGCTCATTGATAATTTTTATTCTATCTTCATTGTGACTTTTTTCACCTCTGAAATTATTCCTCATCTGGTCTAACTGACTGAGGGAAAATGCTTGTCCTCAATGCTGATGAACTAGAGTCATCCTGAGTTTTTGGAATCATGATTCATAGTTTGATAATATATTGAACCATAACATAGGTAGCTCCTATGAAAAAGATAATTCCATGGTGAAGATAATTAGGAAAGGTACTAAAAATTGCCAAAATAACAATTCTTTAAACAAATTTACAATGCCACCACATTTGAAATGATTTTTGTCCACTTATACAACTTTACAGAGACACATTCACAAAGAATAAAATAAAATTACTATTATATGTGACATTATCCTTAACAAGAAGAGCAACATGCCTCCCAATTTTAACTCCCAGATACTAGATGTTATTTTCAAAATTAGTTGAAGGACCATATATATTTGGTAATAATTTATGGGTACGGTAAAAAGAAAACAGATCAAGAGTAATAAAGTTAAGCTCATAAGATATTCTATACCATCTCCAAATTAACATCCAGTTAATTTGTGAACTATGTCAAGTTAGTAGATTGTGTCTCCACTCAGAAAAAGTGTAATATTCAATAAAAGAAGGACCTATATTTCTATCATACTATTTATTCATACAAACATCTAGCTTCTGTCTCTTTATTATTTGTTAATTATTATATTTATTATGTCTCTGTTAACTGCAAATGAACCATTCAAATAGAATATTATACTGCTATGGTTTGATAAAAGTAGGGAAGTTTCCTAGTAGCATCTACCAAAAATCTATAAAAATACTTTCTTCTTGTTTTTGAACATTGTTTTATCGAAATCTAGAAACACAACATATGCTTTCATATTAAACCTTAATATCATCTTCTCATCTTTTGTCACAGGTATGTGTGTGTATGTGTGTGTGTGTGTGTGTGTGTGTGTGTGTGTACGTACCTTTGATTTCTACAGATCAGGCAAGGATCCGAGGTATTTATTCAAAAAGCACCAAGAAAATTACTGCTTCTCTATGTATAAAATTGATTTTGAAGTACTATGTTATCTGGCTCAGAAACCTGTAGAACTTTTTATTGTGTATTTTAACTTTCAAAAGCCTTGACAGAAACAGCATCTTTAATAGTGTTAATCTTGGCCAGTACTTGAGAGTTCAAATCAATTATAATCTCAATTTATATGTATCTTCTAAATTCTGAACAGAGCCAATGACCTTTTAGTTCTTTTATTAGCATGTTCTTTAAGTTCTATTGCATTCTCAACAGAAAACTACTTTTAATAGAAATTGGGAAACTCTAGTTGATTGAAACTCTAGCCCACAAAATTCTCTTCTGTGAATTCTGGGAACTGGTGAAGAAATATTGTGATATTAGCAACATAAGAATTCTCATAATTCAACACCCCAGGATAGAAAGAATGTATCATTTTTAAAGATGTAAGTACTATTCACTCTCTAAGCAGTTTCAGGATGTTCACTAGAACAAATCTTTGCAGAGTTAGATGCAAACGTTAAACTTTCCTTAAACAAACAATACGCACGCACACACACACGGAATGTGAAAATATATAATCACATGCCTGAAGAAAAGGACTTTCTGATTTGCGATCATCATCTCAAAGGAGCAGTCCGTCCTTTCTGTTGTTGCCCAGGACTGATTGATTGGATCTTGGAGTTCATGGTATTTCTAATAACCATCTCCAGATTCGTAGTTCAAAGGAGTTTTATTTTCTCATTCTCTGTGTCCAGCTTTCAAAAATTTACATTACCACTGGGAAAGCTACTGTGTTAACTATTCTGATTTTTGTTGCCATAGAAATATCCTTACCCTTCATAATCTTATCTACGATTTTCATTTTCTTCCTCCCTAGGATTAATCTCCTTCTTAATTCTTCAGCACAGTTTATATCTTTATCTATTCTTATTTCCAAGAAAATAATACTATGCTCTATTTTCACTACTTTGTTGTCAACTGTAAGGTCACAACGTACTAATTATCATTTTCCCCCCATGTACCTAATATTTAATGTTAACTCAAATGTTTTTTCGCTTTCTATCTTTGTTTTACTACCTTTCTTATCCTGAATAATCATGTTTCTCAATTCTTCACTACAAAGGTTCCACAGGGAAATAATTAAGCATTCTGACACACTATTTAGTCTTAATACATTTTATATACTGGCATGATCTACACGATCAAGATATTGCTGCTGTCCATAAAGCAACATCCTCCTTATATTCTCTTGCTCTGTCCATTACTCATCTTATGCTAGTTATTTGATTTCATGTCCTTTGGCCTTTTGGGAAATCTTTCTGTTAATCTGGCACCTTTTGCCTAATATTTGTAAGATCCATAAGCAAATCACAGAATCATAGGATTAAAAGGACCTTAGAGATCTTCCTGTCCACCTCTCCATTCAGGCATGAATTACTATCCAATCTTTTCCTGAAAATCTTCAATGATAGTGCATCTATAATTTCTGGAATAGGCTTTTCCACTGCTTAATACTTCTCACAGAAAGAAAATTCTTGCTTATTTGTTGGGGGAAATATGCTGACTCTGTAAACTGCTTAGAGAGGGCTTTAAAGCACTTATAAAGAGGTATATAAGTCTAAATGCTATTGCTATTATTTATAAAGCTTTTGTTCATTGCTTTTTGCTTTACCCTTGGCTGCTATTGAGAATAAAGTCATATTCCCTGTCTGTAATGTCCTTCAGGTATTATTGGAAGACATCTACAGTATCATGTGTCCTCTTAAGGTGAACATAGCTCATTCCTTTAACTGCTCCTTGTAGAATTTAGCCCCTAAGTTTCTTATCACCCTTGTTTCTCTTCTCTGACTCTTTCCATTTCTTTAGTTACCTTTTTGTATTCTGCCAACCAAACTGGACAAAAGTGTTGTCTGGCCAGTGCAGCATACCCAGGGGTGAAATCCAGCAGGTTCTGGAAAACGGAAATTTTGAGCAATTCGGAGAACCGGCAAATACCACCTCTGGTTGGCCCCAGAGTGGGGTGGGAATGGAGTTTTTGCAAAATCCTTCCCCCAGGAGTGGGGAGGGAATGGGGATTTTGCAGTATCCTTCGCCTGGAGTAGGGTTGGAATGGAGATTTTGCAGTAATTTTGCATAGTAAAAATAATTGGATTTCACCACTGAGCATACCACAGTATTATCAAAGTTCATGATACTATAACTGTACTGATGCAGGTGAACATTGCATTCTTTTCTACTAACCTAAGACTTTTGTTGACTAAATCAATAGGTTTTGTCTGGCATAACCTGATTTAACAAATCAGAGTTGTTCAGAGTTGTTACAGAAGATTGAAGATAAGTATGTTTAAATTACATTGAAACAGATTTCAATTGGACATCATGAAAAATGTAAACAATGAAACAGGACTAGCATGGTGAACTCTGATGAAGATTTCAAATAGACACTACATAATTATCTTTTGAGCAAGCTACAGTGCTAATTCCTGAAGTGGGCAACAGATTGGACTAGATGATATTCAAGATCCTTTGTAATTCATAATTACTTAATTCACAGTGTCTCATGTCTCTTCATATAATTTTTCATGTTTTCTTTCACACAGATTAAGCAACCTGAACCTTTTGTTCCTTATATGAATTTTAAATTTTGATGTATGTCCTCCAAGTCAACCTTACTGGAACATAATGTCTGTATTTTCAACTTTAACTGGTATATTTTACATCAATAACTCTTGACTTGCTGTTTCACAATCTGTACTTAGAAATGTTCTGGTTGTTTGGATTGAAATTTTCCTTTTTTCAAATTTTGAATTATGTGATATATGTTATGTGTGCATTGGGTGAAATCCATTTGCTGAGATTTGAGTTTACATTGCAGGAAACAGGAATTGATTTTTATTGACTATTGTTTTATATTATTTTGATATATAATTATAATATATTTTATAGCTATGAACTATAAACTGTAAATTAGTCTGAGAAATTCCAGCACAAAAATCAGGTATATTAATATAAGATAATTTATTATCAACAGTTATTGTTAGCTATAATGATTAGTTTATTACCATAATTAGAATTTTTTATGAATCACAAAACTTCCACAAAGCTATGATCTACGTATTAAAAGTTAATACATTTCAACTTTAGTATCATGGACCCAATAATATTTGACATATATGATATTGTTGATAGCAGAAATTAAATACACTAAAAAATAATGAATTAAGTAGAACTTTGAGCCATTTTACACGAATGTTTGAATTGTTAACAAATGACAAACAATGGAAAATTTCCCATTAGATGTGTTTGAAATGGATGTAAAAAACTAGGGAAAGAGCAATTAAAATTTCCTTATATAATATATGGAGGAGGAAGAACTGATAGCATTAATTTAGTTTTATTTGTATATTTTAGTTTAATTTTACTTGTACATTTTTAATTGCTACATGAACATTCAGCTCTAATTCTAGTATAGAGAACTAGAGGACCAGTCAATGTTTGGAGCAAGGCAGATAAATTCAAAGATACTTCAAGCAGGAAAACACTGGGATTATGAACCTACAGATGAAGTAGTGAAGCAGGATCAAGCACTATAACCAAAAATGAAAAGCCAATAGTGTAAGATGCATATAAATCACCATATTAATTAAAACAATTAATTTAAGTGGTTAATTTGGACCATTGAGATCTGGGCATTGTGAAATAATCAGAAAAACTTTTTCTTCTTTCTCAAAATAAGTTTGAGTAATAAAACTAAATTGTTACCTAATATAAAAATGATCAAAATATTTGAAAGAAATAAAGAAGATTAATTCTATGGTACCTTTAACTAGTCAAGTGACAGATTGTAGTTTACTTCAAAACTGTATTGTAAACTGTTTTATTACTAAAGAAATTGGGATTACAAGCTTTCTTAATTGAATGAAAACACTTTCTTCAGCAAAAGCTGTTATTACTAAAAAGAAGATTGCTACTACCTGAAATCACCAAAGATTATGAAAATTACTAAAAATTGGCAGTGTCACAATAATGTAGCTATCCATTCCATTGCTTTGGCTAGTTATGACAAATGAGTTTTAAGAATATTCCATTGCCAAGAAACTCTGTCAAAATATTGGTGATTTTTCCAAATCTGTTCAAAATTGCGGAGATGTCAAGTCTTAGATGAGGACATTATTTTCAAGAAGCACAAAACAACAACAAAAACAACATTGGAAGAGAATGGCTAGCCTATTTGCTGATAATACTTTACTAATATTTTACCTAAACCAAAATTTTTTTGGGTTAATCTCTCTTGACCAAATTCATTTTAGGGCCAAAATATCTCTTATTTTGTTTTGTTTTGGCCTATTTCTACCCTTACCTTGACACTAACGGCAGAACTTGAGACTATCTCGATTTAGTGGGGCTGCTTTTTAAATAAAAAGAATAGACAGTGTATTTTGCACATACATCACATCGTCTTATCTTAATTATCGTTATAAACTTGTTTTATCTAAAATGCTATTTAATAGGCTTCCTGGTTTCTGTTCCAATCCCTGTCATTCTCTGGATAGTTACTGCTGGGTTCTCTGAATAGTGAGATTTTGGTCTTGAGATTTGGTCCTAACTGCCCTTCCATTTGTTATGTGATTAGTTTTCAAATTTTGGGAAGGTAATGCTACTTTCTGTATGAATTGTTAAAAGTGATGTAGAACCTCTGGCGAAAACTAAGTCAGTGTAAGACTAGACTAATATATCTATCTTTGTGTGTTTGTGTGTGAATGTACCTGTTGAAGGATCCAAACTGGATTCTAATCTAGCTGAATTGTGTCTGAATGTTCTGTCAAGTACGCCAAATGCTAAATAAGGGGTTAAATGCTTTGACAGCTGTGATTTGTTGCTATTGTGTACCTTCCTGTATTGGGAAAACAAATATGAGCTGCACTGTCAGGTTTATCTAGGGGGAAAAGCAAAACATTTAGACATCCAGGAATTACAGATAAGTAATATTTATTGATAATAGTAGGGATTCATAGTCAAAGAATTTCAACAACTTCTGGGATTTAACAAGCTTTCTCTCTTTAAACATAAAAAATGTTAAAAACACTTTTACAGTTATTCTTCCTTCCGGCCCTTTGTAAAATTATTTCCCCCTCTTTTGGATGGAAGAGACTCTCTTTTACCTTTGTAACCATTAAATCTGTTATCATGGTTTTTTGTTTTTACTACCTTGCGTGGGAACCAATTCCCACATGCACAAAATGCAGCTTGTGCCCATTCTGTCACCTTGCATCTTCCTTGTTTAGGGAAAAAAACGAAGGACAACTGCTGTGTGCAGAAGAGACAAAACTCTTGTTTTCCTTCTGAACAGATGAACAGAAGTCTGGGTCCAGCACCCAGATTAGATTTAATTCACTACTCTTGGCTAAAAGGAATGTCTGACATCCTACCTGAAGCATATCTACATGTGGAATAAGAGAGTTATCACTTAAACTTTTTTCCTGCAATATAGATGTTACCTTCCTCAAAGAAATGTAACTAACCTTTTATTATTATAATTCTGGGCCTGATGACTCTACATATCTACCATCTTGAGCATGTGCTTAATTTGGGATTTAATTGTCAGCATTTCTTTTAATTCTTTTTGACACACAGAAACATTTTCCAAAAGCTGACTAAAATTATTAATATAAGTGCTAGTCAGTTTTATAAAATCTTGTATATGCACTAAATTATCCTTTGTTCACAATTTATTCCCTGAATATTTTAGTTTTGAAAAAGAAATATCCACTGGGTTTTTATTTATTTATTTGGATCTAATCAAATACTGCAATAAATTTCACTTTTACTATAAGGTAGTATTAGGAACTACGTAAAAGAATTTATTTCTATATTTACTTCTATATTATTTTAATTAGACATAAATTCTTTACTAAATGATATCAAGCAACCTTATTAGAAATAAGTATACTGATTGTACCTCTAGCTTATAGTACAGAGGAAGAGACATTATTTTCATTATTTTCAACTGTGGATCACTTTTTCTCAGACATAATCTACTGAGAGCCTTAAAGAGTAAGGAAGATTACCATGAATCATTACCCTGATATGCCTCTGTTGCCAGGAGGGCAAAGAATAAAATTCTGAAGTGTTCAGATAATATTTGGAAGTGGTTTAGATAGACATGTCCCTAATTCACTGAACTATGGGTAGTGGAAGAGCCACCATGCAACCAGAATTTCAAAATTTGATTACTATATTCAGTCTCAAAAGCAGTAGCTTTAACTTTCCTGTGGAGTTGCTTTCTTGGTCTGTTCTATCTAAATAGGCTGACAGGACTGACCTAGAGGGAAAAAATGGAAGAATTGCTATTACTTTTGGTTTCATTTTTAAGCATCAACATAAATTAAGAAAATAGTGCTAATCTGTTTATTGCTACTTCCTTCTGTGCAACAAAACAAGGTCTGGAAAGCTGACTTCTGCGACACAATTTCTTCAACAGAAAGGCAGTCATAGATGTCTCATGTTAGTGAATAAGAACCTAGAATTAGAAATAAACACCACTCTCAATCACTAAAATGTTATACAGGAGATGTATCAGCAGAATGGCTGTTTTCAGCCAAACTGATCTCTCCTGACTTTTATTTTATTTGATTACTGTCACAAGTAGCTTGAATAAGTCTTTGTTAAAAACTGAGTTTCATTTATATTCAGTTACTTACTAATAACTGAATATTTACTAATACCAAGATATTTAATGTTTCTGCCTGCCTGATGTCTTCTCTTTTTTGCATGTAATAGAAAATATTGTAAGATGAACATATTTAAAGGATATTGTTGTAATTTTCCTATTTAAAAGTTAATGTTATCTCAAACTTCTTGTTAACTCATGGCATAAAATGTGATATAGTACTCAAATTTTAAAACAGAAATATTAGATTGGGCAATTTCCATTACAATATTGTAATGGTTTGGGGAAACTGTGGGGTTTTCTTGGTGCCCTCTTCGTTATTGTTTTGCAGACGTTTCATTACCAAAGTAGCTAACATCATCAGTGCTGGTAGAGAGTGGAGTTTGCTCTCATTTTATATAGAGTCCTGTCAGTCTTGGATGGAATGTTGGAGGTTCCTTGATTGGCTGTTGTTTGCTATTAACTTATTTGTCTGAATTAGTAGTTTCTTGAATGGGGTATTATTTGCTTCTTAACTGAGATTGGGTCATTACTTCGCTAGTAAAGCACTTGGTTGGTATGGCTGGGAAAAGTAAAATAATTGTATTTATGGAAATATGCTTATATTATTGAAATACAAATACAGATAGAAGTTAACTAAGTGTATTTATAATTATAGCCTAAAGCTAACATTATATAAATATACATACACTTACTTACATACATATATTTTGGGATTTTCCTTTCAATAAATGGGTAAATGTAGATAGGACTCTTAATATACTACAGAATATGTGAGAATATGACTGTTCAAACTTTTTTCTTATACAGTAGTACAGATTTAATAATTTATAAGAATTATCCACCAATAACAAGCACATTCTTTTCCATACCTCTGAAGGATTATTGTCACATAGTGCCGTAGTCTATTAATTATTTTAATATATCCTCCCAAAATGGGCATATTAGAAAAGTGTACCCGCAAATGATTAAAGAATATCAGGCACAAGAAATTAGGAACTAAAGTTGTTCAAATAAATACAAGTTTAATCCATGCTAGATCTCTACCAAAATCTGATCTAACAGTCACAGCAAGTTGGCAGTAGGTAAAAATCAATGGAATTGAAGGAGAGCTGGAATTAGTTCTCTTGTGGGCATGAAGGGACTCCAAACTGATGATGCCCTTGATCCCTCCCTTGGGCTCAGCATGGTCATCTTTGGTCATCTTCTACAATCTCTATCATGTTCTAAACACATATGCTCAAATCTGAAGAAATTCAACTGAATTTTACAGATTCCTTGCTTGTAGCTCTTTAATTAACTATAAAAGGTAGTTACATGAAGGGATGTATTTCAATCTTATTAGAGTATATGCAGAAAAATCTTTAATTAAACCTTAACTTACACTTTTCTATTTCTTACTTTGGTTGTGATTTCTGCAAACAGATTTGAAAGCTATATAGACAAAGAAATTGGATGGAAAAAAATGCAAAACACTATTGAACTGTCCTCAAACATACAAGAAAAATTGGAGCATCAGGAAATAGGAATTTGTAACTAACAATGCTTTACCATATGGTGTCAAGAACATATTCTACTTGAGAGTTGCATAAGTCATCAAAATAAGTACACAACTTCCTGTACTATGCTTTGTTTACTTGAAATGACATACTGCAAAGTTACCCAGTTAAATATACATAACTCTATTTTATTCTAGATGATAATAATCTGTTACCACAATTTCTAATACCAGATCCTTAAGTTAAAAGAACATGATACAAAATATGTCTATCATATTCAGATATAGATAACAAATAGATAAAATGTGTATTTTAGAGTATAGTAGACATGTAAATATTGTATATAGTATAAAGATAAGTAACTATGAAATAAGAATGTATATGTATAAAATAATAGGCCTGTAGATAAGTTGAAATTAAGAAAAAAATCCGATAACAGAAAGCTGTAATAGTGTAATTGTGATTTTAAAGGTTAAAAACGTTGAATAAAAATTATTTAAAAAAAAACAAAAACGAAATATGTCTAATCATGAATGAAAGACATTTATGTGTCCCAGGATAATATTATAATTGAAACTGAACTATTTGAAATTAGTTCCCACTTGTTTCCAGGTATATGATCCAGTATTGCAGAATCCAATCTGGATCAGTTACTGGGACTAGAGGTTTAGTCTTCTGAGCTTTTGAATTCGTCCTGGAGCCCATCCCCAGGGAACTTCTCTCTCACCAAATACTACATAAAGAATAGCCCAAAGCATATATTCTGGTGAGAGAGAAGTTGTCCGAACAAACAATATTAAGACTAATCTGCATCTTATAAAATGGTATTTAAAGACCTGTGTTCTGATAGACAAGCACACTCCAAAATGCACTGACAATGTCTCCTCGAATGGTGATGAAGCATTTGCAACGAAATTGGCAAGTTCGGAATTCAAACCAACTGTGTAACTATCAACCCGAGCTACTAATATTCAAACACTGTTTTCAGCTCTTTATCTAACTTGCCAAAATAATATCCAAAAACCTTGTTCAATCAAAACATGAGTACAGCAGAGGTCAACTCTGGGGACAATATTTGCATATATGACAATGGAATTTAACAGATAAGTGTGAAAGACAATTAAAGAATAAATGGTAACGAACAACAAAAATAGATTATAGTATCTATTTGTGATTTCAGTCTATAAAACTGAGACAAAACAGAAGTATGCAACAGCTGAATGAAGATTTTCTGGGGTGTAATTGATGAATATATGCAACGAAATGAAGAGTTTTAGCCTCTGAGAGTCTCTTTGAAAATGGGTGGCATATAAATTTAATAAATAAAAAATAAAACTATGACAGGGTAACATGTATATCAGACGGTATGAATTATGTATCACATATGTTTTGCATATAAAGGTAGGAATTCATAGACTGGTGATAGTTGCATGTTATGTTTTAATGAACAGTGAGAGTGAAAGAAATACAGATACATTCTGCGAAAAAATATGCAATGTTTTGAAAGAATGTGATCCATGAGGGAAAAAAAGTATTTTGTTACATGACATGAATATATTGCTAGTACTGAGATGAGAGAATACTGAAAAACTAAATTTGAGAAAAATGAGCACATAAAAAAAGAGTAAAATGTATTATTTCTACATTTTTAATAGCCTCCCATTTCAAAAGCCTCCAGGCTTGCAATATCCCCTCCCCTGAAAAAAACCCCATAAAAACAACTAAAATGGTTAAAACCTACTTAAACTGGCCGCCTGGACTAAGATATATACAAAAACAAAGGGTACAAAAACAAGAGAGGAGCATAACTAATGCATAACCATGTTAATTGCAGGCTTGTAAACAGAATCTGGGCTTTCTGAAAGCCCAGGAGACGTGTAATTTTTTATTTTTTATTTTTTTGGAGGGGGAAAATATGTTGTTAATTGAAGGGACTTAAAATGCACCTACTCTATGTGAACATAGCAGATGGACAGAAACAATTGGTGGTCCTTCAGATAATGAAAACCTACACTATGAAGGGCTGTATAGATGGAGATAGGTGTGCAGGAAGAGAATCCTACATGGAAAATTTTTATAAGGTTAATTTCTCAACAAAATGAAAAGAGAATGAAAAAGAGTTATGCTACGGAGTGCCATGAATTGTGTACCAACCCCACTCACAGCAGAAGGACTCGGTGAAACGAGGAAAACAAAGTATCTCTGGATGACAAAAATGCTTATGAGAATGATTGTTGCCAAAAATAAGGATGTAAGAAATATATTGTGCAAAAAATAAAAATGGTTTGTAAGATGGCCACAGTCACCTCTGGATGAATTGGGTGGTACACTAGTTTAATAATTTAATAATTAAAAAAAGGATATGAGAAAGAAACAGTATATGCTCTTTTGTGAGGCATGAAGAAAACAAAAATGACTATAACAGCATGTTTATTTCCAATTTGTAATATGTAAATAGGGGGAAACAGATAGATTGAGATGAACAAAGTAGGGATTATACATTTAAAGTGTTTGTAGTAAAATGAGAAAAGATATGATCAAAAATGCATGGGTGCTAAATGAATGTGGACTAAATATAAAATGTGAGTGACCAGTGTAAAATGGCATGTTCGGAAGATTTGATCACATAGAGAGAATGAATGAGGACTAAAGTGCAAAACAATATATGAAAGAAGAGTAATTGGGCTGAGAAAAAATGGAAGACTTAAAAAACTGGAGTTGCTGAGAATCTCAGAGAGATGTGACAAGTTTAAAGAATATATTAAGCCATATAAGCATATATAGAAACAAGGTACTTCGTAAGGATAGAAAGGAAGAATGAATGGTGTCGGCAAAAACTGAATTTATGCATATTTCTTTTCTTTTTCAGCGTTGAGCTTTTAATTTTTTTTCTCTTAATACTAGAGTTTTTTTTTTCTGTATTTGGTATAATGTTGCTTAACCCAAAAGCTAATGATATACTACTGTATGTACAATTGGAACAATTGTGAACTGTTATAAAGATGGAATAAATGGCTAGAAACAACTTATTGAGCTTTATTCAGAAAAAAGACAGCTTTCTTGCCTATTCAAAAATATCATTAATCTAAACTGTCACTAATGTAATTTTATGAATAACAGCATTCTATATAATTGTTGTTTGATGCAGCACAATATTTCTCACACTTAAACAACCTTTCAAGATTAACAAGGATTAGTTATGTCTTAATGGATTAGATCCTAAGTATGTACTCTGTCATTACACATATATAACTTACATAATATGTATGGTCTATACCAGTAAATAGAATGCACAATACTGAGACTGGACTAACACATTTCTAAATAGACAATACTTAATAATCTCTTGAAAAAGAATTGCTTTCTTTTCTCCATCACCTGGGCTCATTTCTGATTGATTTCAGTTGGAGTGCTACTCATGTGCATGATATATGACTACCCCCCCCCCCCTTTTTTTTCCTAGGGAAGGATTATGATTAAATACTTTTCTCACATCTCTGTTTCTACTTTTGCTGTTTTGTTTACATCGATTTCTGCTGCATAAAGAGACATTTGCTTTATTGACTGCAAATCAGTGCTACAGACTGTACATTATGTGCATCTTGTACATATTGTGAGAAACAAAGGGTACTATATATTTTGTTTGTTTTGTAGAAACTTTCTTCAATAATCTTATATGAAAGGCAACTCATATTTCAACCACACTAGGAAAACAAGAACAGTTTTACATTTTCAATTAATGATATTATTCATTGTATAAACAATTTTATGTAAGAGAAATTTTTTTTGGAATGTCTTTAATAAATGTATAATTCTCTATTCAATGTAAGTTTTGTTACAATCTGATTTTAGTCAAGTATACTTTGAAGTACATTTGCAGAGATGGGAAAGAGAACAAGATCATTGGTAGTTTGAACACCTCATAGTCTGGGTATGAAGGACAAGGCTGCAGAAAATTGAAATGATAATGAAGACTGTATAGAACAATGTGATGAATCTTTTTGGCACCGAGTGCCGAATGGGAGTGCGCGCAGACAAGGGGGAGCGCCAGAAACCAGAAGAGCAGCTTCCTGGTGTGCATGCATGTACTGGAAAGCTGAGCTTCCGTCATACTCATGTGCGCTGGTCACCCGGTCTTCAAGTTTCTGGTGCGCATGCATGCACAAAGACCAGTTCGCTGGCATGCATGTCCAGCGCACGCATGTGCACCAGAGAACTGCTCTTCTGGTTTCTGGTGCTCCTGTATGAGTGAAGACCAGCTGGCCGGTGTGCATATGTGCACTGGAACCCAGAAGAGCCACGGGCAACGGCTGGCGTGCTCGGAGAGATGGGTCTGCTTGCCACTTCCGGCATGCGTGCCATAGGTTTGCCATCACTGGTATAGAATCAACATGTCTTCATTTGTAGGGGCTGTTGTCTTTTTAAGTTCATTTTAAGACTAACTATTGTTTTTCCTGTTTTAAAATATGCTGTAGCTTTTCAGTAACTAAAGGCAGAACAAGCTTCTGCCAAAAAAAAAAAAAAAAAAAAAAAGGAAAGGAAAGGAAAGAAAGAAAAAGAAAAAGAAAAAGAAAAGAAAAAGGCCATTTGGTGCTCTGGGGGAATCAGTTTAGTACTGAGGGACATAAAATGGGGTTATCCGAGACATTACTAAAAGTATATATTTTATAAACGGGTTTGAGTTTTTCCGATACACCGAAAATATTTAGGATGAAATATAGTGTTCAGTTTAGACACTAGCTGAGTCTCAGTTCAAGCCGTCATTCAGCAAGAAGCATTAGGCACAAAAAACAGAGTGTATCCGCATCAGTGGTCTTATTCATTCACAGGGAATTTCTGTGAACAGGGGCCATTGGATGATGCCAAAGAACCAGAAATTCCAGTTCGCTGTATTACCATAAGATTCCTTTTTATCTTGCTGTAGGAAGAACACACATTCAGATGTACTTGCTGCCTCCCTTTGTCTGAATCCTATTGAAGGGAAGACTATTTAATCGGGATCCCAATTCTCATCTATTTTTCTAGCCTATGAAGACTGCATTTTGTTCTTGGGGGGGGGGGTGTTGATGAGCTTGCAATTATGATTCAATAACTTTTCATGTTTATTGATGTTTCCACTTGTATCAGTAAATGAAATATTTCCAGCTGATAAATGATCTATGTATCTTTTAGTGATACATCACAATTTTTCAATTAGTGATACATACATATATGAAATATGGGTGGTATGGTATGACAGTGTCAGTGACTCTGGATAACTTGTTCCAAAGGCAGATTTAGTTTCGAGAAATACTATGGGAAGTGGCTTTTGCTCCAGTGAAGGTAAGCCCTAAGTAGGAGTAGAAAGTACAAAACATCAACTTCTGCCTTTCAAGTTGGAGTTGGAGTTAGCCCTGGCTGCTTCCCAAAGAACAAGTAGTACTCTCTTTAGACTAGTTGGAAGCAGATTAATATTAAAAGTTCCTAGAGGCAGTCCCTGCTTCATCTTCTGATGAATTCCTCTGAACAAGAAGTGTGACATGTACAAAAAGTTAATTTAGATTTTTTTAAAAAAAATAAAAAAAAATAAAAAAAATACTAGAGGTGTGCAGTAAAAAATAGTTTATTTTACTATTCATATTACCAAAACTGTAGTTTGGACCATAAAAAGTAGGTTAAATTTTTATAACAGTTAAAATTTTTATATCTTTTTAACATGCATGTATTTTTAATTACTTCCTTATTTATGTTGATTTAAATTTAATTTCCCACAAGAAAGCCTTTTTATACTCTTTATTTTTAGCTGTTTTTTTCAAAGAAACTTTTTAAATACATTTTTCTTGGATAAACTGGAAAGGGACATGTGGACTTTTGAGTGGCAGGAAGCAAATGAAAGATATAGTATACTGGAGATATAGCATCTATGGAGAACATGCCTAGATGAATTAATTGTCTTCTAATGATTTCACAATGCCCAAGAAACGCATGCCTGGAACCAAACTGGCAATCCAAACCAGTAACTAGAATTAAAATGCTAAGTAATTTGGTTTTGAAGTTGTTTTGAACATCTAAAACATACTAAGAAGGAAATTCTGAGGAAGGAGTTATTTAGATCACTAAATCTAGCTACTTGCCAAGAATCCAAATTAAAGTATCTGCAACGATAGCTATCCAACCTCTGCCTGAATACATTCAGTGATGAACCACCCTACTTCCTGTCTTGGTAATTGGTTCCAATGTTTAACTGATCATACACTTCAGATCCCACTTAACATTTAATTAAAACTGAGAAGGGAAACCGGAAGTGTTGCGGCAAGACAGTTGTGGAAATTAGCAGGCTCCAATGAGCCCGGTGAAAATCCAGCCAGACAAACCACTGTTGGGGGGGCGGGTGGTCTTCGGACCGGAACTGTCTTGCAGGGACAGTGAAGAAGGAGAGGCACCTTGCATCCAAGGAACAGGCAAGTTCCTTATAAGGTTGGAGGCAGCTCTTCGACCTGACAGCGGGGGCAGCGGCCATTAAAAATGACCGCTTTGAAGCTGGGGCAACCAGAATAAGATTTTGTTCAGGAGCAGTGTTTGGACAGACTACTGTTACCGGGTGAGTGATTGGCCAACTCACAGGTAAAAAAGGAAATTAAAAAAAAAAATCTAAAAGATCCCGGTGAGGAAATGAACGGCTAATTGGCACTTGGGAATTTTAATGGAGGCAGAAGAACAAAGAGGAAGTTAAAGTACTAAAGCCCAGAAAAGAAAACTTTATATTGAATTTAAAATTGGATTTGGAAAAACTAAAACTAATATAAGAAAAGGAAACTAGAGGGAAAGTACTTTTTAATGAAGAATTGAAAGAATTTTGACAGTTTTGAAGTATGAAGGAAGAACAAAGAGGAGGTTGAAATAAGAAAGGAAATTTTATAACTGGATTTCAAATTGAATTTGGAGAAATTAAAAACTATAAAAAAATTAAAAGCAATTTGAGAGAAAGTATTTTCTATGTGGATTTAAAATACTTTTGCAAATTGGATACTTCATTGTTCTGAGAATTGTGGATTGGAGAGACATCTGCAGATGGAAAGAGAGCACTACAACTGGCCTGAGAATTCAAGGAAATTACAACAGTGACTTGATCACCATAAGAGCTGTGAGAAATTTTAAGGAAATTTTGTCTTCAGATGCTTGGTCTCGACTTCTAAAGGAGGTGGACAGTAATAAAGCTTTAAATTGGAGTGGATTGGACAAACATTTGTATTGGACATTATCTGGAAATAAAAAAGAGACTATATGGATTAAAATCTTAATTAAATATAAGTGGAAATACTAATAATTTTTTAAACTAATAATATGGAGTCTTGGATGTGTGAGGAATTAATTGAGATGCTTAAAAACATGCATGAATCAATAAAGAGCAGTAAAAAGTCAGAAACTTAGAGCACGTAAAACAGGAAAAAGAGAATATAAATGAGAAACAAGAAAATAATATTGAAGGAAAAACAATTGGAGGCAAAAAGTTAGATGATTACACTGGGATTTACAGTGGCAAAAAAAGAATGGATAGGAGGGAATATTTTCTTTAAAAAAAGCTATCTAAGGGAAGAGAAGGAAATGAGAAAAGATTAGATAAAGCGGGGACAAATTATGCAACTGATGGACTCAAAAGTTAGAGAAAGGATTCAGGAGATAAAATAAATATAAAAATAAAAAGAAGAAGATAAGAAAATGGGATGAAAAGGGAAAATCATTAAGAAGTGGAATTCTGGAGAGACCAGGAGAAAATGGTTAAAAGGGGAAGTATAATGGAAAGGAAAATGGAAATAAGGTATATGCTAATATATCTAAAGGAACTGTATTAATATTAGTAATTGTAAATGTAAAAAGTAAATATAATGATGTATATTGTGTATTGTAAAATGGAACAGATGAAATATGAAGTGGTAATTAGGTTTAATTATGAAAATAATTGAAATTAAGATACAAAAAAGTGTGATGGGGATTTTGAAATAATACATTGTAAATGATGAAACAAAATAATTAATGGATGCTATAATAGAAGTCAGGAATTAAGGGTGGATAGTGATATTGCTTATTATGTATTAAGAAGAGATGTGGAAGATCAATCAAATTAAAGGGTTTCAATGTAAGAATTGAATAAGATGAAGTTTATTGTTTAAAACCAAAAATGTGATGGGGATCATAAGAAACTTTAATTTATACTTTATAAATGGAGAAATATGTAATTAATTGAAACAATCTAAGAAATTAGGATCTGATGGGCGCATGGTAATACTGTTTATATATTATGTATCAAGAAAAGATTAAGATAAGATAAAAAAGTAGAGAAAAAGAATATCATGGCAGAAAATCAAATAAATAAATTGTATTTGGAAAAAACAGAAAAGAAGATTGAAATAGATCATAAAAATCAACATATAATTATGTCGTAAGTTGTAAAAGATGTGACCTGGTCAATAATCTGTTTATAAAATATTTATATTTAAAAAAAATTAATAAAACTTGCCAAAAAACTTTTTAATTAAAATCTTTCTTCTTGGAACTTAAATTAATTATTTTATATTTCTCTAGGATGATAAAGAACAAGTCCAAGCCATTTTCACTGTCATATTTCAGAAGAAGACCAATATACATCTGTACTAAAAGGAAATACAGATAATTTGAGTTTAGGAATTTAGGAAGTCTGCCTCTATTTATATAAGTATTTCCACCCTTTCTTTCTTTCTTTCTTTCTTTCTTTCTTTCTTTCTTTCTTTCTTTCTTTCTTTCTTTCTTTCTTTCTTTCTTTCTTTCTTTCCTTCCTTCCTTCCTTCCTTCCTTCCTTCCTTCCTTCCTTCCTTCCTTTCCTTTCCTTTCCTTTCCTTTCCTTTCCTTTCCTTTCCTTTCCTTTCCGTAGTTTTGCTGCCAATTTACTAGCTCTATTGTAGGACACTCTCCTACACTTCCTAAGCAGTGGTGGATTTCTCCCGGTTCATCCGAGCCGGTAGCGGTGACGATATGATGTTACTGACACGGTTCTGCCCCTCCACTCCATGTTATTCTTACCTTTTATTTGGCCCCACCCCCAATATATTGCTGCCTCCTCAGTCCCAGCTGATGGGCTATAAGGAAAAAACTGTTTAAACTCTTGCCGTGGGGCTTCAAAGGGCCGCCCTACAGCTGATCAGTGGTAAAAGGCAGTTTGGTGGTAGACCGGTGCCTCCAAAAACAAATGAGTAGACTGGTACCTGCAAAAATAAATGGGTAGACCAGTGCTTGCAAAAATAAATGGTACACTGGTACAGCTCTGCAAGCAGTTAAAAGCCTGGTAGACCAGTACTCTGCTAAATCCTAAAGAATTGTCACATGACCATCAACCCACGCCCACAAAATAAGCCACGCCAACAGAACCGGTAGTAAAAATTTTTAGAACCAACCCCTGTTCCTAAGGTGTCACACCAGAAAGAAATATGGGCAGCTTTTCCCACAGCTTTATTCAAGGATCCCTCCTTTCCCCAGAGCCACCTTGCATATGGGAGCCAGCAACTATCTGACTGTCTGCACAGAGCACCAACTTTACTCTTTACTGAAGTTGTACCTATTTATCTACTTTCATAGAACATACTTTCAAACTGTGAGGTGGACCAAAGCTGAATTGAGTGACAGGAGTTCACCCTGTCACACCACTGGATTAGACACCATCTCCAACATCACGAAGCCACTGACCCACTGTGCCTCTTCTATCTGAATGAATAGTTTGTTAGTTTCTATATTTATTGTTTTTTTTAAAAAATCTAATGAAGTAATAATAAAAAATACATAAGTATTTATAATATTTTTCAATTATTTTACTAAGGTTTATATTAAACAGATAAAGTATATTCAAAAACTTATTACAAAAGTACATTTGAAAAAGGAAAAAAATATTTAGAAAGTAAACAAAATCCCTCAAAAGAGGGGAAAGAAAGAAAATATAGGAAAAAGAAACTGTCCATAATCATTAGGAAGTATATTCAACATTAACAACTTATCACTGTCTCTTAAAATACAACCAAATATATCTTCATTCCATACTTCACTGTTTTCTCACCTCATTGTAGTCAGCAATATGTCCAGTATAAATTAACTAAAATATCTGACATAAATACATTGTCCTACTTCAATTTAAAACTTAATGCTTCTCTATAGTAACCAGTCTAATTGATTAGTAACATTTATTAACTAATTTATTAATGTTAACATCAATTAACATTTAATATTTCAAAAATTAAAAAACAGTTAAACATTACCATCAACTCCTATTATCAAAAGTACTAATATAGATATTGCAAACCTATTATGCCCAATTAAACAGTTTCAAAACAAAAACTAATCAGTCAAATTAACCATTAAACATCACCAGAGATTGTGACCCATTATTATAGTAACCCCTTATTTACATATCAAAAATAATAAAATAGATGACAAGGTCTGTACTATTACAAAATAACCATTGAGGAACACCAGAAATAGCAACTATAGTCAAATACCAATTTTACATTTTCACCTTTAAATCCCAGTTATAATATCTACTTCCCTCTGCTATGTTTGTCTCTTCTTTCAAAGTCTTTGCCATGTTTATCAAAGTCCAGTTGTAATTTCTTTATTTAAACTTTTTAAAACATTTTATTAGATTATAAAATAAAATACAAAAATACAAAAGCAAATAGGACACAGTGGTGAAGAGAAGGGAAAAGTTTAGTTTAGTTTAGCTTAGTTTACTTTATTGTCATTGTACCTCACAATGTGCAATGTGAGGAGGGGAGGGAGAAAATAAAATAAAAGCATTGATTTCCGACTCCCTCTGTTGCAGTAGAATAAAGCATTAACATAGAACCTCAAGTTTCTACTTTTCCATAATAATATAGTCATTTCTATAATAACAAATCAATCTAATCAGTAAAACCCAAAATCAAAGTTTCATTTCTTTTCATGTCAAGCACAAAGTCCAGAAACAGTTTCCATGTAGCAGCAAAAGTACTTATATCCTTTTCTTTGATCAAAATAGTCAATTTAGCCATTCTGCAACTCCATCAGCTGCTGTAGCCATTTGTCCAAGGTGGGAATCCATGGGTTAAATTATTTGAACTTCTTCCTTCAATCCACTCTGTGTTTTATCTTCCTCAATATAACATGTATTATTTCAGAAAACAAGCATATACATATGTTACAGACGACACCCAACGTGATTCAGTCTCTTTTATTTACCTTTGCAGACATATCCACAGAACTATTTTAGAAGCCTTATATTTTTATAGATGCATACATGTTGTTCCCTTTCTACTATGGTTTTTGTAGATTCTTTCTTGAAGAAATCAAACTCATTCTTTCCAATTGTTTATTAGAAAACTCACCATGGTTCTTTTATACCAATATAATACTTCATGGTATTTCATGGTAATCGCTCTATTTCCTGAGTAGAAACAATAAAGTATATCTAATTTTTCTACCAGGGCAACAGAGTTCAAATGATTTTCTTCTAATTTCAAGGCTTCTTTTTAATAGATTGAGGAACTTTCAGTAGTACCCTAATATTAGCCACTATTACCACTTGTCCTGAATGTAGTTATAATTTATTTTGAAAGACTATTCCCAGGATGTTATATCAGGGGTCTTCATTGGTTTATTCTTGTTTCTAGTTGATTTGTTTCAAAATACAATTCCATTCTCGTTTCTAAGGTCAGATTTGTTTTCCTTGTAAGAATATCCCTACTGCATTTTACCATGTTATTTTATTTATATCAGTCTTTAAGTCAATCACAAGTTCTTCTGTGTCAGACATCACTGCAATATCTAAGCATTTGGCCAGGATGTTTATGTTTACATCTAGCTTTCATTTATTATGATAAATTCTTTCAGCTTTGCTTTCTCACCTTTACTTGACACTGATTTTCTCTTCTGCTCAGCTCACACCAAGCATGGAGGGAATTAAGTACTCATAGAGCCAAGTGTTATCTGTCACTGGCTGATTGACAGAAAGCACACTGCCTGAAAGCACCGAGGCACTATGATTTGCAGAGCAAAGTACAACCTCTGAACTTGTTATGCCCTTCTTGACTGCATATACATTTATGGTGTGACTGCTGATTTGGGATTAGTTCAGAAACTATCTTCTTCATTTCCTCTTTCCCTGTTATCATCCTAGTAAGACAAATAATTGGTTTTCCAACATCTAAAAGTCTGTTTCCCAAATTTTCCATCTTTATGAAAAGAACATTTTCCACTTATTTGAGGAATTATTAAGAGTCTAACTTTTCTTTTATTCTTCAAGAACCATTGTGGTACATCAGCTAATGAGGTATATTACAGTATTTGGCTATGTTTCAAGTATCTGAAGATCAAATTCCTGTGTACCCATGGTGCTCACAGGGTGATTTTGGTTTAACTGCTTTTTCTCATACTAAGATTTCATGCAGGACTGTTGTAACAGCAAGATAGAAGGAAAGTTCTTGACTTCCTTGTAAGAAAATAGCATCCAATGAACAGACTGTGGAGTGCTTCAACAAAACTGCTTTCTTTCTATTGGTCTTTGAAAGTACATTACTGACATGTTCTTTGCATTTCTTAAATAGACCCAGTATTCCAGGACACTTCCCCAAGTGCTTCTCTGCTACCTCATAGTGAGAAGGGGATTCCAAACAGAATAAACAAAGAATTACAGTATGTGTATGTCCTGAGTACATAATATCAGCAGCCCCATTAAAGAATGCAGATATCCGGGAAGCAATTATATAGTAAGATATTGGAGATGGATGACAACTTTAGTGATAATTGCAAATGCATCATTTCATATTGCATGGGACAAGGCAATTGTAAAACACTTCTGTATTTTACCAAGAAAACTTTATAGATAAGACAATATGAAGTGATAAAAGTGAAATATAAAGTGAGGGTGACCCCATGTGGTTGGAGGGCATAAAATGTGCTATTGAGGAAATGCTGAGGATATTTTGGAGTACTAATGGTGTTTATGACATGGCTAGATTGAAATCCTCCAATCAATGAAGTTGCCATGCAGGAAAAGAAAATCCAAAGCTCCAAAAATAGAATTGTAATAGGAATGTAAAAATATTTTATTTATCTGTTTTTATCCTGTCTTTTCTGAAATTTTATACTTTTACTTGAAATTTTATAAATATTTCCAAGTGTGAGCATACCTAATGCTCCTTCCTCTTCCTGTTTTTCCTACAACTATCCAGTGAGTTGTTTGGGTTGAGAGTGTGACTGTCTCAAGCCATGAACATGGAAAAGCTCACTGCAGTCAAAAATGAAATTTATCAACTAGACAAAGTTCTTAGACCTTAATGAAATGGATTGGAATTAGAAATTGAAACAGATTGGACTGGAATTAGGAATGTTCAGCCCAAAGATTATACTGTTTACAACTCAAGATACCAAAACAAAGAAAATACAGTCTTGCTTTCATAATCAGGAAGGATTTATTAAGAACAAGTACATGGTTACAATGAAATATATGAGACCTTGGATGACTTTTTAATATTATGATTGCCCATGTTTGTGCTCAAATCACTAATGCAGATGAGGACTTCATAAATTTCATGTTTAATTTGAAACTGAAAGAATGTGCAAGCAAGATGGAAATATTAAAGAGGAAAATGTGGTTGGACTAGATGGCTTAAGAAATCAAAATAAAGAAGATTGGTTTATTTTAGAAATTGGTTTGTCAACTTATATCAATACAATAATCTTTATTGCTAACAACCAAATGTACACCTACATGTACTATAAATGGGTAGAAATAAAATCTTATTCATCCAATTTATATAGAGCTGCCCATCTCATTTGGGCAGTTCAGAATTAAAAAGCAAAAAACCCAAAACCTATATAGAGAAGTAAAAAAAAAACACCCAATGACAACAAAACATTAAAAACAAGTTAAAACAATTAAAAATAAAAAAATAAAATGTGGGAGAGTTCCAACCAGTAATGTATAACAATTCAACCATCTTACAGGCTCTATACCTTAATGGAATCCCCAGACATAATAGCAAAGCCAAGTCTTCAGTGTTTTCGAAAAAGCCAAAAGTTGGTTTTTTTTTAGAGGGGATGATGATGATCCAGAAGTCAGGTACCATAGCAAAAATGATTTTCCTTCTGGAAGAGCTCAGTTATAATAGCAAAGACTTGTTAAGTTTATTGCAATTAATGATCACTTAAATTGGAAGCTTTGTATATGCTCTTAATGCCTTTCCAGTTAAAACATGGAACTAATTTAACCACCTATTCTTCTTTTGGCCACTTACAAGCCAACACATTTACATATTGTAAAGAAGGATTCAATATGATCCTCCTCTTTTAGAGAAAACTTTAAATCCTTACCTTCTTCCTTTAGAGTAAGCAGTAAGGGAGGAGAAGGGGAGTGATTGAAGGAGTTTAGGTTCCTTGATGACAATTAACCCTATCAATTCTTCCCTTCTGTCCTTTCCAATAGCTTTTTCTTACTCCCTTCTGAGTAGTTAAACATTTTTCTCCTTGAGTACTCGTTTCCTTATTTCTTGCTCCTGACTAAGCATTTTCCTTATGATTTCAAGCCATCAGAGGAAGTCTGTTTACAGGTAAAATAGGTTCTATCTTGGCCCCTGCCAAGTCCTTTTCCATATGTAACTTTCTTATGCAAGCTCTTGTGTAGGGCTAAGTATCTGTCAAAAATACCATTACAAACTTCTAGAGAGCTCTAGTCCCTCTGGGTCCAAACTAAAGGCAGACTTAACAATAAGGAAAAGTCTGTCTTTTGTTTCATTCAGGGTTATGGTCTGGGTTTTTCCTCCAATATGCTACCATCCCATAGCCAACACCACTTGAGAGAAGGTTCCAATTAAATTATGGTACAAATGAAAGATCAGAAGACAAAATGCTTTCCTTTTATACTTACACAAGGCTGGTTTATTATACAAAATATACCCTTCCAACTTGTTAAACCTAACATATACCTTATCTGTACCTAAAATATATGTGACAATATTTTTTAAAAATGAAAATACTTAACAAAATCACAAGTTTTTCTTTTACCCTGCATTTTTTAATTGCCTATATTTTCTTTCCTAATCTTCATATTTAAAGACCAAGAGTTCTGTTCCTTTTATCCATGGTTTCATGTCTTTCACCCTACATTTAGCCCTTTATGATCTTTTACCTTTCAGCATTTATACTTAAGTAGGTGCCATTGAAGTTTCAAGTAGCCTTGTAATTGCTCCCTTTTACTGAACTGTTTCTTTGGCTCTCAGTCGTTATCAGTTCATAGTAAGGAGAAAACAATTACTTGTTGCTGGTCTGCATCTCTGGAAGACTTCTAAGGCCACAATGTTTGGCTACTCATTTCTCAGCTGTACCAGCTTCTGAATCTCTTTGTTCTCTCACCTATTTTGCTCTGAACTCCTCTATGCATGACTAGTTACTTTAGCTTTCAATATACTCATCTTCGTCTCTTCTACCAACACCCACCCTGTGCCTTCAGTGTATCACTTTTACGTACCTGTAGTATAGATACTGCTTCCAATTTTATACAATAATCAAAATCAATAAAAATTATCTAATATCAATATGGAAAGAGGAAACCATGGACTAATATAGATTTAAATTTGTCTAAATTTGTGTCTTCTAAAGCCAGAGTGGACTGCTCTGACCATACCAGTATAAACCCACAAAGAGTAAGGACAATATTTAGATATTTGAAACCTTGTATTTTCTTACTAGTCTATCACAATTTTCTAATCTACGTCGTTCTACTTGCTGTTTTGTAAATTAAAAATAATCTTGATATTGAGAAGTTATATTAGTTTTGCTGCTGGGAAGCTTTTTCTTTATTCTTTGCTTCAGAAAACCCTGGAATGTGTTAATCATAGCCATGGAAGGTGGAAATGAATTATCAGACAGAAATCTGCTAGTAAGAATTCTTATATTGTAAAAATATGGTTAGATATTAACCTGCTAAGTGTCCTTTAGGATTCAGAGTATGATTAATAAATAAAGAAATAAAGAAAATTGGTAAGGTAAGACACAATGTAGAAGTGAGTTTCATATGTTTTCTCACTGGAAACAATTTGGTGAATGTCTTTTTATTTACACTACTATTTCATAAATTTTCATTTTTTAAATAATCTTTCTGAATTGAAAAGCCAGGATGATGGAAAATAACAATAGAACACATAAATACTTTATAAAACAATTTATAGTGAAATAGAAGACAAGATCCTTCCTTAGCACCATGGACAGAGATGGAAGTAATACTTATTCATTCATTTATTCAAAAGTTTTAACTCTTCATTTCTCAATGAAGCTCTTTGAACTTTAGGTTAAAAATAAATTAACAGAATGATATTAACTATCAAAACTTTATACATTCTTAAACTTCAAAACTACTAACTTTGAAAAAGTTTGTAAATATAAATAGGGATAATGAATAAAGATCATATTTTTCAGAGTTAATTATATATTTTTATATTTAATAGTATTGTCTGAATAGCTTTCAATGATCAATTGATTATGCTAAATGGATTGTATTATAGTTGATCAGATGAGTTATACTTGTCTTGCACATATGCATATATATGTATACACAATGTCGGTATACACAATGTCGGTATATACAGACCTTTCAAACTTGATTTTCCAATAACCATAAACTTTAATGCAACTCTTCACTTAAACTATGGTAGTTTACAACTAGTAATAATTAGTAACAACATAAGTAGGTATTCAGTCAGAACTTGATCTGGACATGTGCTAAATTCAATTCATCATTTATCTGGAAGAACATTAGCAATCTGAGATCATTTTGTTTTGCAATGCTTATTACATAGATTTAAAATATTAAATAGTATTCATATAATAAGTTTCAGTTGAGACTTGAACCTGAATCTTCTATTCTTAATTTAGCTTCCTTAACCATTACTCTTACTAATTTCTGAGATAAAGTAATGTAATCTAGATGCATAAAAGGTAAGGGTTCTCCTCGCACATATGTACTAATTGTTCCCGACTCTAGGGGGTGGTGTTCATCTCCATTTCAAAGCCGAAGAGCCAGCACTGTCTGAAGATGTCTCTGTGGTCATGTGGCCAGCATGACTAAACACCAAAGGCACATGGAACGCTGTTACCTTCCCTATTTTTCTACTTGCATTTTTTTACATGCTTTCGAATTGCTAGGTTGGCAGAAGCTGGGACAAGTAATGGGAGCTCATCCCATTACACAGCACTAGGGATATGAACCACTGAATTGCTGACCTTTTGATGGACAAGCTCAGCATCTTAGCCACTGACCCTGGATATCTAGATGCATATACAGTACACTATAAAAAAGTATGGATGCTTTTGCTTTTCACATTCAGATTTTTTTTCAGATCTTTGTTAATATAGTCAGAAATGGTCTGCCATATTTAGCCTACGTTGGCTATCCAATGAAGATTATAATAGGTAAGAATAAACATATTATGTTTGTTATGCACTGTTGCACTAGGGTAAAAATACTTTCCCTCCATCCCTGCATTCCTTATATTATCATCTTTATTGCTAAACTAAACATAAAAGGAGGGTTTTTAAAAACTTTTTTAGCAAAGATTTACCTGAAATTATCAGAAATTATTGTTTAATTTGAATGAAGCATCAAGTGTTCTTCTGAACCCCCAAAAGTATAAAAGAAAGAGTATTGGTAAGCTGTACTAACAAAATGAAACTACAATTAAACATTAATTTATGAGCTTTTTCAGAAGCTACAACAATTTACTATGACATTTTGGTACATTATTGTTATACCAATCATTATTACAGTTAATAATTTAATATATATTTTAAAGGAGCACTTCAGCTCCTCAAGACAGATTTTTTTTTTAAAAAAAATCAATTGAGTTTTGTAGCATTTTGAGACATAATCACTTTACAATGTAGAAAAGTGACCAGAATGCAGTTTTGCACTTATTCTGCATTTTAATTAATTCTTAAAATAGAGAAACAATTTGCTACATAGTTGAAGAACTAGAAATTGTCAAAGTTCTGTGACAATCTAGATATTACTGAGCTATAGTTCTGGTACTGCTAATCAACTACCCAACCATAATTACAACAGTTCAAAAATACCACAAACCACAGGTTCCCCATCCTTGTTTTATATAGTGTCTCTTAAAAGCTGCACACTGATCACAGGGTAGAAAAGAATTATTAATCTCCGAGAAGGCAAAATACTTTTGTTATAGAAAACATTATTACAGACAAATATTTAAAACACAATCGTTCTCTTGGTTTTGTTCAACTTTACTTTTGTATTATAATGCTTTGGTAAAGCAATGAACATTCAGTAAAGACTTCACTACATGTTTATACAAGACCCTAAAACCTTGGCTTTATAGAATATGTTTGATGTTGAAGCATGCTCAAAATTAGTGGCCATACAAAATGTGTATTTTTATGCAAACTCTCTCTCTCTCCCTCTGTATGTTTTCATTGTTCACATGAGTCATTCAATTTGCTGGTATCTAAAACTTCCTTAATATAAAGTCTCAACTTTACATATCAAATATATACACTATGAATCCATTTCCAAATATTAAATAAGAATTTTTGTCCTCCATACTTTGTCTAATCTGTGAATAAAAACTAACATAGATGCAATTGGGAGAATTTCTGGGACAAAATTACTATATTGACCTCTCATAAATCCTAGTAAGACAACATAAACTTTTTTTTCATTTTTTGGCTGGCAGCACTTCAGAGCATTAAGTGTAAAAGAGAAGGTAAGTAATTCACCATACCTTCTCATTGTTATAATGGGGGAAGACATTTTGATACATTTACAGTGCTCCTCTGGGGATATTCCATCAGTTATAGCTAACTTTAATGGACAATAATTGATTTGAACTTTCTACTTAGCACAAAGCTGTAAACAATTTCAATCCAGGCTACAACTGTGAGCTAGTGGTTAGTAAAATGGAAAAACATTTGAAATTTTTTTCTAGTGGGTCATGACACAGCTTAAGAATTGGAAAAGTAAGTATATTCAACATTGTTTTAAAATAGATGTTATAGGACTATGAATTCCTATATATAACAAATTTTAGGTGTGAAAGATGCCAACGTGTTGTATATGCAAATGGAGGTTCTATAGATGATTTCCTCCTTTCCAAATGGCAAACCATAAATTAGTCTGTGTGCATCTATAGATATGTATATATTACTTTATATGTGTATTGGTGTATGTGTATGCTATATTAGTACAGGTAGTGCTTAACTTACAACAATTCATTTAGTGACGGTTTGAAGTTATAATGACTGCACATCCTATGATCATGTAATCAAAATTCAGATGCTAGGCAAGTGGTTCATATTTATAATGGTTACAATGTCCTGGAATAATGTGATCACCTTTTGCAACCTTCTAATGAGCAGTCAATGGGGAGCCAGATTCCTTTAACAACCATGTTATTAACTTAACATCTGCAGTGATTCACTTAACTGTGACAAGAAAGATTGTAAAAATGGGCAAAGCTCACTCAACAACACTAATTTTGAGCTCAATTGTGGTTGTAAATTGAGAACTACCTAAACGCTATGGAAGTTAACAGATAGTCTCACAGAATCATAGTTAGACTGACATATTATTTTATTACAGGATGTATTACAGCTTTTCTGACAACTGACCATTGAGGCCCTATTTGAAAACATTTAGCTAGGGATAACTTACTACTTTGTGTGGCAGTCTATAGTACTGGTTGACAATTCCTTCAGATGTTTAGCCTGGACTTTATTTGTTGTAATTTTAATCCGCTGGGTATAGTCCTACCTTCTGGGGCAACTGCCAATTTCATCCTTCAGATTTCAAAACAGTGATAGTACATTTCCTCAGTCATTTGTTCTGTACGTTAAACATACCCACATTCCTTACCAATTCCTTGTAACGGATTATTTTCGGTTCTTCAAATCTTGTTTTTATTTTTCACTGTTCTTTCAGAACTGGATACAAAAATCCAACATGAGGTCTGACTAGGGTACAGCAATTAATTATGTGGTCTGTTTTTCTTGCTATACTTCAGATAAAATGTCCTTCTAGTGTCTGCCTCACATTGTATTTATTTTGTTATTATTGATGTGATAGCTGTGTTTGTCCTTGGTTAGTGAAGAGACAGCAGAAAGGTAAAATCATGGTGGCTCCCAGAGCTGCTGGATCCCGGCTGCGAATGTGAGAAGTGATGGTGATATAATAGAAAATGGAACAGTAGAGAAGTCCCAAGGTCTGGCATTCAGCCTTCACCTTCTATAACAGATGATTATATCCTTGATAGCCCTGGGTTTTAGCTTCTACTTTTGAATGCCAATAAATCTGCCCTGATTCACAATTTAATTGTGAAGAATGAGCCAACCTGGCATGTATAACCATATGTGAATTCTCCCTGCAGAGAAATAGGTTCTATAAGATGAAACTTACAAATTCCAGAGGGATCTCCACAGAGATGTAATTGACTTCTTGAAATGGATAATTTGTGACCTCAATGAGAGCGGGTGGAAATGTAAACACTTGGAAAATGGAGTTGTGAACTACAGCAACCTTAGGTTGAAATGAGATAAGCAAAGATGGGTTGGGTTTAGATGAAGACATCTCTTTGCGAGGATGATATTTCTCTTAATGCCTCTTTTTTATTCTCGTGTGATTTTAATTTTATTTATTTATTTGTCAAGAACGTATTAGGTAATAAGTATAAACATGGATTGGATACATGAAATAGATACAAATAGAAGAAACATTAAGACAGTGACAGTAGGCACGCTGGTACTCTTATACACGTCCCTTACAGACAATTTAGGAATGGGGTGAGATCAACAGTATACGGTCTTAGGTTAAAATTTTGGAGGTTTGGGGATGAAACCACAGAGTCAGGTAGTGTATTCCAGGCATTGACCACTTTGTTTCTGAAGTCATATTTTCTACAATCAAGTTTGGAGCGGTTCTCTTTAATTTTGTATTTATTGTGTGCTTGTATATTGTTGTGGTTGAAGCTGAAATAGTCATTGACAGGGAGGACATTGTAGCAGGTAGGACATGAGTTACGCTTAGGTCATACCAAAGATGGCATAGTTCTATGTTTTCTAGGCCGAGAATTTCAAATAAGGTAGCATAAGGTATTTTTTTGCAAGCAGAGGAGTGGAGGACTCTTCTTGTGAAATATTTCTGGACACGTTCGATTGTATTAATGTACAATATGCAGTGCGGGTTCCAGACAGATGAGCTGTATTCAAGAATTGGTCTAGCAAATGTTTTATATGCTCTGGTTAGTAATGTGATATTACCGGAAAAGAAGCTATGCAAAATTAGGTTTACAAGTCTTAATGCCTTTTGGGCAATGTTGTACAGTGGGCTTTGGCACTTAGATCATTAGATATGAGTACTCCAAGGTCCTTGACAGAGTAAGTGTCATCTACAAGATTGTGTCCATTCAGCCTGTATTTTGTGTTCTGGTTCTTTTTGCCAATGTATAAGATAGAACATTTGTTGGATTTGGAGTTGCTAATTGTTTGACCATTCCGACACAAAGTCAAGGTCTTTTTTGAAGGGTAGCAGAATTGTCTGTGGTGTTAAATATTTTTACATTATCAGCGAAGAGAACGCAGTTGCTTATAATATGATCGCAAAGGTCATTTATGTATAGTATGAAGAGTTCACATGCAGATTTTCTGGCTGCATTCCTGTCCTTTTAATCTAAAGAAGCAGTCACACTGTGTCTGCTTTCTAAATCCCTACTAACAATGGCAAAAGTTAATTTTATATTCTCCTCTAAGAATGATCAGACATAGAATATGGAGGAGATGGTAGCCTTCTATCCTACCTAATATATACAGACGGGAGGTTGAACAACTAGCCTTGTGATGCAACCAGAACAATCTGGAACTGAACACACTCAAAACCGTCGAAATGGTGATAGATTTTAAGAGAAACCTTCCCATACTACCACCTCTTACAATATTAGATTAAACAGTATCAACAGTAGAGACCTTTACATTTCTAGGTTCTATCATATCTCAAGACCTAAAATAGACACCTAACATCAAAAATATCATCAGAATAGCACAACAGAGAATGTTCTTTCTGCACCAACTCAGGAAGCTCAAATTGTCCAAAGATCTGCTGATACAGTTCTATAGAGGAATTATTGAGTCTGTCATCTGCAACCCAACAAGACAGACACAGACTTCAAAGGATAATTAGAACTGCAGAAAAAACAATTACTACCAACCTACCTTCCATTGAGAACCTCTATACTGCATGAGTCAAAAAGAAGGCTGTGAAAATCCTCACATCCTGGACATAAATTGTTTCAACTCCTACCCTCAAAACGATGCTATAGAACACTGTACACCAAGAAAACTAGATACAAGAACAGTTTTTCCTCGAACTCCATCACTCTGCTAAACAAATAATTCCCTCAACACTGTCACACTATTCACATTAGGCTGCATTACTATTGCTATTGGTCTTCTCATTGTTCCTGTCGCCCATCTCCTCCCACTTGTGACTGCATGACTATAACTTTGTTGCTTGTATCCTTGCAGTTTATGAATTGATTGCTTATTATACCGTATGGCTGTCACTGGGTGTTGTGCCCTGTGATTCTTGACAAGTGTATCTTGTCTTTTTATATACACTGAGCGCATATGCATCGAAGACAAATTCTTTGTGTATCCAATCACACTTGGCCAATAAAGAATTCTATTCTATTCTATTCTGTTCTGTTCTGTTCTGTTCTGTTCTGTTCTATACAGTGTTTTCAAAGCCTTAAAAACTACATTCTTAAGAACTAAGCTATGCTCAGAAGGAAAAAAGATAGGAGAAATCAAGTAAGCAAAATGCTGAGTAATAAAGAGGAAGAAATAAATCAAATAAAGTAGAATGAAGAAAATAAAAATAACAAAAAGAAATGTGAATAGCCAATAACATGTTCCAGAGTATTGTAGCAGCAGTCAAAAAGGAAATGAAATAGACAGGTCAAAACTCCACTAAAAGGTCAAGCTAGGGACAAGCCTCTGCCAAGAAGTCTCACACAAGCTCTGAATCATATAAGTATGAATCAGAGAGACTATTATAAGATCTATGTCAATACTATATGTATCAAAATAGAAATGGTTTTGTTATAACATCCCAGCAATCTGTAGAAATCTAATGCCTGTGATAAAACTACCAGTGATTAGTTGATTAATTCAAGCCTGTTTTGTTACCCAAACTCAGTTCATTTCTCAGATGACTAGCAACAAGGCTAATTTATCTGTGACTTCTCTGGTGAACTATGTTGGAGTGTATATGGCAGTGGCACATGATCACACTAATGTATCATCCCATTTGCTCCCCGGGATTTGGAGTTTGGTTGCTATGGTGTGCATATTAAACATACACCACAGAATATCCTGACAATGCATTTCTCATTTTACAATATGTGAACACCTACGATTAGTTGCATATATTTGGTTTGGCCTGCATAGAAGCAAAATTAAGTTAATAGATAAGAGAAAGGAAAAGAAGAATTAATATTCAACTTTGCTTAGAGTAACAAACTGATGAAATCAAGTGAAATATTTTATTCCTGTTCCTTTTCATATAGTGATACCTACAAAGACACAGAGCACAAATGTAAGTCATTAGATGTAACCATACATTTAAAAAAAATCATCAGGAAAGATTATTATGTAGATTGTTGCAACAATCAAAGTCTTGTAGTATCTTTAACTCAGCCAAGTAGCAAGTTAAACTCAGTCAATTTTAATATTGTGTATGACCCCTTATTCTCTATCATTGGCACGACACCAATGATAATTCTTGACGAAGGTTTTTATGAAAAGTCACATTGGCAAGTTAATCAAGGATGTATATAGCTTTTAGTACACATGATAAACTAATTATACATAAACAATTACACACATATATACAGTACACGCACCAAGAGTTATTCCCTTAACAACTGATGAACTGTAAAATCTGATATTAAATACTGAATCTATATAGGAATGGATCAACTCAAAAAGTTTACAATTCTTCAACTGAATTAGCAACCTTAATTCTCGATAAGTTACTGGATTCAGAATATTATTAAACTGTCAAAAGTTTCACTTGTATAGTGCAGTGAATTAAGAGAATTTATAATTTTGAGTACCGTACTGGTTACTTGATGGGCTTTAAAACAGTCTAAAATTACAGCCACAGTTCATTCAGTGAAGCATGGGAGGGTGGAGAGTAGAATGGGATTCAGTGGGACAAGAAGTTTCTTCTCAGGGAATTTTGGCTAAGCTCTTGTGAGAAACAGGCACAAAATCTATTATTTCAGGCTCAGGGACCAAAATCTCTGGGAGATCTGGAACTGTAAGATAAACTTGAGAGGGAAAATACAGAGTTTGAGGGATTTTTTTCATTCAATATTGCTCACTCAATTTTCGGTAATTTTATAACTGTCTTTATCACACTGTTTTTCTGTCTGTTTCTCATTGTTTGCTTAGAGAGTTTATAGATGACTCTATGCCAACTTTGGTCTGTAGAATTCTCCATTTCACACATCAGCAAAATTATTATTTCAAAGTATAACTTGATTACTCTTATTAAAATACTTTCCTTAAATATTCTAGTGTTGGTTTTATAATCTAGTTAAGTGTTGGGGTCTGTCTATGGAGACTCTCAGTCATCTGAGTCATGGTTGTGTCAAAGGTGCTTTTTCAAAAGGAACAGGACTTTGTTTTTCCTTTAAGATGTTTTGCTTCTTCAATTCTGTAACCCTATGCTAACACACTGTTGGGGTCAGTGTGTTAACATGGAGGCTCTGACATGGGATTATATATATATGATTAGTGATTTTATGGTTTTACTGAGCTTCAATGCAAGCTTAGGGGGTTTGTTGGATTGATTTGCTTTAATAGAATTCTTTGTTTTTATTTTGTTTGCTGTATAATTTCTTGGGATGAATGGGTGGTGATACAAATTGGACAGTTAAATATACATCTGCTTAAGCACAGTAATCCTGATGAGGAGATGAAACTGGGACCATTTATTTAAAAGTGCATTTTGAAGAATTTCCTATTCTGTCACTCTTCGCCCCACTTTACAGACTATCAGCTCATTCGAAAATGGTGCCAGTATAACTATCTGAAACTCTGTCACCTAGCTAGAGGGAATGCAAAAATTAAAATCATAATGCTGTTGATTATAACATAGTCAAATACCTTATTACTACAATATCCTATTTATTTATTTAGTTTATATGCCACCTTATCTCCAACGGACTCAGGGCGGCTCACAACAATAAAATGTACAATAACCATTGTACAAAATTAAAATACCTAATTAACCAGATAAAAGTTTAAAAAACCCATATAAACCCCCGTCAGTCCAGGCCGGGGGACTTGAATAACCAAATTTTTAATTCACGGTGGAAGTTGCGAAGGCCAGGGGCCAACCGGAGACCCAAGGGGAGTTGATTCCAGACGGTGGGTGCACCCACAGAGAAGGCTCTACCCCTGGGGGCCGCCAGCCGACATTGTCTAGCCAACGGCACCCTGAGCACGCCCTCCCTATGGGCGCGAACTGGGCGATGGGATGTTGTTGCTGGCTGCAGGTGATCCGCCAAATATCCTGGGCCTAAGCCATGTAGGGCTTTATAGGTCATCACCAGCACCTTGAGAGGTGTTACATGGGAGTATTGGGATTCTCCCATCACAACCCGCGTGGCTGCATTTTGTCCTAGCTGAAGCGTCTGAGTGGTGCTTAAGGGCAGCCCCATGTAGAGAGCGTTACAATAGTCAATATGGGAGGTGACTAGCACGAGTAACTGTTTGTAGGGCATCTCGGTCCAAGTAGGGGCGCAACTGGGCATATGCCCCCATGGTCACGGTCGTTAAATGGTCTTCTAAACTCAACAGTGAGTCCAGGAGGACACCCAAGTTGCATGCCTTGTCTACAGGGGGTAAAACGTCACCCCCTATAGCCAACGATGGAACTTCTCCTATGGATCAAGATGCCACTCGGTCTTGGCAGGGTTGAGTCGAAATCTTTTCCTTCCCATCCAGACCCATACCGCTTCCAGGCATCGGGGCATCACATCGAGGGGATCACTAGGTTGGTTCGGGGTAGATATAAAGAGCTGAATATCTTTTACAGATACTCTTACAGAGTTTCTAAAAGTGTTGTTCTAGGATCCTTGGAAGACTTCTTGGAAGTCATTAAAATCAAAATTATTTGGCATTCTATGTTGAAAAATAATACAAAATCTCATCAAACATCAGTGCTAGCAATAGCAAATGCATCAATTTTAATTTTTAATATGGTATATATTGATCAATATTGATCATTATAGCCCATATAAACAAAAGCTCTCTATAATTTTAAAAATTGGGAAACAGTCCTGAAAGAACAGTCCTGAAAAAAATACAGTTTAAGAAACATTATCCTATTATGTTCAGAGAAAGCAAATGCCTAATTATGGACTTGCAAAAAAGCAAGAGGGATGAAAACTTCACTAAAGTCTAATAGGTGACATCTCATCACAAAGTTATCCCTATACTTTGCTCAGTCTAATAGATGACAGGTAAAGGTTTCTTCAGGAAAAATAAAGTATACATAATTTCATTAGCAGACTGATAGGTGATTTGAAAAGGAAGGGCTTTCCCAAATACTTAAATGATGAATGTCCAAACAGGTGTTCTAGAATGCCAGTACGTCTTCCAAAAAGTAAAAATGAAAGTAATTTTTAATAGATACTTGTAATACTAAGTTAGTAGATAATTAATTAATTATTAAATGCATTTACTTCCAATTTAATTCAGATTCATAGTGGCTTTATTTTTTCCTTTCAAAAGCCAAACCTAATATTTTAGATAAATTATTTCTTTCACTATAAAATGCTTTTCTAATGTTTTTTCTTATTCTAGACTTATTATAGTAATTTCATTATTACATTCTGGCAAAAAGTGGCTGTAGGTCAATAGTTCATATTTTTGTAAAAAAATGGCAAATCCCATGTTATGTGTATTCTTGCCAATCTTTACAAAATAAAGAATTTGTCTTGATTCCTAGCTAGAATAATCAAGCAGACTTCTATTATCACATGCTATGTATTTAATGCTGGTTGCATTATAGACCTACACAAAACAATTCAATTTCCTTAAATAATTGTAGAGCTATTTATATTTTTACAAACGTCTTAATTCTTATTCATTTGGCAGTAATCATACATGACTGCCACTAAAAACAATTCCAGAAAGGGTTAGACATAAAGAATTGTCAACATTCATAGAAAAAACACATACCTTAAAAATTATACACTTATCATGTCAGCACTAGTAGAACTACCTCCTATGCCCACTAGGGAGTAAGGAGCATGTTTAATCATAGTTCCTTCCTCTACTGCTAGTTCCATAGAGTGCATGTGGGGGTATAAATTCCAGTCCTAAATAATTATGGATGCCTCACAGATTGAATCCCTTCATATTCATACAGATGCAACCAAAAATGCTGGTACCCTGCCACTTTTCACCAATCCAAATGTATACATTAAATTTATATACATAAATTTATGTACCCGATTGGCTCTGTATCAACCTGGAGCCACCTGACAGAATCATATCTTCAGGGTCTTCCAAAAATGTATCAAGATGGGACCAAATCTTATCTATGTGGTAATAATGTTCCAAATGGAGGGAGCCATCACAAAGAAAGCCCTTTTCCTTGATTTCACTAGATATACTTCCTTAATAGATGGGAGCTGTGACATACCTTGCCTTTTTGCTTTGAGCCTCTGGGCCAGGAAGATGTGGTCCTTCAAATAACCTGGCCCCAAGTTATGTAGAACTTTAAAGGTGATAACCAGCATCATGACTTGTACCTGGAAGCAATTGATAACCAATGCAGCTCCTGTAAAACAGTGACACATCTTGACTTGCTCAGAAATATGCAGGTTGCTGCATTTTGAACCAGTTGAAGCTTGACCCTTCAAAGAGCACATTGCAGTAGTAGAAATGGGAGGTATCTAAAACATGGGTAACTGTGAGGGTGGCATGTTAGTCCAGGAATGGATACAACCGGTGAACAACTGGCAGTAGTCCAAAGACTTTCCTGGCCATAATTGTCACCTGTTCCTTGAGAGGAGTTGTGAGTCAAAAAGAACCCTCAGATTATGCACTGGGTAGTTCTGGGGCAGTATAACCCCATTCATGACGAGTGGTGGTAATTTTTCAAGAACTAAAGCCACACCATCTTGCCTGGGTTCGGCTTTAGCCTGTTATCCCTATCCGGACCTCAACAGCTTCCAGGCATGAACAAAGTGCGGTAACGTGTGAAACATTGCTTAACTCTTAACAGGCAGAGACAGTGTACGAGTCACAAGATGGGAGGTAAACAAATTAAACAAAGTATTATCAGAATATTGATGATAACCTCACTCCATTGTGATGGATGATCTCACCCAGCAGTATGATATATATGTTAAACAGGAACAAAAAGATCACTGCAGCACTAACTGATGCCTGTGAGATCTTACAAAGTAAGGGTCAAGAGTTGAAACTCTTGCTCCCAATCAACACCAATTGAAAACAGCCTTAGTAGAAGGAAGTGAACAGGATAACATGGTATCCCCAAAACCCAGGCCCTTTTCCAGAAAGATAAAATTGTTGACATTACTTAAAACATGAAGAGGTCAAGTAAAGCAATGATAATGCACTATCCCTATACTGCTATCACCAAAGATCATCAAAAAGTGTGACCAGTACATTCCATATCCAGGCCAGAATCCCAACTGAAACAGACAGATAACCTGCTCTGGATCCTCTGATGTTGCAGTATGACCCCTTCCCAGAGGTTGGTAACAGGACAAAAATTGTAAATACTAACACATCACAGACCCAGAGGATTTTACCAGCTATGGGGGACACTGGTTTAAAACGCAGGTGCTGAGCTCAAATTTCCTAAAATGCTATCTACTGCCTCAGGAGCAATAGGGTCAAACTGTTTCCAGATAACTGGGAAAGGACTTACCTTAGGCATTTTCCTTGGACCAGTGTCCACACTGATATCTGATTGGAAATCAATCTGATTTACTTTATCTGTCAGAAAATCAGCAAATTCCTCAGTATACCCCTACAGATAGAACTTTTAACTCCTTACCAGAGGAACTTGGGTCGCCTGATGTGCCAGTTGCGCCTCTTTTTGGATCGGGACTCCATGTGCACAGTCACTCATGCACTCGTCACGTCTCACCTGGACTACTGTAACGCTCTCTACATGGGGCTCCCCTTGGGGTGCACCCGGAGGCTCCAACTGGTCCAGAATGTGGCCGCGCGGGTGATTATGGGAGCGACAGGGCGCTCCCACGTGATACCTCTCCTGCGCGAGCTGCACTGGCTTCCGGTGGTCTTCCGGGTGCGCTTCAAGGTGTTAGTTTTGACCTTTAAAGTGCTCCATGGCATAGGGCCGGGGTATTTGCGGGACCGCCTGTGCTACCGATAACCACCCACCGGCCAGTACGCTCACACAGAGAGGGCCTCCTCAGGGTGCCATCAGCCAAGCAATGTCGGCTGGCAGCCCACAAGGGGAGAGCCTTCTCTGTCAGGGCACCCGCCCTGTGGAACGAGCTACCTCCTGAAATTCATTTGATCCCGGACCTCCGCGCTTTCTGAAAGTCCCTTAAGACTTATTTATTCCAACAAGCCGGCCTTGCTTGATTGATTTTAATGGGGTTTTTAAATTTTGGTATTATTAATTTTTGGGGTTTTAAATTGGGTATTTTAACTGGTTTTGAGACTTTTATATTGGAACGGCGACGATTTAATCTAATTTTAAATTTTTTAATATTTGTATTATATGTGTTTTAATCTGGCTGCTCACCGCCCTGAGTCCCCCTCCCGGGGAGAAGGGCAGTATATAAATTGAAATAAAATAAATAAATAAATAAATAAAAAGAGGACTGTAGGGTGATTATCTACAGATGCAATTTGTGCACAGGAGTACTTCTGCTTTACCACATGAATTGTCACAAGGTAGACTTTAATAGCAGCCAGATGAAATAACCAACATTTTCATCTTCTGCCAGTGGCATTCTAGGCATCTCTTGATCTGTTTTATCTCTCTCAATCCCTCCATATACCATGTGGCAATATGAGATTCACAAGTCAGCAGAGGGCATGTGGCAGCAATCCTATTTATTCCAGATGACAACTAGAATCTCAGCAGGATTATGCAGATCTTCAGTTATAATCCCCAGCTCCCTGAAATCCACAATGCATTAGCCATTGAGGGTGATCTGCTCCACTCTGCCTTCCTGCAAAGGGGTGCAACGCTAGAAAAACTGATAACCACCAGATTGTGATTGGGCCAAAAATAGGTCCATCAAATCCAGATCACAAAGGCACCACCTTGACAAAAACAATAACCTGGCATGTGACTACTACCCAGTCAGGCCATGAATTATTTTGGACAGGTTTGTGGAAGTCATGGTTTCCATGAATTCCAAAGCTATCTCCAATTCCATTCCAAGGGAAGGCAAGTTGAAAACCTCCCAGAACCATAAGCCTGAGAAACTGTATCACCAACCCTGCAGGCTAATAAGAGGGAGGCTGATATCAACCAAGCTCAAGGTTGACTCAGCTTTCCATCCTTCCGAGGTAGGTAAAATGAGGACTTGGATTGTGGGGGCAATAAACTGACTTTGTATTAAAAAAGAACACCGCTTAGGAGGGGGCAAAAGCCCTACTAAGCAGGTATGTATAACGGCTATTGCTTAACACATTGTAAGCCAGCTTGAGTCTCCGGAGAAGGGCAGCATATAAATTGAATCAATCAATCAATCAATCAATCAATTGCTAGAGCTCACCATAAGAAAGAGTCTCACAGAGGGATAATTGTGGAGTGACTCTCCTAGTAACAATCAGAAATGCTCCAATAACAACAGCCGCACCACCTCCCCTACCTATAATCTAGGTTGCTGTCACCCTCAATATCAGCTGGGAATATTTCCGAGAAAGGAATCCCAGCCACGTCTTGGTGATACATGCAAGATCAGCCTTCTCCAGGATTTGATTTTTTATGAAATAAGTGGAAACTGAGACCATTAAATGACACCCATTTTTTATTCTATAGTCCATAGAGCAGGCATTTTGCTTTCAATGTATGACAACGTATTCTTGTAAATAATAAAACCAATGAAAATGGCCTGGACAATGCCATCTTTTAATTTCCATGTGGTACCAATAACTATGTCTATATCATTTGCATTGGTTTTATTATTTACAATATGTTAAATTATACATCAAAAGCTAAGTGTCTGATATATGGAATGAAGAATGATGGATGCTACTTTCTTATATCAGTTTCAACTTATTAATTGAGATTCTTTGGGAAAACATAAAAGGGTACCAATTCTTTTTGGGAAATATTAAATATGTATTGGATTGAACTGTGTTTTTGAATAAAGCTACATTTTACATATAATAATACACCAAGATACAGTGTTGTCAATGAGAGTGAACATCAATTTAGATTTGGTGAGGAAATCATTCCATTTTCAAATTACAAAATCATCCGCTTTGTATATTAGCTTGCTTGAAGAATAAAAAAAATACATCACAAGATATATTATTTGATCTCATTTATTTATTTATTTATTTTATTATTAAAATTTGTATGCTACCCTTCTCCCTTGGGACTCGGGGCGGCTCACATGGTAAAAGCAGACAATAATACAAACTAAAACAATCCAATTATAAAATCCCCAATTATAAAACCCCGTAACCAATCATGGGATTTGGTGGAATAACTATGTCTTCAAACCAGTATGAAAAGTGTGGAGATCTGCAGCCGTTCAGAGCTCAGTGGGTAGCCCATTCTAGAGGGTCAGCGTGGCCACAGAGAATGCCGTCATCCTGGGGGTCGCCAGCCGACATTGGCTGCCAAGGGCAGCTCTATGAGACAGCACAGGGCAGTGGGAGGCCACCAGAACGTGGTCCTGCAAATACCTTGGGCCCATGCCATGAAGGGCTTTATAGGTAAGCACCAGCACCTTGAAGCGGATATGGAAGGCCACTGGTAGCCAGTGCAGCTCGCGCAGGTGAGGTGTAGCCCGGAAGTAGTGGGAAGCTCCTGTAACAATCTGCGCGGCCACATTCTGGAGTAGCTGGAGCCTCCAGGTGCACCCAAGGACAGCCCCATGTAGAGGGCATTGCAATAGTCCAACCAAGAGACAATGAGAGCTTGAGTGACTGTGCGAAGGGCATCTCTGTCTAGGAAAGGCCGCAACTGGTGCACTAGGCAAACCTGTGCAAAAGCCCCTCTTGCCATGGCCGTCAAATGATCCACCAATGACAACTTTGAGTCAAGGAGGATGCCAATATTGCAGGCCCTTTCTGAGGGTGTCAGCAACTCCCCTCCCATCATAAGTGATGGGGTAGCTAGATCAGAAGATGCCGGAATCCACAGCCACTCAGTCTTGGAGAGGTTGAGTTGGAGCCTGTTTCTGCCCATCCAGACCCGTACCACCTCCAGGCACTTCGACATCACGGAAAGGGTATCCCTGGGTTGATTCAGTGTGGAGATATACAATTGAGTATCATCAGCATACTGATGATACCCCACCCCAAAACTGTGAATGATCTCATCCAGTGGCTTCATGTAGATGTTAAAAAGCAGGGGGGAGAGAACTGACCCCTGCGGCCACCCACAAGTGAGGGGCCTCGGGGAAGATCTCTGACCCTGCCAAACAAACTGCGTCTGGTTCGAGAGGTAGGAGGCGAACCACTGTAGAACTGTGCCCCCTACTCCCAGCCTCCGCAGCCATCGCAGTAGGATACCATGGTCGATGGTATCGAATGCCGGTGAGAGGTCAAGTAGAACCAGAATGGAGGAACAACCCCCATCCTGGGCCCGCCATAGATCATTCACCAAAGTGACCAATGTCATTTCCGTGCTGGGGCCGCGCCTGAAACCAGATTGGTACGGATTGAGGTAATCAATTTCCTCCAGGAATTGTGGGAGTTGGTAAGCCACCACTGCCTCGACAACCTTCACTACAAAGCGAAGGTTGGAGACGGGACGGAAATTGTTTAAGGAGGCCAGGTCCAGTGTTGGCTTCTTGAGGAAATTTATTAAATTTATTTATTATACAAATCTCACTTGAATCACTTTGTTCGAATCTGTTAATATTTAATTCAGTGGCATTATTTTATACTTGCAGTTGTACAAATTAGAAATGACAGGATACCTTCTCTGACCTTAATATTTCGATTCTTTTAGCTTCTAGAAAAATGTCATGAATTATAGCCATAGCACATCTTTACTAATGTCACAAAACGAAAGAGTAATTGGTACCCAAAATCTATCAATGGCTATAAAGTTTTCAGGTTACTGAGAAACTAAAAAGCATTTTGTTGATCAACTGTAAATGCATTGTCTGGAACAGGCACTGTTAGATACTTTCTATAGTTTAGCTATATTCTTTAAAGTGTATATACACAATGAACACCACCTCTATTTCTAAAAGATATGTACTTTCTGGTAATTGCTTTGAATTAATTTCAGTTGCTTTCTTATGGCATTACCCTTGCATTTGAAAATATGACTTCCATCTATCTCTATATAAATATCAGCTAAAACTGCATATATGATCTCTCTCTCTCTCTCTCTCATCTATCAACACACACACACGTATAAAATCTGGCAGAATTTTCAGAAATTGCAAGCTTCTGAGATGAACAAATGGGCACGGTTTTCTTTTTAACTGTTTTGAACACCATGTGTTGAGAGAAAACAACAGAACGGAAACTGCTCATCCAAAATGCTAACTTGTGGTACAGCACAGCCAAAAAGCAGGTGTGTGCCACACAGTTTACTTTTCTAACATGCCTACCACATGTCACTCAATTCTGTTACCCCATTTACTTTATTTGGAAACTTATTCTGTTATTGGCAATAGTACATGGCTCAGCTTAAGATCTTTAAGAAACTGTATGACCTTTTATATTAAAATATAATATGAGAAAACACTGACTAGAATAATAGAAGCTCATCACAAAATAATCCTTTGAATTATCTGTTCTGCCTCTAGTTTTTACAAATGTGCTTCAGATACTGTTATTTCCATTAGGATAATATACTGCATAAAATCCAGATATGCAATACAATCTTACTAATTTGTACTACTGACTGAGAAGCTAATCCATGAATTGACCTAACAAAATTTCAGAATATTTTTCCACAGAACACATTTTGTTGATTCATTTAACAAATTATCTTTATATGAAATGTTAATACAGAGAAAAAGATACAAGATAGAGAATTGCAAGACTGTTCTGAGGTAAAACACCTGATATCCCTGGAGAAGAGGGGTGCAAATTTAACATTAAAAAAAATCTTCGTATCTTCAAAAGGCATGCTTTTGATAGTGCATCAGTACTGTAATGCCATTGTTTATAAAACCAAAATAAAAAACAGAAAAAATGTTCACCTATGTGTCTGTTACATATAATTTAATTTAAAATGCATATCTAAAGTAGATTCCCTGACTTCTAAAATGCAAGTAGACAACAAAAAAGAACTTCAAAGTTTAAAATATATTTTGACCCTATGCCAAATCAATTCACTCTGTTTCATTCATTTGCAAACAGGTGGATGGAAAAGAGACAATAGGATCATAGCTCAATAGCAGTTCATTTGCTGCACTGGCAACTTTTTACTCCCTTCTCCTTCAGAATAAAACTTATTACTGTAGTTTTAAGTTATACTTCATTTATACTTGTAACTACACCTTATTTTTCACTGTAGCTTTGTATATATGAGAAATAATGTTCATCTCTGGATACTGAAATTTTATGCTGACTGAAGGTAAGAAATAATACCGAACTAACCTAGAGAATCATAATTAAGTGAAATTGCTACTATGGGTATGGATTAACTACCCAAACTTTACAAGAAAATGTTAGGTATTATTCCATCTAATGCTACAAAGAATGTAATGATCCTTAGCTCCTAAAACAGAATTTAAGGGACAGGAGAAAAAATGAATAAAATCTCACCAATACTTGCAGAACCAGGGATAAGAAACCTGTTGCCTTCCTGATATTTCAGATTATAACTCCAACAATTCCTTGGCATTCTTCAGTCTGATAGAACTTGAAGTCCAATGATTTTTAAAAATCTTGCATGATTTCAGAAGCCATTTTTTTCTAGGAACTGTACGTATACATAAATATAGGACAAGCTGTTTATGCAGATATACTGGCACTCTGATGTGTATTTCTTCACAACAGACAGCTACAGAACAACTAAAATAGAATAAGGATATATTCCATGTATTTATGGGACTGGACATTGAAAGAAAATACACTCCCTCAAAATAAATAATGAATAATGCCTGGATTCAGTCTAAAAGAGTTATTAATTTTATTACTCTTTTTAGTGCTGAAAAAGCTCATTTTTTTTCAAGTTTATAATGTTAGTAATCCATGAATCCATGCCTATGCTATGTTACTAATGGATCACCCCATTGTTCTCTGAGAATGTATGTTGATTTCACTTGCTCAATGCTCACGCTATAGTGTCAACCATAATGAAAATTTGGAGATTTAACTGTCTGCTCAACACCAAAACAACAGATATTTTTTCTGGATATGGAAAAATAATCAAATTGAATATGGTAGCCTATGGACTGTCTAATTACATAGTTCATAGCAATAAGAAATTCAGTGAGAATGAAGAACTAAAATGAAATAAAATCAGATTCTTGCAGTCAGTGTAGGCACAGATTTTTGAATGCTTACAAATATGTGCAGCATCTTGCTTAACATTCTGATTTGGAGAAGAAAATCTGTAGGAATAATGTTTCATTCATAAAACATACTGAACCTGATTATTATGGATATTGACACCTTCACTATAAAAAATTGCTGATATTAATGCATACAAAGAAAGAATAACTTCTTTGCACTGATCTCATCGGAATTGAGATAGCTGAAATATGGTAACAAAACAAATTTTTTAAATATGTCTATCGGTACAGGTCAATTTTCATTCTCTTCCGCAGTCTATTTCTCATCTGACATTGCGGTCTTTCCTAAAATATCCCATATTCTACCCATATCCATACTCCCTAATAAAAATTACACCTAATTTTTATTCTTTCCAACCCAAGAGAATGTATCTGAAAACTAAAAGATAAGGACAAGATAAAAATAGATCTGTGGAAGATAACCAAAAAAAAAAAAAAAAAGCCCAGATTGAGATCAGACCAGGGTTTATAGAGAAAAATATTCAGGAAAAAAAAAAAAAAAACCTCAGTGCATTCCTATGAAAGAGGTAGTTACCGGTACGTAGCAGGTCAGACTATTGGCAATGTTCTGTCTGAGCCCTGTCCCTCATTGTCCCTTTACTTTAACTGAAGTCTGTCATATGTTTCCTAATACACTGATACATAAAGTTTGTCATATGCTTCCTAATATCCTTATATGCCCATATGGGTGCCACAACAAAGAGAGAACAGAAACACAGACACACACACATGTACATTATCTGTTATAAAAAAAAAAACCCACATATATTTTTATCCCAACTGCTGTGTGAAAGAATTCCAGAATCCATGCTCTACATGCTTTCACTATCTTGTTTTTTCAGCATAAATGTTTCATAGTAATAGGAAACAAGAGAAGATACTTGAAAAGAAAGGAAGGAATCGGAGTGACATGATTGCAGTGTTCCAATATCTAAGGGGCTGCAACAAAGAAGAGGGATCAACCTATTTGTCAAAGCACCTGAAGACAGAAAAGACACAATGGATGAACCAACCTAGAACTAAGGAGAAATTTTCTGACCATTAGAATAATTAATAAGTGGAATGGCTTGCCTTCAGAAGTTTTTAAGTAGAGATTGGACAATTATTTATTGAAATGGTAAGGTCTTCTGCTTGAGCAGGGACTTGGACTAGAAGATCTATTAGATTTCTGGTTTTTTTAAAACAAGAGTATATGTTTATATGTATGCATGCATATAAGAGCAATTCCCTAATAAATACATTTCTAAGGTGACCATATATTTAAATCATCTTTTAAAACATTAGATCCAACTTATTGACTTTATTCATTGAATTCCTTGCAGATATCAAAAATGACATTAAAATGTCTGCTAGTAAGAAACAACTTATTTTACCAGAACTTTCTCTAGTCTATTAAATTCTGAGAGAGACAATCAATAAACTTTGCAATAGAGAACTCTACCTTTGTATATTTAAGATGCTGTCAAAACCATGAATGTTTGACATCCTATCAGGTTGTTGCACAGTAAAATGCATATAGTATGAAGCCTATGAATAATCCAAGGTAGAATCAAGCATGAGTTTCCTGTAAATGGGAATTATGCTGTTTTCATGGCAACTGCTTTGCTTTTTAGTTATGCAAAACATTTACTCCAAATAAAAAGCAGGGTGTGATTCTTAAGGGTATAATGATGTATACATAAATTGTACTGGACATTTAATTGGTGAAAAGCAGCATAAGTGAGAAGTACAATAACATTAATTTATGACATATTCATGTATTATAAAACAGTAGGTAATTAACTATTTGCCATTGCATTGTTATATAAATAGTTCAAATATGTGATCGTCTGTACAATTTTTTTTATTAAAGACAGTCTTATCAATACAAGCAAATATACATGTCCCAGGATAATGTTGCAGGATTCAATCTGTGTTGGTCACCAGGACCAGAGATTTAATCTTCCAAGCTTTTGGACTCTTGCTGAAGTCCATCCTCAAGGAACTTCTCTCTACCAGAATGTGTGGAATGTAGAGAAAAGTTTTCCTAAAAATTCTGTCTACATTCCAGTAGAGAAAAATTTCCTGAGGATGGGCTCCATCATGGGTCCAAAAACTCAGAAGACTAAATCTCTGGTCCTAGTGACCGACCCAGATTGAATAAAGACAGACTGCTACAATGCCTTCAATATTGTATAATTAGATTATCGATATTTTTTTCCTTTCGTGATTCTAGGTCTCTATAGATAATAAAGTCTGTATATATAATAAAATATAAAACCAGGATTGGCCATGAAAAGAGTTAAATACAGGAAAGAAGTTCTCTGTTTAAAATAGCCAACTCTAATCCAAATGCAAAAGGTAGTAAAAATGGAAATCCAAAGCAGAACCCTGACATGAGAAGCAGTTAATTACATGGCTGATGTAATTAAATGTAAAATATACTAACTAGCTTGTACTATATAGCACAAGACCCATTGCTTGCATGGTACAATGAAACTCACCTTATACAGTATCATGGTACCAAGCAAGTAATGGGTCTTGTGTCTACTAGTCAGTATATTTTTCATTGTACATTGGCAATGAATATATTGCAGAGAATAGTATAATGTAGTTGTCCAGGCTTGGAAAAAGTCAATTATAGCAGTAAACAAAATCACATCATACCGCCTACTATGGACCAAGAACTGACATGGATTAAGAATATCTACAATGTAGAAGTGTGGTATTTAAAAATGCAGTGTGGGTGTAGTGTTTAAGATATTGGACTAGGATTGGGAGTTTCCATGTTTAAGTCCATTCTCTTTTTCTAATTATTCTTAAATATAGTTGTAGGAAAAAATGGAGGATGGAATACTATCTATGTTATACTACTATTATGAACAAAAGATGGAATAGAAATCTGAGAAAACTTATTCAGAAAACAGTCCTGAATTGGTTCACAGCCTCTTTTTAGGTCAGATTTGTGGGCCTGTACTTAATAAACTGTATTGCCTCTTAACATTCCAATTCTAACAATGCCTCTTATGCCTCACAGTTCTTTTTCAGTGTGTGTTTGTGTGTGTCTTTGAGTCCCCTAGTGACTGCTTGGACAAATCTCTGCAGTTTTCTTGGCAAGATTTTGGAAATGGTTTGCCATTTCTAGCTTGAGAGAGAATGACTAAGCCAAGGCCACCCAACTAGCTTTCTGACTAAGGCAGTCTAAAAGTCACTGTCTCCCAGTTTCTAACCAGGTGCCTTAACTACTAAACCAAACTGGATCTTTGGTAGTTCTACATACATTACATTCAAGTAATTCTCCTGGAATTTAAATATTGTGTTTATGTCTATATTTAACATTTTAGCATTTTTTCACAACAGTCCAGCTTAGTTAAATTATTGACCTAAGTCCCATTGCAAGCAATGAAATTTGAATTAGATGCTATGAACTTGTCCATTTATATTTCATTTTAACTGTGGATAGCCTATATAGCTATAATATAGATAATTTTAAACCCAGAAGTAATTAGAAGAGAATTAATCAAAGACCAGGATATTAGTTTGAATAAGTAAAGGTAAATTAAGAAAAGGCACAGAAATGGGATACAACTTTTTAGAAAAAATTTCTAACATTATTCACACTAATATTGCAGAAATGGAATCTGTGGAATTACCTGTTAGCGCCCATTTCTTCATTCTATCATCATTAATATACTACATACCAGTAGCAAAAATGATTTATGTCACATAGAATCACTCATTTCCTTTCTACACCAATAATGTACTGTATCTCCCATACTTAAAATTATAACTCTTCCTAAACTAATTTTATTTTTAATCTCAGTAACAATCACATAGTGTAATATTTCTTGACATATTATGAAACATAAAGAGATCCAAAGCAATTGCAGAAAGATGAAAAAAGTTAAAACTACTAGGGAATGCTCTGTGGAATTATCAAGACAGGAAAACTTTGCAGATGTTACTGTCTCTCTAGAGGAATAAATGCTTGCATTTTAATATTCTCAACAGCTGGTTCCTGTTGCATGCCATCAGGATGATTCAGCTACCTACCAGAAACATCAGAAGTAGCAAATATACTTATAAACATTTTTTTTACAATTTCTAGGTTAGTCCAATTACTTTAATGAACTTATTTTTAATTAAATTATTACTAACAGCTTCAAACTATTCAATTGTATGGAAAGATGGTGAACCACACTTGCTCTTTCATAATATGGTATATATTTTAATCTTTACTTATATCAACACCTGTCTTTTAGTATTTGTTTGCTTGTTTATTTATTTAGCAAATTTATATAGTCATACAATTCATACTGAAAGTGACTTCAGGAGACACAGAATTTAATGTTTTTTTAAAAAAATACATCTTATAATAAAACTTATTAAACAATCCACCCCCAAACCTTCACTCCTTAGTTCCTGTATGATTGATTGGCAAATGGCATCTTTTAACCTGAATTATGATTTAGGGGTACATATACATGGCCATCTGAAATTAATGTTCTTATGGCATACAAAATCACATTTTAATTTGTTTAGATGCTAATTTAAACTAGTAAGTTCATGATAGAAAGTTTATTGTTCTTCTACATTGATCTCAGTTTAATATGGCTAGTAAATGGGTCCTCCTAAATGAAGGATAGAAGCATAAAGGATGAGTTGTTCAGTTGAATACTGAAAGAGAGACAGAAGTTGCTACTTTCCATCTTAGTGGAAAGTAATTTCTCAACTCATTGGTTAGACTCCAAACCAATGAGTTTAACAAGTTGATCATTCTCTGCTAATCATTAAAAAGAAATCAAAAGCAGAACCTTACAATGGGAAACAATAAAGTAAATTGCTATAGTAGAACTCTCAGATGGGAAGGAAGGAAGGAAGGAAGGAAGGAAGGAAGGAAGGAAGGAAGGAAGGAAGGAAGGAAGGAAGGAAGAAAGAAAGGTTTACTGTAAATATCATAATATAATCTATCAGTGTTTTTTGCAATTATAAAGAAGACCAATATGAATTTCAGGATGCAGCAATATACCTTCCAGGACATAGAAGTTACAAGTTCCTGTTTATTCTTTGCTAGTCCTGGAAACTTCCAGATTTTGCTTTGATTTTGCACCAATTCTGTCTAATGCTAGAAATGTAAGAAGAGTTAGAATGTCTTGATGACACTATGATTAATATATAATTAGCTTGGATTTCCTCCTTGTTGGATCTATTCGTTTTCAAACTACTTAGAAAAAAACAGTAAGGAGGAAATGAGCAAAACAAGAAATGCAATTTTTCAGCAGGTGCAGACAAAAATGTAGAATTAAGACAAGATGGTACATGTTGTTCTTGGATAAGATTGATTACATGTACCTTCTTTATCTATTGCTTGCTGTGCATTAATGAATGTGGATTCATATTGCAGACCTTTAAAATAAAATGTTCTTTTTCTTTCACATCTTTTTTAAAAGTACAAGCAGATATCTCACTGGCCTTCAACTTTGTAAACATTTTTGTTAGAAAATATGTACTAAAATTACATAAGAAATACCTCAAAGGAGACACTTAAACGTAGCTAGTCAATTTTAACTACTATGTTCTATTTTCCCTTTGAAGGAAATTCCTCTAAAAACAGTAGCCCAGAAAATAACAGACTGCCACAAGAAGAGGGCAAGGACTTGTTACTGAATTAGTCTAGGTCTAATGGTTTATGTTACAGAAGGATAGATTTTGAGTAAACAGTAGAAAAAAAGGCTTCATGACAAAAGCAGTTTAACAAAAGATGGGGGAAGAAGGTAGATTCAGATTTGCTGGAGGTTTGGTAGCAAACCATTGATATGGTTTTTCAACATCATACAATATGCTTTAGTTCTGAATTTCCTGCACTGAGGAAGAGATTAGATTAGATTGTTTAAAAATCCAGTTTAATTTTAATCCCGAGTATACACATTTATTTTGTTCAGGATGCAATCATTGTAATCACTGTTTTACATTAATTGTGTAAACTATGCAATTACAACATGATTTGAATAAAAAAGTAATAAAAATATTTTCATTTTCTATACCATTATAAAAAATGATTTCTCAGTAAGGGAAAACTTCAAAATGAACTGAAGCCATTTTATTTTCTAGAATCAGAAAATACGTAATAAATTATGTTGGAAGAAAAACTCACATGTAAGTTTAAAATATAAAAACTTATTTTTTGTTAAATGTAGTCTAAGAATGCCACCATTAATATCTTCATAAAATTATTCTGTAAGAAAAGCCATTATGTATATTCTGTGAAGCCAGCCACTGCTAGTATTAATATAGATCAAATCTTATATACTGAAATATTTTACCACAAAAGAATTTTGGGTTTTCAAACATATAAAATATATTACTAATGTTTATACATGTATATCATAAATATTGATAATATGAGGATGAAAGCCACAGTTTTAAATAGATTTTTTCCCTTGAATAGAGTCTGGATTAGGGTTGTATCTCTGCCAATTGATCTTCTCAACACTTAAGCACAGATAAATGGCACTATCTTCACCATCTGCAAAACAAACATTTCTATATACCATATTTCTGAATGATTAGGCATTAATGGCTTGTGGGGTGGGTTTAAAATAAATAAATGACATGAAATACATGACAAACAAATGTATGGTTCTAACAGCTGATCCACATGTAAATTCAAGACCAACTTTTCCAACTTTTTAATAGAACAAAGTTTAAAATATTGAAATAATAAAATGAAAAAAGAAAAATACATGAATTCAAATAGAAAATATAACAAATGGAGTAACTCCAACTTACATTTGAAGAACCAGTGTGGGCCCTGTAATTAGAATAAGAGCTCAGGATGAATGTCTGCAAATTCTGCTCTGGCTCTTATGTAGCTTGGCCAACATGGACCTCAACAAAGCTGTGTGACAATGCTTGTTCACCTGTAAAATAGAATGTATTTACTTAAGTACTTATATGACAACCTCTGGAAATTTATTAATAATTCTAAAGAATTTACAGAAGTACCTAAATTGCCAGTCAGAAACAAATATCTGGAAAAAACATACTACAGCAAATTAGACAAAAACAGAATTGAAAGGTTTTTTAAACAATACTTTTATTTCAAACAGAGTATAACTAGGAGAACTTCTACAATTAAAGATTTATAACAAGAGTTTATAGATTATGAAAGGTAGAAAGAAAACAGGCCTTTCCTACAGAACTAGTGACACCATGAACACAGAGTAAGGAAAAGGCACAACCTAATATATGCAGGATGTTCAATACTTTAAAAGTCTCTGCTAGCACTTAGAAATGGGTCTAGAAAGCAAACAGGCAATCAGTGCAGGTGTGTTAAGAAAAGAGTAATTTGCCTCTTATGGCTCATCTACATACTTTAGTGGGCTGCAGAATTTTGAATTAGACACAATTTCTGAACAATCTTTAAAGATAACCACACCTAACATACTGCAGTAATCCACATGGGAAATTTTTGTAACCTGAATTTCCTGAACCAAATCCCGATTTGATGGAAATGACTGCGGGCAACTTATCAGACTGATAAAAGGCACTAATCAAATACATAACTGCTATCTAGGAACCTTGCAACAATATAGGTTTTAACAAGTACTCCAGTCTAGAAAATGTGTTCTTTATGGGAAATATAACCATATCAAAGGCACACCAGCTTTAGGCAATTTTGTCTTGTCTACATTAATCTTTAGTAACTCACTTATATCTTCATTCAAGTATTTCCTCAAGAAAAATGTCTGTTTTTGATTTGATTGAAATCAAATCAGAAATGTTATCACGAAACTAATGTCAGAATTCTCAAGAAATATAAATTCCAAAGAACTAAATACTAAAAAAATTCAAAAGTAATACAAATAACAAAATCATACAATGAATAAAAAAATTAAGTCAATATCACCATTATAGAATTGTTTAAAGGGTGTTGAAGTTTTTTCTTTTTTAAATGACGATTCTATCAAGTATTCTAAATCTGTAGTTGAAGTTACTGAACTAACTTGCAAAATTCCCTCCCAATGGCCAAGTTCATTCAACAAGATATGGTGGATTAAATCTGAATCTCATTCAAGATTCAGATTTGAGATTATCATAAAAGTCAACACTGTTAATTATTATAGAATTGTTTGAAGAGTGTTGAAGTTTTTTCTTTTTTAAATGAAGATTCTATCAAGTACTCTGAATCTGTAGTTGATATTCTGAACTACAGCTCCCAACATTTCCCAACAATGGCCAAGTTGATTCAACAAGTTATGACGGGTTAAAGTTCTTAACTCTAAATGTGCATCCTCATTCAGGTTCTCCTATATTTGTGTACTTCAATGAAATGTAGCATTTTAATAGTAGCTTGTTATGCGTATTCATAGCTTAGATATTTTAAAATACTTTATTTGAATTTTTTAAAAAACGTGTGAAATTAAAAATTAAAATAGTTTCTTTCATAATTTTTCATAATTTTAAAGTGCAATTTATAATTTGAAACTACTAATTATCATGTAACAAAATTCTTAGAGAATGATGCAGATATTTACATATATTTAGAACCTAGAATAGAAAAGGAATGTATAAAAGGAAGAAAAAGGGATTCCTATCAGTGAGAAAGTTAAAGTAAAAAGTAAAGTAAAAGTAAAGCAAAATGCAACTTTTTTTAACGAAAAACTTTCATGTATCCCACTATTATTTCAGGGGGGAAAATGAGTGTCCGGAGGATAAAATGAATAGAATTTGTCCTATTTTGCTTGTTACATCCTTAATATGTTGTCATATTTAAGATTACTGTATGAACTCTGTAACGCTAAGAATATGTTCAGGACTCAGAAAGTACTTAATTTCTTTTTAAAGAAAAACAACAGCTGATCCCCTCCCAGGCAAAGCTTTTGGCAACTTTCTAAACACACATAATTTTCTTTGGTACATCCTGATTCTCTGGCCAGAAAAATAATTATAGAACTTATTTGCTGCAGGAAAGGAGAAGTAACTGTTTCTCACGCTACATCTGTATGCTTTCTGGGATACGCGGTAGAGATTAACAGATCACAGAGAAATTTTATTATTTAGAGTAATGAAAAGACTGCATTAACAGACTAGTTCCTTTGCTTCTCATAATATGGTCAGAACTTTAAAAGACTGGCAGAGTATAAAACGAGTCTTTCAGGTATGCCAAGAAAATTCTTAATAGAAGGACCCAGTTCAATTCAAAATTTCACTGAGAACAATAGAGGGTATATACCCTTACACATCTCAGCTGTAATATAAAAATTGTATCCTGTAACTTCAGGGGGAAAAAAGTTAAGAAAAATAATGGGCAATATACTGTACAACACAAAAAGAAGTTGAATAGTAAGATTTAAATCTGAACTTTTATTAGTCTCAAAACTTAAGGCAGTGTTGAAATGAAATAGTGTAAAATTGTTAAGTCATACCAAGTATTTTTCAAACAATATATCTGATCTTTTAAAAAAGGCAATGCTATATTGGGCTTTATTATGAATTAATAATGGTGAAAAATTATAGTTTAATATAAAATCACAACTGTACTCCTTTGACATTATTTTTTTCTAATATATTATTCTTAAATAGAAAAGAGAACATATTAGTGTGTAAGTATTACCTGAAAACAAAGTTCTAACAGTATAATCTTATGTAAAAATAAGCTTTGGTTTGAAGGAACCATATATAGGTAAATAAGAATAAGATTACAGTCACTGATTTCTAGGAAGAAATGTTTTACTTAGGTAATATTAAGAACAGCAAAACTGAACCCAAACTACAAAGCTTCCTGTGGTAAGCCTCAATTGAGGCTTATCACTAGTGAATCACTGCTACATTTTATTTCTATAGAAGCTTATTATATTTCAGGAAAATATTTCATTATAAATCTGTGAAACTTTAATGCTTATCATGCTAAAGGAGAATCTGTTATATTTTTAGTAGTTATCTTGCTACTGGCCTTTAAACTACATTGATGTGTACCAATGACACACATATAACATAAGCTAGTTTTCCACTTGGCAAAAATCCAGCCATATATATTTGGAAACTTTATCACAGACTTCCATGTTCATTACTAAAAATCAAAATAAACTCTGTTAAGCATAACATATAGAACTTCTTTCTATCGTTAAAGCTCTCAATTGTAATTTTACTCTTATTTCTGTACTGATTGACAAATCAACAAAAGTAACACTTTATTGCAGGACAGGAAAATATTTACCTTTCCAAATAACAAACTGAAGTTTTTCAAGGAAATATTATCAGATACATTAAGTGAGGAGTAAACATATACATTGAACAGGTGTCACTGTCGAATTGTTAGGTATTCAGAAAATCAGAAGACAGAATTTCTTTCTATTCTTGCCTATGAAAAAATGTTACAAATATGTATTTATATGTTGAATAGTGTAGACTAGTCACTCACAGCCTTGACATAGTACAGGCAGATAAATCAATGAATAATGTAATTATGGTACATACCGGTATAAAAACACATAATATGTATATCATGTATTGTGCTTATTTCAAAATCATTTTTTCTAAGCAGGAAAAAAACAACTGATATGTCGATATGAAATGAAGCTTTAATGCAAAACCAAACCAAATCTCTGCATTTAATTAGAGTTTCTACAGTCATATTTATATGGCAGAGAATAGGGAAGAAGAAAAGAGGGAAGAAAAGAAATATTTGAAAATGGTTTAAATTATTACAAGGGTTCATAATGTCTGAAGAAAAGTCTGCTTTTCCAGGATATGAAGTATGATACTATAATGGGTCAACAGTGGACTTACTTTTTGTTAAAACAAATAAACAGCACTAAAATGCTTCTCTTATATCTTCTTACTTCACAGTTTATACATTACTACTTGTTTAAGAACGGAGACTGTGGAAGCTGAATAAGGATACCTAATAAATATAGCTAAAGGAAATTTGAAATGCAGGTTTCCCAACACCTTTTCAGATGTTATATACATATACATATTCCTGCAAGTGTCTAATTTTATTATTTATTTGAAGAAAATAAGAAAAAGAAGTTATTAAAAAATGATGATCTTACAATTTTAAACTAGTAGTGTTAATGGAAACAGAGTTAATAAAAGCCAGTATATAAATGATTAATGAGACACAGATGATACACATCCAATTTGGCTCACAAAATTAAAATATATCTCTTGACTCAAAATGGAACATGGGATCTTTTAATTTTGGGGGGAAATTAACTCTATACAACTAAGTATTTGTTTTCTCAAATATATATAGATTGTATATAGTATACATATACAGTAACAAGTTGGATTTGAAGGAGTTTCATGCAAAAACAATTTTAGAAGACAGTACTGAAAATATCGGTAGTATTTGGTAAAGAAGACATATATTCTGTATTTTGTTATAGCTTTCTGATTATTATTCTGATTATCACATATCCCAATTCTGTACAATTTTATATAAAAGACTGGATGGTCATATAACTTTCAAGTAAATATACATAGGAAACAGAAGCACAAAATGTTTTCAGTGACAGTATCCAAATGGCAACTTTATCAATATTTGGATTTCCTGGAATTACATGTTAAATTATATGAAATAATAAGGTACGTCCAACATAAAAACTGATGTAGTAAATCAAATCTATAATCTCTAAATATATCCTATCATGGCAAAAACTAACTTAAAAACTTTTCTGGGACGTTCAGCAAGGGAGAAATAAAGATTAGAAACATTTCACTTTCCTAAAGTATTTTGAACTTCCTAAGACCTGTGATTAGAAACATTAACATATTTTTTTTCCTACCCGTGGGAATAAATATATTTCGAAATGCTAAAAAATCCATACATTTTCATGTTACTTTAAGTAATATTGTAAGTTTTTTTCCCCTTCAGCAGGACTTTACTTCTGGCTGAACTTCCACTATAATCCACTTGGATACATAAAGATCACAAACCTTTGGAAGTTAATTTTCAAAGCAAGGTGATATAAATTCTACACAGGTATAAATGACTATGCAAATCTAATTTATATATTAATATAAATTCTAGGATTATATCTCACATTAGCAACAATGACTCCTAGACACTGTTGCAAAGGAGGAATGTCAGAAAGAATATGTAAACATGAATATATACTTAAGAAAAGGCAATGTAAGCCCACACCTATATGAACTAAATTCGGGCAGTTAATTTAAATCAAATTAGGGAATGAAATTGTTTTGCCTTTATGTGAAGCACATAAAAAAGTAAAGGAAAGCGAAGATTACACGTAGGCAGAAACACAGAAGGGAGCAGGGAAAAGAGAATTAAAGGAAAACAGGCCCATTCTGCTAACAGGAGCCCAGCTAAAGTCATATGATATCTAAAAGCGCAGGACATGTCGCCAGGAGCTAGAAAGGATTGCTTGAAGGAAGAAAGAGCCAGTGTGTTCCTGCTCAAAGAGCTTTTCTTTCCATTTTCTTTTTTTTTCTCCTTCATCTGTTTCCCTCTCTTTTCTTCTCTACTGTGAATGCCTTAGTCTTAGGTTAGATTCAAAAAGAATCTCAGAAAAAAACTATCCTCTTTCTTCCTTTTCTGCATGCAGGTATCTGATGGAAGATTACTCTTAGTGAAAAGGGGGTTATATAGATTTTGGCACCGACTATCTCTCTCTTCTGTTGCTACTTCTGAGATTCCAGATAGAAAATACAGATATATTCTACAGAACAAAATAAAGCAAACAAAAGAATAAAAAAGGCAGAAAATGTAAATAAGCTTCCTATTAATAAAGAAGTTCAAAGGTATTACTTATTTTATTATATTTTAATGTAAAACAATAAATATGGAAATATTGCAATTTGGTATTTAATTTTATTTTCATGAAGATAATTGCAAATAACGCAGTTAGAAATTACTTAATTTCTACTGTTTTTAGAAAGCCAAATATATTAGCTTCCAGTATTTCTGAATTTGACTTTTCTTTTCACAAAATATTTCAGGTTCATTCATGAAGAGTCCTAAGAGTAGGGAGGGTTCCTAAGGTAATTTATGTTTACATGGTGTAGCTAGTTTCACTTTTATTGTTGCAATAAAGTTATTGCAGAATTGTAGTAAAATTACGACAACTGATCTTTCAACCTCATGTGTACACATATTTCCTCAAAAAAAAAATCTATTAAGTATGTGTGATTCCAAAATGTGCAGAAAATGTAACTTCTCTTTAAAGAAAAAGATATTACTAGTAATATCAGCCTTTGTATCCTAAAACAATTGCTACAATTACTTATTTTTCATCTATTTAAAATTATATTTAACACAAATGATAGTGATCACATACTCCTACTTGCTGTACTAAACTGCTATTTTTCCTATTAGAAATGGGTATTAGTAGGAATGACTTTAATTAAAAGCAATTCCTTTTGAGTTTATAAATGTTCCGAAGCTTTCATGGTTGAAATATGAAAAACATGAAAAACTATTGGTCTATTTTTTTTGACTAATAGATCATTTGATTCATTATCTTATATTACTAACCAAAGTAATGCTGTCTACGTAGACGTCCAAATACATATTTTAATATATACAAAATGTGTCCCCAAAACATGTAATATAAATATAACCAGGTGCAAAAGTGACAAGTAGATAGCAAAACAATTTACAATTCTGAAAAGCCTTGCAAACCTTTTTATTCAGAAGCAGACAAACCATACACACGGTCCTTCCATACAGTACTAAGTTTTGAAGGCCAGGTGGCCAAAAGTGGAAGAATTTCCCATTCACATCCTAATTTTGCTTAATTGAATCTTTCCTATTCCCCTTACCTCTATTGCCCAGGTAAAATGCCTTGAGAAGTAGAAAAAAGAAAACAGGGAGGAAGGAAGAGAAAAGGCAGAGAACAGCCTAACTTTTATGTAAGGAACCCCCATCAGGTAAAAGTTAGCAAAGCAACAGCTACATTAAAAAAAACAAAACACGTTATTTTGAAAAGGGCTAACAGGAAAAAAAATGAAACGATTTCCTCCTTTTTTGCATTACGAAGTGGGGGAAAATCCTTTTTCTTTTTTCTTCTTTTGGTGCTGCTACGGATTCTTTTCTATTCGAAAGGAGAGGGAGGACCTTAAAAACAGAGGGGGGAACATCTTAAGCGTCAAGCTCGCAGTCCCCTCTTTTCCTTTGTAAAGAACTCTTTGTTCTCTACTGAAAATGCTGGAGGAAGGAAAGAGGGGGGGGGGGAAATCGCCGGGCAGCGACTCCCTGAAACAAGTGCAAAACACTTAGAGGCTTTTGGGCTGGCTAGGAGCCAAGAACCCTCCCGCTGTCTGGTTAGGAAAAGAGGAAAAAGAGAGGGGAGAGAGAGGCAGAGCGCGCGAGAGAGCGGGAAGCGCGGGGGGGGGGGGGGGGGAGAAAGAGAAACATTGGCGCTTCCTTTAATAGACATAGGAAGCGGGATTTTTTTTTTTTTTTGAAAACTGGCGGTCAAGCGTTAAGTAACTCCCCGCCTAAATCCACCTGCTCAGAATGAACTTGGGTAACCCCTTGGGGGGGAGGGGGGGGTTGTCTGAAGAGAACCACCTACTCCAGACTCTTTTTCCCCTCCGCCGCTGCTGCCCTGCTCCCATTCTTCTTGCTCCCGTCACACCAATGCCCACGGCTCTTCTCCTCCCCCCCTCCACCCCTCGCAGCAATAACAAACACACAAAAATGCACGCTCGCTTCATCTCCTCAAAAAAGAAAAGATAAAAGAAAAGGCGCCTTTCCTCTCGGTTGCGACGCGATGATAAGGGGTAGCGAACATCTCATACCTGGTGTGAATGCTAATCAGCCAGGAGTTCTTCTTTTCCCCAAGACAGGGAACTGTATCCTTCCAAATTTATTAGAACCTCCTCCACTGCCTCTTTCAAAAACCTTCTTTGTCACCCTCTTCCCAAGTCCTGATAGACTTTTTTTTTAAATAAAAAAAATGGCTTCGGAGCTCCTTCTATTCTTGATATTGATTCTCTCTCTCTCTTTCTGTCTCCCCCCACCCCTCCTCCTTTCTCCTGTCTCTGTCTCTTCTGAGTGGTCTATTGATAAGTCCCCAGAGGCACTGGGTCAGCCTGCCCGTAGGAAACCAGACACAATGCACAAATCTCCGAGTGCCATTCTGCCATCAGCAAGCAGACCACGTTTAGGAGAGAAGAGGAAAAACACACACACACATACACACACACAACAGTAGAGCAAAAGACTCTGTGTGTGAGTGTGTGTGTGTGTGTGAGTGAGTGTGTGTGTGTAAGAGAGAGAGAGAGAGAGAGAGAGAGAAAGACTGATTGGAACAGGAGGGAGTGAGAGAGCGATACTGCCAGTCAGGTTAATCATCCCTACTTTAATTAGCTGTTCGGCTTAGACATAAAACAATTGAATTTGAATGATCTGTCAGTGGGCTCGGCTGAACCAAAAGGGAAACGAGAATATTACAAAAAAGCTGTTGGTGGATTCTGATAAGCTAGACTGGAAAATCTCAAAGGGTAAGTATTAAAACTTGCACAAAACAAAAAGTATAAATACAAATAAAATTATACCATAAGCTAATTCCCTAACTGCTGTAGATCCCCATCTTTTTCTGTGCCCCCCTTTACCTATATTAGATGCAGATTCAAACATATATAAATTCTAAAGATATTCAGATCTGTAAGTTGGCCAAGGAGAGATGGGGGAGGGGGGGAGGAGCTAATGTAGCCAATATTTTAAAAATAAAATCTACAAAAACTTTTTTGAATTTTCCTCTACAAAAAAAAAAAATCACTATCAAATGCATATACCTAAATTATGGTGGGCTACAATCACAATAAAATAGCAGGGCCTCCTTTACTAGAAGGAATCAGATGGACATTACCTAGTGTATTTCTGGAGGCTAAAACAATAAAGACTGGAAACAGTGCCTGTTTCACTTCTTCCTGAAAAATAGCAGCCCTGCTCAGTAAGACCAAAGGCCCATCTTATACAGCATCTACTGCCCATCTAGTTCTTGCAGCTTGTGGTTGTTATAACTGATATATTTACTCAGTACAAAATCAGAATAAATACAGTAGATTATCACTATTGCAGCCAGTTGGACTTTCCTTCTTGATACAAGTAGGCAACTCCAGGAAAGTGACTTTTGTTTCACACAGTGGAGAGAAAAATAAATGCTTTCTCTTCACATATAATACCAATCTTGTTACTTCAATCTATAGACACATAACACAGCATAACAAGTGCTACCGGACCCTTTGCCTCCCAAAAAGAATATTTATTGGTGGAAAAGAATGAGCTGCTTAGAGTTTGATTTTTCACTTAAGAGATAGAACACTAGGGGAAAATTAGACAATAAAAGAAATCTGTGTCATCTTGTCCTACTTTTGGCTTCCATTTTCTTAATTGTTAGGAAATAGTGGCACTATATATTTTGGAATCATTGTTCATATGTTGAAAGGCCAATCCTCTTGTAGCCTCTTTGTTTACAAAAATTCATAAATACAAGGAAAGGGATTTAAAACAATTGCAATGAAACCAGTGGAGTTCATTTATAATTGCCCCATATCTTTGTGAGTTGCTTGCATTTTTTTTTTAAATAAAGGGATAAGGATTATGTTTTCCACACCCTCCATTTGGTGGTCCCAACCTGGATCAGTTCACCATTGTTTTCACCCAATTGACAATTGCTCTGGGAACAAAGAGCTGAATAGCAGCACATTCTGGCCCATTCTACTGGCCAGGAGACCGAGAACTATCAATTGCTATTTAAGCAAGAAGACTTAAAATCACCATAGCCCATCTAAATAAAAATGCACTTTATAATTTACCATTCTGGTCAATTTCTTACTGTGTGCGACTTCTTTTTTACTTAGTAAGTTTATAGATATTATAACCTACCTTCTCAATATCTATTCACTTAAGCAAAGCAAACCATAGAATTAAAAAAGAGCAAAGTCTATGGTAATAAGTAGATAAGAGTTCATGAGTTCTATAGACTGAAAGGCAATGCTATGTAGTATGAATAAGCAATTTGTTATAGTACAGAAAATCTTTCAGAAAAGTGGAAAATTCTTACTTTAAAAAAAGAAAAAACAGGTGCAGAATAATTTATTCATTCAGACCTTGGATGCAATCTGAGGTACAAATGGATTACTCTTGGTGATAAGACATCTTACTGAAGTGTGCTATACAGCAAGTGGGTGAAATATTTATGACACCTCTGAAAACCTGCCATAAATTGTACCTGAAACAGGGAAACATGTAACATGCTATTGCCAAGCATGCTATTTGTATGTTCTAAGATTCCATTTAATATGTTAATACCAATATAATAATGATAAATGCTACAAAAATATTTTCGTATCTACAGTTTATTATTAAGCTTCTGCTTCCTATCATTATCAGTTCAAATAAATTACGCTCAAAAAATGCAATACATTAATATTCTGAATAATGTTATGAAAATTATCTTAATTCTATAAATTTCAGATTCAGTAAATATCAGCCATAAATAAATAAATACACTGAATTTATAAACAGTAATTCTGTGAAAATCAGTTTACAAAATATCATTGTACATGATAATCAAATCATTATGATCAGTTAAGAATCAATAAATATTTATTATATAGTTGCCTCTCTCATAGAAATAACCTGAGATTACAACAAAAACCACAACATGAAACCCATGGTACCCAAGGTAAAAAAAGTTAAATCTCAGTCACAAAAACAAAACACAACAAACAACAGCAGTGTTCACCTAACCTACTGGCCCAGGTTTACAGAACTTTGTGAAAATGTAACAGGCTCAGGGCCATTCAAATTTCTCACGAATTCCCAGATTTCCCTATGTTTAATAATGCATAGAGCATAATTAATTACACTCTTTTAAAAATACACAAACCAGCATTACAGTTTAGTTAAAATGGTCAATCATCCTTATTTGCTCTACTCAAATGCTGAGACTCACGCAGCCTCAGTGGGCAGAAAGATATACAGTACACTGCTTTCCCAACTCTCAATTTATAATACGGTCCCTCTTTTACTCTTATAATTTCTAAAACAGATGAAGACACAGAACATAGCTTCCTTACAGAACTGAAACCATAGTGAAGCATGTACGGGAAAAGGTACTCTTCCATGTGGTTTCCAGATGTTTAGGACTTTAATCACAGAAATCAACATTCTGAGTTACAGTAAACTAACTTACCCCAAAAACATTTGAACTGAACTGGGAAGTAAAAGCAATCAGCACAATTTAACTGTATTCCTATTAAACAGTGAACTACAGTACTCTAAAGTTTCAGTTTTTATAACATCTCCAAAATTTGTTCTGTATAGAATATAATGGACCTACGCAAGAAGAATATTACTAAATAAGTAAAGGACGTGTCCATGTACAACTAGCAAACAAAATCCCAAACTACTACAAAACTCAGGAACTCTATCAAGCAGTAAAACTTTAATCTCCAGAGACTGTGCTGCACTGGTTTTCAATTGATCCAACATAAGCATTTACATTTCCTGCATTGATTAAGCTTAATCACTGTATTCAATATAAGAAATCAGCTACTATTCTTGAATCTGAGGAAACAGATAATTATTATTGGGTCCTAAAAGTTGCATAAAAATATGTAAACATATTTGAGAAGAGTCGATACCGCAACAAGTGACAAGAATGACAATTTCTCCATGTTGCTCTTAAGGTTGATCCAATTACTAGAAGTAGAGCCTCCAGCTCCGATTCTGTCTTAGTATCCCCAAGTCATTCAAGTCATTGAGGGTTCTTAGAGAATAAGCAGGACCTACTCTGTTGTGTAACTCCAGATACAAATCACTGAACAGACCAACTAAAGCAATTTCAGTATACACCTCTGACTGAAATCGATCTACAAAATTATATAATGTTTTGAATCCATGGTTTAAATACTTATAAATTAAATAGATGAAAGTAGAAAACTGTTTTCTCAGGAGAAAACTTCAGTGAATGTAATCAAAGTTATCTATTGCATCTCTAATTTTTGCTGTAACTGGACTGGATACACATCTCATTTTAGGCACAGAAAAAAGGAAGAAAGGAGATTTCATTCTACCCACAGAGGAAATCTTTGCACCTCAAAATTTCAATTATGGAGGTCAGGACTTCCATATTCCTATAGAGTACACATTTATCACATTTTGGAAATATATATTAATTACATGATGGTTGCTAAAATAGAATTTATATTCAAACAATAATATTTTAATTGTATCCAACAAAAATATAAGCTTCAAATTCTCATTGAATGCACCAATATTTTTCTGTATTTTTATTACAAAACATTTGTTAAAAACTTTTGATAATTAGAATAACCAAAATTAAACACTTATTGTCTCACATGGCAATACCCAGAACTCTGAACAGGATCCGTACTCAAAATGGTGTCTGCCAGGATTCATTGTTTAAGTGGGGTCTTGTCTCTATCCTTCAGTGTGACTGTGGTGCTCCTTGACAAAATATCCATCACATTGTGTCCAAATGTCCATCAATGTCTGTTTTTTTCAATATAGACCACCCTGTCCTTGAATGGCCGGGTGGACTGGATATTAACATTTGAACTACTATAAGTCCATATATTTGCCATATGCTAAATAAGTAAATAAACAAACCCAGAAGTACAGTAATTTCATTAATAAAGAACTGCTGTGAAAAGCTATTCAGTGAGCCGAATGTTCCAGTACTTTAAGTGAAAGCAAAAACTGCATACTAATGATTTAACTGAAGTTTTTCTAATCAATATCAATATTTTAAGCAGTTAAATATGATAGTTCACAAATCAAAAGATACCAGCATATGCAACAATTTCAGTGTTTTAGCACAGAATAATCTAAATTATGAACAATTCTTTTTATTACGTTTTATTTTTATTTTTAGTTGATATGTTTCATTCTGCTAAGCCACTTTGAATAGTGCCTAGACAGAAAAGACTGGACTGCATTTAATAAATTTTAAAAATATTTATTCACTTAAATTTCATTCTTTTTTTAATTCATTGAGTACTATAGTCAATATTAGTATTTTTTATGTTTTTAACAAGTAATCATATCAGAAAAAGCATATGCTTCTTTAGATGTTGGGTTTGACAAATATACATCTTATCAACTCCCTTTCTTCAGTCTTTGAATCTCATCATATGTAAAGTCATCTAAGTTTACAACTATCACTACACCTTGTAGTAATGACTCTTTTAAAATTAACTATGGTCAGTGCGAAGCACTGTTTTTTGTTTGTTATAAATTATGTATGTATTTTATCCAGCTCTATCTTCTTCCAAACACTTTTCTTACCGAAAATTCAGAAATCAATATTTTAAACATCAAATAGAAGACATTTATTTTGCAGAGTAAGACATACCGGTACTGGTGGGTTTTTTTTTCCTGACATTTTTATGGCCTCAGAATGCTTCAACATTACCACTCCCTGTCGCATCTGGACACCAGCTACACACTCTCCACAGCATCAGCTGATGTCAATTACATAAGGCTCATGATTGGGGGAAACCTGTTAGCTTCTCTCTATAATTGGAAGTTTTGCTTGTTTGCAGAGATAAAGTATCAGCAGTTTCACAACCATGGTTATCCTCTTGGCCCCCCCCCCCCCCCGGGTATAAGACGTCCCTTCATTTTTAGGTAAATATTTTTAAGAAAAAAGATCATTTTATACACAAAAAAATACAGTAATCCTCCCTTAGATCTCCTTAGCTATGCTTCTATTGCTCATCTTTATTTACCTCTTTATTGAAAGAGAAGTTTGGCAGGGCCATTACACAAATTTTGCAAGTGCTATTCTTCCTGTTTTCCTGCCTTTCAACGTTAGTTCTAGAGATGTTGTTTCACACCTTGGTTGCATTCAGACAAACTACAAAGGCCTCCTTGGGAGTGGTTTATTATGGGCTTATTAATGACAAGTTATACAAGCTCATGTGTCTTGTCCATTCTGAATAAAATCTTGAAATGGCAACATGATGTTGGTCTTCCGGTCAATGGCCAACAAGACAAACAATTCCATGTAGGATTCTTACATGAATGACATCAGAACCCATGATTTTTTACAGTGTAGCCTCTTAAAATGTCTTTGGATATAAACATTTAATTTAAGTATTCTATTTTTTTCCTTGAGGAAGCCAATCAGGGCAGATATTTATCCTGTATCTTTAATATATGACACAAATAATTTGTTCAGTTTCTCTACAATCTCCATATTCTCCCAGAAATTCCATTATACTCCATTATTATCTAATGGCCCAATTTCTTCCTTGATCTTACATTAGGAAAAGAAATAACATAAATAAGTGTTCCATAGATATTCAGGATGCAAAGATACGTTGAAAAATAATTTATTTTTTTTCAGTATGAAAGGTATTCAAAGAGCAACTACTAGTAAAGAAAGGAAAATACTCTCAACTAGCAGCTTCAAATGATTTTTTTTTTATGGAGAATAAAAGTAAATTGAGATATGACAGAAGTCAGCTATTTAAAAAGTCAGCATATCCAGCATATATGTGGAAATTAACTCTAAATTCTTCCTAATAAATTTTGTTCACTATAGCTTTTGAAATTAGCAGTTACATAACAAGTGTCACCACACTAATATCTATTAATATATTGTTTACAATGAAAAAATCCTTAACTTTTGGATTCCAACTTCTAATGGAAGCTCTATTAATCCAAGAAATCAGTCTTTTCCTTAAAGTGATGCTATTATTAAATTACCAGTTATATTCTATGAGGCTTCACAACATCTATATAAACTTGCATTTAAAATAAAATATCAGTAGGAAAAACACATTAAGAATATTAGGCTATAAAATCACAATTTATGACATCAAAAACTAATATAATACATAATTATCATCTTCATAGACCCAAGGGAACCCTAGAAAGGTATACGTAATAATGCTGACCTGCTTGGATTCTTCAGAAAATTGTATTCAGGAGTACATTGACTTAACCCTTGAAGTAATATAGAGCCATCATGAATAGTAGATATTGATAGATTAAAACTATTGTTTTTTTAAAATTCTTTTTAAAAGGGTTAAAGTAAGCTTCATCATATCTTGCAGAAATGAAGCTCATACTTTATGTAAAATATGAAGACTTGTATCTCAAATCTTACTCCATTCATGAGTCCCATTTCTCAAAACAGGGAAAATATATTCCAATGCCTTTTATTAGATGACCTTAAAGCCACTACAAATCTTGATCGGAACAGAAGTAGATGCTAATTTCCTTCCACTAATATTTGACCCATTAACTGCAACATGCAAGTAGCTAAAATATTTTCTTCATTTCATTTTTTTCCAGAGGAGATGGACATCAAACTATTTCTATATTCCACCATTGGAGGATTGAACATATTCTTTGTCTGATACAGATCCTTTAAATCTTTTTATATCTTTCACAAAATACTGAAAATGGATGAGCAAGTCAATCAGAAGCTAGCCAATCAGAAAGGAAGTATGCCAAACAGACAAAATCACCAGTGTTTTGGGCAGCTAAATGGTTATTCATGCTTTTAGTCATTAAATCTCCAGCTCAGAAATACTGGATTTTTCATACACATTATTAGCAGTCATAAAAAAAGTACAAAAAATGAATCTATTTGAGTGTTGCACAGAAACAGATGCATTTTTTTTTTTACTTTACTGGTAAAAATGACAAATAAAATCTTGCATCTCCTTCTACACAGAAAAATCTGCTGAAAGATTAAAATCAGCCTAAGGCTAAAATTCATTGAATTTTAAAATTTTGACAAATATTACAAGTCACTGAGAACAGAATGATATAACATGAGATAATAATTCAGATATGTACACATGAGTTTTTCATCCCAAAATGCATAGCTAAATGTCTATTTGAGATAGTATTACTTTTACTGCAGAGTTCTAGACAGTAATTCCCGAAGAACTAAAAAAAAAGAAAATCTGTTTCAGGAAAAATGTCTGTCTTTGATAGGATACATGAAAATGTTTAGCTAGCAATTATGAATATTTCATTTGTGTATGTGTGTGTTTTACTTTAATCTATTCATTTTGATTATAGTCTCAACGCAAACTCAGTATTTTACATCTGGTATGTGGAAATGATGTGGGGAGATAGGAAAAAGAGCCACAGACTGGCCAACTGACATGTGAAAGATTTCTCATTCAACAGAAGGAGATGGGTAAGTGGAGAGACATTTTAGAATGGACCTCCCTAATTTTCCAAAGAAAGTAGGAGAGAAATATTTTCAACCTTGCAAGTTTCTGTTAATGTAACTTTACAATAGAGTTAGTACTCCTGGTTGTGCTTCTTGTCTAGACTACTTTGAAGAGTGACAACATCAGAACTGCTTCAGTGTTCATAATCAGTCAATGACATGTTGTGATCTCCTCAGAACCTTATATTGCCTTGTATATTTTTTCTATTGGAGGTTCTTCTCAAATTCTATCTGTGTTTTAAAAGGCTCTATATTTTTGTCTTCTTAGTCACTGAATGTTTTACACATAGCTATTTAAAACTAAAAGGAAATGTTTACTTTTTTCTTTAAAAAATGTATTCTATTCATCTATTGTGAGATTATTATTTCTCTACAAAGAAACACGGGGAGGAGCAATTGATTTTCTATTTACATGATTCAATTCAGCAGGAAATGACTTTATACAATATTTTTTTCTAATTCATGTGTTATCTTATTTTAAATTCCTACAGACTAACACAGATTGAGGGAGCCACTTCAAAATCATATCAGTACCGGGTGAAATGCTCCTGGTTCGGATCAGATCCAGTAGCGATGATCCAGTGGCGATGGTGGTGGGTGGTTTGGAGAACCGGTAGCAAAAATCCCTGCGCTCCCCCGTCCCATGTCCAGCTGAGCCGCATGATCATCAGAGGCTTTTTTTTTTTTTTTTACTTTTCAAAGCATTTTTTTCTGCAACCTCTTGGCCGAAAAGATAGTAAGAAAAATGCTTTGAAAAGTCTCTGATGATCCCAGCTGAATTGCCTGATCGGCAGAGAAGCATTTTTAAAAAAGCCTCTCTGATGATTCCAGCTGAATTGCCTGATCGGCAGAGGCTTTTCAAAGCGTTAGAAAAAATGCTTTGAAAAGTTAAAAAAAAAAGTTGACTACGCCCACCCAGTCACATTACCCATACCACCATCAAGCCACGCCCAGAGAACTGGTAGTAACAAATTTTACATTTCACCCCTGATCAGTACCATTTGGTTACTAACTTTCAAATAGCACAATATGGCTTTATATGACCTTAACTAATATAAAAGTCAGCATGGTGGCTCAGCAGATAAGATGTTACGCTTGTAGTCTGGAAAGCCGGCAGCCCAGATTCGAAACCCAAGTGACATGCAATGGGGTGAGCTTCTGTCCTTGCCCCAGCTCCTGCCAACCTAGCAGGAGCTAAGCATGCAAATGTAAGTAGATAAATAGTGGGAAGGTAACAGCGCTCCGTGACATCATGCTGGCCCCATGATTGCAGAAATGTCTTGATATAGTGCTGGCTCAATGGCCTTGAAACGGAGATGAGCACTGTCTCTATAGTTTGTTTATTTGATTGTTTATTTAGTTTGTCAAACATATATAAGATAACAGATATAAATATAAACATGATTATGAATACAGGAAATGGGTATGAATAAATGGGGACAGTAGGACTGAGACAGTAGGCACGTTGGTGCTCTTATGCATGCCCCTTACAGACCTCTTAGGAATGGGGTGAGGTCAACAGTAGACAGTCTAAGGTTAAAGTTATGGGAGTTTGGGGATGTAACAACAATATAGTCAGCAACAACTAGTGAAGTAAAATCTGCAGGGACTTCTTTACCTTTTAAAAACCAATATCAAATGAGACTATGGAAAAATAAAATAAAATGTCTGTGAAGCCAAACCTTTAGACTCTACTTCTTCACAACTTCATCACATCTCAGCCATACCCTCCACCATATATTTGTTTGTTTCAGAATTTCAAAAAAGTATGCTTTCGGTTACATACACAGATGTGTTCTCTAACACCAAAGAAAAAACTCCTGACTTTTCTATGACGAGCTATAGATTTTTTTTGTCTTGATTGATGTCTTGATTTTAACATTATTTGGAACTTGGGGACTGTAAAGATTGATCATAGGTTCAAAGCTTTTTTTTTGACCTTGTGCTTTGGCCAAATATTCCTATGCTAAATAATGCTCTAATTTCACATTGATCAACCATCGATTTATGTACAACTGATGTGTTGTGAGGACTTACCAAATCAGATAATAATTTTTTATTAATTAGTGTTCAATATATTAAATTCTACATTTAACAAACAAATGAATAAAATAGTCTAAGCTATAATTAGTATTTTCCACTATAACTTCAATAGTTGGACATGGATTCATTTTATGAAAACCAAATTAAAAATTAATAGATTATCCAAATTCACGTAAGATAGTAAATTGTAGTTAGGTTAAATGGCATCAAATACTTCCAAATTTCTTATTGTGGCTATGCTCAGTGCAAAAACCAGATCTAAGGCTTGCACAGGTTTCCCTTTTTTACACTGAGCCATGGACTAGTATTTTTGTACACTGTGTATGTATATTGTTGCAGTATACATTAGAACAATTTCTTGAAAGATAAAGAGAAGAAAAAAGTACTACACTGTCTTTGTTCAAGAAGAATATCATTGTATAAAACAGGTCAGAGAATTGCATGAAAACATAGGAAAGATAAAAAAGTAAACTTCAGATATAACATATAGTCAGTTCTGGAATGAAATGTAATCTTCCTTTGAGGTATTTATGTAGCTGGTGCAAAGGATATCTTTGGCCGCTACAAACCAAACATAGGGTCATTTCATAAGGGCTTGGTAGCTACATTTCTAATAATACCCCCATCCCCGCTCTCCATTTCTAAAAAGAAACGGCTAGCTTTATATAGTATTTTAAAAAATAAATGACCACTGATATTCCTTTTCTGATTTGACTTTCAAGAGCCAAATGATTTAACAGGAGTAACAGTTCACTTAACAAACTCAGCAAGTTTCCAGAAAGCAAATGCTTCTACATTAAGTGGCTCTAATGCTATATCCATATATTTATCTTAAAGTCTTTCCAACATTTAACCTAGATGTTTTCAGGATAAACTTAACCAAGTTTATCCTGAAAAGCAGTATAATTTAGCCAAAGAAGACCTATGAGTTGTTGAAAGTGGAATTTCTAATCAGCCCGAAGGAGACTACTGTCAGCGTAATCAACATTTATTTTAGCTGATAAAATAAATGTCATTATTTTGTTTCAGATAAAGTTACTGTTCTGAAGAAGCAAATCAGCTTTCTTTGGGAACTGCACTGTATTTTTGGAGCAAGACTAATGAAATCGTATTATTCCCTTAAATTAAAATTAATCTAGTTAAAGTTCTTATGACTCCATTTTTCAAGATAATATTTAAAGGATATTAGTTAGCACAAAGCATTCCTCTTTCTTTTTACAGAATAACAACATTTATATAACTTTTCTAAATTTTCCAAAGAGAAAGAAAATGTACGTTTGTAATCATTGGTCATAGTAAGGCATAAGGTGGCATTGTGTTTGCAAATCACAGATTTTTATACAATTAGTCCTTGACTTACAACTCTAATTGAATCTGGGATTATGGCAGTAAGTCATGCTGGTCATTAAGTGGGTCATCACATGACCGGTTCTGATTTTATAACCTTTTTTGTTGCAGTTGTTAAAATGATGCAATGATCATAAAGTGATCACATTAACATTTTCAATTTCAAGTATTAACATTTTCAATTTCAATTATTAAGACTCACAGAACAATAATTTGTTTCCTGAGTTGTGGTATGAAGGAACAGCTCTATTTTTTGTGGTACTACCCACCTGCTATTAATTAAAAATAATAATAAAACTGACAGACTTCCTAATGACGTGTTTTGTTATGTCTAGTTTGATCTGTGAAACTGTGTAAGTTAAAAACCATATGACTGTGAATCAAACAGCCTGAGGAATCAAAAGTGGAAGAAGGTATCACCTTACTGACAGCTTCAGCTGTAAGACTTGTGCATATTTTTTGCTTGTATCTTAACAAGAGTGGAAATCATTTGGGCTCTGTTTGGCAAGAATGTAAGAGCAGATCAAGGACAGAAAGTACTTTATATGAGGGGGAAATGCATTAGTCCCTTTCTACATTCCGGTACTGAAATGTTCTGTTTCCTGCTGCCCCTGCCAATCTCTTATACCCAATCTTCAGATGCTTATATGCCTGTCCTCTACAGTCTGAATGTACCAGACAACAGAGGTGGAACAGAGCAAGGCATTGCATGGAATCATGGAAACAACTATTCTCCTCTGAAGTTTCTTCTAAGGGATACGAAGAGGCAGTTAGCTTATTGGACTGAGTTCCCAAAGTCCAGCATAGGGCATAACCTTATGGCTGTCATCAGTCCAGCCAACACCTGACTTCCACTGCCATTCTTTTGCTCAGGTCAGCCCCTATCCTCTTGCTTGTTAAGGGTCTTTGCAGGGAACTGAATCATATGGAAAATCAAATTGACCTGCCACCATAAATCTTTTGCCACTGCCTGGAGCCAAGTGAGGCTGTTACTAATGAGCCAAGCAACAGGAAGCCATGTATTTTCATCCTTTCATCCCTTTTTCCCCCCCATGCTGTCCTGTTTGATTCACGGAGACTGCTGGTACAAGTCCTTGTAGTTATATTGGCAAGGTTTTTTAGAAGTGGTTTTCCATTGACTTGTCCTAGGGCTGAGATGAGCCCAAGGCCACTCAGTTGGCTTTGTGATTAGAACTCAGGCTTTCCCGGTTTCTAGCCTGATGCCTTAACCAAACTATACCAAGCTGGCTCTACGTGCCATTAACAGCTGCAATGCCTGGAGATAAAGATAGAAGCAAAGGAGAGTAACTGTTTGAGAGTGTGAATGGGATTGCCCTATAGAAGATATTATAGTTTTGTAGCATTTGGAATCACAAAACAAGCTAGTTTTCAGAAGTGGGCCTACCAAGCAGTACAACTCTATAGCTCCTTAAAGCAGGATTGTATTTATTTACTTATTTAATTAATTTATATAGACGTCCATGTCACCAGAAGTAACTCTGGGCGGTGTACATCAAACATTACACAGCTGCCCCTTACAGCTACAGTGGAATCCTAAAAAGTGTTTGATGTAAGGAGTTGTAGACAAGTGCCCTGTTTTGTCTTTCGATATGAAACTTACTGTTACTAGTACTTAATTTTACACCACTGAATGATTTAAGTTATTGGATGGTTTAAAAATATAACAAGATTCTTTCAGCCTTCATAAAGATCACAGGAACTTAGGTTTAAAATGAAAAAAAATGTTTCAATGTCACTTTAAAAATGGAATATCATTCTTAAATTTAAAATAACATAAAGAGCTAATATGTGGTTTGGGCACAGTTATAAAACTGTGGGATATAATAAATCAGGTATGTTATGAAAACAAACGTGTGCTTGGTTAAAGTTTAAGTATTATATATTTTAGATTGTAAGAAGTTTCAGGCTGAATTGTCATGGCAAGTCTGACTGACAAAAGAGAAATGATTTGTCCAGACAGTCAGATCTGCAGCAAGATGCCTTTCTTTAGGAAGCTCATTTATCAGGTCTGTAGGTCTTCTTCTTTTTTTCAATCCCAATTTAAGAGTTGAGTTGGTCATTTTTATTTTATGGTTATTTTTAAAAAATCATCATGTATCTCTTTTTATTTATAGATAAATATATAAGTATTTGTATTTATGTGTTTACATATTTAATATCTAATGTTTTGTATAAGTATGAATATGCTTTACATTTGATGATGTCAGCTATGCTGAATATTCTGTGATTTAAAGGAATATAAATGCAATGCAAACAGATATGACAGATGAAAAAAATAATCGACAATGAGAAGGAGGTTGTATCATTAGAGGTTTGGAAATAACCATTTAAATACTAATATCCTGAATCCTGACAAATGAGCGTGCTGAAAAGCCAGGAGGGGTTTTGGTGCCAGGCTTTTCAGGGTTTTTCAGGGTTTCAATTCAAAGTGTAGCAGTGTCAAAGTAATGGGGACAGGTATTGATGAATACATTACAGGTATTCTAAATGAAGGTATTCTTCCTTTAGCAACTGCCTCATTTAATGACTGCTCACAGTTATAGTTATGAACGGTCCTTGCATTTATAACCTTCACAGGTTTATAATGGAAAGCAAACCTGAAATTAGATCATAATCACAACTGTGGTTTATGACCAAGTTGCCAGGGCTAATTATGGTTGCTAAACAAAGACTAACTCTGGCTGATAAGAAATATGGAAGGATGCTTCCTACTACATGCAAACCCCTGCCCCCTTAGATCAGGGTTGTCAAACTTGTGGCCCGTGGGCCAGCTGCATCACGCGCTGGCCACACCCACACCCAGTTTAGTGAAGGGGGAAAAAGTCACAATACGTCATGTGATGCCGCCATGATGACACGAGTTTGACAATCCTGCCTTAGATAAATGCCTTCTCTTGTCAGATTTGCAACAATGAAGTATAAAGTTGGCTAGATAGCGTGTGATACATATGAATGGCAACAAATTAAAATGTTTCAATTTCAACAAACTCCATTTTGAGAATATAACCCATTCAACATGTTTGAAATATTCTACTTTCTATTTGAAATAGTGGTTTTTATAGTGTCAAAAATTGATATAATGATGTAGCATAGATACTAAAGTATTGAACTATGAACCAGAAATTTCCTAGTTCAAATGTAATATTTCACAATAAAACTGGTTATAAATTTAACAATTAATTATTCACAAACCTGCTCTTTAGCAGCTATTCTTATACAAGTCTTCCTTGACTTCTGAGTAGTTTAAGTAATGAATACTTTAAAAGATAAAACTGTCTGTATTTGCTTAATTCTATAGTTCCATATGTAAATATGTCAACCACACAATCTAGATTAAATTAAATTCGATTACTGTGTGCTAAAGATTTGGAGAGGTGAAATTGGGTTTCATAAAATCAGGAAAGGTTTCTGACATAGTTTTCATGAGACCCTATTTGATGCAGTGATGAAGACACCAAGTTAGAAACCAGGAAAGCAACTTCTGCCTTAAGCACAAAGCTTACTCTTTCTCAGCCCTAGAAGCAGGCAATGGCAAACCACTTCTGAAATCTTGCAATAAAACAGTAGGGAATTGTCCAGGCAGCCAGCAGGAGTCAACAATGATTTGAGATAATAAAAACAACAACACAATAATAAACAAAAAATACCCTAAGCTTAGTTGAAGAGGAACCTGAAAATACTAAGAAAGTTGCTACGACAATCCCAACTAAACAAATCGAGATAGTTTGTCAGAACTGTAAACTGATGTCTGGGCAAGTTTCATTTTCGAATGAAAGAAATTTGCTTCCTTTAATGCCAATTTTGAAAGAAAAAATGCATTCCGAATCCAGCAATTTTCCTGGTCTTTTCAACAATTTTTGAGATCTCTAACCAATTTTTCTAGAAAGACTTTCTGTTCTGGATGATTCATAGAGCTGTATATAACAGTTTGTCTTGTGAAATGTTTGATTTCAGAAAACTGGGTTGGCAGACTATTGCTCATCACAAAGTAAAAACATACACATAATAAGGATGAGCAAAAATTTCTTATCCTAATCCATACCTGTCTGTCTATTACAATAAATCACCCAGAATAATGTAGTTGCCCAGAAGAAAAAAGAAACGAGACAGACAGAAAGACAGTCCAAATAAAACTATTGTTGTAGTTATCTAATGACAACTAAGTTGGAAAGGCAGACAATAACAATATGTGGGACAGCACAAAGAAAAAAATAATAGCAGCAGCAACAATATAATATAAAATAGTCACTACTTCAGCTTTACCAGTATGAAAACAGGTACTCATCATTACTTAATTTGCAACATTTCAAAAGTGTTTCTTATGTTAAAGGATTTTTTTCCCATTTTAATATGACATTTTGGGGAAGTTTTATAATGAAATTAATTCATTTGTTTTTAAATCATGCAACTACGTGGAACTGTTTCCAGCTGTTAGATTTTCCATAATCTATTTTTCTTTTTTAAACATACTCAGCTAATTAAGAAGTGACTGTGTTTTAAAATGTCAGGTATGACATATATATATAGCTGTGAAAGAGAAGTAATAGCAGTGACTCTGGCACATTTGAAAGTTATTTTTTTAAAAAAAACAAATAAATTAGCATTTTCAAAGAGGAGTTGCCATTTCAATAACATAGCTCAAAGTTAGATTTTTTTTAAAAAAAAACAGCAACACACATTTTATTAATGCACTACAGAAGTATATGTAACTAATATTCAGCACAAGGAAGTTGATTTGAAAGAAATATCAGATATATTCACTACAAAATCTCTGATCTGTCTATATGTTTAAGAAGTGGAATCATTAGATGAAATGAGTGGAGACACTCAGAGTAATTTAAAAACATGAAAAAAAATGTTTGTGATGTTCCAGACTTATTATTTTTGTTAGCCATAAAGCTATAGTCTATGCATACAATATCAGCACATCAAACATCTTGGATTCATAAGGACTCTTTCTTGAGATGCCAACAATGTACACCTACATGTTATCAAGTCCTGCTTTGCCAAGTTTGCTTTATGTAGCCAAGGTGTCCATAGGCTGAGAGACTTTCATCGAAGTGTGATGTCTTAATGTATAAAAAGGGCAGGCTATAATGCTTTTATCATTTGTTTCCCTTGAACTGCCTTGTGGATGCCTTGTTAAAAAAGAACACTGTGTTTCCCCCCAAAAAAAGACCGTCTTATATTTTTTGAACCCCGAAATAAGTGCTTGGCCTTATTTTCGGGGAGGTCTTATTATTTTGGGGCGCGTGGAGCAAAATGGCACTCCTCTTGCTGTCTTACCTGATTTCCAGTTCTGCATTTACATATTTTTGGGGAGGGCTTATTGTCGGGGGGAGGCTTATTTTAATGCATGCACTCAAAAGCCGGATTGGTCTTATTATCAGGGGATGTCTTATTTTTGGGAAAACAGGATATTTGTTTTACTGAAAATTCAAGACTCTAAATACCAGAATCAGTTAATGGCCACTTTAAAGGACACATGTCTGAAACATCGATACAAATCACATTTAGAATGCCAGTTTTGAAGAATCTTCACTCCTTCATTTTCGAGAGCACTTGCAAGATACTCTACTAGAGCAATGTATTTTCCATTTTGTACTTCCTCCAGATAATACATATGCTGAGCAATTTGGGGAAGTTGAGAGGAAGCAACTCGCTAGTAGTATAAAACTGAATCTTTACAGGAGAATTTCAGATACTTAACACTAAATCTTAGGTAGGTAAGATATGACTATGAAGTAACAAGCTCAAACAGAACTAATAGGGTATTTGCTGTAGAATGAATATGAATTATTTTGGGTCCTGAATTTCAAGTTTACCGAAATGTTGTCAGATGGACTGCTATTCTCAATATCCCTACTCCATGACTTTTTTTTCTAAACTGAAAATAATAGAATTTAGAATAAATGTTATATGATGACTAAAATAAATAATTTCTGATTTAATACTATTATTTATTGTCCAGTACACACATCACATGCTGAATAATTGTAAAAGATGGACATTAAAACCTTAGAACACGGTTATCAAACTCTTGGCCCGCAGGCTGGATGTATCACACCCTGCTTAGCCCATGCCTGATTTAGCAAAAGGGAAAAAAGTCCCGCTACATCACATGTGATGATGTGAGTTTGAAACCCTGCCTTAGAGATTTTATGTTATGATAAATGAATTAAGTAAACTTTTTAGTTAATAAATATTCTTCCCCATGTTTTTGCTTTATTATGTATGGAATATGACACTGTACCATTTCTAAAATAAAAGTTATAACAGCTATCTTTTGTCTTAATGTGGAACATACATAGAATTGGTTAAATTAGTTTTTCCCAACTTTATTTTTAATCAACCTACAAAATGTTTTTCTCCAAAAAGCTCACAAAATAAATAAACCTTACAGAATGTTATGTGCTCTGTTATTCCCAGCCTCAGCAACAAGACAAAAGAGGGAGACTTTGTTATTTGCTAGCTGTTAATAATCAAGAGAAGATCTGCCAGACAAGCTCTTGGAGAGCTCTGCCTGTCTGGGCCAGGTAGATGCTGCAATACACAAAGGACTTCATCAGAGAAGAAAAAGCATTCACGGACAAAGATTCAGCTTCTTTAATTAAGATTTTCATTGCTGATACATGAATTAAGGTTTTACAACTGTGTGTATTCAAATACTCATGTGCAGGTAGATATTTTTGATTCTGTCTTAAATGCAGGCTTCTCTACAAACACTCTCCAGCCAAAGCTCAGAATCATGCTTGCCTATTAGTTACTAACATGGAATGAGCTATTAAATTGTAATTTGAATTGTCTGTTAACAAAGATATTAACCCCTTTACAAATAGGAGGAAAACAAGCCACTGATGAATTTGATGATCTCATACATTTTCATTAATAAAAAAATCTAGTATAGAAGGAAAAGGTCATTAATATAAAAGCCACCTTTAAGAATTTTTATGTGCAAAACAGCTGTATGCTTACCATGTTTTAAAGTAAGAAAACATTTAGAGAACTGCTATATTTGATTTTCTGTAGCATGATTTTTTTAAATTGATGGTGATGTTGATAACATGGTTGAGTGTTCTACCAACTGTGGCTTACATGTATCTTAAATGAATCACATATCTTACATGTTTCTTATATGAATCACTTATTCTGTGATTTGTGACTTTGTTCCAGTGATCAGTCATTGAGTCTGTTCTGATTTGGCTTGATATGAAAAATAATTACCCTAAATGAATCAATCTGCCCCCGATTCTTTTTTCCTTTCCTTCCAAATGGATTTTTGTTTTCTTTCCTTGTTTTCTTTCTTCTCTTAAATTCTTTTTAGGTTAGAGATACAATTTTACTTGGATTTTTTCCTTTCAGGATGTAATGTAATATTGCAACCTTTAGTTGCAATTGTACTTTATTTGTCAGGTGAGAAGTATGATATTTCTATAACTTGTGCTCATGTCTCTGTTCAACCAATTCCAACCTCCTTTATATTAACAGAGTTGGAAGTCCCTTGGAGGTCTTCTAGTCTAACCCCCTGGTTATAATTTGTATGTTGTTACTTGGTTTTTGTCTTTGCATTGTTCTTACTAGATCTAAAATAATTTGACTTTTAAACTTCCACTCCAGTCCCTCATCCTGTTTTTGTTTTTTTAATCATCTTATGGATATGTTTCAAGGCCAAATTGCTAAACTGAGGAAAGATGGGACTCCACACTTAACAAGCAATGTTTTGCGTAAGTCTAGTTTATATCTGAAGTTACCACTGCAATGTATAAAGTGGGCAGAAACATAAAATTTTCATCACATTATTGATGCACACAAAGAGCAAATATTGTGCATGTGATGTGATCAACTAGTAAATCTCTTCCTTGTCTTTCAAGATAACGTTGAACTTATTCATAACCTGATATTTCTAGACACAATCACAAAAACCATTATTAGAAATGGTTAAACAACTGTCATATGTTTAATTACACATTTCTAATCTAAATCTGTACTGAATGTTCCATTCAGTTATTTATTTTATTTATTTATTTAATATAATTTGTATGCTGCCTTATCTCCGTAGGACTCAGGGAGGCTCACAACAAATAAAAACAAATCCAATAAAATGTAAAATATATAAATATGCATACATAAAATACATAAATGAATAAATATATAATTTAAACCTTTATTAAAACCCAGTTAGAAAGAATAAATTGCGTAAACTAGTTTTTAAACACCATTATTTTCAACAGACCACTAAGAATGATCCTGAAAGTATCGAGATTTTCTTATTGTGTTCTCTTGCAATAAAGTAAAATTATTTTACTTTATAAATTATTATTTACTAAGTCAATAATCTTTTATGTTAATTACTGCAAATTTCTAAACTTTATACATTTTGTGTAAAAGTAAAATTGTTACTATGTTTTCTCCCTATAAACTCTTTTGTCTTTCTCAATTCCCCTATTGAATTAAGGTATCCAAATGAGGCATATTATTCCAGGTAATGTCTAAACAACGCCAGGGGGAACAGTGCTATTATTATTTATGTCTCAGGCAAAATGCCTCCACTAATCCACTCTAGGAGGAGGAAAAAAAACCTAAGGCTATTGGGATATATCTCAATTAATTCATTCATAGCAATGGTTGGTTTGGCATATTTATCTCCTAGGTATTTGTATACAAGCCAAATCTAATCACAATGAATGTGCATATAAGCTACCCTCACGTGAGCTGTTTTTTAACACTTTGGCTTCAATTCTCCATATTGGTTGACTACAGGACAATATGAATTAATAATAATAAGAATAAAAAAGGGGTTTCTTTGTCTTGCTATGTAATCCACAAGCCATTCTGGAACAGTTTCACTGAAATATAATAGAAGCCTATTGGATGACTCCTATGTGAATTACAGGCTATGGACACATTTTTTTAAAAAAATATTTCATAGCCATGCTTTTGCTTGTAAAATTATTTAGTACTATTTTGTTTAGTGTTGAAAAAAAAATGACTAAGGCTGTGAAAAGAGATTCAGCATTTGAGGATTTACCCATGCTTAAGAAATATTCCAAATTATCATCAGATTCTCTGAGCCAGTAGTGCTGACACAAAAAATATACAGGTTTTTCACGGTTGTTAGCCCTCATACTATCCAAGCTTTCAGAATTTTTTTCATCTTGCAAATGCAAATGAAACCATTTTTTTTTTCAAATGTCAATTATTTTGCAAAGACAGAATATATGCCCACTATGGAATTTGCAAGAAGACCAATATTATCTTGCCCTAATCAGTCTCATAGTCATAGGAACTGATTTTTATGAATCAGTTCTTCACAAGATATTTGAAAACCTGGCTTTTTCCTAGCCAGGAAAAAGCCTGGCTAGGAAAAGGATGAGCTATGCATACTGTTGAAGATGTTTATGTTACATATATGAGTTTCCTACCCTGTGTATAGCAACTTTCATTATAAATTTTAATATGTTTATAGGAGACTCAGAGTTGTTGGCAAGCCCTACAAGTTTAAAAGATAAATAATAAAACAGAGGTCACATTGACTAATATGATGGCATGTAACCATACTGCATTTCTTATGAGGTGATACAATGCAATTCAGTCAATATCCGTCTCTATAACATTATCGTTTAAATGTGACTACAATAAGTTCCTATTATAAATGTATCTGGTTATTAAGATCAGCAGGTGAAAGCCTTCTGTACATGCAGGCATTTGACAAAAAACATTATCTACTGGACATATAAGGAAAGGATCTATTCTTGTGCGACTCCTAAACTGTGAAATGATTCTGTCCCTGGCATAGATGTGAATACCTGTATGCTAAATTGAATCATCAGGAAATGTCAACTATTTCAGAATGAAGTGACCTGGCTGTTGATAGATAGACACCAAAAACAGTACATTACACCTATGCCATGGGCTTTGCACTTGTTTCCCAATGGTTGTCGAGTGCAGTTCAATCTGCTGTTTTTGACCATTAATCCCTACATTGCTTGGCTCTGAAATAGCATCAGGATTATCCTCTCCAATCAGTCTTCATCTGCCTTTGTTTTAGGAGAACCACTTAGTCTTCCCTTAATTTTGCAAAGTAAAGGGGCTAGAAGCTTGTGCAGTATTGCTTCTCAGTTGTCACGCCTAACTGATGAGATGCAATCATCTTCTATGTCCTTAAAAGATGATTTATTAAGTTGTTCAAGACCGAGTTTCCTAGGAAGTGTTTAAGTTGTGATTATTGCCATATACTTATTGGTTTCACTTTGTCTTACTGTGGTTGTTTTTTTATTTAATTTATTACATGCATATTCTGTGGACAAATGTAATAAATAAATAAATAAAAGTTTTATATATGAAGCCCTTTTAAAGGGCTTCTATTTTATCCCCAGAATTTTTATTGTTGTTTAAATATTTTTTAAAATAATTTTGTTGTTTCTGTTTTTCATGTTCCATTTTTCATTTATTGGCTGTATCTTTGTAGAAGGATGCTGGATATCATGCAATGCCACAGCAACTCTTGTTCACTTCCAAAATGTATTGCACAAAAGCAAAGCACTTTAACAGTCTGTCCTTCTTATCCCAGATGCACAATAGACAGATTTTCCAGCAAGGAATCAACACTTTTGCTTCCTGAATAGAACATGCTGGATAACATGTACACTGGGGAGAATGACTCACAACCCCTCCTCTTTGGCTAGCAGGAACAAAAGTTAAATCCTTCTTTGAATTCAAGTCTCAAAGGGGAGCAGAAAAAAGCATGACTTGTCTGGGCAAGCCCAAAAGGGGTTTTCCCCAGTTCTACCTTTTTTTGTTTAAAAAGCCTTGTTGTAAGAAGTGAAGAAGAGAATATAGAATGTAGAATGGTCCCTTTTTATTCAATTTGTTGTTAACTGTAATATATTAACTTTTAATACTCAATGTTTTCATGATTTTACTGTTCTAATTGTTTTATATTATTATTTTATGATGTTGTCAGCTAACCAGAGTTGCCTGATAGTGAGACAAGTGAAATATAAATTTAATAAATAAATAAAATAAATGATGGACAGAGGAAATGACCTTGAGGAGCCGAGGAAGACCTGTTGCCAAGAAACTGAGTCTGGGGCAGAACTATGATCTGACAAAAAGTCTCAGGCAAGATCTTCCCTAGTGTTCACAAAAATAAAAGGAGATTCAGATTTTCAAGATCTGTTACTGTACTAACAAAAGCAATATTGGCGAATATACCTTTGGTTTCCTAGTCTGATCTATCTTGAAGGTCTGACATAATAAATTAAGAGACTGCTAGAAGATGTGGATAGAAAAAGAGCAGAAAATGTAGGTACCCTGAAGTAGATACAAGAAACCTCCAGGAAGAGTGAGATTCAACTGTGAAAAGTGGAAAACAGTTATCCAGAATCACATGAGGATAAAACTATCTGAATTCATGGTTAACAGTGGTAAAGTTGCTTCTTTTGCACCTGGAAGTGAGACAACGAGTTCTGGAATAGCCCAGAAGTCTCCAGAAATGCCAAAGCTGACTTAAAACTGTCCATCTACAAGAAGGAAGGTGTATCCTGTTAAATATTAAATATTAGGGACAAGTTAGAATGAACCATAAGTATTATATGATTTATTATCTGAACCATTCCCTTCATTTGTTTCTGATAATTTCTAGTAATGTTTCTATCTGAAAGTTATTGTATTTGTGCAAAACAAACTCACTTTTGTACTTTTGTTCCATTTTAATAGACAGGCCTAAATTGTAGATTAATATCAAGTATTCTTATAACATTTTATGGGAGATTGCTGATTAAACCACTGTTTACGAATTTGTTAATGCTTAGTCCTTATTTTACCCATCTGCATAACATAATGCTTGTGATTACCTGAAAGTAAAAAGAAGGTTAACCTATTTTAAACTATATTTTTGTATTTCTTTGCCTCCTCTTTAAGAATAAGAGATTCTTTTTTCCTGGCAAAATGTCTCAAAATGCAAGGCTTGGGAGATGGTGCTACAGAGTATTATTATATATACACAACAGTGTGAAATCATAGCTGCCAGTTCTTTAGTTGGTGTTGGTTTCATACTTATCGAGTTCTTCCCAGTAACCTAAGATATCATAATATATTGGCATAATATTTGTGGAGATCTAAGCCGTGTGTGGCCTTTTATAATTGACAGATGGAAATTTTTATTATCCTGATTATTATTACCATTGAATATGAAGAGCCTGGAAAAGGAACGGAACGGAACATAAATGTAAACAATCAGAAGAGAAAAGTTGAGTCCTTTGGCAGCTTATCTCAAGAAACCTTGGAAGAAGCTTTTTGTATTAAAGAGATTAATGAATTTACTATTATAATTGAAATTTTTTATCCACAGAATAGAATTAAAGTCACCCTATTGTCTTTATTGTGTAGATCTTGCTTCCTTGAAACTGCCCAGTTGAGTGGAGCTCATGGTCAGTTTATTGGCAGGAAATACTCAAACTAAGAGACGCTCCCTTCTCTCTTTCTCATTAAGGGAAAGAAATGAGGTTGGGACATGGGCCTTCTCCAAAAATAAGTGGTGGCAGAAGTACTATGAAGCAGCAGAGCCAAGACTGGGACTGAGGAAAATCGGGTGGGTGGCCAGTGCCAGAGTTCAGGTGGGAGCTGAGGAGTAAGACCTACTTCTGGCTCAGGCAGCCTGACCTTCCTTCTGCCCTGGATGCATGCATGCATAAATAAATAAACAAATAAGTAGTCAGCATTATTGGGTAACAAAGCTGTCCATACTGCCCATACAAAGCTGGTAACAGTTTAAAGATTTAAAGGGATCTATTTTTTAAAAGAAAATGGTGTATATATATTCTATTTTCTCATCATCATCATCTCTGCCTCAGTAAGCCCATACGAAGTTGAATAGGAAATGGGCAAAACTATTTCAGTTTCAAAGTGGTGGTGGTGGTGATGATGATGATGATGATGATGATAATATGATTATTATTGGTTAATCTGTAGTGATATTCACAGCCTTTGAGGCTGGTTAATAGCTCAGCAGCTTGAGTCCTAACCAAGGACCTAGGAACTGTTAAGGTATCGTCGGAGGATGTAAGATGTTCCGAGTAAGGTGGTTTTTTGTAGAATCAAAATGTTCAAGTCCGGTAAATTTAGGCTTTCTAAATAGTGGGGTAGCTTTTGGGTATTGCTCCAAAGGCTCCAATTACAATCGGGACAACACACAATTTCTTTTTCCACAGTCGCTCAACTGCAATTTGCAAGTCCCGGTACTTCGTGATTTTTTTCTTGCTGCTTATCTTCAATCTATGCATCACCAGGCATTACAATGTCAATGAACCATACTTTTTTCTTTTCAACTACTGTTATGTCAGGTATGTTGTGGACCAAGTGCCTATCAGTCTGAATCCTAAAGTCCCACAAGATCTTGAGTTTCTCATTCTCTAAAACTTTCATAACCTGATGTTCCCAGTGGTTTTTGCTGTACTCAAATCCAAACTTCTGGCATGATTTCCAGTGAATGATCTTAGGAACGTGGTCACGGCATTGTAGGTAGTCAGTTTGTGAAATTTTGCTGCACCCACTGATCAGGTGGTCAACTGTCTCATCTTTCTCATTACAGAGCAACATTTACTGTTGGTGGTAACATGTTGAATTTTTGCCTTCATGCAGATGATGATGATGATGATGATGATGATTTTGCAAAGATAGAATTAAAAGAGCATTAAAATAATCCTAATATATTTCTAAGACATGTTTACTTAGTTCCTCAGAAATATCTATGGGCAGACACTTTATGTAATTCCCTATGTTCATGTCTCAGAACAGATTTTAAAAATGCACATTTTAAGACTATGAACACTTTCTATTGCTTTATAGCTGACAGAATAATAGGTTTTGTCAAGGGACATTATGATCCACTACTGCTGGATAAATACATAAAACATGATGGCAAAGGTCTGGTGGGACTTGAATCAATTTTCTTCTGCCATCAAATAAATGTCACATTAGATGTAAAGCATGCTGCATTCTATGTGGTCCTCTGCTTCCATTCATACTCATTTTGGAAATTCTGTTTCAGATGAAAAGTTTGCATCCCATCTGCAACAGGTATTGACAAACAAACTGGGCCAATATAAGGGGATAATTAGAGAAGGGGATAATTAGAGAAAGTGGAGCAAAGTTGTATCAGAAAAATCTCAGTATGAACTGACTTTTAATGGAATTAAATTAAGCAATTCCACATTTAAATGTGTATAATCAGAACATCTAAAACATGGGTGTCAAACTTGCCGTATCACTTTGCCGTCATGTGACTTTCATGATGTTTTTCCCATTTGCAGAACTGAGGTGGGCGTGGCCTGCACAAGACACATCCGGCCCACAGGCCGCCAGTTTGATACCCCTGATCTAGAAGCTATGTGTATCTGTGAGACCTATATCTAAGAATTTATCATTACAGTTGAGAAAGTCACTTGCTTTTTCTTTTTTAATTTAGGAAGAAAGTCAGAAATGTAACACTTTAGCCTTGTGTATTTTTAATTCATTGTGTTTTGTAGTGGTATGTATGCAATCTAGTTAGTTCATTTAACCAATAAACAGGTTTTTAAAATGGCTTTTGAAAGGTACAGGTAAAAATATTGAAAATTTGCACTGAAAACATTAGTTATTACCTTGAAGCCAATTCTAACATTAAGCATATATTTCTGAAAAAAGATATGGTTATTGTTTTTAGCATTAAAACCTATCATACCTTGGGAAAAGGAAACTAGATGAAATCTGAGTGTTTTAAAAAGGGAGAAATAAAAAATAGATCTTCAATTACATTTGGAGAACTTCTCTAAAGATTATCTACCACGTGAAGTCTTATTATTAAGGTAATACATTTGGTTTTGGATTTTACCATCACTGATGGTAAGAACTCACATATTAATATTCTTACTTTTTAAAAAAAAAATCACCAATAAGGAAAGATACATGTTTAGTTCTAGCCTGATACAGTATTTTCTTTTCTCCTTCTTTTGAATTTTAAGTTAAGAGCTTCCTTCTGAGGCTGAATTTTAGGGGGAAGAGCATTTATCTTTGGATTTCTTATGTTCTGCTTTCTTTAGAGCATCCTATATGGCTTCTTAAAAGAAAAATCTAAATCATTTTTTAAAAAAATAGATACACACATAATATGCCTTTGATTTTCCATCCATGCTGACTGGAATATATAACTCAGGGACAGATGAGACCTCAAGTTATATTACACAATACTACATCTTACAAATTGAAGTATATTTTGGATATGGTATTTATGGCTCATATTTATATATTCCAAACCTTTTCCATGCTGTAGCATAGGTGTAAAGAACACACAGTTCCAAATACAACCTGTATGAAGAGAGAAAGAGAAAGATAGACAAAGGGAAATATATCTACCTGGAGATCACAAGATACTTATTTGGCTGTTCTTGGTTTGTTACTATGAAAGTTAGAAAATTATTCAGTTATTAATATATATCGTATTTCATTCTGCTCTCTTTCATATAAAACAATGGTAAGTTTAAGCCCTTGCCTCCATTTATAGTAGCTTGTGCTCCTTAACAGAATTTTCTTCCTTGGTGGTTAATGGAATAAATATACTGTTATATAATAATGCATAGCTTAGTAATTATAATTTTTCAGCAGTTAAAAAGACAGTTTTCTTAGCATTCTGGATTCTTGGATTCTAGAACATAATAAGAGGCAATATTGTAGATTAAAGATATTTATGTCATATGAAAAGTAAGCATTCCTAATATTTTGGTATGTTCTACATTGGAAAAGTACAGAAAATGAAATGATAAATAATACAAAAACAAAGACTCATGGAAAGAACTGAGTACATTTACTTAGAAAAAAGAAAATTAAAAGATAAGATGGGTGAAAAAATGCTATTCAGAGACTGAAATACTATCATTCTTGTTCAAAAGGCCAGAATTAGAACCAACAAATGCAAATTAGGTGGAAGTATAATTCAATTTAACAGTAGGCAGAAACTACCAACAGAACAAATTGCTTGACGATGGAGTATCTGTCTTGGGAAGTGATAGTCTCTTCCATCTGTCTAAGGACAAAATGTATAATAATTTGTAATGCTGTAATTTGTACGTAGAACAAGTGACAGGAATAATTCAAGTTATTTTGCGCCTTGATGATTCTATAATGTCCAGATACCACCAAAAGTAGGCTGGACCCAATCCAATTATTGTAATTCAGGACAAAATTTTATTCAAGATAACAGAATACAGATTTCTCAATTAATACATTTGTTTCAAAATGAATCCAGAAAGGACTTTTCCAATTGGTTAATATTGTTGAAACATTGGTTAATCTGTAATATAATACATGAACCTGGGCAACTGGTATGATTAATTTGAGTATCTTCTCTTAACTTTCTGAAGAAAAATTAAATGCTTAGCTGAGTAGCTAGAGCAAAGGCATTATTGATTGTTAATCTATATAACTGCTCAGTGTATATAATGCCTTTTCATAAAATCTGTAGCGATCCAGCTCAGGACTCTAAACTATAGACATAATTTGCATAAAACGGTTTTGTTAGCTCACCTACTAGGCAATCAGGCACTAGGAATTCTCTGACTCACTGAATGTAACAAGCACTAAGAAGATAAGTGAAAGTGTTAACCTCAGGAATTAAGACCTGGCTGAGAAGTATTAACAAAAGCGCTGGAAACTCATTATTTAGTGGTCTTAAAAGTTCTAACTCTTAGATTTTTTTGTTTAAGCTAAAGGAGCCACTCTATATGCTTGTTACATATTCCAATTCTCATATAAATGAAACCATCAATAACATTAACCTTATCAATCACACTGAGCGCTATGTCCTATTGTGTGAATGAGGGCTATACTTAGTTACTTTTATCTTACCCTATCAAATAAAAGAATAAATTACATGATGGAGCTTGTAATTCCATTCTCTATAAACTTTTCTATTCTCCTCTGCAAAACAAATTTCTGCCTCAATTCGATAGTGTTCTGGTCTCCAGTTCAAACATACTCCTGGGAAATAAAACCTTGTTCAATTGATTCAGTTTCTTCACAAGTGCTTGTTGTACAATGCTAAATAATCAAATATTTCCTTATATGTTTACAATGGCAATTGACAACAATTGTATTACTGATCTGATTTATATTCATCTCTGTTCTTTATACATCTTGCAAAATTACAAATCATAAGCTAAGAACCAAAATCCCGCTAAAATACGAGTAAACTGCCACTAAAGTTCTTGATTATTTGAAATTAAGGTGAACCAGAAGAATATACTGCATTAGTGTGGACACTATCCTCTTAGCTTACAATTTATTTTGTAGTGTGAAATTAAGGTGAACCAGAAGAATATACTGCATTAGTGTGGACACTATCCTCTTAGCTTACAATTTGTTTTGTAGTGTGAAATTAAGGTGAACCAGAAGAATATACTGCATTAGTGTGGACACTATCCTCTTAGCTTACAATTTGTTTTGTAGTGTCCTTGATACTTGGTAACATCATCAATGCTGGTGAAATTTAGGTTTGCTATGTACAGTAGCTTGTCCTGCCAGTGTTGGTGGAGGTATTATTTTCTCCTTCATAGGTCCTTGTTTAGGGTATTGTTTTTGCTTGACTGATTAGTCCTTCTTATTTCAGAGTTGGCTGGTAGGTGTTGGCTGTTGGATCTCTTCTCTTGGAAATAATTTATTTTCAAGCAATGAACACTGGACCTACAATACACACTTAACTCTGGCTCCTTCTTTCGTACATCCCAACTTCAGCATTATAAATCCTAAGACTTATTCTAATAGATCCTGAGATTTTTTTTCTATTCAGTAAAATCACATTGAACCTCAAAAATCAATTTTACAGATATTTATTAAACTTCTGGACCCCAGATTTTATATGAAGATAGAAAAATGAAAACTGATGTTAGCGTGGAAGGATCTCAGTCAATCTCAATCAGAATAGAGCTGGAAGGCACCTTGGAGGTCTTTTAGTCCAACCCCCTGCTCAAGCAGGAAATCTTATACCATTTCAGACAAATGGCTGTCCAGTCTTTTATTCAAAATTTCCAGTGATGAAGCACCTACAACTTCTGAAGGAAAGCTGTTCCACTGATTAATTGTCCTCACTGTTAGGAAGTTTCTCCTTAATTCCAAGTGGCTTCTCTCTTTGATTAGTTTCCACTCATTGTTTCTTGTCTTGCCTTCTGGTGCTTTGGAAAATAAGGTGACCCTCTTTTCTTTGTGGCAGTCCCTCAAATACTGGAATACTATTATCATGTCACCCCTAGTCCTTCTTTTCTCTAGACTGGCCATATCCAATTCCTGCAACCGTTCTTCATTTTTTTGTCTCCAGGCACTTAATCATCTTAGGTGCTATTCTTTGCACTTTTTTACCAAGTCTCAACATATTTTTTGTAATGTGGTGACCAAAGGTATGGTCTTACGAAGGATTTATAAAGTGGCACTAATACTTCGCTTGACTTTGATTCTATGTCTCTGTTTATACAACCAAGGATTCTATTAGCTTTTTGGCTGCTGCCAAACACTGCTGGTTCATGTTTAAGTGCTGTGGTGGCTCAGTAGTTAGAATGCAGTACTACAGGCTGACTCACTGCTCACTCCAGGAGTTCGATTCTGAATGATTCAAGGTTGACTCATCCTTCTATTCTTCTGAAGTCGGTAAAATTGTTGGCGGCAATATGCTGACTCTGTAAACTGCCTAGTCATGGCTGTAAAGCATTATGAAGGAGTATATAAGTCTAAGTGTTTATTACTTATTATTGTTTATTGTCCAGTAGAACTCTAACATCCCTCTCACAGTTACTGTTTTTGAGACAGATTTTGCCTAATCTGTACTTGTACGTTTGGTTTTTCCTGCCTACTTATAAAATCTTGCTTTTCTACATATTAAATTTCATGTTGTTAGGCCCATTGTTCAAATCTGTCAATATGTTTTTGAATCCTGAGCTTGTCTTCTGGGGTGTTGGCTATTCTTGCCAGCTTAGTATCATCTAAAAATTGGATGAGTTTCCCTTCTATTCCCTCATCTAAATCATTTTTAAGATATTGAAGAGTATTGGGCCTTAAATGGAACCTTGTGGTGCCCCACTGCTTACTTCCCTCCATGTAGTTGTAGTACCATTAACAGCTACAAGTTGAGTATGGTTTGTCAGCCAGTTACAAATCCATTTGGTGGTGATGCTGTCTATCCCACATTTTTCTAGTTTACCAAGAAGTAGGTTGTAGTCTACTTTGTTGAATGCCTTTTTAAAGTCTAAATATACTATGTCCACAGCATTTTGCTGGTCTACTAATTTAGTCACTTCAGCAAAAAAATTAAATAAGATTAGTTTGGCATCATCTGTTTTTAACAAATCCATACTGACTACTAGTTATGCTTTTATTTGTTTCTAGAAGTTCACAAATCTGTTTTTTCATTATTTTTTCCAGTATCACCCAAGGTATTGATGTTAGCCTTCTCCTCCTCCTCCTCCTCTCCTTCTCCTTCTCCTTCTCCTTCTCCTTCTCCTTCTCCTTCTCCTTCTCCTTCTCCTTCTCCTTCTCCTTCTCCTTCTCCTTCTCCTTCTCCTTCTCCTTCTCCTTCCTTTTTTGAAGATGGGAGCTATATCAGCTCTTTTCCAACCCTCTCATAATTTTCCGGTGCTCCAGGATTTTTGAAAGATATAGTACAATCTTTCTAACATATGCCAGCTCCTTCACATAAACATGATTTAGCAAATAAAAAGAGAAAAATAAAAAGAGAAAAATAAAAAGAGAAAAAAATATTTGTGGAATTTCACAGAGAATATGGAAGTTTTTTATGATAGAAATTGATGGAAGAACTATTTCATTATATATATGCATATGTGTGTATGTGTATATATATATGCATGTATGCATGTATGCATGTATGTATATCTTCTTTCTTTATCTTTATCTTTATTTGGATTTATATACCGCCCTTCTCCTTACGGACTCAGGGCGGTGCACAGCCAATTAAAAAACAAACATACAAAAGTTAAAATTTCATAAAATAATAATACAAATGGCCACAGAATTAAAACTAACTTCATATTAAAAACCCTAAAATGATAAAATACTATAGGAATCAGGCTAAGCCGGCGAGCTGAAAAAGATGGGTTTTTAAAGCCCGCCGGAAGGTCGGGAGGTCAGAGATTGTTCTTAACTCTGGAGGCAGATCATTCCAGAAGGTGGGTGCTGCCACAGAGAAGGCTCTCCCCCTGGGGGTCGCCAGCCGGCATTGTCTGGCTGACGGCACCCTGAGGAGGCCCACTCTGTGGGAGCGAACCGGCCGGTGGGAGGCAATTGGCGGCAGAAGGCGGTCCCGTAAGTACCCTGGCCCTAAGCCATGGAGCGCTTTAAAGGTGGTTACCAACACCTTGAAACGCACCCGAAAGTCCACCGGCAGCCAATGCAGCTCGCGCAGGAGAGGTGTCACGTGGGAGCGTCCCGTCGCTCCCATAATCCCCCGCGCGGCCGCATTCTGCACCAGTTGGAGCCTCCGGGTGCATCCCAAGGGGAGCCCCATGTAGAGAGCATTACAGTAGTCCAGACGGGAAGTGACAAGAGCATGAGTGACCGTGCGTAGGGAGTCCCGATCTAGAAAGGGTCGCAACTGGCGAATCAGGCGGACCTGATAAAAAGCCCCCCTGGCCACGGCCGTCGTATGATCCTCTAAAGACAGCCGTGAATCCAGGAGGACGCCCAAGTTGCGGACCCTTTCCGTGGGGGCCAATGACTCGCCCCCAATAACCAGCGATGGAGTCAGCTGGCTATATCGGGATGCCGGCAGCCACAGCCACCCGGTCTTGGAGAGGTTGAGTCGAAGCCTGTTTCTCCCCATCCAGACCCGCACAGCTTCAAGGCACTGGGACATCACTTCCACGGCATCGTTGGGGTGGTCTGGGGTGGAAATATACAGCTGAGTATCATCAGCGTACTGATGGAACTCCACCCCAAAACCACGGATGATCTCACCCAGCGGCTTCACATAAATGTTGAACAGGAGGGGCGAGAGGACCGACCCTTGTGGCACCCCACATACCAGGCGCCTCGGGGTCGACCGCTGCCCCCCTGTCAACACAGATTGCGACCGGTCGGAGAGGTAGGAGGAGAACCACCGTAAAACGGTGCCCCCCACCCCCAGTCCCTCCAACCGGCGCAATATGATACCATGGTCGATGGTATCAAAAGCCTGATCTGTCCCCCCCCTTCAGAGACCCACAAAAACACAGCCAGCCGAGGGTTAAGAATCACTTGGCACACTCCGCAGTTCTTATCTCAACCTTGGCAGCGATATGCACACCGTCTGCCAAGGACTTTATTGGTTTACACAAACAAGAAAATCACCTACGTAGCTTTGCCGTTCATCCAGCTTCCAAGACTACAAGGTTGCTCCGTTTGTTTAGCTTTGTTCGTCACGAACTTCGTGACCCACCGTACTGTCTTATATAGATATGTTTCTGGGTGTGGTCCAGTGAGTCATTGATCCTGTGACTCCAATCCAGTGACTCAGGATTTCCTCATACGCCGCAGCTGCAGTACCCTTTTCTCTCGCCTTCTTTGGCGTGCGTCCAGGAATGACGTCTCTCCCTCACTCTCATCTGAGACACCTGTTTCCCCACTACTTGGCTCTCTTTCAGCTGGCACCTGAGCCGGTGCCAGAGGGGGAGGGCTGGGAGATCTGGCTGGCTCCTCTTCCTCCTGCTCAGAGCTGTCTTCCTCCAAAGGGATAGGCTCAGAGGACGGGGCCACAACAAAGCCGCTGAGAGGTCTAACAGCACCAGGATAGAGGAGTACCCCCTACCCCGGGCCCTCCAGAGATCATCCACCAACGCGACCAATGCCGTTTCGGTGCTGTACCCAGACCTGAAGCCGGACTGGAGCGGGTCTAAATAGACAGCTTCATCCAGGTACCGGGGGAGCTGCCACGCAACCACACTCTCAACAACCTTCGCCAGGAAGGGAAGGTTGGAGACAGGACGATAATTAGGTAAAACAGCTGGGTCCAGGGAGGGCTTCTTGAGGAGGGGCCTCACCACCGCCTCCTTCAAGGCAGGCGGAAGGACACCCTCACTCAAAGAAGCATTTATAATCTCCTGGAGCCAGCCTCGTGTAACCTCCCGGGAGGCCAGCACCAACCAGGAGGGACACGGGTCCAGTAAACATGTGGTTGCGTTCAGTCTTCCCAGAATCCTGTCCACGTCCTCGGGAGCCACAGGATCGAACTCAGCCCAGATAACACTCTCAAGACCAGGCTCGGTCACCCCGCCTGAACCAACCCAGTCAGCGGCCAGGTCGTCCCGAATCTGAGTTATTTTATCATCCAGATATTGAACAAAATCCTCAGCACGTCCCTGTAAGGGATCCTCCCGCGCTCCCGAATGAAGAAGGGAGCGGGTCACCCTAAACAGGGCGGCTGGGCGATTATCTGATGACGCGATAAGAGCGGCAAAGTAATTAGACTTGGCCGCTTTTATCGCCACTATGTAAGTCTTAATATGAGCTCTTACTAGTGTCAAGTCAGATTCGGAGCGGCTGGCCCTCCAACCACTCTCTAGGCGTCTTTTCCGGCGCTTCATCTCCCTCAGCTGCTCGGTAAACCAAGGGGCTAAGTGAGTTTGGCGCCGGGTCAGAGGCCGCAAAGGCACGACACGGTCCAAGGCCCCACTGGCCGCCCTATCCCAGGCAGCCACCAGGTCCTCGGCCGAGTCGCGTGTCAGTGTCTCAGGAAATGGCCCAAGCTCCATCTGGAACCTCTCAGGATCCATCAGGCGCCTGGGGCGGAACCACCTGGTCGGTTCCGCCTCCCTGCGGTGGGGTGCAGCGGTCAGAAAGTCGAGCCGGAGGAGCGAGTGGTCTGTCCATGACAAGGGTTCTAAGCCTATATCCCCAATATCAAGACCATTCAACCATTGTCCAGAGACAAAAACTAGATCCAGGGTGTGTCCACCAATGTGAGTTGGGCCCTGAATTACCTGGGTCAGGTCCATGGCCGTCATGGAAGCCATGAACTCCCGAGCTATCTCAGATGTTTCGCCGATGGATGGCAGATTGAAATCCCCCATGACGATAAGCCTGGGGGTGCCAATCACTACCTCGGCTACAACATTGAGAAGCTCGGGCAGGGTCGTTGCCACGTGGCAGGGAGCCAGGTACGTGACTAACAAACCCATCTGCCCACCAGGACCCCACCTCACAAAGATGGACTCACACCCGGCTATCTGAGGTACAGTGGCCTCCCTCGGATCCAGACTTTCCTTAATAATGACCGCTACTCCCCCACCCCTGCCCTGAGCTCTCGGCTGGTGAAATGCAAGGAAACCTGGTGGGCACATCTCGATGAGGGGAACCCCACCCTCGTGGCCCAGCCAGGTCTCAGTAATACCGGCCAGGTCCGCACCCCCCTCTTGAAGAAGGTCACAGATGAGGGGGGCCTTATTTACAACGGACCTGGCATTGCATAACAGCAACCGGAGCCTCGGGTCCTGAGACTCCGAACAGCCTGGGGAACGGGAATAGCTCCGGGGACCGGGGCACGCGATCGCTCGAAGACAGCGAGTGCGTGCCCCCATCACATGATATGGTCCCCCGCTCACGCCATATCTGCCCCTCCCACACAATGTTTCTATAGCCCAACCCTCAACAGGGGGCTCTCTAGGAGCCCTCTTACCTCCAGAGTCCCCACCCCCCATAACACCTACTGCCAAGCCTGTCCTTCTCCCATTTGGGTTCCCCCCCAAACCCTCTCCCACCCCCACCCCGGAGCCCCTTAAAATTCTTAAAAATGAATTTAAAAAACCCCTATAATACTACCTCTTACTGTATGATATATCCAATGTTTATTAATGTTCTAAAAATCTAAAATAAATCTGTCAGAGAGCAAAAAACTTTAATATCTCTTAGAAACTAGAAATAATCCTTCAAATGAGCTCTTTGGTTACCTGTATTTTTCTATTCACACATATCAACAGAAACATTCAAAAATGTATTGCTTTAATTGAAGAAAGATGGAAGCCTCCTGGCACCAGATTAAATGAAATAAGACTATGAGATCAAACTCTGCAATTACCTCTTGGTGGTTCTTAGGATAAACATTTTCACATTGTATTTGTGCTTTAAAAATCTGCTTAATCATTGTTTCAGGCTCGTACTGTGCTTGGAGTTGAGAGTGCTGCCAGGAACAAGGAAACCATATGAATAACATCACCTGCACCCTAAACAACTAAATATGAGTTTTCCCACTGAAGCTTTGGTTCTGATTCTCCACCCTAACTCCACTTTCCCACTGATGAAATTTTGTAATAATTTTCCACTGGCACTTTGTTTCTGGATCATAATGATTAGCTCACCTCTTGCCACTATACAATGCTATGATGAAATTCCTGCTCTTTATTCTCCTAGTATGACAACAGCTGCTGGGAATTGTCAACACTTGAAGCTTTCATCTCTGCCATCCTCAGTGAAAAATCCATCTTGCTTAAACTTTCTGATACTGAAGTACATAAATATTGTGACCAACACATTCCTTTGAAATGTTAAGGTTGACAGCAATTTCCCAGTGAATGATGCACCAATTATTCTTAATCACCTCACCAACTTTTCTCATGTGAAAAGTTGTTACCACAGGTTGTCCCCTTTGTTTCTGGTCTAACAAATAAACTGTTCCCACTCATTTTTATATGTTTGAATCAAAAACTGCACACTACTCACATCAACAGTTATCACCATAAATAACCTACATTTGGCAGTAAATTTTAATTGGATCAAGGACTATTAATTCAAGCATGGCACCTTGTGTAAAGCCCAATGATAAATACTCAGGCTTCCATTTCATGAGCAATAGCAACACAACCTTCTTTCACAGCAGCGTTTCACAAATTCAAGTGAAAGAACAGTTTCTAAACAACATGTCAGAGCTTCAGTACTGTCATCTGTGAGTGATTTATAACTTTGGATGCATTACTTTTCATTCAACTATTGTAGATTAATCTGATCTATAATAGGCAATATGCCAGAAATTTTTTTTAAAAGTTTTGAAAACATTTGTATATGTCAAAATCTGGAGAAAAGGAGATCCATGGAAACACAGAATATTGACTGTTCTATGGAGTAAAGGATCATGGAAATTATATTTCAATTTGCAAAATGAATAGAGCTTTTGTTGGACTGACAACCAAGAGGTATTATACTGTAGCTAAAATGTTTTTATATTACAATAGGTGCATACGAATACTGTAGGTATATTACAGAAGCAGAAAATATCACTCCATGAAATTGGGCTTTGAATCATCCTAGCCAAGAAAATGACACAGTAGAGAAAGTAGCACATAAATATCTCCCTCTCTTGCCCCCACGGAACCCCCAAATATGCAAAAAAAAGGGGGGGGGAATCTTCCACTGGCTGATCAGCTTCAATCTATTTTAATTCCACATTGTTGTTGTTTGTTGCAAAGTCGTGTCCAACCCATTGCGACCCCATGTTCTTCCTGTATTCTACCATCCCCAGAGTCCATTTAAGCTCATGCTGACTGCTTCAGTGACTGCATTCAGCCACCCCATTCTCTGTTGTTCCTTTCTTCTTTTGCCACAATTGTTCCCAGCATTAGGCTCTTCTCCAGTGACTCCTTCCTTCTCATTAGGTAACCAAAGTATTTGAGTTTCATCTTCAGGATCTGGCCTTCTAAAGAGCAGTCAGGGTTGATCTTCTCTAAGACTGACCGGTTTGATTATCTTGCAGTCCAAGGGACTTGCAGGAATCTTCTCCAGCACTATAGTTCAAAGGTCTCAATTCTTTGGTACTCAGACTTCCTTATGGTCCAACTTTCACAACCATACATTGCAACTGGGAAAACCATAACCTTGACTATACATACTTTTGTTGGCAGGGTGATGTCTCTGTTTTTTAGTGTGCTGTCTAAGTTTGCCATAACTTTCTTCCCCAGGAGCAAGCATCTTTTAATTTCTTGGCTGTAGTCTCCATGTGCAGTGATCTTAGAGACCAGGAAAATAAAATCTGTCACTACCTCCATTTCTTCCCCATCTATTTGCCAGGAATTGAGGGGGCCAGATACCATGATCTTAGTTTTCTTAATGTTGAGTTTCAAGTCAAATTTTGCACTCTCCTCCTTCACCCACATCAAGAGGCTCTTTAGTTCTTCTTCACTTTCTGCCATTAGAGTGGTATCATCTGCATATCTGAGGTTGTTGATATTTCTTCCAGCAATCTTAATTACAACTTGTGATTCATCTAGCACTGTCTTTCTCATTATGTGCTCTGCATATACCGTATTTTCCGGCGTATAAGACGACTGGGCGTATAAGACGATCCCCAACTTTTCCTGTAAAAATATAGGGTTTGGGCTATACTTGCTGTATAAGACGACCCCTCTTCCAACGCACACCAAATAAAAATTAAAAAACATCAACTGGCTCACCCACAATGTAAAAGCAGCTGTGCTAGACCCAAAATGGCCCCTGCAATAAGCAGGAACCTCACACAGCCACAAAAAGCCCAAAAAAACAACTTTTACATTGTGGGTTTACAAAATTCCACATACAGCTTTGTGAGATTTTGTGTGTTTGTGTAGTTAGAGTGAAACACTACAGAAACACATTAAATCTCAGAAAGTTGCACACATTTTATTTTTATTTATTTTTATTTTTATTATTTTTATTTTTATTTTTATTTTTATTATTTTTATTTTTATTTTTATATGAAAGCTAAATTTAAAACTTCCTAGCCTAAAACTTAGACCTAGCCTTTAAATGGCTAGGTCTAAAAAAGAACAACTAAAAAACCCCCCAATTAACTATTTTTTTAAAGCTCCCAAAGGGGGAAAAAAACTTACCCAATAGAACAGGGGTCTCCAACCTTGGCAACTTTAAGACTTGTAGACTTCAACTCCCAGAATTCCTCAGCCAGCTTTGCTTTGCTGGCTGAGTAATTCTGGGAGTTGAAGTCCACAAGTTGCTTGCATCAGCATGCCCATTTTATGGAATCTTCTTCCCCCAGAAGCGAGATTAGCTCTGTCCCTCTGCAAGTCCCTCAAGACCTGGCTATATCATCAGGCCTGGGAGATTTATTTATTTAATTTATATGCCACTTTTCCCACAGTCAAGCAGCTTTGGGAAGCTTACAATGTCATAAAAGCAAAAGTAAAAAAAAAAAACCTCATTAAAATATTAAATATTAAAATCAATAGACATTAGGTAAATTAGAAACCAGAATACAACACAGTGGGAGTGGGATCTTTTTCCTATCCCACTAGCCATCCTCACTATGAAACCCCCCACACTGGACTCTACGTCAATTGACAGAATCAGTTTTTGAAGGATCTTTCAAAAGGCCAAGAGGGGAATTGAAGACTTATGTCAACTTGGGGGGCACAATGTTCCAGAGAATGGGAGGCATGGCAGAAAAGACCCTTTTCCTAGACCCCACTGACCAGAATACTTTGACTGATGGGGTCCACAGCATGCCACTTCTGTCATTTTGTGATTATCTCTTACTGTGGTTATTATCATCCTCTCCTCTTTTATGTGCATTCGCAATGCTTATTTTTTAATTGTGACTGATTTTATGTATTTTTAACTAAATCCTGTATGCTGTCCAGAGTAACTTTCATATGAGATGGATGACTATACAAATATCATAAATAAATTACAGAAATATTCTCTAATGTGTGGCTCTACAGATGTGTTTGGTTTTATTTTTTGAGGATGGAAAAGTCCACATATAGTCAGGGAACATTTGGAAAGACTGTACCAAATCAACTATCCATACAGCTAGGTAAATTATTATTCCAATGGAAAATGAGGCATATACAGTAACATAGCAGGTATATCAGTGATACACTTAATGGTATGGATTCAGGTTTAACCCGTTAGAAAGACTTATTGAAATCACTCAGAATTACAGTATGTCAGTGCTATCAGTGGATATTTGACTAAAACTAGATCCTATTGTTGTTTCTTCATTCATTAAAGATGAATTTAACAAACCATTGAAGATAAAATAATCTAACTGTAAGTAAAATATTTAAGTGTAAAAAAATAAACATTTATATCAAAACTAAGCAAATGCAAAGATGCAAGGCCATAAAAGCTACCTCTCTTTGTCCACAACAGCATGGGCTTCATTTTATCAAAAGAATAGGATCTGATCTATTAAATATTAGGATATACCTTAAGAAAATCTTACAGCACTGTTTCCACCAGAGAGACACTTAACCTAATTACATTACATTAACATGGTAGATAACTTCAGGACATACACCATTGTATCAAAATTGAAATCTATGAAAATTGAAAATCTTTCCAGTATTTCATGCCTTAGGAAGAAGAATATGACTCATATGATATGCGTCTCTTTGCTTTTATGTCATTCATTTTCAAAGTTAAAGGAATGTAAAATACTTTGTGAAACTAAAAGAGAATGAGAAATGTTCATTTAAACGTCACAATTTTTTTTGAAGTCTTTCAGGATTAGAATGTAATCTACATATATGCTGTACAATAAAAATGACAGCTCTTAATAGTGCAGTGTCTATGTCAGTGATGGCTAACCTTTTGCTGTTGCGTGCCAAAAATGGGGGGAATGTGAGGGATTTGCAGGCGCGCGTGCTCACACCCATAATTCAATGTACCCCGCACATGAGCGTGTGACCCCTCTGCTCCCACAGCTTTAGGCAAGCGATGGAACAGTGGGCCCGTTTTCACCCTCTCCAGACTCCAGAGGCTTTTTAGGAGACTGGTGAGGGCAAAAACGGCCTTCCTGACCCCCCCCCGGAGGCCCTCCGGAGGCTGGAAATAGCCTGTTTCCCGATGTCCGGTGAGCCCGGAAGGGCTGAAAATCAGGTGGCCGGCGCACACATGCGTGTTGGAGCTCAGCTAGGGCAATGCTTGTGTGCCCACAGATACGGCCACAGATACCGGTGGCACGCGTGCCATAGGTTTGCCATCACGGGTCTATGTCATTGGTGCTTAGGTATTTTACAATTATGTAATTATTGCTGCTTAAGAATTTTCATATACCAATCAATACTGGATGTGAGAATTAGAAATATAGACCATAACCTGTTGGTAAGGTGGAAAAGAAATATTTTAAAGTCTACTTGATTCCATTGCAATCTGGGCAGCGTACATCATGAAACAATTAAAATTAAATAATATAAAATCACAAACATCCCACAAAGACTCTATCATCCATTGTAGTCCAAGGGACTATAGGGACGGAAGAACTAGGTGACACTTTTTCATCAGTGGGACTTGAAGAATGTTGGACTCTGCTCAATTGTATAGAAATTACAAAAAACTGAGAGACCCTCAAAGAACTATGTCATATACAACAAAGAACTTTATAAGGAACAATCATTACCTTGAATTGCATCCAGAAGTTTACTAGTAACCTGTACAACTTCCATTCTGAAGCATGCTCATAGCTGTCTCTGCTGCTATATTCTAAACCACCTGCATTGCTGAGATGCAACCCTAAATAGGACAGAGTAAAATAGCTCAAATGTAACACATAACCCCCATGAGTTGGGTCTTGATGATTAGGAGTGGATTGAAATTCCAAGCTTTGAAGTTCCACTGCCAACCTGGTGATAAAATCTAGCAACCCAAACAGGGATGTTGCTGCTTAGCAGATAGGCCAGTACCACAACAATAAAGTCAACTGTTCTATAGCACTAAATTTCAGCAAGAGAAGCTCATGCCTGGCTATCTGCTTAACATAACCTCTAAAAGTTATTAAGCTGTCACCAAATATTGTACTGCAGATATGTTTTGGAAATGTGACCTAACAATAGGTTTTTCAGAGTTAAGTAACAAGTGAAAGTGCACATAAGATTACTAAATTTATCCTTCCTTCCTTCCTTCCTTCCTTCCTTCCTTCCTTCCTTCCTTCCTTCCTTCCTCCCTCCCTCCCTCCCTCCCTCCCTCCCTCCCTCTCTCCTAAAATATCTTCTATTTCTTGATCTCTCTAAGCAAATTTATCAAGCATCAGTAAGTGTATCTTATTTTACAGTGTCTGTTTAATATAATTTTTCATATTAATAAGAGAAAATATGAAAGATACTTGAATTGGACTATGCTACTGACAAAACAGTAATTAAATAACTGACAATTTACTATCCTCTAATGGAATGCTAAAGCTGTCATTCCAAACAAACTCTTAGTAGTGGAACAGTCCAAGATTATTATTAAGATTCCTGAAGATGATAAAAAATATAGTGTATTTGATGGGCACTACACTTTTCAGACTTGTCAAATTATTTCAAAACACTTCATTTTTCTGTAACTTCCTTCCCTACCTACACGATAGAATAAATGACAGCCATCTTTGAAAAGTAGCTTGAGAAGGATGCTAAAATGATTTTTTTTAATTTGTAGAAAGCAAATAGTAATGAAATTAAGTTAAGCTAAACATTAACCTACGCTAAAATTCAAGTTTCATTTTGTCTACTTGTTAACTGGTAACTGTGAGCTCTAAAGAGTTTCACAACTAGCTTGGTATTGGTAATACAGGAATATTACAAATACATTGCATACAATTCTGCTCTTTTTATGCCATAAATGATAGTTTACTCTCTCTGTTTCTAACACATTGTCTCTACTGGTTTTTGAATAGTGCACCCTGTTATGAAGCAATATTCACCTCATTCTATAAAGACTTCATCTGGACAATGTTCTAGAAATGGCTAGTATACTAAGTATGTAAAAGAAAAAAGCGGAGGCTCTCCCTTGCTATTTTTATTTTACTATGCTGAAAAAAGTTTAAAAAAGTAAAGCTCTTTTCTTTGCCACCCTACACTTCAGTGGTGGGTTGCCCCGCTTCGCACCAGTTCTATAGAACCGGTAGTAAAACTGGTGGGAGGGTCAGCCCACTGACCCCGACATCATCAAAATGCTTCTGCGCATGAGCAGAAGCTTCTGCGCTTGTGAGAAGAGCGTGTGCACGAACAAAGTGAGCGCACGCGCAAGACCCCGCTGCAAACCGGTAGTAAAGGTAAGTAGTACCCACCCCTGCTACACTTCTATGTTCCCCCTTTCCCATTATCATTTTCCTACTGTATTTATTTTCATTTGTATTTTGTATTATGAAGTATAATAATAATAATAATAATAATAATAATAATAATAATAATAATAATAGATCTCATTTGGAATATAGTTTTCAGAAGTTATATTCAATAAACAGTGAGGGAGGATGCTGTATTGGAGGAATTCAAAGCTATCCTACTATGTTCTGAATAACACCAAAGACTATGAACAATGTTCAGCTATTTATTATTTTTTATTATTTTATTAATGATATTTCTATGCCGCCCACTCTCCGAGGACTCTGGGCAGCTTACAACAATTGACAGTATACTAAATAGCATATTGCCCCCAACAATCTGAGTCCTCATTTTACCCACCTCGGAAGGATGGAAGGCTGAGTCAACCTTGAGCTGGTGAGATTTGATCTGCTGAACTAGCAGTCAGCTGAAGTAGCTGCAGTACAGCACTCTAACCACTGCACCACCTCGGCTCATGGGGAGGCAAGGAATAAAGGGAAACTCAAAAAAAAATAGTTAAGAAAAAAAAGATGAAATATAACTGGGGGACTTAATCAGGAATATTTTTTTAAAGAAGACAGGCATTCTCAGTGGCAACCACTTCCCTTTAAAGCAGGGGTCTTCAACCTTGGCAACTTTAAGACTTGTGGACTTCAAGCAAAGCTGGCTGAGGAATTCTGGGAATTGAAGTCCACAAGTCTTAAAGTTACCAAGGTGGGAGACCCCTGCTTTAAAGCAATCTGTCCTCTGAAGTCAAGATGGTCCATAACTGTTTACTTTTTAGGAAGCAGCCCAAAATCATCCTCTTCCAAAAGGCATCATAGGATTATTTAACAGAGACTGTTAAAATATTTGGATGCTTTATTTATTTTTATGGATATTTTAATGTATGCAAGTTGAAAGCCACCTTAAGTTGTTTGAGTGGGTAGTATAAAATATTCCAGAAAATCAAAGATGATTATAAAGAGATTCTTTTGTTTTTATTTTAAATGTGCCCAGACCAATGGAAAATTAATAACAATCCAAAGACAGATACGTTATGCATTAACATTAAGTTTGGCCCACAATCTTACATTCAATTTGGATCTCTACAGCAGAAACAGCAAGCATAAAGAGCATTGATTAAGCACATTATGGCTGCATAAATTAATGATTAATCATACTTTGCAACCAGTAAGAAAATAAGAGAAAGAGGTACTAGAAGTCCATCTATGTCAATTTAAAGCAGAATAATCATTGTGTTTCTACCACAATTAGGATTTCCGTACCAAAGTAACTTGAGACAAATATGTGTGTATACTATATAAACTGTACAGCTGAAACAAGATGGAATTGCTTCCAAATCATATTAAAGTCAAAATTAGAAAGAACCTATTTAAGGCAGCTTGGTGATCTTGTATAAACAAAATGGCACAGATAATGCCTGTCTATGGGCATAAGTAGACTTGTTCCATTCACTGCTGCTCAAAGGAAGCTGAAAAAAGAGATACTAGTTTTGAAATATGAAACCGAATCAAAACTAACATTAAATGATTAAATGATAAACACCAACTTGGAGAGAAGTCTTTTTTTTTTTTGTATTACAATACTAGTAATATGAAAAGAAGATGCACTTGTGATATAACAACTACAGAATCGGATTTGAATAATGTTTGTCAATGTTAGCAAATTTAAGATGTGTGGATCTCAACTCCCAATTCAGTTCAGGAAATTGAACTATGGGAATTGAAATCCACATGTAATAAATTTGTTAAGGTTGGAAAACACTGGATTTGAATATTTAGAGCCAAATTCAGCTACGAAGGAAAACATCTGAAAAACAGACATCCTATTAATCTTGAAAACACTCCTAACATTCATTATTCCTCTTTCAAAATTTTCAAATATATCTAATACGATATAAATCTTATTTTAATTGATATAGTCATCCAAAATAATTAAAAGAAATAGCATTCAGATTCAGCAAATACACCTGTATACATGTAATTTTTCATCTAATTAACAAGATGGAACTATTTTTAACCTCTTATTGAATGTTAGATACGTATTATGTATGAAATAATATAATAATGAAATATGTATTTATTTTTTACCCAACATTGAACCCAGAGAGCTAGTTCGAAAGTAATAGAAACCGGATTGTAAGACTGTCTGCTATAGCTTTAAGAAAAACAAAGGAATGTAAAGTCCATCTTTAAATGGATGAAGGCACTGAACTGAAACATTCCTTGGCTATCTCCACCCACAAAAAAGTCTAATTATGGTTTTCACAGAAATCAATGAAAGACAGATGCAATAAAAGCAGTTCTGTATCTTCAAACTGAACTCCAATTAACATCCATCAGGAATTTCCAGCTGTCTAAAAAGAATCCTCAATCAAGAAAAAGTCTCTATGCAAAGCACCTTTGAGAAAAGCATCAAAGACCTAGATGGAATTCTTGCAGAAACATCACATTCTCTGCTTCTGCAGGCAAGGAAGTTGAGGGTGGGGTGGGGTGGAGAACCCGATGAATAACGGTTGCTTCAAGAAAACACCAGAAGGAGTTGTTTTTCTTTATTCAGAAGTCAATTCCCTACATTTGGTATAAGTATTTTGATTTAACATAGGGACATGATAGTTGTTAATTATAATTTACAATGGCATTGCTTGCAAAGAACAACAAAAAACCATCCATAAAGGAATTTATTAGGAATTTCCTAATATTCTCTTTGATACTTCTAGTTTGCTATTTTATTACTCTTAGCAGAAGAGTAGCCATTGGCTCAACTGATATTTGAAAGCACTTGAAATAAATATTACATTTAATGAAGCCTCTAAAGCCATATTAAGGAAATAAAGCTCAACATAGCCCCAAAACATTCATCAACCCAAATAATCAATACTACAAAAAGGAATCAAACTTGATAAAAAATACTACAAAAAGGAATTAAACCTGATAAAAAGATAACCAGCAGGCATGTTGGAATAGGACCATGAAGAGTTGTTATTTCTCAGGCATCACAAAGATGGTATAAGAGGAGAATATGGGAGAGAAATTACTATTATATAGCAGCAAAAATATTCAAGTATTTTATACTCTTCATATTTTAAGTGAACTGAAATATCACTATACAAAATGTATGGTAAAACTTTTTAGAATTTTGCAGTAATTTTCAGCTCAAATGCCGAAGAAATTAGCATTAAAGATAAAAATACACCGAAATGCAGATTTAGCATAAGATTAAAAAAATAAACATTTTAAAGTGCATTTAGAGAAAATATACATAGGGTGCATATTTGTCAACCATTTTAAATAATATGCTGTTTGTTTTGTTGTTGTGTGCGTCTGATCCCGAGCAGATCGAGTCAGAAAAGTTGGGAAGCAGCAGCAGGAGGAGGAGCTTGTCAACTATCTGACTCGATCTACAGGATCTGGTCATTAACCCTCACATGACCACTGGCCCCTTGTTCCCTTAGAAATAGAATATGACAAATCTGCATTGATTTTACTGTCTTCTTCATTGCGTTATCCTACAGTAGGAGATAACATTTTAATACTAGAGTAGCCACTGAAATTCAGCAAAAAGTTTAGCAAATAAATCCATCCCAGATCCTTTTAAGAAACTCATATAGGGCATGACTTTCAAAACATGGTATTTGAAGACAAAAGTAAAATTAATGAAATTTAGTATTCAGTTTTCATAGAAATCAAATATATAGTAGAAGCACTAAAAGCATGAAAACTTTGTGCACACATTGTACCACTGAGTAGATTTGCTGATAGTTTAATAAACACAATAATTGAAATTTTGCTTGTTATTTATTATTAATAATAAGGTAATTACTCTAAAGGTCCAGTAATTCATATAAATAGGTTACTAATGTGAGAAAATGACCCTGGGAGATGAATTAACTCATTAGTTGATTGGTTGTTATTAGTAATTATCCTTTCCTTTGAGAGTATAAAGATTCCCCATAAGTAAAATAGCATAGCCAGCATAGTCTGATAATATTCTTAAAAGAATCATTTTTCAATTATACCAAGAGATGTTCTGGCATGGGTTAGTAAACTGAGTTTTCTTGGCTATACGATGTTGGGAGGAAGTGAAATTCATATCAATCAGAGAAAATTGTATATCTCAAATGGCAGTTAAAAAAAATTAAAATACTTCTCTTAAAAATTTGGTATCATAAAATATCTATAGGAAATGAGATTATTCAAACCATTAGTTAATATTGCTGAGCTTTTATTTTTAAAGGAGATTAAACCCACAATTCAACAACGTTTTACCGTACAGATACTGTATGGACACATATCATAAATATATTACTAACTTGTTGATATAAAGGCAATAATTTCCAAATTCTACCACTGTTATTAGCACCTTTTAAGGCTTGTTCTATGTTGTGGTTAAAAATACAAATGTAATTTAGCTGAGTACATGTAAAGGAACCATACTATGATTTAGTATTTGAAATTATTAGATATTAATATTTTTCATTCAAAGTACAAAAACAAATCAGATAAAATATATCATGAATAATTTCCTTATATTTTTTGTTTGCCACACACATTAATTTACAAGGCAAATTGACTTTAATGGAAAAGAACAGTAACAGCAACAAAAGGAAGAAAATAATCACTAACATAGGAAAAAAATGGTGTCAGTACAGAATTCAGTCTACCCTCAATGTAAAAATCATCTACTGCATCATAAAGCATAATGCATTTATTCTGGTTTAATCTTTTCTGGAACAGAACCCACTTCATTAAATGCATGAAGTGATCAATAAACTGAATAGTTTTATGCAGCCTAATAGACTGAAGGTACACAAAAAAGGAATTTTTTTTTTAGAAGTGAGCTATTTTGAGTATTAGTACACCATCTGATCCTTTATATTGGTATGTTAACTTGCATGGTGTTCAGAACAGGCTAAAACAGGATTTGGTTGCATTGGTGGTATATGAGCAAAATTTGCCCAAAAGTAACAGGCTGTCAGACCTGTCCCAGCTTGGGCATCTAAAGAAAGAAAGACTCTTGACCACATTTTTAGTGAAAGGTATACTTTTACTAAAAGCCAAGTGGTTACAGCGTAAACAAAGCCAGATCTGAGGATTTCCATGTAAACCCAGTAACTTTCGCTTCTCTCACGCCATTTCCCCTCGGTCATCTTGTTAGTGTCCAGTAAGCTTCAAACCAGTTGTTTTGGTAACAGTTGCAAAGTTTGGTACCTCTTTGGTGGGCATTTGCATTCTTTTCCCATGTCTTTGTCCTTGAAACGTTGTCTTTTGGCTCCTGTCATCTCCCTTCCCTATATCTTCCCATCCAGTGGTGAAATCTAAAATTTGTTACTACTGGTTCTGTGGGCATGGCTTGGTAGTGGTGGGGGTAACGTAATTGGGTGGGTGTGGCCATTTTTTAAAATTTTTAAAACCATTTTTTCTACAACCTCTTCAGCGAAGAGGTTGTAAAAAAAATGCTTTCAAAAGGCTCTGACGATCCCAGCTGAGTTGCCTGATCTGCAGAGACTTTTTTTCTTTTAAATGCCTCTGACGATCAGCTTGGATCATCAGAAGCATTTAAAAGAAAAAAGGGGTTTTTTTTTCTTTTAAAAGCCTTTGATGATTCCAGCTGAGCCACGCGATCATCAGAGGCTTTTTTTTTTTACTTTTAAAAGCATGTTTTTGGCCGAAGAGGTTGTAGAAAAAATGCTTTTAAAAGAAAAAAAAAAGCCTCTGATAATTGTGCAGCTCAGCTGGGTATGTGGGGGGACAGAGATTTTTGCTACCGGTTCTCCGAACCATCTGCCTCCCTCACTACCGGATCAGGCGATCCGGTCCGAACCAGGAACATTTCATCCTTGCTCCCATCCCCCCAACCCATTCTTTATGACAGGATACCATCAAAGCGAAGCAGGGCTGCAGTGGTGTGATGGCAGATCTGACCCAGGCATTCTGGAAATGCCACTTTTGTCATGGATACATTAAACCTGGTGATATACCCTGCTCCTTCTTTACCTTACTAAAAAGCATAATGCTAACACTTCGATAGACTAAAAACATGAAAGGCAGTGGAGGTCAATGTTGATCACTAAAACATATGGAAGATTGTAAATTGCAATTTAAGAAGAATATATATAAACATCATAAACTGGTTACTGAATTAATTTAAAACATTATATACACTGGTTGTGAAATGAAGTGAAAAAGAGAAGATTCAAGAGATGTGAATGTGAGAGTACAGGTAGTCCTGGATTTACAAACACAATTGAGCCCACTATTTCTATTGTTAAGTGAAACATCTGTTCAGTGAATGTTGTCCCATTTTATGACCTTTCTTGCCCCTGTTGTTAAGTGAATCACTGCAGTTGTTAAGTTAATAACATTAAGTTAGCTGTTAAGAGAATCTGGCTTTCCCATTGACTTTGCATGTCAGAAGGTTGCAAAAGGTGATCACATGACCCCAGGACACTTCAACCATCGTACATATGAGTAAGTTGCCAAGCATCTAAATTTTGTCCACGTGATCATGAGGATGCTGCAATGGTTGTATGTGTGAAAAACGGTCATACGTCACTTTTTTCAGTGCCATTGTAACTTCGAACAGTCACAAAACGACTGTTAAATCAAGGACTACCTGTATAGAAAAACTGATTGGAAAGCCTGGGAAAGATGAATGAGTAACAGCAGTGATTGTCACTAAGTATCTACATAGATAACTTCAGTGTCAGTGTTTTGCATACTATGAATGTAACTATCTATATCCACAGCAAAGGAATGAATGTAAAATCAAGGTAGCTTTGATTGCTTATGACATAAGATGGACATAATTAGTGAGAATGCAAGGATGATGAGAAGTTTTCTTTCAAGAAATGGGGTAGGTTATTTTTTGATAATGTTGTAAGTACACCTTGGGAAGAACAGACATGGAAGAAAAGGAAAATAATGAGCAAAGTGAATGCAAACCAAAAACAACAATAGAAAGAGTATGTAAGAGTCTTGCAGGAATAAGTATTTATCTCACTGGAGAATTAAGACATGCTGTAGAAACTGCTTGGAAAAAAGTGGAAATAATTGTTTTCAAGTGCCGTAGAAGCGGGGGAAAGTTAAATTAACAGAAGCTAAGAAAAAGGAGGAGAAAAATAAAATGAGTAAGAATGAGAACACATCAAAGAGAATGGTTGTTGCAAAAGTGAGGATGAGAAACAGACACTGTATTGCATAACGTATTTCAAAAATGTCAAAAGCATCAAGGAAAAGGTAAAAAAGCAGAGGAACATGAAGTAGGAGATGTTGTGATGATTCAGTGTTTTTTAAAAGAATTGAAAATGATTATAAGAGTACATTGGGCATTTTAGGACAAACATAAAAGTATAAATGCAGCCCAAATGGATTATGTAATAAATGGTATTGTGACACTAGAAGATGTGTTGAGAGGAAAGTGAGACAAAGGAAGTCTTGTCATGGCTCCTGCAGCTTTCAGCCAGTGTGAAAAGTGTATTATTAAAAATTACAGCCAACGACTAGAAAAACATCACCTTTTTCCAAAATATATTCAGGATGGGTATCGTATGACGTTGAACTATCATTTCTACTTCCATTTCTATCACCACTTGTTTGCTACCACAGATTTCTCTGTAAGGTTGTACAACACTTGAAGAGAAAACCAGTGTTACTTATATTCTAGGTGGCCCTGTGCTACATTTTTAGTGAAAAAAAGCCATTCTTTTCACAAAAAACCCTCTGAATTTGAATCTAATTACTGAACCACTTATGCTGGTATTATAAATTGGAGTAGGTTATAGGATACAGTACAATCATAGTAGGTATTGTTAATATCAGAAAAAAACAGAGAGATAGGTAAGGTAGGAGTACTCAGGAATTGTTATGAAAGAGTTCTAATAGACATAAATGAGGTTTAAAGAATATACAAATAGTATACTGAAACTTTACAAAGAGTGTTATATAATAAAACCAATTTTAAAAAAGGATGTTTCTCCAAGTTGTATTAAATAGTAATGTATTTGAATCAATAGAGCCAGTGTTAAAACAGGAAGGTACCAATAGCAGATAAAATACCCAATAAATTAAAGTTTAAGAAACGTGTCGGTTAAAGTTCTAACAGCTCTATAATAATGAATATATAATTAAATAATATAGCCAGAGATTGGACACAATATGTGAATACATCATACCAAAGGAAGGAGATGGAAGAGAATATGGGAATTTATTTATTCAATTTCTATAGCTGACCCTCTGAATCAATGATTCTGAAAGTATAAAATAATTAAAAGTCTGTAGAGACTGAGAATCTCTACAGACTTTTAGCTATACAATTTGGGATGAATACTCTTTGAATGGTGTGGGAGTAGGAATGGATTTCAGGAGAAAAAAAATTGCAGACTACAGGAAACAGGAGCACTACTCAGGTGACCCTGAGGACACAGATAGACCTCCAAGTGCTTCAAGGACCCGCTAAAAGGATGCAAATGACCAGCTGTCTGAAAGGAATACAAATCCTTCCATTCTCCACTATACTGTCAGAGCTGAAGAAGCTTCTTGGATGAGAAGCAAAATGAAAAAACAAGAAAAAACAAGAAAGTTCATCTGCCTCCTAAAAAAGCACTTTTGGGACAATTAAAACAATAGACATCATTTTAAAAACAATTAAAACTATTAAAAATAATCCCAAATAAATATATACTGTAATCAACATGCTAGGCCACTTAACAATAAAACCAAGAAATGGAACCATAAATACATTCAGCACCCCAAGCTCAGGAACCCAACCAGGCATTTAAAGCCTTGTGAAAGGTCAACAGGATTGGGGCCAATCTAATAACTGAGCAAAGGATATTCCACAGAGCAGAGGCTACTGCAGAAAAGGCAGCTAGCTGACACTCTCAGATTGATCAGATCTGCAGCAGGTTCAATTTGCTAGGCTGAATTGGATAGGTAGAGACTTTTGGAAAAAGATAGTTCCTCAGATAAGCCACCTAGGGCTTTAAAGGTGACAACCATTAATTTCACCTGGAAACATACCGGTAACCAATGTAGCTTATGCGGTAGTGGTTTTACATGTGTCATATATCTGGCATCATTTACCACACATTCCACAGCTCTTGAAGTTTCAGAATAGGGGCGGCCCTATGTAGAAAGCATTTCTTAATATTTGTACCATTTATTAAATTTATATAGTTTCCCATCTCACTGCTGTGACTCTAGGCCAGTGATGATGAACCTTTTCGGCACCGAGCGTATAAAGGTCGCACAGAAATGTCGCCCTCATCAGGGCTGTGCTACGAAAAAGCCAAACTTCCAGATTCTAGCACACAGGTGCACCCAATGATCAGCTGACTGGTGCACATGCGCAGGCTGTTTTCAGCACTGCCGCACATGTGAAGGGATCATGGTCCAGAAAAGTCAAGCTTTCGGGTTCTGGCACGCATGCGTACCCGACAATCAGCTGGCTGGTGCGCATGCGCACACTGGTTTTCAGCATTGCCACATGTGTGAAGGACAGCTGATTGTCGTGTGTACATGCACACCAGAAACCCAGAAAACAAACAAGCAAGGCCTTGCGTGCTGGGTGATTTGACTTTGCGTGCCGCTTTGGGCACGAGTGCCATAGGTTCGCCATCCCGTCTCTAAGCAATCTACAAAAACACAAAAGAATAAAAACTTCTGAAAAGATCTCCCCAAACTGCAAAATCACTAACAATAAAATGATTAAAACCCTAAAAAAATATAACCCATAAGAGGGCACCATTCATTTTCCTAAAAATATAACCATTTAGTAGGCTCTTCATCAGTGAATTATTAAACCATTCAATAAAGTTCCTCACATAAAGTTTTTCATATGAAGTGAAAAGTACACTGAATGAGATATGCCAAATGAACAGACAGATTTCAGAAAAGACAACGGGATGTGAATTCGCATAGCTAATGTAAGATATATAATGAAAAAAAGTAAGATAATATAAACGGAATTTACTTTTGCTGTATGGAAAATAGCAGGACTTTAATTGTGCATATCATTAAGAACAGCTAATAGCTTAACACAGCCTATTTACAATGAGCAAGAATGGTAAGAACTGAGTTTGGAAAAACAGAATGGTCTAGCATAACAAAAGGAGAGATAAGGATTCCCATATCTGCATTTATTTAATATGTAAAAAAATAAAAGAGCTCATTATAAAAGAACATGTGGAAATGAATATTTAATATTCAGGAAAATTTAATGTAAAGCATGTTAAATGAATTTACAGTTGTTTACAAAGAAATTAAGGGGCGAACAGCTTTGTTTCCTGTGCTCAAGAACAGATATAGATAGTCTTCACTTAATGACTAGTAAGTTGGCAACCATTCAAAGTTACAATTGACTCCACTCAAAAGGGACACGACCCAGTTCTGGAGTTTTGATGGCAGCACCTTCCATGGCCACTTTTTGTGCACTTGGCAACCAACTTTTATAGACAGTGTTCCATCATCATGTGACTATGTTTTACTATTCCGTTTTCAAGTTTTACTATTCAAAACCAGTCTAGTCAAAAAGGTCCATAGGAATGAATGGACTTGCTTACAACCACTGCATTTGTTTTATTACAGCTGCAATAAAAAGTAATAAAATCATGTCAGTCAGTGGGTGCCTTCATTTATGACTATTATGACTTAGGCAGAAATTCCAGGCTTCATTACAGTCCTAAATTGAGGACTATCTATAAAGATAGTTCAGTGGAGACATACATTCCTAGGGAATACACTAATAATAAACTTTAAAAGGATATGCATATTTCTATGTCAACAGAATAAGAATAATAAAAGTCATTTTTTTTCAACATTTAGCTGTTAAAAGCTAAATTTTGTGAAAGAACAAAAGAAAAATAAGGTAGACATTTATCAGTATGGAGTTAATTACAAGTAGGACACAGAGATTTCAAGAAGAACCAAACAGTCCCAGAACAACAACAAAAAAATACTGGCTGGTGCTCTGAGGCAATGATCAGCAACTCTAGGTCTATGATAAAAGTGGATAAACAATGTAACAAATTACTATGGTCAGCAGAAGGTAACAACAACTAATAGGGATAATGGATAAGATCAAGGCAGCTACTGAAATGTTTTTGGGTTGTTGCTGGGACAAGTTGAAATAGCAGGCATTGTTATTGGGTCTAGCTGAGTAGCCTCTAACTCACTTATCAGATCCTATAATCTGAAGTCTGCTAATACAAGCCTTAAACAATCCTAAACACACTTTGGGTATGCCAGAGTTACTATGCAACAACCTGGGTCCACAATTTTGTAGGTGAAATGTATCTGGAATAAAATATTTTAAAAGATCTATAAAATATTAACAGTGATTGCAATGATTTTGTACAGTACAAGAAAAATGTCAATGTTATTTTGCAACCCATTATTTCCATATGAATATGAATCACAAAAATAAACTATGTCAATTTTTTCACAACATACTCATTATGGGATATTGTTTGAACCCTCGCTAATGATTCCTTGAAATTAGTTATTACAATGATCAGAATCTAGAAGGACATTACTGTGGCACTACAGAACAGGGAAGAACATACACACACGTACACACACACAGAGAGACAGATACACATACCGTTCATTAGCCAGTGACGATAATGATCTATGTACAATAATTTTTTTCTACTGGTTTTAAAAAGGGAAATAAACTGAGCATAAGCTGAAGAGCAAGGCTAACTAGGACTTTGTTCTTCCAATCAATAAGCTGTTATATCTGTGAAAAGTAAATGCTGCTTCAATAACCTTCATTCACTTTTCACCTCATCTTATTTTGCTTTTATAATCTACATTTTCCCATAGGTATTTATTAAAAAGTATATATTTATTTGAAAGTCAGTATTTTTAACGTCAAAAAACTGCTATATTGTACTGAATGATGGAGAAAACTTTCTCAATTATTTCTGTGGATATTTGTTACCTGAGTAAATAGTAGTATACCATGTTTGGGTCTTTTCCTGAAAAAAAAGCTTAATTTTTAGGAATAAGAATTTCCTACTTATTATTTTTCAAGTTTGTTTGCAAGTAATGTTACATAATCCCCCCATTTACATTATACACTTTCCATTAGGAAGCATGCAAAATTTCAGAAAATTAAATTCTGTAGGACTCTTCCTTCAGGAGTTATAAGCATTTGCAGCCTCAGACCTTATTTACGTAACAGATGTATGAAGAGATAAGACACTTTATTCAAATCCTTCTGAAAGAGAAATTGTTTCAAGGATAGAGAAGCATAAGTTCCAAATAAAATCAGAGAAGCTATACTGTATGTTTCCTCAATTTTAATAAACTGTAGTATGTTTTATCATATAAGCCAGCTCCTTTATTCAGAACACTCACTGCAAATGTGAATGTGTGATTTGTGATTCAGGAATTGAAAATCATTTCTACTATGTGTGATACTCATTTGTGTATGTGTCATCAGCAGCAGCCAACCGCCTATCACTTCTTATACTTATTTGCATTAAAAAGTAACTGCTCTGCATTCAATGCTGCTAAATCGAAAAGTTGCTTAGCAACTAACTGGCCCTCACATCAGATAAATCTACTCTCAACAGATGCTGCAGCCTTTGACCTGCTATGAGGTACTCAAGGAAGCACCAAAGGGTAAAGCAGCACTGTAAAATAGTCTAATATTAAGAAATTAAAATATTGAGTTGCCACCAAAGCAAATTACTTTGAATAAATACACATTAAAAACAGAAGAAATTCAGTTACTGTTTGAGTACACTATTCAGCAAATATGTTAGATTTCACACCTATTTCTAGTGAATATAAAACCAAAACCAAAAAAAAGATGTAGCTCAAGGACCCTTTTAACCAGTATCTTAATTTTCTTAAGAAGGGAGGAAAGGAATGGGGCTTCTTGAAATATCCAAAAGCTATTATAACTCTCCAATTGCTCTGGTTTCAAATTGCAATTGCAATTGGGTTCAAAGACACAGTGAGATTATCTGTCTTTGGTGATCTGTTTGCTATTCACCATTTACATCTCTCCCCCCCCCCCATATTTTGGAATTACCATGATGATCCTACCAATTTTAATGAACCTTATTATTCAAATTTTAGGTTGATTTATAAATTATGGTCTAAATATTGATTGCTTGACTGACTGACTGACTGACTGACTGATTGATTGATTCAATTTATATGCCGCCCTTCTCCAGAGCCTCAGGTCGGCTTACAATGTGTTAAGCAATAGCCGTCATACTTTTGTATATACCTGCTTAGTAGGGCTTTTGGCTCCCCCTAAGTGGTGTTCTTTTTTATACAAAGTCAGCTTATTGTCCCCACAATCCGGGTCCTCATTTTACCTAACTAGGAAGGATGGAAGGCTGAGTCAACCTTGAGCCTGGTAAGATTTGAACTTGCAGTAATTGGAGGCAGCTGGCAGCTAAGTGCTACTTTAACAGCGCTTTAGTCCACTGCACCACCAAGGCTCTAATATGATAACATGATAAAATGTCTGCATAAATGAATCTGTTATGGAAACATCAGGGCCAGCATTAACTAAACATGGAGAGCCTGCTTTTGATCTTGGGATTGCTTATAATCACAATGAGTATCAGAAATAAAGAGCCCTATCAGTACTGAAGTATTCGGATGGAATTGATGAAATAATTGTTGAGACACTGAATTGCAACTCTGTCCTTTTTAATGCTTCAATATAAGTTCAGAATAGCTCTTTTGTTGTGACTTCATGAAGTACATGAAGGATTTCATCATTCTGGTCTTTTGTAACAGGACCATTCCTAAAGGGATGGGGTGCCACTTAATTGCTGCTTTTTAGTGAGTATTAAACCAACAAAAAAGTCCTCTGCAAACAAACAAATCTCTAAAAATAAATGATAGCATCCTTCATGCCTATTGTTGATTTCAAGCCTTGTTTAAAAAGATAAATTCCTTCAGATGACCTATTTTTTCTAGAGACTACAAGGTCAAAACAATGCTGTTTTCTAAAAAAACAATATGGAAATAGTTTGCCTGCTGTCTTTTTTTTTTTAAGTTCCTAAATCTAGCATACACATTTGGTATTCTCTGATGGGTTTGGGAAAGCAGAATCTAAAAGAGTTTGGTAAGTTACAGTGGGGCAAAAAAGTATTTAGTCAGCCACCAATTATCCAAGTTCTCCCACTTAAAAAGATGAGAGAGGCCTGTAATTGACATCATAGGTAGACCTCAACTATGAGAGACAAAATGAGAAAACAAATCCAGACAATCACATTGTCTGATTTAGAAAGAATTTATTTGCAAATTATGGTGGAAAATAAGTATTTGGTCACCAACAAACTAGCAAGATTTCTGGCTCTCACAGACCTGTAACTTCTTCTTTAAAAGGCTCCTCTGTTCTCCACTCATTACCTGTATTAATGGCACTTGTTTGAACTTGTTATCAATATAAAAGACACCTGTCCACAACCTCAGTCACACTCCAAACTCCACTATGGTGAAGACCAAAGAGCTGTCAAAGGACACTAGAAACAAAATTTTAGACCTGCACCAGGCAGGGAAGAGTGAATCTGCAATAGGCAAGCAGCTTGGTGTGAAGAAATCAACTGGGGGAGCAATACTTAGAAAATGGAAGACATACAAGACCACTGATAATTTCACTCGATATGGGACTCCACGCAAGATCTCACCCAGTGGGGTCAAAATGATCACAAGAGCAAAAATCCCAGAACCACACAGGGGGACCTAGTGAATGACCTGCAGAGAGCTGGGACCAACGTAACAAAGGCTACCATCAGTAACACACTACGCCGTCAGGGACTCAGATCCTGTAGTGCCAGACATGTCCCCCTGCTTAAGCCAGTATATGTCCAGGCCCGTCTGAAATTTGCTAGAGAGCATTTGGATGATCCAGAAGAGGATTGGGAAAATGTCATATGGTCAGATGAAACCAAAGTAGAACTGTTTGGTAGAAACACAACTCCTCGTGTTTGGAGGAGAGAGAATGCTGAGTTGCATCCAAAGAACACCATACCTACTGTGAAGCACGGGGGTGGCAACATCATGCTTTGGGGCTGTTTCTCTGCAAAGGGACCAGGACGACTGATACGTGTACAAGAAAGAATGAATGGGGCCATGTATAGTGAGATTTTGAGTGCAAACCTCGTTCCATCAGTAAGGGCATTGAAGATGAAACATGGCTGGGTCTTCCAGCATGACAACGATCCCAAACACACTGCCCGGGCAACGAAGGAGTGGCTTCATAAGAAGCATTTCAAAGTCATGGAGTGGCTTAGCCAGTCTCCAGATCTCAACCCCATAGAAAACCTTTGGAGGGAGTTGAAAGTCCGTGTTGCCCAGCGACAGCCCCAAAACATCACTGCTCTAGAGGAGATCTGCATGGAGGAATGGGCCAACATACCAGCAACAGTCTGTGCCAACCTTGTGAAGACTTACAGAAAACGTTTGACCTCTGTCATTGCCAACAAAGGATATATAACAAAGTATTGAGATGAACATTTGATATTGACCAAATACTTATTTTCCACCATAATTTGCAAATAAATTCTTTCCAAATCAGACAATGTGATTGTCTGGATTTGTTTTCTCATTTTGTCTCTCATAGTTGAGGTCTACCTATGATGTCAATTACAGGCCTCTCTCATCTTTTTAAGTGGGAGAACTTGGACAATTGGTGGCTGACTAAATACTTTTTTGCCCCACTGTAGCTGACAAGCTTTTGGAACTGATAAGTAACATTTAAGGAGGCTTATTTGAGTAATTGGGCAGGATTAGATATTCTTTTGATTAAGTAATATAAGCGTCTGCTTGACTGTTGATCATACAGTCTGAAAAGGGGCTTGTAGTTTCAACTGACTCCTTGACCAAGTAACTAGCCAGTTGATAGATATTTTAGAAAGATTTGTGGCAAGTGTTGGTGTAAAACAGTATGAGCTATCTAGATAAACTACTAGACTGCAGTGAGGAGGAAATAATAAATGTGATACATGCTAGTACCAATCATGCTGAGAAATAAAAAGGATCAGACCTAGAAGTATTTTGTTAGGTAGCAGATTGAAGTCCAATTCTCAGAAAGGTTAGCTTTTCCTTGCAGAGGGCTAGCCAGACTGACAGAACTCATTATGAACTCAATGGTTGAGATGGTAGTTAGTAAGTAGAATTAGATATTTTTTTAGGCACTGGAGAACATTTTGCTATAAGACAAATTCTCTGAATGAGAGAATTGGCCTTGAACCAAAATGGAAACATGGTGTCTAATTAAAAATGAGTATTTAAACTGACATCTGGGAAAGAACTAATAGGTACTGGGGAACGTCTGGTTTCAAAGGGTGTAAATATTTCAGAGATACTATGTGGGACAGAATGAAAATTGTCTATAGATTCATGGATGGCCAGGTCATTCATGAGAGAAACAATAATGCCATAAACAGGGTGGGGGTAATAGGAAGCTGAGAAATAAATTATAAACTTGCTAGGCCTTGGTTTGATCCAGCAGAGGTGTTTATATATTCATCCGAACACTAATTTGGCTCAGCCTTTCTTAACTTCCAAGCATTGGCCAAATATGGTTGCTGATTTACCTTTAAAAACTATCTAAGCTTGTGCATGTGTCACCATATTTTGTGAAAGTAATTTTCATATATTACAAAGAACCATTTTTATGTATCCTAAATCTGCCCCAAGGAAGTTTTCTATAAATTTCTCATGCTATATGAGAGAGAAATTGTGTCCTTTTTCCACACTTTGCATAATTTTAAAACTTTCATAATACTTATTTAGCCTTATGGCCAGCTGACCATTAGGAGAAAACAATACTATCTACTGTCAATCTTTTTGCTCATCAAGATTAGAAATTTATTAGCTTAACAAATTAACAAGTTAGATGCAAAGATACTACATTTTTGTAAACAAGATACAAGTTTTGGATCGAAGGATCAATGTGTAAGTTTAAAAATATATTATCTATTCTCCATTTGTGGACTTTTTCAGATTCAGGAAAAGGGGATATAATCAGTATCAGCTTGAGAAAAGCTGGATCTGCTACAATAGATATTTAAAAATGCAGTTTTTCAGAGGCACTTTATATTTTACAATATATAAACTAAATAGTCGAGAAAATAGCCAAGAAAAACAAACAATTAAAAAGTAATTTTAGCATATTTTTGACAAAGAATTTAAGAAATCCAAAGTTACTACGGTTAATTGTTTCATAGTTTCCAAAGGGTGATTCCTGGATCAGAGACAGGAGGATCATTGAGTAGTCAAGAACAAATCAACATTTTCAAAGCAGAGATTATAGGAAATGGACTTGGGTTTTCTTTCTGACTACATACATGACTTACCTTACAGCAGATAAAGCGCTCGGTGTTTGCTTCTGCGTAGCTCAGAAATGTTTGCTGTTTTCTGGAACTGAAAAAGTTAAAAAGCAGCTGTGATGATCAGGCAACTTTAGTAGAAGTCACCTGTCAAAATGAAACAGAAGAAGCTTTTATAGAACCTGCTCATGACAAAAAAAACTTTAACATAATATATAAAAGTGCAAAGTGGCTTTTGTCATTGCTCAGGGGAAAAAAAGCACTATGATTAATTTAGATAGTAAGTGTAAGACTCTTTAGACAATCTCCTTGGGATAGTTCATAAAAATATATTTTTGTCCAGATAAATGGAATCTGGCAAATCCCAATTGTTACTACATTCTTAATAAAATGCCTATCAATTCTGAAATCTGCCATTCCTACAGGGTTATTGTTTTAGGATCTATAAAAACTGCAAAAATACATGTGCCCAGAAATGAAATTCTAATTAAAATTCTAATTATAAAATTAGAATTCTAATTATAAAATTCTAATTATTTTATTTATTAACTTTATCTTACTTGTTACTTCCTTCAAATTTAGCTGTGAAAAATTAACTTGTTTTAAATCTTATACTAAAGATATTGTACATATAAATACTCATATTTTTCTTCAAATCATTCAGATCATAATCTGCTTGATTACTTGGTGATAATTCTCTGGTTTCACTATGTTCCCCCCGCCCCCAAATATTAAAACAAACTTTAAGTCATAAATACAGATTTTACCTTTTAGTACCTTCTATCAGACAGGAATACATAAGCATGATAATGAGTTGATATGTAGACAAGGCCTTGAGAAACAGGGGAAGAGATGCTGCCTAAGCAATGGTCAGATAAGAGAAGGAATAGTTGGCAGCTGCATAACGGGTAAACAGCTCAGAAGGGTCCTTTCCTATCTTTTCAGACTGTAAAGGTGATGGCAAGAAATTTGTTCTTTCAGACTTGCAAGATTCTGTTAATGTAGCCTGAGCAGCAACAAAGCTAGTGGAGGTGACAGTATTCCAGCTCACCTATTCAAAATCTTAAAAGACAATATAGTAAAAGTGCTACACTCAATTTGTCAGCAAATCTGGAAAACTCAACAGTGGCCACAGGATTGGAAAAGGTCAGTTTACATTCCAATTCCAAAGAATGCCAAAGAATGTTCAAACTACTGCACCATTGCACTCATTTCACATGCTAGCAAAATTATGCTCAAATTCCTACAAACTAGGCTCCAGCAGTATCTAAACTGAGAACTACCAGAAGCACGGGCAGGATTTTGAAGAGGCAGAGGAACTAGAGATAAAATTGCCAACATACACTGGATCATGGAGAAAGCTAGAGAGTTCCAGAAAAACATCTACTTCTGCTTCATTGACTATGCTAAATCCTTTGACTGTGTGGATCATAACAAATTGTGGCAAGTTCTTAAAGAGATGAGAGTACCAGACCACCTTATTTGTTTAAATCATGCAAGCCTGAAAGTAGAAATCTCCTGCTTTCTGCTTTACAGTCTGAGAAGTTAGAGAAGGTCCTTTTGGACCCTCTTTCTCCACCCGTTATGCAGCTGCAGGCTTTGTCTTCACTTATCTAAGAGTTTCCAAGTGGCCATCTCTTTGACCCATTTCTCAAAGGGTTTTTTTTTTCACATGCTATTACATATAATAATCCATATATAGGAAGGACACTATCAACATATAAGTGATATGTAGATCATGATGGATCTCAAAGCAAGATTATAAAAGTACCTCAGATGATCATTTGGTTTAAATTAAAGCATAGGTAAAGCCAGAGGGTGAAATATAATGCTTTAAATTAAAACTAATCTTTATGAAATGTTGCTAGTCCATGTATGATATACCATACGCCAGCAATTCCCAACCTTTCCAACTTAGTGATCTGGCCCGGGGGAGAGGGGATGGTTCTGTGTGAGACATGGGCATGTGCATGCACACATACAGCTCCATATATGCAAGTAGTGGGTATGCATGTCTACCACTTGTGCAAAGGGAGCTTTGTGTGTGAGCGCAAGCAAACGCCGCTTGCATGAGGGGAGCTTTGCGCACACGTGGAAACGTCTACTGCTCACATGAAGGGAGTTTTGCATGCATACTTTCTGTAGCCTGGTTCCGAACTGGCCACAGCCTGGTAGTGGGCATGATCCAGGAGTAGGGAACCCCTGCCATACACTACATAAATAATAAATAATGCTTTAAAATCAATAGAAACAAATATAATCTAGATGAAACTATTCTGTAATATCCATTACAGTCACGCATTTACTTTCTACCAGTTGAATTGTATTGTTTTTGTCAAAGTATACAGACGAACCACTTTCCCTTATATTCAGCATTATATTGTGAAAGGAATATCTGTATTCTGTACTGTGAATATAAACTTAAATTCAATAAACTTAATGAACTAATAAGGTTAAACACAATCTGTGTCAGTAAAACAGATAAAGGGGAACAATTATTTAATATGGAACATGTACAGTACTTGTGAAGCAATGCACGGCTATTTTCTCTTATTTGTTTTGTTTTGCAAGCCACTTTGGATTTTATTCCTGCTCTCCCGTAATTGTCCCTGTCTCTTTTAAACTCCTGTGGCAAGCTAGTTTATTCTGCCCTTTTCTCAATCTAGCTCTTTTCCGAAGTAGAGGATTACAACTCATATCATTCCATTAATTACTGGAACTGGACATATTAGCTGCTACATGGAGAGTTCTATCTGAAAACATCTGAGCATCACAAGATTAAAAAGTCATGGTTCCTTGGCAAGTTATCTCAATATGTCCCTTATTTTAAGAAGTCATATCATACTTAGCCTGGCGTGATTTAGCATATATCTCGTATATCTCCTAATAAGGGAAAGAATTCCGAAGCTGCTAAAAGTACACAATATAGCCCCAAATGCTGTCACCCCAATTCCCCTTTCTGAAGAGACAGAAATTACATACTCTAAATTAATTTATCTTAGGTAAACAGCAAGAACCATGTTATAAACAGTATTGACTTCACTTCAACTTGTTAAACTTTTTCATCCTCATACTTTATAAACAGAAGTGGGGGAAAATTAATGTATGTACATAACAGCAAATGTTCTCTTACCATTTTACTTTTAAAAAAGCACTGTTTTTATCTTATATAAACAGTGGCGATGGAATTATAAACACCATTATTCCACCTCCATGTTAATGCTCTTATTATCTTGCATAAACAGAAGTGAACGCATATGTACATGACACTAATCAATCCTTTTCTTACACAAAAACCTAGATTCTTTTTATCTTTCATAAACAGTAGGGGAAGATTTACTGAATGAAAAACGCAGAGTTCCTGTTTTATATATGGGTAGGGGAGAGAAGAGGGAGAGAATATCAGCACCCTGGATACATATTCTAACAAATGCATCTCTGTATTTATGTCTATCTCTAGTCAGTCACCAATAATGCTTTCCACAGGGTGTTGTGGAAAATATTTTCTATTTTTTTTTCTGTTGCTAAGCTCAGAATGAAAAGATCTAGAACTTACAGGCCCTTTTAAAATCAATAACAGTTTAATAGTGGGGCCCCACCTAACTCACAAATGTTTTTCTGTAACAGCTTTTTCACAAGACATTTAAATAGGATGATCGCCTTTGCAATCTCCACAGTAATCAGTTTAAGATGGCCAAATAAGTATATCCTGATAAAAAAGCAAACTTGCAGAGATAATTTTGTGCTGTGGAAATCAATTCAGCAGAATGTTATTCCTCCAAATGATTTTACATGGATTACATAGTAACTATAAAGTTATGTGATTATTAGATGCTGTAAATTTCTGGAAAACTCTAGATTCTAACATGGGCATTCCTATGTACCAGGGCTGCATTTCTGTTGTTGCTGAAATTACAACTTTTAAAAAACCATTGTAAGTTCTATTGTGCAGATGAAAATCTTTTCTAGACTGTGTTTGGCCCATTACTTCATTGGCACACTCAGTTCTTATCACTACGATGATTGGATCATTCTGTAATTTTTCTCAAGAAATAGAAGGTTCTGTATATCTTTTTTCAGTATTAGGCTGGAGGGTGTGGATTCAAACATCAAATTTTGTGATTATTCATGGCACTATGACAAGTATTTTATTAATAGGTGTGATCCCCACATCAATGTAACATTTGAATGTATGCAGTGACCAAACGATTGAGGACCTGTATGAGTTGCTTGCATGAGAATTGGTTTGCTGGAGATTTTTTTTTTCCTAATCTATCCATCCATTTTAATCATTTGAGGATGTATTTTTGTTTATAAACAAAACGTGGAGATAATGACATCTCTTTAGATTGCATAATTTTTTCTAGTTAAAGTTTTCTTATATTTCATTACCAACATTAAATTCACTATAATTGCATGCAGCTCCAATTGAACACATGTAAAAAAATATAAACAGTAAATTCAGTTTATTTTGTAAAACAGATAAACAGTAAATGTTTACATTTTACTTTTGGGTTTCTTATTGATTTGATCCTGACATTTGCAATTCCTGTTTTTTCCACTTGGACAAAACCGCAGCTAACTTGATTCTACAGAGGCTTCCAAATCCAAGACATCTGCATTTAACCTTGTATTAGCTAAGTGTATTATTCCACATAAATTAGTTGAACCTGAGTGTATAAACAGAGCATGGCTCAACTGTTGGTATGATCTTCTATAACTCCTTTTTTCCTTCTTTTACTTAAATAAAGTGAAATTTCAGGACTCAATTTTACTTATAGTTTTGTAGCAACAAGACAAACACCTACATCAAAATATACAAGCAGATGGACTCCAACACTCTAATTCTTCCGTAAACTGCAATTAGAGAATTTTCCAAAGCCTCATCACTGTACAGCTGGAATACAAATCACTCCAAAATTTTAACATGTTAAATTGAAATATGCAATATTACTGAAAGATGTTGCTCTGAAAAAAAGGGAAAGAAATTTGAGCTCTATTTTTCAAGCAAAAGAACCTTTATCTCAACAGCTTATAAATTCAGTGCCATAATGCACTGTTAGAAAAAGGATTCCCGAAATCATGAGGACAGTGCATTATCAGATTAATATTAATCTCTAGAGTGCTAGATTAATTTCCTGTCCATGTTAATGTCTTTTTGATTAGGATGGAAAATAATAGAAAAAAAAATCAATTGCAAAAAGTAGAAAGATTTAAAATACTAACAACTTTTAAAGCTTTTAGCCCAATAGATGTAATTAAATGTTAAAAGCTAGATCAGTGCCATATTATCAATTATTTCGTAATGTAGATATTGCACAAAAGTCACAGAAATCTGGGCAAAATTTTACATAATACATGACACATTTGCTTCCCATCAATGGAAATAATTTTTAATTTGCAGCAATGAAAATAAACAATTAAGAGTGTGTTGCCGATATAAGAGAAATTGATCGTGTTTGTAGAACTAGAACTAAACACATACTCACGAAGTCAGTGGATGTGCTTTTTGAAATATATGAGAGCACACTAGATCAGTATCAATATAGTTATTCAAATAGTTCTCAAGGTTGCAGTTAGATGCGTTCACAGTTAGTTAAAATGTATGCTTTTATATACATCTGACTTTAGTGAATAATCCCTCTGCAAGGATTATTAACTGAGTGTGAAGTTATGTTAAGGAAGCACTTTGCTACCTAAAATTATTCTGCCTGTTTCTTAGCTAAAAATTAACATCATAATCAAAAAAAATAAAGGATCCCAGAATACATGACTAAAACTTTGAGCCATCTAAAATACTCAGTGGAATAACAGAGGTGAGGTCAAATATTTTTTCCTGTAAAAAATAAAATGAAAAAATTATATGGCTGCTTATATTCCATGAAATAAACACAGTTAACAAACCAAATAATAAAATCACAAGACTAAAACTCTACCAGTGCTATAAGTTTATTCTCTCAACAAAAGAACAAATTCTGGACTCATCTCCCAACTTGCTCCAATGCCTGAAAGAAGGCCCGGGTCTTGAGGGGAGGCTGTTGCATTGGACAGAAGCATTTATTTAAAAAATGCTTGTTTCCTAGATCCTACCACAACCACTGATAAAGGACATGTCTCACAAGAGGGGGCCCTGCAAATAAACTGGCCCCATGCTATACAGGCTTTTGAAGGTGGTAGCCAGAATTTTAAATTGTACCTGTAAAGAAACTGGGAGCTATGCCGCATGCCAGCATCAGTATAACATGGGCAATGTGGGAGGCATTTCAATTTGCATATATGACTGCATTCTCAATCAGTTAAAGTTTCCACTGGTCTTTAATAGCAATTCCATCTATAGTGAATTCATTGCAGTAGTCCAAAGGAAATGTATTTATAGCATGAAGGACCATGAGCAGGGTCTCCTGATCCAGAAATGGGTACAATTGATACACAAGATAAATTTGTGCAAAGGGTCCCCTAGCCATAGCTGCCACCTACTCCTTGTCTAGAAGTCACAAGTCCAGCAGGACCACCAAATTGCACAGGAATTAAATATGACAATTTTGCAGAACTCAGGGGAATCCAACATAAGAGGAACCTAAGGCTATATCTATGCCTCCTCAATACTGGCTGGAATAGGCTAAAGAGAAAAGACAACCACCAAAGAATTGGCAAAGAAGTGCGCCAAGTCATTCCAGAAGGACACTATAAAAAGACATACAGGATCATCCACAAGCACAGACAATGCAATTTTTGTAGTATAACCCAGATTGAATTCCCTAAAAAAGGACGGTTCAAGACAACACAGAAGTTATCCAATGAAGTTCTCTTGAAAAAGGAGAAAACCAATTGGTCCTTAACGACAAATAGAAGCACCCTTTCCACAAAGAAACATTAACTTTCAAAGATGAAGTAAATTAAGGAAATGCTTTGATTATCTGGATTTCGTATTCCTACTTATATCCTGTGGACTGCACTCACTTCTGCTTTGGGATAGCACTGTGAGTGAGCATCTATCCCTGATGAAAGATTTTTCAAACTTTGGAATTATCAGAATATGTAAACAAAAACTGATTACTGCGCAAATAAAACTTGTCATTACTTATTATTTTGTTTTTAATGAGCTACTGGAATGGCAACTAAATCCAAATGTTCAACAGCTAGCTTAATTCCAGCTGTGTCACTGTCTGCCAAACTGAGAAAGATGATGGAAGAGGATAGTTCTAATTTCTTAAAAGAAAACCTGGCTCAGGTAAAAGATCTGGCAGAGCTTAAATGTGATTTAAAACAGATGCATGAAAAAATGACTTGCTATGAGGATTGATTGGTTGCCCACAAGATGATTACTCAAGCCAGTCATAATATTTTGGATAAACGAATTGCTTACTTAGAGTCACAATTACGTGGGGAAAAAACTATGTGTGATTGGCATTGAAAACTTTCCAAGTCAATCAAACCTGGCTGAATTTATGGAGAATTTTTTTAGAAGGCTTTTCCTTGCAGGAGCAGATTTTCCAGTCGAGATTGATCATGTGATTAAAATTCCTTTAATGAAAAGAAACTAGTTCCAATTCTGTTATTGGAATTCTAGTGTTTTTCTACAGATGAAATTTTATATATATCACTTAAGACTCCACTGAAGTCTTAAGCAAGATACCGATTTGTCTTGATTTTACTAAAGAAGTCTCTGAAAACAGAAGACTTTTCACAAAAGCAAGATGTCTTATAGCTTCAAACTTCCATACATTTTCCAGCTACATTTTATATTAATCACCAAGATCAGATTCACAGATTTGAAATCCTTCTAATGCAGAGGCCTTTAGCCTAAGTTTGAAATATGGTAATGGACAAGCCTAATTGTGTTTCATTGCTTGGAATCTGTTTGTATTTGATTGACCAATGTGCACTGGAAAAGACTTATTTTTTAAGACTTCACATTTCTTGTCCTTTTTTGTACTCCTACTTATTTTTTATTACGGTTAACTTCATGATAAAAACTCTGGGCATATTGCCAACTCTAACATTTATATCTATACATAGTATATTTGTTTCAATTAGTACATTTGAAACCGTTCTATATTTTTTTTACTTAATAAGCAGAGACAAAATCATAGTGCTACCTTGCTTAGGAAGTCAAATATTTGTTTTCTTAAAAATATAGTATGGTTTGTTGCAGTCATCCAGATTTTTAAATTGGATTTGGCATTTTTATCCTACCAAGTACTTCGCAAAATGATGTTGTTTGATGGTGTTAAAGCATCCTCACAGGGTGTAAGCTGTTCCAAGTTAAGCCACCTTTTGCAATTGACTGACGGTGATTTTGTCAAAGCCAATGCTGTTCAAGTAGTGTTCCAGATATTTTAGCATTGCACTTAAGGCACCTATTGCTATTGGTGCTATCTTTGTTTTCTTTTGCCACAGTAATTCTATTTCTATTTGCAGGTCTTTACATTTTGTGATTTTCTCCAGTCTGTTCTCTTCTATTCAGCTGCCTCCAGGTACTGCCCAATCCAGATATTTTTGTCTGTCTTGTTCATAATTGTTAAATCTGTCACATAATACACAAGTGTTATGTGACAGGTACTTTGTCTGTTTGAATTCTGAAGTCCCACCAGTTAATTTTGTCTATTTTGTGGTTCCACCAATTCTTGTTTGCCGGCAAATGGTCCCACCAGTTTTTGTTTGCAGGCAAATGGTATTACTTGCAAATCTTCTAAAGCACTATTATTATCACTTTCACATGTCCTTCTTTGTAGCCAGACTATGTAATATTCTTGCAGCAACTAACTTCGTTATCAACTGTTTCTTTAGCTTATTTGCAGCTGTCTACTGCTGTCTTCTCAATTCTGGCTTTGTACGTATTTGGTCTTAAGAACAAATGCATACATCTTAATCCCTCTATCTCTTTCTTTTCTTTTCTTTTAAATTTGATTTATATGCCGCCCTTCTCTGGAGACTCAGGGCGCCTTATAATGCATTAAGCAAGTTTCTTAAACTTTTCCTGCTGGTGGTCATTGCCAGGTCTTGTTGTTATCTGTTTTGTCTATTTTTTTTTAATGAAGTAGGCCTGTATTGTTTTTCCTTGCCTTGCTCTGTCTCTTTTCTGTTCTTTATCTGATTTTGGAGGCCAGTTTAGTCTCTCCACTATTCAATAAGATCTCTTGTCATAGTAGCTTCAGTGCTTCTTCTTCACTGTCCTTCAGATAGTCTTCCAATGCCCCTTTTACAACTTAAGCTGTGTAATATACTTACATTACACCAATATATTTTACTTGGTACGTAGAGTAGGTTTTATTTGCAGATGCTATTCTTTTTTTCAATATACCTTGGTACTCAGCTGCTTTGAAAGTCATCAAATTTGGTATTCAATCCATTTTGAAATTTTTGTCCCAGTATTCGTCATTCGTTTGGTATTTAAGTTTAGATAACTTTGGAATATATATATATAGCCCATTTGGATAGTATTAGGATCTAAGTATATTAATACTCTGGAAATTGTTTCTATTAAGCTTAATGCATTGTAAGCCACCCTGAGTTTCTGGAGAAGGTCGACATATAAATCGAACTAATAAATAAATAAATAATAAAAATAAATAATTGTGTCGGTTAAAAAGTTATTATTTCCTATATAATTTCTAATCAGAAAAACCTTTTTACATGTAAAATTGATGTTATGGGGAAACCATTGGGGAACATTGGAGAAAAGATGGTGATTTGGAAAAATTGGATGGAAGCCGAGTTATTGATTTTGGACCAATTAATAGATGATAAAAATAAATTTTAATAGATACCATGTTCAGAGATATCATCTATCAGTATCACCCTGAGATACTAGAACAATTAGTTAAATAGATAAAAACTATTAGTATTTATATATATATATTTGTTATCAATAAATTAATTTGATGTACAGATACTAAGAAATGAATTTTTAAAAGAAAAGGGATATAATTACTGTAACTGGAACGAATAGAAAATAAATATATTTTTATATATACTGAAATGTCTAGTTCTCACAAATAGTTTTACTTTTTTAGACTTTATAAGAACGTGCATGAAAAATTCAGCGAAAATGTTATTATTGCAGAATGAATGTCATGAAAATGCTCTCTTAATTACAACTGCAATAAAAACAGCTCATACATTTAAAGTGTACTCTAGGAAAAAAAATAAACAAAATTTCCAATAGTGAAGGAGTCAACCATTTGAGAAAACGTCAAATAGGGGGGGAAATGGCAATAGTCTACATAAATAAATATTCTACATTGTTTCTGTGCATTTAAGAAGCCTTAAGAACTAAGGGCTTTAATATGTCTTTAAAAATAATTAAATTATTTTTAATTCTTCAAAATTAAACAATCCAAACTGTTTATTTAGTTTTAGTAAGTTCCTGATCGTTGTAGCAACCAAAGTGCAATAGATCATATTTTATTCACTAGATTCCAAATGTTGTCTCCCATGCAAGACAATATGGCAAAATGGACCAAGCATTTGATTCAGAATAATATAACATTAGCTGAGATCACATTTGAACAAACTATTTATTGTAAGCAGTGCAAAATATGGTCTTAGAGCACTTGGTAGATTTTTTTTTAATAAATTCCATTTTAGCTCAGTTTATTGTAAACTGCAAATGTTCATGCTTACTGACAAAAGTTCAAAATGTCCTGCCAGGGAATACTGTTGAGATCAGAAACAGAAAACAAATAAAACAAAGCTTCTATTCCTTATATTTTTCCAGATTTTTTTCACATCTATTCAATTTAGTTTCATTAAAAAGCCATTCACTTAACAGATTAACAAACTCCATATATAAACATCAACCAAAATCTTACTATAAATTGATAAACAAATAAATACTTTGATAATAGTGATGTGTCTAGCACCGAATAGCAGCATTTGTTTCTGGCACCAAATAGCAGCATTTGCAGAATTTTTTACAGATACTCATTCATCCTCTCCCTTCCTCCCTCCCTCTGTATTGTTAGTGCATGTATACTAGGAAATCTCAATATATGACATTCTTAACTTTTACTGATCTTTATTTCATGATTATCACAGCAGATATTTATCTGTATGATAGGGAGGTATGGACCTTAGATATTGACCCCAAACAGTGGTGAAATCCATTTTTTTTTACTACCACTTCAGGCCTGGTGGGCGTGGTGTGGCTTGGTGGGCATGGCAGGGGAAAGATACTGCAAAATCTCCAATCCCACCCCACTCCAGGGGAAGGATATTGCAAAATCTCTATTCCCACCCCAGTCTGGGGCCAGCCAGAGGTGGCATTTGCCAGTTCTCCAAACTACTCAAAATTTCCGCTACCAGTTCTCCGAACTACTCAAAATTTCCATTTTTCCAGAACCTGTCAGAACCTGCTGGATTTCACCCCTGACCTAAAGGGATTCATACTGGCAATTGACTCAACCAAGTAAACAATAGCAGTAAAATGCTAATTTATTTCATCTGGTCTCATGACTATGCTCTATTCATGGTGACAACTGGGTGAAATCACACTTATTTCTCACTGCAAAATTTTAAAGATTCTAATAGTATAACTTGCATCATTGATGCTCAAGCTTAGCATCTTTAACTTCAACTGACTGGGAAATTCTGGGAGTTGGTTTTCTGGACTCTCCTGCCACTTCAATGTCAAGGCTAACATCTCAAATCAACTATTGGTAAAATAATCCAAGCGCATTTAGAACATTCATATAAAGGATCCATCCTGCCACTTGATAATGGTATCAAAATTAATTTTAAAATATTGTTTCAAACATTCATATTCACAGAAACCATTCATTACGCTTGTACTTTTAACAGCAATAATGTTTCCTCAGCTTTCTTTTCCAAATCTAACATGCTTTTCCCTTAGAGATAGATTGTTCTTTATATGATAACCTATCTGCAAATTTAGTAAATAGTCTCAGTGCTACGGAAATCTAAATTCTAATATGTGTCTCTACAGACTAAATATAAATATAAATTTTGTTCTTAAACACACTGAAATTATCCATGCTTTAGTACCTTTTCCTCTGCATTGTTAAGGGTACTATATCTATAGAATCTGCAGTTTATAACTGTGGTATGGCTACCATGTTTGATAGAATTTTAATTTTAAAAATAGTTTTTATTTTAAAATTTTCAATTGGAATTGGCAACTTCATCACTGAATGATAGGGTAGTTAAATAGGGTATCAAGCAACCATGACAGACTTATGACCTCATTTCAGCTGCCATTAAGCAGGTAATTTACTGTCATTAAGCAAGGCATCACATGACCACAACTTGTGATTTTTTCCCTCTTTCTCCATTGTCTCTGCTTGTGTGATGGCATCATCGGTTGCTGACTTGCAGGAGTAGGACCTGAAACCGGGGCTGTCAGACATGGGGACCCAGAGTCTCCAGGAGTGCTCAGAGAGCCTGGGTTGGAGCCTAGTGAGGAAGCAGCCTTGCCCCTCCCAGTGAAGAATATTAGGTTATGGATTATTTAATCAGGCACACGGGAGAGGGCAAAGTCAACTATTCAGTTTCCTGTGTGTAATCTTTTGTTCCATGTTTCTTGTATCCTGAATTTGTGTTGTGATCTTTGTGTTTGTCTGTTGGCTATTCCTGGACATGGACTTGGATCTGATTTCAGACTTGAAACCAGGGAGTTTCCTTGTGGGGAGTGTTTGCTTGGGAATTTACAGCTTCAACTTCATTCGTGTGCTTGGATTTATTCACTGAACTGCTTGTGAGGGTGGGTTTGTGAAGGAGGATTTTTGGGGATATCACTATAACAAGTAGAGTGGTGCAATAAATGTATTCTATTCACACCTATTGCCATGCCTGTGAGTTGGGTTAGAACAATTTGTTGGCATCTGGATGTGAAGCATGCAAATAGATCACACAACAATCACAAATGACTCCAGTTGTGAAATTCCCAAATCTTGATCATGTGATAATGGGGATGCTGCAATGATCATAAATGCAAGGACCAGTAATAAAGTTACTTTTCCAGTGCCATATCACTGAATGGTGACAAAATAGGGTAGTTGTTAAGCTAGGGCTACCTGTAAAGGTTCCCTCAAAAGCCACTTTAGAAATCCAGGGCCACTTAATAGAAACTAAGAAGGGTTAAATAGCACTGTATTTTATCTTTTCTCTTTTTCACACACTCATAATATAAACATAGAGTTAAACATGTTTTAAATGTTACAGACTGTAGAGTTGTAAAGGATAGTTAGTTAATTTAGCATGCTGGAAATATCGGTTCAGGATCACTGGTTTATTATCATGATTGCTGAATGAGAACTCCAGAAAAAGTCTGTTGTGAGCAAAAGTTTATTAATAATTTACTAATCAGATTCACAACTTGCTGACCAACTATTCTAGGGTGCTCAATGAAACTACATTTAAATGGAGAGAAGCATGTGGTGGTATCACTATTTTCTGTCTTTGGGCCAGTACTGTTCAACATCTTAATAAATGATTTAGATGAGGCAATAGAAGGGGAATTTATCAAATTTACAGATGACATCAAATTGGGGGGAATAGGAAACACTTTAGAAGATAGACTCAAGATACAGAAGGATCTTAACAGACCTTAACACTGGGCCGTATCCAACAAAATACAATTGAATGATGAGAAAAATAAGGATTAAACTTCAGCAAGAAAAACCAAATGCACAAATATAGAACAATTGGCTTACTGAAGATGTTCAAGAAGAGATTGAATACCAACACCTGGAATGGTATAAAATCTCCTGCTTGAGGAAGGGGTAGGATTGGAAGACCTACCTCTAAGGTCCTTCCCAACTCTCTTATTTTATAAGTTCTAACTTGGAAAGTCAATACATCATAGTTCTGTTCTTTAAGAACTTGAAAATTTATTATTGAAGATTATAATGTGAAGTCACTGGATCCAGACTTTAAGGAGATTCACATTAATAATGAATAAGAAATCTCCTTGCTTTAACTAGGTCTGCTTTAAATATAATTAGATCTGAATTCAGCTGAATTTGGGATTTTGACCAGTGCTGTGGAGTCAGAGTCGAGGAGTTGCAGTCGGAGGAAATTTTGGGTACCTGGAGTCGGAGTTGGAGTCGGAAGTACAAAAAACTGAGGAGTCGACTTCCGGTGGCGCCTCCGTCGGCGGCGGCGGTCTCTTCATGACCGCCGGCCTCCCGGTGCGTTAAGAGCCACCGCACAGCTGGCAGGTGGCTCAGAAAACCCGCTCTTTATTTTAAAGAACGGGGAGAGCTTCTGGGGGTGAGGTTGAGCCCCCTGAGTCGCCCCAGGAATCTCTCTTTTGTCCTGGGGAAGGCTCAGAGCGATGGCTCCCTATCCACCCCCAGAGTATGCTCCGCACCGAAGAGGGACCTCCGCTAATTAGTTAATTAGCAGAGCCAGACGTCGTGAGCAACACCACGACTGAACTGACAACTTGAACAAGCTGGAAAAGGAAGAAGACAAGTGTAATGCAAGTATGGATTTTTTTTTTACTGATTTTTTGGAGGAGGAAGGAAAGGAAAGGGGAAGGAGAGGATGAAGAGTGAAAGTGTTTTTTAAGATGGCGACCGGCTCTGCTTGATAGAAAATTGAGAGGTGAAAGTGAAAGTAGAGCTTAGTGCCGAAAGACTTTAAAAGAAACATTTTGCTATTGAAAAGAATTAAGGAAACAAAGGTTGATTTAAATAGATTTTTCTTGCTTTTTCTTTCTTTTATTGAAGTAAGATGAATTTTTTGGTCTTTTTGAAAAGTAAAGATGACTCCTAAACCTAAAGGAAGGGGGGGCTCCCCCATGAGTCAGCTGAATAAAGCTGAAATGACTCATCTGCAGAAACTTACAGAAGTGGACTTAAAAGATTTGATAACAAGGTCTCTAGAGAGTGTTGTTGATAAGATAAAAGGTTCACAGAAGGATCTGGAGGAGTTGGTTTCTGGGAAATATGACCAATTAAGTCAAACTATTGCTCAAGTAGCTGCAGATCTTTCAAGTCCAGTGGTTGCAATGGGAAAGAAAGTGACTGAGATTAGTAGTAAATTTGAATCCCAGATACAAGAATTACAAGGAAAACCTCTGGAAGCTGAGGTCAAAAATCAGAACATACAGAATGATGTTATTATGCTTCAAATTAAGGCTATGGAATCTGCAATCAGATTAAGAGGTATAAGAGAAAACAACAGAGAAAATTTAAGAACAATTTGCGCAAAGGCCTTTGCAGAATTATTAAAGCTAGAAGATGAACCAATTTTGGGTTCTATAGAGAAAGTTTACAGAGTCAAGTCACGTGTGGCTAAACAAAGGAATTTGCCTAGAGATGTTGTTGTTTATTTTACTGACAAAAGACTGAGAGATGATATTTTACAAAAGTCCTACTCTGACAGAGTGCAGGTAGAAGGTTCACAGATTAGTATTTTTAAAGAGTTACCACCGAAGGTCTTAAAGGATAGAAAAGAGTTTGCTTTTTTGGTCAAGGAATTGAAGAGAAGTAATATTCCATTTAGAGGATTTACCAGTTGGTATAATTTTTAGATATCAGGGTGTGAGACATTGTTTGAATACCACTGAAAAAGCAGAATATTTTTACCAAAATATTTTTAAGGGAGCCCCGGAATATTTCAAGAATAAAAAACAAAAAAGAGAGTCTACAAAATGCAAAGAAGAAATTGCACAGTTTCTTCAAACTGTGTTAAAAGAAAAAGGAGTATCAGGTGGTTTTCCAGAGGATTCTACTATGGATTCTTCAGATGAGAAAATTGAGCATCCCAGTGACCTTAGAGGGGGAGCACAGGACCTTGAACTGCTGGAGGAAGATTTAAAAAATAAAGTTACACTTCGAGATGAACAGCAGCAGAGATGAACAGCAGCAGAGGTCCAGTGCTTCTCAAGAAATGGGGGGGGGTGATGCTAATCGACAGGAACTACAAGTTAACGAGGAATTCCGACTGGAAACCACAGGTGATAAATTTAAGGAGTATCCTGAATCGTTTGATACTGTAACAGAAAGCATTGAAAGATTTGGGAAAAATGGATTATAAAAATTTTTTTAAGAAGTTTATTTTGAAGATTTGAGCTATTGTAGATAGCCGTTAAAACTTTGGAGATGTACAACAATCTGTTAAAAGTTCATCCTGAGTTGGACTGATATTAAACTTATATATCAAAATGGATTATAAAATTTTAGTATAAAGTTTATCCTGAATATCCTGAGTGTCGATAGATTGCTGCAATATTATCAGTGATCACTGGTTACCCTATTATATATATTTTTTGTGGAATTTATCATCCAGGAGAAGACAATGAAATTGAAAACATCTTGCAACCTGAAGGAATGAATTGCAAAAGGTGGCAGGATTTGAAAGAGTTTTAAAAGAACATCTGGGAATGCAGCTCCTAGCTTGTTTGTTTTTTCTTTTCTTCAAGGCTTGAATGTTAAGAGGAGCTGCAAAGGATTTTTCCTATTTTTAGGTGTTACAGTATAAGCTAGTTTGAATGATTCTACCTAGAGGTGTGAATACCTTCGTGAATGCCTTCGTGGTTGGATATTATTTATATAAAGTCACTCGGGGGGTTGTGTGGAGAAATGTTTTACTTTGCTGATGGGGGCAGCTGGACGATGAAGCTTATCGAAATTGGATTTATGTTGGAGGAAATATATTCAACTTCAATCAAGATGAAGAGAAAACTGAAATTTGGATTATGGAGATTGAAAAACGAATTAAATAAAAGATATATATAGATATAGATATATATTTATGACATAATCGCATGATTATAATTATATATGTATAATTATATACATTATACTGTATGTTTTATGTTTTTTGCTTTTTAGTTAAGGGGTGTAGTTGGGATAAGATTATAATGGTTATTATTGGTTTTTTTATTATAATATTGTTTATTTTAGAAATATATTAATATTTATAGGTTTACTGTTTTACTTTTTGGTTTAGTTATTGGGTTTCTTTTGTTTGTTTGTTTGTTTGTTTACTTTTTTTTCCTTTCTCTTCCTTTCCTTCTTTCTCTTTCTCTTTCGAATTTTTTTTTTAATTTAGAATTTGAATATTTAACAACTTTTTTCTATTTCTCTTGTTTTAAATGTTGTTTTTTTAGCGAAATTTGTAGCGGAAGTCAGGGGGGATGGGGAGGGAAGGGGTTGGGGTAGAGGGAGGCAATGGGAGGGGTTGGGAAGGGGGGATAGGGGAGGGGGGCGAAAATGAAAAATTTTTTGTATTGTAAAACTTTTTCAATAAAAAAAAAACAAAAACAAAACTGAGGAGTCGGAGTCGGAAATTTATCTCCCGACTCCACAGCCCTGATTTTGACACATTCTAGTTAGTTAGGATACTGATATGGCTTTTTATCATCAGCATTGCTTTGTGAATAAATGTACAAACTTTTCTTTTTGATGAGATCAAAATTAAAAGGCCAGAAGAGAAAGGTTTTAAAAATCATTGTTAACAATATAAGTGTCTATGCTTTCATTTTCTCTTTGACTTCAGAATTTAGAATCTGATCAACAAGTTCAGATATATTACAAAAACACAAAATTATGAAATTGGAAGTTTTCTTTTCGGTTCATCTGAGTCCATCTCCTAATTAAAATATCCACTAAAAGATGATTTATTCAATCCTAGAATATATCCAATGGAATAATTTTCTGCACTTGCAATTATTCTGCTGTTTTTTCTAACATTCAGCTGGATTCTGCCTTCTTGTAACTTACATTTGTTATTCTATATACTGTTCTATTGAATAATAGAAAACAAATCCTGACCTTCTTTTTTGTGATATCCTTTCAAGTATTTGAAGAGTACTATCATATTCAGCTTCTGCCCCCAGCCTTTACTTCTCAAGGTTAACCATTTCCAGTTTCTTCCATTTCTTTTCATAGAGCTTAATTTCTAGTCTGCTGATAATTCTCATTTACTTGCTTGGAATCTGCTTCCCTTTAGCTTAATTAAAATATGGTGCCCAGAGCTAAAATATTAGCTAGAATTGACTAATGCAAAATAAAGCAGAATGATCACTGCATGGTAGCACAGTGGGTAGAATACAGTACTGTAGGTTAATTCTGCCCACTACAGTTTGATTTTGACTGGCTCAAGGTTGACTCAGCATTCCATATTTCTGAGGTCAGTAAAATGAGGACCTAGATTGTTGGGGTCAATATGTTGACATTGTAAACTGCTCAGAGAGTGCTGTAAAGCACTATGGAGTGATACAGAAGGGCTATTGCTATCGTACTGTCTATGATTTAGAAATTATAATTCTCTTGATTCAGCCTACGTTGCATTTCCTTTTTTTAAGTAGCCATAGCATTATGTTGTTACATGTTGTCTTGTCATCAACTATTATACAGAAGACTCCAACTTCAAGTCCACCTGCAGCAACTGAATCTCAGTGGGTGACTTTAAGCCAATTAACTTGATTTTCAGATTCATGCTCTAGTTGCACCAACATAATATTTATTGCAAATCACTTTGCTTCTCAACCAACAATGCAGCATCATCTACAAACAAAAGTAGATGTGTACTGACACATACCAGCCAACATATCTTTAATGCCACCAGAAAGTAATCCTTAAACCGTTGTTTATAAACATATTAAACATTCTGCCATAATCTTGCCATAATCCGCAGACTGATTGTGAGAACAGTAAAGAGACTTTAATTGGGATGAAAAAATATTCCCTTTATATTCATGTCACCATCTCTTGTGATATATGTTCTAAATACTTTCTATTTGCCAATTCACCTTTGACAATCTATGGTGAAATTTATAATCTAACTTCATTGCTTTTTGCTACCTGTTGTATTCATAATTGTAGCTTCTGAAGGTAAGGGACTTCTGCTGTGTGTTTTAAATACTATCCTGCACAGCTACTATTTTCACCACTTTTGTCTGCTATTCTACCACAGACAGAAATATCCTTGTCCTGCTGGAAAACATTCAGTACTGAGAAGGCCCAGCTTTATGCTGATAACACTAAAATATAAAATAATGCCAACAGCTGGTGCTACAAATGGCTTTTAAAAAGGATGTTCATTCACTAAATTCCTCTTGCTACTTTTGACATGAAACACGCAGTCTCTAATTATTCTGATCAAGACGGTGAAATACAAAAACAAACTTTAATTGTGTTTAACAGATATTTAATCAGGATTCACTGAACTACAGATTAAAGCTGAAATTCATAAACCATAATTACCCGATTGTCGCAATCTTTTTGGTCCACATTCTGCTTCCGTCTGGGCGCCTGGCACTTTGCCCTGAATTTCTTTTAGTGTCTTCTCAGCTTCATTGCTGTTCATGTTTTTCCAGCAGAGATTTAGCACAGATCACAAAATATCTGTTCTTGGCAAGTTTGCCATTTTTTTTTTTGCAAAAACTTTATCTCTTTTATGTCCAGAAATCCTACATCCTGAATATAGTAACTATTTACAATTATAACTCAATAAAATATTGATTTTTTAAATCTCTGCAACAGTCTGATAATATATTATCATTTTTTTCTCTTTTTCTGTGTCAAACACACACAAGCACAAGATAGGTTTTACAAAAAAGGCTCAAGTAATGCTGTTTTAGTAAGAGCTCTTTGTATCAACAATGTTTGTTATAGTTATTAGATATTTGTATTACTCCTCTCCCTTGACAATACTGATAGTGTCCTTCTAGCAGATTATTTTAAAAATAAACTACTGTAACTATTAAAGTACTAGTGTCCAGCATAGCTGTAAAGACATTCACAAGACTTAAACTAAACACTTGAGCATAGCAAAACCACAGCCTTCACTCTTCTGGATTATTTAAACACCTGGACTACAAAAAATGTTTTATAGTAAAACAGAATGATAAGAGATTCACCTCTTTTAATATTTCTTTTACACATGAATTTACACATTTAACTCAATATTGCTGACACACAATGGCTCATGATGATCTCCAAAAAGAATTTCTCACTTTTCCCACTACCTGATTGTTTATTAGCTGGAAATGTCAGATTCAACTGGAATCTTCACATGTAGCACTGAACATGTTTCTGTCTTAATTTCAAGATTAAATTTGAAGAGGTAAAATGTACTGAACCTGCTCAAAACTCATCCTCCTTAAATCATGCCTGCTCTTCATCAATAAATGAATACAACTAACTGGGATTAAGACAGATATCCTGATTTCCAAATTCCTTCACTCTAATTGTATAAGAATGTCTATAATAATCTTTTATATTTATTCCTTGTTCTTTCACCAATTAGTTCAGAACAGTGAAATACAATCTTCAGGTGGTCTCCCATCTACATAGAAGAGAACTGTGTCACATGCCTCCATTCTATTCACTGACTACACAGCCAGAATGACTAATATGGTTTCCATGCACTAATGCTTTATAATGGAAACAAAGAAGTTTGAAGTGAGTCCCTGCTTGAATAGTCTACTTCCATTTCAATGTGGGTTGAGTGCCTTGTACTATTTCTAGGCTCTTAGAGCCAGCAAAGCTAACATGGGATACATGTTTTTTGCTAGTAATTCATGAAGGGAGGTACTAAGTATGTTCTTGGAATCTGTTTCGTTTCGTTTAGGATGATGAAGCCTAATTCGAAAGATATTTTATGCAGCAATATTTCCAGAGATTCATTTACTATTAACCAAATCATATCTTAATCCGTCATTAGAGGCAATTCATGATACTTTATATAACTTAAATAATCTTAATGTTACTGTTTTCCCCAATTAGTTATTCACAAAGGTCATATTCAAACAAGCAATCCCTGTTAACCTTCAAAATGTTCCAACAAAGTTTGCAATTTCAACGTAGTTTTATTAGTCTGATTCCAGATAAATCTATATTTCTTCTGATTCATTGACAACTGATTTCATAAAAGTTATGAAAACAATAGATTCATTTTGGCAAATTACATTAGCTGTTTTAAATGTACAATAAGGTAAGTTAGTTCTTTTAAATATATGGTAAGATAAAAATATCATAACCATGTAAGTGCAAAAGCCTCTTATGCTCCTGTGGAATTTAATTATACATCACTTCACATACACTTTAACTAACAAAGATATTATACAAACATTAATCAAATTAAATCAATAACATGGCCCCTTTTAAAAAGCCAATACAAGTGATTAAGGCACCAGGCTAGAAATCAGGAGACTGTGAGTTCTAGTACCACTAAACCAGCTGGGTGACTTTGTGCCAGTCACTCTCTCTCAGCCCTAGGAAGGAGGCAAAAGGAAGGATTCAGGGATGAATCCAATCATTTACCAGGAGTCAACATTGATTTGAAGATACAAAACAAGCAAACAAATGAAGTTTTTGCCTGCTTCTTGGGAATAATTCCAATGACCCTCTAAACCATCATTCTCTTTCCAGCTTTTCCAGCTTCTGTTCAGTCCAATATACTGGTTGTCTTCCTGGTTCTAATACTTCATGCTAATGACAACTTAATGCCGTTATATTATCTTCTGACAATTATATCTTGCACCAGCTGCAGTGCCCCAATAACCTTTGTTGTTAAACTAATGTGACATCTGATTATGGTTTACTGTGGCTAACACTTCTTTTCTTGCAAGCTATTTTTTTAAAATTAGATTTATATGCTGCCCTTCTCCAGAGACTCAGGGCGGCTTACAATGCGTTAAGCAATAGCCTTCATACTTTTGTATATATATTTTATACAAAGTCAGCTTATTGCCCCCACAAACTGGGTCCTCAATTTACCTATCTTAGAAAGGATGGAAGGCTGAGTCAACCTTGAACCTGGTGAGATTCGAACTTGCAATAATTGCAGACAGCTGAATGTTAATAACAGGCTTTTAGTCTATTGAGCTATCCAGGCTCTTTTTACACAACACACTAGCCTGCGCAAAGATACTCCTAGAAATGGTGACCAACTTTATTCCTTTGTGTTAAGTTGCAATTTGTTAGCTCAATGATTTTATTGCTGTAAATAATTCAGAGCTTTCAAAGCTATTTTCTTAAGTTCTTTATCCATTTTACTCAGTTCCAAGGCTTTTACACCCATATTAAACATGATACAGAATTTATTATACAGTGTGACTGTTACTCTTCATTCAAAGTGTTCTTCTGAAAACAGTTCATAGGCCTTTGAGATGCAAAATTATGTAAGTCTAGTGTAGCCAAGATCCTTCCCTGCAACACTGTAACGTTTATTTAGCAGATTGTTCTTGGAATAATCTGTCCCCAGACCTGAAATTTAATGATTTTAAGTGTTTCATGTTAATGATAATGGTTAGTACTGTGAACAGATGTACCTGACTCTGGTGTGATCTACTGTATTAAGGTTTCAGGAACGCTATTCATATTGTTTTAAATTTTTATGTCAATTTTCAAGGTGTGACAATTGCACTGGGTATAATCAGTGCTAATCCCTACTGTGCAATATATGTTCCTTTCTACAATACGCAGTATCTTACAAACAAATGAATATATTTTCCACAAAGTCAGTTACTAAAAGTTTATTTTTAGTATTATCTCATTGTGTGGAGGTACATTGGGATATTTAGATAAATATTGACACTAATTCTGTATTGGCATCACTTAGTTACAGTATTTGTGGAAAAGCAGAAAAAAATGCATTTTCCAATGAATATAGGCAAAATATGAGATAGGCCAGCTTTTTCCAAATTGACTTCTTCCGACATATTGGACTGCATATCCAAATTAGGTCAGTCCAATGTACTTGACAGACATATTTGTCTTTTGGGCTATAATAAACTTTACAATATGATACAATTGTTGAAAGACAACTGATTGAGAAAAGCTAATATGTGCATCTGTCAACCAGCTGATGAAAGCACAATTTCAATGGCTACTTAGGTATGCTGTACAAGTCTTTATCTAAATGAGTAATTGTCGAACTGATTGGTCAGTGAAAATTTCTTTATTCAATGTGCTGTGCACTTAGAAAAGCATGCTCATTTAAATCATGACATTATGAGTCTTTGTGTAGAAGTGATTTTTTTCTGTACAAGATTGTTTTTAAGGTTTCAGGAATTCCATAGCCTTATTAAACATTTTCCATGATTAATTCTCTCGTATTGTTGGACAATGCAAATAGAATTTTTGTCCAACTTCTTGGGGCTGTTGCACATTTTATAGAATCAATGAGAAAGGATGCATTTATATATCCTCATTTCTTTTATAAAATCAAGAAGGTTCACTGGTGCTGAATAAAAAATCCGCAAGAAGATTTAGAGAACAGGAAGCTTTTGAGCAAACTTACGTGTCAGGAATTGGTGAATTATATCTTCTTTGACAAACATACACTTCTGTTTCTCTTTCAGTATTTTTCAGCAACCAAATTTAGGAAAAGTTTTTCAATTACTATTACTGGTTTCCTTGTGTTTACCAAACTACTGCAGATTATCTTCTACTGCAGATCTACCCATAAATCCTATTCTTGCTTCTGTCCAGCACATACCCAAATTGACACATTTTACTTCCTGTAATTATAAAGGTTTATCTTAAAAACAGCAAAATAATCTCCATCCAAGCTTACTCCACTAACAGTTTGGGGTGAAGTTAACAGATAAGAAGCAGATTATATTGCTCCAAAGCAAATAAGAAATAAATAACAGTCTGGTGACACATACTCTGAACTAATCAATTGCACGAATGTCTGCTAAAATATTTTTTTGCTTATATAGGAGTACTGATTTCAAATGAATTAAGAATGGATGGATACCAGGTAGAGGATAGAGATTCACTCAGAAAATAACCAGTCAGTCTAAAAGATAATAAATATTTCCACATTAATTTAAGGGGTTTTTTTTGTAAACAGAAAATAGATTAGCATTATTAGTTTTGCTATTCACTGTACTAATTTTAGATTAGCAGCATAAAAAGAAAAGAGGGATGGTTTGGGAAAGAGAGCGAAATATGACTAGTCAAAGATTGAGAAAAAACTTCTACTTCCTTTGACAGGAGTACAAGAATCTTCCATTTCAAGGATGTTGGGTGAGAATCTACAAACCAACTCTAGTTCTTCTTTATATCTGAACACCTCCTCTCTGCATTTAGAAAAGTAACATGTCTAAGGGTGAGGTGGGTGAGACCAATAATATGCTGTTGCTTACATCACATTCTTTAAACCTTAAGTATGCAAATTCAATGCCTGTTAATAGAGTATAGTCCGACTGTTGTTCTGTGGAAAAATCATTGCAAATATTCATTAGTTGAGAAATCTCTGAAAGAATTCCCCACACAACATTTCTTTTTAAAAGCTTTTATCTATGCAATTTAGGGATGTAAAAGACTATACATATGTCTGTTCATTGACATTCATTATTTTTTGCTGGAAAAATTCATTCCAACTTTTTTTTTGTGACACTAGCATACACAACAGCTTTTTATTTGGGGCAATAACATATCAACTAGCACATATTTCTGAGATGCTGGGGAAAAAATGATGGCACTTAAATGCATTTTACTGCTACTGATCCAAATAGCTCTTGTTCAAATTCAATCTTTTAAAAAACCAAGCCGACATGTGTAATTGATCAATTGTAATTTGCCATAGAAATCTCTGGAATGTGGGAAGAGTCTAAATATTTAAATACATAAATATGCTGGAGCATTTTGAGGGCTAGCATGGTAATAGAGAAAGGAAGATAACAATCTATCCTTAAACTATATAGAAATCATATTTTTTTAAAAAAACAACAACCAAGACTAGCAGACTAGCAACAAACTCTATGGAGATTCTCAGTCATCCAGGTCATGGTTCCTGGATGGGAAACAAGACATCTTCAATTAAAACAAGAAAGTCCAGTTGGTGGACTGAAAGAAAGCACCTTTGGGATTACCATGACCTGAGAATGTCCATAAACAGTTTAGCTATGCACTTTGGGATGAACATCCTTTGAATGGTGCGGGAGTATGAATGAATTTCCAGAAAAAGAATGGCAGACTACAGGATTCAGATGAGCTTGAGAGCATAAATAAACCTCCAAATGGCCTCAATGACTCTCAGAAAGTGTACTAATGACCAGATAACTGCAAGGAATATAAATTCTTCCATTGTCCACCATTCAGTCAGAAATGAAGAAACTTCTTGGATGAGAAGCAAAACAGCTTCAAGAAAAACAAGAAAGTCCAGTTGCCCTTTAGAAAGAAAGCACCTTTGGGACTAGCAACAAAAAGTAAAGAAATGAATATATCAGTTAAACAGTGTCCAACCATGACAATCATACAAATCCAGAAGCACAGTCTGGAAAGTTAGCCAATGTTCTGAATGGGGGCAGCTTGGTAAAACTCCAGGGGAATCCAGTTCCACCTCATTACACAAAAAGACCCCTATCTGAGACCCACCACCAATAGTAATGCTGTTAATGGTGGCATCTGAAAGAAGACATGATCAGTTGGCATCAGAAAATAGGCATGTCCATGTGACAAAACCTCTCTATCAGACAAGAGGTGTTTTTTAAAAAAGACGTGTATGTTCTGCTCTCAAGGAAAAGCAAATAAACTATCGTGTAATAAGAAAAACTGAATGTCAGGGTTGCAATAGTTGCAATTCTAAGCAATTTGATACTCTACTTGTATTTTTTATGCTTTAATATCTAAATACCTTCTCAGTCTCTTCTTAACCTAGTAAAATGCAAGCATATCCTAGTAAAGAGTGTGCTGTCAGACTTAAGCATGACTAATAACAATAATAATAGCCTTTATTGTCATTGTACATCATGTATACAATGAAACAAAAGATACAATTTCATTGTATACATGACTAGCTTACTTTATGTGTATGGTGTATGTATTTCTGTCAGTTAAACAACTTTTGTGATTGTATTTTGATTGCTACCTAAAATCCAGTTTTATAAAGAGCAGGCAACATAGAAAAACAAAGTATATTTAAGATACAGGTTTGCTAGCCTTTGCATTTGATGCATGCTCATTAACAAATATCTGATTTCATTTTACAAGATATAAAAGTGCTAGTGATAAGGGATGTGAAAACTGCAGTCCGTTTTGTTTCCAAATTCAGAACTGGATTTCCTTCTAATGAATAGGAGAAACATTATTAGGTTAGCTTAACCATCTTTTTCCCTCATTATTGACTGAACTAAAATCGAAATTAAACAGCTAATGATCAAATAGTATCCAAATGTACTATAGCTACTGATGATAATTTTATGATATAGAAGAACAGCTGTCATGTCACTATTAGAATGTGTGCCTCTGAACTGATTCAACTTCAGATTACAAATTACTTCTGTATCTTTCATCATCAAATGTCTTCTAAGAAAATAATAATATAATATAATATAATATAATATAATATAATATAATATAATATAATATAATATAATATAATATAATATAGTATTACACCCACATATGTGTGTGTGTGTATGTATGTATGTATGTATGTGTGTGTATGTATATATATATCGTGGTAATCCAGGATGACTTAATACAAAAAACATACAAATAACCTACCTGGAAATGAGCTGGTAATTGGGTAAGAACCTGTGGCTTGGGGGTTAAATCAACTGCCTTGTAGGCAGACGGCCCAGGTTCAAATCCCAGTAAGGGTATGACTGTCTGATATATATATATATATATATATATAAAGGCAGAGATCTCTGTAATGGTAGTTTGATACTCTGATGATGTCAGCAGGTAGCTGACAAAAGCTTAGTAAAATAAAATTTTAATTTTTTAAAATTTTAAAATCTTAAATTCTGGAGTTCGCAGTATATCTGCCTCTTCTTTTACATACATACATACATACATACATACATACATACATACATACATACATACATACATAATGTGGGAAAGCAATTGATCCACTGTGATTTAATTTGCAGGAAATGGAGAAAAAAGGATGCCTTGAAGGGTACTGTAATTACTTACATATGCAAACACCATTGTCTTAAATTCAGGCATACAGTCAAAAATATTAACAATAAACATTCTGTGCAATTTTATAGGGACATTCATTTATTCAGCTTGAGGCTCCTGGCAAATATATATCAATGAAGTTCCAAAATATATCAGAGGTACATATGTAGAATTCCATATGTAGAATTCCATATTTAATGCCAAGGAACTGTTAAGTCAGATCTCAAGGTTATACAGGAATTGAGATTCTGAAAAATGAATTCATCTCAATATAAGGAAATAATGTTAATTTGAGGAAATCTAAGTTCAAGTTGCCAGCATTTCTTGTCTTCTGAATGTGCCAGACTATAATTTTTAATAATAATACCTCATTGGCTATAAAGGCTAGCAATGACATAAATTGTAATATAACATATCTATAATGCACCAACTGAGAAAGGCTGTTATTGATTTTTTTTAGTAGGTATACAATCCAAAAGCCCAACAGCGACTGAGAAATCTATATTTACTGTGTGTAATAAAATTTTTAGCTTGACAAGAATTAAAGAACAACAACTACTCTGTCATGCACTGTCATACAAATCTCGTTTTGAAAGCTGAAGACAAATTTTGTACAAAGAGAAATTAATCCTGCTATTATTTTCCCATACTTCTTTGAAACACGAATCTTTGAACCATTCTTACACACCCTGAAATAGTACAAAATAATTTGTTTTGCAAATTATTTAATAAAAAACTTCAGTTATTCCAGAAATGATTTTATCTAATAATGAACTCCCTTCTTCGAGCTAATGAAGATTGATGCCTATACCTTTTTATAAAAAAAAATCCAATGTTGCAATCCAATGCAAATTCCTCATTGTAACAAACTGTACTGTTTCCTCATATTGACTCAATCTATGTAAATAATACAGTTTTCAAGCATTAGCTTCTAATGACAACAGAATGTAGCCAAAGATAGAGAAATTTATGAATTCCAATGAAATCCCCATTGACAGGTTCTTCTCTTGAATAAGAGTCCTGCCAAATCACATTTTTATATATTTAAGTTAAAAGCTATTAGTTATGTATTAATCCCCAGAGACATAGCAGAATATCTATCTATGAAATATAACAAAAAGGGACTGGCAGCTAATTTTGTTTCTCAGGATTGCAGGCATAGGCTCTGATTTGTCATAAAGGTGGATGTGTTACTATCTCAGGCATATATTGGGAGCGAGTAAGAAAGAGTATCTGTAGAAAATAAATAAAGTTGGTTTACATACAATATCAGAATACAGCCTTTTACATATTCTTGTGTCTTGCAAAGTTATTCACATACATTCACATGCTTGATGTCTGTATGGTTTGTGCCTTACGTTAGTTGGGTAATGAGTACAATTCTGACTGGTATGGAAGAGCAAGCACATACAACATACACAATTTAAAATCACTATAAAAGTTCTCGCTTAATTATAAATTCTGCATTATAAGGCTTCCTATTTTATGAAAGCCTCACATGTATAGTTCTACACTCTGCACACAACAGTTTAATTGTGAGACTAACATCTTATTGCTATTAACAACATGATTTTATAAAAGGACAGAATGGTCCCTGCTTTTCTCAGGGACCACTGAATGAATGAAGATAACAGATTGTCTTCCAAACTAGTAATCAGAGAAGGAACTGGACTGAAGGAAAGATAAGAATGCAAGAATGGAATGGAATATTAAGTCCAAAAGCTGATGATGTCATCAGGGAATGCTTTTGGAACAGAAGTCCAGACACTCAGAAGAATGAACAAGGTCTCAAATGCAGCAAGTAAGATTTGACTTAAATATACCACTAATTATAGATTTTAAATCAAAACTAGTGTGTTGCTGAATGAATAATGAATAATATATCTTTGAAAAAAACATAATTTTCCACTAGATCATCATTTAGTTGAATGAGGCACATTCAACTATTTTCAAGTTTCTCTCAATTGGAAGAGTATGAAAAGATGTGTTAAAAACAAAAATAAAATTCTGTCCTTGTGTACCTGAATTCCTAAACTTGGATGTCTTGTTTATAATTTATTTTAGTACTAAAAATTTGTGATCTTCTGGGAATAGAAGACCTAGTAAGTTACATTAAGCTTCAGTCAGAAAGATGGGAAAATCTTTGTATTTATATAAATGCTATGTTAAAGAATTAAGAAACATTCCTGAACAAATAAAAATTATTTCTTTGCTTTCAATGCATCTTGTGAATTGACATTAAACTATTTTCAATGAAATGGAAGGACAAAACTTTTTTGAGAAAGCAAAGAGCAATAGAAGTGGATGGACCCAACTCCAATCCAAATAGAATCAGAGCTTATATAAAATATTCCTAGGCAGAGAAAATCTATGCGGACAAATTTGTTAAAACATTCTATAACTTATTCTTCCCCATCTATCTAAAACTCTTTATTTATACATAGGAAAACCAATATTTGCAAATGTATTCATTTATATTTCACATTTCTAAACCTCTAAGTAATGGTGACATGGATGCCCCTTTAAAGATTAGCCTTTGTTTGCAAGGCCCTGTTTAACTGTGGATTGTAACTCTTTTTATTGCATAAATAGACACTTTCCCTAACTTTTCTTTTCTCTTCAGTGATCTTCCTGTCATCGCACATTTAACTAGTTTTCTTTCTCTAGTTTTCCTTCCTTCCAAATTCAGCAACCATTTTGTCTTAAGCCATTTCTATCCTATTTTTTTCTTATTTCTTGTTCTTTCTATGGAAAGAAAGATGGATACTACTTTTTCTGTTAGTGAGAATGGTTGATATATTCAAAGAGAGAGGACTAATTTTATAAATGAGATGCCTTATTTTATAGGCAAGTAATTTTAATTAGTAATTATTTCAATTAAACTTTTTTGTCCTAATTTTGCCCTTTTTTGGATTGTGATTTCTGAAGATCTTTTTTTTCTCTCTTTCTAGTAATGCTGTGTATGACTGCAAAATGATTCATAAGAAATGCATTGGACCTTGAGCAAGTACAATACTACTGTTATTCATTACAGAAGCTGGATTTTTTTAAAAGTTTCCACCTGAACCCGAAAAAAACAACAACAACCCACTCTTTTAAAGAATTTGCTCATTAAATTTAAAGTGGTGATACTGTTTTTAGGGTTTATGTGACAGCCTGAAAAAAGTCACAGTCCTTTAATGAAGAAAATATCATGCTTGCACAAAATCTGAGGCACTTCTGAATTTTTTCCCAAGTGTACATAGTTTAGTTTATATAAAACATATCTAGATGCATACACAGGGACACATTATACAGGTTGTTTGGCACATTTCTGGGTTATGTCACAACTGTGATCCCTAAAGCACCTGCTAATTTGACTTTATGATTACAAACAAAGCCTGAATAGATAGAAATAATATATTTTTAAAAAGCCTTTCCTGTACAATCCTTTATATGTGATTGTGTAACAGGGGAAAATTAGTTTTCAGTTTTATCATTCCAACAAAGGTCGCTACCTAATGAGTTGAGTCATTAGGTAATTCCTGATTTCCTGGCTAGACCTAGAACATCAGAAATGCAGTTTTTTTCTTGATTGTGCTTTGGTCAGTGAAAGAGTGAGCACAAAGTCTGAAAAAACAGCAGCAACAAAGAAAAACAACAAGCTAGATGACTTCTGTCTAACTAACTTCTTTGTAACTCCTAACATGTTCTGAAACTATTATCTAAGGAAGCAATAAGTAATGTAGGTATCCTAATTGTTCCTGTGACCGGGGTGGGTTTTTTTTTTTTTTTTTGGTATAATTATTTTCCCAATGTAGACCTTTCTATATGTAGAGATTACCTTTATTGGTTCTATATGTAGAGATTACCTTTATTGGTTTAAGCCTTCCATATGCAAATATACATATATCTCTTGTGTTGCAAAATCAGCATTTTTTTAAAAAAAAGTTGCATACTTCTGGACTTTGCCCAGGAAAGCTCAAAGTACCTTCATCCCTAGAGAAGTGCTAAAGGTAGATGTCCTTCAAAGAAGAATGGAAACCATCTAAATTGGATAAACTATAAATTTCAAGGGGCAGAGTCTTATGCGTAGCAGCTCTTTATAACAATACAGCACAGCATTTTTATTGAGATTTCATTGAAGAAGGGTTCTCTCAATGTGCTCAAAAGAAGTCTGATATACAGTCTGGTTGGTGGGAAAAGTTACAGAACTGATTTCATCTGGAATTTATTTACATGATTCACATATCACTTAAATACAATAGGATCCTAAGTAGTGTATAATAATTTTTTAAAAAAATCATAATTCAGAAATGAAAATGAAAGCATAATTTGGTATTCTCTTTACATTCTGGAACCAACCTCAGTAAACTATTCTGTCTCACAAAACTTCTACAAAAGCCAAGACTTGACTAGTCTCCAAAAGTCATGAGAATATAGCCATTCTCATTTGGCCTTCAAGCTGTTCCAGAGGAAGCAAAGTCCACCAAGTATGCCCATCTATATGTTCCCTTCTGTTGCATCAGTTCAGGTGTGGACCTTCAGTAGGCATTCTTTATTGTTCTCAAATTGAGCAAGCAAAATTAATCTGGGATTGGCAGTCTTGCAAGATCTTAGGTTTTTAGCCGTATGGGCTTTATAAGTCTTAGCAGTTTAAGTTACATTGGAAAATCTAGTGCAAATATCCCAGTCCACACCATTATTATAATCACAAAGGCATTCTTCTTTAGCACTAGATGCCATTTCCAGATGTCTTCAAAAGCTTCATGTAAAGTGAATTACAGCAATACAGGTAAGAAGTAGCAAGCACATGAAGGACCAACCTCTGTGTTTCTGCTTCGTAGTCCCTATTGATATAGCAACTGAAGCTGAATAAAGATCTTCCTGGCTACAGCTAGGATTCAGAACACAATTAATACTGGGGTGATAGCATCTTTGGCTATTGATGAGTTGTGCAGGCCTACATTCAGGTAGACCTTCTGGGATTAAGTCTTTCTCCTGAAAGAACATAGCTTCCATATGTTCTTTCAGGAGAAAGACTTAATCCCAGAAGGTCTACCAGAATGTAGGCCTGCACAACTCATCAATAGCCAAAGATGCTATCACCCCAGTATTAATTGTGTTCTGAATTAATAGCCACTCAGTTTTGCTTGGATTGTATCTCAGCCTTTTTAAAAAAAATATCTAGATCTTCAAGTCCTGAGCCTGGAGTGGAGATGTGTAACTGGGTATAATCAACATATTGATGATACCTAATTCTAAACTTTTGGATTATGTCTCCCTAATGTCTTCAAGACGATATTAAATATTTTGACAAGCACAAAGTTGACACAATGGAGAAGCATTACACCATATTTTCATGTGTGTTTATTATTTATTTCTAACCACTATGTGAAAGGAAAGATAATTGTAAATTCAGAGTTATCTTCCTTTCAGGTTAATATTGTAAAACTTTATTAATGCAGAAGCTTTTATTAGATTGATTGATGTGCAATTGCAAATCCATTAAAAATTTTCATCTACATTCTTGTCAATCTATCATCTCTCACATGTTTCATTCAAGTCATGTCATAAATCAAAGAGAGCATGGCTCAAATGCATTAAAGGTGAGGACTAGGTAAATCTTCTAAAATTTGGGTTCCACCGAGTTGTTATCTTCCTACCAGCATAGTCAGGATTGGGCAAACTGAACTTGGATTTAAGAATCTCTTCCCTTTCTGGCTGCAATATCACTATACAAACTAAGCTTGGTGGAGCAGTGGACTAAAGCTGTTAAATAGAATTTAGCTGCCAGCTGCCTGCAATTACTGCAAGTTCGAATCTCACCAGGCTCAAGGTTGACTCAGCCTTCCATCCTTCCGAGGTAGGTAAAATGAGGACCCGGATTGTGGGGGCAATAAGCTGACTTTGTATAAAAAAAAACCACCGCTTGTGGGGGCCAAAAGCCCTACTAAGCAGGTATATACAAAAGTATGAAGGCTATTGCTTAACACATTGTAAGCCGCCCTGAGTCTCTGGAGAAGAGGGGCATATAAATCGAACCAATAAATAAATAAGCAAATAAAAAAGCTTTGGTTTAAGAAATGAATTCAGAAAACCAGATTGACCTCTTATTTAAAAAAAAATCCAAATACACCATTAAATAAATTAGAAGCCATTATGGGAACTTGTGCTAGCTGACTGTCTTCTGAGAACATATGTTCTGCAGGATCGCTAAATCTTTGAGAGACAGTTTAGAAACACTAAATAGAAAAGAAGCCAATACTTGGAGAATACACAATCAATTGTCTTTCTAGGTCAAAACTGCCTTTCTTTGGTATTAAAGACAGTATTGTTGCTAGTTTTGGTAAGATTTTCATAAAGAAACAAAGGTTTTCCTTCTGAACGGATTTCCTATTCCACAGCTTTATATTTGATGCTTCTTGACGTTGGCCAATGATTTAAAAAGCAGAGAAACATTTCTCACTTGTAATGCATGAGATGGAAGAATAATGATATAAGATACAGCTGGATTCAATATCATTCACATTTTTAAAATCTAAAAGTAAAACTACATAAGTATAGCAATTTACTTTTCTTGTTTACTCTTTTTTAATCCTACCAACAAAACTGTTTAAAAATCATGCTTATTGGGCAATGAAAAAAGTGCAGAAATGAATACATCAAAGAGTTTAGAAGAAAGGAATGCAGGAACATATTAAACTTACTATAAACAAAAAATTTCATACCACATCAGTGACTGTTACTATAAGTCATCTCTCATATAAATTATGTCCATAGGGAAGCCTTATAAAATTAATTAGGCTAGAGACAAGGAGGAAACAAATAAAAAAAAATAAAAAACCCAATCTCAAAGCAGCAACAAATTCAAGTTCTGTGCAGAACAGCATCAACAATATTAGGTAAAATACTTTTTCCATTCCCCCAAGGCTAATATACAGAGAAATTGCTTGGCCTTATCAATTTAAGGCGAGCCATACTGATTGCTCTAATAAAAGCAGTAATATTGAAATTTTAAAACAGAAAACAACAAAGCTTTATATGAGTTACAAATTGAATGTTTAAAAAAAATGCAGAAATCCAATGAATTAATTTTATGCTTAACACACACAAAAAGATACTTTTCTCTTTCAGATTAATCAATTCTCAAGAGTTTACTATACCCCAGAATATAGCACCACCACAAAATATTTATTCAGGTTAATCTATAGATAAGAGAATATAATTTTCAAATGTTTTAGTACAGTAAAATCCCTCAACTTTTCTGTTAAAGAATTTAAACTAAAACATTTGTAATTCCATTTGCAATTATTTTCATTCTAACTCTAACACAGTTACTCATGGAGAAATGTTGTCTATCTGATTGCTAAGAATCAACAATGACTTGTGGCACAAAATCAATCAATCAGTCAAAAAACTTTGTCTTGTTGTTTTCCAATGTCTGTACTGCCTCTGTAGTGCCAAAAACAAGATTATAAACATTTGCAGGTATGAACCTCTGTACACCTCAGAGTCCCATCACTACAATAGCCACACTATCAGTATTTTTTTCTCATTAATCCAAAATATCTCCAAAACTGCATTTTAACATGTCTTGGTTGATTTCAGTTGGAAAAAAACACCTTTAAACAGTCTCTAAATTACATGCCAAGTTTCATAAGGTGATCAGGTAAAGCTGACGAATGTCAACAAAGGAATGTTCTGTTTCTGCCAAATTCTTTTCATTTCTGATTTGATCTTGCTTTGAACTCAGTTCTCTTTAGGTGAGCAGTTATACTTTATTTTTTTTCTCTGCACCTAAGGTCTGGCACTAAGAGGTTCTGATGGGATACAAATGCCTGCTACTCAATTGCTTCCAACTGAATTTGGTAAAGAATGAGTTGCCAGAACATTTTAGATTGTAAATCAATAGGTGGTTTGGCAACAAAACTAAAGCTGCAGGCTTTCACTTTTAGTTTTGGAAAAATAGGAAAAAGGAAATAAATAATACTGATCAAAGCCTGCATTTCATGTTAAATGGACAGAGAGGAATTTCATTCCAGCCAATTTGCCAAGTCTCATTCAACATGGGGGATTGGGTGGGGAGAAAAAAAAACCCCAAACCCAGTATTTTTTCCATTTGTGCAGCACTTCGGAGACAATTCGGGATGGGGGGTGGGGGGGGGGAATGCTTTGGAATCCATGAGATGTGGACAGAGAATTTCTCTGCAGCTATCAGATGCTGTAAAAAATTGTAGCTACTTTAAAATATTGTAGACAGGTGCTGTATTTAAGTCCTGATACATTGGGAAGCATCTTTCTGAAACTAAATCTGAAGTATTTCATAGCCCTACTATTTTCCCCATGAAGCAGTAAGATAAATCAATAATCGCAAACCTATGACACTGGCATCAAAGATGACATGTCACATTTTGGATTATAAGCCAGCATTTACCAACACCCAGCAACAACAATTATTGAATACACGCTCTATTCTTGTGCGATTTTCAGAGGCTGCAGAGAAAGGGTGAGAAAGGGTGTGCTCTTGCACAGCTTCCAGACTCTCTGGAAGATGCATGAGAGGGCTGTGCTTCTGCACAGCTTTTGAAATCTCCAAAAATTAGTTAGTTTTACTTGTATTTCACTTTTGTAATTATGTTGAACTATATAATGCAGGAGGGCTGCGGTGCTCAGTGGCTAAGATGCTGAGCTTATCAACTGAAAGGTCAATAGTTCAGCTGTTCAAATCCCTAGTGCCGTATAACAGGGTAATGAGCTCCCGTTACTTGTCCCAGCTTCTGCAACCTAGCAGTTCGAAAGCATGTAGAAAATGCAAGTAGAAAAATAGGGACCACCTTTGGTGGGAAAGTAAGTGTTTCGTGCACCTTTGGTGTTTAGTCATGCCAGCCACATGGAAACGTCTTCGGAAAGCGCTGGCTCTTTGACTTTGAAACAGAGAGGAGCATCGCCCCCTAGAGTCTGGAATGACTAGCACATATTTGTGAGGGAAACCTTTACCTTTTTATATAAAGCAGGATTGTCAAACTGCCAGCCCGCGGGCCAGATATGTCACACACTGGCCATGTCCACCCCCGGTTTAGCAAAGGAGAAAAAAGTCCCAATACATCACATGACGCCACCGTGATACCGTGAGTTTGACACTCTAGATATAATACATAGCACCACCCATGACTGATCTGTAGTTTTTTTTTAATAAATAAAGAAATATTTGTCTTTTGTTCAGGGGGAGGTGACACACCAGCAGAGTCAATTTAAGTATTTTCTAAATTTTTGACATACTAAGGCCCAAAGTTTCATCATCACTGAATTAGATGATTGGGAGAAAAAGAAAACAAAACAAATTATGGAACACAAATTGTTTTCAACAAATGACAATGACTGTTTCATGTGTGACCAACAGTAAATATATTTCATTATTTTATATTTTCCAAAACAAAACTTTTTGTACAGAATGATGTTAAAAAACCACAGAAACTAAAGACTAGACCAGAAAATAATGAAATGAAGATCTGCAAATCTATCTCAGTATCACGAAAACATGGACCTCTATTGATGATTTCACAAAGACTAGATTATATTTTGTCTTTCTTCTTGACAGAATTTAAGTATCTTTGTAATTATTCACCTTTCAGTTTTGATAATTAAATCTCTCAGAATTGGATATGCTGATTTTTAAAATTACATTGAAATTTTTACCAGAACAGTTAAACTGTCATGTGCTGTTACATTTCTCCTTCTCAGAATTAAATATTTGTGATCACTAGCTTATTGTTTAAAACACTTCTACCATGTTCTATTTTACTAGAGTTTCTAGATGATGGTTGGAAATTATGAATAGCAATGTTCCAACCTCACAAGTTAAAAAAAGTTTGCCAAATATTTTTTAATCTTAAGTTTCCTAAACAATGTTTTAAAGAGCAATTTTTATTTATCCCATTATAAAATAATAAATATTGCTCTTGTTTGAAAAGAGTCTAAAATATTTTCTTTTTATTGTGGACTTAGTTTTAAAGAAGTTAATTAAAACTTAATTAGTGTTAATGGGAAAAGCATGACTGAGTAACTGCCCATTCATTTACCAATATGATTCTAAGTATGTCTCTAAAGTGGAAACAAAATTTGGTGTGATTGGAGCAAAGAGGCCTTAATTGCTTTACATAGCTCTTCTAATATAATCTAGGTTCTCTGTTGGCTTGAAGAACTCAGCAGAACACAATCAGTATAGAAATATATTACATAAAAATGCAAGCTTGCTGACTGCAGTACACAACAGAAAACCCAGTGCAAAGTCAGAGACTGTTACACAGCCCCAAGTGTTAGTGAATCTAATCTTTTGATGGGACAGTTGTTGGAAGCTGGAAAAAAGAATGAAAAAGTAGACTGATTTTGTTTGTCTGGGAATACTAAAAGTCACAAGAAAGCTATAAACTCAAGGCAATCTATTTCTACTGTTTCTAAGTTTTATCAACATGGTACTAACTTGGTTTAAATTATCTGGTCAGGCCATTAAGATCTAAAACTCTACAAGTTCTCCATGCTACTTAACTACAATACTAATATAATTGACCTATAGAATAGTAATAAAATTAAACTATAATACTAATATAGCTAAGCATTTCATTCATTATTTCCAGTCCACATTTCACAATGGCAATGTGTTGTCCTATTATATCCACTAGCTATAAGTTAGTGAACATTAAAGGTTATAAATACTGACTAATATAATTAGTTTGACTTATTGGAGATGATGAAAATGTTTCAGGAAAGTTACAAATATTTCCCATTTTAAAAAAGAAAATGATTAGGCCTACTTTGATTTACTCTGAATACTTTTTATTATCTGATGATCACAGTGATTAATGAATCTCAAATGACTTTGGAACTACAACTAAAAGAACCCTCCATGAAGTGGGTTATAAAATAGGCTGTTGGAAAAAAAACCAAAATTGGTCAAAACAGAAATAATGAACAAGGTTTCTGTTTCTTGTCTAAACTGGAAAACAATATGTGACAATGCAGAATTCAAAATTAACAGCAAAAGCAATTAAAAAGAGACCTTCATGCATTAAAACTCAGTGTGCATACAAATGTCCCAACATTTGTCCCTTGCTATTTTTAACAATGAAAACATTCACACATATACCAAGAAAAGCCTTGAATATGTCTAAGACCAGAAATGTAAACATGAGCAAAACGTTTTAAAATCTAAATGTACATGGTCTGAGATCATTATCAGTCTTTTATCCAATTTAGTTCAATCCTGAAATTTAGTTAGAGTAAATCTACTGCCTAAATCATAATTTCCATACTTGCTCCAAAGTTTCATAATTAAAAAAAAATTAAGTAGAAATACAACAAGCAACTCTAGTTTTGAATGTTGTCACTATCTCAATCAGTAAGTACAATATTTAGAAGTCTATTTCTTCCTACACTGACACATACTTTAAACCTTAAAAACTCATGCTAGAAAGCATGTTACTCTACCTGTTGGGAAACAGGAAAAAAATCTCAAATTGTACTGGTAGTACAATAACCCTGGTTTATTGTTTTTTAAGTCAAGCTTGAAAAAAGTTGGGTTTCTTCTTAAGACTATCTAGACAAGTTTACCATATTGTATCATTTCCAGCAATAATCTGTAATGCTTCCAATGTCATTCTGTCCATGACATTCCTATTCTTCTATTTACCAAGTACAGTTATTTGTTTTAAACCATCATCTACTCCGACTCGACACAAAAAGTAGGAAAGCTTCTGATTGCTCAAAGGACCTCACATTCTTTATTTGATATAGGTAAAATTTATCTCATCTTCTTGTAGTCCATACTACTAATAGTTGATTACATGCCATCATTTTGGGGTCAAATCTTAATAAATACATGACCTGTAATATGGAATTTTCTTTTTCAAATTCTAATGGACGAATGGCATAAAGTAAAGATAGATTCTGATTTTGCCGTATATGATGGGAAGAAGTGTTAATATCAATATTGTAAGCTTCAACAGATTGGCAACAGAATTCAGCAAGAAAAAGTGTTTCAAATGTACTGGACTCCATTGCATTTATATCATAAAGGCTTAAATAAATTGTCAGGATTTTGTCAGGATCTTCAAGACACAATGAAATTAATGCTTTATTAATTCAAACATACAGTATGTTTGTACAATGTCCTGTAACTATTTTATCAGGGGAGGTGTTATTAGTTCAACTTTGAAGCAAAATTAGATGGATGTATCCTTTTGAGTTATATTTTAATTGCAAAAAAATTAATAACTGGCAAAAAAAACCCTGGATTCTCCATGTTCTAAGAATAGCTAGATAACTATGCTTCGGCATTGGAAAGATAAATATAATCCCAATTGCTAAATAACCTGCAAAGCAGAAGTTATTTGCAACTTACTGTACAAATATCTTATTTAGCAATGTATATTAACTATGGGTGATATGATGAAATACAGCTATCATTCACTGAAATACTTACGTAGAACTTCTATATATGTGTACATATTTATGTATAATATGCATAATACTGCTGTTTATAACTAACATTTTGTTTTCTTTTTATCACAATCTATTTTTTTTAAATCAATTAATAAAGAAAAACCTCTGAATTAAGTTGATTCCTTCACTTCAACTATGATCCAATGATCTTTCTTCCCAATGTCTATGTGAAGGTAGATAAGTTTTATCTTAGTGTGCATCACTTTGCATTTACAGTGAAGCTTTGATTTATCAGACCTTGATGTAATGGATACTGCACACAATTGGCCAAATTCTACCCCTATTTGTGTAATTTATGTAATAACAGCATTACACAAATGATATCAGCTGATGCAAATGACCATTAAAATGAGCTTTCAGTGTAGTTAAATAGAAATTTCATTTGATATTTAGTTAACCATTTATCTAGTTTAAAGAGATTCTCTGTAGCTCATCACAATCATGTTGGGGTTTTGCCATCTTAAATATTTTAGTGTCCTCTGCAAACTTGACTCATTTACCGGTACTACTTTCCCCCCAAGGGATGTTTTTCACATTGGCAGTAATGTGTTTTTTTTTTTAAAAAAATGGGAAGAAAGAATGCCAGTATGAACTTCCACAGACTACCTTTATTGTGTCTTAGTAATGGGGCAAAATCAATACCCCTGCCTGTATATACAGTACTATATCATGGGACACTTTCAGAGCAGCAACTGGAATCTCCCATCACCCAGCATGAAAATGAATTGCAAATTGCTGCCCTATTTTTCTGAGGTTTGGGGAAGAGAGGATAAGACGACAGTTCAAGGTTAATATTCTCCTAGGCACAATACACTGAACTACTTATCTTGGTGGCCATTGATTACTGCTTGGTTAGAATGACTGGCAGCTGAATTAGGGATTTTTTTTAAAAGCACTATTCTAGATGATCTTATAAATTTAGGAAATTGTGCAGGGAGCAAAAAGTCAGGATAGAGGACTTGTATACACTAGAAAACACTGGTTGCCTTGCAGTTCTGCAACACATTTAGTCCAACCTGCAACAGTGGAAATGCTGACTCCATAAACCCTCCATCAGTGCGTTTTGCTGTATGTATGTATGTATGTATGTATGTATGTATGTATGTATGTATGTATGTATGTATGTATTGAGACCATTGATATCTCCAGTTTCTCTATTAATTATAATTACCATAAATGTGATAACTTACAGATACCACGTAGGTATAGTAACCAACAGGCAAAGGGGGAAGGTTAGTTCTGGCAGATTGCTGCCTTCTTCCATGCAATATAGAATAGGATAGGGACTTCACTGTGAGGATATATTCTTGCAAATAGTGAGCATTTTCATGTTGTAACCAGGACATGTCAATAACTCCCACTTGTTATTTAAAAACAAGTTAAAAAGCTTTAATAAAATTCCTTTGGGGACTTCATTTTTGTTTCTACTTTTGAGACAATTGTCACTTAATCCTTTTTGTTTTTCAGCCAAGAGAAGTCTTCTTATCCCTTGGCCACTGAATTTACTAAGTTTAAGAGCTTTTAATGAGAATGCTGCAAAGTCTTTCTCAAGTATCAATGTCACAAGGGTCAAAACAACTTGAGACACCACCTCTCCAAAAGAGAACACAACTAGGGATTATGTTGTATTGGAATCTGCTCTTGCCCCCGGTCCAAGAGAATAGAGGCAACTGAAGCTGCTGAAGCAAAATCAGCATGCATGCTGGAATTCAAGAATTGGCAGGATCAGGACTTCTCCAAAAATAATTAGGCAACAACTGGGGGAAACATTCTACTCTGTAGATTTATGATTTCTGAGTTCCTTTGGTGTTGTTTGCAACTAAAATTCTGTCCTGGAGATATCACAAAGGTTTCTTGTTTGAGTCTAAAGATCTCCTCTTCTTAAGAACTCTTTTCTTACTGAATTCTAAGAAAGACTTGGGTATAGACAACACACTGTATTATCATTTTAAAACAACAAGTCTTAGAGTTTAACTTGCTTCCCTTAACTTTCCTTTGCATTAGAACTGCTAAACCGATTTAGAGCTAATTATAAAACTGTAAATTTAAAATTGGACATCATCAATAAAGTGTAAGCATTTCATAGTATTAGTATTTCCACAACCATAATCCTCTAATAAGGACTTAGACTTGTGGTTGGGCAGTATGAAATAATCCTCATATCCCTAAATGTAGTCCTGGAATGTGGGGAGTGAGCCTTGATCATTAGCAAGGTTCACAGTTGCATATGGCAGCTTCCTTTAATAATGAACATAATAAACTATAAAAACTTTAAGTAATTAGAGCTGCTTGCAATTGGTATGGAACTTTTCAAAATGTAGGCTACATGGTTGCTGGAAAGCCTAGTCTCAAACTGTCATGTGTAGCTTTTGAACTCTGTTCAGAGTGACATCTGTCTCATCACTGACAGTTCATCTCCACCAAAACACAGGCCTTTTGTTGAGTCCTCGCTTTTACGACAAAGTCCTCGCACTTACGATGAGGTCCTCGCACTTACGACGCACGGTCCTGATTGGCTAAGACGCACCATCCAGCCGGCGGGAGAATACTAAATACTTATTGGTTGCTGGTTTGACAGCTAGGGTATAAATAGCTGTCAAACGCCTAACTCTTTGCTCTGTTTCTCTCTAGCTGTTCTGTTAGCAATAAATGTTCTTGTTTGACTTTTTACCTGGTCTCGCCTCAGTTACTGACCGCGGGTTGCCCTAAAGAGCACTGGCGACGAGGGTGGGATTTTGAGGACAGAGACAGGTGGTCAACAGCTGAAGTCACTAGCGCCAAGCCAAAGCGCTCAACTGAGTCACTAAACGACGAGACGTCGTATTAGAGGAAAATTCCCCTCAGAAACAGAGCCCATCCGTCTAAAGGATGGCATCTCCAACATTCGCCCCCTTCAACCAGGCTACAGAAACCTGGAAATCTTATGAGGCACGGTTCGAATGTTTCTTGGAGGCGAATGACTACACAGGGCTGACCAGCAGCCGGAAAAGGGTGCACTTCTTAAATGCCTGCGGTCCTCAGATGTTCTCTGTCGCCATGACCCTGCTAGCCCTGGTTTCAGAACAGTCGGTGCCATGGGAGGTCCTGAGGGAAAAGCTCAAGCGACACTACGAGCCCACCCCATCGCGCATCGCCTGCAGGTATGCTTTCAGGCAAATTTTGCAAGCAGAGGGAGAGTCATTAACCATTACATCGCCTCCCTCAGAACTGCTGCTTTAAATTGCAAATTTGATGACCTAGAAGACTCTCTGCTGGAGCAGTTTGTGTGCAGTGTGAGGGACTTGAGGGTGCAACGATGCTTGCTCGAGAGAAAGGAGATCACCCTCACAACTGCCATTGAAGAAGCGCAGGCTTGCGAATTATCCAGCAAGTCCACCTTAAGAGATCCGCAAATCGTAAAACAGCACTTCTGTCCACAAGCCAAGCACCGTCTACTCAGAAGAACTAGACCTAGTTCTAATTCTTCTGAACTAGAGAACTAGCTGAAGAAGAGGACGATGAAGTTAGCCTCCTCAGAACTGTCAAAGGACAGGGAAACCCCCCAAACAAAGTTTTCTCGGGGTCTCCCTGTCAGGGATGCGGAGAATCGCATCCTAGAGTGGCTTGTCGTTTTAAGACCACCATCTGCCGCAGATGGGGTAAGAAAGGGCACTTGGCATGAGTCTGCCGGGCCAATCTGCTTGGCACACCTTCCAAGCCATCTAGCAGACCATTCCAGAAAGGGGTGAAGCTGGGTGGTGACTGTTTTGCCATTTCCAGGGCCAACAACGCCCTTGCCCACCAAGCAAAAATCAGTCCCAACAAAAAAAATTACCTCACGGTGACCATTGAAGGAACCCCTTGCAGGATGGAGCTGGACACAGGGTCATCCAAATCCCTAATCTCCTGGGACACCCTGAAGCTGCTAGTTCCAAAAATGCGCAAAAGGGCTCTCTTGTCAAGCCAAGTTCACCTCAGAGACTACCAAGGCAACGATATTCCTATCCTAGGTGGTGCCAATTTCTTGGTGGAACACAGAACCTTCACGGGCAAGCTACCCCTGCTCATCATGAGAGACCCTCTGCCCAGCCTGCTTGGACTCGACTGGTTTGGCGCTTTGGGGCTAGGCATCACAGGCATCCATTCCACCACCCCACATAACTTTGACGACATCCTGGCAGAATTCGCAGATGTCTTTAATGAAGATTTGGGTAAATATAAGGGTTCACCCATCACCCTCAACCTAGATCCTAAGATAGCCCCTTTTAGGCTTAAGCCTTGGCAAGTGCCTTTTGCACTCAAGCCTCTAGTTGACAAGGAGTTAGACAAACTCAGAGCCCAGGGCATCCTAGAGCCCACAGACCACGCCCCCTGGGAGACCCCTATTGTCATACCTGTCAAACCTGATGGGTCAATCCGCATCTGTGTGGATTACAAAAATACCGTCAATAAGGCGCTCCAGGCCAATCCATATCCAGTGCCCATGGTGCAACACTTGTTGCACTCCCTGGGCAATGGCTCCATTTTTGCAAAACTGGACGTGGCACAAGCTTACCAACAGCTCCCCGTTGATTTGGCCACAGCTGCAGCCCAAACAATTGTTACACACAGGGGAGCATTCCTTTGCCACCGTCTCTAGTTTGGCATCAGCGTTGCCCCGGGCATCTTTCAGGGCCTTATGGAGTGACTCCTGCAAGGACTGCCTGGAGTCGTTCCATACTTCGACGACATCATCATCTCAGGCTCTAGCCCAGTAGACCTCAAGGGGAAGCTTAGGACAGTCCTGCACCGTTTTCAAACGGCTGGCCTCAGGCTCAAGAAAGAGAAATGCAGGATTGGGGTGTCCCAGGTAGAATTTCTAGGCTATCTAATAGATGCCTCTGGCATACACCCTACACCATCTAAGATAGCTGCCATTAGAAGGGCCCCCACCCCCACTAATAAAACAGACCTGCAAGCCTTCCTTGGCCTCTTAAATTTCTATAGTTCTTTCCTCCCTCACAAGGCCACTGTAGTTGAACCCCTTCACCGCCTCTTAGACAAAATGACCCCTTGGCGTTGGGGCACCCGAGAAGCCACTTCCTTCTCTGCAGTCAAATCTCTTTTGACATCTGAGGCAGTCCTCGTCCAGTACACGGACAGCCTCCCCTTGATTTTAGTAGCAGACTCTTCCCTCTTTGGCATTGGGGCAGTCCTCAGCCATGTCTTCCCTGATGGCACTGAAGCCCCAATTGCCTTTTACTCCCGCACGCTCTCCTCCATGGAGCGCAATTACGGGCAAATTGACAAGGAGGCGCTGGCTGCCGTGGCAGCCATCAAGCATTTCCACGAATATTTATATGGCCGTCCGTTCACTCTTGTGATGGACCACAAGCCCCTTCTAGGCATACTGGCTGGCAACATTGCAACACCCCAGGTTCTCTCCCTCCGCATGTCACGCTGGGTCGAGTTCCTGACTGCCTATTCGTACACCCTCCTTCACCGCCCTGGCAAGCACCTTGCCCATGCTGATGCTCTCAGCCACTGCCCCCTTCCCATCTCTGTATATGATCCCTCTCCCATCTCTCCTGTCCTTCTCATTGACTCTTTACACCGGCCAATCACCGCTGCTGACATCGCAGCCCACTCTGCCAAGGACCCTACTGTCTGCAGAATATTAGACTGGGTGCGCAGGGGATGGCCACCTGGGAATGTGGGACCTGAGTTCAAATCCAACCATATTAGGTAGCATGATCTATCTGTGCTGCGAGGGTGCCTGCTATGGGGCGATAGGGTTGTCGTGCCTGCCAAACTATAACAGCCAGTCCTAGAAGCCCTGCACAAAGGACACCCAGGCATAGGGAGAATAAAGTCCCTAGGCTGCAGCTACATCTGGTGGCCGAACTTCGACCACGCAGCCGCCCAGTGGGTTGCAGGGTGCCAACCCTGCCAACTCTCTAGACCAGTGGCCCCCGCTATCCCAGTTAAGGAGTGGGAAATGCCCAGGTTGCCCTGGTCAAGGATCCATGTGGATTTTGCTGGGCCATTCCCTGGGTAAACATTTCTAGTGGTGTTAGACGTCTACTCTAAGTGGGTAGAGATAGTCACCATGGCATCTACCACGTCTGCTGCACTCATAAGAGCCCTACAAAGACTCTTTGCTACCCATGGGCTGCCAGATATCATTGTCTCGGATAATGGCCCCAGCTATCCTCTGCAGCCTTCCAAGTGTACTTGGCAAGCCACGGGATTCGCCATGCCAGGGTGGCACCCTTTTGCCCTGCCAGTAACAGGCTGGCAGAGAGAGCCATGAGGTCCGCCAAAGAGACCCTGTCTAATTACGGTTATGGGGAGTGGCAAGAGAAACTGACCCGCTACCTGTTGGCCCAACATGTAACTCCATGTCCCTTGACCAACAGGAGCCCCGCGGAACTTTTGATGGGCCAGCACCTCTGCACTGACCTTGACCGCCTTCACCCATCCTATGCCCCAGAAAAGCCCCCAGATTCCACTGGCCGGCACCGCAGCTTCATCGTGGGCGACTCTGTCTATGCCCAGAACTTTGGGGGCGAGCCAAGGTGGCTCTCTGGGACTATTGAACAAGTCACTGGACCCTACTGTTATCAGGTCCAGCTGCCCAATGGCTGGCTATGGCATTGCCATATAAACCAACTAAGAGCTCGCTTAACACCCAGGCCGGAACCCCCAGCCGACCTGGAAAACAGGGCTACAAGTCCAGTCCCTGACTACATACCAACATTCCCTGCCTCAAACCTGCCTCTGGAAACAGACTTACCATTCCAGCCGCCTGCTGAGGAAGTCGACATCAGGGTTCCAGACAAGTCGCAGGGAGTTCCGCTGATACCAGGGACACCTCCAGCTCCTGCCGCCAGCGAACCCGAACTGCGCAGATCAACCCGGCCACGCAGGCGCCCTCCCTACCTGGCCGACTATGCCTGCTCCATCCAAGGGGGAAGGGGTGTTGAATCCTCGCTCTTACGACAAAGTCCTCGCACTTATGATGAGGTCCTCACACTTACGACGCATGGTCCTGATTGGCTAAGACGTACCATCCAGCCAGCGGGAAAATACTAAATCCTTATTGGCTAGAACAAGGGTGTCAAACTCATGTCATCCCGTTGTCATTATGTGATGTACCACAAGTTTTTTCCCTTCGCTAAAACAGGGGTTAGCGTGGCCAGTGCATGACGAATCTGGCCACAAGTTTGACACCCTGCCTGATCTAGAAAAGATTGGTAATGTGGAACTAAGCAAGTTGTTAAAATATTGCAGAAAAAGTTGCAATTAGGTATTTGACTAGCATGTAATAGACCTGTGATGGCGAACCTATGGCACTGATGCTATAGGTGGCACGTGGAACCATATCTGTGGGCACACGAGCTCAGCTCCGGCACGCATGTGTGTGCCAGCCAGCTGATTTTTGGGCCTTCTGGGCCCACCAGAAGTCAGGAAACACACTGTTTCTGGCCCCCAGGAAATCTCTGGGGGAGTGGGGAAGGCCGTTTTTGCCCTCCACAGGCTCCAAGAAAGGTTCTGGAGCCTGGGGAGAGCAAAAAACAGGCCTATCGGGCCCACCGTGCCATCACGTGCCAAAATCAGGGGGCGCATGGGGGAGCGGGGTGCATGAAATTATGAATGTGGGCACACGTGCGTGTGACCCCAACACACTCCCCCTGCTTTTGGCACGCGATGGCAAAAAGGTTAGCCATCACTGTAATAGACCATACACGTCTTGCCAGTTGGAAAAAAATCACACCATAGTTTGCCAAACCTGCAGCCCTCTTTTCCCACTAAAAATGGACTAAATATCAAAACACAGCTTGTTTCCTTATCACATATATGAATTATAGGGCATGATGAATGACCTAATTCATTCCTGATCTAACTTAATATACTAAAAATTGAGCTGGAGCTGTATCTTATAATAGTTTAAAATGGAGATTCATCCTTGTTGCTGTTTTTTGAATCTTCTTAAACTGTGATGTCTAGAATAGAATTCACTCAATTCTATTCTGACCAGGGCAGAATAAAATGAAATGCTTACTCCCTGTGATATGAAAAAATACACTTATTTTTAATATATTTTTTATCAAAATTTGGATCACAATAATAGTAAAATCTATTACAAAATTAGAGAAAGAGAAAAGAATGAGAAAAAAGAATAAAAAGTACAGAAAAGAAAAAAAAAGGAAAAGAAAAGAAAAGGAAGTAAAATAAAAATATATAAAGAAGTGACTTCCAACTTTAATTGCAACAAGTATAAACAATTCTCCAAACAATATAAGCATATAAATAGATTTCTCTTCATCCCATACTCCATTACTTCTCTTTAGGCAAATCAATAAAACCTCAATTTTTCAATCCTGGTGTCAGGAAAAAGTCCATAAATGATTGCCAGATGTTTGCAAAATGTCTTAATTTAACCTTGATCAAATAAAGCAACTTTATATTCCTTCCTTTTACTACCAACAATTTAATCTTTAATTAAATTAAATATTTGAGGGATTTGATTTATTTTCAATTATTCTTTATCCCAGGAAGGCTTCTTTGTTGCTTCCCACTTATGTTACAATAGCCTTTCCAGTATGTCAGGTAGGTATTTCTCAACAGCAGAGTGAAGACAAAACTCTTTCATTGATGGAGCAGGAGCTAAAGTATTGGGTGTTTTTAAAGTCTATTCTCAAAGCGTTGCCTTAAGATCTGAGAAATTATTCCAGTAGCATTCTTCATGAAACAAAACAATGTAGGCATGTGTTCTTCACCAAGAAAGAAAAGGCAGAGACCATAGCCATCATATGATGGGAGAATGCTCCTACAGATCCAGTAATTGAAGGAAGAGATTTTTGTCAGTGTTCCACAAAAACCTCCAGGTCCAAGTAAAGACTCTGAAGCAAGCATTTTCAAAGTTCTATTTACTAGAATAGGTAAACTGGCACATCTGGAAAAACTCAAATCTGAGAGGTCTGGGTTTTCCCTCAGTAAATCAAAACCCCCAAAACCATCCACTCAGTCCTCAGTCGATCACATGCTCCAAACAACCACCATCCCATCTAGCAACATCACTCCGACCACTCCTTCTCCAGATGCAGGATTGCCCTGACCTTGACCAACAGGAAGAATGCTATTATGTCTACAGACAACCCCTCTACTAAATCCCCCCTCATACTTTCCCATACATGAGAAGGTGGCAGCATGGAAGCTTCTGGCCTAATATGGCTTCCAAAGCTTACAATTTTTAAAATAGCAATAGCATTTAGACTTATATACCACTTCATAGTGCCCTCTCTAAGCTTTTTACAGAGTCAGCCTATTGCCCACAACAATCTGGGTCCTCATTTTACCAAATCCTTGTGAATTTAAGAATAAACACTAAACAGAAACCCAAAATATCCTATCAGTAAAGCCAACAACAACAAAACCACCCTAACATAATAATGGGAAAGTTCCCTTAGTCATGAACAGCATGTAGGAGAATTGTGCTCTTTCAGTCCTATAAAACAGGGATTAAATTCAGTCTTATAAGACAGAGATCCCCAACACCCGGTCTGTAGACCAGCACTAGCAGTGGTGAAATCCAGCGGATTTTGGAGAACCGGCAGTGGAAATTTTGAGTAGTTTGCAGAACTGGCAAATATCACCTCTGGCTGGTCCCAGAGTGGTGTGGGAATGGAGATTTTGCAATATCCTTCCCCCAGGAGTGTAGAGACAATGGGGATTTTGTAGTATCCTGATTTTGCAGTACCCTTACCCTGCCATACCCACCAAGCCGCGCCCACCAAGCTACACCATGCCCACCAAGCCACGCCCACAGAACTAGTAGTAAAAAAAATTGAATTTCAGCACTGTGCACCAGATCGCGTCATGCCAGAAACCGGTTCATTAAAACAAGCAAAGCCCCATCCACAGGATGCAAGCAGCACACGAAACCATGCCTCCTACAGTTCACGGAAAAACCTCTTTCCCTGGTGCCCAAAAGGTTGGTGGCTGCTGCTTTAAAATACTGGAATAGTGCTTTATGTATCAAAAATCAGAAATAAGCCACCATTGGCTGAATTTAAATCTTATCCTAAACCAAAACCAAGGCTTATCAATTTCAAAAGCTTCTTTCACACACTGTACTAAATCAAAATCCAAATTTTGCCATGAATTATCTGTAAATGTACCATCCATTACCAATACTGACAGTACGTTTCTTTAAGACACCTTTGAGTATGGTAAGCAAAATAAAATTCTCTTTAATTTCCTCATTATCAGACACTGAAACATAACGTCTAAACATAGTCTTGGAGTTCCTTTGTTTTATTTGATCCATACATAGAAATATTTTCATATAATTTTTCAGCTCTACCAATGACTAACCAAAAAGCCGTTTGCAAAACTGAACTTCAAATATTATCAAGCAATAATTAAAAATCAAGATTTGAATAAACGGAGCAGAGTTAAAATCTTCAGGCACATATTAAATATCATTAAAAGTCAAATAGAATAAGAATGCCAGAGTGTTTTTAATTACTTTTCTTTTAAGTTTTGATTATGATATTTTAGTTTACATTTAGCTGCGATTAGCGGCCTAAAATGTTCTTGTTAATGGAAATGAAATGTTTTCACTGACCAACTAAATACTATTAAGGATGAAGCTATCTCATCCCTTTGGGATGATTTTTTCCCCCTTTTTGTATTGTTTGTAATATTGAACTTTCTTCCTCCTAATTCTTCCTATCCATTTTAGCAATCTTAGAGACTCCTCTAGTAGTAGGACTGTTACTTTCCATTGCAGCACTCAGGCTATTGCTACAATCCAGTCAGCCACTCAGTCAAATTTCGTCATTTATTTAGCAGCTTATTATTATTGGAATGGTCAATCATTGGAATAAAGTGTTCCTGCTCCATGGTAGCTAATATTTTGCTTCAAGAGTGAATATATTCACATCACAGTCCCCTTTCTGACTGGACATGCAAGCAGCTATAGGAATGGCTTTACCATTTCACAAAATGAAGGTGAATTTACTATTTCAGCTAGTTTAAGGTATGTGTTCTATATCATTCGCAATAAGCTTTTGAATGGACTGGGCTGTTTTTTGCTCTAACTCTTTTTCTTGGAAGACTTAAGTACACAAAATGGGTCAATTAACCAGATTTAAAACCTGGTTACTGGGTGATGTTAGCTTAACTCTGTACTTGGGGAGGAGGATCTGTTTTGGGTAAATTTTAGCTTCCAGTCCAATTTTGATGCTTTCATAGGATAGTAATTTCATCAGTCCCAAGGCTCATGTTAAGGATATTATAGGAATAGGGGGAGGTCAATGATACTAATGAGATTCCAGTAAAATTGTGTTCATCTTCAAAGTCAAATGTTAGTTTGATCAAAGTTTTGTTGAAAGATCCCTTCAAAAGTGGTGTCATGAGTAAAGAGGCATCCTGGAAGCAGCAAGACTCTGAGCCAGTAAGACTGCTATCTGCACATGCACAAAGAGTGCAAGGTAACATTGAAGTTATTCTTAATAAGATGAATTAGTAGTCAAATCACATTGCCCATGCTTTGATGATTCATAGAAGTGAAGTGCCTGCAAATACAATTTACACAGGCCTATTATAAAACAGTTTCAAGAAGTTCTTATTTACATTAATATATTCTTAATTCTTAATGTCCTAAGTAAAATTGTTTCGGTCTTTAACTCCCTTTTTTGCTTGTTTTTTGTAATTAGTATAGCATATTTCTTTATGTCTCTTGCTTTCAGCTTCCCTTGATTTATCTTCACCTGGTGGTAAATTCTTTTTCTGTCATCAAATCAATGTATCACTGCCCCCTTCTACTTTCATAATAAAATCATCCTCATTCTTCCTCCAGTTCAAAAAAAAAGCATCATTCCCTCTCAGAATAAGGCTTCTTCCAGTAGACTGAATATTTTGTCTTTCTGCAGAACCTGTTCTTCCAAAGAGTGTGTGCTAATTTCTATTTTTTCCAAGATTCAGACTGAGACATTCAACTGCACAGCCTATGAAAATGGGTAAGAAGTTGGATTTTTCCTGTACTCTCTCATCTACTCATGATACAAATTTCAATTATGGAATTTGCTTTCATAAACCATAATGAGGACTGCAAATTTGGACAGTCAGATTAGTTCTATACTGCAGCTCCATTATTAGTTACACAACCTTGGAAACACCAATAGAAGAGGACATGTACAATTATGTTCTGCTTGGAGTTTTACTCCAAGTATACTGTTGTCCAAAGGCTGGAAAAGCCATTGTTGTAAGCTTGATTTATTATGAAGTGTTCATTACACTTCTAAAAGTTAATGCTGCCTTTTACAGCTAGTTACCCTTCAGATATTTTGGGTTGTATATGCCAGGTAACTATAACCGTCACCTGGCATAGTGACTAGCTATTTTAGTTATGTAGGAAGTAATAATTGTAAGTAATGCTTAAATGTTTCCTCACTACTATTCATTTGCAAACTGTTTCTCTCTGTGAGGTACAAAAGAAGTATTTGCATATGTTTTCAATATGACAGAGGAAACCATATTGGGATAAGGAGACTTTCTCCATGCAGCACAATCAATTACTAAGATGTCAGACCAGTTTTAATAGTAATGTATTTTTCTATTAATATATACGTTTAGCCAAGATTTAGCCAAGTAAAATATCTGGGTGCCTAACACTTTTGTTACTACCCTGTTTGATAACAGATTATTTGCAAGATACTTATTTCATTGAAATACTTGAGTCCCATCAGATAAAGAGCAGTTGAAAAAACAGAAAGCAAAACAAAGGCAAAGAGGTAAAGCTATCTTCTTCTTAAGTGTTTTGTTTCTAAAATTATTGTCAGTCACAAAAAGGTCTGACGGGCTAATATCTGCTCATTCAGACACTTACTGACATGCTAAGAGCATGATGGTTACAGGCACTGCATTTAAGGGCTGTTACTGAGGCCCTCACATATTGACAGAGTGCCAGACTAAGAAACTACTGATGTACGCAGCTGGCCTCTGCTCCAGACACCTATCAGACAGAATCTTTAAATGTCATGGATTAATGAATTTTCATGAAACTATGTGCCTGCGTGTGTATGTGTTTTATTGAAAAAAGGAAGAAATAAAAAAAAAGTTTCAAAGTCTATACAAAGTCTATAGTTTTGACTTTTCCAAAATTTGACCCATAGATTTTTTTTTTAAATGATAAAGCTGGAATATTATATGCGAGATCCTTTACACATATACTAATACTCCACCATTGTGTTTACAAAATGTGATCTAAATAGCATGTTACTTCTGATAAGGACAATTAAGTAAGTTTGTGATTGAACATGCTGTTAGTGTCAGAAAAACAGGAGAACATTTAATGTGGAGAGTTGGAAGAATTTTAGAGTAAGTTTACTGGTGTTGATATTTTAGACTGGATGAAGTAGGATGAGGAATGGACTTTATAGTAGGACAGTAATGGTTTTGAGAAGTAAATATTTAAGAGTAAGTAGACTGCTGACCAGAATGTACCAGCAGTGTAATGTAGCAAATCTTGATCTCTGGCACTGAGTGTATTGTTGTGATGGCATTAATAGGTAAATTGTCCCAGAGAGGATTGCAGTTAGTTCATTGAGCTATATCTGTTAACATAATTGTAGCTGCAGGAGAACACCTGGAAAAATGCATAATTTGTCATCATATTGCTGGCTAACAGTACTTAGTATAGTGTCATTGGTTAAGGTTAATGTTTCATGATCCTGCCTGAACACTAGATATTATGTAGAGAAGCAGATGAACCTTGGATTTAGTGAACTGGATATAGGAAAGTGGATGTGTAGATCTACTTAGTTGGAAAAATCAAAAAAGCAAGTGTAACATTGATTTCAGGAATGTAACATTAATCCTAATCTGGGTTAAATACAGAATCTTGCAAAGAGTAAGGATCCGAACTTCAGTTACAATGAGTAAATTAAACTAAAGTGTCTTTGAAATGGTTTCTTTTCCATCAGTCCTTCAAAACAGGGCAGATCAGAAAACAAACTGGGAAAGAACTACTGAGAGAATTGCTATAGGATATAATACCGGAAACTTGAAAACCTACTGTACCAGAATTTCTCTTGGCCTTTTCTTATATCATGCAGAACCAACATCGGGTTATTTTGAACCTTTTGTTCGCGCTTTGTCCTTTCCAAGGATTATGTCGTTTTATACATCTTATTATCTCCTCGAATTTGTCACTACATATCCTCTGCATACTCATTGCATACTCTCTCTTTATTGCTTCTAGAGTGGGTTGCCTCTACTGAGATAAACCAAACTTTTCATTCCATGCTTTCCCCCCTATCTCTCACCATAATTGTGGAAAAGTGGGTAATGGATCTGTATAAATGATTGGCAAAACCAACGGCCACCTCATGTGGTTTGATAAATTATCACTCCCACTTATGACTGTATGACTGTAACCTTGTTGCTGGTATCCTTACGATTTATATTCACTGTTTCCTAATATAATTTGATTGCTTATTTGTTCCCTATGACTATCATTAAGTGTTGTAGTTATGATTCTTGATGAATGTATCTTTTCTTTTATGTACACTAAGAATGTATGCACCAAGACAAATTCCTTGTGTGTCCAATCACACTTGGCCAATATTCTGTTCTGTTCTGTTCTGTTCTGTTCTGTTCTGTTCTACTCTACTCTACTCTACTCTACTCTACTCTACTCTACTCTACTCTACTCTACTCTACTCTACTCTACTCTACTCTATTCTATTCTATAGAGACAGCATGTGTAAATATTCCATGGTAAACATGAACTGCATTTTGGAGGGTGTGGTAAGTATTTCCTGGCTATTAAGGATTGAAGGAAATATGACATAAGGACTGGGCTTGTCATTTCAGGCTTCGGGTATTCATTGGAATACCAACATTTTAGTATCAGTCTTCACTTTCAACCTGGCAGCTCACTCCTAGGTCCTGGTGGTTGGTTTGCAGATGTCATCATCAGCAGTTGCTGATGGTAAACAGTAATATCTGTATTAACACCTTGTTCATCCATAACTCTGGTAGGTAATCAGTCAGAAATGGCATGTTGTGGGTATTTGGAGATATGCTAAATCAAAAAGCAGAATTTCCAGAAACTTCAATAATGCTATTTTGTTATTATAAAATATGTCATAATTTTAATGTTAACTATCTTAATTGAGCTATTTAAGGGCAAAATCAAGAGAGTCTGTTTAGAGTCTTTTTTCTTATCCTTTCTATTAGGATTAAGCAATTCATCCACCTCTTCCATCATCTTCTTTCCCTGACCAGAGCTAAATTCACCTACCCATGTATTATCAATCCTTGCATCAGGGAGGGATAACACTACAACTTGAAAGACTGTGATGTCTCTCCTTAAAGCCTTTCCTGAAACCAGTTGTTTTTGACAACCATTCTCTTTTAAGGGAAGGGGCAGCTAAATGTCTTAGAAGAAGCAGATTATCTGGACCTCTTTCAGTAAGGATATGAGACAGAGATGGCACTGTTCAGTTTTGTGTTTGACCTCTATTTCAAAATTCTTGAAAAGAAAATTCAGGAAAGATTGGTCTGGTGGTTACTCCCTTGTTGTTACATATTTTCTCCTAGGAGAGGTAATCCAGTATTAGGATGATAAAAACATTTAATTTCTACCTAGATTATGCAAGAGATGTTATTGTTGTCTTGCTCAAATACCTAGAGGATTTTAGGATTTCAGTAAGGAGAAAATGGCTGAAATTGAACCCAAGCAAGCTGGAACTGATGTTTATTCATTGAAGCTTTTTGTAAGCTTTGGTCCTGGTTCTTGATGGGATGGCAATTATTCTGAAAGTGGAAGCCTTTTGTCCAGTTTTGACTAACATACCACACATCCCTGAGGAGTATAAGAAATTTGCAATTATGACTTACAACCTTATCTTCACGCAGTTGGATTAATGTAATCTGTTCTATGTGAGCTACCTTTGAAAACCACAAGAAAGCTGAAATTGATGCAGAATCAAATCAAATAAATCAAATATATTGTATACGCATATACAGGAGTTGTGGTGGTGCAATGATCAGAAAGCAGTATTACATGCTAATTCTGCTGACTGCCTACTGCCAGCAGTTTGGCAGTTTGAGTCTCACCGACTCAAGGTTGACTTAGCCTTCCATCCTTCCAAGATAAATTCAGGACCCAGATTGTTGGGGACAATATGCTGACTTTGTAAACTGCTTAGAGACAGCTGCAAAGCACCGCGAAGCTGTATATAAGTCTAAGTGCTATTGCTATATACATACATACATACATGCATACATACATACATACTTACATATAAATAAATGATTTAAAGGGGTATTGTCTTGTCACTACCATCACAAATACAAGTACCAGGAATATTTCTGGTATTTTTTTAATTTTTTGTATTATTTAATATATTGGTACTGCACAATGGACCCCTTCAAGAATATTTAACTTCACTAGACTGCAATGCAGAACAGATTCCAATGCAGAACAGAATCTGAGCTCATTCAGAGGAAACAACAGTAGTTAGAGAAACTATAGTACTTCAAGACCATCAGAAGAGAAGTTCAGATTTGTTTCAGTTAGATATAAATTTTGCTCTGGTATTTTCAAACTTATTCTCTCTTCATCCTTGCTATTTCATGCACTCCCTTCTCTTGCCCTCCTAGTTTGAAATCTTTTTAGCTGAATTTGATTTTTTAATTGATGTGTACTACTTTGGCAGGAGGAGGATGACATTTGTTTGAAAAAAAGTAGAATAAATGTAATGTAAATAAATAAAATTGTTTCTGTGCATAGACAGATTTGGCAGTGTTAACATACTTGCAGCATTTGGCTTTCCGATTTGGAAAGAATAGGTTGATTGATAATGAAGAACTGTTTGAAACCTTCTTAAATCACTAACCTTTTTAAGTTAGCGGGAAGAAATGGCTTTGTTTGTTTATGATAGCTGGATTTTTAACTGCAGATGCTGAGATCACAACCGATTTAATAATACCCAATTTTGAGTGTTTTAAAAAACCTTAAGTTTCTTTAAAATGAAAACAATAATAAGAATAACCTGCAAAGCATTGCAGGAACCATCCCTTTAAATAAAAACATAAACTGACAGGTTTCAGTTCAATTTATAGCTTACGACCTATTGCCTTCAGGAAAATAGTATAAATATGCTCTCTTTCTGTCAAAAACACAGTTTTAAATATGTAATCCCAAACTAACATTGGCAAGATCACAGCCAAGAATTCTGTCATTCCTGAAAGAAAGCAGGGACATACTTAAACACTAATATGAACAACAGACCATTGAAATACCCATATAGGAACAATATACACATCTGAGTACTTAATATAAAGGTTAGAGTGTTAGATTAGACAACTGTTACATTTCAGCATGGCTGACCTTGAAGTGTTATTATGAAGTCCAAAAGGAGTAGGAGAAAGAATTGTGTATGCCCATTCTGCATGAATAAATCTACTACTATGAATACATATGTTAGTGCAATTTCCCACAGATTCAGTGTGTGAACATCATTTGTACACCTAGCAGAATGCTTCTGCTGGTGATTGTTACAAGCATTAAAAAAAAAAATACAAGAGTAGTTTCTGTGTGCAGGAAAAGAATATCAAATCATACCTTCTCAGTTTTACAGCTTGTAGTTATATATCTTGTTCATTACTTTACACTAAATCCTGCAGGAGGGAAAAAATTGCTTGGTACCAAGAATGATAAATTTCCTCCAAACTAACTCAGAATTGGAACAGAGGTCTGGGAAAACTCAGAATTATTTCTCAAAATAAAATAAAAGAGTGATCTTGAAAGCTAACCATCTGTGAAGGGCAATTTCAACTGACCCGGGTGTACAATGGCACTAAAAGTAACTGCATCTTAGAGACTGGGGGAGGATATGAGTACAGTTAGACATGTTGCCAGCTGTGAACAGTTTATACCCAGCAATTATATAACTGCACAAATGAAATAGATGTTTTCTCTGTCTATACACTGTAAATGTTTACATCAAGTGTGAAACCATAATAAGAGTGGCCAAGACAAGATGACTCTGAGAATCTGTTCCCTATGGAAAAATAAAAGCCGCATCAAGTTATTTCAGTGGGCCCTTAGGTATTATATGATTTGGTGACTACCACTGAAGTTAATTTTAAAGACAAAATGGTATCATGAGTAACATTTGATAGAAATCTTATTTTCAGATTGCCCGGAAAATTCTTTTTTCTCTCAACATGAGGAACTAATATGAGAGGTTTGTAACACTTTATTGAGTTTATTTAACTAGGGAAAATCAATTCTTGTTCTATGGCCTTAGGCTTTAAGTACACTATCACTGCTTTTATAGCAGGTACACTTTCTTAGAAACTATGGCCATTGAAGAGCTATAAGGTTTTATTTAGGATTCTTAGTGCGATCCTCAATAACTCTTTAGAATTTAAAAATATGGTAGCATATTTTTCCTTTCAAAACCCAATGCAGATTTCTGAGAATTAATTACTATGAATTTCTGAGATTAACTACTGATGAGATTTTAAATAAAAGTTAGTGAAGGTTGAAATACGAATAGTGAAAGTAGAAATGAATTTAAGAACAGATGGACAGGCAAGTTCTTCCCCAAATCTAAAAATAGTAATTAACCAAGACTTTACTCTTTGAGTTTGTAAACTCAAAGCAGATGTATAGATGTTTGTTTAAACACATTCTTGCTCATTTAATTGGAAAGGTGTTGTGGTGTATTCTATCACTAAACAAATCCTATTGAAGATTGAATGGCATTCTTTCTCTCTCATCACTCCTATGGGCACTTCAAAAATATAGTTTGGAATACTGCAAAACTATCCGGGGAAGATTTTAGGACCAGCACTCTTTATACTTTACATAAATGACCTTTTACATAAATGACCTTTGCAATCGTATTAAAAGCAACTGCATTCTCTTCGCTCATGATATAAAACTTCAAAACCACCAACAATGCTACTACCCTTCAAAAAGATCTACTACCCTTCAAAAAGATCTTGACTATGTGCCAGATTGGTCAAACAAGTGGCAACTTCAAATCTCAACTAGCAAATGCTTGGTCTTGCACATTGGCAAAAAGAATCAGAACATAAAATACATGTTAGATGGATATGACCTTATAGATGGCTCTCACTCTGTCATGGATCTTGGAGTACTCATTTCTAAAGATCTAAGTGCCACAGCCTACTGTAACAACATTGCCAAAAAGGCATTAAGAGTTGTTAACCTAATCTTGTGTATCTTCTTCTCTGGTAATATTGTACTAAGTAGAGCATATAAACATTCGTTAGACCAATTCCCAAACACAGGTCATCTGTCTGGAACTCGCACTGCATATCGTACATTAATAAAATTGAGAGGGTCCAGAGATATTTCATGAGAAGAGTCCTCCATTTCTTTACCTACAACAGAATACCTTATGCTAAAGGACTTGAAATTTTGGGCTTAGGCAATTTAGAACTATGCCGCCTTCGGTCTGACCTAAGTGTAGTACATAAAATTATCTGCTACAATGCCCTACTTGTCAATGACTACTTCAGCTTCAACCACAACAATACACGAGCACACAACAGATACAAACTCAAGGTAAACCGCTCCAAACTCGATTTCAGAAAATATGACTTCAACAACAGAGTGGCCAATGCCTGGAATTCTGTGATTCTGTGGTTTCTTCCCCAAACTGCTAAAACTTTACCTTTAGACTGTCTACTGTTGACCTCACCCCATTCCTAAGAGATCTGTAAGGAGCGTACATAAACGCACCAACATGCCTACCGTCCCTGTCCTAATGTCCCCATTTATTCATATCCATTTCATGAATACATAAACATGTTTATACTCTTATCTGTTATCTTATACATGCTTGACAAATAAATAAATAAATAAAATAAAGATACATTGTGGTTACATATAGCAGGGAAAGAGAAAGGAAGGGAAAGAACAGGAACGAAAAGCTCTGTTGCACCAGTGGAAATCTATTTGTACCATGTTAAATGTCACTCTGTAAGTACTTTAAGTACTCTATTTTGCAATTGTATTAAACTCTATTTTTTCCTTCACTGAGGGTTGACAAAGTGTATACTCTCATACACACAGTATCAGCTTATGCAATTGACTTATAGCAACTAGAGAATTCGTACCCTTAATAAATTACTTCTAATTTAGACTTGTGCATCTCAAATTTGACTCTTACAGCACAAAATATAGATTTCAGTCTTTATCATCTAGCACAGTGTTTCTCAATTTTAAAAGCAAGATGGCTGGGACAACCTGATGATTGAAGTCCACACATCTTAACGTTGCCAAGTTTGAGAAATATTGTTCTAACCTATACTCTCTGACCTACTTTGCATTCCTTGGCCAGTTTTACCATCTACTAATTCTTCAAGAGAATTTCATCAATGCCCCCCCTGTGCTCCGCTTCTTTCAGGATCAGTTTTCTTGTTCCTGAGTCAGATATCAACTTTCTCCTGTATGATATTACCTCATCGTAATTATTTTGATTAGCAAAGTACCATACTAAAGACATTTTAAAGGGGATTTGGCTGTTTTTTTCAAAAAACTGGTTTGTATTCCTTTACTGCAGATTAGCACTTGGTAGAGCAGCATGGAAGCTTTGGAAAACATATTTGAATGACATGATAGCTCTATATCTACAAAAATCAAAATCTCCTAGCCATGGTATTTCCCTATGACACCATAGAAAATGAAAACTGCACTTTAAAGAAGTAGGTATTCACACCTATGAACTTTGGTGTTGGTGAAGACCCTTGAGAATACTGAGGACAACCACGAAAACAAACCAATGGATCATCAAACAAATCAACTCAGAGTTTTCACTTGAGGCACCAACAACCAGGGTCAAATTATCCTATACATTATGCAAAGATTTATCTCTCTAAGGCTCTAATGCTGGTAAAAGTGGAAGGAAAAAGAAGAAGAGGATAACCAGCAGCAAAGTGGATGAATTCAATTAGAGTTGCTATGAGTGCACTATTGGGAGACTTGAAAGAACAGATTAGAGACAGATCATCATGAAGATGGTCTATTTATGTGGTTGCCAGAAATCAAAAATAACTTGAATGCTCATAATCAATGAATATATTCATTTTTCTTTAACACTGATTAACATTTAATTAATAAAACAAATAATAGGAATAAACCTGTAAACTCTAAAAGCAGTTTACAAACATAATGTGATGCCACAATAGTTCAAGCAATTTCTACAATAGTCAAAGAACTGATTTTAAAATTCAGTTTTTTTAGAAGTACACTCACGGGTGAAGTATGGTCAATCAGTAAAATATACATTTTCTCAAGTTGAACTCAACCATTGATAAACTGCATGCATATGTATATGTATGTCAATTTTTTGGAAATAATATACAAATGCTTCGTCAATGCCCTTGTTTGAAGCTTTTGTTGTTGTTGTTGTTGTTAAACTTTCTAGTTTATCCTACAGAGGCAAGTTGGTGTAGTATTTAAGGCACCAGGAAAGAAACCACGAGACTATGCATCCTAGTCCTGTCTTAGGCATAAAGACAAGAGGGAGACGTCGTGCCTGTCACTGTCTCTCAGCCCTAGGAAGCAGACAGTGGCAAACTATTTTGGAAATCTTGCCAAGAAAACCAGTTGTGTGTGTAGTCGCCAGCAATCAAAACTAACTCTGGAATGGAATGGAATGGAATGGAATGGAATGGAATGGAATGGAATGGAAAGGAAAGGAAAGGAAAGGAAAGGAAAGGAAAGGAAAGGCCTGGAATGTACCACCTGACTCTGCGGTTTCTTCCCCAAACCCTCAAACTTTAACCTTAGACTGTCTACTGTCGACCTCACCTAAAGAGGTCTTTAAGGGGCGTGCATAAGCACATAACTGTCCCTGTCCTAATGTTCTCTTTTATTTGTATCCATCTCATGTATTCATAATTATGTGTATACTTATATCTGTTATCTAATACATGTTTGATGAAATATAAATAAATAAATGGAATGGAATGGAATGGAATGGAATGGAATGGAATGGAATGGAATGGAATGGAATGGAATGGAAAGGAAAGGAAAGGAAAGGAAAGGAAAGGAAAGGAAAGGAAAGGACAGGACATAAATTCCTGGGTTTCCTAGTGGCTTCTAACCTAAATACTAAGCTATGTTAATCTTGACGTCAGCCAAGATTAACTAGACACTGCTATTTTAATTGGCAGCTCAATACAGACAGCCATGAAAACTTGATATCTTTTGTATAAATGTATACGGTAGTTTTGTTTATGCTCTCATACTAAAACCCGAACTGCCATCTAATAACTCTCCTTTTAAAAAAAGCTTCTGTCTTGTCCAGGCCTGATTTTAAAATAAGGTCTTTTAAGAAATGAGAGATGGGGCCTTCAAGTTGCCAATTAATAACAGCCTGAAAAAGACTAAAGAGACATATGACTTACTTAATGAACCCTCTTCTCTGCCTTACATATATCACAGTAGACGTATAATTTTTCATGCACAATATGAATTCAATTTTTTTTTAGGGGATGCAGAGATTTTTTTCATTCTGGAAACACCACCTTATCTTTGTTGCTTTTTTCCTGATTTACTTTTTTCTTAGTTGAAATGCATTTTCAAAACTGCTGCCATCAAAGTGAGCATGGCTGTAAGCCAGATCTTTCCTTATTTTACGGGAAGATGTCATCCTTTACAACAGAATGATCTGTTGCAAAGGCTGCGTGCAATGAGCTTTGCAATTATAAATGCTTTATATGTCCTAATACATCACTGATTTTTGCCTAAAAATGTAAACTATTTAAGTGGAGGGCTTTCAGATTAAAGTAGAACCTAGAGAAAGTCATGTTATTTATCACACCTCCACTCTAAACTACGTTATCTTATAGTTAACCAAGTATTACCTTTATTCATTCTTAAAATAATTTTATAACAATACCAAGATACCATGTGTATTTATTTGCCTAGTCCTAGTATCTTATTTGTAAAAAGCTTCCACTGGTGCAACTTTGATGACTTTTAGCACAGCAAGGTCAGACAGTGTTCTGTTAAAGCAGAAATAAGAAATATTGCAACTTAGGATATCTCCAGTTATTGGTGCGTGGGATAACACAAAAGAAATCAAAGAAGAGCTTCCAAATAAACAAATGAGATTTCAAAGGAAGCTCCTGGGTCATCAAAACAACTTCCATCACCCTTGCTCAGGATTTTCCCTATTGCTTAATCTCTTTGTTTTGTCTGCCCTCATCAATGAGCCCATTCATTCCCCATAATCAGCTCTGATTAGTGTTGCTTCACATCAGTCTTTTCCCTTTTCTTTTCTGTTTTGCCTGTAGAAGGATTGAAATCAGCTTCTACCACTCCTCCTTGTTAAAAGCCGCACCTCTCCTGCTGACTTACTGCTCTCTCAATCAAAAGGGCAAAAGGAAACAGTTGGGATTCATTCTTCCCTCTTTTTTGAGAAACTGCACAAATGTCAACTTCCTCAGAGGATGTTTGGCATAGCTGAGTTCAGTCATGCAATGTACAAAGGACGGGATGATCAAAAGTTTGAAGGGCTGCCCACTGCTAAAGAGGGGAGAAAAAAGGAAAACGCGATCTTTTCTATAGTTTTAAAGAAACACTTGTCTCTGCTAGCAGTGTTACTTCTATTAAACCAGATATTTAGAAACAAAATTCAAGTCGGGGATTTTCAATTGTTAATAGCCTGAAATTACTGTATTCGGATTAATTATTACTGTTCTTGATTCTTTTAAAGTTATAATCTCACATCCTTTATATGTTCAAGGATGCTAACTATAACATGTATGCGTACATTCTTTAGTTCTGCAAGCCTTTGTTTTTTGTTTAGATTGGACTTTTTTTATTAGTAATTTGTTTTCAGGCGGAGTTCTGTTTTCTTGAAGGAATTAAGAAGGCATGTCATTACAAACTAAATGTGAAATTCAAATAGAAAAAAAAAGTTGTCGATTGTAATGTCACCATGACCTCTTATTTTTTTTTATTTGTTTGTGATGCTTTTATCAGTTCAGTTTTGAAGTCTTGTAGTTGTCAATGAAACGTGCCCACACATTGCAAAAAGAGAACACTGTTTATGTTTCATAATTTTCGCTGCATTATTTAAAAAGCATATTTGCCTCTGTTTTATTTAAGTACACAAAATCTAGGTCTATACCAGATGCTGCTTGGAAGCTGCCATTAGACTGGATAGCTTTAAAAAGGGGCAAAGCAAAATTATGAATGAGAGAGAATGGTAGAAGAAATTATTTGAAAGACAGTGAATCTATAAATGCTCAATGCAAGGAACAAACAGTGAGATGCTGCTGCTTTATATTCTGCTTATGTCCTTTCCAAAACAAGTCCCTGCCTAAGTTAATATCTTAGGTTAAACTGTAAAAAGACTGGATAGGAGAAGGCAAACATTACCAATGTTCTTTTTTTTTTTAAGGTACCATATAGCTTTCTTTTTAGCCAGAACTTTTGAACAAGAGACATGGAACATTTTTTATGAAATACTACAGTACAAAGAGCAGGATACTAGAATTTTTCATAGGATAAGTGTAGGTAAAGACTAACCTGATGAACTATTAATTTGAAGTTCCAGAAATCCATCTGTAACATAAAAACAGTAAGGCTACTACTAGGAGAATCTGAGTTAAAATCATACCAAACGGGAGCTTGTTAACTAAATAAAATATTTAAGCAAGCCCCTTGCATTAAGCTTTGCATATGGCAATTTATACATATAAATATGCAAATTAAGGATTACTAGAATTATTAAAATTTTAAAGAGGGCAATCCAATTAATGTTCCTCAAATAAAACCAATTATTCAAATAATTTACATCCCACCCCTAGATCACACCAAATCTGTTCATTGAATTTCTCTTCTATTAATTTGTCCAAATTCTCTCACAGATGGATTTGGTTCAAAATCAAAATATCCTTTCAATTAATTCCCTTTTATCAATCATCATACCCATCTCCTTCCCCTCCCCTTAAATTGAAAAAAGAGAAGATGCACAATTCCAGTGGGTGGTGATCTATCCTGGTTTTCTTTTCTTTTTAAACATAATCAGCTCAGCAAGCTGTTAGTTGGCTCTGCTGCCACTTGAAGTCTTCAGTTTGAAGCCTTCAATCTGTAGATCTATCTCTGCAAGCTCTGCACTTTTAAGAGTTCAACCCAAAACAGCCGATCCCCGTATGGTATTAGAACTGGGATGGGGGTATCTTCAATTAAAAAAGAATGTGAAAATAAACTGAAGGATGGGAGAGATTTTGCTTACTTGCAAAAGTTTAGTTATGAAAGAAGACAACGCTCAGCCTTCCATTATAGACAGACTATTGAACTAAATTTTCTTGCCAGACAGCAGAAGAGAGTAACCCATAAGAAATACTGTGTTTGCTTATGTCTCTCTGTCTTTCTATCTGCAAACACACATGCCTTTCGTACAAGGAGTATCTATAACTATTTTGGGTAGTACATTTCCAGAAGGATTTTGACCAATTAGAAAAGAGGAGGGTAATAAAGCTTATACAGAGATTTCAGGACCTGCCCTGTGAGCATGGCCAAGAAACTTGGGATGTTCTATCTGGAGAAAAAGTTCAGTTTTCAGGCATACATGATGACCAGGAACTGTTTTCCATTGTTACCAACTGGGACACAAAATAATGAGCATAAGTTTCAGCTAGCCACAGAATCATAGAATTATAGTATTGGCGGGATCTTGAAAGTCATCTGATCCAATACCCCTACCCAGTGCTGGAATCCTTATACCAAATTGCTGCCCAATCATTTCTTGAAAACTTTAAGTAATAGGACACAAACAGCTTCAGAAGGTAGACTGTTCAACTACTTAACAGCTATCACAATCATGAACTTCCTCATTTCAATTTTGAATTTTTCTACCCTCAACAAAGGAAAATATTTGTAGCTCAGGGTTGAAATGAGGAATCCTTGGTTCTCTCACAGTTTGGTTGTTTTCTTGCAGATGTTTCATTACCCAAATTAGGCATCATTATCAGTACTAGACTAGCCACTGATGATATTACCTAATATCTAATTTAGTTAATGAAATGTCTGCAAGAGAAAACCAAGCTCAGAGAGCACCAAGGACCCCTCTTCTACCCCCAGTTGCTATGGAGAATAAGTTCACACCATCTGCCCTGTGATATCTATTCATGTTTTGGAAGATTGCTATCATGACTTCTCTTAGACTTCTTTTCTTTAAGTTAACTGTTCTTTGCAGGATTTAGCCTCTAAGTTTTTTTTTTTTCTCATTGGGGCAACAGAACCACCCACAATAGTCTAGGCATGGTATGACTGGTAAAGCATAGAGTGGTACTATCATCTCCTGTGATTGTGGTATTATACCTCAAAGAGCCCCTCTTTGAAGGAGAAGGATAGTTTAGAAATATGAAATTACAGAAATACTTCTGTCAATGCAGATTAACATCACATTGGTTCTTTTGGAAGCTGTGGCACATTGTTGGCTCATGCTTAATGTGTGATTTACCAAGATATATATTTTTATTACAGATACTAGGGCTAAGCCAGACGCTGTCTTATGTTGTACTTTGTACAGGTAGTCCTTGACTTACAACCACAAGTGAGCCCCAAATTTATGTTGCTAAGCAAGACAGGTTTTGAGTGAGTTTTGGCCCATTTAATGAACTTTGTGGCCACAGTTGTTAAATGAGTCGCTGCAGTTGTTCAGTTAGTAACACGGCTGTTATGTGAATTTGATTCTCCACTGACTTTGCTTGTGATAAAAGTGAACACATGACCCCCCCTCTCCTGGACACTGCAACTATCATAAATAGAACCCAGTTGCCAAGTGTCCAAATTTTGATCATATAATCATGGGGATGCTTTAAAAATTGTAAATGTGAAAAATGGTTGTAAGCCACTTTTTCAGTGCCATGGTAACTTCAAATGGTCATTAACTGAATAGCTGTAAGTTGAAGACTCCCTATAAGAAAAACCACTACCTTTTTGGGGGTTTTCCCCATTCTTTTTTGTCTATATGAAGAACCTTTCTCACTATTGAACATTTTGTTGGATAGGTCTCAGTGTTGAATTCTATTAATGTTCTTCTGAATATTCCATCTATCCTTTGGGGCATTAGCAATATACCCAGCTTTATGTCATTTGCAATGTTATGAGCATTCCTGCCAATGCTTCATCTTTTTATGAAGATTTTGAAATGCACTGCACTCAGGAGAGAACTCTAGGGTAGCCAGTATATACTTCCCTCCATTTGGACATAAGCCCATTAAGGACCATGCTTAATGGCATCCAACCACTTTTTTTCACTCTTTCAAGCAGGGAGATATGGTCTACTTTGCCAACTGCCTTACTAAAATGTAAATATGCAGTACCCAAAGCTTTCCTTGAAGAGACTAGATAATCTTGACAGAAATGTGCAAGAATGACTGCCTAAGCCAAAAGGGATGAAGCATATATTTTTTTAAAGTACAGACCAATGAGGTAACAGTTGGAAGTAGTTCAGGTAGATTTTCCCTAATTCACTGGAACCTAAGAAAGAGGAAGAGGTACAATGCAATCAGACTTGAAGATTCTGTTGTTATAGACAATTTCAATAAAAATAGTTTTGGTCTTCTTGTGGAGTTGATTTTCTGCTCTGGCTTATCTAGCACGGGTATCGGCAACCTGAGCTGCATGTGGCTCTTTGCTCCCTGCTGACCTGGTCGCGTGACCTGCTCTCCGCCCCAAGACACTAGCCCAACTTGGCCATGGCTGACGCCAACCTCGCTAACATGAGGGCTGGGAATGGGATCTGGGAGGAGGGTATGACAGAAAGGGGGCTGCAGCTGAGCAGCAAGCACGAGTCTACGACTCTCCTCCTTCCCGGCTGTTGCAGGGGTGGGAGGGTGCACATGAGTTAGGATACCCTCCTCCACTGACCAGCCGGGCTTGGCCAAAACGCAGTGAAGGGTGGGTTGACCAGCTGATAGGCAAGTGATTGGCGAGGGCACTCCGGCTTTCTCTGAGCCTGATTCCCAGGGTGGGCATGCAAGGTTCGGTGTGGCAGTCCCTTTTCCTGCTGTCCTGAACTTCTTTACTCCTCCAGCTGAGCAGTGCTCCACCAGCATTGATTGAAAAGTGTCCTCTGGGCAGCAAAAGTCCCCTGTGTGAGATTTAAAGCCGTCCGAGGGACGCTTTTCAATCAACAAAAGAGAGAAAGAAATGAGAAAATGATGGAGGGAGAGAATGAGAGAGGGGAAAAAAAGAGAGAAACAAATGACAGAAAGAAGGGAGAGTGGGAGAGAGAGAGAAAAATGAGAGACAGCTCGAGGGAGAGAAAGAGAGAGAAGGAAAAGAGAGGGAAACATGAGAGAGAGAGAAGGGGAGAGAAAGAAAGAGAGAGAGAGAGAGAGAGAGAGAGAGAGAGAGAGAGAGAAAAGAAAACAGAAATGAGAAGGAGAGAGAGAGAGAGAAATGAAAAACTGATGGAGGGAGAAAAAGAGAGAGGAAAAAGAGAGAAACAAATGAAAGAGAGAAGGGGGAGAGGGAGAGGGAGAGGGAGAGGGAGGGAGAAATAGGAGAGAGCTAGAGAAAGAAAATGAGAAAGAGGGAAAAGAGAGGGAAACAAATGAGAGGGAACAAATGAGAGGGAAGGGGGAGAAAAAGAGTGGGGGGAGAAAAAAAACAGAAATGAGGGAGGGAGGAGGGAGGGAGGGAGGGAGGGAGGGGGAGAGAGAGAGAGAGAGAACGCATTTCCCACAGAAAACACCGGGAGCCACAAAACCTGGGTAGGCATGCTGGGGGGGGGGGGGAGTGTCATGTGACTGGGTAGGCGTGACGAGTTGGCCACGCCCACCCAGGGTTTGTAGCTCCGGGTGTTTTCTTTTCTGGGGGAAACAGGTCCAAATGGCTCTTTGAGTGTTTAATGTTGCAGACACCTGATCTAGCAGGACTGACAATTCCTTAGTTCACTAACCTACTCACACTGTCAGAGAAAACAGTAAAATTTGTCTGATACAATTGGTTTTTAATTAATCCATGCTGGCTTCTGGTAATCACCCTGTTAGTTTCTACGTGCTTGCAACTCTAATGTTTGATTATCTTTGCTAGAGTTTTCCCAGATATTGACTTCTAAATGATTGATCTGTAGCTTTCTGGGTCAAGTCTTTCTCCCTTTTTAAAATATTGGAGTAACATTGGCTGTTCCCTTTGTCCAGCTTTTGACAAAATGTAAAGTGAGAAAGTGTTTGTGAAATTTAGAAAAAGAAAAAGGTTATGGGATGTTACAGCTCTCAGACATCATGTATGTACATTACATTGTACCCCTGAACAAAAAGGCAGAGCCTACATATGACAAATAAATTAAAATTTATAAGATAATTTTTTTTAAAAAAATTCAAGTCACAATACACCCCACAAACACACACTTAAGGGATCTTTAGCGAATGAATAAGAAAGATATATCTTGTTCCTTTCCAGCCTTGTTGTCTTCCTTTTATCTTTCTCTACTTAATATATGTAAAGTAAACATTGCTTTAAATCATAATTGCTTTATTACATTATGTGTTTTATGAAACCCAAGAAATGCTCTATTCTTTGATCATTTATAAATATTTCTGTCTTATAATGTTCAAAGATCAACTGCCATTTTTCTCCAAAATGTGATAATCTATCTCTGCAAAAGTCCATTACAATCCTTGCTCGTTCTTATTTTATTATTATAGCCATAATTTTGAACATAGTCATAAAGTCAATTAGTTTCAATCAACTACTTCTGCATACATAGTTCAGCCGTACCCAGAAACACAAAACATCAGTGCAAGAAAAAGGAAAATGTGTTTATGTACACATTTGATTGCTAGGTAGGCTTAAAGAGGACTTGAATATAATCTCATAATCAGTTTCTCTGCTAGCACTTGCTATAGGACCTAATAATTCAGGACAGAAATCTAGACTGTGGTCATATTTCTTATTAGTGCAACCTAAAAATGTAACCACAGAAAAAACATGGTTTTTTTTCTTTGTTCATATGCATCAAAGCCCAAAATTCATTCTTATGTTTTCTCATGCCATATTTCTTTGGCATTATATTTTCTAGAAAGATATTCAATTGAAACTGGAAATTACTTCTCTTATCTTCTTGATAGCAAGTACCATATATTGAAACTAGTCACCTTATGGTGTTCAAAAGAAAAAAAATATGTTTACACTATTTATAATTCTATTAGAATCCATAGAAATAGTCTGACACCATACCCTGACCAAAAATTAATATACAAAGTTTGTGCATATTTTTAGTTGTGGAAGCAAAGAACTCCAGTCATTACGTTTTCAGCTTAAAAGTTTTCCTTTTGCATGGTATGAATGTACATATGGTGTTTATAAACTGTCTTTTAACATTTAGATATTTTATTCATTTTTCCACATGGTACAAGTAGACACATATCACTGTTGAAAAGATAACAGTCAAATGACATAGCTCTATATCTAAGGAACTCAAACTACTGCAGATTTCACTGATGTTATGGTAAGCAGTTAAAGGTATATTTATTTATTTATTTATTTATAATCAAACTTCTATACCGCCCTTCTCCAGAGGGACTCAGGGCGGTGTACAGCCAATAATAAAAAACATCAATACAAAAGTTAAAACAATTTAAAACAAATTCAATCATTTGGCCAAATATTAAAAACCCCAAGACTAAAAAACCCATTAAAATTTATCATATGGTCAGACCAGCTTGCTGAAATAATAGGGTCTTCAGGGCCCGGCAAAAGACGCGAAGGTCGGGGATCCTATGTATTTCCATGAGAAGTTCGTTCCAAAGAGCGGGGGCCCCCACAGAGAAGGCTCTCCCCCTGGGGGTCTCCAGTCGACATAATTTGACCGACGGCACCCTGAGAAGGCCCTCTCTGTGGGTTTGTACCGGCCAATGGGAGGCTATCGGTACATATCAGGAGGCTATACATATCTGTTTTTGATAAAACAGGAGAAAACTATTTTGTCGTCAGATATAAATATAGTTTATGAAAATTAATTATTGAATAATTAATTGACGCTTTTGCCAAAGTTGTGATTTTTCCAGTAAGTAATTTTTTAGTCCTTGACTTTATCTGCCCTTTCTTGTTGTCTAAAATTCTATATGTCAGTATGCCTGAAATAAACTTTTCTTGACAAAAAATTGAAAAGATAAAAAAAAAATCCGTATGTCACTTGTTCATCCTATCCTAACTTAAGACAGCATTCTAGCCACTAGAAGATTAAGTAGTCTGATCTTAAGAATGTTACTGTAATTGAAATTCTTTTGATAAAAATGTCCTTTTCTCTTTTAAAGGTTGAATTTGCTTGTCACTAGCTGAACAGTATACCCTTCAAATTTTACATTAGTCACAGAAAAACTCAACAAGAATAATATCAGAGAACACTTATAAGTTAACAGACACAAGTGTTAGCCAAGGCATATTGCTATTATGCAATTATGCTTCATTCTCTCTGAAAGAGATGTAGTTGTCTTAAAAATACTGTTCTAATCCTTTTCTAAACTTTTAAATATTTTGGGATTCTTTGCAATGAGAAGTGGAGGAACACTTTGTGCATGTTCATGTTAGATTTACTGCAAATTTATGCTGATAATCAGTGTAATTGTTTCTTGCCTAGCTATATAATTTCGGTGAATCTAGACCAAGGGTGTCAAGTGCATGTCATCACAGTGGTGTCACGTGACGTAACAGGACTTTTTTCTCCTTTGTTAAACTGGGCATGGGTGTGGCCAGCATGTGACGCATCTGGCCCATGGGCTGGGAGTTTGACAGCCCAGATCTAGACCAATGTTTTTCAAACTTAGCAACTTTAAGATTGTGTGCATTTTAACTTCAGGAATTCCACAGCTAGCCACTAGAATCTCCCATCTATAGTTCTGAATTAGCAAAAAAAAATATTCTTATCATCTCCACAATAATAAAATAAAATAACTTGCTAACTATACCCGCACATCTGGAGAATTGAGAAAGGGAAAAAATAATCTTCAGAGAGGTTGAGAAGTCAATCAGTGTTAAAACATGGAAATGAATAGCCATGGAGCCAAGGCCTCATGGTAATACAGCAATAAATGTTTTCAGTAATGTTTCCAGATAAGTAGCTATGACAGTGGCAGTATTTTGCTGAATCAGCACTGAAGAGCCATTCTAACGACATATATTTGAATGTGTGAATGACTGGAGAAATGAATGAAAGAAGAGTGTTGTAAGCAATGTATACATAAATAGAAACCTGGATATTCCATAAGGAACACTACTAGAGGAAAATAAGAAAAGTGTAGGAAAATGTTTTGTTTGCTTTGGTTTCAGACACAAATTAGATTCCCATTGGGACCATGATGAGAAATGTTTTACATAATAATAGACATTTTCTAAATTGTAAAAATATACAAATCCTGCTGCTATCATGGAACATTTCAAAAGAAAACTGCTTTCTTTTTATACAGAAAATGGAATGAGATAGAAGATACACAGGTAGTCCTCAGTTAACAACTGCCCTGTTTAGCAACCATTCAGACTTATGATGGCGCTGAAAAAGCAGTTTAACAACTGGTCCTCTAGGGAGCTTGTGACCATCACAAGCTCCCTACAGTCACATGACTGCAATTCAGGTGCTGTGCAACTGATATGCATTTCAGACAGTTGCATAATTATGTGGTCACAATTTACAAGCTTCAGAGCCAGTTTCTAACAGTCAAAGTCAACAGAGAAGCCGGCAGTAATTTGCAAGGCGTGGTTATGTGATGTCACACTTAAAGACTGCATGTGATCGCAGTGGAACAGTCATCTTAATTCTGGTCACACAACGTTTTACGGGTCAGAACTGCGGTTATTAAATGAGGACTTAATGCACTGAATTATGTAAAGAAAGGTTTCAGTCTCATAATCTTTGCCAGGATATAGGAGTTCTGCTGGGAATTTTTTTTAAAAAATGCCATTTAAAGAAAGATTTGGAACAATTCATTGAAATAATGGCTGCAAATAATTATGAACCCAATTTATGGTGTGATAGTTCAGAAGCAGTCAATACATTTGAATCAAGTTACCAGTCATAACTGATTAATTCTTGTAATAAGGTACAGTAAATTGTCAGCAGCCCCCTCCTCATTTTGGTGCCATTCTCTCTCTCTTCTCTCTGCCCCCTCTCCCTCTTGCCTAAACAATGGGTGGCAGCTGTTTACAATACTACTTACTTAATGAAAAGATAGCAGTATCTATAACTACAAAAAACAGAGAAACAAAGAAATGGAAGTTATAATGCCTAAAGTTTTCCTAGTGAGAAACATTTATCTTCCTTTGTCCACTTCAGATTTTGCCGGCTTAAATGGATACCTGCCATGGTTTAGAAAGCACACCATTTTATTTTAAAGGTTATTTATTAAGAAAAAAGAAAATGAAAACTTTTGGCAACCTTAAGAAAAAGGGAAATTCCTGCCAGGCATATTTTTTTTTCTTTTTTTGCTTAAACCCCTATTTAAAATAACCACTTGAGCTTTATGCTCACAGTTTACCACTTCAATAGAACACCTAAAAGAAATTATAACCTTCTGATATACAGCGGGGTATCTTTTATTTACCATGTAATATGCACAGGCACTAGAAATTGTGCTATGCATGGCAGTTTGCTAAGGCAAAATTTATTGTAAGACTGTTTCTTTGAATATGTGATTAAGCCTTCTTGTTTTCTGCATAACACGTCTAATGATGCAGGATGTGCATGATACCCATGTTTTAGTGAACTCAGAGACATGTACCCTGACGTACACTATGAAATTCAATGCCTTAAGGCCTCAGCGATGTAATTCCCCTGTAATCTGCACTGACATTATTTTGCCAGCAGCATAACCCCACGCTAGCTCAGGAACTTAGCACACATAATAGTAAATCCTAGAACATGCAGAGAGGAAAATAAAACTAAATAATATGCCTATGGGGGTGTTGTATTAGATGCCTTTATTACTCCATTTGATAGCACTAGTTATTAAAGCATCTGAAAATCTTCTGAACATGATGAAAACTAAGAGAAGTTTCAGAAGCAGTTTACAATAAAGAAAAGAGAGTTTGTTTTCCAAAACAATAGAAGAAAATGCTGTTAAAATCACACATAACAATAGAACTGCAACAGTGGTGGATTCTATTTACCTTTACTACTGATTTGTAGCGGGGCCGTGCACGCTCACTTTGCTTATGCATGTGCTTTTCTGCGCATGCGCAGAAGCGTTTTGATGACGACGGGGTCGGTGGGTGGAGCCTCCTGCCAGTTTTACTACCGGTTCTATAGAACCGGTGCGAACCTGGGGCAACCCACCACTGAACTGCAAACAAAAAGAGCAAAACGTTTCTAACTACGTATACCTACCCAAGGTGACATAATATGTAAGTAGTTTGCAACGCAGATATATGAACACCAGAGGAAAATCAACTGTTTAAACAATATAGATCTAATCTTTACGTAAATGTTAGAGATGATAGTTTTATTACATAATTTAATCAGTATGGTTAAAGCAAATCAAGTATAGAATAAAAAAAAATCTTTCCTTCCCACCCATATTTTAGGTATGGGTTTTAAAATAGTTTTAAAACAGTATAGTTTTAAAAACCGAGGAAAGCTTATGTTTCCTTCCTCCAAATTTTGACTGTTGTGGGATAAAACTACAAACTAGCTACCTAGTTATAAATCTGATTATTGTAACATCCAAAATTTTATTAGTTGTATAACATGTAATAATGATATTAATTAACATATAGATGATGATGATAATGTTGCATTGGAGTTGAGATAGATGGTTTGATACTCATGTATTGCATCATAATATTTTGAGTGGAGTATTGATGCTCTACATAAAGTGCTATTACAGTAAGCATGATGGCAGCTAGCCAACCAACAGCTGCCACATATAATTTAAAAAGTGCAGCTTTCCCTCCCACCAGAACAAATTAATTCTCTTTGACCCCCTCCTAAAAATTGGCAGAATGCTTTTCCTTGATTTACCCCTGCAATGGAAATGTGAACTGGGAAAAGACATTTTGCAATAGTTGTAACAGTGAAATCTAAAAAGTTTATACACTCCACCATGAATACCATAAGAAAAAGCTTAGCTGTATATTTATGGGAAATTAGGTTGTGAAACAGATGGGAATTTATTTAGTAATGATGCCAGGGCATGGCAAATCAAGTCTTTGCTGGTAAAGAAAAGACTGAGTTTCAGCTAGCTATTGCAACTTACTAGGAAAGAAGGGGGAAAAAACAAATAAAACCTAACATGACAATTACAGACAAGCCCTTAGAAACTGTGGCTCCTTGACCAAACGGTTATATAGAATCAGAAGCAGAATTGGAAAAGGTATTGGCTGTGAAATCATCTAGTTCTTTCTGAACATAAGACTCAGAAAGCAGAATATAGCCAGTGTCTATGAGAGTTGGCTATGCATTTGTTTCTTAAGTACCACGAAAGAGTATGTCTATATGGTGATTATATTCCTGAAGTCATGCAGATACAAGACTTCTAAAAAATCAAAAATAATTTTCAAACTTAGGAATTTTGTCAAAAATGACAAAATTGTTCAGAACTTTTTTTTTTTTTTTCTCATACAAGGGCCTCAATGACCAATTCTCTGGACTGGTCTAACTAGATTAGAGTAGACAATCTTTTAGGTACTTTGCAACACTGACTGCAGGAAACAACCTGTAATTCTAAGGAGATTTTGCTACATACATTATACCGGTATTTATGTACACACACAAACATATTACACACACAAACACCTATACACATGTGTGTGTTTGTATATGTACAGTATACTGTGTATGTCTGTATATAAAGGTAAAGGTAAAGGTTTCCCTCGCACATATGTGCTAGTCCTTCCCGACTCTAGGGGGCGGTGCTCATCTCTGTTTCAAAGCTGAAGAGCCAGCGCTGTCCAAAGATGTCTCCGTGGTCCTGTGGCCGGCATGACTAAACGCCAAAGGTGCACAGAACGCTATTACCTTCTCACCAAAGGTGGTCCCTATTTTTTCTACTTGCATTTTTCATGTGTTTTCGAACTGCTAGGTTTGCAGAAGCTGGAACAAGTAATGGGAGCTCACCACATTACGCGGCAGTAGAGATCCGAACTGCTGAACTGCTGACCTTTTGATCAACAAGCTCAGTGTCTTAGCCACTGAGCCACCACATCCCTATTGAGCCACTGCATCCCTATATGTATGTATATATACACACATAAATATATATACACACGTACTGTACACACAATCAGACACACACACATACTGTATATACATATATATTTCTTCCTAGAGTTTTTCTGCAAATACAAGTCCGCTTTTTTCAGAGCAACTGAATTTGACCAACTTTGCTATAGGAATTAACTGACCAGCTGACAGCCCAAGCCTGAGGGCCTTGGCTGAGAGAGTGAACGTCTCAAGCTCACTTTTGAATTTCATGGGACTAGAATTTACAATCTTCTGTTTCTAGGCAGATGTCTTAATCACTAAACCAACTAGGTCCAAAATATATTGTATAAATATTACATTTTAAAAATGTAATATTTTAGTTTTTTTTGTTTTATATATCTTGATTTTATCATATTATATTTTATTTATATAATTTATATCTTTGTTTTTACAAACAAAATTATAAGTATTGTGTGATCACATGAACATTTTCTATGGAAAAATATTTTTAATATTTCATCAATGAATTCTCAAGCATGCCATTTTAATGCATAGTAGGCCTTCAAGCAGTCAAGTTTAAACCTTTTCCAGATTTTTTTTTCTATTTAAATGGACTTTTTGAACCAAGATTTTTCTAGTACTGAATTCCAAATTATTTCAATTTTGAAGATTATAGATTTCTATTTTTTTTAAATGCTATTCAGTTTTTTAAAAAAATATTTTTACTACTAAGTAAAAGTAATATGTATATTCTCTGCTTACTCTAAATCTCTAAATGCACTATATACATGTAGCTTTTAATATCAGAGAGGTAACTAATTAATTGTTAAATATATGTTTTAATTAAATAATTCCAATTTTACATTTTATGGATATTTTTAAATATTAAAAAATTCTATATTTGTGTTTGTCAGGATATGCATGCACATACACACACACACAGATACTCATAGATGCACAAGTAAACAGTTCCAGGGGCTGCAAACATGAGGGAAGGGCGGAGTGAAAAGAGTTGCATACGTCTCTTTTCGCTGAGAGTTTTCTTGCTCAATGCCCCCTCTTCTAGCCGCTTTTCTTCGTGAAGAAGAAAATTCATAGCAGCTATTAAGCCTATATAGGAGGTTCTTTCAGAATAACACATGTGAATCATTTATATCATCGCAGTAGGAAAAAGAACAGAAGGGATATAATTTTGGGGGGGGGGGAAATGAAATCCTCCTGTATAGGCCCGTGGAAGTCTCATTTATAAATGGTTTCCCACCGCCCCGCCTCTCTCTATTCCCAGAGGTTGCTTTCATGGAAGTATTTTCTTTTATCATGCATTCACTGGAGAGTTTCTTTTATGCTTGGCTGGACAATCAGGTCTTCAGAACATAATGTAAATGCTGAGAAACACAGGCATGAAAAGTTGCCAGACAAAGAGTCTAAGTGAAGGATTAATATTTTCTTTTTTTTCCAACCCCTTGTAGCAGCACACTCTTGTCTCTTTACAAGCACCTTGTTAGCTACTGCCAAGGCTGACACCCACTGGTGACAGCAGGAAAGCCCACCAAGGCAAGCTAAAGTTAACCTAAACAGTATTGATTGTTCTGTCGCTAGCAATGAATATAAGGCAAAGTTTCTCAGCTCTGTGAAAGCTGTTAAAATGTTCAGCCTCTAGTGTGATATGAAAAACTGAGAAAGGGAGAGAGAAGTTACTTCACCGCTAACAGCATCCGCATACTAACTTCTAAATCCACAGCACTCACCACAGTGATTGTAGTTCCTGTTCCAAGTGATGACGAAGGGACCTTTCTGCCTCCGGAGAGTGACAAGGCTTGGCTGTGATGCCTGCCTTAGCTTTTTGAGTTCACAAGGATCCACAGGGAGTGCCGAGGGGGGGGGAACACCCTTTAGGGAGGAAAGAGGTGGGAAGGAAAATCACTGGAGCCTCCTAACGATCAAACTTTTACTAACTAAAAGGAAATGTCTTATAAATAAACAGAAAGAAAAACAAAACAAAAAAATCCACCCCATCCTGCCATAAGAATGTAAATTATTGCCTTTTCATGGAGCATGTTACAGAACGGCAGAGAAACAGCAGGGAGAGGGGGACGGAGGGAGAGAGAAAAAGAGAGAGAGAAAATGACAGAGAGAAAGAGAGAGAGAGAGAGAGGGAGGGAGGGAGAGAGAGAACTATAAAAAGAAAAAAAATGTTCAGAAGTTCATGCAGTTTTCAAGTAGAAAAGCAAACAGCTCAAATTCAGCATAATCACAGTCTACTAAATTAAATTTCTTCAGCACTAATAATCACCTAAATGCTATATTTGAGGTCTACTGGGAATAGTATTCTAAGCCTTAAGTAGCTATGAATTTAAAGTCTAAAGGACAGACTTAGTCTAAAGACTGCAATGTAATGATCTCTGTACAGACATTCACTCTTAGCTCTACTTTTGAACAGAACTACTAAACAATCAGCACAAATCTTAGCGTACTAATTTCTCTAGACATAACCCAAGAAGGCTTCTAGTTAATTATTTTAAAAGGGTCACTCTAGGTTTCAAATCATGCAAACTGACTGGACAAAGATATAGAGAATGCAAGGCAAGATACATTTCCAAACCAGGATAATGGGAGTCAGGAATCATCTCTGTAGGATTCCTACTGACGGAGCTTGTAATCAGAAGGAATATTTAGCTGTCCTTACAACTTTGATTTTCATAGACAGCAAGCAGGTATAACAGGATGACAGACCATAAAAACTTGTGTAATCCCATAGTTTCCATAGCTATTGGCCTTAGCCTGGCTATTTAATTTTTCAGCCAGCCTGGCAGCCAAATACTGATCTAATTCTAAGCCATGGCAAAACTGCTGACTCCTCTGTTATCCATCAACAAAAGACATACTATGCTTGTCCCAAAGAAAAAAACACTGATTTTTACATGCCAACTTGCATTAAAAAAAAAGTATTTAGAAAACATCTGAAAGTGCCAAAGGAAGTACCACATTACATATCGTAGTTACTATAAACTCATTTCTATGTTAGTTGCTGCATAAGTGTCAGTCTGTCTGTACAGACAAGAATTGTTTAAAAATCCCTACAGCAGGAACCAAAACTCTGGTTCAAATCAACTAAAGAAATGGTATTGATAGAGCACATTTGAATAAAAAATTGTAGAAATTAAAAGAAAATGAAACAAAGTTTTAAGATTTCTGCAGAAAGGGCATAAACAAATCAACTTCAAAAGTAAAAAATATGAGCTGTGGTAATGGAAAATCTAACTGCAATAGATTCTGCCAAACTTATTAATTGTACACAAAAGCATATGGCTTCTATGTGCTGTACAATCCCAAATTTCTCAACCTCCCAAGCGGTTATTGTAATGTTCTTATTGGCATCAGGCTACTAAGCCAACCGTATGGAATAACTTGACCTGAACAAGTTCAGTGTAAATTTATTTACCCACACTTGATTATTTGTCCAATGAAAAATGTACCAGCCTCTTCATTCTATTTCTGAATAGCTGTCATCTGACAATGTCAGTATTTTTAACATTAAGTTGTCTACAGAAAATAATAAAACTGCAGTGTGTAGGCTAAGAGATGCAAAATGGACTTATATTTGTACCTCTGCCAGTTTTGACAATTCCAATTCATCTTCTTAAGTCTGGACTACTTCCTTTTTCCTGCTTCCTTCTTTTCCTTGGCTATTTATTTTATTGATTGCAAATTGTGGGATATTTGGTAGAGAATAACATTGTGAACTTAAGCATCAGATCACTAACAACTAACCGGGGTTATTAATTTCATCATAAAGACCAATATAGGGGTCCAACAGTTACCATAATTTTTACTGAATTAAATCTAGAATCTATAGAAAGTTGAATCTGGATACCAAAAGAGCATTACCCTGTCATTCATATACTAATAGTGATGAAATATATTTTAGTACTTGTATTACGTATATTTGTTATATTTATATTCTGCCCTTCCTGCAGCTCAAGACAAGTTGTATACCATTCCTTCTTCTATACCTTCCCCGCATAAAAGCTTGGTTGGACTGAAACAGGGTAATTAGCTCAAAGTCAGTGAATGAGCTTCCATAACTGAGGGTGCACTTGAACCTCAGCATTCATACTTCTAGTCCAACACCTTCAACACATGGCTTTTTATAGAGCTCTTATAAATTATCACCATGCTAACAAGTACAAAATGTACTGCTACAAGTATAAAACGTTTTCTCTTGTTTTATACTGCTTTAATATTTGACTTAATGTACTGATATTTATTCTTTGTTATTTGAAGACAACAATTATGTAGGGTGTGATTCCAAACATATGCAGTGTACACTCAGACATGTAGGCTAAGATCAGTTAATAGATCAGAAGTATTCAGAAGTATTCATTAAAAGATGTTTCATTTTGCTGCTTTGATCTTTTTTTCTACTCCTAAAATACTAGCGGCTGGCATGGTGACCTCCTCCAAAAGACTAACTATGAGTAACTGATTTAGGATGATTACATCTTATAAATATATTACCTTGATTCACACATCAAAGTAAGGCACTGTTTGCTTCCCTATGTTGTGTTGAGTAAACTACAATTAGCTGAGAGTGCTATGCCAAAATCAAATAGGCTACAATCTGGCTTACTGAAATACGTGAACTCAGCCACTGAATGAGAAATATCCTTTGGAAGCAGTAATCAGCAGAAGTTTTTTCCAAGCGCATGGAAAAGCAGATGGGATCATCAGGGAAACTGAAGGCAGGTTCAGAAATGAAAAGTGTCCTTGAGGAAAGTTAAAGAGCTTCTAAAGTTAACATATAAAGAGGATGGGGGAATATGACCTAAAAAACCATCCTTGTAGGAATGTGTAGGAACTGTAGGAAAAATACGTTTCAACGTGCTAGATACATAATACAAATAATGCCATTCCTTCTGGTATCATCTATGTTGCCGTGGGCATGGCTGCAACTCGCAATGCAATAAGAGACAAGAGGCCGATCATGCTCCTCCAGTGCTCTGAATTTCCCAGATGTGCTCTTCTCTAAAAGTTTTAATTTGGCAAAGCAGCTTTTAAGTTTGTCTCTTAACAGGTCACAAATAACTTGGGATGCAGAATCTCATATTTCATTGTGTCCTGATGGTGCCACTAAATATTTCATCTATCTTTAAAACAGCAGGGTGCTATAAAGGCCCCATATTTGCCTTCTCTCTGACATTGCTTACAGGTTGATTCTGGGAATTTGTTCTTCAGCATTACACCAGTTTGTTCATACTTAATAAAGCAAAAGTAATCAAATAGCCACCTTCAATGCTGCTTGTTCTTGTGATATGTCCCGAGAGATTCATTTTGGAAACTTTTTTTAATAGCTGGAGATCAATGCATGCAGTTAAAACCAAAAAATTAGTTCTTAACTATCAGAAATTGTCTGATACATTTAGAGCCGAAACTGGAAACTTTCAATGACAAACATATGCACTGAAAAAGGAAGAGTTGAGACAATGACATTGGCACTGATGCTGATAGCATGCAAGAAGATGGCAGTCAGAATTTACAAGTCAATGCTATGTTTTTTTTTAAATAAAAATATGTGATGGAGCACATTGAATTAATTCACATACCTGTTTTATTCATTGTTTGCAAACATCTCAGCAAGACTATTCTGCCATTTACTTTGATCATTGTTTGCAATTAATAGGTAAATGTCTGAATTGTAATTTAATGCCCAAAATTTAAAATAGGTTTATCATGCTACCTTAAGCATTACTAGCACTTTCCCTTTCACACAGTGATCAATGAATGAGTCTCCCTCCTTCATAAATAAGAAGTTGTAAGGATGATACATGTTAACACAAAAAGACTGCCATAAAGTCTGTCTTTTTTTCCATACAGTTCTACAGGCAGGATAATACTGTCACAATATATAGAAACTTGTTTTGGCTGAGAGATGGCCCAAGTAAAGTCTAAGATGAAGGATTAGAAAATTAGTGGTCTATCAATATATGAAGTCCATGCCTAAAATAAGCTATATTAGCCAATCCAACCTCTGGACATGACATGACAAAAATCTATTAATGTATATACCTGTTATGAGGTTAGTTACATAAAGTAAGTGTTATATTGAGGTCTGTTCTTGCTTTTACTATCAAACTTAACATTTAACAAGACAAAACATGAAAGTTTGCAAGCAAGCTTTTTCTTTTCTTTCATTGTAACCTACCAAAAAAGCATATGCCTATACATATTTGCATAAATAGAATAAGATATTCAAAATACAAAACAAGTAGTAAAACATATTACAAATTAATTTTTAATTAATAGCTTTATTGTGATAATTGGAAATTTCAAACATTTGCAGTCTGATTGAAACATGCTCTTATTTTGATAATTTTTGCAGCTCTCTGAATAGTTGAAACCATTCAAAGATATTCCTAAATGCAACTTTATAAATCCTAATTGCTACTCCTTGTCCCAAAATCTGGAGTGAATTTGAGGGTCATTCACAGTGCAACAGACAGAGGATGCAAATCTACACTCAAATCCAAAGAAGGTATTATCATAAAAATTAATTAAAGGAAACATTATCTTTTCCTACCTAATTTAATGCAAGAAAAAAAGAATTAAATAAACAAAGGAATATGCTTCTTGGATTCCTTCCTGCAACTTCTTACACATAAAACTAAGTCATTTATTCCCCTCTCCCCAATCACTCCTATTTTGGAACAGTGGAAAATGAAATTTTATTCCACTGAGCTTTTCTATTCAAAACCAAGTTTTCTGCTGTGACCATCTATACTTACCCTGTCTATTCTTCTATCCAGCAACAGGCCTTTTCAATCTGCCTTCCTAGGGTCTGCATTTGATTACAGTATTCACATTCTATTTAGATTCTTTTGTACTATGCCCTGTGGTGCTAGTATGAAAGGTGTTATTTATAAAATGTAATTGTGTTGTATTGCAATTTGGTTCAATGAGGGCAAGTAATATAAAATACTTAATTTATTTAATAATTCCTTGGATTTATTAAATCACGATCTTTACAAGATTAGTGCTGGGAGGTAGGAGGAGGTTATTAACTAATAAACAGGCTTAAGACAACCCCTACTAGTCAACAAAATATATATTATTTAAACAATTTCACACTAAAGAGCCAAGATGTGCATCAAACTAAAAATCATTTTAATGTTTTTTTAAAAATATGACAATGTGTATTTTCTCTAGTGCCAGAGAAATAAAATATATTTTGAATAAAATTAATAAGCTTGTTAATAGTGACAAATAAGTGATATAAACTGTTACATGTTTTGGGTCCCATGGTATGTGGAAAAAAACTACCGTTTCCCATTTGTTATGCAGATCACATATATCTCTTTTTCTAGCTGCAGATATACTGTGAAATAGTGATTGACATGAATGCATGCCCTCTTATGAAAAAATATAATGTATGAAACAATACAACATATTTTTCTATAAAAATATATAGTTAGCATTGAGACCAGAAGAAGAGACATTGTTGATATCTATTTTGAAAGGTATTAGACTGAAAAACTCCCAGAGTTGGGGTAAGAATGACTGGCACTAGAGAAAATTCTAAGGACCAAGCATTACAACGTCCTGCATTGTGTAATTATCCATTCATAATCAATTACTCCCAAACTATATTACACAATACAGAAAACAATATGCCCTCAAAATCAAACAATCAATCTTTAATGACCAATAAAATATGCCAATGTTCAGGAGAACTCCACTGTTCCCCAATGCTTGCCAAAATAAAATGCACCAAGTATATTATGTGCTGCTGTGCCAAAAGGAGCTCACACATTAGATAATTTAAACTTTTTAAGAAATATGCCAATTCAAATTAACTTGGTTTTAAAAGTGATTATCTACATAATTAAAGAATATAAAACTTTTTATTGGCCAAGGAGCATAGTCTTGTCAACATCATTTTTTCCCTCATGTTTCCAAAGATATTTCTTTTCTAACTTTTAATACACATAATTACTAAACTCAAATGCCTAAACCAATATGACTGGAAAATTTTAATAATCCCTAGAATATGGCCATATAGTTTTCTGTTTTTATATTACAAACAAAAATATCACAATTTCCTAAAGCTTCTCTTCCTGATAAAAACTTATTAATAGTACACTTATTCTTAAGCTTAATTGAATTCTGCACTTCTGCGATATAGACCCACAGATTTTAGTATGTCCTCTAGAGCAGCAGGAAATGGATTTGCTCTCTCATCTGCAGAATAGCCCTTCAGGCTAAATGTTATCTAGGAGGAAGTACAAACTTTCCATTAAACACTTTTATCAATTTTTTTTAGCTATGCCCACTTTCTGCTGGAAAAAGATGGAGGGGAAGGATTGCCCTATATATATTTCAAAGCTGAAGTTTCAGGTCAAAACTCCTTAAAATAATCATAATTATCAAAACTGGCTTCTAATGCCTGTTGCTGCTGTATCAAAAAATGAAACAGATGACTTTTAAATAAATACATTTTAGCAAGATTCAGATTTACAAAATGGAAATTGTTTAAGAAATGATAAGGAATTAAAATGTAACTGTGTGAAGACTTTATACGTGTAGCAGGGAAGAAAGCACCAAATCTTCTAAAAGTCTCAGAGATAATAAGAAAATGCATGTCACATAGTCATCTATACGACAATTTTAAACTTCAGTGGAAATTAAATTTGCAACATGTAACATAGTGCAGACAAAACAGGAGGAATAAAATTCATCCACTGAAATTACTGATTACAATTTGGGGGAAGGGTGGCAGAGATTTAAATATTTGTCTTAGCCTGGAACAAGACAAAATGTTCTATGTAGCCTACACAAATGAACAGCCAGTTAAACTGTTTATATACATTAAACTTAAGGTAACTCTTCTCTCCCTTGAGGTGTAATAGCAGAATATGGAGGTTATGGAGGAATGGCTCTTGTCCAGCAACTTAAAAAACAAAGGAACAAAATTGCCATATCAAATAAAGTTTTCTTTCCCACAACATGCACATCAAAACAATTCAAGCAAACATTATCCTGTCCAGTCCATCAAGCATTAACCTTTCCAAATTGTCAGGATTCCCAGATTGTCATCTGCTTCAACCAAATAGACTGAACCTTTCATAGATAATTAAGAGCTCTCAAACCTTATTATTCTCAGGCAAAACATCTTCAACCAATTGCTTCAACCTCGGTTGGGTCTAACAATCACTTCTTGATTGGCAACACAAGTACTCCTTCCAATCAACAAATACAGAAAGAGAAATAAACTTTTTTTTCCTGACCAGCAACAAGTGACCACCAATAGAATCATGCTGGAATTGTCATGTCTACATGCTTCATAGCTGAACTGTCTTTATTCAAATTGATTTAAGCAGTTATCATTTCCATTGCCACTATTCAGTGCATGATCTCATTAAGGTATCACATGGTCACCATTTACAACCTCTGTGTTGGGGTTGTTCGGCTTGTTTGAAGCCAGCAATGAAAATCTCAAATAGCAATCACCTAATTGCAGAATGCTACAATATAAATGCAAGCTGACTGCCAAGTGCTTGGATCACCATCCCATGACACAGGGACATGGAGATAGCTAGAAGTTCAATGATTGGTTATAAGTCTTCTTGTCCGGCATTGTAAATTCTAACATTAAGCAAGGCATTAAGTGAGGATAAACCATACCCAATCTAACCTCTTGCAAACCTTGCTGAGTTCCTGAGCCTAGACAATGCCAATTGGTGAATATTCAAAAACAGATGGAAGAGATTAATAAAGGAACCTGAATCTCAGGATCTTTATATATCACTCTTATATTTATTTTGATTATTCCAATTGATGAGCTGAGATTCATTACTGATTTGAATTGTTTGCCCTAATTATAAACCCGTGAAAGTAAATTTGGAAAGTTCTATAATATGATTTAATTCAGAACAAAAAGCATAAACAATTGATGTCTAATAGAATATCAAATGTTTCAAACGTAAGCAACATGGGCAAATTAAAAATAAAAAGCCTAGATCCAGTATATTACAATTTAGGAAATTCAAACTATGTAAGGAAAACAAAAGTACTAGGATATTAATATAACTAAATAATGTTTAAGAAAATATTTTTCAATTTATAAACAAACAGAAATTTAATACAATGTATTATAAATGCTAATGTAAAACAATTGTTACCATTAAATGATCCAGAGATCGTGACCTGCAATAATATACATTTTAAGTGCAACTTTAATGTTTCTATTGATCATAATAATGAAACCGACATGAGAACTTTTTGGATTGCATAGTACATTAGAAAGCATCAGAGAAAAACCAAAGATTGTAAGACACATTCTCTACTTATTCTAAATAGTTTATGTAAATATATGTGCTAGGCAACATTCACTAAACAGAATACAGAAACTTCCTAATTAGACCTAATTTTAGAAGAAAAGCTCGGCTAGAAATAATTGGCAATCTCTATTGCTAAAACTGAAAGCTTATTTTAGATTTTACGTTGACTAGCATTGATTGATTGACTGATTGATTTAAATATTTCTATGCTATCCAAATTGGAGAATGTGTGTTCAGGTGGCATAAACAATTTTTTTAAAAAAAATCATAACATCATACGGAAAAATCCAAGAACAAAAGATATTTGTATACCACCATTCCAATTGTTGTTTGGACCTGGATTTTAAATTATTTTAAACATTTTTTTTGCAACATATGGATTCTCTTTTGATTAATATGTACACATTGTATTTTTCATTCATCTAACCAGCAGAGTTCATCACAAAATAAAATTAGTAAAAAATTATAAGATGGTATATTTCCATAAATAGCACATAATATGCAAAAGGAGGCAAAACACTTGGTGAAGGTGAAAAGGCTGAAAATCCAAAGGTGCTGAGAGTTAAAAAGAAAACAATTCAGGATGAGCATCTACCAAGTTCACAATTTAATCCATATTAAACGTCAATGGATCCACAAGTGGTAGCTGTGCCAACTTTAACCCTTCTTGAGTCTGTTAGATTTAGCAAGTTACCCATATTTTGATTTCATCTTATCTTAACCATTGCAGCATACTTTTACACTTTAGCTTATACTTAAGAATGGACATTCACAGTGCTGGTCCAACAATTTGGAAGATATCCATTTGAAAGTATAGTCTTTGCCTTTCAAAAAGCAACCACGATGCACTTATTGCTATTAAGTTTAAAATTAGTTTTAATACTAATCACATGGTGACCTTTTAAAATAGAGAGGCAGAATAAATATTGAATCAATAAAATACTAATGGAGACATTTTCATCAAAATGGCAAATCATCTTTTTCCTAAATTTCTTTACACTGGTCTCTGTTCAGCGACAACACCTGAAATGGGAGCTTTCATCATTCCTGAAGCAATATGCAATTTCTACTGTATCATCAGCTTTCCATTGAAACTGTCCTAAAAAAGAATTTGAAATGTCCTGGGAGGAGACAAATGCTAGCTGATTGGATGAATATAATGCTTCCTTACTGGCATGAATTTACAACCGATAATACTGTTAGATAAATGTAAGAAGGCATTTTTCTCCTTAAATTTTCCAAAGAACGTTATGTGGGGTTGAATCATTGTGAAGTATTATAATTTTTTAAAATGATTAAATGACTAAGCATACGTAAGTTTTTACTATAGACTATTTTTACTTCTTTGGACTGTAGTCATTAAAAATCACAAATTATCTTGTTACATGGATTCTGAAAAGTAAAATTATAAAGTAGCTGCTATATCTAATGCCTGGAAATATTTTTATACTCTGGCTTGCAAACATTGAAATAGCAATCTATCTGCCCTAAGCACTGAAGTGCTTTTTCTGTCCATACATGGTGAGAATGAATATATCTCCTAAAGGCCAAAATAACAAGATGAAAGCCTCCACAAAACAAATTAAGCACGAAAACAAGCATTCCAATAATTTGAAGCTATATTTAGAATTGTAATACATATGTCTAGGTTCCTGATGGCAAACCTATGGCACATGTGCCAGAGGTAGCATGCAGCGCCCTCTCGTGGGCATGCGAGCCATTGCCCCAGCTCAGCTCCACCGCGCATGCTTGCGCACATCCTGCCAGCCAGCTGGTCTTTGGGTCTCTGCTGCGCATATGTGGGGGATGGGGTGCATGCAGGGACCATGTGTGCATGCATGGGGGTGGGGCACATGCGGGGGCATGTGTGCATGTGCAGGAGTGTATGCAGGGGAGCACACATGCATGCCCAGAGGCAGGGAGCATGCATGGGGGCAGGGTGGGCATTGCATTTTGGAGGTTCAGGCACGCGTACACACATTCACCCGGGCACACGCTTTGGGCACTCAGCCCAGAAAAGGTTAGCAATCACTTGTCTAGGTGATAAAATGCAGGAAATAGTATTCTGGCTTGCAAGGTAGGTAGTCTCTTATTTTTAATTGGAGATCTTGGCTTGTATAGAATAGCATGAGAATAAAACTGGGTTTTCGCTGCAGTGATAGCACACTGGCCAAAGTGTGCCAAAATTTGTGATACTGTCCTTATTGTTAGCAAGAATGCTGTTTGTGGCACAGATATGGCTATGCCTAGTAACTTGGTGTATAACCTTATATTCAATTGTGTCTTATTCTTGGAGACTACAAGGACAAGCTCTTGAAGTTTCCTTAGCAAAGTTTTCTGAAGTGGCTTGCCATTGTCTCTTTCCTAGAGCTGAAAGAGATTAGCCCAAAATCACCTGTTTGGTTCTGTGCCTGAAGTGGTACTAGAACTCAGAGTCTTCCCAATGTCTAGTTTAATACCTTAGACACTACACGAAACTGGCTCTCATTTTTCTTTTCTCCGAAAAGTGTTATGTAAAAACCTCAGTTGCCCGGCTGAGGTGATATAGTGGGGTTGAACTCAAATTTATGTAAATTTGCAGAAAGTTATTGTGTTTAATTTAGCAAAATAAGGATGTGGTCACTCCTTTTCACTTAATGATTCAATGAAACAAAAAAAAATGGGTATGTGTGCATTCACTTTTGCTTGTAAATGCAATAAAAAAAATGATAGTATGAGAATGTTGAAAACTGGTAATGCTCAAGTATAGGTGGTATACCTAAAGAAATGGATATAGACATGGCTTACTTACAGATCTAACCCTTCCCCCCAACTTGTTTAACGTGTTTAGGAAGATTGCAGGATTAGGAAGAATTAGAAAAATGTGACCACTCTTGCCCTCTATAAAGAGAAAAATTACAAAATTTCATGTAAAAACTGCAGGAGCATTAATCTCTTAAGTATTGTTGGGAAGGTGTTTAGCAAAATTTTGATTGAAAGGAAACAAGAATGACAATCTGCAGTATGGCTTTATGCCAGATATGTGATGTTCAGACTAGATGTATATTCTTCGGTAAGCCACATTTGACAGTCAATTTGTGAGATGGGTAGCCATACACAATTTGATGGAAAAAAAATGTAAGAATATAAGAAAGTTCATTTGCAATAAGAACTGTAACAGTCCTATATTAATTCTCTGTGGAACCAGGCACAGTCAATAAAATCTAGGACTCTACTTGAACATACATAATCAGCCACAGCAACCTAAATGAGATGCCAAGTAACTATTACCAAACCAGCAACTATATTTGTGTAGAAATGTGTGCCTGTGTGTATAATGCACATATAGTTTCAGGTGCAGTTATTTTGCAAAAGTACTGTCTGGAGGAATACATTATCCATCCCCCAATTCAACAGTAAAAAAAGGGCAAAGAAAGGTGAAAATATATTTAATGTTAATGAAATAAATTTAAAAAGATAATGAATTCTATTCTCACCAAACAATAAATGTAAAGAAATTAAGAAGTCCTAATAAATATTTTTGTTTTACTATGTTAAGTATTTTTTTTTACTAATCTTGACAAGGTCTTCTGAATTAGATCATGCATACCTGGTGTTTGCATTATTTATTCATTTAATATTCATGCTTTGTTCCTACAAAGTGATTTTTTCACTTGGTGATATGTAGTCTTTGTTGATAGCATTAAGCAAGGATCAAGAGTTGTTACCAAGGACCTCTTCATGACTTCTTGCTGGCTTCCAACAAGTAAAGTCAATGGGGAAACCAGCAGGAAGTTGCATGTTCTGGATTTCCTACAAGCAGACTGCAATACAGGTAAGTGGCTGCTGAGGCATGACATTCATGCAGCCAGGTGGAATTGGCTGTTGCAGGTTGTGGAAGGGTGTGCCGGTGACTGTTGTAGTACTGCATACAGGTCATGAAGAATACACTGGTGGATACTGTGGCGTCACACAAACAAGCTGGGAGTGGATGCTGCCAGATATAGAAGGGTGTGCCAGTGGTCACCAAAGTGTTATGTAAGCATGGCTGAAAGTGGCTGCTGCTGAGGATGGTAAGATGCAAGATGGTCACCACAGTGTGGTGTGAGGACATCTGGACATGGCTGCCCCCTGGGAGAAGGACGTGTGAGGAGCCGCTGTAGCATCACCCAAGTACAGCTGGGTAATGCATGCACTATGGAGTGAGGATGGAGAGGTGCTCAGTGCAGACACACTTGCTATGGAATGCAAGATTCCTGGGATTCATATTTCATAGTCAGACTCTTCTAGAGAAAAAGTGACAGGTGTAGGAGTGACTTACAGGAGCAACTTCCCTATCAGTTCTCCATTAGCTTTGTTTGTGGTAAGCTGGTTGGGAAAATTGCAAATGGCAATCATGTGTCCCTGGGATATTGCCACTGTTGTAATTGCCAGGCACCCGGATCATGATCATGTTGATCGGGAGGGGGGGTGGCTGGAATGGCAGGAACCTGGAGGAACAATCATTAACGTCATTTGATGTTACACTCATTCAGTGTAACATCAAACAATTGTTCAATGAGTAGTCATTATCCAAAGATTACTTATATTAGCTCTGTTATGGAAGTCAGTAAGTAATTATAAATTAATATTATCTTAAATAATTTTCATAGCTGAGGTATTTGTGATCATGGCAAAATCCAATTTTGTTAGGAAAATCATAGCTGCCTTACTATTTTCACTTACTCTAGAAGCACTATTAGATCAAGGAGAGAGCTTTGACCCATCTATACATATCAGTACAGATAGGATGGCCCCAGGAAAACTTTTTTTGAAGTATTTCAAGTATTGAAATATTACTGTTGTCAATGTTTTCAGCCTATCATTCTAAGTTACACAAATACTTACATAGAAGCTTCACTTAGACGTCAGATAAAATGCTCTTGATTAAAAGGGGACAACTAGAAAAAAAGACATTCTTCAGTTTACATTTATGTTCACATTTCAAAGCCAAGACCTTGAAATTCATTTTATTTGTTACACACAGCAGATTTCAGTTTCAGTATGCATTACATTAGCTGTCCAGGCAGATTAAAGCCTCTCTATTCCCTCGCCTTTAATTTTTGTGTGCTGCTTTGTGGAAGGTGCCAACTTCAGAACAGACAGTTCTGCAAAGAAGGACATGGGGGTGGGGAACATAGCACTTTAGAAAATTTAAATAGGACTTGTGATCAGAATAATCCATAAAAGGGAGCATTTCGGAAGAACATCTTTTTGCTTTATTTTAAAATAAATCTTAGTATATGTGCTAAGACAAGATATCTGAATACAATATCAGTGGATATGGCCTAAATTTTCTATATCTGAATCCCAGACTAGAGGCACAGCCTAGGAATCTGTCTCCCTTCTCTCCTCCTTTAAAAATCTTTTTAAAGTTTTTTCTTTCCTTTTTAGCTTTGGCATAATATCCGTATCTTCCTCCTTAAGAGTTGTATTTTCTCCTCCCCCTTTTTGAATGTATCATAGCACCAGGAAAAGCATTTCCTTTCGAACTAATCTTTGCGTGACAGAAGAGCAAGCATACAAAAGCAAATGACATTAAACTTAAAGAGTAACCAAATCTAACTTCCAAAAAACCTCTGGCTTCAGTAAAACTGCTTTAAATTCCTTTATCAAACTTGAGTGGTAACTGCAAGACTTTGCCGATATATTGACAGAGGTCTTCTATTCTTGGGGCTTCCGTTCCTCCCTCCCCAGAGTTGGAGGAAAAAAGATACAGTGCACATTTTTACATTCTCTAAGCCTGCAGTTGTTTTTATGTAAGAAGCAATTTGTTTGGGTCATATCAGGTCAAATGGGAAGCTTGCCCAGCTCTTGGTTTTAAAGGAAAAACATACAGAAAAACACAAAAACACAGCAGTTTCCTTCATTAAATTCCACTCTACCTGCTATGGGCATGAAGCCACAATGGAATTTCCCATCCTGGCTGAGGGCAGCAGAACTTATATTTTAGAGCATTTTGGCAATTTATAGAAAAATATTGCTTTCAAGCGAACTTTGAGGCAAGGCTATTAATACTCGGCATAGGAGTGTTCTAAAATTAAATAATGAAAATACAGACCAATTGGATCTGGTCTAAGTCTGAACGTTCCTAATTGAAGCTAGCCTCCTTTGGTGTTCCATAACCTGAAGTAGTCCCACAAAAAGTAAATTCACTTTTATTAGATTAAAATTTAACACTACGAAGTTACTTTTACTTTGTTGGACCATTAGATCATGTTGTTTCTTTGCATCATTTCTTTGACTGTTGTGAGCTGCCCAAAGTCATCGAGAATCGATAGCATTAAAGGTTAATATATTAACACTGACTGCATAATCAGCCAGGTTTTAGACTGCATTTAGCCGTTTTATCCACCTATCAAGTCCTTCCCAAGGACCTGATTTAGATAGAAATTGATGGTATTGTCACAGGATATAAACTGTTCCAAGCTTTTGCAATTGACTGATATTATTATTATTTGGTAGCAGTAGTTCTACAAGTTCAAGAAGGAAGGTTTTTTTGCAGAGGTAGCTGGTGATGAGTGTTTTACCAGGAATCTTATCACTTCCTATTTCCATGGCCATTATTGAACTACAATCCAGATGTTAAATAATGAATACTTTTAGGGATATATGAGGTATGAAGAAATATCTCAGACCAAAAATCATACTGTACATTTTCTAACTAGAAAATATACCTTATAACAAAATAAGTATTGGTACCACTGCCCAATTTAGATAAATTACATTGGAGTATGAAAAAACAAAAACAAAACAAAAATCAAATGAATACACCATGTTTATTCTAATGCATAAGTGATACTGTATAGTCTATCTTTCTATTCTATAATGAAAAGCAAAGAAAAAGACCTGATCAGACTAGTGCAAAATAGAAAAATAATGTACAATTCTTTTTTTACATGTTATTTTCCCACTCAAAAGAACCTATTTGTTATTTTTTTCCTTTAGTACAACAAATAGTTTGATGGGAAGTGAATCTACATCTGTAAAATAATGGTAGGCTAAGTACTCCACCATAATAATGCTGAACCAAATGAATTGTCCTTTGTTCTGTGGGGGCTCCCGCACTCTGGGACGAGCTACCCCCAGGGATACGACTGATCCCGGACCTCTGTACTTTCCGCAAGGCCCTGAAGACTTTTTTATTTCAGCAAGCCAGGCTGGCTTAAAAATTTTTTAACTGGTTAATTTTATGGGTAAGGGGTTTTAAATTGGGAAAGCCAAATTAATTTAATTATGTCTTAAATTATTTTAATTTTCATACTGTATGTATTTTAATTTTGGCTGTTTACCACCCTATATCCTTCAGGGCGGTATACAAATTTAATAAATTGAATTGAATTGAATTGAATTGTCCTTCAAGCCCTACTTCAGAATTAAAATAAAAATAACAGAATCTCTCAAAGGGGAACTTTTATTTATAAAATAGCCTCCCACTGGCTGGTATGCTCCCACAGAGAGGGACTCCTCAGGGTGCCATTGATCAAAGTATGTCGACTGGTAACTCCCAGGGGGACAGCCTTCTCTATGGGGCCCCTGCCCTCTGGAACGAATTGTCCCCGGAAATATGTAGGATCCCTGACCTTTGCGCCTTTCGCAGGGCCCTGAAGACTCTATTATTTCAGCAAGCTGGTCTTACTGTACAATAAATTTTAATGGGTTTTTTTAGTTTCGGGGTTTTTAATATTTAATCAAATGATCAAATTAGTTTTAAATTGTTTTAACTTTTGTATCAATGCTTTTTATTATTGGCTGTACACCGCCCTGAGTCCTTCGGGAGAAGGGCGGTATAAAAGTTCGATATAAATAAATAAATAAATAAATAAAATATTTGCTAGTGCAGAAAAGTTAACCAAAAGGCCTGGAATGTGGTCCCAAAAGAGTCATTAAAAGTTAATCATGGATCCGATACTTTCTTCCAGTGAAATGCAAAAATATGAATCGGAACTCCCATGAAAATGTATGTGCAAAGTATATGAAATTCACACTTTGTACCTTACAGAATCCTTGCAGGAACAGATATTATACATCTGTTGTCAATAAGTAACCTTATATTTACAAGATTGTGATATTGCTAAAGCCTGCAAATAAATTCGCTGCTTTAACAATAGGCACTCATGAATCTTTTTTGAAAATCTTTTAAAAATATTTTTCATAGCCTTAATGTGCAATACATGTGTGGCCACTAGCCTAAGACAGGAAAAGCTAATCAGTGCATTGACATATTTAGGCATATCTTCTAACTATCATAGATGCCTTACTTAAGAACCAATTGCCCAAGACAAAGGATTTATTCATTGAATATAATGATGTCACAAGAGAACTGAATGTGTTCAGCTTAGTAACTACTTAACATTAACAGATTGGCACTTCTCAATTCAAAAATCCACTCCATCTATGAGCTGAAACATTAAATGCAAGTTCATATGATTAATATGCTGCTGGGCTGTATCATTACTTCTTAGTTCCTTCTCAAAAGTAATTTACAGATTGTAGGGCACCTGAGACTACAGAACACTAACTGGAATACACACACACACACACACACACACACACACACACACATTATTTATGCTTACGTTTCTCCATAAAAGAAATAAATTATCAAAAAGTAGGGGGAAAAAACAAAATAGTACAATGTTTTTAAAAAGGTTTGTGCCTTACTGATTTTACAATATAAAACTGAAAGTCAAGAAAATGGCTCTAAAGAATTAGAAAAAAAACCACCAAAAACCAATTAAAACATTAATTTCAGCACATTGAAAAATTCAAAGAAATTCATTTTCCCCTGATTGGGTTACAGATCTCTATGAATGGGCTAAATGTGAGACCTTGAAAGTGACATGAGTTAAACCAGTTGAAAGAGTACAGCAGGAGGTTAACTAACTAATCCATTTCTTCACATCAATTCTTCCAAGATGCTGTTCTTTTGCTGTTCTCTTTTAACTGGTTGTTCTGACCTAGGCTTCCTTAGAAATTAAACAGCACAAACTTAATCCCGGCAAACCTCTTTAATTCATATGGCTGTAAATTATTTTCATTTACAGTCCGCAAGGCTTGATAAACAGTCTTTCAGAGGAAGGTTATCAACACCCACCTATCTCATGTGGAACTAATTTCCAGACACAGGGCAAGGCCAAACTTGGCACAGAGTCACAAACAGAAGTTTCAAATCTTGAATCAGCCAGATGAACTAATTGCTTCCTGTAAAAGCTCACATCCTGTTCACTTCTCTTTTATATCTTATGGGAGGGGCCAATCATCTCCAAGCCTTACTCCCAAGTTGATCCTGTTTCCTAAATTGTTCCTGTCTCCTGGCAGCTCTGCGCATGTGCACACGGGGAACAGGCTCATGCTGTTCTTCTGCCTTGCTGATGTCAGACTCCAGAGACTCTGGAGGCAGCAAAGAACTGCCCCCTCTCTGCCTCTGACTCAGAGCCATTGTCTGAGCCTTCTCCAGACTCTAGGACTAGCCTATGTTCCTCCCTAACCTCCTCACATCCGAATCTACTGCTGGCTGCTGACAGGCCACAACACTGGTTTAACTCATGTTACTTTCCAATGAAAGAAACAAGGTGGTGGTGGTGGTATTATTATTGGTTAATCTGTAGTGAGATTCACAGTCTTTGAGGCTGGTTAATAGCTCAGCAGCTCGAGTCCTAACCAAGGACCTAGGAACTGTTAAGGTATCGTCGGAGGATGTGAGCTGTTCCGAGTAAGGTGGTTTTTTGTAGAGTCAAAATGTTCAAGTCCGGTAAATTTAGAATTTCTAAATAGCGGGGTAGCCCTTTGGGTATTGCTCCAAGGGCTTCAATTACAATCGGAACAACACATGATTTCTTTTTCCATAGTCGCTCAACTTCGATTTGCAAGTCCCGGTACTTTGTGATTTTTTCTTGCTGCTTATCTTCAATCCGTGGTATTATTATTATTATTATTATTATTATTATTATTATTATTATTATTAACTTTTATTCAATAAACATGAAACTCAGTCAACTGAACATTTTAAAATGTATCACAAATATTATTGATTGGTTCTGTTGGTTGATACAGGCTGCTGCCAGCATCCTAGATATCAACTGAGTACCTTCTTAAGATGTACGATGTTCCGAATAGTGCAGTTTTTTGCAGTTCTGCTCGTGTTATTGCAGGAAGCTGCAATTTATTGATCTATTTTGTAAAATTCTTGGACATGGTACCAAGTGCCCAGATGACAATGGTATCACTGTTACATGTTTCATCCATAAACACGTTGTTTTGATGGCCAGGTCACAATATTTTGTGATTTTTTTTCAGTTCTTCTTTTTTTGACTCTGCCGTCTCCTGGTACAGCAATATCAATAAATTGTATTCTTCATTTTTTAAAATTATTATTATTATTATTATTATTATTATTATTATTATTATTATTATTATTATTAGCTGGGATGCATCTTAATTTCAAGTGGTATACAGAGAATAACTATTTAAAACAATATAATACAAGCCAATTCAAAAACATATATAGAAAAATAATCCAACTCTATTAGTTCTCTATCAACTCTAGCCCGAAGAACAAATTAGCCCAAAGTACATCAGACACAATTATGTTACATCTCGAGAAACTATCATAGTAGTTGTTCTTAATTAGTACCTGCTACAATAAATGAAGCTAGGTGATAGGTGAAAATAGGATAAGTTACAGGAATAACAACATACATAAATATCCATAAAATTATAAATCCTCAAAATGTTAGCCTTCCTGCAAAGGGTTCCAGATTGAGAAAGGTTGCTAATTCCCTACGGTGGTGTAGGAACAAAGCCTGGAGGAAACAGGAAATATTTATTTCTTCATCACTAATATTTTTAAAAGGGAAAATGGAATTCAATCCCACATGTAGTCCTTGTTGCCTGGGACATATATATTTGCTATATATCCACTATGTACAATGAGGATCCTTTTTATATATAAGGCTCATATTAGGATTATTTGATGTAGCTTCAAAGAAAAACCAGATACAGTGTTGGGGATATTAGTATGATGCTGCTAAAAATACACAGACAAAGGGAAAGAGAGAGATTTTGAGAAAAATGCACCTGTGATTTTGTGGCTGCTGCTAAACTTAATCGGTTTCAGTAGACCTTTTGCATTTTGTTATAAATAATAGAAGTTACATACTGCACTTTTATTATATCTTACATCTGAGGACTTCTTATGACTTAATTAAAAGGGATACTGCCAGGTTAAAAACCGCAGACTTTTTTATTAAGTAATTTCCTCACCTGTATTACTAATAACACTTTGGGTTATTAAGCAGAAACAATTTTTAAAATCTAATTTACTACTTTATGTATTTAGGCAATTGACTTTTTACAGCATCCAGGGAAATGAAAATAGGTTGTCAGCTTCCATTTCTGTTCATTATCACTTCAACTGCAGATTTTTTAACACTAGAACTGGGTTCTGGATTTTGGAATTTTTAAAATAAAAGGGAGCTATAACAAAAAATATGGCTTTTACTTGTTTGCTTAAAAAACTGACAATTTTTTAAACTCTGATTTTTTTAAAAAAATCTATATTAAAGTCAAATAGACTTCAAGCTATCTCAAATTTTCTTTTCATTTCTGCAAATCAAATATTGCAGGCTGGATCATTCAAATCCACTCTATATATCCATTTATATAGCTACCGCATATAAATGGCCATTCTAGGTATCTTAGTGCAATCCCAGAAAAAGTTTTAAAACCAAGACTGCATTTGGTGAAAGACATCACTTTGGTACACGGGGCTTACAGGATAAATGGGTATATAAAAATATGACTGAGTTAATTTTTGAACAGTTTTGCTTGGTATTTCTGTTAGCAAGGTTGTTTTAAATAAACTGAATCTATTTGAAGGCTTAGCACACCTTCTTTATTGTGAGCAAAAAAAAGAAGAAGAAGTTTAAAATGTATTGACAATTTTTGCAATCTGCTATCACGTTTCTATTCTCATTTTGGAAGAGATTGATTTTAGCCAAGCATTTAGCCAAGCATTATATTTAAATATAGTTATTTTTTGTATTTTGGGTTTTTTTTTCTTTTTTAAAAAATAAAGCCCCCACTCATTGGGCTGGTTAACAAATAATAATAGTGAGCATTATGGAAACAGAAATGTCAGAATAAACTTTTCACAGCCATTCCCAAATAAGACGACAATCCAACATAACATCAAGTCAATACACTGATGCACTGTTTAAAATATTGAAAGTTACAGTTGTCAAAGTGCCATGGGTTAAGAAAAGCAGTAATAGTAGAAATGGTACAGTCCCCAAATTTGTAAGGTACATATAGAATAAAGAATAATCTGCAAAGAAAAGACAAACACTACTTCAACTCTAGTGGGAGACAGTTGATGGTTGACTTGCTTGACTTGGTGTTTCTCTCGGGGCAGTGGAAATATGATCTGGAATTAAGGGGTTTAGATACTTCTCCCTTGTCGTGGTCAGATCATTTCCTGCTGAGGTTGGACTTCAGGGCACCACTCTTCTATTGCAGGGAGGTGGAGCCGATTAAGTGGTTCTGCCTCAGACACCTAATGGACCCTGAAGGGTTCTAGAAGGAGCCTTGGGAAATACCTGACTCCCTTGTCCACAGTCCGGCCGAGACCCTGGTGGCTGCCTGGAATAGGGCGGCATCCAGGGCACTGGACCAGATTGTGCCTTTGCGACATCTCCATGGCAGTGGATCCAGGAAACCTCCTTGGTTTACTGAGGAGCTCCGGGAGATGAAGCGCCAGAAGAGACGTCTAGAGTGACGCTGGAGGACTAGTAACTCCGAATCTGACCGAACACTCTTAAGAGTCTTTATTAGGACTTATTTAGTGGCGATACGGGCGGCAAAATGTTCGCATTTTTCCGCACTTATTGCATCCACTGATTCGCGCCCAGCCGACCTGTTAGGGTGACGTGCTCCCTCCTTGATGTAGGGGAGTGGAGGAGCCCTTGCAGGGTAGAGCTGAGGAGTTTGTGCAGTTTCTGTCGGATAAAGTCGCTCAAATTCAGATGGACCTAGACTCTGAGCAATTATGACTGAGATGACGGGGGCAGGTCTTAGTCCTATTGTGTGGGATGAGTTTGAGCCTGTGACTCCTGAGGAAGTGGACAAGGCTGCAGGGGCGATGAGTTCCTCCACTTGTTTGTTGGACCCGTGCCCCTCCTGGCTGGTCTCGGCCAGCAGGGAGATGACACGAGACTAGCTCCAGGCTTTAGTTAATGCGTCCTTGAGGGAGGGGTCCTTCCCGCAACAATTGAAGGAAGCAGTCGTAAGGCCCCTCCTCAAGAAGACTTCCCTGGATCCAGCAGAATTAAAGAACTTTTATCCAGTCTCCAACCTACCCTATGATATCCTTTGTGGAAAAAGTTGTAGAGTAAGTAGTGGCACTTCAGCTCCTGTGGTCATTGGATGAAACGGATTATCTGGACTCTTTTCAGTCTGGCTTCAGGCCTGGCTACAGCATGGAAACTGCTTTGGTCATACTGATGGATGATTTTGGGCGAGCCCAAAATGGGGTCATTCCTCCATCTTGGTGCTACTTGACCTCTCAGTGGCTTTCGATACCATTGACCATGGTATCCTTCTGGAACGACTAAGGGAGTTGGGAATGGAAAGCACCGTGTTATGGTGGTTCTCCTCCTATCTCTCTGGTCGGTCACAGTTGGTGTTGGTAGGAGGACAGAGGTCGACCCCTAGGCCCCTTGTTTGCAGGGTGCCTCAGGACTTGGTCCCCTCTCCCTCCTATTTAACATCTATATGAAGCCGCTAGGTGAGATCATCTGACGACACGGGGTGAGGAGCCTGGATAGCTCTGCAGACTAAAGTATTGTAATTAAACACCAGCTATCTGCAATTACTGAAAGTTCGAATCTCACCAGGCTCAAGGTTGACTCAGCCTTCCATCCTTTCTAAGGTAGATAAATTGAGGACCCAGTTTGTGGGGGCAATAAGCTGACTTTGTATAAATATACAAAAGTATGAAGGCTATTGCTTAACACATTGTAAGCTGTCCTGAGTCTCCGGAGAAGGGCAACATATAAATATTTTTTTTTAAAAAAAGATATCAGCAATACACTGATGATACCCAGCTGTATGTCTCTACCCTGTGTCAATCCAGTGATGCAGTGGATGTGATGTGCTGGTGCCTGGAGGCTGTGAGGGTCTGGATGGGAGTCAACAGGGTCAGACTTAACTCAGACAAGACCGAATGGCTGTGGGTATTTTCTTCTAAAGACTATGTTGATTGTCCATCCTTTGTTCGGGGGGGGGGGAGAAATTGTCCCCCTCAGAATGGGCTCGCAATTTGGGTGTCCCCCTAGACTCACAGCTAAGATTAGAGCAACATCTGACAGCTGTGGCTAGGGGGATCTTTGCACAGATTCGCCTGGTGCACCAATTGCGACCCTACTTGGATCAGGAGGCTCTCCTCACAGTCACTCATACCCTTGTCACCTCACAGTTAGATTATGGGCATATCCTTGAAAAGTGTTCGGAGACTACAGTTGGTCCAGAATGCAGCCATGCGAGCTATCGTTGAGTGCGCCTAGATACACCTACATTACATCAATACTCTACAAGCTGCACTGTCTCCCTATTGGTCTCCGGGCACAATTCAATGTGTTGGTTATTACTTTTAAACCCCTACATGGCTCAGGACCAGGTTATCTTCAAGACCGCCTTCTACCACATAGCTCCCAGCGACCAGTAAGATCCCACAGAGTTGGTCTCCTCTGGGTCCCGTCAGCTAAACAATGCCGGCTGGCGGTCCCATGGGGGAGGGACTTCTCTGTGGCTGCCCCAGCTCTCTGAAACCAGTTACCTCCTGAGGTCCGAACCACCCCCACCTTATTGGCCTTCTGAAAAACGGTGAAGACCTGGCTATTCCGGCAGGCCTGAGGCCGTTGATCTTGCTATTGTGATCGTGTAAGATCTGACCATGAATAGTGTGAATGGGTTTTAATGTTTTAATTTTTTTATAATGGTTTTTTTAAAAAATGCATTGTAATCCACCCTGAGTCTTCGGAGAAAGGCGACATATAAATCGAATTAATTAAATTAAATTAAATTAAATTAATTAAATTAAATTAAATTAAATTAAATTAAAATTAAACAATTCACCAACTTACTGATCTTTTGAAAACTGAGAGGCGCATGTATTTCTGAAGATAGAACTACAGGTAGTCTTCAATTTATGACCACAATTGAGACCAAAATTTATGTGGCTGAGTGAGAAATTTGTTAAGTGAGTTTTCCTGCCACATATGCTAAGTGAATCACTGCAGTTGTTAAGTTAGTAACATTGTTGTTAAGTAAATCTGACTTCCCCATTGACTTTGCTTGTCAGGAAGTCGCAAAAGGTGATCACATGACAATGGGGCACTGCAATAGTCATAAATGTGAGTCAGTTGTCAAGCATCCAAATGTAAATCATGTGACCATGGGGATGCTGCAACAATGATAAGTGTGAAAAAGTGTCTTAAATTACTTATTTCAGTGCCACTGTAACTTTGAACGGTCGAGGACCACCTGTAAAGTTGACAATATACCCCAAGTTAACTATTAAGAAGCATATCAATCAAAGACATATATTGGGATGGACGAATGACATAATGTATCAGTGCTTATATTTAAATGTAATATATTTGAAAATAGAATGCTTCAGGCCAGAACTATATGAAGAAGAAACTGGGTGTTCATTTCTATAGCCTTAGGCTGCTACTACTGTTGCTGCTTTTTATCTGAATACTCTTACACAACCAAGTGTTGTGCTCTGCCTGCAACCTGTGGAGCTGGCAGTGGAGTTGGACAGCGATGAGACTGAGGAAGAACATGGGCCAGTCCTGGAGACTGGGGAAGGCCCGGATGAGGGCTCTGCATTGGAGACAGAGATGGGGCCAGGGCCATCGGGGATGTGCAGACTTTGGGTCTTCCAGAGGCTGACAGTAGAGAGGCAGAGGAATAGGAGGAGCCTGTTCTTAGTGCATGTATGAGAAGAGCTGCCGGAAGGCAGGAGCAGATAAAGCAGAGAGGATGACTCAGGGGTAAGGCCAAGAGATGATTGGCCTCTCCCATAAGGCTTAAAAGACCAGCAACAGCTTTTGGCCTCTTTGCCGGAAAACAATGTTGAGAGATTTGCTTCGTTTCACTATATTCATTTCTTGTCAGTGTCTTCTGCTTCTGAACTTTTGCCAAGAAAAGCCTTATCCCAAGGTCAGTGATAAACTGAGGAATGGTGTTTTGAAGAATTTGTTTTAATTTAGTTTAGTTAATTCTCAGCTGTTCTAATAAAGTCTGTTTTCGAACTGTTTGTATTTAATACTAACTACTTGGGCCTGGGTCACAACACCAAGACAAAGTATGAAAAATACCTGCATCCAGAACATAATATGTCTGGATCAATGCGAAGGATTTCAATTTGGCCATTTCCATTGGCATGCTATTTTTCAGTGTGATGGGAAAGTTTGCTTGTTTATTTGCAAGAGGAAAAGAAAAATGCAAGAGGAAAGTTAATTCTCTCTCTTTCCCTCTCATTATGTTTATTTGTGGAGCTATGCTTAAATACAATAGGCAGAAAAGAAATGTAATGAAAGCAATCATAATAAGGACAATGTTCTCAATAGTTCCCAAAAGATTAAGAAAAATGAGTTATTAAAATAAACTATTGCATGCTAGCAAAGATGCAGGATCAGAAAGTATCAAAGTATTATGCTATCTTAAAAATTTATTACACTTACACATTTTTGTTTTGTTCAGATAAATAGTTTATCAAGTAAACTATTAACTGAAGTTTACCATATTTTTTAAAAAAATAATACAGTACTGTATTATTAATTATGGTTATTAAAATTAATAACCAATCAATCAATAACTAGGAACAAAATGACATGCAGCTATGCATTAACTCATTGCTTTAAATAGAATTCAATGTGTTTTAATTAAATTTTTAGTAAAGGATCAGGCCACCAGCCCAAATGTGCATGATTGAATCTCTGCCTTTGTTTATTTCAGTCACAGAATGTACATTAACACAGGCAGGGCCTTCAACTACAGCCTCATAACTCTCATCTTGATTTTTTGACTGGACAACTTGTAGCAGGGAGTAAACAGTTTAAAATTACCTTTTCTGAAGGATACAATGCCTTTACACAGAATCATAATGATAATAACAGTTGGATGTGGAGGGCTTTAAAATGAATATATTAAATTGCATCAAAAATAATCAGTGTTTCACGCAGGTCTTTAAACATATAAAAATGAAATTAGCACAGTGCCATGCAACAATTTTACTCCAGTATACTCCATTATTTTGCACCAAGAACAATTTCCAGTTACTCTTCCAAGGCAGCCTCAATAAAAGCATACCTTTAACTGTGATGGAACCACAGCATGCATAACTTTTGCCAGCTCCAATCAACAGGCACTGTTTGTGCTTCCTTGACTCAAATATGTATTTTTCTTTGAAAAAATAAAGAGGTGTGGCTTTTTTAAGAAGGTGATCCATGTCCTTAAGAGTTTTTTCTTCTTTGAATGTGAATAGCTGTATATTCGTGCATTTCTCCATCATTATGCATATTGCTTCCTACTATTTCTAGACCTTAAGACCTCATTTATAGACCTTTGTTCGGGAGAGTAACAATCAATATATACATTTTGCTGCATTCAAATACTAAAGATTTCACTATACCCTTAATTCACAAAAGCCTGTTAGTGGCTTATCTTGGCCATTTGTTTAAAACAATGCCCAAAATAAATGTTGAAAATAAAATTGGTTGGCATAGAGTAGAAACGAAAGACATTATTTTTTCTTGGTCTTTATCCTTCACTTAATATCTACTATAGGCTCTTCACAATTCAGCCTTGATTATTTTTAATAGTATCTTACAGACCCATCTGCTGAAAATAAAGGTGTAATTAATTTTCATTGTGGAATTCCTTTCTCAAAAAGCTTGTTAGGGCCTATATACATACTCACCACATTCAACATGAATTCTAAACTGTTTTCAGCAGTTACAATTAGTAATCCAGAACTGCTGAGGAAATAGTTAGACCATGGTGGCCTACTTCCATAAATATCTCTGGATTTCAATCAACTGAATAAATATTGATCTTTTGTCCTTTGTCTATGTATGCTAAGCACATCATACACTGTCTGAAGCTCTTAGGAGATAATCCATTAAGACTACACCACATTAGCCACAAAGCAAATATTACGTTAAAAAAAAATCAAATGTTGATGGTAGTTTAGCTTGAGATGTATTCCCCTTTCCCATGATGAAGAAAGAGTACATCACAGATACTGAATTGCTTCTCTATGAAATGGAGAAAATCACACAGAAAGAATGGTAATTAAAAACCATTTCCTGGAAACAATTGTCTTACTTTAGCTCAATCAACTAATATATTCTGTAAGAGTCAGAACATTATACAAATATTATGGGGTACGTGAACTAACATCTTACTGCAGATCATTAGTGGTCTCTAATTATTATTAATGTGAGTCATCTAAAATATGTAGTTGTTTTGCCAGAACCAGCTACTCCAAGTCAATATATTTTAGCAGAAAGATGGGCAGTTTCAGTCACTAATATGTCCACTTTTTCTAAAAAAACAAACAAACAAGATGTCTAGGAAGGATCTCATAGTTCTCAGAATGCTGATGTTTGTCAGAGTAAACAAAAGATAAGGAAGCATGAGCAAAGAGAAAGTCTGGGTTTGCAATCATGCCAACACATAATTATTTAAGGGCAATTTGTTGAAGAAGCCATAGTGGCCTGGCTCAGATATAACACTTTTATAAACAGTGGTTTAGAAACGTAGTGGATGTTCCCACATAATGCACTAAACCAATACTAAACAAATAATATTATAATTTACAGCAATGTGTAAATTCAACAACATGTGAAGTCAGCCAGAGAATTAAGATAAGAAAGAACAAATAAAAAAGAAAGCTCTAAAGAAACACCATAATAATCTATAAGAGCTGAAGCAGTATTCTCAGGAAATAACACATTTACTTTATAGAGGAACATGGAGATAATTTTGAAGAAGGAATATAAGGAAACAATTCAGTCCTGCAAAAGACACTCAAGAGGTGAAAAACAAAATCAATAACATGAAGTAAAAGAATATTTTGGCAAATTAGCAAGATTCTATTATTATACGTACAAAAATAAAGTAGAATTCCAGAAGTCCTTGTGTTGTCTGTTATCTAACCTGACCTACCTCAAAAGGTCAATATATACAAAGTAATACATTTATGTATCACCATAAGCATTCTGAATACTGGTAATCAAATTGGTTCTGAAGTTGTAAATGGTCTTTATTGTTCACTATTCTTTTTCTAATTCATCCTCCTAGAGGACCACACAATATCCCACAAAATATTGTTAATTGAACACTGAAAGGGAGTACTTCTCTTATGAAAAAACATAAGTATGAACGATCCCATTATAATTATTTGGAGACAACACAATAATTTATTTTATATTCTTGAATGCAAATTTAATAAATAATGCTCCATAACATATAACACCTACTTTAAAAATTAGCCCCCTTCAGACTGCTAGTTTGATTATGTAACTAGTACCTATATCATCCTCTTTAAATAAAGATCTTCAGTCTCTTTCTACAGTTACTCCCAAAATGTTTTTCAAGTTCTGAATCATAATTTGACATCTGCAACAGATCAAATGGCTACACAAATTGGAGCTAAATCTGAACTAAACAGAAACTACTCTAATTACTAAATCAAGGGATTGAGATTCAGGTGAGATAACATTGCTCTAAAAATCTAGATATTTTCTTGGATTTAGTTGTCAACTGCCCTTTAAGTTATGTCCATTAATGTGCTAATTTCTACCAATTTTGGAAGATATATTTCATTTGAATTGTAATATTTTCAAGATGTTGGATTGCCTTTGAAAAGAATACAGATTACATATGATGGCATTATAGAAAGCTTTTCTCAATAGTTTCACTACTGATTCATAGACTGAAAATGATGTTTTTGTTGTATAAAGTCAATTGACGCTGGTCTTTTTTGCATTCATTATTTGCTTTGCTTTGCTATACAGTACTGTTCATTCCTAATAATTTTATAAGTTCTGTAAAACTCCCAGTATAACTCCCAGTATAAATATCATTGTGGATACTATTCCACAAGCATATAGCATAAATGAAAAGTAAATGAAAAATAATAGAGCTATATGATAACCAAGGAGCTAATTGCAAAATTTAACATATAAAACAGGTCAAAGAAACCTTATCTGGACCATAATAAGAAGCCAAATGTATTACTTCTTGGTATACATTCACACATAAATAATCTCATGTAGGAGTTTCATGTCAGAAACTCTGATAGGTTTCTGATAGGTTTCTATTTATTACAGTCTAGGTTTTGAGAAATTCTTTAAAACAGTTGCTTGAAAACATACAAGGACATGCAAAAAGCACCTCTTTTCCAAATGTTATAGCAGTTGCCTCTTTCTTCAGGCTTGCACAACTGTCTCAGAAGATGCTTCTAAGCTGTTTCCATTCCAGGCTAGGTGGTACTTCTGAAGCCATCGTGTGAATCTGGGAAAAGATGTGGCTGCTTTATTTATTGAAAAATGCATACATACTCAAAAAAGAATGATCTTGTAGGATTTGTCCCAACGTTTATGCATTTTTAGTGTAGGAGAAGCAGAAAACAAATAAGCAAATACTAATCTGAAGGAATATAGCCCATGTGCCTAGATTCTGCTTTGATGAACACTCTCATACAGCTAGAATGATACAGCAGAAGCACAGATTTATGAGATGCATACATCTCAGTTTTTGTTTCATTCTCCTAGCAGCCTTGAAAAGATTTGATTTCCCAGCAGTACTACTAATACACGGGAAGTTGTTTAAAAAGTCACTTGTCCTGTACATGTGCCAGTTTTTTTACCTGCCAATGAAACTAATATTATACAAGTTTCTACCCAAGATGTCCATAAAGCTTTATCCATTAGTGACTTCAAAGTGCACAATATTCTCAAAAGCCTAGTGCTATGTAAGCAAAAATAATTCTCAGAGTTCTAAACTAGGTCCAAAGCTATTTCAGGTATTACCAAAATGCTCTGTTGAGGTACATTAAATTGCCATTGTACTGAAAAAATAATTAACAACCTACATTTTGGGGGATCCATTATGTGAACTATTTAACTGATCAGTGATTTAGTCAGAACTTGGAGCAATCAAGGGAGAAAACATAAAACACTAAAGCCAAATCTTTGAAGAGATGCTTTGACAAACTAAGATAAGAATAGGGACATTTTATTCTGCTCATTAAGGCTAAAGAGCATATTAAAGCAAAGTAATTAGAAGTGCTGGTCAAAAGCATCTCTTCTGATGACTTATCAATGTAACTAAAGTTGGAACAAGACTGATTCTTAAAATCTATCACTATATAATGGCTTCACAGTCTTCAAGAAAAAAAATAATGACAATTTTAATATGCCAATATAACGTACAAGAAAAATCTAATATAAGCAAATAAGTTAATAACAAGTGGAATGAAAATAAGGTCACTGTTTCCAATCCAAGAGTAACTATGTATTTAAAAATAAATGCAATATATTTTAACTTTTACTTTGCTGCAGACTTGCCATTTTAATTGTGAAATTGAACTGTTATTTAATGATAGTTTCCTATTGGTTTATATTATATTATATATCTGACTATTTTTAATTTACACTATTCTCAACCTGACATAAATATTATCCATAGAATAGAAATGTCTTTATAAATGCCTTAAATGAATTAATAAAATACAGACAGCTAAATCTTTATTTACAATGCTTGTCTTATTTTACAAAGAGAAAAAAACCCTGAAAAGGTAATCAGAAAGGTAATTCTAAATATATTTTGATTCTGTAACTCATTTAATTCAATTTCATTTATGTTATTTTACCTTAATGCCATCTACACTGCAGACTGTCTCAAAGGTGCTTTTTCTTTCAAATGGCAACTAGACTATGCTTTTTCTTTTTCCTTAAGGAAGCAAAACGAATGTTTTGTTTCTCATCCAAGAAGCTTCATCAGTTCAGGCTGGATGATGGGGAGATGGAAGGATTAGTTCTGACAGGATAGGGAAAGGGGAATGGAAAGATTATATTTCTTTGCAGTCATCTGGTGATTAGCACTTTCTCTGAGAGTCGTTGAGGCCACTTAGGGATTTATGTGTGACCTCAGGATCACCTGAACCAGAGTGCAAATGGGTGTGGCATCTTCTTGGAACTGCTTGAAAGGACTGTGTTGTAGACAGGAGATATTTTATTGTACCTATCTTGTTTCCTTTATGTCATATAAACTGCCTTAAACTTTTAAATAGAAAGTCAGAATATAAATTGAGCAAATAAAATACATCAGCAGGATTAACCAAAAATTTTTTAGTACAGAAGCAATATGTGGTGGTATTCTTTAAACTTCTTACCATCTACTTCTTGGACATTTTAGGGTAACTGAGTAAGTACCATCAAATGACTGTATTCCATAGAAGATTATGACCTATGATCTCATATGATATGTAATTGTTGTCAACTTTCTTTGGCTCATCTAGAATTTTACATTAATACTATTGTTGATAATCAGCAATACAATATTTCGCCAATTGTACTCAGAGTCTTATGAAAAGTATATGTTGTGGCCCTCCAGCGGCCTGGGGAGATTGTGGCTGATCCTGACGACAAGGAGGCTGGTGTGGTGTCGCATCAGCAGCCTGTGCAGCTGGCGCTCGAGTCAGACAGCGAGGAGGCTGAAGAAGATGTGGTGCCAGAGGCAGAGATTCAGCCAGGGCCTTCAGATCCTCCAGAGGCTCCTTCAAGTGAAGAGAGTGAAGTGGAGGAGCCTCTTCTCAATGCATGAGCACGCCAAAAGGCAGGAGCGGTTACTCAGGAGGAGGTCTCCTCGAGAGTAAGACTTGGGGCTAATTGGCCACTCTCTTAGCCTATTTAAGTTTGCACACAACTGGCAAACATTACAGGAAACAACGTGTGTTCGTCCGGTCGTTCGTTGAGCATTTGAGAGTGAATTTTCCTTGCAAACCTGGTTTCTGGGCTAATTGCCAACTACTGTAAGCCTTTATCTAATCTTTGGAATTTTTGGCAGGCCCTTAAGGACATTTTTAATAATAGCCTGCATTTGAAAAAATTTGTGTTTGTAGTAAACGGAGTTGTTCGGAGTTTTGTGTGTGCTACATTTTTTGGGTTCCGTAGCTGGGGCAGAACAGTATAGTGTAAATCTTAAATAGACTTCAGGTAGTACAAGTAACAAAGAAACAATGCAAACATTTCCTAAGGAAAAATGAAAAGTCTTGTGAAGCAAATATGGGATAAAGTAGGTTTTGTTATTGCATTTTTTACTTCAGCAGATTTACAGAACAACTTCTATGCATCCTGCTTTCTTTCTTTTGTTTTCCATAGTTTCTGGTAGCATCTCAAGGCAAGCTTCTGCCCAATCCATCAGGCATCCAACCAGAGGGAATACCTGCTAGTAACACCACATGCTCTGTATTTCTTATCAAAGTGAAGAAACTGACAGCATTGCATGAAAGGCACAGCATGAGGTATTTGTGCCTTGTAATTTTCTCTTTCAATTAACATTATCATACTCTTTTCTCTGACAAAGATACTGTACTTTTCATGTTCCTAAACATTTAATCATACACAGGGATTATTTTTTCCTACTAAAATGGACATCATCTATCATAGTGTGGAAGGGTGTTTTAAAAAAAGTTCTCTCTCTCTCTCTCTCTCTCTCTCTCTCTCTCTCTCTCTCTCTCTCTCTCTCTCTCTCTCTCTCTCTCTATATATATATATATATATATATATATATATATATATATATATATATATATATTGTCACGATTATTGATTAAAACTACAATATCCAGAGTATATATATATCAGGTATTACACTGATGTTGGCATTTGCATTCTCCTCTACAGTTCTCCATATTGAATCCTGCTTCACTTTCTTCTCACAGATCTATGGAGATAGCTATGTTGTTAGAAGCTGGATGCCCTCCAATGGCCAAGTGGAAATTGATTTACCCCAGAATCTGCATTGATTGATTTACAGTAGTCAGTCCTCCAACAACCATGCTCTCTGTTATCCATTATAGTTTGAACAATAAAAAAATAGAGCCTACCACTTTTAATGAAGGCAGGAAACAGAGAACAATAGAATACTATTAATTGTTGCATCCATCCCAACTGCAACAAGGTGTTAGTGACCACCTTTAAAGCGCTCCATGGCATAGGGCCTGGGTACTTGTGGGACCGCCTTCTGCCACCGATAGCCTCCCACCGGCCAGTTCGCTCCCACAGAGAGGGACTCCTCAGGGTGCCGTCGGCCAGACAATGTCGGCTGGCGACACCCAGGGGGAGAGCCTTCTCTGTGGCAGCACCAGCCCTCTGGAACGATTTGCCCCCGGAGATCCGTACGATACCCGATCTCCGGGCTTTCCGCCGTGCCCTAAAAACTTTTTTATTTTGTCAAGCTGGGCTGGCGTAAACCCCCCCCTCTCTTTTTTAAGCTTAAAGTTTTATGGGTTTTAAATTTTAATTGCCTATTGGGTTTTTTAATTTATTGGGCCAAAATTATTTAATTCTTTTATTAATATTTTAAATTTTGTATTGGAGTGTTTTTTATTCTTGGCTGTACACCGCCCTGAGTCCACTAGGAGAAGGGCGGTATATAAATTTAAATAAATAAATAAATAAATAAATAAATAAATAAATAAATAAATAAATAAATAAATAAACATCTAAATAAAATAATATAATATTTGCTTTCCTCTTTGATTGCCAACAATACTCTTCAGCCAAAGTCCAACATTTAAAGTCACTAACTGAAAGAACAGGCCATCAATTTCCTACTTCAAGATACAAACACATTTTATTTATTTTTATTTATTGTGTTTATTTATTTATTTATTTGTCAAGCATATATAAGATAACAGATATAAGTATAAATGTGATTATGAATACAGGAAATGGATGTAAATAAATCAGGACAGTAGGACAGGGATGGTAGGCATGTTGGTGTGCTTAATACAGACTTCTTAGGAATGGGGTGAGGTGAACAGTAGACAGTCTAAGATTAAAGTTTTGGGGGTTTGATGAAGAAACCACAGAGTCAGGTAGTACATTCCAGGCACTGACCACTCTGTTGCTGAAGTAATATTTTCTGTAATCGAGTTTGGAGCTGTTTACCTTAAATCTGTATCTATTTTGTGCTCGTGTATTGTTGTGGTTGAAGCTGAAGTAGTCACTGACAGGTAGGACATTGTAGCAGATAATTTTATGTATTATACTTAGGTCAGACCGAAGGCGGCGTAGTTCTAAGTTGTCTAAGCCCAAAATTTCAAGTCTGGTGGCATAAGGAATTCTATTGTGGGTAGAGGAGTGGAGAACTCTTCTCGTGAAATATCTCTGGACTCTTTCAATTGCATTAATGTCCAATATGCAGTGCGGGTTCCAGACAGAGGAGCTGTATTTGAGAATTGGTATAGCAAATGTTTTGTATGCTCTAGTTTGTAGTACAATATTACCAGAGAAGAAGCTACACAAGGTAAGGTTAGGTTAACAGGTCTTAATGCCTTAATGACCACCACATTTATAGCTAAAGCAATCCAACTGAGAGTTTCTTAACTAGATCAGATTGGGCTAACCTCTGATTTTATCAGATTAGTTTATTGAATAGTTGTATATATTTTGAAACAACTTATTGTTTTTACCTTATTTTACTATCTTAATATGTTATGAATTGATATGTTTAACTAATGAATAAACAATAAATCAAAAGTTATGTATGCAGTTAAACAACTTACACAAGTGTTTGTGCATGTGTTTATGTGTGTGCATGAACAACATAAAAAAAGGCATTGTCAGTACTCTCATCCTATATCATATTTTATTCAGGAAGCCTATTGACTGAAGATAAGTGAAGGATTTAACCAGTTCCTTCCAGAATTACACTTAACATATGCAGCTATTTTCTGTTTCCTTACAAGCTAAATAAATGTATGGTCATAGGTGGTCATACAAATATACGGGCCTAAATCATGTGAAAAATATATATATATTGAACCAAATCACCATGAAGCACTAAAAATAGACATAGGGATAGTTTGTGCAGACACAACATGTAAAATGCTTACATGAACTTCAGAAGTAACATGTTGAGAGAGAGAAAGAGAGAGACAGAGAAAGAGATAGACTAAGATGGAAAGATGTTATTACTGTTACTGTAAATCTTAGCTCACTTCAATTTCTCAATAATATTAACATTATGCAGTACAATAGTATTCCAGTGCCAAAACAAAGAACTTATAGATCAGCCTTCCTTAGCAATTTTTTCATAAATTTTATACAGGTTGTTCTAGCCTAACAATCAGTCGCTTAACAACCATTCAAAGTTATGATAGACCCTTTATTTATGACCTGGATTCAAAGCTCTGATAGTCTATCCATCCATGTAGTCACATGAGTGCATTCTGGACACTTTGCAACCAGCCAACATTTATGGCCATTTTCAACGTCCTGTGATTTACACAATTTTTTGCTGAAACCTATGTTTACAATGGGTTCTCTTAATGACCACGTTTGCTTAATGACCATTACATTCACTTAACAACTGCCACAAAAATGTTGTATGATCAGGCAAGTCACACAATGACCCATTTAATGACCAGCACAAATTTTCATTGTAATGCTAGGTTCAATTTCTGTTGTTTAGTCGAATACTATCTGTAATATGAATTATCACAATTTTAATGTGCAAAATAATTACTTTGCCATGGAATCATATACCTTCTGTTTTCCCACTCGTGATAGATCTAGTTTTTAATAATTCTATTATTTCTCAGTTTAGGTTGTCACATAAGAAATAGGATTCATCACATTGGAAACAATTGTATTCCTTAGTTTTTCATCTGAAACAAAAGAATTACTATTCTGAGAAATAAAAAAAATGACCCAAGAAAATAATCTTTCAATCCACTCTAATACTTACACCATAAGTGTGGTATGCATTAAATATATTGCTTAAATGAAAATAAATATTTTAATATTAGTAAATACAGTAATATAGTAAATAAAAATAATTTACTATATTACTGTATTTACTAATATTTAATATGTCTTTAATATGTCTTTTTCTATATATTTTGTATATTCTAAGACAAATGAAAATGTATGAATTTGTTCAGATATCAGTACTGTGTTAGGTAACCATATTAATCCCTTGCCTTGTTTACCATGCAGAATCCTATAATTTCAATAATATTTAGAAACTAAAATTGTTAAAAAAGCAAACAAACCTATACTTCCACAAGTTCGATTTTGGAACATGAGGAAAAGAGGCATCAGGTAACATTTCATACAGATAGCATCATAAATCATAATGTTGTTTAGAAAATTGTTTTGGGATAAGTGAACTAGATTGCTGGCAATTTCCCTGCCTCCCTTCCCCACAAGTTTACTATTATGTTCCATTGTCAAAATTCAAGAAAGTTAAAACAAGAATAACCACTATGTATGTATTTTAGAATGCTCATTTTAGGAAGCACGAAGCAGCTGAAAACGTTGGACCTGCTATAATTCATAAAAAATGATTTCATACAGTTAGAAAGTTTAGTATGTGATCTTAAATCAAACTTCTCCAGTTTTGATACTCTCTATTGTAAAAAAAAATATCTCTCTTTCAATTTCTAAAAACTTTAGCTAGCTGGAAAACAATATTACAAATACTGCACACTTTATATGAACTAATAAATAAAAGACCAGTTTTGCTGTAATCACTATCCATTAAATTTAGCAATGAAAAACAGCTACCACCAAATGAAAGAATGTAGCTGCTAGAATCTTGCTTTTGACTTCAGATGTTATAGACATGCCTATACTTGAATCCAAAAACTAAAAGACTAAATAACACAGCCTCTTGCACTTAAATAAACATCAATATTTCAGAAATAAGAAACAATAGCAACACTGGCTATGAGAAGAAAAATAATGTAGTCAAGTTGTTATGGAATGAAGTGACCAAGCAACATTCCTGGGTCAATCAGAGAGAGAGTTTATTGCGCAAGACTCAAAAGCCATATTTGCCAATCTTGGCTCTGAGTAAAGACTCCATGCTTGTATGACACATTATATACTTTTCTAAACAAAGGATTCTGCTAACACAGCAACTTTTCCATATATGGTTAACATACATTTGTCATTTTTAATTGTCATTTTCCTACTTATTAAAGTTTTACATTATCTCATAATTCTTCTTGTATTTTGGCTGAAGTACAAATTTCTTCTTGTTGAAGGACAAGTTTTAGCCCATATGGATGTCCATGACCTAACCACCTCCAGCCATATGTCTTCTAGGGATGCTGACAAGTTATGGGGGCCTCTTTAGAGTATCAAAGGAAATTACATGTTGGCTTTGTATTCTCTGCAGCTGCACATATTTCTTGTCTTCAGAATATAGTTGCCTTTAATATATTTTATAATGAATATATAAAGTTATCCAAAGATCATCTATCCGGTTCTACTCTTACATTAAAGTGATATATTTATTCAGCAAAATGAAGGTAGGGTTAATTTTGGGGGAGGAGGAGAGGACAGATAAACAGACAGAAGCACATTCCAGTTAGGTCGTATCAGTTTATATTCCTTTTCCCATTTAGTTAAATTTACACAATGATTAATACAGTAAAATATATAGAGAGCAAAATAAATGTAACTTTATTTTAATGGAGCCTGGAACTGGGTAGTAGTCAATCATTTTGCTTTTGTGGTGCATTATTAATAAGTTTAAGTTCAGTAAAGTAAAAATAATCTATTACTTTATTGCCCTTTTTATTTGTTATCAATTTTTCCACTAAAGTGCTTTTCCTGCATATTTTCTCCCATGTTTTATAGTGTACCCACCAAATAAACCTTTTAATTAATAAAGTTCTTTCCTTTCCCAACCTTGATACTGTTTATCTTCATATTAAAATGCATGATGAAATATAAAAGGTTGAAAGAGTAATCAGTGTGAAATTAATTTAGATCCCATTTTTTTCCAATTTTTGAACCTATTCAAAAGAAATGGATTTTGAATAAAATTATATTTTTTGGTAAAGGAACCTGCCCCAATTTTAACTTAAAGCCTATGCAGCCAATCCATCGATAGTCACGATACATATGTATATACTGTTTGTATTAATTCATATGGCCAATTATCTCAAACGAAGTGAAACTGGCAGTGTACAGCCATTAAAATGAAGCAATAAACAGATATAACATATTATTAAAAACGGTCCTAATTAATTCTGACATTATCATGGAAAAACATTATCAATGTCATTAACATTATAATAAAATTGTAATTCGTATTTTTTATTAAGAATCTTTGCATTTGTTCTTGATTTTTGACAATAGATACATATACAAAACATTTTCTGGCATGAATTAAGAGTACTTTTTTATATACTATACTGTATCCCCACACAAACACAAACACACACACACACAGAATATATGGAAAAAAATCCAAGAAGCAAAATCCAGGAAGTTACATTTTTATTGCTGCTACTATATACCAGGCAATAAATTGTTAATTTTTACCAATCTTTTAATTCCCCAAGTGATTAATTAATGATCTGGAGCTCAACTGAAATAATAATTCTTAGCAGTGTAAAATATATTTGAAAGTATGTTTATAGTTCTTCATTCCTGATTTGTTTAAAAAGTTTTTAATTGTATTTACTCACAGAAATTCTGATTTAGGAAACTTAATACTTAAACTTGCTCATTTTTTAAAAAATGTGAAAGCGTTAACAACCCCAAAAACTTACAAACAAAATTCCAGGGCCACACTGTGGTCATAAGTCAAGGACTACTTGTAGTAAGGCGGCTTTGGTTGCACTTATTGAAGATCTGTGGTAAAGCCAAGAATGGATGCACCAATGAATGGTGCATCCATTCTTGATATCTTGCAGCTTTCAAATCAGTCGACTATAGTTGGGGGTTTGGGGCACCATTTGATGTTGCTTCTCTTCCCAATGCCAGACCAGTTTCAGTTGGTGTTGGTAGTTAGAGAAAGATCATTCCCCAGGTCCCTCATTTGCAGGTGCCACAGGGTTCTATTCTTTGAATTCTCCTTTTAGTATCTATAATACAACTGTCAAAACTGGCGGCCGATGGGCTGGATGCACAGGCCATGTCCACCCCAGCTTCGCAAAGTGGAAAAACATCATGAAACATCATGTGACAGCAATGTGACATGGCGAGTTTGACATCTGTGATCTACAAAAGCCACTGGGTGAGGTCATTTGCTATTTTGGGGTTCAGTATATTGATGATACCTAATTATACCTTTTGAGTCCAGACTGGCCAAACTGAGGTTGCCAAGGTTCTGTCCCAGTACTAGGAGGCTGTGTGCATTCAGAAATTATATCTGATTCAATCCTACTACCAAGACTGAATTTCTATGGTTATCTGCTGATAGTCCATTACTGACCTTAGATGGGGTAGTAGTTCCATTCAAGGTTGGTGATAATTGAGGGACTTCATGGATTCACAGCTCCTCCTTCTCCATGGATGGTCTCTGCACTGCTTCATCTGGTGTGCAAGTTGCACCATTTCCCAGATCAGGGGGCCCTTCAGATAGTCATTCATGCCCTGGTTACCTCACAACTTGATTACAGCATGTGGCAGCATTCAGAAGCTTCAAAGGCTCCAGAATGCAATAGCATATCTTTACAAGCTGCATGGGTTCTAATTTTACTTCTAATTGCAATTAAAGGTGCTAGTTGCTACCAATAAATATCAGCATGGTATATGGCCTGATTACTTGAGAGACCTGTTATCTCCCATAGTATCCATCTGGCAAGATTGATGTCCTCCAAGTTGCTTCAATTAAACAATGATATCTATAAGAACCCAGAAGTGTATCTCCTCTATAAAAGAGCTTGCCTTCTGGAATGAGGAATTGTTTACCTTCTTTAATTTTTTTAAAAATCTCAGTGATTTATTTACTGAAACTTAATACATTTTTCTTCTGTTTCATTTTAATGGAAAGTCCATTAAAATTAAGACATAAAGGTGGTGCATGATTTCTAAAGAAATACATATTAAAAGCAATTAGATTGTTAAAATCCAGAATGATCTGACTTTGTGTTCTGGTAATAGGGTCACACAAATCTCCTCTTGGCAGGATATTAATTACTGATTATTGTCAGTTAATAAAATTTTCTACAACTGTTGAATAGAAGAAAAAAAAACCCTGGGATATTTTTAAGTCCCTAATTCTGAACCTTATATAATTAAGCTAACCATCATCAGTAACAAAAGCAATAAAATGAAATCCTTGCTTTAATAAAGAAACAGTCCCATTACAAGTTATAATAATAGCAAAGTAAATAGCATATCTCAAATACATTAAAATGAAGAAAAATAATTATCTAGGAAATATTTTGATTGAATTCTTCCCTCTTCTTCAGCAAAGAACTGGACATCCTATAATCATACAGAACATTTTCATTTTGGAATAAAATCTGTTCAGTTTGATTATGTCTGATATCCATTTTTTCAGATGCTGTTGTTTGCTGAAACATTCAGTGAAAAAAATGCAAATGATACATGTAATATATATTCCATTCTTCTATTTAATTAGTTATTTGCATATTTGCTTTTTATTAAATATGGAAAATATATTGATTGATTGGTTTGATTTATATATACACCCACTAGCAAAAGTGACTATGAATGTTTTATAATTGGATAGAAAAATATGAGCTAAAAGAATATAATACCTAGAAAAACAGAATGATAAAATATTGGAATAATAGAATACTGCCAACTACTATATAGTCCATTCAATGACTTTCTTTCTGGAAAGATTCAATGAAATGTTGAAAAGGGGCATTGGTGTTACCTGAGATGCATCTTCTCGTTGGGTGGAGACAGCAGCGAGGCGTGGGGTGCACTCATCCGTTCAGATTGGTGGACTGAGTCTGTCAAAGTTGCTAAGTCCTGCCCTTGTTGCTATGGACTTCCAGCTTTTGGCGAAGAGAGACTCGTCGTGTGGAAAAACAGACTCGTCGTGTGGAAGAACAACAAAAGGTTAGCAACAGAGAAAATCCCCCCCCAGACTGAAAGAGGGTGGGGCTGGATGCTGCCTCCACCAACAAGAAGGTGTGTCCCAGGTAGGACCAACACCCCTTCTCCATTGTGGGTGGAGACAGCAGCCAGGCTTGGGACATACCAAAGTTTATTGTTCTTTAGTTATGGGTGGGATCAGTCTGGGCCGATGACTCCCCCTCCTTATGAACCACCTACAACACTCTGTGTCCAAAGGCGGCTTCAGCAGAAGCAAATGTATCCAGTTTGTAGTGATGAATAAAAGGAAAAGGACAAGTCCAGGTAGCTGCCCTACAGATCTCCAGCAAAGAGGCTTGCGTGGCCCACACCGCCGAGGTTGCAGCGCTGCGAGTAGAGTGTGCAGTTAAAGTAGAAGGTCTAGGCAGAGGGCGTAAATCATAAGCAGAAGCAATAATCTGTCAGATCCACCAGCTGAGCTTCGACGAAGAGACCTTGTTACCTAAGGAAAAAGGGAGAAAGGACACAAAGGGAGATTCCATCTTGTGGAAATTAGCAGTCCTCTTAATGTAAATACGCAGAGCCCTCCAGACATCCCATTTGTGCCATTGCTGTTCCAGAGGATGGGAAGGACGAGGGCAGAAGTCGGAAAGAATAAGCTCTTGAAACAATGAAAGTGGGTGTTTATTGTTGGAACAAATGTAGGGTCAATCCGCAGGACAACACAATCAGTATGGAACACACATAAATCCTCTCTCACAGAAAGAGCTGCGATTTCAGAAATCCTCCTCACAAACATAACTGCAACCAAAAAGGTGACCTTGCATGATAAGAGTCTCAAACTGGCCAAACGAAGGAGTTTGTACGGGGGACCTGTAAGAGAATTAAGTACCAGAGACAAGTCCCAGGTGGGATACCTGTGCAACACAGGAGGGCATAAGTTAGTGTCCCCTTTTAGGAACCTGATTATGAGCGGATTGTGTGACAAGGAGAGAATAGAACCATAAACAAGGACCACGGAAAGCGCGGCCACTTGGCGCCTAAGAGTATTGGGTGAGAGTCCCCTGGTAAGGCCATCCTGTAGGAAAATGAGAACATCCACCACTGAAGCATGAAGTGGAGAAATCTTTGAATAGTCACACCCGGTGCAGAATGCATGCCATGTGGCAAAATAAATACAATCTGTAGATGGTCTCCGGGAAGCTTGAATAGTCTTAATTACAGAAGAGGGGATGTTGATATGTTGCAACACGCCCCGCTCAACCGCCAAGCAGTCAGTCGGAGCCACTGGGGATCTGGGTGGACTATCGCCCCTTGGCTGAGTGAGTCGAAGTGCACTGGAAGCCTCCATGGAGGTGACACTGAGAGAGTCAGCAGATCCGCAAACCAGCTCCTCCATGGCCAATGAGGAGCAATGAAGATGACTTCTGCTTGTTCCCGGATGATCTTTCGTATAACTCTGGGAATAAGAGCGATTGGCGGGAACACATATATCAGGCCAGGAGGCCAGCTGATGCGAAGAGCATCCACAGCTTCTGCTTGAGACGTTGGGAATCACAACACAAAATGTGGGGGTAGGAGTTTACACGGGTCGCAAATAAATCAACCTCTGGGATGCTGAAGCAAAGAGCAATGTCCTGGAAAAGGGCGGGATCCAGATGCCATTCCGAGTGATCAACCTGTTTGCGACTCAGCAAATCCACTCTTACATTGGCTACCCCCAAGATGTGACCTGCTCGCAACAAGGCCAGATGTCGCTCCACCCAGAATCCCAATTTCTTCGCCTCCAAAAGAAGCATCCTGGACCTGGTGCCCCCCTGCGGTTGATATGCACCTTTGTGGCGACATCGTCCATGAGGATTAGCACATGGGAGCCAGAGATTACATCCTGAAAGGCTCTGAGTGCCAGAAACACAGCCTGAAGTTCCAGGTAGTTGATACTATGCCGCCTCTCGCTGGCCGACCATCTGCCTTGAGCTATCCTCGACTGACAATGAGCCCCCCAACTGGAGAGACTAGCATCTGTTGTCACCACTAGTCTCTGTGGGTCTTGAAACTGACAGACCTTGGCAATGGCTGGGGACCACCACCAACTGAGGGATCTGATCACCTCCCTGGGAACTGGGACCGGGGTCACAGAGGAACCTCTGCCGCCTTCTGAAAAGGCAAAAGGAACCACTGAATTTCACGGGAATGTAAACGAGCCCAAGGAACAATTGAAATTGCTGAAACCATTTTCTCCAAAAGTTGGGAAAAAAGGAAAGGGGAGGCCCTTTGTTCATGTTGAATTTTGACCACCATGGCCATAAGACTGTCTTGACGGTCCTGCGATAAATACACCCTCCACAGAATCAATAACCACCCCTAAATGTAGCAAACGGGTAGTAGGAATCAAACGACTCTTTTCCACGTTAATGGAGAACCCGTGGGAAGAGGGGGTATGTATGGTGGTCTGCAAGTCCTTAAGTGCTTGTTTAATAGAGGGTGATAAAAGCAGAATATCATCCAGATATCTCTGGATAGGAATAGATTTAGACCTAAGAGAAGCCGCTAAGGCTGATAACACTTTGGTGAAACTACGGGGAGCGGAGGAAAGCCCAAAGGACAAAGCCCGGTATTGATAATGGGCCCCTGCATAACTGAACCTAAGGAACCTTCTATGAGAAGGACATACAGGGATATGTAAATAGGCCTCTGTGAAGTCAATAGAGGTGAGGAGGTCACCCCTATGAACGCCAGCAAGAATGGTATGTAAAGACTGCATTTTAAATTTCCAATAACCCACATAATGGTTCAGACGTTTTAGATCTAGAATTGGTCTCCACCCCCCACCCCCCAAAGATTTAGGAACCAAAAACACCCAGGAATAAAATCCCTGACTGATCTGGTCAAAGGGCACAGGTTGAATAGCCCGGATCAACAGAAGGTGCTGAACTGCCGAATCCATGAGGTGTCGCTTGACCGAATTTAGAGAAATAGGACAAGAAATGAAGAACTGCGGAATGGTGGAGAGAAACTTTATAGATAATCCAAATCTAAAAGTGCTCTGGACCCATTTATTTGATGTGGTCACATCCCAGAGATCAGCAAAGAACCCTAATCTACCGCCAATGGGAAGGCTAGAAGAGCAGTCAATGAGCGCCGGATGAATGGCTTCCTCCCCCACAAAAAAGCCGCTTATTCAAATAAGGTCAACCTCGTGGAGGCCTGTCCGGAAGACTCCAGTGCCTCTGATTAAATGAACCTGCAAAATGGGATGAACTAACACCCCCTCCAGATCCACAATACTGAGACTGTTGGGAATAAGGCAGAAACTGGGGCTTGGCCCTTCGGAACGTGGTGGGTAAAATTTTTTGTTTGTCTTTAGTCTCAATTAAGAATGATTCCAAAGGCTCCTCAAACAATTTGGATCCGAAGAAGGGGACAGATGCTAGCCGCCATTTGTGTCGAGTGTCTGTCTGCCAATGACAGAGCCTTATTAGCCGGCAAGCAGCCAACAAAGAAGCCATATTAGCCGGCAAGCAGCCAACAAAGATTTTGCGGCAAAGCAAGCAGCACTGAGGGTGGCTGAAAACTGTACCACTGCAATGACTTTGTTCAAGTCCTGTCTGAGTCTTGCATCATCAGGTGCCAACTTGTCTTGCAATTGACATAACTAGAACAAAGTTGTTCGGTTAAAAAATGATGCTGTGGTCGCAGAACGAATTGCCCAGGCCGATCCCTGATGCGCTCGCTCAAGGACCTGATCAGAGCGATGATCCTCCGGATGGAGACCTTCCTCCGGATCTCCAGGCATGGCAGCATTGGGAAGAAGTGCAGCAACCGGAGCATCCACGGATGGTACTTGCAGCCAAATCAGGAGCCACATTGAAAAATTTTCGATCAGTGGAAGATGGCACTTGGGCAGATCCAGGGGAAGACCATTGTTTATGGACAACTTTGTGGAATAAAGGTGGCACTGGCAGAGAATCAACGGGCCTAGTGAGCTTGGTGAACACTGAATTCACACCCCCTTGAGAAGTCGTAGCACCCACATCGACGGAATTAGAGCCCAATTGAGCGTTATTGACCGCTTTAAATAACAGAGATTTGAATAGAGCCGGAAGGAAGAGGCCCATGAAAGGAGGTTGCTCCGGAGGAAAGACCTTCATTCTCTGAAAGGTCAGGCTCTCGATAATCACCTGTGGTAAATACCGATGGATGGCTGTCTAGAGATGAAGAAGGAGGGGCCGGATCTCCAGCCGAAAAGAAGTCCTCCTGATAATCCCTCTCTGGAGACACCGAAACCATGGAACGAAGTGACGAACCTCTGTCCTCAAGTCTGCCGAAGACTTGCCGCCAATGATTCTTGAATTGCCAAAGCAATTAACTGCTGTAATTGCTCAGGCCCATAATCTGAGGACACCTCTGTTGCTGAGAAACATCTACATTCATAGCGTCAGATGCCACTGCCCCGGCGCAGGATCTGTAAGTCAGCTCGAACCCCATAAGCTGGCAGTGGGGATGTTGATGGGGAAGTCCTGAAGAGACATTTGATCTGGGGTTGCAACAGTAGGCAGCTCTCTAGGGAGATCCACCTCTTTGGAAGAACTGGATTTGTCTAGGATTCTAGAGAAAGAAGCTTCTTCTAGCAGAAGCCTTGTTACATAATTTTTAAAGCACTTTGTGCCTGTGCTTCTCATCCTTGGCCATAGCAGAATGCCTATGGGACTTATGATGAGAGCCAGAGGAGCGACCACCAGCGTCCAGATCAGATGGAATATTCTGCCTGGCCAATTCTGCCAATAACGCCTGTTTATCAGAAGGACCTTGGTCCTCCACTCCCGCTTTTCACCCATGTTTTGATTTGACCACCGCCTTAGGCAGCCTCAAATTAGGTCAGATAATGAACAACGCCTTCAGGTCTCAAATCTAGCACAATCCGCAATGGACACTGTGAATGTCACTGGGTCTACAGGACAACCAGATGTGAAAGGCAATCGCTAAAAGCCCTGGAGAAGTCAGTTCAGTAGAGCGAAATTAGAGTCAGGCAATACTAAGGCAGAAGGGCGAAAGGTGGTGACCAATCAATCAGCACAGACCGAAGTCTAGAGGCCGATAAGCATCCTTATGACAACAAGATGGCGGCTTTGGGATGGCACGCTGGGAGCGCGAAGCTCCACTGCCTGAAAGAAATGCCAACCATCAGGTGCAGACTGTGCAAAGCAGCTTAAATGTCAATAAATAAGAAGGAGGCGGGATTGTTAGATTAGAGGGCTGAAAGCTCCTCTTCACTCAGGCCACACACACAAGGCATAGACCAAAGCCTGGAGGCCTGTACAAGCTGTTTAACAGCTGCTTCAAGAAATGGCTTCGGTGGCAAACAAAATGGTGGGTGCAGTTAAAATTGCTGCCATGGGGGCACGAAGCGCCTCTGAGCGAAACACTGCCAACTACCAGAAATAGCGCCTGGATGTAAGGCTAAGCAAGCCAAAGCCCAATAGAGCCGGAAGGAGAGCAAAGCGACAAGGCAATCTGCTAGAAATCCAGGAGAGTGCGAGACTCTCCTTGAGGAACTAAGTCAGGTGACAGCGGTCAACTCGCCAAAATAGCCACCCGACTGACTCTCCGGGAGCACGAAGCTCCACACGAACTCAACTGGATAATGGGAGCACAAAACTCCACAACAGGGAATCAAAGTCCCTTAATGGGGAGCGCAAAGCTCCACAATGCTCCGAAAAAGTGTTAATCCATGGGCGTGGCAATTTACAGTCCAAATAATAGGTGTTCCCTCAGCAACCTTGCCAAAGCTAGGTGCGGAGAGAAAAAACACTCCTGCAAAAGTGTAAGGTCTAATAACTCACAGCCAGAGTCCAAATACAGTCCAAAGTCAAATCTGATGATCCAGTAATGAAGGAAAGTTAGGGAAAGGATGATAAGGCAAGAGAAATAAGGCAATAAAGTCAGAGACACAATCCACATGACTGTCCAGTCTGACGGACTGAGTCAAAAGCTGGGAGTCTATAGCAACAAGGGCGGGACTTAGCAATTTTGACAGACTCAGTCCACCAATCTGAACGGATGAGTGCATCCAAAGCCTGGGTGCTGTCTCCACCCACAATGGAGAATGACAATGACCAATTCATCCAGGCAAGAATGATTGATATTCTAGTACTAAAATAGACACGGCTTGGTTGAGGGATTTTTTTCTATCTCTAATCACTTCTCTGGAATCAACTTGGAATTCTGCCTGGAATCTGATTTATTAAAATATTCAAAGGTACTCAGACATTTCTTTTTCATGGGTCTCCATGAAACTACTTCTATTCTTTATGTAGATATGTGCTGTTATTCAGGTGAAGGATCTTATGATTTGTTTTTATGCTTGTTTTAAAAGTTATTCTGGTTACTAAAGTTCTTTGAAATGAATATCAAGTTTTTAAGAGTTTGGAATAATGATTAAAGTGCTGGATTTGAAACATCAGATGTGGCCCCCCTTTAGATTAGAAAATTGACTAAATGCCTGGGCCAGTCATTCTTTCTCAGCCAAAATCACCTCCCAGCATTGTTTGGGGAGGGAGATGGGAACTGGGAGCATTATGTATAGTGTGTATTGTAGAAATAAATATAATATATATTATATATTGTAAAAAAATGGATAAGAATCTAACCTTTTTACTTTAATTGTAATCTTAAATTAGATTATAGGGAGTCAGTGGATTCTTTTTTTATGTTGGAACTTATTATTCTGAGCTGGCCTAGTTACAGATGCATGAAAAACAACATTACTACTATTTTCAGCCCAGGATATACAAAGTCATTTGTGGGAAACCAGTAAATCTCACATATACTTAAAAAAAAATTAAAAGTATACACAAAGGTCTGTTGATATTTCTGATAAAGGGTTTAGACATTTGAGATCTCAAAGAAATCAAATGGAAGTGAAAATATTAGAACATGTCATATATGTCATAAGATGAATTAAATATGACAGTTTTGGAGAGCATTTTAAAACACCAAAATGTATTGGTAAATAAAAAATGTTTACCACATTACTTTGAAATAAATTTCTCCAAAGATTTGAAAGTGTTGGATATGGTATAAGACCAGAATTATGTGGTTTGAAAACATGAATTTTATGTATAGTTTGCCTATGTTTATGTCAAGAGAATTTCCATACTTTATTTTTGAAGCTCTTTGGAAGATCTTATCACTTCCCAAAACTCAATCTTCTGACACGGAGAAAAAAAGTCTTATTTCCTGCACAAGAATATCCTGTTAATATTTAGGAAGTTGACAAAAGCACATTTTGTCACCACCTGTTTAATTGTTAACTTACTCCAATGTATAATTCAGTTTCAATTGTATTAAGTTGTTTTAAGTTATATTTTGTACTCGTTCATCACAATAAACTGTTTTGATGGTTGAAGAAAGATATAGAAAGGCAGCATAGAAATTTAGAGATAAATTACATTAGTTAGTATACCCTCTTACAAAAAAATACACGGGAAAGGGAATTAAATGTTATTAATCTTCTGCTTTGTAAATCTTCCTTCTAAAATGTTCATTATATGTTGGCCAGTCAAATGGATGCATTAGTATATCCATCCTCCAAGACCAATGTGATTCAGAAATGATTTTTCCTAGCTAGAAAAGAAAGGATGGTGGGAAATATGCAGTGCAGTGGAACAAAAAACCCATTTGGGAAATCACCAGAGGCAGATGTTGAAATGCTGTTTACTTGGATAAATTCATCCATTTTCCCTCCTGAGCTGGTGACATGAGGTATCACCTCTTCTGGATAGCAAGTGCAAGTAAAAAATAAATAATAAATACATTTAACAAATGGAATTTTAGTTTCAATAGCATTTGTACAACCTTGTATTTCAGTTAAACTAGAATTTCTGCATCTTTAGCACTAGAAACATCTGCTCAGTTTTAGACTCCCTTTGGATTCCCAACTTCAAAGGGAATATAAAGAATAACAAATATATGTACTGGCATCGAAAAAAATAGAGAGGAAAGAATGGTAAAATTGTCCTTACTTGACTGCTAATGACAGGCTCTGCAGGGAAAACTCTGAGAAAATTTCTCAGAGGCTCAGAAACTTGGAAAGTGAATCTATGTTCTACGCAAAAGTTAGCCTCTCATGCTCTATATGAAGGAGCCATACAATGAATTTGGTTAATGTGTTTCTCATATACCTACTGTAAATTTTCTAACAGTCTTACTGTATCTTCAGTTCCTTCTGCTAGTCCTCCAACTAATGCTTTTGCAAGAGCACTATTGAAGGTCCAACAATCCACTATATAAGAAGCCCAGTTCCAACCAAGATAAAACTATAGCAGCTTTGTTCAGTGACCATTTGAAGTTAAAATGGTGCAATTACAGAAGCCACTTGGCCACAGAAGCCTACCCACATTTATGACTGCACTTCAAATCCCCCCATCTGTATCATCTCTGCCCTTTTGGCCACTCTGCACCCCCTCCCCACTATATATCTTTATTGACCTTCACCATCTCTTTCCTCCCACTGATGAATTGTGTCCGGCTGAAGCAGATGCTGTCTTTTTGCAATGGTCACCTAATTCTTTCTTGATCTCTGCCCTTTTAGCTGCATTGCTCTCTGCTGCCACTGCCTATCTCTGTCAGTCTAGGGCAGGAGCGTCAAACCCGTGGTGTCACTTTGTCGTCACGTGACATATTGTACTTTTTCCCCCCTTTGCTAAAATGGGGTGGCCGTGGCCAGCATGTGATGCACCTGGCCTGCAAGTCTAGGGGAAAGGTCAACATTAAGATGAAGAAAATAGCAAAGGTCAGTTGGGGACTGAGATGTGAACAGGACTAGTGGTGGTAGACTGCAGGACAGCCAAAAGGTCAAAGATTGGGAAGATGGATAATAGAGCTGAAGTAGACACAAATGTGTGGTCATGTTTCAGCTAACAAGCACTTTGTTTAGCTTTGGAAATTCTGGTCCTAATTAGGATCATTAAGCAAGAAGTACCTGTATAATTATATAAATTTAAATACAAACAACCCCAGAAGCAATATATTGAAAATAATGGGTTGTATCAAGAATAAGGACAGTAACAGAGATGGACTTACTGTTCCACTCTCCTCAGCACAAATCCTGACAGTCCTAAATGTAATATATTATTACGGTAGATAAAATACAACATTCAAAAATTTTCAACATGCCACAAAATGTATAAACTTGTAACCTAAACACTTTGTAAAAGAAATCACTCCCTATTGCATAAATTGGACTGTGAAACAGGAAAGCTTAAATGGCAATACATTTTAGTTTAACATAGGATAAAAGTATTTTAAAAAATCCAAGGAGCCATTTATTTAATCACTAAAGAAAACTGAAAACATAAAAAAAAGAAATAAAATTCTCCATGGTGTTCAACTTACTCGTTTACTTGTTTTAGTAAAATCAGTGAAACAGTATAATATCCTGTGTTAAGTTTTCATTTTCATTAAGAATGCATTTACTATAAAAGTAATGTCTATCGAATACATTGCGATTGCTTAATTCATAGTAGGAGTTAAAAACTGCTTCCATGGGAAAATCATCAGAAACAATGATCGGCTGAAATGTTTTGGAAGAAATTGACTGTTTATGCTTATGTCATTTCCCATAGGAAGCAAATTCTGATTCCAGAGCATTCATAGCTCAGGGAGGCTGTCATCCACTTGTTAATATTGCATGAGTAAAATAACATTGTAACAGCATTAAATAAATAATTTGATACAAATTATTCATTAAATACTATCCTATAGTTGCTACAAAGATGCTTAAAATGCTTTTATGATGACATTTGCTATCTTGTAGCAATATTTAATAAACACACTGTTTTTACAAACCTATTTTGGGTTGCTTCAAACTTATTTTGTAATTTCTAGACTGTGCAACTGAGACCAGTTCAAACAAAATTCCTACCTTAAATCTATTAATTCTCTCAATATGTATTATTTGAAATAGTATAGATGAAGTGTTGAATTGTTTTCATTCACAAAAATGCACACCTGGTTATAATTTATCATTATATTATTACTCCAATAATTAACAACCTTTTGCAGAAATTTGAAATGGCATTCATGTTTCTGAAGTCTTTCCATAGTGACATCGAATTAGAGATCAATGATTCCAATCAACAACAATAATAAGTTACATTTTTCTCAGAGCAAATTCATAACCATCTGGTTGCCTAAACAGGAAACTTTGTGATCAGTAAAAGTACTGAAAAAGACATATACCATGAACATAAGGACTTTACATTAGTTCACAAAGATATAAAATTGGAAGAAGCACAGAACAAACTTTTAGAACATGCTGCTTTGTATGAGTTTGGGAAGAATCACATCCTAACATATCCTTCAGAATTATAATAAGAGAAAAGGAAAACGGATAAAGATGGATTTGTAAGTTAAGTAAAAACTATAATTGTATGGAAGTCATAAAATATATGTTTTATATATATCTGTAATTGCTGCAAAGGAACACAATTCAGGAAGGAAGGAAGGAAGGAAGGAAGGAAGGAAGGAAGGAAGGAAGGAAGGAAGGAAGGAAGGAAGGAAGGAAGGAAGGAAGGAAGGAAGGAAGGATTTACTCCATCCTATAATTAGTTTATTTGGATTATATTTTGTCTAATTAATACAATACTTAAATATCATCCAATTTATTTGAGTGGATGGTTTAAATACAGCACTTCTGTAAAGTACCATTGAACATAAGCAAGAGAGCTGTGGTGTATTTGATCTAAATTCAGCTTAATGAACCTTTTAAAAAAAATAATACATTTCAACGTGGTTTATATAATTAGATTATAATATTAATCATACATATAGTAGCACTTCAAGTGCTTCCTTATCCTTAGATCTATCTTGAGTTTAGTATTTGAACACTGGATAGATTCCCAATATATATTTAAATGAAATATCTTAATATTTACTTAAGCTAAATGGGTCAAAAATAGTAAGAAACACATATTCACAACATTTGTGATCCACACCCCAAAAATGTGATCCAAGGAATAATTTTACAGATGTACACATAAAAGTGGTTCCCATTTCTGAATCTGCTTAGATGCATTTCACATATTAGAATAACTGAACAGAAAAAGAGTCCAAATATAAAATTCTATATTTCACTTTGCTGATGTCACCTCAGTGTTTCTTGGCTTATAATTTTGCTTAGTTGTAGCATGTCCTTCAATCTGATTTTGAATTTAATCTCTAATTTAGAAATTTATATAATCAGTCATGAACAACTCATTGTCCTGAACGACTTTTTGCAAAAACCAAAGCTAACAATATTATGTTACCTGGTTTTTTAAAAATATTTTTTAATTAATTATCCATAGTCTGTTTACAATATAAATCAATACATTGTACATTACAAGTTATGTGCACAGTGACTTTACTTAAACCACATAAGGGACTTCTGCTTCTTAGTTCGTATTCTACACATAAATTACAAAGAGATATCTTGAATTTTTTTTTACCTTTTTCTACATAAGAAAAACACTAATTTTTAACTAATAGGACTTTGTTTTTATATATTCTGGGACAAATTTATATACTCATTTTAACTCTCAAAAATGAAATAACTTCTAAGACGCCAGATTGATATTATATATTTATGAAATAAATTTATAACAGAAACAGGAAAATACAATACAATTAAAGTAAATTATAAGCAGTACATTAATTTATGTAATATACAAAGGTATAATATATCACTTTACAACCAAGTTAAAATCAGAAGACAAAGATACATGAAATGTCTTTAAGATATTAATTAGCTACGGACCCACAAACATGATAAAAATTTAACTGGAAGAAAATCAGTATTCAGAGGGAAGTATTATCTATGTAGGAATTAATGTTTGTACCCAATTTATGTGTTTGTGTGATATTCCTAATAAAACTACCACACTTCATATAGCATTATTACAACCCTCTATAAACAACTAGTTCATACCTCCAAAACTCTTGGTCATCAATATCAGAAAATATGCTGGCTATGAAGCCCATGTTTCACTTATTCATCTGTCTGGGAAAGAAATCATAAAATCATAGGCTACTGAAGATCTAAGAATTGGTTGTTCAAACAGTATGAAAGCAGTTGTTGGCATTTGAATAAACATACAATAATATATTTATATATGGTAATAAAATATAATTATTTATATTATTTGAAACATTATAATCTATACTTGCATTATCTGAGTTTTCTTTGGGACTCCGTAGAGCTTTAAATTTTATTTAAAAAGATGCTTTAAAGTGGGAGAAATGTGAAGACAGCACCTTTTGCCACATTCTAGAGCAGCTACATCTTTGCTTATCCTAGCTCTATTATTATATTTGAAATGAATAGAAGATTTTTAAAAAGTGCAAACTATGCACATCTAGAGCTTTCTATTAAGATAATGAAAATCATGGCCAGATTTGTGAGAAAGTTTTACCTTATTTAAAACATTTGTTTTAGTTAGCAAATAGTACTGTTATGTAGGAAATATAGTCTATGATTCATGAGTAAAAACAAAAACAAAATAAAATAAAAATTACAAATGCTATACAAATAAGATGTTAATAAAAGCTCAAAAATAAAAAGAAAGGAAACCAACAAACATTATCCCCAATCTGTCAAAGTAGAGAGTAAAAAGAAATTTAACTGTCAATATTAATGTAGGAGAAATAAAGTACACAACTGTCTTATGTAACTGCTACTACCAAGAAGGAAGGATTTATATATTTATATTTCATTTATATAATATATATAGCTTTATATTTTCACTGAGATTTATTTGTGGATGAATGTATTTAGGATTGCAATATCATCATCAAAAATGATAGAGCTCTATAAAAATCAAAATACCCAATAAGCACTGATTTTTAAAAGGAAACAATATATGCCTGGTATTGAAAAACACATTTTTTTTTCTGTCATATTTTTAGCTTTTTCAAGTTTCTTTTTTTTTTTCAATTTGTTTAATCATTTTCCATAGGTTCGACTAATGTTCTAAGTGCTGCCGTAGCTCCAGTATTAATGGCTGTGTGCATAACAGTTACGATAATACTTTGTTAAAATTATTTATTTTAAAACCCCAAAACATTAGAAAAGGGATCACTGTGTTACAAATGACATAGTCTGGATTAGACAGAAGACATGGCATGTGAATTACATGAGTCCTATTAATAAACAATTGAAATTACTCTGATGAAAGTCTATATAGAACAGGCATTTGGGAAGATTGGTTACATTTTATGGCTAATTTTGCAATAAGTCTCACTATCTTGCTGGAGCAAATATTCAGCTGGGTTGCATGAGGTATATGCAAACATACATTTGTAATTGCATCACATGTAAGCTTCTATAGGCTTCTTTAAACTAGGTATAAATCACTTCTTAATTATTATTAATTTCTCTCCATCCTAGTTAATAGTAATGGGGAAATAGCCATATACTGGTGGTTTTCAAAGTCTTGTTCTTTTAGACAACTTACAAAAATCAGCTCATATTATTAATGACAGTTCTACATATCTGCATTTTATTAGTATATTTCTAACTAGTAAAATAGCTGTAAACATTAAAAATATGTGACATCATTAATTTAAGCCATAATCCGAAAGGTAGAAAAATACTTCATTACACCATTTATTCTGAACAACTCAGACAATTAATCAGCTTGATCTGAAAGGGCAAAGACTCACTAAGTAACTTATATATGAGCTCCATGATTAGCACCTGAAATGCTAATTCCCATGAAGTCACTTTACTTTGAGAGATAATTCATAATTTTTTTGGCTTTGTGCCAGAGTTTATCTAAAACTGGATAAATTAAATTGTTATTACTGCTGCATTCCTACAATAGGATAGGATAGGATAGGATAGGATAGGATAGGATAGGATAGGATAGGATAGGATCAGATCAGAATGACAGAGTTGGAAGGGACCTTGGAGGTCTTCTAGTCCAACCCCCTGATCTGACACAAAACCCTATACTATTTCAGACAGATGGTTGTCCAATCTCTTCTTTAAAACTTCCAGTGTTGGAGCATTCACAACTTCTGGAGGCAAGTTGGTCCACTGGTTATTTGTTCTAAGTGTCAGAAAATTTCTCCTTAGTTCTAGGTTGCGTCTGTCCTTGTTTAGTTTTCTTCCATTGCTTCTTGTCTTGACCTCAGGTGTTTTGGGAGAATAGCTTGACTCCCTCTTTTTTGGGCAACCCCTGAAATATTGGAACACTATCATGTCACCCCTAATCCTTCTTTTCATTAACTAGACAAATCCAATTCCAGCAACCATTCTTTATATGTTTTAGCCTCCGGTTCCCTAATCATCTTTGTTGCTCTTTTCTGTACTCTTTCTGTTTTCTATTTGCTCTTGCATCACCATGGTTCAAAGCCTCCAGGTAACAGTCTAACCATTTTTTAAAAAATACCACCATAGTATCCTCCAATATCATATCTATCAGACAATTTTTAACAGAAAATCTCTTCCAATATGATAATTTACCTCACACACACACAACCACAAAATGTGGTTGAGAATCAGACACTACCAATCTAACTTTTATCCTCACAGTATGAGGATGAGTGTGGCAACTTAAGGGGGGTAGAGTCTTATTCCTTTAACTTCTCATAGAAGCTTGGAGATATGATGGGCTCATTACCTCTCTTGGTCATTTTGAGAAAAAAGAAAATCAGAAGTCAGCTTCAAACTGGTTTATGAGGGATCTGGGATGCAAGGTAGAAGCAGAGTGTATAATTGCTTCAAATTTAGCAAATTTGTTTTAAGAAGTATGCATTGTCTTACCTATTAAGAAACCTTATGGCTTCTAGAGCAGAAAATTATTTTTACAGATTTACATACATTTGGAGTGGTATACTCAAATATGTACCTAGGATTATTATCATCCCTTTACTTAAAACACTATTTTATATTGATTTCAAATGGAATAAAATAGAGAATTTTATAAAGCAAACTTAATTCAACAATTCAAAATATTAATGAAGCAGGTATTCCACAGCAACTCTTTTTATCACTAAGTGCACCCTTTTATCTCAAGGTGCCTCATGATCAAGTCAGAACCAATTGATACAACCACCAAAATTAAGCTGAAAAAAATAACAAAGGGTGAATATTGAATGTTCGCATTCAATCACTATTTTTACATAAGTCTACAATTTGTAAAACTTTATTCATATTTCACTTTCTTCCTTTTTATTACAGGATTTCATCCTGTAAGTTTTCTTACAGGATTTCATCCAAGAAACAAAAGATTTTTCAAGTGCAGTTAACGCTTTTAGGAAAATAGCATATTGTACTTACAAAAGAACGCATTGATCTGCTAAATATAGAGTTTCAAAAAGGAATGGAAAAAGGAAGTTTATGGTTTCTTGCATTTGGAATTTCCTACTATATAGGAATATTTTTTTAAAAAAATAATTGATCTGTATGCAAAAGAAAACGTAACTATAAAAGTTTTCATTTACAAGTACATAAAATCTAATTGTGTTAATTTTTGCTAAGTACAATTATTATAAATCATCTGAGTATGTAACTTGTCATTTACATTTATAACTTCCTTTAGTTACAGGTGTGAAAATGCAGGAAATAACAAGTTTATGAAAAACAAAACAAAACAAGTAGCATATATCCAATACATCCATGTTGGCTCTTAATTTTATAACTTATCTTGTAAATCTCATAATAGTTGCTGTCAAATGGATATCCAAAGTTTCATCACCTTGAAATCTATTATAACACAAGGGAAACTTTAAAGAAAACTAAATTAAAACATGATACCATATGTATTTTCATCTCAAGATAAAAAATATTATTGAGTTATGTATTTGCAATATTTAAGAAGTCAATACATTCTTTTAATGTGAAGAATAAAAGTATGATACATCCATATACCATATACATCACAAACACATGCACACATAATGTGTATTTTTTTAAAAATTCCAAAGTTCTGAATACATATTCTCATTTTTACAGGAAAAAAATCTAAACCTGCCATAATATCAGTGAGACTTCTGGAAGCAAGAATGTGCACTCCTAAGCAAACATGGGAGCAATTATTTTGGTTTTTACAGTAAGCTAGGTTCTCAATCCAAATTTCAAATTAAGTTCCCTTTTGATGCAGAAATTCAGTTGGGAATGAGTCACATGTTCAAATGTCTCAGAGATACTTTGAAATATCTTGTATATCCTTTAAAAACATTTAAGGTTACATCAAGAAAAGACTTGAATATTCAGATCCATATAGTTCTTGTTGCTTATGTGATTTCAGTAGAAATGGATAATATATTTATTAAATACATGACTTTGATCACAAAGAATGTTTTTGATGCAATTGATGCTTTTTAAAAACTACTGTTGTCTAGGGGAAAAAAGGAAGAAAGTAAAAAATACTGTGAAGAAGGCAGCATTTTATTTTAGAAAGAACTCTAGCCTCATCTGTGTTCAGTTCCATTTTACATTAATAACCTATAGTCAATTTATAGCTGAGGCCTAGCTATGTATTCTAAAGAGTTCTCAGAACAGACAGGATCAAAATGTGAAGAGTATAGCACTGATAATGAACACCACAAAGAGCCAAATATCTCTTAAACCATAAAGAATTTTCTGCTTTATTATCTTTATCAATTACCACATAAACTCAATACGACAAGTTTCTGCATTAGCAATAGAAGCCAAGTAATTTCAGTCACAACAGATAAAGCCTACCAAAATTAAAGAAATTGAGCAGAGGAGACTCCAGCAAGTTACAAAACCAGAATTGCTATTATTATTTAACTAATTTAGTAATTCATATTAGGACAGAAGAATTATTCATGCTTTGTTTCTAGCTTCTGATTGCAAAAATAAAATCCAGGAAGCAGTACTATATTAATGAAATAATGAAAGAGACTAAATCTTCCTGAGTAATTGCTCTTCAAACTGCTGGATAGGTTATTTTCTTACCTTACACTATGTCTTCTGCAATCTGACAATGTCATTCAATCAGCCACTTTAATGTCAGCTGCTCTTTTATTATACAGAATACAAGCAATAATGAAACTGTGCTGATCTGCCTGTCTTCATTCCATATAGTGTCTATATTTATACACTTATGCTTCTATTTGAAACTATATTTATCTACTTTATCTGCCTACAGTGCATCTGTTTCTCATACACACAGACAATATATGTACACACTTACAAATATACATATATATACACACACACACACACATTACACTGTTCTTAGCTATTTTTCTAAAAGCAGCAACAGAAGGATAATAAAAATGTTGATAGCTATGACTAATTAATGTTGTGCCTACAGATAATGCATACAGTATACACACACTCACAAAACATGCAATATCTCACAAATAACAGCAACAAAACTGTTTTTAGCTAAGCAATGGAGTACTTGGTATGATACAAACTCGCCAGCATCATATATGACATGGGATTTAGAATTGTTCACTATGTATTCCCTTATGATGTAATTATGGATTGGTGCAAAGCAACAGCTGCTAATTCTTACACAGTTATATCGCCGAGTTACTCTGGCTAATCCTCACTGTGACAATGCTAGAAGTACTGGCACATAGCCTCTAGTACTACCTCTACATAAAACCATTAGCAGGGCTATGCCAAAGAAACTGGCAGCTTTTTCTCATAGCCAGTTTGCAATAGTAATTTAAAAAGTGTTAAGGTTGCATTTCCATGTAAGATCTCAATCTCAAACTAGGCTTTTTATTACAGACAAAATCTCTCAGCAGAATCTAATTGTTCACTGAGCAAAAATTGTCATTAATTGTTGTAACAATACACAGAACATCGAGGCATTATTTACTAGCATAATAATATAAACATTAAAATATATAAATTACTGCTGTCAATGGTTCTTAATGATTGAAAAGGCATTGTGATTTGACCTTTAATTGCAATGTCAATACCATTTCTAATCATCCTTCTAGTTAGCTGACTCTAACTAATGGGTTAATTATATACCATGCCAAAATACAACTGATTTTCTTAGTGGGTAGCTAAAAAAAAATTTTTTTTTTGAATCTACAACGTCAGAGAAATCTTTAACTAAATAATAAAGAAACTATAAATAAAATACACAGTTTTCAAGATCCCTATATTCTTCGGAATAATCATTTCATATTTTCATAAAGAATCATGGCTTTTACTAAAACAGAACTATAGTTTCTAGCTCTTGTTTCTTAGAAATTCCTGCAATCAATGGTGCAAATAGTACTAAGAGATTGGCAAGAAACAATGATATTTTCCAATGTTCCTACTTCCAAATCTATATATCAAGTTTTATCTAAGGATGTGTAAAACATATCTGCACAGATATTTCAATTATAGACCATTTATTTTCCATTTCTATAGACTAATTTTCAAAAATATTAAATAACTTTCATACTACAATTTAATTCATTCTTTAAATCACTTTTTCATATTTCTTTCATATTTCAATAAAATATCGTTAATTTTGTGCTTTATAGAACCTGTGAACATTCCTACAAAAGGTACTTACTATTTTTTATCAATATAAATGGCAAAAATTATCACTGTAAAATAATAAAATTGAAAACATGATGTTATAGTTTTATAATTTTAATTTTATTAATTAATTAATTATTATTCGGGAGTTTGTTACCGGTTAGTGGCATTACATATGAATAAAAACATAGAACAGTCAAAAAATTAGTGTCCATGCAATATGCATATGAAGAAATATCACACTCTTTATTATTTTAAACCTAAACTGTAAAAATAAACAGCAAAATATGTGTTTTATATATTTTATAAAAATAGACAACAAATACAATTCACAAACAATAATGAATGCCTATTTCATAGGGGCAAGACATCAGAAATATTTTTTAATATTTTTACAAGACTTTTAATTTATGACTGCATCAATATACTGTTATATTTCAAATACGTGTTTATTTAAATAATTTTGTATTTTCCAAATATCAAGGAATGTCCATTGATATTAAATGCAATACCTGTTTATTTATTCATAACAACTCTATATTATATCTAAATAATATCCAATTAAGCATATGTAGGATTTTTCAAACTTTGGCCAATTACTTAGAAGTTCTCTTGTGTTCAGCATAATTTTTGAGTATTAGCTAATGTATGTAAATGAAACACTGAAGAATTATAATCAAGTCATGTCTAATAATATGAATTCCCTTTAAACAATTAAGCCTGGAAAGATACATATAGTTGACTTCAAATATATAAAGGTACAACTCTATTTTTCATATTGCTGTAAAAGTAGCACCACGAACTGATTGTAACAATCAGGTTTTAACCTCTAAAAATATTATTCTGGTGTTATGATATTATCCTATCAAACACTCTATACAAAACACAATGTCAGCATTTTGCTATGCATATTCTTTCTGAAAATTCAGAAAAAGGAAATCTCTTCTTAATTTATCAGTGAAGCTAAACATGAAATAAGTGAGTGGAGGTCCCTTCCCCCAGATAATTTATACCAAATATAAGAGGAAGGCCATTACCTAAATGACAGAAACCAAAGCAGCCCTCTCGACAGATCATCCTGGAAAAGATGCTAAAATTTCTTCAACAACTGATCATTGATACTTCCCAAGAAACAAAAGCTAAAGCCGAAGATATTCATGTTGCAACTTGGCAACATTTTCATATCTCTAGGCACTAGCAGCCTTTTCATGTGCCCATTTTTTTTTAATTTGGAAGGATAGCCAACTGTATGCTTTCAAAATATGCTATCCCACTAATGCCCCAACCATTATACCCCCAACTGTACAGAATAAATTAATTAAAAGAAAACAGTAAGAGAAACATTTGTCAACATCAACAACCAAGTTTTGCACCCTTAGGAATTTCCACAGTGACAGAATTTAATAGTTTAGACTGCATAACTTTTTGGAAAAAATAAAAACTCCACCGTATAGAGAACAAACAGTTCCATTTGAAACAGAAATATCGACAGATGAAGTTCAAAATGGTATAAAGGAATGTCCAAATGGCAAATATCCTGAGGGTGTGTGTGTGTGTGTGTGTGTGTGCGTGTGTGTGAATTCTATAAATCTTTTCAAGAGTTTATAGTGCTGTGAGTGAAATTTGAAGTGTTTTGCTACTACATAAACAGGCAAAATAGACTTATATGGAATGGAATTGTCTAAATTCTTTATTATATTAGATCATTATTAAAAAATAATATCATGCTTACAGGCATGATATTGTCATGAAGGGTGCAAAACTTGTATTAAACTAGAATATCTACCGGTAAATCAAAAGGTTTAAGGATAGGGTCTCTTTTCTCAGTAGTCAACTAATTCACTAACAAACATGGCCTTTCTACTGCATTACACAGAATCTTTCATAACATGAGCATTCCTATTTCTATTTAAGAATGTTACATAAAGCAAATATACCGGTAAGTCTTCATGTTTTTCCAAATTTAACACACACACCCTGACTAACTTCAATGATTCACAACAAAACTGGGGTGACTGATTTAAAACTAACAATTTACCTTTTTGGGAAACAAGGCTGTAATATTAAATGTCAAGTTATCCTACAGTTATATATCCTCATTTTTCAATGTATATATGACATAATTGTAAAAAACTTTTCTGGGCTCTAATGTTGCAATGCACTGAGAAAAAAGCTAGCTGTTTTTAAATACTTTTCTCTCTTCTGCAAAAGGCCATTCATGGAACTAAAATATCTTAGAGGTCCGAGCACTATATTTAGTTTTAATGTAAATATGACTGAATTGAACATGATGATCATCCAGGAAATGACAGTCAAATTTTCCATGTCAGTGGTACTATGAGAAGTTCACATAGCTAGGGGTGCAAAGCTCATCCAATTAAATTATGTATTCTAAATTGAAACATGGAACAATTGTATATAGCATGGAATGATACCAAGAATAAAGAGCACTAAGATTCCAAAGACAGAAATAAATTATAAACTGTCAGAACTGGAAATTCTATAACTGGGCAGCTGTAATTTGATATGTTTGGAACTGTCTCTGTTTTGCAGAATTCATAACAGCTCCACATGGCAAGTTATGAAAGAATGATATTCCACTGTCTTTCCAATCTGACTTGTATCAAATATGTTCTGTCTTCTGAAACAATTAGATAACATACCAACGAATCCATGAAGAAATACAGGAAAAAGGGAACAGATCATTGAGTACATAGCAATTTATACAGTCACCCATACACAGATAACAAAATGTTGTCTAATACTAGAAATACTCAGTTTTTGCAAGAAGAATAAATTAATTTCCAGACTTCTATGTTCTATACTCTAATTCTGTAAATCTCAACAAAAGAAATAGATAATAGAATCATCACCAAGTACAGGCTATGCCTCATAATATAGTCATGCTGGCCACATGACCACAAAGATATCTTCAGACAATGCTGGCTACCTCGGCTAAGAAATGCCCCCTAAAACCAGACATAACTGGACAGGAGAAAAATAAAAGGCTACCTGATCAACTTGGACAGTGCTCATTTGCCCTAAAAAAGATTTGCCAAGCAGCTTAACATGCATTTCAGGTCAACCTTGACTATGACTATTTTAGTTTTCTAATTCAAAGAAAACATCTGTTTTTAATATTTCTCCCTTAGACTATAGAAATATTACTTTCAAAGTATAAATGATTTATTTCCATTTTAGCAAGAAGCTTGGGCTCTTTTACACACCATTTTATCAATCAGCTTTGACACTTACTTTTGATAAGATTTTATTTTCATTTGTAATCAAGATATTACAAGAAAATTACAATGAACATGAGATTTATTATTTCACATGTTTTAATAATATTGCATATTATTCCTCAAATCTCTGCTCACTAAACTATTTCCAAGTTATTTTCTGTATATTCTTTTTCTGTAATTACAAGAAGGGAGCTTGATTCCTAAAATCAACACTAAATTATTATAGCAGAGTTTCAAAAGGAATTACAGTTCATTATATGTTATATGTGTTTTGTACATTCTAAATATTATACGCCTAACAACCAATTTAAATAAATTTCTACTTTAGTCTAACTGCTAAGGAATTTGACTATTGCTATTATAATGGGCATACATGTTTTTAGCCCCACTACATTTTAGAATAATAAATAATATCTTAATCTGACAGAATAGTACCAAAAATTCTATTGTTTAATATATTTATTTAATCTCATTATCTAAAAGATAATAACACCATTTCTAACTTTAAAACACAAATGGACTTCCATTCTTAATTCCAGTTTATTTAGAAAATTATTGAATGCTTTGAGATAATGCACTATAAGACATAGATTGTCATGTTAATGAGTACATAAATTTTAAAGCTTTATGCGGTGAATTACCTTTCATATTATTTAGTTATTTTGATAAGGTATCCAAGTTCCAAAAAGTCACTGATTTTAACCAAGTGAAAACAAACTACTATGGAATAATAAACAATATTAGATAGATGTGACTTACAAACCTTGGCGTTTTTTAATATAGCGCACTTCAATTTCCTAATGAACGTTATTCAAAAATATTTGGAGGAGGGGGTTTCATACTGGGATCTTCAATAACAATATTTTTTAAAAATTTTCTTGAACTGCAGAATCTTGGAGAAGATAAATGCAACAGCAAGTATTAAGTAGGCTATTTTTGAATCTTCAATCCTGGATTTTACCAGCAATGCAATTTCAGGTGACATTATTTTTTTTAAAAAAATACAAAAATCAAGCTCTCATTTATAATAATCCCAATATTTAGCAAGAAATTCAACTATACAACCTATTTTTAAAAGTTGGTATTTAAAATTCAATACATCTCTAAAACATTCTCAGCAGGTCAAAATCTTAACTTCATCTTGTTGTATTTTCTTTTATTCTAATATTTATGTATTAAATAATCCTACATACCTATCCTATCTTCCAGCCTTTTCTTTCTACATCAGAAAATTAACAGGCAACTAGATTCATAAATTAAATATAGTTTTAGAAACAATCTAAACTTTTTACCTTTTTGTAAAGAAAGAGATTAAGATTTATATGCCATTTGGAATGTTTATTTTAGGTTATTGATAGTCCTTTTGCATTATACTATTAATACCTTCTTGGTAACTGCAGTATCTTTCAGACATCAAAAGAAGGATCATAATGGTTATATGATATGAACATATATACCTATTATGGGACTTTTTCATCGATTCAGAAAGTAGTTTCATATTAACTTTGCTGAATAAATAAAACAAGAAAAGTAGATAATTGCTGAAGTAATAAAAAGATTGAATTGTGAAAAAAAAAGAATGAAAGATAGACAGAAATGTTCACATCAAGAGTGATTATGAACCATTAAAACATACGTTAAATGTATTAAGTACAGCTATTACCAAAAGCATGCTGTGAAAAGCTCAACAATTTTTGTGCAAACATTCTAATTTGTTACATATTTGATGAAAAAGATATACCATAAAAATGAATGAATGAATGAATGAACATATGCAATTAAAGGTCTTATGCAATAAGCTTTCAAGGTTGTCAGATAAATGGACAGAAAGTTATGCATTGTAGCTATTGTAGTTGCTGTATGAGTTAAAATTTGCTATGGCTTTGCCAATAGTAATATGAAAGAACATAAGCCCTCTCACGTCCCACCTGGACTACTGTAATGCTCTCTACATGGGGCTCCCCTTGAGAAGCACCCGGAGGCTCCAACTGGCGCAGAGTGCGCCCACGCGAGTGGTTACCGGAGCGACGTGGCGCTCCCATTTAACACCTCTCCTGCGCGAGCTGCACTGGCTCCCGGTGGTCTTCCGGGTGCGCTTCAAGGTTTTGGTTACCACCTTTAGAGCGCTCCATGGCTTAGGGCCTGGTTATTTACGGGACTGTCTGCTGCTACAAACGGCCTCCCACCAGCAGGTACGCTCTCACAGAGAGGGACTCCTCCGGGTGCTGTCGGCCAAACAATGTCGGCTGGTGGCCCCCAGGGGTAGAGCCTTTTCTGTGGGGGCATCTATTATCTGGAATGAGCTCTCCCCGGAGATACGGAGGATCCCGGATCTACGCACCTTCTTCTCTCAAGACCTTTTTATTCCACCAGGCTGGTCTGGCCTAACCTCTCCCTTTCTCTTTTTATAGTAAATTTTAATTTGTTCTTAACTTGGGGTTTTAAATTTGTCTTTGGGCTAAATTGATTTAATTTGATTTTACTTCTGCTCTTAAATATTTGTATTTTATGTGTTTTATTTTGTGCCTGTTCACCACCCTGAGTCCTTCGGGAGTAGGGCGGTATATAAACCAAATAAAATGAAAATGAAAAAATGAAAATGAAAATAAAAGCAAAATCTTCTTCACAGATTTTGAAGTATGTTTGTCTTTACTGGTTGCATTGGTTGCCCTGTTGGTACCTAGTTTTTATACAACAAAGCTATCTATGGATAATGAATGAATTGTTTATTGTTCCGTCGTCTTGTTGTAGAACCTGATCCTGTTTTGGAGTGAGTGCAAAGGCAGTGACTGGCCCATGGTTATCTGGCTGGGTTTCTGTGGCCAAGGAGGACTAGAACCTAAATTTCTTCATTTCTAGTCCTGTACTTTACACGTTATACCAAACTCATTCTCATGAATGCATACTGTTCAAAGCCCTTGTTTCAATCACATTGCTGAAAAGCGGACTTCAGCTATTATCAAACTTATTTTAAAGTGTATAAGTGTTTCCTTAAAACATTGTCAAGTTAACATTAAGTGATGAATAATGAAAAGTAGCATGCAAATAAAGATTAGAAAGGACAATTTGTTAACTTTTCCAAATCAACAAATCTACACCAGATCTAATGACATTTGGAAGAACAATGAAAATATTGTTGCCAGAAATCTTCTACATTCTCTCAGGGAATCTAAATCACACTCTGCAGATTTCCAGTTTCCTGAACACTGTACACAGTAACCTTGGAGACTATAACTTTATTAGTTTCTCTTCATTTGCATTTTGGACAATATAGACCCACAAATCCCCATATAAGAACAGAAAACATTGTTAGACTTTTACATCAAACACATACAGTAGATATTCACACTTTTTAAAAGTAATCTTTAAAAATTTATATATGTCTGCAATTGCATGAATGTGCGCACATGTGCGCGTGCGCACACACACACACAAACACACACATTTTTGGATATTCAATGAGCCAAAGTGAAAAAGACAGTAGTTTTTAACAATTAAATTGCTTCTCTGTTCACCTCAAATACACTCATTTTCTTTCACCAGCTGTTAGTCCATTTCAAAATTCCACATTTTGCACTTTATTTCATTTTGTCACAGACCTATAAAAAGTTTGCTAGACAGAAAAGCAAAAGCTTGTGCACATTACTTCCCATCTTGTAGAGATGCAAAGAGACACTGTCTCTCACAAAGTGTTCCAAATGTTCGTAATAAGCTCTGATCCTGGTTGCTGTGAAGTCCCAAATTAGCTTTTTAGAAGGCAATTATATGCATCAGGTGCATTAGATCAGAATCAAATCTTAACCGTTGTGTATGCGAAATACTATTTTTTACAGTGTTAATGTTATGAATATCTGTGAGATTTCACAAGATAAACACCACTGACTGCTTTAGATCCAAAAAACTCATTAAGAAGATAACATGTCTACACAGTTCAGAAATATACAGTGTATTTCCAGCATACCTTCTCCACTTTCACCCACTTAAATAGGTTGGTTGGGTTTAAATGCAGTAGCAAACAGAAGTCCAAAAGGGGAGACTAGAAAAGGAAAGGAGGAGCAGAAAGATGCAGAAGAAAACTACACATACAAAAGCAAACAGAAACAACAAATGTTGTACAAGATGTTTTATGATACACTGCAGTATTTATCTTGCACACACTAGTGTTTCAAAAGCAAGCAGCAAAAATACCCTATCCAATCCATATCAATTTGGTAATACATATTAGTCATTACAAAAATTTTATGATCCATATATTTAGATTGTAGACAAACTAGATTTTAAGGATTCTAGCCAAATACCCAAACACAGAATTGATTTAATTTTGAATATATATTTACAATTTTAAAATTAATATGCAGATGATGTCATGTTTAAAGGTGTCATGTTATAAAATAATCACTGTGGTCTTTCTTTGTCTAATTTAGCAAAACCTGTACAATTTAATGAATTACGGTTACTTTTATTACTATGTTCTTGTAACACAGAAATATGTTTTTCAAAACTGGAACAGCAGCATTGTTTCTACATACAGGTTCCAAGATCATTGTTCAGTATTATTATTACTGATCATATTATAGTTATAACAACATAGTAATGATTTTTTGATAACTGCTATTCTTAGTTTACTATTGCAATAGTTTTACTATTGGCTGGAAAACTTGGATTTCCTCAAATACCTTGGTTTTGTGTACTTGTATACAAAAGTATGATGGTATAAAGTTTTATTTGGACTTGAGTAGTATTTAACAAACCAATATTTGTTCATTAAATAGTTATTTTATTGCAAATAGTGTTTCTTATGTATTAAGATCAATTGACCCAAATAAAATTTGATACAGTTTTTAATAGGTACAGGTTTCTAGTAATTGTCTTAATTAGATATATTTGGGTGATATAACATTAAAAATTATTGAAAAAGTCATTAGCATTTTGTGTCAATTAGAAAATGGTTGTGGTTGTTTTAAGAAATTCACTCATTAATACAGAAGAATTATTTTTTTCATTCTCATGTAAAGCTCAACAACAAACAAAACAACAACCACCCTTGGCTATTTTAATAAACAAATTTACCATGGCTTTGCAAGGTCCAAAATATTCATTTTCAAAGCACATGTACTTAAATAGACATTACAAGTTGTCGAGTTGTACTTGGTCAAGAGGCCTAGTTAAACACTACATTAGGTTAACACAAAGAAATAAAATAGTGTCTTTAGAACATAGCACAATTCTAGTCTTCTTAACATTGAGGACAGTGATATTATACAGATATCCTCATGAGACATATGCTGAAATCAAACCACTTTATTCTAAGTCTCTTGAGTTTCATTTTAGCAGCACAATATGTTTTGGGAAACTTACACACATAGAGTTTGTTAATAAAGAAACTATTAAATAGTCAATCATTTTCAAATCAGTGCTATATAATATTTCCCACATGAAGAACATCATCAAACAAATGAACAGCAATAAAGCCTTCCTCTATATCTTCTCAGCTATAATGTGTTTCCAATACCTAGCATGGAGCCTGGTTATTTGAAGGAACTTCTCTCCATATTTTTCTGTCAATATAGTCGTTCAGCTGGAAGGGGCATATTCTAGGCTCCATTTATTAAGAAGTACCATCATATGGGACTAGGGAGCATATCTTCTTATTGATGGCGTTTGCCCTATAGAATATATTCCTGAGATTTAATATTGCTCCTATCCTTATTTGTCACAACCTGTTAAAGCCTCCCAAACCCTGAGAAGGATGGGAGTTGACACTTTGATAACTACTCATTGCTTTTTTCTTTTTTCTTTTTGGTTATTGGCGTCCTTTTTTTCATGATACATTTTGATACATGCGTGCGCACACACACACACAGAGACCCAGAGGCCACCCAGAGTTACTCTGGAGTTCAACATTAACAAAATTGAAAAAAATAAATAAACATACCATTCTTTAACTATATACCAGTGGTGGGATTCAAGTAATTTAACAACCAGTTCTCTGCCCTAATGATTTCTTCCAACAACCAGTTTGCCAAACTGCTCAGAAAGTTAACAACCAGTTCTCCCAAAGTGGTGCGAAGTGGCTGGATCCCACCACTGCTATATACCTATATATATTATGTTAAGTAACAAATTTGAAAGATTGTAGTTGACAGCAGAATTATCAGAGGACAGAATAGCAGTTCTGGAATTTTCTTTGCAGATTTCAATAGATCATAGAATTATTATTCCAGGATATGTGGTTGAATTTCCTCTGTTGTTCCGTCGGGCCCTGAAAATGTATCTTTTCCAACTTGCCGGCCTAGCCTGATCCCCGCTGAATTTTAACATTTTTAGTGTCCTAGCGTTGTGGTATTTTAATATTTAAATTGTTCTTAACAGTCAGCCAAAGCTTATATGGGTTTTAATTGATTTTTTAACTTTTGTTCACTGTATTTTTATCTGGCTGTACACCGCCCTGAGTCCGCAAGGAGAATGGCGGTATATAAATCCAATAAATAATAATAATAATAATAATAATAATAGTGCACATAGAAGAGAAAATAAAACTAAAACTTTCTAAAACTATTAATATGATTGAAAAACACAAATATATTGAAGTAAATGTTATTTTAGCATGTTGCATGTTTAGTTTTTAGTAAAGTCAGTTGCAGGATTCTGACTGCAAGTTAATCTACTATTAAATATCAAACCACACAAGACACTGCTGAACTATTACTTTCACATTAGTGGATTTCAAAACCTGGTTTACATTGTACATAAATACGATTGATGATTAGAAGAGAATTATGATTTGAATGTAATGTTCCTTGCCAGTGAAGCACAAAGGACAAAAATCTCTATACTTCAAATTGCCAGTCTAGGTCACCACCATCACAACTGTACAATTGATTTCTAGATTAGTCCTTATAAGAAGATAATTTAATGGAATAGAGAATCAAAGGATGAGGAAGAAAAATACAACAGTTTTCCCAGGTTTTTCAGTTGTTTGTGCCAAGTTTAATTTACACATATGCAGATATGTCACACAGGCAGTGTTTTAAAAAAGAGAATTGATCATTTGTAGATAAGAGACTAACTTTTAAAAAAATACTATCACTTGTTATTTTTGTAAATATTTATATTAAAATAGGTGTAATATTTTAAAAAGCTGTCTGTTACATTAAGATTGAATTGCAAAATATTTTAATTGGGGAACCTAATAAGAAAACTGTGATGGAGCAGTGGTTAGCAGTATACCTTTCTTGCCAGAGTTGTTAAGTGAATCAACTGTAGTTGTTAAATTAGTAATATGGCTGTTAAGTGAAACTGGCTTCCCCATTGACTTTGCTTGTCAGAAGGTTGTAAAAGTTATGGTTAATGATCCTGGAACATTGCAACTGTAATAAATATGAATCAGCTTCCAACTGTCTGAATTTTGATCACATGACTGTAGAGATGCTGTAACAGTTGTAAGTTTGAAAAATGGCCATAACCACCTTTTTCAGTGGTGCTGTAACTTTCAACTATCACTAAATGAACTGTTGCAAGTTCAGGACTACCTGTATTGCAGGCTAACTGCCCACAGCCTAAATTCAATCCTGATGGGGATCGACGTTGACTTAAACAACCATGAGGATCCAGATTGCTGGGTGCAATATGCTGACAATGTAAACTGCAAAGAAAGTGCTATAAAGCATTATGAAGTGATCTATAAGTCCTGGTGCTATTGCTATTGTTAAAAAGGAAGGGAAGGAGGGAGGGAATAAAAGGTGTTATAAGAACAAGTTTTTATTACATTAAGAATGATCCCTAAACACATAATCCTAAACATGCCAGTGAGCAATCCTAATTGAACTAATGCATTTGCATCCAATAAATATAATTTATTTTAATTATATCTATCCTGTTTCTTCAGAAAGGCCCCCACATGCAGAAGTGTATAACAAAAAGCTTTATAAGCTATAAAATCATAAAAATAAATATAACCACAAGCATTCAAGCTGTTAAAATTATATAATTTTCTTACATTCCAACACTATGATCCAAATTTTAACCAAAATTATATTGTGCGATCTATATGTATTTCAGGGCAAAGTTAATTCAAATGCTGAGAGTTTTGTTAAGCCAACTTTTAGAATAAGGGATACAAGCCTTCTTCCATGAGTAACATAATCATTTTTATTTTATTTTTTTGCAATAGACCAAGTTCTATACAAACAAATGTCTCCATAGATTAAAAGATTTCAGATTTTTGGAATATGGTTACATGAGATAGCAACATTTTTAAACCTTGTCTTCCAAGAATTAGATTTATTATGCTGATAATATTTAACCATAAAGAAATACAAATAAAGAAGTGCATATCATATGTTTCTTAGTTCTCTAAAATACATTACATATCCAGCACAGAAAGTATGTCCAGCACAGAAAGTATGAGAATCATATTTAAAATACAATCATATTTTTCATAATGTTTAGATTAAAAAAAATTGTTAAAACTTGTAGCTGCTTATAATATACACTATTCTTTAATAAAGGATACCCCCCCCCCAAATATCTTTCTACGCTATCTTTTGTTAAATACAGGTTGGCCTTTCTGAAGGCACGTTTTATTGTGATCCCCTCAAATGTCTTGGATAGCAGGTGCTCGGGAGGTGTGAAACCCACCCATTGTTCATGTGACGGTCGATCTTTGGAATAGCTGGCTCACATCGTATTTATTTGTCCCCATTATCGGGAGATAAGGGAGACTTATGTCTCCCGTTTGCTAAAGATTTCCCAGATTATCTGAAACTCTTAGTCTCCGCTGCTTACTTCAAGATACTGATTCTAAGGTTAAACTAAAGGTAGCAAAATTTTTTGCTGCAGTCTTGAGATATAAGAGCCAGGAAAAGGGACGGACTGGACCCACTGACTGAGGTCAGTCCTATTGATTGCCAGCAGTTCAGCTAGTTTGTGGCTGTATAGAGTGCAATGTGTGGATTTATGTAAATTGCAATATAGTATTTTCTCCCTATGTATAACCTTACTGTGAGTTTGACGGAGTGGTTTCCACCACTGATCTTGCTGCCATTTTGCACTTTAGTCTGGTTGTGTGCCAGCTATGTGTCTTGGATATTTTGGTCTTTTTGGTCTATGACCGCAATGAAGTATGATGATGATGATAATAAAAGATACAGCTATTCTCTAATTCAAATTATATACTGTCCAAATTTATTTTTGAAATTCTAAATCTTTTCCTAATAATATATGTTCAGTAAAGGCCTTCACTAACACACACACACACTGGAATTTCAAAGGATTCTAGGTTAACAAGATTAAACTTTGTGCATAAAAAGTGTTTTAACTATACTTAAAAATTCTAAGTAAATTGTAATACTTTTGTAAAACAGCAAATATTTTTAGTTTCATTATTTAACAGCTGACGCTGAGCTTGTCGATAGAAAGGTCAGCAGTTCAACGGGTTGAATCCCTAGTGCTGCATAACGGAGTGAGCTCCCGTTACTTGTTCCAGCTTCCACCAACCTAGCAGTTCGAAAGTACATAAAAAATGCAAGTAGAAAAATAGGGATCACCTTTGGTGGGAAGATAATAGTGTTCCATGCACCTTTGGCTTTTAGTCATGCCGGCCACATGACCACAGAGACGTCTTCGAACAGGACTGGCTTTGAAACAGAGATAAGCACCGCCCCCTAGAGTCAGGAATGACTAGCACATATGTGCAATGGGAACCTTTACCTTATATTTCTTTATATAACCAATATTAACAAACAAACCTAAAATTAAAACTACTATCATTATGCAGAAGATTTCCTAAAGATTTAAAGATTTAATCATTAACTTCTAAATTTGTTCAAAATATTTAAAAACCAATTTAGGAACTGCTCTCAAAATCTCTACAACCTTGAAAAAAAATTCTTAAAGGTATTTATGTCATCTTATTATCTTCTTTCACCTGGACGGAACATTTTGAAATGTTTTTATTCACTAAATTGGGTAGTTTCACAATCCTCAAGTATTTAATAGCATCTGAACTATATATGAAACCTAATATTTTCTCCACAACCTTTGGAACTTTCCTGCCAACTGGCATATTTGACTTACTCTAATGTATTCTATACTCTGAATATTTGCCATATAACTTTTCCACTTCTAGTTCTATAGATTATTACAATCATTAAAAAAAACCTCAAAATATAACCTTTATGTTACAAAATATATTCAAATTTAGCTACAGATGTTACTTTAACATATTAATTATTTTTCTGACATGTGGAAGGTGCAGAATTTCTCAGCCAAAATTGAGGTCCAGTTACCTGTACTGAAGTCAATGTATTTCTAAGTTGTTATGATTTGGAAAATATGTTCTAAGATGTGTGGACTCTAGATAAACAATATAGCCAATATAGTGTGTGTGTGTGTGTGTGTGTGTGTGTGTGTGTGTGTGTATAAATAAATATAAACTGGGATCTACTAGTAGGAAAATAGGATCTCTCAAGTCCCTGCAGTTAAATTTAATTTGTAGAAATTGTTTATATTTTAAGAGACCGATTGGGGCTTTTTTAATCCGACTAAATTAAAGTTGCCTTATAAGAGCAAAAAAAGTTATTAAAAACATAGCATTCAGATCCTTTTTTAAAAAAATTCTGCTATTTTGCACCTTCCTGTTCTCTTGATTTCCTTTTAAAGCTGTCTCTCACCAAGTATTTCAAGGAGAAAATGCTAAATAAAGATCACAGCCTGTTCCATTGTGCTTCTTCTTTTTATTTTCCTTTCTTGCATTTGTGCAATGTTATGGCACCTATTAACTACCAATGTTTTTAGAATGACATTATACAAGGTGCAGGCTGTACCACTGTGCCCTAAAAATATCAACAGCTGCATTAGTCTCACAATAATTAATGGCAGGCATTATGCAAATGACAAGTTTTTCACCGCAAAATAATGACATTTCTTCATTTTAAACAGAGTTATGCAAAACAATGGATTGGGAATGATAAATCGCAAAAGAGAATTAAGAAAACCATAGTGTTCTTGCTCAGACAGGCCAGCAAAATACTGAAAAACAATTTAGGATTCATTGCTTGTTTTCAAGGCTCTATTAGCAGATAAAATCATAAATAGGCAAGCAGTCAAACCTATATGAAGTTTCATCTTCCATTATTTGCAAAAGGATTTTACTTAATTGCAAGTCAACATTCAATTTTTTTTCTTTATTAATTTAAGAAATCATTCATTCAGAAACTGAAATCATCAAGAAAATTAAAAGTTTCTCATGTCATTCTTCTACACATTAACTCATTTCTTATGCGGGCTTCACAATGTATAGCAATTACTGCCGCTCAAAATAACAAAGTCGTTCTCAATCTACTTTGTTGCTTTGAATTTGATCATTTTGGAGCATTTTTTTCTTATTCAGCAATAGATTTCAAAGCAACAGGAGAAACAAGCTAAGCAAAAAGTCTTCATTTTTCATTTCAGGATACAGAAAACTGAAGTATAATTTTCTGTATATACAATGAAAACATTGTCTCTACACCAGTAGAATGTAGGCTTATTTATCTGCATTACTTTGAATTCAGTGAGAGTTTCTCCCAAGAACTGTATAGAGGTTTGAAACTAAAAAAAATTGAAGATAATTTTTATGGTAATTTTTTCACATTTTTTACAATTCATATATGCATTGTAATTGAATCCTTCCTAGTAATGTAAGTTGTACTGAAATATTATAAAAAGTAATAAAGGTGGGATATACTTGAATAAATAAATAAATTAAAAAATAAAAATATTAGTGCCTAAAATTGTGCAAAAAGAAACCATAAAGCTTTTTTTTTTTTTGCTTTTATTTTTTTATTGATGGTCACTATAAAATACTTAATATATATACTGTATAGGACTGGTAAAGCTTTTCAGCTCTGAAACATTTCAGGTTTGAACTAGGTTGTTTCAATCATAAAGGAACTTCTGATGCTGTTCAAACTGTTTTAGAAATGTTATTATCTCAAAATAATAATATTGTTGTTGAATATTATTTCCAGAATATTCAAAACTGTACTGGAACAACTCTGGCAATATTAGAACAGCTATATTAAAGTTGAAATTGGATATCTGAATTCAAGATATTTTATTTACCACTAGAATATACTATTGCTCCTAAACTAACCAGAATGCTTGTAATTGTCCATATTGTTGAGCAGTGCATTGACAATATGGGCAATTGTCGAGCAGTGCAGCTAGAAACCAGGTTTCTTGCTGATTCACAACGGGTAAGTGCTTTGCATTACCTGGGCTCGGACAGGCAGTTCCTGGAAGGCTGAGACATATACTATTTCTGTATTACCTAAAACTGGCTAACCACTAGGTTGGAAGCCAGCAGATACCTTCCATTGTGCTTGTAGGGTTTTGTTTTGTTTTTTGCGCTCACTACTTAACTTCTTAAAAAATTATTTTCAAGTTGAAATATAAGAACATGGCAATATTTCTCATTTCCATTTTAACATTGCTTCTGGGTACTGTTACCAGATATCCAGCAAAAGACAGACATATCCTTCTTTTTGTCTTCATATCTCCATCCAGCAAGTATAGACTTAAAATCAAACATTGTCAAGGTTTTATTTAGTAAAGCTTATCTCTTCCTGAGCTACTTTTTTCTGTGGCACAGCACTTCCCTAACAAGTGCTAACTGGAAGTTAACAAACACCAGTCTGTTACCTTACTAAGTTGATTAAATCCTATCAGCATACATCATTACCTGAAACTGATAAGAGATTAATCAGTTAAAGAACACTAGTTTGGGAGAATCCAGTGTCTGGCTGTAATAACCAGAACCACAGTGCAGAGTTCAAGATAACTACTTTATTATGTTCTTTCTATAATACAGGAATCTCCCCAGTCTGGCTGTCAACCCCAAAGCTACTTGGAACCCTGACACTGGCAGCTTTCCCTTGAGAATAATTAGATCACTGGTATCATGTCACGTCTCGTATCGCGATGTATCACAATGTTTTGGGGCGTTTTTTGCCTTTGCGAAGCTGGGGTGGGCATGGCATGTGCATGACCCATCCAACCCAAGGGCCGCCATTTGACATACCCGAAGTAGATGAAGCTCCAAGGAAGGGAGGTAGGTCTGGTTCAGAACCTTTTACAGTGGCATAATGATTCTATGATCCATTCTTAAACCACCCTCCCTGTGAAGCTAGGTAGTTCCCAACACTAGTTTTTTTTCTCTCTGCACATTACTCTTCCACCTTTTATCTGATATTCCATCTTAGGCAGCATCCCCTGCTCCATCTTTTAAAGTCATTCTCAGATTTCATTACATAATAGCTCTAGCTCATTCCTGCGAGTGAAAAACCAATCTGACTGATACTAGAAAAAATAGTTTCATATATATGTAGCTTTTATTTGTTTGTTTGTTTTGCAGATTTTTATTCAAATATGTGGTAAATCCATTCTGGTACCCCAATAGGTCCAGAAATATTCTCTCAAACTTTGCAGAATAATGCTATATCTGAAACCTGCCTAAAAAGAAATGAAGAAACTTTAAAAAAAAAAAGGAAGCCTGGAGTATTAGAAAGCATTATAGGAAATAAGATAAGATACCTGGAAGCAGTCTCACCTGTTTGCCTTTCAGTAAAAGGATATTTTGATTGGCTATACCTATCATTTCTGAAATTTTGTGAATCTATGATCTTACACTAACAAAGTAAACAATTTGTTAAAGCCTCTTATTTCAAAGGCTATAGCTGAATTAGATAAAAAACTGTTTTTCTTTGTTCCTTTGTCTTTCATAAAGTGAAAAGCAAAGCTAGCCTTGTTGCCATTAAAAAAAATCAAATTATGTTAAGCGTAATATTTTAATTAGGCTAACCAATAGGCTAAGAGTTAGGTACACAAAACAAGAAATGAATGGGAATATTGCTAACTAAAATCTTAAATCATATAGCTTATTATAATTATAATTTTATAATTTTAATTGTAATTACATTTTAATTACAATTTTAAGATGCAATGTTGGAGGACTAGTAGGCATTCCTTTTACATTTCACTCAAGAAATGTAAATTTCTGAACCAATGAATACATTTGGAAAAGTTTTGTGAGATCTTACATAATCTTGCTGTCGAGGTTGAACCTCTCCATTCACCAAGTAACTATTGTTTAAAATATATACTCTATATTTCTTCCAAGAGCGTAAGGAGATGTTTATAACATTTATTAATACTATTTTTTCACAAGGCAATCTTGATAGTGGCTTCAAACAAAAAAATTGAGGATCCATTTTCTGAAGCAGCCTTCAACTTTATGGGGGATTGTGGGTCAGTAAAAATTAGAGGAGAGGAGAGGAGAGGAGAGGAGAGGAGAGGAACAATAACATAACTCCCTGAGTGTATGCTTAAACCTCATTGCCCAATTCTCTTGCATTGCAGCCAGAGAATTACTGTTTCTAAAGCTATTGATTTTAGCAGCAACTGATATTTCAGCAGCTGTTATAGTTTTCCAAAACTACTGTGTACAAATAGACTTTTTAAAAAATCCACACTTATATAATTTATTAGCTACTTGAAATACCTTGCAAATACATTGAAAGGAGTGATTCCATCTTCTTTTTCTCATGATTCACTTTATGTCATTTTAAAATGCTCTATATGTAAAAATGTAGAGCATTTTAAAATGCTCTACATTTCCAGATATGTCAGATTGGAAACTCCAGAAATTCCAGTTTGTCCTGGCATACTAGCTGGAAAAGATGAAATTTGTAATCTAACATATTTGGAGGGTGCTATTTTGGAGAAAATGTTTTGCAATACATAGTTAGGGAGGGGGCAGGTAAGAGAATGGTTCTTGCTTCTCATTGTGGAGTTAATAACATTTTGCAGTTCCTCTTAAATAAAATCCAGCCTATGCTAGATCAATAAGAATGATGCCTATTTCCCTAATGGCAGCCGATTGCCATTTGCTATTCAAATCAGACTAGATAAATTACAGTACATGTCAAGGAACAGGCCAGTGAATTAAGACAGGCCTCCTGAGGACCAGCGATATTATTAATCTTTTAAGACACTATCATATTTCTTCTTGACAGTGTGCGTAGAGGCACAGACATGCTGCATCCAGATTGAAATATCAGCTGCTGCTAAAATCAATAGCTTTAGAAACAATAATTCTCTGGCTGCAATGCCCTCAGTAAGCAATGTTCAGGTCTGTTCTACATCCCATCTCCAAATTAACATATCCATCAAAAAAAATAAGCCCAAAGATGTAAATCCAAATGTCAGTTGTTGAGAAGCTGTAATGTTCTGACAATACTGTCCCAATGCTAATTCTGTACATGGAACTAATTCCAAGAATCATTGCATGATTTTCAGTGTCCATTTTATAATCCTGATACACTCTCAGTTACAATATTTGGACACACACCCAAAGCTCCTGTTAGTACAGGAAAGATGATTACATGAACCCCAGATGCAGTGTTACTGAAGCAGAATGTGAGACAGGAAAACCTGTCAGATTAAAAATTGCCTTCCATGTTGGCAACAGTAAAGAATATTTCAAATTATGGTGGAATTTGTGCAATCAAGCAGTCAAAATTGGTAGGATTACCTTTCTTTAAAAAAAAAATCTTCAAAAGATTTTGTGTTACCTTAGGAACCAAAAATATAGTGTATCTTTAATAAACTTCATCTCACTTGAAAATTTTACACCTGATGATAATAAAAACATAGGTTTAGAGACTGCAATGAGGGGTCATGTGTGTACTGCTTAATTATTGGTCTCCAAATATTCATAAACATAGTTTTTCTATATATTCCTCTATTTGTCAGTTTTGGATACTACTATCAAATAGATCAAATTGTAAAACAACAAAATGTGGAGGAACAAGAAAATCAAATAATCAGGGAACTAGAATAGCTAACTAATAAGAAAAGTTTATAATTGTTTGGATGCATAGCTTAATAAAAAAGAAAAGGATATTATTGCTGTGTAGATTGAGCCATAGATGACATATGAAGAGATGATAGAAGAAAGAAACTTTTTCCCATCTCTGATAGGTAGAAAAGCTTAAGAGTTTCTGATCATTAAACTCACCACTAAATTCTCTAGTGGCCTTAGGAGGGAAAAGCTTAACTCCATGACTATTAAATTTCTAATTGTACATTGCATAAATATTTCTTTTTTTCTACATGTCTTGAGATTGTCCAATTTGAGCTTCAGTGTACATAGCCTTCACATCTCCAGATTTTCTGTACCTGAACATGGTTCCTATGAATGTGCAGCCAAAATCAAAATTAATAATTTTAGTGTATTCTATGCTAGTTGGATCTTGCTTTGATGGAACTGGTTCAAAAACATGCAATGAGTATGATCAGAAGTTTAAAAGCTAAATGTTATGATTGAAGAGTAAGAGAAACAGGGACTTTGTCTTTGGGAAAATACTACTGAAAGAAGCTATGACACCTTGCTTAAAATACCTGAAAGTTTATAATGTAAAGAAAGCTATGGATATAGTACTATTACAGGTACCCTCAACTTAAATTTTATGGACTTACCCATTACTGGCTAACATAAAACTGGCTATCATAAAATATTGTGCTCCCTCCCCGCATGGTTAAATGACCCCATCTCAGATGTTTGGCACCTGGCTTGCCTTTATGAGCACCAAGATTAACATTAGACTATTAGGAAACAAACAATATTCCAATCAAGGAACAGTCCGATCAAAGACTCACCAAGATCACTACCAACGAACACTGAGAAGGCAAACCACAAGTATATAAAATGAAAGTAAAGCACACTCCCTAACACTCGTATTACATATTTTGATAATGAAGCATCTTCAAGAAAACAACCAAGGTCAGAGAGCACCAAGGATCCCACAGTTCAACCCTGAGCTACAAATATTTTCCTCTATCAGTACACTTACCACTCCAGCTATTTCCTACTTAATCTCCTTGATGAAATCATGAGCAGCCATGTACTGGCACAGAAGAGGATGCTGACGTACAATTTCTTAATAGTCACACTTGCTTCTGTGTTCCAAAACTGGCTCAGCCCTAATAGCATTGCTTGCCATTATCTCATAAAACTACCCAAATGTCTTCTTAGAACTAAATAACTTTATCAGGAACCTGGAATGGATCAATCAAATGACTCCATATCCCTGAAGATATGTTAAGCATTGAATAAATCAGATAACAGGTAGCCACACAACTAGGGATAATAATACCCTGTCCCTCAGATTATGTCTCAGCTCTCCAAAACAAAAACAAAATCTAATGTACAGCCTTTGATATGGTTTAGGTCAGTGGTGAAATCCATTTTTTTTACCACCGATTCTGTGGGCGTGGCTTGGTGGGCGTGGTGTGGCTTGGTGGGCATGGCAGGGGAAGGATACTGCAAAATCTCCATTCCCACCCCACTCCATGGAAAAAATATTGCAAAATCTCCATCCCCACCCTACTCTGTGGCCAGCAGAGATGGTATTTGCCAGTTCTCCGAACTACTCAAAATTTCCGCTACTGGTTCTCCAGAACCGGTCAGAACCTGCTGGATTTCACCCCTGGTTTAGGTCCATGGCAATTTAGAATATGGTTACCACAATAGCCATAATTTACTAAGTTGCCTAATACTACTCATCAAAGAACAAAAGATTGAAGAACTTCAGAAATAAAAGCCTTGTGCAAAATAAATCACCAAGCTGGTTTTGAGGTTCTGTAGGTTAGATAAGGATAAAGCTCCCCAATGAGGATCATTGCTGTATTCCTAGCTTCTCCCTTGAGCTTAACCACTCAAGCAAGCTCTAACATCCGGTTATTTTCATGACAACACTTCTAGTAATTTGCCAAACTTTCCAGATAACTTTCTCTACTGCCTTCAAGTTGCAGCTAGTGCAAAATCTAAAATCCAGATAGGCATAGTTTAGAAAAGGGACGTTTCAAGCCAAATCTGTCTTTTCATCTATAATTAAAATCACAGACAAGGGTAGATTTAATATAGGCAGAATTGTATATCTGCTGATATTCAAAAGAAATTGCTAGAAGATTATTTGAACCACACTTAGCTGCTAGGGTAAAATAAGGCCAGAAGAGAGGATCAGCCTCAAAGTTATAGTCTACAAATTTCTGATAGCAAATTTTTGATAGCAACCAAGCTTCTAAGAACCCTAGATAAATGCCAAAGTATGCTAGAGATGTAATTCAGCAATATATGCACCCCAGAAGTTCACCATTCGAAAGCTTCAGATAGGAATGATACTGTGCACAGTAGTACCAATAACAATATCAAAACCCAAATGAATCCACTCCAGAAAAAAGGCTTTTTCACTGAAGATTATGGAGCAGAAAGGCATGTGTAACTAGCCTTGCAAAGGGGTAAGAAGCAAAAAAACAATTAAAGCAGAAGAAAAGACAACTAACTCCAGAAAAGTAGAAACTACATTACTTATATAACTACTTCTCTTTCTTGACAGTTCCTACATTGAAGTCCTGGCATCAGTGGTTGGTTGCCCCCGGTTCGCACCGGTTCTATAGAACCGATAGTAAAACCAGCGGGAGGCTCCACCCACTGACCCTGACATCATGAAAACACTTCTGCGCTTGCGCAGAACAGCGCACACACACATGAGTAAAGTGCGCGCGTGCGCGGTCCCATTGCAAGCCGGTAGTAAGGGTAAGTAGAACCCAACCCTGCCTGGCATGGACTACAAACTAGCATGCTGGTCTAGTGCAAACTGATGGGAGTGTTTTTATTGTTGTTCTTGTTGTTGTTTTAGTTTCTAGACTAGGACTGAGATTCAGAAACTGACTCAAAGTTATCCAGCTGGTTTCTGTGCCAAAAGAGAAGGAGAGTTTGGTTATTATTATCCCTAGTCCAGCATTTTACTCACTATTATGCTGGCTCTCAAGGTGTTTTAAAAATTGTTATTAATTTTTAAGTGAATTTTATCCAATGGCTTTGATTACAAATACAAAAAGAGAGATATTTCTTTGAAGATTTAAATAATACAGTATTCCATGTCCTATGTCCCCAGACTGAAAATTTATATCAAAAGCTAAGCTTAGAATATAGATGCAATATGTTACTAGGTCTTTCATTAAGTTAATTAAAGAAAAAATCAATGGATCGAATATGTATGCTGCATTTCAGTCTGGAAGACTAGATTATGCAGTGTCTATCACATAATACAATGAGTGTGAATGGCATCCTTCCAACCACTTATAAATAGAAAAAAAATCTTGTTTCTTCAGAAGCATAAGTCTGTAAGCTATATTTACTTAGACAGTAAAGGTAGCTTCACTATTAAATGTTCAAACATGATTAACATGGTTGCCCTGGCTATTATCAATAGACCACAGTTACTTTAAGAAAACTGAAGATTGAAAAAGATTTGCTCTTTATGCTCTTCATCTACATGTGTTAGGCTGCAGACTCTTTAAAATAAAGAAAGGAGTGCTTTCCTTTTTATATAATTCCAGCAAAAGCTTAATGTCTGAATATTTGAGAATGTTTCTATAAAAAAGCAATACAAGATATATAAAAATATTTTTCTAGATTTAAATTCTTCTCCATTTGATAATGAAAAGCACATATTTCCCTTATACAATGAAAGAACTGCCAGATTATACAGTTAAGAAATATTTTCCAAGCTGTAAAAGTTTCTATATTAAGAGTTGCTTACAAGGCTCTCTGACAGATTGTAGAGTTCACATCTTAGTAATGTTTGCCTTTTTGCCTACCATCTTTGGAGATTATCACAAAACCTACAAACCAGTCAACACTGTAACAAGTTAATTTATTTTGCAAAAGAGCAATTTTTAAAAGAATAAATACAAAGGCTGTTGATAGTCATCTCATTCATAGGAATTGTAATATACAAACGTATTTTTTTTCTCCTGTGCAACGGCCACCAAAAGTCTTAATCTGAATATTTCTTAGTAATGGATAACAAGAATAATATAGAGCATCAGAGATGAAAAAGAAGGATGCCAGGAGAGCAGAATAAAAGCATTATTATTTTTAGGCCTCTTCCATATGGCTGTTGATTTTGCCATTTGCTCAACTGTTGGGAGCGTTTTGCTTCTGTTATCTCAAACTCCCTGATACCTTCACAAACCCCTTTGAGCAACTCTGCATGACTAGGCTGGACAAACAGGCAATACTAAGAAGCAGACCCAGATCTATAGTGATGACATTGAGATAACATTTGGACTGGAAAAGGGTGGCCAGATGGTAGTTAAGAGGAGGAAGAGAGGGTAGTTAAGATTGATGGAGTGAAGCTTCCAGAGGGTCACAAAATAGACATATAGACTGGCTATAACTATCTTGACTACTGCAGTAATGACTACTGCAGAGAACCCAAGGTCATGAGTGAAGATCAACAATGAAACCATCGAAACAGTAAAGGAATTCATTTTCCTGAGCTCTAAAATCGACCAAAGCGATGACTGCAGCACTGAGATCAGAAAGTGTATAGCACTTGGAAGAACTGCAATGTCTAGCACATATAACATATGAAAGAGTAAAGATGTCAGCTTCACAACCAAATGCAGATTAGTTAATGCAATACCTTTTCCAACTGCTATTTATGGCTGGACTCGGAAAAAGGCAGATTAGGAGAAGGGTGAGCGCTTCCGAATTGTGGTGCTGGAAATGGCTATTATGCATCTCATGGACTGCAAAAATTGTAAACAAAAAGTCCTAGACTGAGGCTCACCAAAAATATCACTTGAAGCCAAGATTGCCAAACAAGGCTGTCATACTTTGATCATGTCCTGATAGCTGACTCACTTGAAAAGTCAATCCACCAGGGGTGGGTTTCACTTTCCTTTACTACCAGTTCGCAACGGGAGCACACATGATTCTGCACGTGCAAATCACCCATGATGATGTCATGGCGGGTGGCCAGAGCCTCCTGCCGGTTTTACTACTGGTTCTATAGAACTGGACCAAACCAGAAGCAACCCACCACTGGAATCCACACTGGGAATGATCAGCTAGAAAAAGGAAAAAGGCCACCCAAGTACCCGCTGGCTGTACACTATAAAGGATGACCACAGTGGATCTGATGGAGGCAATGAGACACAGAGGGGCATAGAGAGTGCTGATCCATACAGTGGCTGAGAGTCGGACATGATTGAATGGCTGATGACATCAACAACTGATGTCCTATTGTCACATTGGAATCACAATAAGGAGACAAGCTAGCATCCAAAGCTCAATGGGAAGAACAAGATCACACCATCAACACATAAATCCTGCCAGTCATCAAATTCCTTGTTGTGTATCAGAAGTAAAGTTAGGGACTGTTACAAAAACATCCTTCCAACAGAACAAAATATATATAAGTCAGGACTGAATTGCAGAGTCCTTGGTGCTCTCTGAGCTTGATTGTTTGCTTGCAAACATTTCATTACCTGATTAGGTAACACCATCTGGCAAGATTGGGCAGAGGTAGTTCATCTCTCATTGATCTTGACTTCTCAGCAGCCTTCAATCCGTTTACCATGATATCTGATCTGGCTCCTTTCTCCAAGAATGATCCCATTGGCACTGATAGAGAATGAGAGATCCAGTGTGCTGCAGGGTTTGGTAATCTCTCCGTTCCTTTTTAACATATACATGAAGTCACTGAGTGATTGAACTTTATACCTCCCTTCTGGGTTATCCAGGCTTTGCTATCACTGCCCTAAAGGGTCTCGGGGTCTGGATGGGGGACAACAGACTTGTAAGACTGAGTATCTATGGGTGCATGGGGCTCTGGGATCTGGGAGTTTAACATCTTTAGTTTTAAATCGGTTTGAACTGCCCCAGACAGAGCCATTGCACAATTTGGGGGTTCTCCTCCAAGGGAAATTCCTGCTTGAAGATCAGGTGGCAGATGTTCTGTTTTGTGCTAGTTGCTTCTTTTCCTAGCAAGAGTCCTTCCCTCAGGTTAGTCAGGCCCAGGTCAACATTTAGACTACTGCAGTGAACTCTACACAGAGCAACTGTTGAAAAGTATTCTGCAAGTACAGCTGCTGCAGAATGACATTGCATGGACAGTTCTGAGGATCCTTAGAGTAGCCCATATAAGTTCTCGAGCTGAAGTGGCTGCCAGTTTGTTTACTGGTCCAACTCAACTTGTTGGACCAGTAAAACCTTTTATTAGGATTGACTTATCCCACTTGGACTGGCAGAAGAGGTTTGCTGTGGACCCCGTTGCCAATGAATTCTGGCTGGAAGACCCTTTTATGCCATTGCTCCCAGACTCAAAGTGAAATCCACCCTCTTTGCCTTCCAAAAGGGTCTTTAAACCTGGCTTTGCTGATTGGCATAGGGCTTGGATGGGAATGTGCCATTTTGGAAGTGGTTGCTGAATTAAATAGAAGATCCCTCTTCCATCCATTTGTATACTCTCCCCTTAGTTAATTCTATGTTAATTCTAAAGTTAAATGTACTATTTTAATATTTTACAATATTTTTATCATGTTGAAAGCCACCATGTGACAGCATGATGGTTGGCATATGAATTTAATTATTAAATAAATAAATAAATACAGTTTTGATAAATATGCAAACAGTGTTTTGGAGTTACATGTTTAAGTTTCTCAATAGAATTTAGGAAGATACTGCATTCATTCCTATATTACTATGAATATCCACCACACAAATGCTAAACACGCAGAATAGTCCATTTAGTAATTTATAGTGAACAGCTTAGTTCTGATCCTTTTCTTATACAATCTTGCATTATTCCATTGATTTCAACTAAATTGTTGCTGAGTGACACTATCTGAGGATCTGAATTCAGATAATGCAGCTAAAATAAGGAATTAAAACCATATTAATAATACTTGCTAACATTAATTATAAAATGCTCTGCCAAATGGTACATAAAATCAATAACTCATGTATTGGGTTTCGTAATATTATACTTTTTGCACCTGTTTTATTAAGCATATATGTGCTAATTGCATCTTTCCATTTCTTCACTGATTTTTAATTAATAATCCAAGTCAAGAGTAATTTTAGGAAGCTCAAATTATTTGTCACAGTAATGGAAAATAATTATAAAAAAGCAAAAGACCTGTAGTTAACAAAATACAACAGATGTCTCCAGTGCCAAATATACAGAATCTCAAAATAAGACTTCTATGCAACAATAAAGAACAGGCAAGAATAAAAGTCTTATACCATCTTATTTATCCTGAGGAAGCATTACAAGGCTAACTAAAAATAATAATAAAAAACCTTAATACTATCAAGTTGCAGGCACATCTTCTGTCACTATATTTCATTTTTATTCTAAAATAAAATAGCTCCTCACATAAATAACTCATTTAAGAAAGATGCATCAAAGAAGCTCAAATAATTGCAGCTAGTTCTCCACCACTACACAATGTAGACAATGCCCCAGAACACAAATATCCCCAGTGCACTGTGGGAGAAAAAAAATGGCAGGGATTGAGAACTAATAATAATTGCTTTATTTCCTCCAGCATCTTAAGCATCAATTGCAAACACCAAAAAAAGAAAAGAAAAGAAATTGAAAAAGAGATTTCACAATGAATGAGAGTACTGAGACTCAGAATATTATAATAAATTAAACAAAAATGAATTAGGCTTTTGTAAGAAAAATATGCAGAAACTCCTTAACCTAGTCTACATTTCTTTCGCAGGAAATATAGCCACATAAATCCAAATACACCTGCATACATAAATGTGACACATACAGTATATGAAAGGATAGATCTCTCTATAAGGTGATCTTTTTTTTTAGAAAAAAACATTTCAATATAAGAATCAGTTTTAATTTTCCTTATGCTAACCTATTGATGACAAAGCACTAAGCCAATATAGTTGCTGGAGAAAACTCCTGAAAAGATTGTGGACACTATGGACAGCCAAGAAAATAAACAGCTAGATTATTGAACAATTAACAGTATTCTCACTGGAGGTACAAATGGTCAGGCTAAAATGATCCTATTTTGGACATTATGTGGACACTTAGCTTACTAAAGGAGACACCGATGCTAGAAAAAATAGAAGGAAAGAGAAAAATAGGACAACGAGTAACAGTGTAACATAAATAACAAGTTAGGGATAGATATAATGGGGAAAAAAATCAGAAACAGACCTAACAAAAGAAGATTTTATATAAAAGATCACCATATCTCTACAGAAATGCATAAAACCAAGGGTGAAAACCTCCTACGATACATATTAGTCAATGTAAAAGGGGGAAAAAAAGAATGACATTGCTATAGGCATATACGACATGCCACCAAACCAAGCTAAAGAAATAGATGAACTTCTTGCTGAATCAATTAACAAATATATGTAGAAAACATACCACAATCGTAATAGGAAACTTTAACCACCCTGATATCTGGGAGATAAACACTACAGCAAGTGGGAGATCAAACAGATTCCTAACACACCTAGATAATAATTTTACCTTCCAAAAGATAGAGGAGAGAACTAAGGAAAAATCTAATACTGTGCCTAATTCTTACTAGTAGGAGAAGTGATAGAGGGAGTTGAAAGTGCTAGAACTTTGGGTGAGAGTGACCACATTATATTGGAATTCAATATAATGCAAACACAAGCAATAGAACATAAGCCAACTAGTGTCTTAAATGTTAGAAGACCTGATTGAGACAGACTAGAAAAGATCCCATGGATGGAAATCCTAAAGGGAAAAACAACTCAAGAAGCATAGGAAATTGAAAAATAAAAGCCCAGTCCAGCACAATACCATTGAAAAAGAAAAACAAGAAATCCAAGAAGGAACCAGCATGGTTGCACAAAGATCTCTCTGATAAACTGAAAGACAAAAAAGATAAGTATGAAAAATGGAACGAAGCACACATAACTAAGCCAGAATATCAGCAAATAGACAGAATCTGCAAAGATAAAGTCAGGAAAGCAATGCACTATTTTGCCAGTTAAAATCATGACAATGAAAGTTTTAGTAGTGCATACATAAATTTTATTATTCTCAACTGCAGACAAACCACTTACACAAAATATCACTCTTTTATCATATCTTTATAACAATAGTAAGCATATTACAAGCAGTAACACAGTAATTAGTAAAAATCTGATTGTTATTGCAAATAGTTTTAAGTAGAAAATGCTTCTTAAAGAGCAAACACCTATCACAAATATGGATAAACTGGATAAAAAAATAAAATAGGAATAAAAGCCAGCTGGGTGATTTTGGTTGTAACTTTATAGAAATATTTTGAAAGGACCCAAAGTTCATATTAGAAAGCCTTCTAATATCCCTGAGTTGCAGTTAAAGTTGAGTCGAGGTGGTGCAGTGGTTAGAGTGCTGTATAGCAGCTACTTCAGCTGACTGCTAGTTCAGCAGATCAGCAGATCAAATCTCACTGGCTCAAGGTTGACTCAGCCTTCCAACCTTCCAAGGTGGGTAAAATGAGGACCTAGAATGTTCAGGGCAATATGCTACTTAGTATACTGTCAATTGTTGTAAGCCAGCCAGAGTCCTCAGAGAGTGGGCAGCATAGAAATAATAATAATAACAACAATAACAACAACAACAACAACAATAACAACAACAACAACAACAATAACAATAATAATTTGTGCAAAAAAACACCTTATTCGGAACAGCTTACATCCTCCGATGATACCTTAACAGTTCCTAGGTCCTTGGTTAGGACTCGAGCTGCTAAGCTATTAACCAGCCTCAAAGACTGTGAATCTCACTACAGATTAAATAATAATAATAATAATGATAATGATAATGATAATGATAATAATCAAGAGGAACAAAGAATCAATTGCTGATTGACAAGCTAATCCTAAAGAACTCAAAGAAAAGACGAATCAACCTGTTCATGGCTTGGACAGACTATAAGAAAGCGTTTGATTCAGTTCCCCATAGCTGGATCAAGAAATGCCTGGAAATCTTTGGCATCAGCAGAAACATACAAAAATTCATGGAATCTTCAATGAACCTCTGGAAAACAAAACTTATGGCTAATGAAGAACAACTAGGTGAAGTTGAAATTAAACAAGGCATTTTCCAGGGCGATTCCCTTTCACCCCTACTTTTTATACTCTCAATGCTACCACTGACAATCATTTTGAAAAAGCTGAACTGTGGATACGAACTTGCAAAGAAAGGACTGAAAATCTCGTATTTGATGTACATGGATTATTTGAAGCTGTTTGGTAAAACAAAAGCTGAATTGAATTTATTAATTGAACACACAAAAGAATTCAGCCAAGACATTGGTATGCAGTTTGGAACTGACAAATGTGCAATAGCAACCAAAGCAGGTAAAATCATAGAAGGGATGGAATAGAACTAGAGAATGAAGAAACGATAAAGGCAGTAAAATCAGAAGAAGGCTACAAGTACTTGGGGATTTTAGAGGCCTCTGACTTAATGCATAATAAAGTCAAGGAAATAACTTCAGCCAAGTACATTCGGCGAATTCGTAAGATATTAATGTCCAAATTGAGCGGAGGAAACATCATAAAAGCCATAAATACCTGGGCTATCCCTGTGATTCAATATTCTGCAGGAATAATTGACTGGACCCAGATGGAGTTAGACAATTTGGATAGAAAAACAAGGAAGCTTGTGACAATGAATCATCCCTTGCACCCTAAAAGTGATGTTGACCGTTTATATTTACCAAAAGCAGAGGGTGGTTGAGGACTCCTACAAGTAAAGCAGACTGTGGAAGAAGAAAAATGCAGCTTGAATGATTACATCCAGAAAAGTGAAGAACCAATGATTAAGGAAGTAAATAAAGGAGGCCTTTTAAAGACAACTAAAACAAAAGCAGAATATAACAAAGAAGTAATTAAGCAGCGAGCTGAAAATTGGAAAAGCAAAGCTCTGCATGGCCAATACTTGAAAAGTATTGAAGGCAAAGGTGACCAGAAACTAACCTGGAAATGGTTAAGATCAGGAGTACTGAAAAAAGAAACAGAAAGCTTTATTTTGGCAGTTCAAGAACAAGCTCTAGCCACAAACTGCATGAAGATAAAAATTCAACATGTTACCACCAACAGCAAATGCCACCTCTGTAATGAGAAAGATGAGACAGTCGACCACCTGATCAGTGGATGCAGCAAAATTTCACAAACCGACTACTTACAACGCCATGACCGCATTGCTAAGATCATTCACTGGAAATTGTGCCAGAAGTTTGGATTTGAGTACAGCAAAAATCACTGGGAACATCAAGTTGAGAAAGTTTTAGAGAATGAGAAACTCAAGATCTTGTGGGACTTTAGGATTCAGACTGACAGGCATTTGGTCCACAACACACCTGACATAACAGTAGTTGAAAAGAAAAAAAATATGGTTCATTGACATTGCAATACCTGGTGATGCACGGATTGAAGATAAGCAGCAAGAAAAAATCACAGAGTACCAGGACTTGCAAATTGCAGTTGAGCGACTGTGGAAAAAGAAATTGTGTGTTGTCCCGATTGTAATTGGAGCCCTTGGAGCAATACCCAAAGGGCTACCCCACTATTTAGAAATTTACCAGACTTGAACATTTTGACTCTACAAAAAACCACCTTACTCGGAACAGTTTACATCCTTCAACGATACCTTAACAGTTCCTAGGTTCTTGGTTAAGACTCGAGCTGCTGAGCTACTAACCAGCTTCAAAGACTGTGAATCTCACTACAGATTAACCAATAATGATAATAATAAAGCAATGGAAAAATGGTTAAAATTCCTCCAAACTGATGTGCAAGGCTAATCCACAGTTATCAGAAACATTTAATTATTATTGTTGTATAAGGGGGGTACAAACCTATTGAAACAAAGGTTCACATACTTTTACTACACATAAAATGTGTAGCTTTGGATCTTTTCTTCACTAATGAATAAGTATGTTTTCGACTGCTTTGTTTCATTGGGCTTTTTTTATCTAGTTTTAAGTGGAGAGGTGATCATATTTCTGGAGATATATTGAATTTTCAAAAGGGTTCCCTAACTTTTCAGCACTGCTGTAGTTTTTGGAAATAAATTCTATTAAACTGAGTGAAACTTGCTATTGGAACAATATATACTGTAAGATTCAATCTCATGTCTACTTACTCTCATGTCTACTTACTGGACTACTAAGAAGGATTTATTTCCAGTTAAATACAAGTACAGTAAGGAAGAATGTAAAATCTGTATTACTGAATCCAATCATTTACTAAATCATTCTCCAACATGGGGTCCTGCACATGTTGAGTTGGGAAGCCAAACTACTGTTCCTTTTATCTGGGGATGTAATGCATTTCAGTCCTAACTTAGAAATTATGGAATTAGGGAAAGTAACTAACATGCTAAAGGTATCTACATAACATTCATTATATATCACTTATTAGCATGGCTATATCTGACTTTGTGTTCAATGGAAGTATGAAAATGAATGTCAGCTCTTGGAGAGCAACAGTACTTGACAGCCAAAGTTTTATCTTGTCTGTGAGCTTTCCAGAGGCATCTGGTTTGCCAGTGAGGGAAGCAGATGGCTCTTATTCTGAATGGTTATGGGGACTATATAATCTTTGGTCTGATTCAACACTATTCATTGGGGAGGGGAAGAAGAGAGAGAGAGAAGGGAGAGAGAGAGAAAAGTTTCTCCTTTATGAACCCTGAAGAACTCAGAGATAGAGAGAAGGAAGGGAAGGAAGGTATATATGTAAGCACTTGTACACGTATACAAGAATCTATACTCATTTCCTGTTTTCAGTTTAATACCCTAGTATCTTATAGTTTATCTACTTGATTTAAATATTGTTAATTGTTAAGTAAGAAGCAGATATCAATGTGATGCAATTATTAAGGTGTTAAACTAGAATTGGGAAGGCCTGCATTCAGGTCCATCCTCAAACCTCATCCTGAATTTGAGTCAGCCCCTTTCTTTTTCTTTAGCCTTAGTTGCAGATTGTTGTGTAACATGAAAAAAAGCTCTCTCCTGTGAAATATCTTGAGCTCTAGAAAAAAGTGCAAGATAAGTGAAAATTAAAAATGAGACGTATTTAATATTCTGTCATTATAACCTTTCATTGTAGAAAATTAATTTTGCTAAATCACTAAGAAAAAAGCTGAACAGCACATATAGCTAAGACAAAATACAAAGTAGGATAAACAAAAAAAACCCTATTTAAGTGATGTTTTAAAGTCCTCTTAAAAAATATCCTGTGAGTGACAGGAATCTGAAGATTTTTAAATGCATTATACATTCTGCAGTATTTATCCTTGCAGACCATCTTACAAAGCAAGCAATTTTTGAAACTGCATTTTTCAAAAGTAACTCACTTATTAAAATCTTGAAAGAAAATAACAAGTTCTAAATTGTACCTAAATCTCAAGGGGTGTGTGTGTGTGTAATCCTAGCTGTGGTAGAAAAATGGAATTATTATATAGATATAATGATGGAATTAGAATCATAATAAATGATAAAATGAAGCCCATATGCCACTGCACTGCCACTTCAAATAACTAGATTGCTTAATTAACATTTGGAAGTCATATAAACCCAAAATATAAAGCAAAATATTATCAGTAGAAATCATACGCAGGGAAAATAAATTTACAGAAAATATCATATACCTGTTAAAATTTATGATGTCCAAAAGAACTAGTAAGTGTTCTTACTAATGTATTAGTAGTAAAAAAATAGTAAAGGGGTATACCTAAATAAGCATGATGAAGCAAATATATTTGAACATCTAGAAGGGAATCTCATGAACATCACAGATTAGAAGGAATATAATTCTCAATTTATGACTATTTTTTCAGTGACCGTTTAAAGTTGCAACATGACCCTGTTTGGTGTAGCCAACCATTATGGATTCAGGTTTAGAAATTTGTCCTTATTAAGTGCCATCATGCAAAAATACTTTTTCAGTAACTTTTGCATGAAAACCAAAATATTTAATAATTTCAAAATCCATTTTTGTCATCATTCAAAACAGTGTCATTAAAAATAGATCATATATAAATATTAAAAACTTACATTTTAGACAATATATTTAGTGAATCGTGTTTTTCTTTAAGTCCATAATAAGTAATCATTTTATTATCTTTATTTTACCTATTTTTGTCCTGTGTTAAACTGAACAGAAAATATTGTCCTGATGTTCTCAAACTCCTTCTTCCTATGCCTTTGAATTTAATTTGTTTATAATTTAAAATGTTTATTAAACAAAAAAAAAGGGGGAATATTGCAAATTGGATTTGAAGCTCCTTGTAATCATGTTTATATTTGTTTTTTACAAATATAATGTTACTATATGTTTCTTCAGATTTATACTGTAGTTGTTCTTTATTGTATTTTAACTTCTTAAGAATGGGAATTTTTATTATTGTGCCAATCTGTCCCTGTTAGTAACTAATTGATGGTAGAGTTCACACCTTAGCAACTCAAGGATTTATGTTACCATGGCTCCCTCTCTCTTCCCGCTGCAAATGCAAAAATCAGAAGGAGCCTGGTAGCACCTTTTCAGGCTAACACATTTTATTAAAAGGCATAAGCTTTCCTGAACTGCAGCTCACTTCATCAGATGCATGGATGAAAAGTGCTACCTGACTTCTGATTTTTACTACTCATATTAACAGAAATGTCCTTCTGCAAAGCTGTAAATGCAGGGTTAGTGTACTTGTGTATAATTAAGGCATTGCCTTGTATTACATATCAAAGCTGATACGTTGCATTTCTAGGAAGTTACCTGCAATGTTTTTATATCCTAAAATACCCTTGTCTCTGTTGGTGATCATCTTGTTTCCTTTTTGGGTTGGAAAGCAATTCTTTCTGTAATTAGGGTCTGCTGGCCTGTGCACATGCTCAAAAGTCTACTTGATCAAAAGTCTATACAAGATCTATATAGCCTTGTGGCTCTTGCTATTTGCTAGGTTGCAGGCAAAACCAGTGACTCAATCAACAAATTCTTCAATAATAATTGTTTGGGCCTTCTTTAGTTTTTTTGTTTTCTTGATGAGTTACGTTTGTAGGTACAGTAGGAACAAAACACACCTCATTGTACAGGAATTCCAGAACCGAGAAAAAACCCATTGCAAAGCAAATACTTGCCCATGTGTTAGGACAAAAATAGATATATATGACAGAAATCTATATTTTGAATAGAAATTGGAAATAAAATAGGATACAATAAAGTAAAATAGGATACATTAAAAGCAAAATATAATCATTATTTTTAGATGGTGTGCTTATTGTTATATTTTTTTTAATAAGTAAACTTTCAGGACTTCAAGGACAGATCCATGTATCACAGACTAAAGTAATTTAGATAGGAGTGTGTAGAATGTCAATAATCAATAATATGAAATTTAAATTTAACAAGAATCATGCTTTTCCTACCGACTTTAATTCATGCACTGACCCGCCTAACAAATTTGCTTGTTACCTTAAGTGACCATTTAGTACAGCCACCTTAAATATTCCCACTTGCGTTAGGCAGTGAAACCTGAAGTTGCAATAGAACAAGCTGGGGCAAATAAATGACATCCAGAAGCAAGATGCTTGTATTAATGAGCTGCATACACAGTATCCCACACAATCATGAATTTAGCTTGTATTGTTTGTATTGCTTGCATCTCTCATTAATTAGCCTGAAAAGTTCTACATTACCTCAAACTCTAGTGTAAGAAAAGAAAATGTATTAAAATAAAAAAAATCTTAAATTAATAAAATTGGAAAATGTAGAAAAATAAAGAAATTGACTTAATTCTTTGTTTCAGCATCTGAAGTATACTAAACATAATATAAAGGATTGCCCTGGGATTACTTGAGCCATCAAACTTTTCTCAGATAATCTTTTGCAGTTTGCTTGACTGCACAGTGTATTTATACTATATAAGATTATTAAAGTAATATATACCACCCTGAACCATTATAAATGTTATAGGATCTAAGACAGGATGTAATAATTGAAAATACCATAGTTTTAAACAAATCCTGATTCTGAATTGAAATTGAAATTAAAATTATGAATTAATTTTGCCCGCTTAGCTTTCTTCTGCCTAAATCCTAACAAGTTCTTAAATGACACCACTACAATGAGTTTGTTAAAACATTGGTTAAGAAATCCAATTCAAGTTTCAAAACAGCTGAGAAGTGCATGATGAAAAAGTAAATTTCTTCCTATAACTCTATCAAGCATAATTTAGCATCCTTATATTGCAAACAATGGCTCTACATCTAAGTATCAGTTCCAAGGGAAATAGTTTTAGATGGCATTTGGCCAAAGCACCGGAAGACATTAATTGAATACTTTTTTCATTGATGTGCTATGTAGAATGATTCTCCCTTTTCAACATAAATGATACGGCAAGAAGTTTTGCATGTACATAGATTTATCAGGAAGCAACAAATGGAAAACAAATGATGCATTGTTGTGGTATAGGCTTTGTAGGGAGTAGTTTACCATATTTCATAATTGGATGCAGTTTTTTCAGTTGTGTATTAAAAATAAAGTGAAATAAAAAGAAATCTACTATATTCACAACATTCAAATTAATTATAATGGAGAAAAGAAGTCATGACCTGATGACTAAAGTGTAGAATATGAAAACAACCAAACAATAAATTTTAAATGACAAAAAGATACACGTTCCTATATCTGAAAAATAATTTATGAGAATTCCAGGGTTTACACAATCTTAATTTTTATTCTTGCTTCAGATTTGAAACTATAGTAATTTTGTCAGAACCAATTCAATGTACACAAAATCATTCCTTCATTCATTTCTGCTGGTTTCTCTTTCACTCATAATCCTTCCAATGTAATGCACTCACTTTTTTTTTTCACAATAGGTAAACATAGACCTTTCAAATTCATATCCTCAAAATATTAGATGCTTCCAGTACATCTAATAATCAAGAATGTCATGTTTTCTTTTCCAGCGTAATGAACATAATTTCATTTTGGTTGCATTTTCTGTTTCTATTATTTTAATATGACTATATCATATTTACTTAGAATTAATTCTCATTGTGTTCAATGGGGCTTACTCCCTAGAAGGCACATTTAGAATTGCAGCCTCCACTGTAAAAGAAGCTACATATTTATATCCAATTAGAATACAAATAAAGAAAATGTACTGTAAACACAACACCTTCCCCCTGAAAAACAGAATGAGTAAGTAAAAAGAATTTGCCCTTCATAGTTTCTATGAAAAAGCACCAACAACGATATTGCTCAGATCAAGTTAATTTTTGCTTACTCTTTTTTCAGAGATTCACCTGATATACCTGATCTTCATTCGGAGACTTTTCTTACCTCCTATTTCTTATTATGGTATTCCAGTCTGTATTAATCTACAAGGGAAACTGTTAAAAAAATGCTACCATACAAGCAATAAATAACTTTTACATTGATTCAGTTTACCATCTTGCACTGAAAAAACAGGTCTTTCTAAACTTAACAATCTTTGGCCTTAAGGTTAAAGCCTCATGTCTTTCCAGTCAATAATGAATTATAATGCCACCCTAGAAATATTCTCAGACCTTGCCTGTTTTTTCCAGTTTGAATGTCCGAATGGCTGATTCATACTTCCATTATATCACAATTATGTTTTTATTTGGTATCCCTGTGTCTCTTTACCAGTCTTCTGCAGATGGTCCAAAAGCCACAGAACAAACTGTACCTCATATTAGTTCCGTTTTATGGAATACCTTTCACTCACCACAGGGCACAGACACTTTCATACAAGTTTTAAAGATCCTTCTTATGCTACTAATTATTTATTCTGAATGCTTAAAAATGAGTTCTGAATTTCTTGCTTCCTCTGAGTCTAAATACATAAATACAAAGGAGAAATTGGATTTACCTTACAGCCATTAATTCTGTTCTCAGAACAATTTATGCACACTTGCTAAGATTAGAACTGCCAGACAACCAAGGTATTATAACTTCACATTGAACACTACAGTGAGTTTTAGTGGTACAAATGAAGCTTTACAGATATTAAAAATTAAGAAAAGTTAACAGAAAACCAATTTCTAAAAGATAACATGGTAAAAATGAATTATATAATTTATATTTTAGGAAATTATACAATGAGATTTGTTTTTGATGTGGGGAAAGGTTTGGATATAACAACAGAATGGCAAGCAATGAAAACGTTTTCTCTCTGGAAAGATCATGTATTTGGAAGTTGTACAGGAACTGACATTCTGACTTAACTGTTGCACTACCTGAATATTCAAGGTTGCTCAAAAATTCTCATAGGTTTTGTCCCTTTTAATGTTCCAATGTCCTCATTTTATTTGAGATGATGATCAGATTAGGACATACTTTTAGAAGCCCACTAAATAGGTAGTTATCTAAATCTGGGATAGATGTGGTATGGACAACATGTTTCACTATGCAATGCTCTTATTATTTTAGGATCCAGATGTTGTCTTATTTCTCACATAGATAAGCAAGTCCTAGAATTCTCATCAAAGACTTTACCTTAAGCAATTTCACCTCACAAAGGGTGATCAGCTGTAATACCTTATTTTTGAAAACTATTCCCAAGGAGGTATCCTTGCATCCTTGTAAGTAAATTTGATGAGTCCTTTTTTGGGAGGGGAGAGGACGCTGCATTTTATTATTTTACATTATTGCAATTATTATTTTCTTTTAAATCTGTTTTTTAAAACAATTATGCTGAAAATATAGTATTTCATTGCATTTAACTGAACTATTTATTTATTTATTTATTGGTTCAATTTATATGCTGCCCTTCTCCGGAGACTCAGGGCGGCTTACAATGCGTTAAGCAATAGCCTTCATACTTTTGTATATACCTGCTTAGTAGGAATTTTGCCCCCCCCCCCCAGGGTGTTCTTTTTTATACAAAGTCAGTTTATTGCCCCGACAATCCGGGTCCTCATTTTACCTACCTCGGAAGGATGGAAGGCTCAACCTTGAGCCTGGTGAGATTCGAACTTGCAGTAATTGCGGACAGCTGGCAGCTAAGTGCTATTTAACAGCACTTTAGTCCACTGCTCCACCAGGCTCCTACATCATTTTATGTTCTTGGTTATTTAGATAACAGTACAATTGGATGACCATATATAAATAAACGCAACAATGAAATAAAATTAATTTTTTCAGTTATAATATTCATCTTTGACACTGCAGGTCTTTAACCTAAAGCTTTTTGCCTATTTTTCAAAAGTGGAAACAGACAATAATTGTATTATTATTATTATTATTATTATTATTATTATTATCATCATCATCATCATCATCATCATTATTGGAAAGTGCATAAAGATAAAACTTGGCAACCGCTTACATGAAAAAGTCATGAAAAATTGGTGAGAATATAGAGTAGAAATAGTAGTCAAAATTAGCAAGTGAAAATATTGTGGGATTTCCAAATTCAAACTGGTCAAATTTTGGCATATAACATAACACCACATTTAACTTTGGTTGAAAACAGAAATTAGGGATAATTGATGTCATAATATGAGAAATAGTAAAATGGAAAACAAAGAACTGGAGATGAGACAATTCTGAAAACTGAAGTTGAAAGATTATGTCATAAACCAACTTGGATGCCATACCAAAAAATCTTTTCCATGCAGAAAATCTGCACATTGACATTTGTTAATTACAAAAGGCCACACTATTTGGATTGACACATATTATATACCAATACATTATGATATCCTAGGTTCTTGAGAGGAACTCAGAAAGAACTTGATCTGTACGAAAGCCAAAACTATCTAAGGTATTGGCAGCTGTGATTTCATACTGTTGTGTATATAATAATTTGTTAAACACCCAACTCTCAATGACTTTAGACAGCTCACAACAATCAAAGCAAACATACAACAATCAAACAAGTGTAACACACTTTAATAGGCAATAAAAAGATTATCTAAGTGAAGAAAATCATATAGAGTTAAGATACAGAGTCGATTCGCTCCAAACAGAAAGTCTTCTTCTACAAGCACAGGAAAGTACCTAAGTACTGCCTAACTAAGTAAAGGACAGTATCTGGTAAAAAAATTGGACAGAGAAAGTTCACAGTTTTCCTAACTCCTCCTTACTACAGAATTTAACAAGGAAATTAAATATAACATAAATATAAGCCATTGCTTTTTAATAGAGGTATCCTTCATGAACTTGCTAAATCTTTGCAAACACACAATATTATGTATTGTGAAAAAAAATTCCTCTACTTCCTGTTATTTCTTCTCAGTGGATTTATTGCTTATTCAGAATTGTGAGAAAATAATCTCCCTGCATTTACCCTCCTCACATAACTCATAACAGTATCTTTATCACTATGTCCATTTGTTATCCTTTTCTGTTCAAATGAAAGTTCAACAGTTTCAGTGTTCCTCCCTAGGAAAATGCTCCTCATCATTATCCTGCTATTTTTTCTCACTTAGTAATAGGGCTTTAGAAATACAGATGATTTTGTAAATTTTCCTTAGAAGGGGATAAACGAAATAAATTGAAAGTCATGTTTTATAAAACTGTAAGTGAAACCTAAAAACCACACAAAAGTTTCAATGTGTATCAGTCAATCTTGGAACTGCATTCTAAAAACACTGTATTGAGGATAAAACAAATAGATTATATATTTACTGAAGAGGAATGGTCCAAGAATGATGAAAATCATATCCAGTGTAGTGGCAAAATTCAAATGATGATAGACAATTCGTTCAGCTTACCTAATAAGTACTATATCAATATTTTATACTCAGTATTTACTAGTTAAATAGGAGTCCCAACTTTTGTTTTAACAAAATAATTAGAAGTATTTGAGCTTAAATGGGCAAGTCTTTTTCAAAGTTTCTGATAAGTATTAGTGGCTTGATATATTACCTACCAGAGTGGATGAGATTTGTGATTTATTGATTCTTGTGATACATTGAAGTAGTTTGGATTATTATTATTTTTTTAATTTGATTTGCATGCCGCCCTTCTCTGAAGACTCAGGGCGGCTTACAATGCGTTAAGCAATAGCCTTCATACGTTTGTATATTTATACAAAGTCAGCTTATTGCCCCCACAAACTGGGTCCTCATTTTATCTACCTTAGAAAGGATGGAAGACTGAGTCAACCTTGAGCCTGGTGAGATTCGAACTTAGAGTAATTGCAGACAGCTGGTGTTAATCACAATGCTTTAGTCTGCTGAGCCACCAGGCCCTTGCTACTCAAGGCCCTTGTTATTGACAGTAGATTGAGACTGGTTTTGCACCTTCTTGCTCCATTCTGAGTACCAGAGAAGCTATGAATATTGTGCGGTGAGGGAAAATTTCAGGAGTCAAGAATTCACAAATTGAGTTCTTATATCTGTTATACCTACTTTTCATCCACCCATGAAGTTTATGCTTATTAAATAATAACTCATACTTTATAGGTTGCTGTCTTTCTAGACTTGGACTAGAAAGTCCAAGTCTTGGACTGTCTTTCTAGACTTTATAGGTCTGTCTTTCTAGACTTGGATATCTAGAAAGAATTTCAGTATTAGTGTCCAACCTATCTGTTTTAGCTATACATATATAGGTAATGGCCTCCATATAGATAGCTTTTGCTCAACAACTGGTAACTTAGAGAATCTGTACTAGACTAGTATTCAAAATTCATAGAGCAAACTTGATTAGTATCTGCAGACACATAGATCAATTGTTTTAAAGAAATATCAGCTTAATGTAGTTGCTTACAAAAATATGCATGACAATTTCTGATAAAAACAGAAATAACAATATTAAGGAGGAACTTAAGCTTAGCAATGATAGTTTAGCACTGTAGCATAGAATAGATGAAAAGTATGTCATTAGGAATCTCTACATAGGAATGACCACAAGGTCATTTGTGTCTTGAGTCCTGACCCTTGATTCAGTGACTCAGATTCATCTTTTTGACATGCTAAGACAAACACAATAATCATTTATAGGGAGAATATCCCGTTTTTTAATTAGATTTTTAGATAGATTTATTTATTTTATTTTATTAGCCAAAACTATCCAGGATTTTTTTTTAAGAGTTTGAATCCTGGAGTCTGCCTGGACAAATCACTGAAGGCCACTAGACATCATGGTCTCCAGGTTTCTAGACTGATGTCTTAACAATTACACCAAATTGGTTCTCTTCCATTACATCTGGATGACAGAAAAACAAAACAAGCATCTCCCACATAATGTATCTTGATAATACCATATTCCAGGCAGAGGACAATCAATAATCAGAATAAAATTTATATTTCAAAATATAATTTACATGGTACAAAGTAGGTCTCTATAACATATTATGATGTTTAAATAAATCTTTTATCCCGGTATATTAGAATAATGGTATTTTGGTTATTTTCAAATACAACTGCTTTCAACAACTGCTAGTGGTTTATACTTTTCTTTTTCTATATTGCACATTACTGGAACTGTTTCTTTAATTCTATCGGACATCTAAGAAATTTGAAATATATATGAAATTAATACATTAAGGAATTGCTGACTTTTAAAACTACAAATAATTCTCAAAAGAAAGCTTCCCAGGAATACAATATGTTTCATATTTGTTCAGGAGATTTGTCTATTAAAGTATATCCATAACTAGTGAACACAGTGTGTGTATTCAGTCAGTAGAACAGACTCTGTCCTCAGGTAACCTCAAACAGCTGCCTTCAGCAAAAAGCGCTGTCTCTTCTTAGTCTCTGAAGCACTTAGTTCTCTCACATTCCTCCCCTTAGGAATGACAGTAATGCAAAACAGACCCTTCCTGTTGGTTGAGGAAGTGTCAATGCAGCATAACATCTAACAGCAGTGCTGAAGTTATGTATGTTATAGATATGTGTTAAAGATATATCTAAACTTTCCATTTGCTAAAAGAGAGGAAGCTCACAAACACCCATAATTCGTCAAATATGCCTTGGGATTTGATTATGTTTTTAATTCAAAGATATTGCTAAAAAGATTTAACAAATGTATCACGATTAAAATAAGGCATACTTTTTGATATAAAATATAAAATACAAGATTGAAATATGTACAAGTTAAACAGATCTTGCCCAAAAAATTAGCAACATTAATTGCATTCTGTTGCATTGCCATGAGGTCCTCAAGTGTATATTGATCAGGGGGCAAAGGACAGGTATCCATATGTGTTATTTTTTGCATATCACCTCAATCATAAAGGAAGCCACCAAATAGCTCCATTTGCTCAGAATATCACTGGATCTTGTACCCATGCACAGTCTATGCAATGATACTTCCAGTTTTTGCCAGATCCAGGGTAGCTCCTCCGTTGGTTCTATCCAAGGCTGCTTCTTTGTAGCTTTCCGTAGGTCCATAAATATGTTTACTTTTCTTTAAAACATCTTTAAAGCACCTTGTGGTTACATCTGGATGAAAATGAATGTTTTAGAAGAGTGATCTCTTTTTTTTTTCAAATTCAAAAGCATGTTGCATAGAATTTTGGTGATGATTCTCAAACTTCTCAAGAGATGAAGAATTCTCAGTGTTTTACTACAGCAAAGCATCTTTCAAATTATTCACATAATACTAATACTATACTAAACATAGCTATTTTCTTCTTCCTGATATTCTATTTCCATGATCAAACTTGTTGCAATTCTCTGAATCTGTGTAGTTTGCCTGAATATTTTGACAGATCTGTTTCCCAGAACATGACAAAGTTTTTAAGGTGAGACTGACTAATGGACAATAGAGCAGAAATATTATTTTAACAAGAATTTGTATTTACTCCATTTAAAATTGCATTTGCTTTTTAGTAGTGATATTTTATTGTTGACTTATGTTCAGCTTATAAACTCCTACAGTTCCAGGATGCTTTACATATGACTTACTATCAAGCTAAATATTCTCCAAACTACATATTTATATTTAATTTGATTTTTTCTTAACTGAAGGACTTCTCATTTACTTTTATTGCTATTATGGAGATACAATAAAAGACCATTAATTTTTTCACTTTTGTAAGTGTATATTCAGGATGCTAAGAAAAAGTACTTCTTCATACAATACATAAACTATGGGATCAACTGCCATCAGATTTGACAGATAGACAGATAAGGCTTATAATAAAATTTCATAAATTCATTGAGCATAAGGTTCTCAGTAGATAACTGATGGTCTGAATTAAAGGCAGCATGACTTAAACAGCAGTAATTAGGAAATAAAAGTGAAAAAGATTATTGTCAATGTGTTCTTATATCCATTTGCAATACAAAACTCATTATAACAAAAATCTAAAAATTACAACAAAATATAAAAGCAAAGTAGGTTAAGGAAGGCTTCCTGAATCTGATCACCTCCAGATGGGATGAACCTAGAAGTTACCTATTTGAGGATATCACCATCATCTGGTATTATCAAGATAGGTTTGGTTTGATTTGGTTTTCTTTCATCCTAAAAAGGATCTGAGGATTATTTTTTTGAGCCTTTCAACATTCTGCTTTCCTTGGGTATCATGACTTCTTGTTCTGCAATTATATTCCACAAAGTAACCTTTCAACTAATGTGAGGAATGGAAGAAAGAATCTGGTCACATTACAACATTATTGAATGCATTTGCATATGCCAACAAGGATAACTGACAACCTCTACTTCTTGACACGTTCTTCCTATGAGATAACTCCAGGGGCATTATGTAACTGGGTCAAAAAGAAATCATCATCATCATTCAAGAACCCCAAAATATGAGAATCAGCATCCTTTTCTGAGTAGCAAAGGCCCTCATACTTCATACTGCCACTTAACTAAAAATCTGGGATGCCTTTTCATATACAAGAATACGGTATAGTTTCCCATGATTCTCAGAAACTAAAGAATACTCGTGACCTCACAGTCTTGGCACAGTCATTTTAGCAAGGTGCCGAGGGCTATGCTTAATAAATTCAGATTCCATATTGATACTCCAATTAATTACCATTGTGGTAATTAATTCATAAAAACAAATTAATTAGGGAACTGAGCCAATAAGCTCTGCCCATTCTTCTGATATTCATAATTACTGCAATTTAAATTTTATAATTTTCCTATGATACCAGGCAACTCATTTTTGTTCATTGAATTGAACAAAAGTGTGTGTGTGTATACTTCAGTGCATCCTGATAGCCAAGGAGTTCTTGCAGGGCAATTCTTATTCACACCAAGGAAGTTTGCACTTAGTAACAATCAGCAAAGAAGAAGCTTTTATAAGATTTCTGAAGGACTGGGATCAGAACCAACTTCAGCATTCTTGTTTTACAATACAGTAGAGATTCACAATTATGCTCTAAGGCCAATTTTTACAATTTAATTAAAACTTAACTACGATATCATGTTAACTGGAAGAAAAGTTTGTTATTATTTTAATCATGATTGCTTTTTAATCAATTATGAAACTATTTTTCTCTCTGTACTTCATTGTGCATACTTTCTTCTCTTCATATAGTTCCCTGTGTCTCTTTGGATTTTAATTTGAAATAATTCTTTGAACTCTAACTTTTAGTACTGTAGCTCATCTTGATTTTTTTCCCCTTACTGTATAACCAACAGTTTACACTTCATTTCTCAGTTGCTCACTTTTTTCCATTTCAGTTCATCCTTGTCTAGCTGAACCTTTACTTTTAACTTATAGCTCCTTTTGTCCTACCGTTTTTTGACTCCCTCTTCCAGAAACAATCACAACACATATGTTTACTATTTTTCTAAGTAATGTATAAATTGAGGATATTACAGGCAACTGGTAATAGATTTTTGATCTGATTCAGCTAAAAAAAGTTGGAAACGACTTCCTGCAATTTCTGTAACTAAAGTATAGCAGAGTAGATATTGTTGCACTTTAGATTAACAAGTACAATATACTGATAGTATTCATATCATCGTAAAATAAAGCTGAATAAAATTACTTTTAGAAAGGATAAAAAGTATAGAAAAGGTTCAGGCTGAGCCCGAGGGAAGTGTTCAAAACTCTGCAGAGTACCTGAAAAGACTTCTGATGGCCTAGGATGGCAGCAGACATAAAGGAATACATGGCATCTTGCTACACATGTAGGAGGGCCAAACTCTGCCATCAGAAGCCTGCAGCCACAACCAACACCCCGCCACAGAGACACCCATGGCATATGATCTCTCCGAATTTTATCACTGATTTACCCCGTTCTAGGCTTCACTACCATTCATCAAGATGGCTCATTTCACACCCTGCAAGAGATTGCCCAATACTGTAGACACTGCCCAACTTTTTCTAGACCACATTTTTTACTACTATGGCATGATCTCAGCATTCATTTCAGACGGACGCATACAGTTCTAATCTAGATTTTGGAAAGCCCTTTTCCAGCTCCTAAATGTCAAACTCAGCTCAGCTCATCATCCTGCCACGAATGGAAAATTCCATTCTTCAGAAGTGGAAACACCTTGAAATCCATTGAGTCTTATCTACCATCTATTTGTTTTGACCATTAGTAATTCAGATTCCTTTAGAGAAAATAAACTTCAATAAACCTTTATAATAATTTAAACTGCCTAGACTTTCTGATTTCCCCTCACTTGGTAGAAAGGTATCAACTGATTGGTGTTCACCTTAAAATGATAATATATAATGCATTAGTATGGAATGATGTCAATGTCAGTAAATGAAAAGGTTATAATTACTCAAGATGGAAAGCTGAAATATCTAATATGAAAACATAAGCATTACAAATCTAAGAAAGGATATACAAATTTCCCAATTATGAGAGAAGACATGTTTATTTCTCACTCTTACCAACTTCCAAAATGTGAACTTCCAGAAAATCCCAGCCAACATAGCACTGCTGAAAATTCTGGGAGAAGTCTACATTTTTGGAAGTTGCAAAATGGGAACACTGACCTGCAATACAGCTGGAGTTCTGTAATTCAAGGCAGTAATTTTTTCCTTACTAAAAAGTATATTTCTGTTATTCTTAATAGTGTAATATTTAGGTCAATTTGAGATAATTTATTAAAAGTTGTGACAGTCCTTGTTGCTCTATGAGCTTGGTTGTTTTCTTGTAGACATTTAATTACCCAAGATAGGTAACATTACCACTTCTACCACTGCTACTAAGGAGCGAGGTTTGCTCTCAGTTCATCTTGCTCTGTGTTGGTGGGAGTGGTCTTAAACTTTCTTCAGTTGGCCTCTTTACTGTTATACTTTTTGGAAGTTCCTTGATTGGAATATTTCTTGATTGTTGGTCTGATGTTAATCTTGGTGTTAATCTCTGTTCATTTGAGTGTTGATTGCTAGTGCGGAGCTGTTTTAGTTTTTTTGCTTCGACCTGTGATTATTTTGCACAGTATGTAGATGTTGTTTATATCTATGTGTCTATTGATCGCCAATTTGTCAGTGTCAGGCTGCCAGGAATTCTCTAGCACAGTGATGGTGAACCTATGGCACGCGTGCTACCATATCAGTGGGCACTCCATTTGAGCTCTGGCGTGTATGCCAGCTGATTTTTGGGCTTTCTGGACCTACCAGAAGTAGGGAAACAGGCTGTTTCCTGCCTCTGGAGGGGCTGGAGGGGGTGGGGAAGGCCCATTTTTCTTTCTCACCTGGCTCCAGATCGTCTCTATGTATCTGGAGAGGGTGAAAATCCACCCCCATCCCCTCCGAGGCCCTCTGGAGGTCTGAAATGGCCCATTTCCCAACTCCTGGTTGGACAGGAAGTGACATTTTTTGCTGTCCCCAGTCCCCAGCGTGAACCTCCCCCGCCCTTCCTCCTGGCACATGATGGCAAAAAGATTAACCATCACTACTCTAGCATTTTTGGACTTGGCTTAGTCTAGAACAGTTTCCCAGTTGAAACTATGGTTAGGTCTGTCCATATCTTGTGAAATTAAAAAGTTTTCATCATGTCTTCTGATTGCCGGTTGGTGTTCATGGATGCTCTCTGCCAGTCTTCTGACTTTTTGTCCTACACAGTGGCTATTGCAGTCTTTACAATGCATGTTATAGATGACTTCTATTTTTTCTTCTGGAGTTGCTGTCTTTTGGATTACTTAGGATGTTTTGAGGGCTTTAATTAGTTTGTGTGCTATGCTGACCCCTAAACCCTAATCCTAACCTACGACTATTCCCCCACAACACTGACAAGCCTCTAGAATGTAGATTGAAAGCAAATCCCATTCCTTACAGGCATTGATAAAGTTGCTTAGTTTGGATAATGAAATATCTGCAAAAAAATAACCAAGCTCAGAGAGCACCAGGGATACCTCGTTTCAACCCTTGACTACAAATATTCTTCTTTATCAATCAATATTAATAGTTAATACAAAATGAGATGGACTCTACCAAAATCAAATAATTTTCACTGTTAAGTAAGCATGCATCAGATTGGACTGTTGACACAGAAATAAGAAAACAGACATAAGAAAATGGTAAAACATATAATGGGATATAGCTAATGCTCTTCTATGTGTATTTATTATAAGATACTTTGTCCAAAAATGCTTTGTTTCCACTTAGAATCCACCAATCATTCCCAATAAATAGTGGATATGTTGGAGAAATTGGGTAGAAAAGTGTCCTTCTTCCTATGATATGGTCTCCTATTTTGGAAGACAGTTAATAGATCACAATCCGTCAGGGTTGGCACCAGCGTTTTACTGATATCATTCATTTATTTATTCAATAGTTTTTCCTTTGAGAACACTTAAATCATGTGATATGCAAATTACCTACTGCATCCCTCTCATTAGTTTTAGACTATGCATTATTCCAATAGTCATAGTAGTAATGCTATTTTTAAATTAAATACATCTCTAAGTGGTAGAATATACTGTCTGGGGCTGAAATACAGAAGTTTGAATGTGCTACTAATGCACAAAACATATTTTATAAGAACTTTATCAGTATAGATATGGCTCAGTAATATGTAGTACACATTTTAAAAAATTTTGAGACAATAATAAACTGTTTTCATTCTTTTAAATTCTGTCCTAAGATCCTTAGCACTTTTAACTCTATCACTGAATAGTATACTTTTTAGCAGAATGTAGTACCAATGTGTTTTCTTTGTTTCTATCAAGTTTACAAAAATTATGAGATTCATACTATTCATTTAAACAGGATTCTTAATAATACTCTTGATTCTACAACTAAACTGAGAACACAAAAATGTGTATTCAACTGCAATAGATATAAATATACTGCATAAGATATGAAAAATCATTATTAATAATGAAAAAATAGGACTTCACTTCAAAAGTAGACAGATAATTTTCTGTTACATAAAAGATAAAAACAACCAGACAACTGTTAGCCTACACATCTCAATTTCAAGTTTATTCAGTTAAATTCAACTGTAAAGTAAAATATAATTATTCCATGTATTAGCCAACAAATTATTAATAATTATGCTGCACCCTTAATTAATCAGTTTTTAAAATTGTATAGCAGTGAAGGCTGTCTCATACACAAGTCATTTTGTTAAATGTGACATTCAAATCCATCTTTGCAATACGCTCTGCTCTGGAGTTGGGCCATGGAATAAAATGCTATAAAAAACAAAATAAATCAAAACCCTGCTGTGGAAACAGGACAAAGCTAGTTTTCACATCTCCTGCACAGATAGAAACAAGACAGAAGTAAAAGGCACCAAATGGAGCTCAAAGCTTTAGTATGATATCCAGCCTCCACATTCTGGCAGAATCTGCAACCAAGATATCAGTCCCTCCAAGTCAAATCATTGCACATATTCTGAATGCCCAAAATTATCTTGCTTTCAGGGATTGATTCCATTTTAAACACATTTTTAGAAAAGGGAGTTATTAAAGGTGGATATACGGAAGTCTTTGTTTTAGAATAATTAATTTTGCAGCTGTTATATTTATTCTCTAAGCAAAATAAAAACTACTTTTTAAATTAATTACACAACATTTCTTTGTTAGACGCTTCTGGCATGGAGATTCCCACTCAACTGGAATACTGCATACACTACAGACATTCATACATTCATTCTTTCTGCACAAAATACAATTAACTACATAGAAATAAAAATGTTGAGATGGAGATGTAACTCCAATTCTGTCTGAGATTAAGGTGTATTTGCTTTAATATCAGATGGATTATTTGCATCTATTATCAAGATCACCAATTTTATCTGAGTTGATTGAGGCTAGCAGAATTACCTTTATTATGAATTAATACCTCTGTGAGGAACAGCTGACAAAACAGACCTCACAATAAAGATAATGCAAAATGTTTCACTAGGACCTTTACATTTTTGTATAGTTGTAATTAATACTACTTAGTTCATTCATGAATAGCTTGGAGCTTGGTGCTCATTTTTGGTTCATTTATTTATTTATTTATTCTTTTTTCTTTCCTTCTTTCCTCTTTCCTTCCTTCCTTCCTTCCTTCCTTCCTTCCTTCCTTCCTCTCTCTTTCTTTCCTTCTTTCTTTCCTTAAACTAGTTCCATATTAAAATATTTTAGTTGTTACCATTAATGTTCTGGACCATATGTATCAGATGACTGTCAAACCTTTAGTCAGCTATTCCCAATTTTATGCCTTTCAGATAAATTAATGGGTATTTCTGACTGAGAAGTCTGGAATTTGTCTCCAATGCATATGGAGGAAACAAAATTGAAGAAGTATTTGTTCATATTCATCATACCAAGAGAGTGAGGACATCATATTATATAACGCTTAGGACAAAATTTGAATGAAATCTATGTGTGACGTATAATTAATATTTATGGATTCTCTAAAACCTTGTCCAGATGTAGGATTTATAATAATTCCATAATCTGTTATATAAGGGTCTTATATGCAGGCAGATAATAAACCAGAACACTTTGTTTTCTAAACCTTGTATCTATTCCTAAAATATACATTTATTTTACTGGCATTGAGATTCATAAATATAAAATGATAAATATTCTATTCTAACTATATTATTCAGCCTGTGACGTGCTTTTTAAAAAGAATATTCCATTCAGTAGCACCCAAAAACAAAAATGGGATATAACATATAATTTTACCTACTTAAAATAAAGCTTGCCAACAAAATATGTAAATTAGTGATGACCTGTAATTCATTATAAATGTTCAGTGCTGGGATTGCTATTAAGCATGGTCCACCCTGATCCTGATATTTGGCAGCATATTTTGACTGAATCTGCATTCAGTAATATATTGGTTATTTATCTCATCTGAAGATTTTTCCTTTTGACATAGCATAGCACAACTTGGTTGGAAATAATAATTTAGTTTTGATATAATAATTTAGCAAGTACTTTGGGATAGCTTTCTTGAACCTAACTAACTAATATTTATTTATTTATAATCCATTAGCCTTTATACATTTTAGACTGCAATTCCCAGAAATGTTTGCTAAAAACTTTGGGAGATATTGCTTAAAATCAATGGATGGTAGTAAATTTTTTTAAAAAATACTACGTTAAAATGTATTTCTGCAACAGAAAGAATATTAGTATATCTTTACTGCTACATTATATTTTTTGAATAATATTTCTTTCTTAATGCATAAAATGGATAGATTTGATGAAAAACATTGCTTTTCCCTATACACATAACTATCTCCATACCTGAAATAGAGTGGAAAACCATTTTCTCTCTAGGATTGAATGGGCTACTGGTAGATGTATTTCAATACAGTACTTTAGTATAGAACATTTTAAAATATAATTGTTCATAATATCACTTCTTCATCTCATGGTATACCATTAACATATAAGGTGTTTTGGTTATATATAATTCTATAAGAGATTTTCAATAGATACATTATTCTTGGAGATACTCGCCATAAATATTGGTTGTTACACAAATATACACTTTCCTATGTAATGTTTCTCTTCTATAGATTGTCTCCTGTAAGATCCACAGAAGTTTATTTATTTTGTACTTAAAACCTTTCATTTTTGCTTTATTTTTACACACTCTATTCTTTCATTCCCATGAGTCAGCTTATATTACACTTGCTTTATTAAAAATTCATATAATTGTACAAATGTTCTGGATTCATATATCTCCCTTTCTTTCTTCCCTGCTTTTACAATGTCTTATTTAAAAGAATTTTTTAAAACTGCTTTGATTTTCAATCCTGAATGCCAGTTTCAGTTGAAATCCTATGCTTATTTGCCTGATAAACTACTATTGTTATAATATTAAAGTTTGAACTTCAAATTAAAGCATCAGTTTAAATTTAGAATAAATCACATAAATTGATAATGTTTCTGCAGAGACATTTTGGCATTACTAACTTTTCCAAAGCTGTAAGAGGTATTCCAAAGAGAATGAATTCAGGAGTTCTTTTAAACCTATTTCTCATGTTCCTTCCTTTTCCAGAATTGAGCTGTTGTTTATTTTCTCTTAATGGTTATCCTAATGACTGTTGTATTCCTCTGTCAAGGCTATTTGTCCACAGTTCTCTGCAATGATCTTACAAAGCACTTATTCAGTACTTACTGTCAACTGATGCTTTGAGCAAGATCTCCCTAAGGGATCTGTTTGTCCATAAAGATGAGATTGTCATACATATCAATATTTCTGAAAACAAGTATCCACACTTCACAGCTACACTGGTTTCAGGTTTATTTAGTTTTATATATTTATAGCTAATCATAGTATAGAAACATTTTACTTCATAAGTTATAGCTGTTTTCCTATCCATGATGGGAAAACAGATCTCAAAATGCATCTAGAGACTTTAAAACTACAAAGTGTATTCAATTCTCTCCATATTTGCCAATATAAGGCAAATATCATGTCAAATCTACATGGTACATTTCTACATTTGGTTAAAGTCTGGTTTAGAAACTGCTCTGACAAAGAAAGAATATAAGAGTAAAATAATTTCATTCACCTATGGAAGGAATAAAATAGTGCTGAATGTTCTGTTTATTATGTAAAGCTTTGTGAGGTATATCATGTTAGTTAAATCATAGATGTTGTGCCTACATTTTGTTATATTTTGGTATTAACAGAATGATATTCAAAGAATATTATAATCTCATTAAATGATTTAGTAACATGTAATTACCAAAAATATAAAATTCTACTTTCTACTTATATGAATTTCATTACATAAAGGTTCTCACTGGGAATGAATACACACACGCAATAAAACAGACGAAACGAAACAGACACACATGAAATAAAAACAAAACAGAAGAAATTCTCTCTAGAGTGGTTCACTACAGCTGACTGTGAGATATTTAAGAAGTTTCAATGTGGATGGTCTGACTCATTTTTCTCCATGCCTATTTTGTACATATCTGTTATGTACAAAACACATATTTTGCCCCATTTTTAGCAGCTGTCTGTTACCCTTACACTGTTAAGAGGTCAATATTTTCTTCAGTTTTTTATACTTTGTGTTGAGAGCTATGAAGCACAGTATCTTCCATACTTATTCAAAGCGCATCTGAAAAAGTATTGTAGTAGACATTATGTGTACTGGTTTCTCCCTTCTTAAGGAACAATATGTGAAAAAGGCAGCCACTGTTAGTTCAGCCCCTGAAAATGACAGAGCCTCATGAAATCTCACTTCTGGTGGCTCAAATGCAATATAGTAAAATTAAAAGAAGCTTCAGATAATATGACATTTTATGTACTTAAAGCATGGTGGAAATATTTATAGAACAGTGCACTAATCTATGTATATATGTTCCAATCTGGGCCCTAATCAAAGTCAAGCAATAATGTTACTTCATTAGAAATATGAAGAAAATTCTTATTCACATTTTGTTTATCACTGAAATGCACTGATCAAGTAATGACAGAAAAAAATATGGAAATAGAATTTAATAGAAAATAGATCTTTCAAAAAGAAATCAGAAAATCAGAAAAATCATCTCAAGATATCCTGGAAATAAAATGCTCATGCTGGAGAGAAAGAAAAATGTATTGGCACAAAGATGGCAACAAACTGTAAAATGAAGTGACTCCTAAATTTACCTTTGCTAAAAAAAAATATTCTGCATGGTTTATGAACTATATGAAATTTATCGGAAGTTGTCTTCAGAAATTAGCATCCTAAATCAATTATTACCTTTGATAATGACTGATTCAAGAAATATGTTTTGACAGAATACATTGTATAAGGATACTTCAGATCACACTGATTTTCAATGAAAATGAAAATTAAGTATTCTCGTTGAGTATGAAAAAAAATCTGTAATCACATTTTACAGATATTTAATTTTAAGCTGCTTCAGAAATTAGACATGCTTTTAAAATGTTCATTTATTGCCATTTATATCAACTAAGCATTTGTTTGTTTGTTTCATTTGGACACCCAATATAAAGGAAGCATTCGTTCTTTACTGATATTTTTTAGACATTCATCTAGGTGTTGTATAAGTGAAGATGACACAACCACCCACACTGTTTTGATTTCTTTTTAAAAGGCTCTTAACAGCTTAACACAGCAGCTGCTGCTACTTTTCAGCATGAAAATTTATTTTGTCTTACAAAGGCCATTGCATTTTGGGCATGATTTTCTCAAAATGCGTTTCAGGAACCTCTAGGCTCATGTCTTTCACCTATTCAGCCTGCCAAAATTTACCCTAAGTATTCTTGCTTTATGAATACTCCTGTTCTACTTGTTCAGATAGTCCAAGGTAAAACTGGCTTTAATGTTTTCCAGAAACTGAAATAGGATGATTCCAAATAAATTACTTCCCTCAAAATATATTCCATGCCATCTATATTAATTATTCATCCAGCTAGAATTAATTGTATCTGTAGGTTTCAGATAATATTTTATATTGTGCTGTTTAGCTTGGATTTTTTAAATCTCCGGTTTAAAAGCATTGTCATAAATAAATTCCTCTGTCCAATGGAAAAAAGACAACATAGCTAAGTCTTTTCTAACTTCCAAAAATCTAGTCCAACCAGAAATTGGGCTGGATAAGGTCAGATACATCTCTTTTGAAGACACATACCTTCTGAAGATTTCAGGTAGAATTATTTATCTTCTATCCCAAACTTTTATACAGCATGGTGTTGGCTAAGAAGAACAAAATATTTGATAAATCATAATGAAAAAATTAATCTAATCTCCTCTAAAAAATAACCCAATAGTTTCTAAAAGGAGTCAAGCCTCTTTTTTCCCATAATGCCCTCACATACTACAATTACAAAACATGATTCACTACGGTGTTGAAGTGGGAACACTTAAAAAATCCATGACAATAAATCTTGATATGACTTGACAAAAAAGCCTCTAAACTCCCCTAAGTAAGAAAAATAGTAGTTTTACTTGTACAAACAATCTATGAAAAGATACTTTACTTAGATCAGAGATCTTGCATTTTGCAGGATTTCAGTTTGGAGTCCTTGGTCTACGTGGAGAAAGCCTAAAACAAATGAAATGATAACTGATATTCTGAGACTTTCTCTGAAATGCCTATCAGGGCTCTCAGACTTGGAAAATGCAAATTCTGTTGTCTGAATTTATCTTGTTAAGACACAGTGACAGGGAATCAGCTTGATGCAGTATTAAAGATACCATCTAGAAACCCAGAGACCAGGAGTTCTTCTGTCAGCTTAGGCACAAAGCCAGTTGAATGATCTTGGGCCAGTTACTCTCAGTCTTAGGGCCGAAGCAATGGCAAACCTTTTCTGAAAAACCTTGCCAAGAAAAATGCAGGGAATTGCCCTGGTAGTTGCAAACAACTGATTCAAACCACTGATTCAAAGATGCATACACATACACAAAAGCAATACAACAGTGCATGTACAGCACCAAAATAAATACCACCAACAGTGAGTGTACAGACAGGACTGCTGGCACAACTGAAAAAAGGACATGCAGAACTTTGATATAATACCATGGATCTGACCTTCTGCCTTTCTCTAAACAACAAACTAGTATGTTATGCTTATTAACCCTCTGCTTTTAGTGACCTAATCCTGAAATGAAATTTGAATATTTTCCTTGCTAAATCGGCCTGGCTCAGCTTCATTGTGCCTACAATTCAACATTTTAGTCTTGGATATTCTTGCTTCATTATACTATGATAAAGATGCAGTTATTCTTCCAATTCAGCAAACAGGAAATATGGGAAGCCTATGCTGCATTAAGAGTATATCTCATTTTATTAAGCCTTGATTAACTGCTGATTAGAAATCCTACGGTACTGAATAAATATTTCAAAGCATACAAGAATACAATGAAACTCAGGCAGGTTTCCCATGGCTCATATTTTTAAGGAGTATGAATCATTTGATCTCAGTGGAATTAATTTTCCCTGTTTCTTCCATTATTTATTAGCCTGAGGGGGCAAGGTCTCAGGACCCAAAAGTAGCTTCAAGTTTTTCACCATCTGTGCTGAAGTGAAGCCAATGCAAATTCTACCTTCATCTCTGCACTTTTATGCCTCCTGCAATATTTCATTTCACACTTGTGATCTCTTGCTTTGGAAACAATAAAATATGCACATCTCATCAACTTGGAAGAACCATTTGTCACACATAACAAAAAAATGGCTCTCAAGTAATTCAAAATATGGTATCTAAAGAAAAGGCCAAGAAAGATGTAGCCTTAGGTAGCCACAAAAGTATATCTTAAAAGTCATACTGCCATACTATGTTAGTCAGCATGTACAGCACTAATATATCTTTGAACAATGCCTGTTGGGTAGCCAAAATTAATTCCTGTACAGTCTGCTGCAATATCAAGTTATAAGAAAACACAAACTGGAATATTTGTATAATAATACCACAGTGATATACGATGCTTTACTTTAAAGGTAAAAATTGGCAAACATGGGAGGATTGCTTATTAGAAATTTTGCTCTGACAGGTGACACTTTGGCCAAAAATGACAGTACAGTATGCAATTTCTTCTAAAGGCATAATTGTAGCTATAATCTTGAAGTCATAAGAAAGCACAAATAAATATTGCAAGTGAGCAGCTAGATTCAAATCCTTTGTGGCCTCCTAGTTGCATGATTGGTTCCTCCATTAAAAGACTGAGAAGTTTTCTAAGAGCAGTTGGTCACAGTGAACATTGGAGAAGGTTTTTGGACAATGGCAAAAGATAATAGAGTTGCATTCTTTCCACTGAGTCATGACGAGGCTTCCAAGATCTGGAGCGCTTTACTGCACCTAAGACGCTGCTGTAGGCATCAGATGGTAACAGTAAGAGAATCCAGCTACCCAGTCAATTTTCAATGGGTTTTCAATAATGGGAGCCAATTCTGGGAGGAATGCCATTCATAGTGGTTATCAACAACAGCAATAGTTCCTTGCAGCAAGGATCAGTTCCAAGGTAGCCAGGAAAATGGAGTAGCAAAGATCCTGATCAGTGATGGAACTTGGCACTGGATCAGGTAATTGTCTAGGTTTAGCAAAGCAAGCTCACCTAATGGAGTATACTAGTGAAAATGGCTAAAATCCAAAAGTAGAAATGGAACAGAGAAGAGAAGAGAAGAGAAGAGAAGAGAAGAGAAGAGAAGAGAAGAGAAGAGAAGAGAAGAGTTGGAAGGGACCTTGGAAGTCTTCTAGTCTAAACTGAGTCTGTGTGTTCAGAATAATGCATTTATTTTAATAATGCTTTAGGTTACCCATACATATGATGTGTGTAGATGGGACTTGAAAGCAGGAGTTACATCAGAATCATTTTTACATTTAAATGAACTATTCTGGTAGAGATATCAGTTAACTTTAGTTCTTTTTACAATGTTATACACATATCAGATCATTGGAAATATACATGTTCTATATCACACATTCTTAGATTACATCTACTCCATGATTTACAACCATTTATTTAGTGACTGTTCAAAGTTATAGTAACACTGAAAAAAGTCGCTTATGACAGTTCTGACCCTTACAGCATTCCCATGGTCCAATGATCAAAATTCGGACGCTTGACAATTGACTCATATTTATGACAGTTGCAGTGTCCCAGGATCATGTGGGTTACTTTTTTAATGTTATACCCAACTTTGCATGAAATGCCAAACATTTTTATGCTTGTTCTATAGTCAACTTAAATTGTAACTAATATCGACGTAACTTTACTTTATATATATTCAGTACTTTAATCTTTCTAAATAATTTCTAATCAGGTTACATAAACATTACTATTGTGAAACAATAAAAAGTATTAAGGTTTATAAACTATAATAGAAAAAAAAGATATATAGAGAGACTAACAACTATTAAAGCATAACATTTTATCCTGCACAACAGATATGCAGTTTTCGAAGGTTGTGTCCATTTTTGAGGAGAAATATGGGATGAATGTACAATTTCACAAGCTTTTATTTGAAAGTACATCCTTCATTTTATTGAACTTCTTTATTTTGAAGTAAAATCCATTAAGTATAAATGTATTATTCACTTGCCTGTTTTCCATAGTACATTTCAAATTATAAGGAAGTTATAAAATTATCAGTAGTTTTGTTTACTTAGTTAAATCATAGATGCACAATTTCTGTCCAGGGATTATGACGTATAACCTTTTTTCATCTGAGTCTTATCAGGATGCCATTTTCTTTACTTTTTTCTATCTGATTTTGAAGAGTTACAAACTTTTTTAAAAATAGCTAGAATCTTGCAATAAGGTTCTGTTTTATTCTTTAGTCATCATCAAATGCAAAATGCACTACAAATACATCAGTAAAAGCACAAAAACTGTCTAACTTTTGTCCTGTCTATTCTGGAGATTCTACACACTGAAAAGATGTGTTGGGAAGCCATATTCAGCCCATAATTAACTTGTTTACTCCTTAGTTAGATTAACTCTGATGCAGTAAAATCAACTTTATGTATTTTTACAAAAATTAATAAGTACCTGTAAAAACCAATCATGCTGAGTAGTCTGGGAATGAGCATTTCAGTTTATTTTCATATGACCTTGCTGTTATAAAAGTAAAGGTTATCAATTGCTGTGTTGCAAAACAATCAACAAATTAGGAATACAGAAAAGATAAGTATGAGATTAGCTAAAGGTAGATTTGTGAGTGCAAAGAAGAAGTGGAGATTAATAAAACAAGGAAAATAGGTAACTCAACAGAGTTAAATGTAATACTTTAGTATTGTCATTCCAATTTTAAACCAATCCTATATTATGTACTCCAAAGAAAATTCTGTTAAGTAAAGAAAGCTTTTATTCCTTAATATCAGACATAACATTTAAAACATTTATATAACCACCCAAGTATGTGGCTCCCTCTTAAGAATTAAAACAACATAAAACCATATTAATATTATTACTATTAGCATTCCTGCTACTTCAGAAGAAGGTAGATTAACAGTATTTATTAAAAATTGATTTAACCATCATATTTTAGTCCTTCTCCAACCAGTAAACCAGTTGCTGAACAAAAAGGCAAGAAATGTGACAAAGCAAGATTATATGGAACCTACTCATAAGAATAAAAGTGCTAAGACAAAGAAACAAGAATATGAAACAGTCATGAATTGCATGAAGTGATGGATGAGTTGAAGTCATGTACTGGAAAATGACATAGAACAAACATTCAAAGGCAGAAAAGAAAAAAAATGCAATTTTGTACTTTGCAATTGGAATAATTATGAAAGCACAGTAGGATAATGAATGTTGACATACACAAAGGTAAATTAGAAAGAAGGAAAAGAAACCAGCATTTTAAAGAAATGAAACCAAATCGTATCATGCATTAAGTGTGTATAACAAAGTTCACTTCTCCTGTATCCGTCAAGAGAGAAAGGATAAAGATGTAGCACTAAAGAAACTAAAAACACTGTGATAGTTCTGTAAGTCCTGATAAATACATTTTCCCATTTAAGGGGGAAATTAAGAAAAGGCAAAAGAAGGAAAAATTGTAAACTAATTTGCCTTTTTAGCAAAGAAAATGTAAAACATAGTTTGGAATCTATTAAAAATATATGGCCAACTATAAACAAATCTGCAAAAGTTACTATTTAATAACACAGTGAAAATGGATTCCTCATATTAATCCTCTTGGGCATCATTTTGCCCATGGATTTACTTAGTGGAGCTAAAGAGTTCTAACAAGAAATTAAAATTAGATACTGCAACTTAATGTCCATCTATCTTTGATTTTGGAAATAATTTATTAATTGTTTAAAAGGAATGAACAGTACTATTTTGACTATTTTCTGCAATAGCTCAGATATCCAAAACAAAAACAACACGGATTTATGCATCTTCTGTTATTTAATATATCTGAATCTTCCTGTGACTTCCCAAGACTTCCCCCTTCTTTCCTATTCTCGTTTCAGTTGAACACTGCTTTGACCTTGGGGAAAGAAAACTATTTCTAATGCCATTCTGATACTTTATAATACTTGCCATTGTTGGTGTTAGGCTAACAAAATGTATACTAATGGAGACAAAGCTTTAAAACATTCATAATTACATATAAATAAGAAAGCATAAACAAAATATATAGGACCTATAATAAGTACTACTAAAACTAATATAGAATAACTGCTGTTATGTATTGTTATGTGCATGTTTGTCTGTGCCAGTATATATGTGATGTATATTCCTAGATCCACATATTCTACTAATGTGTGTTTGACAAAAAGTATTAGAAAATTTTTTACTTACAGGAATGCAATTCAATTCAACCTTTTTTGTTTTTAAGGTGCAGTGATTTCAGCATCTAAAATGTAACTTCAGGCACTCTGAAAAGAAACAGGTTAAAATCTCTTTCAGTAATAATTGCTATTTCAGATTTAATTAAAAATTAAACTTTCATAATGTTTCACCATCCAAAGCAATGCATTATCAGTCAAGCATAGCTCTTTTTTTTTTAGTTAGAAAAGCTCTTTCAGAGCAGTTTGTAATGAAGAAAGGAAATAAAGAAGACACTTCAGAGTAGAAAAATATAGCTCTGAAATAAAGGTTTGCAAATAGCATTCTGAAAGGGGGAGGTGGTGAGATGGGAACATTTCTCAAATCTTTATATCAACAGCTAACTTATTAAAATAATAGGCATTATATTTTTTTTAAAAAAAATATGAATTTACATAGGCATGATTGTGGGAGAAATGAGCAATAAAATGCACACACACACACACACACGCACGCACACACACACAAGATTTTTAGGACAAAATTGCAATGAAAAAGGAACTGCGCTTTTATACAGTTGTATGCACTAAATGAGAAATCTTCACAGTTTATTGATGTATTTCTGTCTACAGAGCTGCTAAGGCAGATTACATTCACATTTTTAAAATTATAGTATATTTACCAGGAAATACTTGTACAAAATTGAAAAACAAAATATAATGCACAATTTTATCCTAAACAACTGTTTAAAAATCTCTTTTGTCATATACAATTATGTAAAATCTATGTAAGAAAGGAAAGGAATAAGTAATATTTACAGTTTGGGGGGGGGGTAGATGTGCTTATATAATTGCAGGATTAAAATATTGTGGCTTTTTTTAAAAAAAATGAAATATACAATACATTGGTGAAATAGGGGTGTCAAAGTTTCAGGGTTGTCATGACATTCTGGGCATAGTACTGCATAGTTTTATAGATACAATGATACATGTAAAGCAGCAAAGCAAGAATAAAAAGCAAAAATAAAACTATGTCCTCAAAAACAAAATAATAGCCTGTCCTACTTGATTTTTACTGTAGGCAACTCAACAAAATGTGATACCAGTTATTTACAAATATTAAAACACAATTTCCCCTTGGTTCATATAGCCAAATAATTGTTGGGATATGTAGAGACAGCAGACAACAAAGTCTCATGAGACCATTTATTTTGGTAAAAAAAAAAAGATTTTGGTAGGACATTACAATATTCACCCATTTAATAATCAATATTTGTTTTTCTCTACACATAAAGATAGCTCCCGTGAAACAATAGTGGTGAGTTCCTCCCGGTTCTGCCAAGCTGATAGCAGTGATGATATGATGTCACCAAACCTGTTCTGGCCCCCCTCACCCCTGTGTTATTCTTACCTTTTATTTGTTCCCACCCCCAATCTATTGCTGCCTCCTGAGTCCCAGCTGATGGCTGGAGGGACTGTTTAAACTCTTGCCGTGGGGCTTCAAAGGGCCGCCCTACAGCTGATCAGTGTTAAAAGAAAACAAATGAATAGACCGGTGCCTGCAAAAATAAATGGGTAGACCAGTGTCTGCAAAAATAAATGGGTAGATTGGTACAGCTCTGCAAGCAGTTAAAAGCCTGGTAGACCAGTACCTCTGCTAAATCCTAAATAATTGTCACATGACCATCAAGCCACACCCACAAAATAAGCCATGCCCACAGAAACTGTAGTAAAAAATTTTAGAACCCACCCCGAATATATCTAGCATTACATGAATCTTATATAGCACCAAATTTTAACTTTGAAATTGTGCATTCAATCGTGTGCATATTGATTTAGTTCTGAAATTCCTCTCTGCCACCTACAATATTGTGTAAAGATAACTGGTAACAGACAATTTATAATCACCACTACAAAATTTTCTCTTCATATTTTGCATTATTTGAGTGAGCTTAGGTAAATTAAAGTATTCAAAAAATATAGTATTTTTTTGTATTTCGCCAAAGATAATGTAAATATAAGCCACGAATTTCATATTTCATTATTCCTATTTAGTTACAGATGCCTATAAATGTATAGATTAATTTTACACATGTTCAGAATTTGTGTATTGTGTATATGTATCTTGCCCATACCCACAAATACAAATACATTTGCCCATGCAAGATTTTATCTTCAGATTAACTGCATTACTTTTAGTTAACTAAAGAACATTTTGGAATCAAATGAATACTTAATATGTACTTCAATCTGAAGAGAGATACTGGAGATTTGCCTTCCATGCCAAACATCTAATCTCTCCTGGAATCAAAGAATTTTTTTAAAATTCCAAAAAAAGTATCTAATTTGTGTATCCAAAAAATTTCAGTGTCTAATGATACAGCTTGAGCACAAAGACTAAAATTTAACAGGGGAATATGAATTCAAGCATTCTAGGATGGGTTATACTCTTCTTATAAAGATTTAGGCTCATAGCTGGATTTACTGCTTTAGTAATGGACAGGACTAGGATTGCACATGTGGGATGGTTACAATGCTGAATATGCCATGTCAGTAACACTTAGTTAACTGCTTCCTGAACTACTAGTGTATTCTAAGTAGGGCCTTTTTTTTTTTTTTTTTGCTTTTCTAGAATACTGTAGTCAGATGACTAACCAGTCAAGGACGCAAGTATTTAACAACCAGGTTTCACTAGAAGCCCAGATTAGTCCCCCTTTTTTGACTCTGTTCTATTAAAGAACAAAGCATATTAATGATTAACTGCTATGATTAACATGCCAGGTTTCTAAAATAGCTTGAACTTGTAGGCACTATTTATTTATTTATTTATTTATTTATTTACAATATTTATATGCTTTAAACTGATTTGTCTCCAAATGTTCTCTTTATTATTTATTATTTTATCATAGAAAATAAAATACAAAACAGGAAAACAAACAATATGACATTCAAGCCTAACAACAACAAAAAGAAAAAAATGGTGTACAAAAAATGAAAAAAGAGAAAAAAATTAAATTTAACATTTAACATGTATGATTTAAATGTCTCTAAATTTTAATTAGATACTGTAATTTCCTTATATTTAGGCAGATGTGGTTCATTAGTGGAAAAGCAAGATATAAATTTAATAAATACATTTTTGCATATGGACTGATCATTCATAAAACATCCTAAAGTTTTTGAAGCTTCCCTTGATTAATTTTGTAGCCTTTCCACCCTCATTCAAGTCAATCCCATCTAAAATTCTAATAATATAAAAGAGGAAAAGCATAAAGGTAAAATGATACATAAACATATCACAGTAAATGGCAACAGAAAAATGGGGTACAAATTATATTTGAACAGTTGTTTCTTTATTAAGATATTGATATTCCATCAATAGGCAATTAAGATTCTGTCTTCTATCAGCAGATTAACTCTGAAAGGTGCATATTTGATGATGCACAGGAAAATGACCAAAATAAAGATGAAATTTAAAAATGGGCTGGATCATGCTGAGACCTGCAGGAAAAAAAATAAAGAAAGAAAAATACCACAAATGGATTCCCAGGAGAAAATATATTGGCACTAATTCAGAATGCTTTTGATTTCTCCAGTCTAAGCCACTTCCCTTCTCCCTTCTGCTCACATGACCTAAAACACAGCATATGTGCTTCCCAATGTACTCCTACAAACATTCACACATAGCCACAACATCAGTGGGAAGCAGAAATGTTCACCCAAACACCTACACAGATGCAACAGTAACTTCTGTTAGAGTTTTTGATTACACAAAGAAAATACTAAAATCTCCAACGGCCACTTCTGGTAAATTGGCAAAAGCTCTACATGTGTTCCGTACCTTGTTAAAATATTCATATTATATCAACACTAAAACTCAGATCTTCTTAATAATAGAATTTTTTAAATAGAAATTATTTCATGAGAATAAATATTATTTCTAGCAATAGCAATAACATATATATATAAATACAGTATCATGGATACCTTTCTCATTCATTCAGACTAAAGTAACCTGTATAAAGGCATTAAATACAACAAAAGGTCAATACTAAAGTATTACTATTGTAAAGTCAATAGTAAAGTATTTACTAAAGGTAAATACTAATACTATCACCACACGAATGGGCAGTTTGGTAAGTTAGTTTGGTAATGACTTAGGCAACTGATTCAGTAATTTATAATATCTCTGTATTTTTCAAAATTAGTAATAGTATTATTCTCTTGTCTTGGTGATCAACAAATCACAACAATGTGGATTTGGAGATGCTTATTCCATTTCTAATTTTTATAAATATTCTAGTTAATATTTTACATTTACAAAACAATGTTTTATATTTATATTATAGTTATATTTATTAATATTTCATTAATATCTACAACAAAGTTTATATATATTGTGTGTGTGTATACATACACACACACACACACACACCCCTTTAGCATTAAATAACTAACATATACCATACAGTTTCACAAAACAACAGCCCCATTCCCAGTTTTTGCTATCATATTCATATCTTTATTTATAACTTTATTTTAAGGTATTTATTTTAAAATACTTTTATCAATTAAAATACAATTATCAATTAGGTATTTAAGCAATAAGTAAAAAGAACTAGAGGAACAGAATTAGGATACTAATGCAGAATAAATGAAGAATAAATGAAGACTCTGAAGCATGTACAGTTTTATTACCATAACTACTGTCTATTGTAGTTTACTCTTTCTTTAAAAAAAGAAGAAATAAAGAATTTTACTGAAGAGTTCAGCTATTGAAGCATTGGCAGAAGAATCTTTTTAAAGTTTAATGTATGTATTGAAAAATTCCAAGGCTGGAATTTTAAAATATACTAAATTATTTTTACAACTGCTGATTAAATGGGCTAAGAATTTTTCATAATACCTCTTGACACTTCCCTCGTACACAGGGTGATGACGAAAAATAAGCTGGCTACAGAAAAACTATAGTATTCCAGTATTCCAACTGTTTTCTTGCACAAGCTGTCCCTAGATCCTGTTTATGTTCCTAAAGAACAGGAACAGTTGACAGCATGCAGCTTTTGAGAGGCCTTGCAGAAATATTTTTTTTTAACTAAAGATATAAATTTTTTTAAGCTTGGAGTCTGAGCCTTCAATTCATCGCAAATTTGCTTATATTCTTCATGTCTTCATAATATGTTAAGACTCACCAATTTCTCAAAGGTTGCTAATGCTCTGATTTTTACAACTTCACTTTATATAGAATGATATTGTCTCTCATGCTTCAAATTACTACCAAAAAGAAATAATATGAGTTAATGCACAGGGGTTGCAATTCTTTTACATACATTCTGTTCCGCTATAAGTAAGTATTTCTGTAACAATCATTCTTCAATAGGAAACTGGGTGGATGAAGAAAATGTGCTGGAGATAAATTGTTTGGATTTTGGCAATGCCTTTCACATTGGTTCAACCAAGGAAATACACTGAATGCAATGTAAAAAAAAAAAAGGATCTGAGACAGGAACATGAATTATATAAGCTAAAAATTGAGGGAAAATGTAATTAGAAATCACCATTAAGGCAATGAGAGTACTTCATTTTCATCAATGAAAACTAGAAAACAATTCAAATTAATGGGTTTATAACCTAAACTATTGCATAAAAGATATATTTGTATGAAAAGTGCCAAAAACATAAATGATAAAATCACTGTTCTTTCAGAATAAACCTTAGCTTTTTATGGAACATCTGTTTTTTGTTAGATTTTAGCACTGAATTAGGTTAAAACATCTTGAATTGTTTCTCATCTAAAATGTCCTTTCAGAAAATGAAGATTCCTTTAATATTTCTTAATATTTTTTTTTAAATTTGATTTATATGCCGCCCTTCTCCGGAGACTCAGGGTGGCTTACAATGCATTAAGCAATAGCCTTCATACTTTTGTATATATTTATACAAAGTCAGCTTATTGCCCCCACAAACTGGGTCCTCAATTTACCCACCTTAGAAAGGATGGAAGGCTGAGTCGACCTTGAACCTGGCTAGGATTGAACTCACAGAATTACAGGCAGCTGGATGTTAATTGCTGCCTTTAGTAGGAGGCATTAGCCCCCTTCGCTACTCAGGCTCCTTAGTATTAGTATTAATATCAGTATTAGTATTAGTATCAGTATTATACTCCATTGTGCTCCTCTGTAGCACAATGGAGTTTTCATTTTTATGGTGTATTTTTTACATTATGTATTTTTTTTAATTTAAAAGCTTAAGGCATGGACGTCAAACTCAATTGTGTCATGTGATGTATCATGATATTTTTTGTCTTTGAGGAGCTGGACTGGGCGTGGCATGTGGCCCGTGAGTCGTCAGTTTGACAATCCTGGTTTAAGGCATTAATATCTTTTAGCTAGAACCTAGGCACTTTCTTCAATCATTCAGGGATGGCTTGATTTCCAACAAGTCTAGATTCTGTTATTTCAGCAGTAGCTCTCCATGAAACAGCAAAAGCTCTCCATGAAACAGCAAACTGACTTCCTATTTTGAAATTTCCCATATAATGTCTTATTGCCATATGTCAAAAGTTTTACTTTTACAGGCTAAACATTTAATAATTAAAATGCATGAAAATGTACATAATTTTATTTTTATAATTTTGATTCTTCATGGGAAACAAGCAAGCAGAATTTTAAGGTCTAGGGAAAAATTTTGCAAATTGTGAACTTTTTAAAATATTGTCATTCCAAATTTTAACACATCTTTAAACACAAAATAAAATAAATAACAAAGGTTAAAGTATTGGAACACTCATCTGTGAAATAATCAAGCTAGACAATTTGGAAAAAGTTTCTTTAAGCTTAAAAGTTAAATGTGTTAAAAACTGAAGTCACTTTTTTGTTGAGATGAATGAAAAAGATACCCAGCCTTCATAAATCTTTTACATTTTGCACATATTTTGAAAGCTCATCACTGCTCAATTAGACAAAAAAAACCCTTATTTTTAAAAGATAAATAAGTTGCTGAAGGAAAAATGCCTTATGGGTTTAGGATATGAAATATATTTCAGTTGACTATGACAAAATTCACTGTACTACATTTTTCACATTTCATTAGACAATAATTTGTTGTCTGAAATATTCAAGTGAATGTATATATACCACCGACAAACCTGGACTCTTTACCATAATTTAAAATATAGATTCCTTTAATGATCACCATAATGCTTTGATATAAAATCAAAATGCATAAAATAACTAATTGATTTTGTTTCTTTCCTTAATAATGAAAGCATCTTTACAAATATAACAGAGTTCTATAATTCTGCCAAAGATAATTTTAGATCTCACTCTCAGACACTGTATTTTAAAATGCTTCTTTCATTGGTAAACTGCAGGAGGAAAGTTATTTTCCTTTGCTCTAAACCACATGCTCCCCAGAAGGAGGAAGTCCCACACAGTAAATGTATACAGAACAGTTTCCTATGTCTCTGTGCTGCAGAAAATCCCACTGTGTTAAGTAGGGTTCTGCTAAGGCCACTAAAACATATTACCCTATTAAACTGTGTTTCTTTATTGTTCTCTAAATGCTAATGAAATGTTCCAGTGTAGTGTTTATACAAGAGTACTTTAGAAAAGCAATATGCTAAAACTGGTTCTCTTAAAGTGACAGCAATTTAAGAGTCTGCTGCATAAACTGTTAGACAAACATTTGTTGCTTTATTCCTCATACAATACTCTTAGATTAAATCATAATCCCAATACCATTTGACTGAGGTTGATGGGATTTTAAGAGAGTCCAACTGAATATTTTTATTTAATCTTGTTTTATAACAGATAGATAGATAGATGATAGATAGATAGATAGATAGATAGATAGATAGATAGATAGATAGATAGATAGACAGATGATAGATTATACAGATAAACAGATTATAGATTTGTGTAGTTTATAAATACAACAGTATTCCAAAAAGTATACTATATAACTTAAAGAACAAGATAGTACACGGTCAATATTAATTAACAAATTTTTGGGATAATAATAATAATAATTTTTAAAAAAATTCTGAAAATTGTCTTCCTTTCCTAAAGGAGTCAATGCTTCCCCCCCCCCCTTTAAAATTGCTGACTAACCTTAAGCAATTCACATGGAAAGTTTTAAACTGCACTTATTAACAGAAAAGTTGCAAAAGTGATGGACAGTTCATTTAACTTTACTCTCTATCTTACAGTGGATTTATCCTGTAAGAGTATTGGAAGCTTAAAAATCACGTAAAATTAAAATTAGGAAGAGGAAAATAATTGATTCCAGAAATTTAAAAAATGATCATTTCAATTTCTTTTTCACAGTTCCTTCTAACAAAGGCTTTTGTCTAGCCAAGCTTCATTTATTTTATGCTTTTGTTTAGGACAGCATTTCATTACAGTAAAAAGTATAGTTTTTTGCTTTTTAGCAATTTTTAGGTATTTATTTAGACTTTCATCTACATAAGATGAAATTTTGATCTTGCATATGAACTATTCATCTAAAAATGAATTGCGATGTTAACACTCATGTTCGAAAACTAAGACCCCATGTGCAGTTAAATGTTTCTTGAGTTTATTCTCATACTTTGCATTACTCACTACCAAGTGAATGAAATTATTCAGAAATACCAAGGGTAGCCTCCAAAATATTGTGTTTAGGGAGAAGAAATAAACAATTTAAACACTAACATAGCAACAAACTGTTTGGTTTACGTACAGTGAATCAAATATATCCTTCATTACTACTAGCTTTGTTTTGGGTTTTTTTCTGAAAATCTAGATGATCATCATTTTCATTGATAGCTGAGTGATTTACAATTTATTTAAAATATTATGTATTAGGAAAATACTTAGCAACTGGAATTAAATTTGAAAATAATATTAGTAAGTGGCAGCAATATAACATATATGAAGAAGCTAAACTCTACAAAGACAAGCCTATGAAATTATTCTGTTATTATTTCTCGGTTATATAGAATTAGAATGGGGACATGCACACACACACTCACACAGACACACAAAATAAAAATATGTATTACTAGCTGAATATCCGTGTTCCGCTACGAAACTATGTGATCAGGCTTGATAAATTGACACTTACACCTTGAAAATTAATGAGTAGTTACAATTGGCCTCTCCTTTCCACTTCTCTCTCTCATGCTTGCCCCACAGACACCTCTCCTATCCTATTCCCTTCTCCCCAGTTATTTTCAGGTTGGGAGAGGGAGTAGAACATCTAACTAATTAACATCAGAGCATGCTAATAATAATATAAAAAAATCTGATGGTCATTTTGAAAAATCCTTTTGTTAGTGAGCACCTAGAAGCCAAGAGGAACACACATGCCAAATTTCAAGTTTGTAAGCGTTACAGTTCTGGAAATTTTGTGATTGCGGCGTGAGTGTTTTCACTTTTATATATATATATATAGATGATTAAAATATGGGGGAACGGGGAGGCAAGAGAATGTATGGGATAGGAGGTGGAATTTGCTATTGGTTCATCAACTACCTTGAGTGTTAAATTACCCACTGGGGTCCCAAGGCAATTGGCAGAGCCATGTCTTCAGGGCCCTAAGGAAGAACAGGCTCCACCAAAGGGCAGGAACCAAAGCAGAGAAGGCTCTTCTCCTGGATGCTGCCAGCTGGAATTTCCTGACCGATGGATCATCAGCATAACTCTTCTGCTGGCACAGGTGGGCAGGTTGGTTACATAGGGATGGGGTGGTTACTCAAGTACCTGTATCCATGCCTTGTAGGGCTTTAAGAATAATAACCAATGCCTTGAACTGCACCTGGAAGTAGTGCAATATTATGAAACAGTGGCGTAGTATGGGCCACTATAGGGGCCCAAAACTTGTCTGTGCTCCTGCACTTTGCACCAGTTGTTGTTTCCAAATGCTCTTCAATAGCCGTACATTAATATATCAATCTGCAAACTTGCTTTTTAAAATATAATTGACTAAAGTAAGTAACACTACTTACTTTAGCACTTACTTACATTTTAGCACTTGGCTAAAAAGCTAGATTTTGATAGCCTTCTGGAATGCTAAAAGGGTCACCAGCCTTCCTTTTCTCATCTCTTCCCAATGTATTCACTAGGTTTTACATCTGATAAGATATTACATACTTATTCTGTTTGGTCTTATATCGCAGAGTTCCCCAACCGGTGTCGGGCAGCGGGGAGAGGGGTTTTTTTGCATGAACAGCAGGCAAATGCGCATATGCATGCACCTCTATTGATGCAAGTGGCAAGTACATGCACCCACCATTCATGCAAATGGAATGTACATGCATGTACTCGCCCACTGCTTGCGCAAGGGGAAATGCACATGTGCACGCTTGCCTGCCACTTTGGTCAGCCTGGTTTTGAACAGCTCACTGGCTGGTAGTGGGCCATGGCCCAGTGGTTGGGGACCCTGTTATATAGAATTACTTATAAAAATTGTTCATCTGGACATTTGCAATCTGTTTAAATTCCTTACAAATATAATATAAATATAATGAGCCAGTTTTTCAAAGAAAGGCAATCTGAATTTACAGATAACATTTTCAAATATATTGGATACCTTTTACCTCCCATCTAGGTGCAATTTTCATATCGTTTTGTTTGTTTCAAGCAAAGATACATCTGTTACTGACGTAGATAAATCTCTTTTCTAGGCCAAGTTTTCATTTGAATGTTACATTTTTCTACTTGGAAATTGCTAACTTAGAATGACAACTTTTACAACCCACCTGGACTGTTAGAAATATGTCTATTGTATTTACAGGACACATGGATATTTTTAATGTTATCTAATACCTAACACATTGGAATAATAAGTTATTGATACTGCCAGTTACTCTAACAAAGATGAACATACAAACTGATTTTTTTTCATAAATGTATATCTTGCATTTTTATTTATTATTAAAAATATTACCAGAGCCAATTTCCTAAATTACATGCTTTGGAAATGATAGTTTTTAAGAATTTAGTACACAAATTGTATAACTAGAAAACATCTAAACCCATAGTTCATGCATACCGGTTAGACAGTATTGTTATTGTTGAAAAATTTGTCTTGCCTCTAAATATAAAAGTCTGTGAAGTCTTTTATGCTTTCTGAGCTTGGTTGTTTACTTGCAAATATTTCATTACTCAACTAGGTAATATCATCAGTGCTAGGTATCAGTGCATGATCAATGCAATATCATTGCATATATGTAGAATATTATATGTATTTTCTTCTCATAGAATTATTTATCAAGAACTCAAAATAAAGTTTTAATCTCAAAGGACATCAACTGAATTACATAGAAGTATCACAAAACAGGTATTCTTGCCCTCATAATAATTTTTTTACCAAAGGTTTGAAGTTATGTCAGCCTTGGAAAAAATAATTTACAACCTGTTGTCAAGTTACAATTGTCACACCATGCCCATAGTCACATGGCCACAACTGAGGCGCTTGGCAAGAGATTTGCATTTAAAATAGTTGTCATGTTATCATAATTGTGATTTCACAGCTGGCTTATGACAAGCAAAGTCAAAGAGAGAGCTAGATTTGCTTAACGATCAATACATTTACTTAAAAACTATCTTAAAAAATGGATCTAGTCACTTGATGATTTGCCTTATAACTGCACCAACTTACTATTTTTAAGGGTCCTTTTCTTTTTGTTAAAATTCTATGCACCATGCACATTTTAGCTGCCTTTTCTCATTTTTATGCTGCCCCTATTTGCTTTGTTGTGATTCACTGGCAGCATAGAAAATAAATAAATAGACTGAATGTCAGTGAGAAAAACATCTGCTAATCAAAGAACACCATGGATCTGGCTGCATGACTGTCCATCATTTCTTGTGTATGTTCTCCACATTCCATTACATTGTAATCTGAACTGAATAATGTTGAGGGAAATAGCAAATAAAAACGTTACAAATCAGTCAAAAGTGGCATTTTTACTTAAACGACCTGCTCCTCTCTTTTCCTTAAGAAGTACCAAATACTGGCCTACAGATTTCTACATTTCTGATATAGTAGAAATAGGTAGGAACCTATAGAAATAATGTGCTTACACTGTAGCTTCTTAGCAGGACAACAACAGAATGGGAAAGATTAGGCTACCCAGGGGATGAAGGAGCCAAAAGTGCTTAGAACAGCTTTAAATAAGAACAGGCACTGTTCTTGATTCCATCCACTACTGGTCACTTGATTTTACTTTCAAAATAATGCCTGGCAAAGCAAATATATAATAGATACCTTGTAGTTTCATTGAATGCAATCAGCTAAAGGGGAAAACATTACTTTAATATTGGTACAAATAAGGACAATCAAAGTGCTGTCAAATTTTACAGCAAATTGCCTGGAAACATTTATGGTTTGCCTGAAGCCAAATGTAATTATAATTCAAACAATTGCTATTTCTCTGAGTTGCAAGCAGGAATTTAAAAAAAGGAAATACAATGATCCACTGAAGTGGACTGAACAGTACACAATAGAATCAATTGAGTCTATTAGTGTCTGTCGTTCCAAATTTAGAAGTAAAAAAACAAGGCAGCATTTATTTACAAATATGTACAAAATCAATTAAATAAATTGCATGAAATAAGAAAATAAGTTTTTTTTTTAAAAAAAAATATTTATTTATTTATTTATATATTAGTTTGATTTATATGCCGCCCTTCTCTGGACACTCAGGGTGGCTTACAATGCATTAAGCAATAGCCTTCATATTTTTGTGTATACCTGCTTAGTAGGGCTTTCGGGGGCCCCCAAGCGGTGTTCTTTTTAATACAAAGTCAGCTTATCGCCCCCACAATCCGGGTCCTCAATTTACCTACCTTGAAAAGATGGAAGGCTCAGTCAACCTTGAGCTTGGTGAGATTTGAACTTGCAGTAATTGCAGGCAGCTGGTGCTACTTAACAGCACTTTAATCTGCTGCGCCACCAAGGGAAAGTTATACTGGGGAAGTTCAGAGAAGAAAGCATGTAGAGTAGGTAGATCCTCACAAACTTTAGTACATTATAGAATTATGTCAAAAAATAGTATATGGAAAATCTTTAAATTTATTAATTTTTTGGTTGGAATCCGAATTGGTCGTGGTCAGAAGTATTTGTGACCAGAGGTTCTACTGCAATCTCTTTGTCCTATTTACTGATAAGGGAATAAAGTGAGGTGCAACTAAATTTAACAGTTATAATCATGCATTCCTGATTATTAATCATCACATAATTGCAACTTTCACATTTCTTTCCATTACCACATTTTAAAAGGGTGCTAAGACTATAAAAATCACTGATGTAATGTTTCTGAATGTAAAATAAGTATGTTGTAATTGGTGGTTGGGTATATCAAATCACAAAACATAAAAATAATGATGTCATGTGTACTGGAGCAGATAATGGCATGTTACCTGCTTCCTAAAATGATATGACAATTCAAAAGTTACTATAGTTATTAAATGAACATGTATAGGAATCTGAAAGTTCCACATTTTGTCTCTGCAATAGGTCATTAGCTATAGATTATGAACCTGTGTAATGAACAGACTTTGTAATGTCTTGCAATAAGATACATACCACAAAGAGTCGTATGTATCGTCTCATTCTGCTTGTGTAGAAGCCAAAACATATATAAATGGAAATACTTATTTCCATTTAGATATACATATTGTAAAGCACATCAAAATATGTTATTGGAGCCGCGCCTTAATGCTGAGGTTCACATAATGACTAGATTGCTGTGGTTAAAATACAACTTTCTTTAAAAAGGAGAATTAATGCTAAACTTAAATTTCCCATTAATACATTTTAAAACAGAAGATGGTCTTTATAAGCATGCAAATAGTGTTAAGTGTCTGCTGATTCATACAACTTTTATGCATACTTTCAACTTTACTGTATCACTGTAAATTTCTGAGTATGTAATGTAATACTAAACAAAATGAAACTAAACTCTCTTAACAATGAGATGTCCTTTATGTTAAATTTCACTGTATCTATCTATTGAAAAGTGAGATATCAAATATCACTTGTACATTACCTTCTACTAACATTCTACTAGATGGAAACCCAATAAGTATATTAGAATAAATGAAATCCTAATACAATGCTTTGCCTAATACAACGCAAAGCATTGTATTAAATTTAAATATTTTTACAATATTTTTTGTTCTTTAAAGTACTTTAAAGAATACTGAATCTAATTGTGATTTGAGAACAATAACATTTTCTTTTAAGTAGTAAAGTATGAAAATATTTTCCCCTCTCTATACATACAACCTACTACCCACATGTAGCATATTTCCTTAGGAAAAAAATCCTTCATGGCATAGGATTATAAAAAATATCCCTATTGATCATACTCTTAGGAGTTAATTTTTTACTGACCAATTTTGGATTTTTTAAAATATATCTGTCAATTGAAAACCATCAGTCTGTTCTGAACAGCTTTTAACACATTTAGATTTTTTTTGTCATAAAATATTCTATTTATTTCTCAGCAGCTGGTGTCAAAAAAGTTGTTGTTTTTAAATATTACTCTTAAATAAATAAAATCTGTTTTCATATTGTGTAAAATTAGTTTTGCCTGCTGTGAGTTTGTGGCATTATGAAGTGATCAGTTCTCTCCATGAATTATTTAAAGAAAGGCTATCAAATAAACTGATGGAGGCGTAATATAATATGTATAATTTGTATAAATCTGGCACTTGTGCATGTACACAGCATAGATCCTACTTGCTCCTTTCCCACTTGCTGTTACACTGCTTGTCCCATCTATTTTTCAAAAAGTGAGGGAACATCTTCCTTTTCTATAAATGAGAGCATCACTTTTCTAGTACATGCAAAATGTTTCTCTGACGATACTAAATATATATTTAAATAAGTTTATTGTTCATACAGGTAATTGTTTTTCAGCTGGTCTTCAGTGGCATTAAAATCTTTATTTATCCTTTGTTTTAGTTTCTGGTTTGACAGTGCCTTATACTTTTATTAAACACTACTGGATTTGTTAGCAGTTCCTCTCAAGAATTATCTTGTCTTTCAGGAAAAATGTAACTGTATAGTCATAATTATTCTCACCACATTTTTTTAAGAACAAAGGAGTGTTGGTTTAAGGAATTTCTCTATTTTAATAGAGGAAAATCTAGCATGACATACCTCAAATACTTTCAAGGAAAACTGACACTGTGAAGGATTATACTGATAACAATTAAGCAGCATCAGCAAAATAAATAAATGGTCATAAATTATTGTACTTAGAAAATATTGTTTTATTTAGGTATAGAATTTATATGTCCATCATATTCACAAAAAACTTTGGTCGGCATACAACAATAAAAATAGAATAACATTAAATAACAACAAAATAGCAATCAAACATAGCTGAGACACATCACTATATACTATATTTCGTAGTTCTCCCATGCTCCCATATTATTGGAACCCAAACCCCTATATTACTGTGACAGCTTTCTCTTTGTTCTTTTTTATTATTCATTGTGCATTCTTTTTTCTTTATAAAGCAGCTTATAAAGTATTCTTAACTGAGGAAGTAGTGACTACAATCTGAATTCAAATTTTAGCTGTGGGTAGCTGGTGCCATGTGAATAAATTATCAAACACTTGGGCCACAGTCCATAATCTGTCTTCTCTATACTATTTATTTTGATTTGTATTTTCTGTTATGGATTGTACCAGGGAGGCTAAACCAATTTCGTTGTATATATTATGTACAATGACAATAAAGGCTATACTATACTATACTATAAATATAATGCAGGTTAACAGAAGCTAAACATCTTTCTTTTTAAAGCAGCTCCGTCTGTTATAATGTTTGCATTTTTATTAGTAGTTCCAGCAGAAATACTGTCTGTGCAGGGAGATGTACACACATAGAGCTTTATAGAGATTTTTGTTTCTTTTCTTAATTTTTGCACTTGTGAACAAAGCTGACCTGTCCAAGTTATTCAGATGTTTCTTCTTGCTCTTGAACATTATTACGGTAGTTACAATTCTATTTATAACAGAAGAAAACCCTTTGGTGATTTAATTTTAGTATTGTGCGGCAATTAAATTTGTGTTCTCTTTTGCCTAATGGAAGGATGAGTAGTTGATGACATACCTTGAAGTCCTTCAATAATTGCAAAGCCACCTGCCCACAACATATATTCATCGGCAGTTTGTGCCATACATATTTTTTTACAGTTCAGTGACTAATTAAGGAGAAAAATACCAAGGTACATACATACCATTTTCAAGTCTTGAAAATTTACTGATTGTCTGTCTTTCTTCTACTTCATTCTACTCTACTTTATAATGATTAAAATGCTGAAGAAAATAGAAGCTGATAAATACTGGCCAACATCTGGGAAGTAAGATAACTAATCCAAAGAACTAAATTTTTGGAATTGTTTAGACTTAATGATGTCCTTTCTTCTCTTTCAACAGGACATTTATCAACATGTTTTCATACCAAAAAGTATTATATTTTGTGTTTATAGCTCCATTTTTATTTATTATATGCTTCTGTTTGTTTTGTTACACCTTCTAGTTTTTGTGAATGAATGAATGAGGAAAGTGAAGGTGAAGGTGAAGGTGAAGGTGAGAAGAGAGGAGAGGAGAGGAGAGGAGAGGAAAAGTTTTCCCTTTCTTATTGAAGTATTCATTTTCTCCTAAGATAAATACTACTTTAAAAAAGAAAATGACAATTTTTCAAACCCATAAAGAGTCAATATTTTTGATGTTAAGTTGTCATATATACATAGCCCAATTATTTATCAAATCACACATTATTTTAACCTAAAACTCACCTTGACTACAGTTTTTCACAAAATAAAATATATCAAACAATGTAAAGTAACATTTGTAACAGAAATATAGCATAGCAAATTAAACTTATAATAAATAAAAAGGGTCAAAGATAACTCTATAAAGGAATTTTATAATTTAGCAACATTTTACTGAGTCATATGAAGTTCCTAACAATGTAGACAGCAATATGATCTTGAACTTGAAAAACAAGATTTAATTATATTTAAATTGAGTAATAATCTTCTATCTATCTTTCATAGTTCCATTATTCCATTATTTTCAGTTAAGGTGCCAAAGTTCTAATGGTGCTACTAGCAAACAGATTCAATTTCTCTTTAACTCCCAATACATATGCAATGATCACACTGGTTTACAACTGAATAGACAGCTAGCTGAGTCAGTATGGCACATTTTGATTATTATTCACCATAGCAACTTTTGCAAAACCCTTATTTCATTGTTCCCTTTAGATTCTTTCAAAGCTTTCGGCAGATTAGAATGGTCCTTTCTACTCAAATTGTCGACTAAACTGAACTTTGGAGAAAAAACATGAACATAATCTAGCCATTATACTGCACCTCTACTGCTGTGATCTGTTCAAATGCTTTTGACTCTCTACCAACTGAACTGCATAGCAATACTATTCTCAACTCTACCATTTGTAACAGTCATTGAAAGCCTTGCTAACTCCATTCAGAATAAGGTGAAGAAGTTCATGATTAATAAAAAGAATCATGTTATAATCTTATAACAGAATCATGTTATAAGAATCATGTTATAATCTTATTTATGAATGTTTTATTAATTTTCTCTAACTAATGGGAAGTGATCCTGGATTTGAACAATATACTTATGGAATTTGAGAAGGCAGCAATTTTAAAAGTCAATAATGCAAAATCCAAGCTAATATTTTTTAATAGTCCAAACTGAATACAAATGACTTTAGCAATTGCCTAACTTAACTTTCATTATAACCCATCAACTCCGTGGAATGACTCTCTTAGTTCCTGTTGCTGGAAGTCATTCCATTTTATTATCTGAACTATTTGCATCAACAGGGATAAACAATCCATTTCTGAAAAATGCAGTAATGGACTGGAGCTCATGTGCTAGTAACTGGTAGGCTTCTATATTGTTTTTATTCTCACTTTTTGATCATCCTCATATAAAATCTGGATAGTAATTGTGTGTGTGTGTGTGTGTGTGTGTGTGTGTATGTAAATAGATAGATAGATAGATAGATAGATAGATAGATAGATAGATAGATAGATAGATAGATAGATAGTAATGCCACTGTCTGAGAAAAATTAGTACTCTCTAAGACCAAATTACTATCATATAGAGAATCACTTAGGACATAACTCCAGAAAAATTTATAATGTATAAAAATACTTCAAATTTATGTTGGAAATGTGGAGAGCATGTTTTATCATGCCTGCTGCTAAAAAAAAGCATAAAAACTGGTTCAAATACACGCAGTGATACCAATAATTTTTCAGATTAATATTAAATTGAAACCAGAACTTTTATTGAGACTAATGGATGGATAATCAGAAAACAGAAAATACTGATTTTATTTATGATAGTACATTATATGCTCAAAAATGGAAAGACGAAAATATCCTGAATGGAAGAATAGCTGTGAAGATGACAGAATTAGCACACATGGCAAAACAGTTATAGTACTGTTTTGGATCATCTGAAAGTCCTGAAATGGGTATTACAATGATTTCAACTCTTAGTTGCTTCATATATTTAAATAATGCAGTATATTAGGCTAACAAATGGTACACCTAACTGACTTAAAAGCCAAAACGTATTCTATATTAAAATCTCATTTTAATATAGTTTCATTTAATCCAGTTACATGGTTGTCCATCTTGCAAATTTTGATTCCAGGAGCCAAGATAAGATTAAAACTGAATACAAAAAACAACAGGTAAAACCAGTGATTATGTAATTGAGGCTAGTTCACAGTTTCCAAAATTATAGAAAGCTCATCCACCATTGGCTAGGGAAAGTCATGACTTAAGGGCCAGAGGGTCAAGCCAGACAAACTTTGGTGGAGTGGCATACTGTACTAAAGGATTAGCACTGAGACAGAAAAGCATTTCTTATGAGTTCTGTCAAATATTACTGTTTCATAGAAAAGATCCAGAGCATGTCCATATTCTCAAATCTAATGGGACATATACATTCATTTAGAAATAGGCAGTCCTATAAGTAACAGCACCTCTGAGTAACTGAGTAATCCTCCAACTGCTGTGGAGGATTTATAGGTGTTAACTTGAATTGTATCTGGAAATTAGGAGAACATATCCCTAAGGCAACAGAAAAACAAGATATAACTCTGCATATCATTGTCATCCACAAAAAGCAATTCAGGTAGTCTCCAAATGAGTTCACTTAGTGACCATTCAACATTCACTTAGTGACTATTCAAAGTTACAATGGCACTGAAAAAAGTGATTTATGAACCATTTTTCACACTTACGACTCTTTGAGCATCTCCATGGTGACGTAATTAACATTCAGATGCTTGACAACTGGTTCATATTATGACAGTTGCAGTGTCCCAGGAGTCATGTGACCATCTTTTGCAACCGTCTGACAAGCAAAATCGATAGGGAATCCAGGTTCACTTAACAACCATGTTACTAATTTAACAACTTCACTTTAACAACGTCACTTAACAAATTTCTCACTTAGCAACATAAATTCTGGGCTCAATTGTGGTCCTAAATTGAGAACTACCTGTATTATGTCATAGATTGATGTTTTTGTTGTATTGTTCTGTTTAATGTCTCAAGCTTTGGGTAGCTACAATACTATAGAAGTAAGTGTGTGTGTGTGTGTGTGTGTGTGTGTGTGTGTGTTCCTGTATCTACGTGTCTGCATATGTATGTGTGGGTGGGTCGGTTGCAAACACCTACCAACATACACAATAATTATAATTTAAAGAATAGGACATAAGATCAACTCCTCTGCACAATCTCTACTTTGGTTTAGATAAACAATTAAGCCAGGAACCTTAGGATGTCATGATCTCCTTAACATGACATAGAGAAGCATCTACATTAATTATTTAATATGGATTGATGAGTCTCAATTAATGTGAACCAGGAAAGGATAATTTGCACTAGATTGAAACAATAAGGCAGAAGAATGTGTAAGTACTCAGACAGACTGACTGCTTACTAAAACTAGAAATGCTGTTAGTAATACACCAAGCTATACTTTATACCCTGTGTCATTTTCAAAGTTTGAGAACTGCAATATTTGGCTCAATATATACTCTTCATGCTCTCTATAATATTGTGTATTCTATAAAAACAATGAGATTTGTATTTATTTCTAGGCTGGTGAATATCAGTTTATTAGCTAGTTTATGGTGCCAAAAAATTCTTTGTTCCACTTGAAAATACAAATTCATTTTTAAATGATTGCTTCATCAAACTGCAAAATATACACTAAAGAGCCAACTTTCTAAGGTTGCTGGAAGGCCCTCAAAAATGATCCAGCATCCTAAAAAAGTCTTCATAATATTCTATCATACAACATACATGCTGGGAAATCTCATTTTTAACGAAATTGGTAGACTTAATTATTTCTGTTTTCTCCTGCTTCAATCTTTCTCTATTCTCAACCCATTCCAAACATTTTTACAAAGATTTTCAATTTTCTACTATTTTGAACACTTTGTTTCTGAAAAATAAATTTAAAAAACATAGCATGTTGGTCATATTCTGCATACAGAACAGAATAATTGCTGCAATGTAGAATTTGGAACCTTAGGAAGGAACAGATACTACGCTTTTCATTCTATTCCATTCCAATTCTTTCTTAACCATTTTAGCACCACCCTTGAAGCAATAGCACATACAGCCACAATCAAACTTCCTAACATAAGATGACAGCAAGACAGCAAAAAGAGAGAAAACCTGTTTAAGAATTATTCATTTTAATTGATACCAAAAAAAGAGGGAAGAGGGGCTGATTAAGGATCTGACTAAAAAAGAAAGAAAACAAAGAAAAAAAATCCACAAACAAAAGGAGAAAATGAGGACAATTTTCCTAGGCATTAAGGATGTCTGTAATATTATCTACTATGACAGTACGGTTATTGCTGCCAAGACACTGCATGTTTGCTATATCAGCCAAGGTCCTGAGAGAATAATAAACTAAGATGATTAGAGTTAGGCTGATGCCTCTGTGCCATTCTGACCTCCATATAGATACTAGGGGGTATCAAATACATACAGGCAGGGAGACCTGGAAAATGGGTATTCCATTTGATAGGACTGGAGAAGACACTGCCAATAACCAGGGTCTGTTTATTATTTAACAGTTGGTATTGCTAGAAGCCTGGCACTGCAGTAGAGCAATCTCTGTTTCAGTTTAAATCAGCCTGATTATAGAAGCATACAAGCCAAATCCTGTTTACCATAATCTAGAAGAACTTCTGTGCCCTGAACAGACATAGAAATTCTTACAATACTTCTTCTCCAAATGGAAAGAAATCTTACTTAGCCGGTGGTAGGTAGACTTCCAATTAAAAACGTATAGGAAACAAGTTCACTAAGAAAAAAAAGCAAAACTTAACTTGGTTCCATTACCTTGATTCCTCATTTCTAAGCTATAAAATAGTGAAGCTTTTGTCAGCCTATTTCTTTCAGTTAAGTAAACCTTAAGTCATGCACATTATATACGGAGGCTCATAATAAAGTTTATTTTTCTCGCTGTGAAATAAACCAAATCAAAAATCGTATATAAATAATATCACAAAACACTGATATTACTGAATTTACAAATTGTAAAAGTATCACTCAAATTCAATACTATTACCTCAGGCCTCCCAAACAATAATTTTGAAGAAATCCAATCTGTTACTTTTTAAGGGAAGTCCAGATTCAAATTGAAGTAGATGCTTCTTTTTGAAACAAGTAAATATAATGAGTCAAGTTCATAAACCCAACCATTTCATGTTTATATTTGTATAATGTTTTTCCATGTTTCATATCACAGCTATATAATATAATATAATATTAAAAGGCATTGTCTCTTAAGCTTAGAACCTGAAAAACAACTTAAATGTCGAGATGTCGGTGTTAGTATAATATATCAAAGCCATATTGTTACCAAGTTTGAAGCACTAAAAAAATGAGAAATGTAATGATTGTCAAGATAAATGGTCAAGTTATTTCAAAATGTTCATGAATATACAATTATTTAAAAAATACAGTTCTACTAGCAATTTATAGAGAAGTGACAGAAAACTTCCAGTTTTAAAATTATTGTGTATAAACATTTCAGAAAATGGTACTACATTTACCATAGAGTTTTTACATAAGACAAAGGCTATTTATTTGCTTGAGCATTTTATAAGACCAAGTAATTCATACTGAGTTTGGCATATTCCTACTTCATAAAACAAGCAAGCTGATATTTGATATGGAGTTTCCATTTAAGACCATAATTATGCAAAATGCAACACTCCTTGTGAATAGGTTTTTACAAATAAAAATACTTAACTTGTATACTATCTTCAAACAGACTCAGCTGTCCATCCTTCTAAGGTAGGTAAAATGAGGACCCAGTTTGTGGGGGCAATAAGCTGACTTTGTATAAATATGCAAAAGTATGAAGGCTATTGCTTAACGCATTGTAAGCCGCCCTGAGTCTCCGGAGAAGGGCGGCATATAAATCAAATTAAAAAAAAAACAGCAGGTAAGGATCACACTATACTTTGAAGAGTTCTTTTTATAATGCCAAAACAAGCTGTACAGATATAAGAGATTAGTAAGATTTTTTTTCACAATAAAATAAAATAGGTTTGGATGGGAGTAAGACAATATTGGCTTATTAGCTAATGACATCACATTTATACATTTATCCTGGAGGGAGAAATGCCTCCCCCCCAATTCTATCACCCTTTGCATTTCCAGAACAAGGAACCACCTCCAAGCTTCCCTTTAATTCTGTCATAGTGAGAATTGCTATTTGTTTTGCCACCTCAATTGCTAGGGCAATCCTAGGTAGTAAACAAAAAGCTTAATATTATGGTTGGTTGCACAATTAGCCAGAAGTTTTAACTGGGTGTAGAATTTTTGTCCACCTATTGAATCTTTTCAATAGGTGGACCTGGATCCTGGGACCTAGAATAGGCAGATGTTGTTGTTTAATAATGTTGAACAATTATCATTGCAGGATATTAGTTGTTCAAAATAAAGCTGCCTTTTGCAATTGACTTGATGGTGATTTTGTCCGTTGCCAATGACGTTCAAGCAGTGCTTTAGATGTTTTGAAATTGCATCCAAGGCGCCTAAGAATGCAAGGTCAGGTTGTGTGGATGTCACAGGGTCCGGTGCAGCCATATGCTATAACATCTTCTACAGTGTTGATTTTCTAGCATCATAGTTAATGTAAGTCTCTCTGCAATGTAATATGGGAAAATATGAACTAACACAGCCAATGATATCAAAGGGCATCTCCCCAGAAAGAGCAACATTCAGCAATTGTGAAAACCTGCAGCTAGAAATTGTGTAGAATTTTACTGGAAAAGCCAGTATCACAACAGAATATTTGGAATTAAAAGTATGGAAAGTCATCTCATTACTCACTCTCTCTGGTCAAAAGGCTTCTGGATCCATACCAGGTAATTCCACTTCACCCTCAGTATAACCTGTTATACTGTAATGTTGTCTAGGCCACATTTTAAAACTACTAAAATCTAATATTAAAAAGATACAATAATTGCTACTGCACATTTTAATGAATTATTGTGTTCAAGGTTCCTTTGAAAAGTAATATTATACTCGGCTTATGTTTTAATTGATTTATTAATATTTTATCACAGGAATGTAATTTAAGCTGCTCATGATTTAGATCTCATAAACCTTTAGCATTTTGCAAATTCAAATTCCAATTTAAAGCCAGGGCGAGCAATTAACTTTTCTATCATCTTGTCAGGAGAGAAGGTTCATGTTTAATTTGAGACAAAGTGACAGAAATATATATACACTGTATGTATTACTCCAATTTAATTTATGAGTCAGCACCATTCATTCTCCAAATCTCGATTTAATAGAAGGGGGGAAAGGCTTGTTGTTGTGGCACTGCTGAGATATCTATCCTGAATTTGTGAAGGGAAAAATGCCCTTAATTTATTGAAATAGGAGGCTTAGATTGATTACTAGTCCATTTCAACCTCTTCGTTTTAATTTCAATTCACTTGTCATGTTTCTTGTAGACAGTTTACTTTCCTAAATATAATTTCATAGTAGTCGTCTTCAGCTATTTCTTCACCTGGCTTTACAAAAATATACACAAAAACACAAACATTTAGTTCATTACAAGCAGTAAACAAAGAAGATACCTGACAAAATAATCTTCAACTGTGTCGAAAGAAGGGAATACTATCTGGGTGGATTTTACTTGGGCTAAAATACCCATGGTATCAATGAGATGACAATACTTAAAGAGTTAGAAGGGAGGGACAAAATAAATATGAAACAAAAGGTGCAAATAAATCTCATTATTAAACTGTCAAAATATCATAGAGGCATCACATAAAAGAATGAGAAACAATCAAGCATATTTCAAAGGCTATATGCCTTTCTTCATGATGGAAGTTGAATGTTTGATATTGCTGCTTTCACTGTGACTTAAAACATATATTTATTTCAGTAATGACAATGTTTTTATCTTGGACTACACCTATTTGGATTTTAATGTCAGAACCAAAACCAGAATTACTACAAATTTAGATTTGTCTTGGGGGGTGGGGGGGGGGAGGTCAGAGGAAGGGCAAATAAAAAGGAAATGAGTGAATGAATGAGACATCTGTACTATGGCACCAAAAGCAACTCAATGGATTATGTATTGCATTGCCTAAAAGTATGCAATGAAAGAAAACTTACCCGATAATGGTTTCCACAACGATCTATGAATTAATGTACCTAACTCAGCCTTTTCTTGACTCAAACACAGATTCTACTAATTTTCCTGTATTTTGAGGGGAATGTTACAAGTATTTAGAAAGTAATTTTTAACATGGTAATTTTTATCAAATTACAAAATTTTTTGTATAAGCTGTAGTAAGAGTTTAGAAAAAGCACTGGAGCCACAAATAATAATGACATAATTATTGGAGAGCCAGTTTGGTCTAATCACTAAAGCACCCGGGTACAAATTAGGAAACCATGAATTTTAGTACTGCCCCAGCCAGTGTTAGAGCCAGCTGGGTGATCTTGAGCCAGGCACTTTCTCTTAGTGTATCTCACCTCACAGGGTTATTATTGTGAGGAAAATAGGAGGAAGGAAGAATATCAGATATGTTTGCCGCCTTGAAAGTTTATAAACATAATAAAGATGAGATAAAAATAAATAATTCAATAAAATTGAAACATAAATGAAAAAATGAACTTACTGTGACACGGACTAAAGTAAATCTTTCAATCTCTAATTGATCAATGCTAAATATGCCACCAAAGTTGGTAGGACAGTAGAATACTAACTGCCATAATGATCTATTCAGTTTCAATATCATCTCCAATTTTGGAAAATTAAAAGCAAATTAATAAAAAAAACCATGAGAAATTCAGTCTTCCCTCGTGTCTACTTTGTCTTTATTAAAAATATGATAATTAATTAATGTGTGATATTGCTTATGTACAAAATGCATTGTACACAACTTCACATATAACAATAGCAGAGGGTCTAGTGCTCTCTGAGCTTGGTTGTTTTCTTGCGGACATTTCGTTACTCAAATTAGGAAACATTTGTGCTAGTGCTGGGATAGGGTTGGGGCTCTCAGTTTATATTCTAGTGGCTTGCCCTAGAATATAAATTGAGAACAAAACCCACTTCTTACTAGCACTGATGATGTTATCTAGTTTGGGTAATGAAATGTCTACAAGAAAACATGGTTTCATCATGCTAGAAACCAGGAGACTGTGATTTCTAATCCCATTTTAGGCATGAAAGCTAGCTGGGTGACTTAAATCTCTCAACCTAGGATGTCAGGCTCAAGTAACAAGCTACTCAGTTAATTTCCGCCTCACCCAATGCATAGACTTTGATCCGGTTAGGGAGGAAAAGGATTTCTTGCTTACGGGAAATGCTAAGAAAATAAATAAATAAATAAATACAATTGCATCTGTGTTAGTAATTATTCAAATTCTATCTAGACTATGAGTCTACGTAGAATTCTGAGATTCTACATAGACTCATACCCACAATATAGGTTTGATTTTTCAATTCAAATAAATAGAATCAAATAGCATAACCTAGAACTCTCTTAATACCATTCAAATCAATTAATTCTTTTTAAACATTATAAGAAGAAATCAGAAACAAGGATTTCTTTTTGTGCATTAATGGCACAACACTAGACAGGGTATAAACAACTCCTATGGTTTTGTCTGCCAAATGTAGGTTAATCCAACTACGCCATAACTGAATTCCAGCTTCTAAAATCATACTAAATATGTGTTACAGCTGGTTACAATCATTAAATTGATCACAACGTATTATTTCATATATTTATTGACTTAGTAAAGTCAAATAGCTTTACTCCATTGAACATGCAGATAATACAACCAGTATTATATGCCATGTATATATTAAGAACAATTATATCTGATTGCATTGCAATTTCCACCTTTTTATGATTTCTGCAGAATGACAAACTTCAGCCCACATTGCCATCATTTTGAAGTATCCACATACTTACCAGGGAGGAGGGTGATCCTATTAACAGTGTCTTGCAGATACAGTATTTGAAGTGTGTAAAAATCATGTAAGTTTATTTATACTTGAATACATGAATTTTTCCCCTCAAAATTTGTATTCTTCTTAAAATTCTGACTTTTTAAAAATATGATTCTGAGACCTCAGGATCAGCATCACAAGGCCAAAGGTTCTAATTCTCCCTTTTGAGGAAAAAAGAAGAGTTCCAATTTCAGAGGATATTGATAATTCTTTCCATCCTTTTCCCAACCAACTCCAGAAGGGGACTCTCCCAAGTCAGTAACTGATTTTTCCTGATTTTGCATACTCCAAAACCTTTGAAAATGTAGATAATAATTTTCAGCATTTTATACATTTTTATTATGCTGAAGACAGGTTTTTATTATGTACAAAAATTTTACATACAATTTAACTAAACAGTTAAAAGTTTATGATAAGCTTTTCTTCTTTTATAAACTATAGTTAAAACTAAGTATAGTTAGTGTTGGTTCAAAAAGTCAATCTCCTTTAGACTACAACAGAAGTGCACAAGTCTTATGACAAACCCTTTGAATGTAGCATTATCAACAGAAGTAGTAGATTTAAAATACTATTAAAACATGACATTGCACACAGAAGCAAGGATTTATTACATTGTATATCTATAACATCATATGTCCTACATGCACCATATTTACTATATAAATCAAAACTCCAGTGGACTTGTGTTGCTTTTGTTTAACATTAGACAAAAAAACCAAGCTAGCTTGATTATGTTGCTTTTCTTGAATATCCACCTGCATTAATTTTAGCAGAGTACACCATGTCCTGCTTGAATAAGCAGTCTCTATGTTTCTTCAAAAGTACAAAGATGAATTCATTGCATTATAAGGATGGGTATGTGTATGTGGGTGGGTACAGAAAACTTCCCCGCAGCCAAGATTCTACCACAACTGCTAATGTATATATTGCAAACATATACAGGTATGATGTTTACAATAAACAAACTGCCATGGAGCATCCAAAGATGTAAACAGTTGTTGGAGCATGAATACTCAGTCTGGTTGTCCCACACACAGGGTGTTTATTTACCCCATTACATATGATCAACAGAAGAAAAAATTCAAAACAAGTTTTTAAACAACGTGTCACTTTATGGTAATTTTTGCCAATGGGGCTTCTTCCAAATGTGTGTGTCATAATAAGATATGTATGTGTTTAGAGAGTTTTCTTTTATGTCTGTCACGGCAAAAAGACAAAGATAATTCCTTTCTGCTTTCCATTTCTAAAGCAATATGAGCCATACAGTTTTAATCAGGATGTTTCCTTGAGATCTCAAACATTCTGTTACATAAACCAAAATTATCAATCCACAATCTATTCTTTTGAAATTATTTTATCCTGATATAAACTTGAGTTAGAAAGACTAACTCCAAATTGTCAACACTCACCTCCACAGTTCCCTGACTCTGAAGTTTCTGTTGTCTATGGGAAAAATTAAATTCTGGAAACAGATCTCCCATTTCTTTTCTTGTATCTTTCTATTTTCCATTTCAATACTCTTATATACTGCCTACTCCCTAGCTATTGCTACTTGCTGAGATAGAACATCACAAGGGACAGCTCTAACTTTTATAGAAAGATAGAAGTCCCTATATGACTAACTAATTCTCATCTGAAACTCTTTATTTTAATATAACTTACAACAGGTTTTGGGTTTTTTGGGTTTTTATGGAAGAGGACCACCAAGAGCAAGTGAATGGACTCAGTTTACACTGCAATAAGTGCACTGTTGGGAGACAAGGTAGACTAGGGTAAGGATAGATTGTCATGGATAAAGTCTGATAGATTATCATGGATAAAGTCTATGTATGTGGTTGCTGGGAGTAAAAATGCCTTGCTAGCACAATAATCAATCAATCATAGTACTGCACTTAATATGAGAAATGAGAAGAACTACAACAAACCTAAATTTCTTTTAAAAGTATATGGGTCATTTATTAATCTGCTAATACTTTGCTCTAGTTTTTCACTAATGTATTGATTCAAGGGGGGGAAACAAACAACTATTCAGTTAGCAAAATAATAAATATGCATTTAATTTTTTATTTCTATGACATTGTGTTGACTTTCAGAATAGGGAGTAACATAGTTTCATTTAATATCACTACTACTATTTACCATGGACAGAAATGTCATTCCTGATTTTTCTTCATCAATTGCCCAACATGATATAATCATAATAGTAATTATATTTCCAAAAGAAAAAAAATCCTTAGGTAAGAAAGCCCATATATTTCTAATTGCAGAAGCCGCTTATTTCATTTAACCAAATGAAATGACAATGTAGATGAGAAAAAAACTTATAATATATATCCATGAGCACATATATTTATTATTCTTTACTACATTTTTAAAATGGGTGGACAAATTGAGCAAATGAGTACAACTATACTGACCAAACAATGGATAGTATTACACATGAGCACTTGCAGAGGCAATGAGTAGGCACAAAAAAAGATCTTGTCTTTTTCTTATATGTGATGCATCTAAAAAAGGAAAGGGGCTTTGACTGCATGATTGCAATCACTGCCTTGATTTTTTTCAACCTCTTTCTGACATCACCGTATATAATGGTATGCTGACAAATTCAGTTAATTTATTTCAACCTACTGAATACTAACACCTTAGTGCCAGTGGTGAAATCCAAATTTTTTTACTACCAGTTCTGTGGGCATGGCTTGGTGGGCATGGCAGGGGAAGGATACTGCAAAATCTCCATTCCCACCCCACTCCAGGGGAAGGATACTGCAAAATCCCCATTCCCTCCCCAGTCTGGGGCCAGCAAGAGGTGGTATTTACCGGTTCTCGGAACTACTCTAAATTTCCGTTACCAGTTCTTCAAAATGCTCCACATTTCTGCTACCTGTTCTCCAGAACCTGTCAGAAACTGCTGGATTTCACCCTGCTTAGTGCAGATAAAAATGTTTTGAAAAAAGCAGATTTTGGGCCTTAACAACAAATAGCTTATTTAATTGATTTTTATCAACTGCAGGATTCTTCCTACAGTTCTCTTTGGAACTATCCAGACCATTTTTGGTTTTTAAAAAAAGGATACTAATTTAAATAATTATTTATGTTGAGGAAAAGCTACAATTGAGAAGCTGTGTACATAACACTGCACTATAAAATGCTTTTGAGGAGATGTATGAAAATTGAATGTAAATGATCAAACTACTATGAAAGTAAAAAATTAACTTGTAGCAAAAATATCAGGTGTTATGAACTGTTACACTTTTTCTTCAAAAGGGCTACTTTTCAATAGAATATTCTGAATTGTTGAAGCAATTGCTTAAGTAATTTGAAAAGAATCCCTACTAAAAGTGTATAGTAGTATATGTAAATAACCATTTTAAAACTTTAGATTTCATTTTCAGGATGAAAAGAGTGGATATCTTAACTTACTGGCTTATAAGAAAAAAAGTCATCTTATATTTCAATTGTTGTTGAATAAAAATGCAGAAGAAAGTGCTTGTCTAATGATCTTGTACTTTCTGCAGTTCATAGATAAAATGCTGGAAATCAGGAGGTTTATGCTTTGTGAACAACTAGGTCAAGTAGCACATGAAAATTTTATAGTTAGGTAACTAAAGAGGTTAGAAAATTACTTTCATTTTAAAGCTAAAAATTCAGAAATATGGAGCACCTTTGAATATCTCTGATTCTTCCTAATTATCCTAAAACCCCTGATCTTAAAAGGAACAAAGTAACAGCACAGAATATTGAAGAATAGAATTTGAAAGATATGAATATGACATATACAATAATGTCCTTGTGCCAATTCTGAAATTTGATCTAACAACTTCTTCACTCTGTGAGTTTCAGTATTCCCAACATCGTTAAACATGTTAGTGGTCATTAAGTCTGTCCAAGATCATAAGCTTTCAAGATCACAATAAAACATAGTGAAATAGAATTCAAATTACCTACAGGTTTAATTGCAAATGTATTCATATTTCAATAGAACTTCAATGTCTTCTTGCCTCAGAATTTATATCACTGAAATTCAAAGGTAGAAAAAGAACAGACCCTGATTTCTAGGTATTAATTTTTTTAAAAAAAGTCTTCCCACCTTATTTTATTGGTATGCACACACACAAGCACAAAAAAGTGTGTATGTGAAAAGAGAATGATTTTTTTTCGTTATGTGTACTTGCATCTTACATTATGTGTTACATGCCCACATCTTAGCATTAACTGATCATGTATGAAGTATCACAACTACATTGTAACACGGTTAAGGACTTCATGTTACTAAAAGGGAACTTGCTTTCTTTTTATATTAATATTTTGTTTTTGTATAAATGGACCAACTGATTTTTTTACATTGTAAAATTAGAAATTTTGTATCTTTTCAAAATGATATTTAAAAGAACCTGTTCACAATTATTTTAAAAAGCATAAATCCCACTTCATACTTTTATTATCTTATTTTATTTTGGAAGCTGTATGTGTGACTGTAATTTAAACATATATTGAAACTATTGTCCACTTTATATTAACTTTAATGAGAAAATACATGAAGCTCCACAGAAATTCCGCAGATTGGTACAGAGTCTATTATCAAATTCCTACCTGCATTTTCACAGGATTAAAGCAACCAATAATCAAATCAGCATATGTATTTTAAAAATCCATGTCTATTTTTTTTCTCTGTCCATGTAATCAATCCTTCTTAAACTGAAACATTTTTACAAAGATTAGGTTTATAAAGGAAAAATTATTAGCATTTTGTTAAAAACAAGTAGGCCTCAAGATGCTCATTCCAAGTTCTTGGACAAGGGCTTTCCTTTCACTGAAAACTAAACTCTTCTTTAAAAAATTAAATAAAAAACACAGATTATGGTAATCAGTGCATGCTTTTATTCAAAAATGAAATATTTGAAATCTTAATTTAGTCGAGAAATGTAGCTTAAGATAAGAGAACAGATAATCTCACTATCCAAATCCTTTAAACAGAAAAATCCAATAATAATCTAATTAATGATTTAAATCACTTAATTTCTATTATATTCTTATATCCATGCCTCTTATTATAGCAGTAGAAGGAATTAATCACAAATGTTATTGTTATTACTGCAAAAGATATACACAGACATATGGCCAAAATCCTGTACATAATATGAATAGATTTAGAAATGTTGAACACTACATACATACTGATTTTCTGGAAATTCGTAATACCTGAAAAAAAGTCATTTCTTTTGTCCTAATCATTAAATTCAAACCTGCTTAATAAATGAATGAATTTACTCTTAAATAAGAGTATTTAAATTCAAACTTCTCCTAGAACCCAGGTCCAAGCAGCCCTCTTCATTGTTGCGATTTCAAGAGATAAAATTCTGTGTCATTTCATTTGCTCTTTTTTAACAAAAAAAGACTTGCTGTGACTACCCCATGTAGCAATTCTATTCACCATCAGCACCTCTGCACTCCCCATGTGCTTAGAGAACAACTGATTAGCACTTTGCATAATTAACCTGATTAGCACTGTGCATAATCAAACTGATTACCACTCTGCATAATTAAAAAGAAATAATAGCAACAACAACAATAACTAGTTAATATGAATAACTGCTATTCCAACAGGCAATTTACTAGAATCAAAATTATTTTAGTACACAACTACCATTCTTTAACATTGTTTTAATTGGTGAGCACTTATACAAGAAATGGTTTAAATAAATTGACCGTTACCCAGAGAATAATAAATTCTAGGAATGATAACTAGAGACTAGTTATCCAAGTAGATAAATCATTAAATGGAAGCATTTTCATGCATATTCCAACATCAATAAATTTTTAAAAAACATTCATTACAATTTATATTCTCCATATAGAGGCAAATATTAAAACTCCTATGTATTGAAAGTATTGTCTTTTATCTACATGTGAAATTAGTAGTTTGAATTTGCTTATATAAAGGTCTATGTGTTTTTACAGATCATCCCATTTTCTCACTTGAGTGCTTATTCAGCCTCTGTAGTACTGTTGCCAAAAAAAGTTAAAAACTATTCTTGGAGGCACACTCACACTCCTCACTCCTTACTCACACTCCTTTCATTGGAAATGCAATCTCTGCGTACATTCCTGCTGTACTTTTAAAGTATTTTTTCCGCTTCTTATCTCACCTCACGTACCTTTGTAGATGACTAGTTCAGTTCACCAACTATTTCACAAAGCTGGAATGCACATTCAGCTGAGTCAATAGTTGCCATGGTCTCTAACATCATCTAGAGATACTGTACTTCTATCAGGAATGCTATAACAGTTAAAGAGTTTCAACACCTGCCCTGATAATAAAAAGTGATGGGTTTGGAATTTGCAGTTTTTACTGTATTTCTTTCCTAAGCTGCTTAGTTTTGTCAATGGTATACTATTTCATTGTGTTGTTGTTGTTGTTGTTTGTTTGTTTGGGTGTTTTTGGTCATAGAAAACAATGTACAAAATTTTTTAAAAATTGTAAATTAAAAGAATTCTAACAAATTTTGAACAAGTAATCTTCGATTTACAAAGCAAACCATTAAAGCATTTTTGTAAAAATAGAAAACATTAGAGACCAACAAGCCAGTAAGAAATGAATTTTATTTAAAAATTCATTGTTACTATTCCATTTATGTATATTTTGATGCTTTCAATTTACATTTATAAATCTACTTTAATTTGGGTTATGTGGCCATATGGGAAAGTAAGAGAATATGAAAGAAATACAAATACATTTTGGCATGGTGATATAGTATTATCTGCAACTATCAAGAAAGTGCAATAGTAACAATAAACAGATCAACAGAGTTGGAAGATCATCTAGTCCAACCAGTGGTGGGTGCTATTGGTTTGCTCCGGATCGGGCGAACTGGTAGCGACGGTGGCAGGAGGGTCTACCCAGCTACCCAGATGCTTCTGAGCATGTGCAGAAGCGTTGTATGTGCACGCCTACGAGCAAACCAATAGCGACGGGTTTTGAAACCCCTGAGTCCAACTGCCTCAGCCTAGCAGGAGACCCTATAACATTTCTGGCAGATTGCAGTCCAGTCTATTCTTGAAAGCTTCAAGTGATTAAGTTCTAAGTCTAAAGCTTAAACAATTAAAGCAATTACTACATAGAAAAAATCTCCCTCAATTTACCTTATAAAGATATATATATTCCTATTGCTATGAATGAATAAGCTATTGATTGTAGTATAAAAATGTTAAATTTGGGAGTGGTTGGCGAGCACTATGGTCAGAGAGATGATTCAACATTAAATAGTCCTGGGAATTTTTTTTCCAAAATTTCTAATAAATGGGATTAAGCCCTTTCCTGGCTATATTTGCATGCATGAATATTTTAAACAGTATTTTAATACATATATATATTAAACATCCTGATCAAGCATTAACATCTTAATGTGGGAAAGAGGCTCAGTATCTTCGTGAAAGTAATGTCAGCATCATTGGAAGTTCTAAATAAGTTCACCTTTGCTAATAGAAGGAGCAGTGAAGCTAAGAATAATATGCATTAGTGTGACAGTAAACACATTGTGCAGATTTGAGGAAGAGAAAGTCAACTTGCTTAGGAGAAGGATTTCCAAAATCAAAATCAAGAAGTAATGCCTAACTACTGTTAGAAAAGAAAGTATACACACATGACTGAAATATTCAGTGGGAGTTTGATTGCAAGACAATGAGATCTCTATATATGAAAATACTCTAATTGCAAAAGAAGAGTATTTAACTTTCATAAACAGAGCTGGAGATTGTGATCAATGGCTATGTCTTTTGGTTGGAGTGGTGCTAAAGCAGGGTGCTAAACATGAGCAGGGTGATGAAGAACAAACAGGAAATTAATCCTGAGGAGGATGCAATGACAAACTTAAACAAGATCAAGAAGTATAACTATATTTTAAAAACATTTCCAGATCAGAATAGTTAGTCAAATTATCAGCAGTAATATATGAGTATGAAAACTAAAAATAAAGTGTGAGAAAATAGCTGTATTCAAATTATGAATTATATAAGCTCCCCAAAATTTGAAGTACAAAAATGGTACTGCCTGAATTTTTAAAAATGCAGATATTATATTTTATGTATCGTATCATATTCTACAATAATTCCTTAGAAAGGCTGAAACTAATAGAGAGTTCAAAAAGTTTCTTTTTCCCTTTTTGCAATTATTCAACAATGCTTATGTTATAACATATCATAAAATAAGTAACATCGCATCATTGGCTTACACTGAAAGAAAACTCCAATTTCTACAAATCCTAGTTACAATTCTTAGTTTTCTTTGACCAAAAGCCAAATTTATTATTTGTCTGCCAGATCATGTCAATAAATAATAAATGAGGAGCCCTGGTGGCTCAAGTGGTTAGAATGCAGGATTGCAGGCTAACTGCGCACAGCCCGAGTTTGATCCTAACAGAGCTCAAGGTTGATCCAGCCTTCCATCCTTCCAAATGAGGGCCCGGGAGCCATACAATGACACTGAAAACTTCCTAGACGGTATGAGGTGGTATATATAAATGCTATTGCTTTTGCTAGATGCATATT